>CM055123.1:12532001-13944501 GCA_029206835.1 Rana muscosa | reverse complement strand
AATTGGTGTATATTATTTGGTCTTTGTGAAAGTTATAGAGTCCACAAGCTATGGTGCCAATATCTGAAAATTGATCACACCTGAAGTACTGACGGCCTATCTCAATTCTTGAGACCCTAACATGCCAGAAAAGTACAAATACCCCCCAAATGACCCCTTTTTGGAAAGAAGACATTCCAAGGTATTCAGAAAGAGGCATTGTGAGTTTTTTGAAGTTGTCATTTTTTCCCACAATTCTTTGCAAAATCAAGATTTTTTTTTTCTCTTTTTTTTTTTCACAAAATTGTCATATTAGCAGGTTATTTCTCACACACAGCATATGCATTCCACAAATTACACCCCAAAACACATTCTGCTATTACTCCCGAGTATGGCGATACCACATGTGTGAGACTTTTACACAGCGTGGCCACATACAGAGGCCCAACATGCAGGGAGCACCTTCAGGCGTTCTGGAGCACCAAGGCCAATTCTGACATTTCTCTCCTACATGTAAAAATCATCATTTATTTGCTAGAAAATTACATAGAACCCCAAAACATTATATATGTTTTTTTAGCAAAGACCTTAGAGAATATAATGGTGGTTGTTGCAACTTTTTATCTCGCACGATATTTGCGCAGCAATTTTTTTAACGCGTTTTTTACGGAAAAAAAATGTTTTGTGCTTAAAAAAAAAAAAAACAGTAAAGTTAGCCCAATGTTTTTGCATAATGTGAAAGATGAAGTTACGCAGAGTAAATAGATACCTAACATGTCGCCCTTAAAAATTGCACACACTCGTGGAATGGCGCCAAACTTCGCTACTTAAAAAATCCCCATAGGCAACGCTTTACATATTTTTACTGGTTACATGTTTTGAGTTACAGAGGAGGTCTAGGGCCAAAATGATTGCTCTCACTCTAACGTTCGCAGAGATACCTCACATGTGTGGTTTGAAAACCGTTTTCATATGTGGGCGGGACTTACGTATGCGTTCGCTTCTGTATGCGAGCTCACGGGGACAGGGGCGCTTTAAAAAAAAAAAAAAAATTTATTCTTCATTTTACTTTATTTATTTTAGTTTGACATGTTTTTCCGCCCTAAACAATTTTTTGATCACTTTTATACCTATTACAAGGAACGTAAACATCCCTTGTAATAGGAATATGGCATGACAGGTCCTCTTTACAGTGAGATATGGGGGGGGGGGTGTCAATAAGACCCCACATCTCACCTCTAGGCTGGGAAGCCTGAAAAAAATACAAAAAAAAACAAACAACAATCCTGGCTTTGATCGTAGCGGTGAGTCGGTAGAAGCACCGGAGGGCGGCGGGGGGGGGGGGGACATCCCCTCTCGCCTCCCGTAAGAATGATCAAGCGGCGGAACAGCCGCTATGATTGTTCTTATGGTGTAGGGAATCGCCGGCTGAAAAAGCCGATATCTGAATGATGCCTGTAGCTGCAGGCATCATTCAGATATCCCCGCACAAAGTCAAGGACGTCATATGACGGCCGGAGGGCGGGAAGTGGTTATTGCAGAGTATTGCCGGGCATTGCGGAGTATTGCCGGGCATTGCGGAGTATTGCCGGGCATTGGGGAGTATTGCCGGGCATTGCGGAGTATTGCAGGGCATTGCGGAGTATTGCGGTGTATGGCAGGGTATTGCGGTGTATGGCAGGGTATTGCACGGGTATTGCACAGGGTATTGTGGAGGGTATTGCACAGGGTATTGTGGAGGGTATTGCAGAGTATTGTGGAGGGTATTGCAGAGTATTGTGGAGGGTATTGCAGAGTATTGTGCAGGGTATTGCAGAGTATTGTGCAGGGTATTGCAGAGTATTGTGCAGGGTATTGCAGAGTATTGCAGAGTATTTTGCAGAGTATTGCGCAGGGTATTGCAGAGTATTTTGCAGGGTATTGCAGAGTATTTTGCAGGGTATTGCAGAGTATTGTGCAGGGTATTGCAGAGTATTGTGCAGGGTATTGCAGAGTATTGCACCAGGGTATTGCAGAGTATTGCACCAGGGTATTGCAGAGTATTGCACCAGGGTATTGCAGAGTATTGCACCAGGGTATTGCAGAGTATTGCACCAGGGTATTTTGCAGAGTATTGCACCAGGGTATTTTGCAGAGTATTGGCAGGGTGTATTGCAGAGTATTGGCAGGGTATAGCACAGGGATGGCTGAGCAGGGATGGATGGATGGATGGATCTGTGACTGCAATTGTCACAGATCCAGCCCACAGTGCTGCTGCTGCCATCCGCTCCCTCCCCCTCCCCTCTCACACTGTACCGATCGGTACAGAGAGGGGAGGGAGGAACCGGCGTCATCAAATGACGCCGGTCTGTTTACAAGTGATTGCTCCGTCATTTGACGGAGCGATCACGTGGTAAACGGCCGCTATCAGCGGCGATTTACCGCGATTCGTGATCCGCCGGGTCCTCTGGACCCGGCGGTCACGGAGTTTCCCGTGTGCGCGCCCCAGGGGGCGCGCGGGAGCGCGATTCTGGGAGGACGTTATATAACGTCCTCCCAGAGTTAAGCAACCACCCTGCCGCCGTTATTTGTCGGCAGGTGGTTGTTAAGTGGTTAAAGTGGATGTAAACCTGAAAAACATTTTTTTAAAGAAGACTTCTACCTTGTAAAGAAGAGGATGTCAAGTCATCCGTGCCCAGTATTGCCACAAAGAGTTAATCCAGCTCTGAGCAATCCTCTTGTCTTTTTGTAGTAAGATAAAAAAAGGACACACAGATAAGTTTGTGTGTCACCACATCCCCCACTGCTGTGACTGACATCTAATTTCTTTATCTCATTAACGAGCAAGGAGCAGAGAGAGAGTGTGTCCAGCTTCACACTCCCCCCCCCCCCCTCCTTTCTTCTCCAGCTCTCCCAGGTATGAATGCTCCACACCTCAGCATGATTGGGCAAAACAGTAAAGTTAGTCCTATTTTTTGTATAATGTGAAAGATGATGTTACGCAGAGTAAATAGATACCTAACATGTCACGCTTTAAAATTGTGCACTTGTGGAATGGCGCCAAACTTTGGTACTTAAAAATCTCCATAGGTGACGCTTAATTTTTTTTTACAGGTTACCAGTTTAGAGTTATAGAGGAGGTCTAGTGCTAGAATTGTTGCTCTCGCTCTAATGCACATGGCGATACCTCACATGTGTGATTTGAACGCCGTTTACATATGCTGACACGACTTAAGTGTGCGTTTGCTTCTGTGCGCAAGCACGGGGGTGCTTTAAAAAATATATATATATATGTTTAATTTACTTTTTTTTATTTTTACACTTTCTTTAAAAAAACATTTTTTTTTTAATCACTTTTAGAGAACCTATGGGGTATTGCCAAGAAAAAGATGAGAGACATGAGACCGAACAATGCAGAAGAGGTGAAGGCCGCTATTGAAGCATCCTGGTCTTCCATAACACCTCAGCAGTGCCACATGCTGATCACCTCCATGCCACGCCGTATTGAGGCAGTAATTGCTGCAAAAGGGGTCCAAACCAAGTACTGAGTACATATGCATGCTTATAATTTTCAGAGGTCCGATATTGTTCTATGTACAATCCTTGCTTTATTGATTGCATGTAATATTCAAATTTTCTGAGATGGTGGATTTGTTTTTTTTTTATAAGCTGTAAGTAGTGATGAGCCGAACACCCCCGGGTTCGGTTTGCACCAGAACCCACGAACGGACCGAAAGTTCGCACGAACATTAGAACCCTATTAAATACAATGGATGCGAACGTTCGAATTCTAAAGTGCTAATTATAACGACTATTAACCATGTTATTGTCCTAAACAGAGTTTGGGAACCCGGGTTCTGCACCAGGGGACATGTATCAATGCAAAAAGAAGTTTTAAAAACGGCCGTTTTTCGGGAGCAGTCATTTTAATGATGCATAAAGTGAAAAAAAAAAAGTCAAATATTCCTTTAAATATTGTACCTGGGGGGTGTCTAAAGTATGCCTGTGAAGTGCCACGTGTTTCCCGTGTTTAGAACTGTCCCTGCACAAAATTACATTTCTAAAGGAAAAAAAAGCCATTTAAAACTGCTTGCGGCTTTAATGTAATGTCTGGTCCCGGTAATATGGATGAAAATCTTTAAGAAAAATGGCATAGCTACCCCATCACCCCCCCCCCCCTACCCCAGCCCATTACCAGCCCCTTTGGGTCTTGTATGGATATTAAGGGGAACCCCGCACACAAAATAAAAAAGGCCCTATATACTCTGAACAGCCGTATACAGGTGGTGCATACAAGACAGGGACTGTAGGTTTGTTCTTATGTAGAATCTGTTTGTAATTTTGAACAGCTACATTGTTTAAGTGTAGCTCCAGGCCAAATACCTATTTTTAAGCTTTTTGGAAAACATAGGGAAGGGTTATCACCCCTGTAACATTTTTTTTTGCTGTCTGTGCCCCTGTTCAGAACATTTCACCTCACTTTGCGTCCCAATGACAACTGTTTTTGAAATGTGGTGTTTTTATTGAAACAAGGATTGGTGATAAAGCATCAGTAGAGAGGAGACACCTTTCTCCCATATTAATTCTTACAGGAGAGAATTTCCCTTCCAAGGGGTAGATTTCCTCTCACTTCCTGTTGTCTTCTTCCGTTTGCAAGTAGTAGTCGTTTGTAAGTTGGATGTTTGAAAGTAGGGACCTGCCGTATATACTCTGCAGAAATTGGCCCCTTAGGTGTTGGTGTTGGCACAACACTGTAAGCACTCACAGTTACTCTTGGTGGGTGCTGGAACGCCCTGCTGTCAACTATTATATCAGGAATTGTAATAACATATAATTGTTGAACAGTGGTAGTAAAAATTGGGCCTTTGATGGTGGTGCTGGTGCCACAACACTGTAAGGCCTGACAGTTACTCTTGGTGGGCGCAGCAATGGGCCCTGCTGTGAATTATTAGATCAATAATTAGAATTGCATGCCCCTGTTGAACAGGGGCTGAAAAATTGGGCCTTTGGTGGTGGTGGTGGTGGTGGTGGTGTTGACACAACACTGTAAGGCCTGACAGTTACTCTTGGTGGGCGCAGCAATGGGCCCTGCTGTGAATTATTAGATCAATAATTAGAATTGCATGCCCCTGTTGAACAGGGGCTGAAAAATTGGGCCTTAGGCACTGGTGGCACAACACTGCAACCCCTCACAGGTACTGTACTTGGAGCACAGCAATGAGACCTGTTGCAAAGTATTGCATCAAAAATTGTAATTACACGCCCCTGTTAAACAGGGGCTGAAAAATTGGGCCTTAGCCACTGGTGGCGTCACCCATAAACCAAAATGATCTTCCAAGCTATCATCATTAATCGTATCATTGAGGAGGAGGAGGAGGATAGCCAGTCAACATAACAGCACAGGCACTCAGCATCAGCATCAGTCTTGAAGGGATGTGACATTTTAAAATCAATTAGTCTGTTATATCAGCATCAGGTGTGTGGTAGCTGGTGGTGATCCAAGACTGGTTCATCTTGATGAAAGTCAGTCGATCAACCGAGTCGGTGGACAGGCGCACCCTGTGATCCGTGACAAATCCTCCAGCAGCACTGAATGTGCGTTCTGAAAGAACGCTGGATGCAGGACAGGCCAGTAGCTCAATTGCATACTGTGCAAGCTCTGGCCAGTGATCCATCCTCAAGACCCAGTAAGCCAGAGGATTTTCGGTGGGGAAGGTGTCCAAGTCTGACCTTGCCCCTAGGTATTCCTGCACCATGTATATCAGACGCTGGCGATGGTTGCTGGAACTGATCATACTTTGGGGCTGCGGACTAAAGAATTGTCTGAACGCATCGGTCAGACGGCCACCTTCCCCACCGCTCCTTCTTTGACTGCCCGAAGCCTCAGCAACTCGTTGTCCAGGACCAGGAGTTTGTAACCTCCCAGTCTCTGGGAACGCGTTGCACAGACCTTTCTGCAAGGCCTCCCGGAGTTGTCTCATCCTCTGCTCCCTCTGCGACGGTAACATAAGGTCCGCAACCTTACCCTTGTACCGTGGATCAAGGAGAGTGGCCAGCCAGTAATGGTCCCTCTACTTGATCTGAAGAATACGAGGATCCTTCCGCAGACTTTGCAGGATCAGGGAGGCCATGCAGCGTAGGTTAGCTGAGGCATTCAGTCCGGAGTCCTCTGGGTCACTAAGGACGACATGATCCGCAGCCACCTCCTCCCAGCCACGTACAAGTCCACTGGTTTCTTGGGACTGTAAATCATCCCTAAAAGACTGCTGCTGATGATGCTGAGTGCCAGCCTCCACCTCCATGCTGACACAATCCTCCTCCTCCTCCTCCTCCTCCTCTTCCTGTGCGATGGGTGGGACAGAAGGAACACTCTCTGGGTAAAGGGGGCCTTGAGAGGCAAGGAAGTCCTCCTCTTCCTGCCTCTGTTCTGCCTCAAGTGCCCTGTCCATTATTCCATGCAGCGTGTGCTCCAACAGGTGGACAAGAGGTACAGTGTCACTGATGCATGCACTGTCACTGCTCACCATCCTCGTGGCCTCCTCAAATGGTGCCAGGACAGTGCATGCATCCCTGATCATGCCCCACTGGCGTGGTGAAAAAAAACCGAGCTCCCCTGACCCTGTCCTGGTGCCGTAGTCGCACAGGTACTCATTGATGGCCTTCTGCTGCGTGTGCAGCCGCTGCAGCATGGCCAACGTTGAGTTCCACCTGGTGGGCATGTCACATATAAGGCGGTTCTTGGGCAGGTTCAACTCCTTTTGCAGCTCAGCCAGGCGAGCACTGGCATTATAAGATCTGCGGAAATGCACACAGACTTTCCTGGCCTGCCTCAGGACATCCTGTAAGCCCGGGTACCTGCCCAAGAACCGCTGCACCACCAGGTTAAGGACGTGAGCCATACAGGGCACATGGGTCAGTTGTCCCTGTCGGAGGGCGGAGAGGAGGTTGGTGCCATTGTCGCAAACCACCATTCCTGGCTTAAGCTGGCGTGGCGTCAACCACCTCTCGGCCTGCCCCTGCAGAGCAGACAGGACCTCTGCCCCAGTGTGGCTCCTGTCCCCCAAACACACCAGCGCAAGCACGGCATGGCATCTTTTTGCCTGCGTACTTGCGTAGCCCCTTGAACGCCTACGGAGCACCGCTGGTTCCGAGGACAAAGCACAGGAAGAGGCCATGGAGGAAGAAGAAGAGGAGGGGGTGGAGGAGAGAGGTGTGTCACAACCAGTAGTAGCATTTTGGAGGCGTGGCGGCGGAACAACCTCCAACACTACTGCACCTTGTCCTGCATCCTTCCTAGCTGCCAAAAGAGTGACCCAATGGGCCGTGAAAGAAAGGTAACGTCCCTGTCCATGCCTGCTGGACCATGAGTCAGCGGTAATATGCACCTTACCGCTGACCGCCCTGTCCAGCGAGGCCAAGACATTGCCTTCCACATGCCTGTAGAGAGCCGGAATCGCCTTCCGTGAGAAAAAGTGGCGTTTGGGAACCTGCCACTGAGGAACCGCACATTGCACAAACTCACGGAAGGGGGCCGAGTCTACCAACTGAAAAGGCAGCAGTTGAAGCGCTAGCAATTTAGCCAAGCTAGCATTCAACCGCTGGGCATGTGGATGGCTGGGAGTGAACTTCTATAGACGGTCCAGCAGCTGGGGCAGGGAAATTTGCCTGCTAGAATAGGACGTCGGTGTACTGCTAGCAGAGTGGACGCAAGTACTTGGCTGTGACACACCTAATTCTACACCTTCATTACTCTCAGAGCAGGTTTCAGAGAGGACTGAAGGTATACTGGGGTTGGAGATCCCAGCTGATGCGGTGCAAGGAGAGGTCCGCTTTGTTCTTTGGTGTGGGTCTTTAAGGTAGGCTTGCCAACGAGCTGCATGGCAGGTCAACATATGTCTGATCAAGCATGTGGTGCCCAAGCGGCTGATGTTTTGGCCATGCGATATACGCTTGAGACATGTGTTGCAAGCAGCAGCTGTGCGATCTGATGCACTCGCCTCAAAAAAGGCCCACACCAAAGAACTTTTTGAATGACGGGCAGAGGCAGCGCCCTGCACAGGCGGAGCTCTGCGGTGTGATTCCGTCGGTGTGCTGCCCATACGCTGGCCACCCAAGGGCATCCTGCCTCGTTGGAGATGTGCCTCCTCCTCATCCTCCTCCTCCTCCTCTCTCCTATTAGGCACCCACGTGGAGTCAGTGACCTCATCATCCCCTCCCTCCTCATCACTGGAGCCAATCTGGCAGTATGCTGCAGCTGCTGGAGCATGACTGCCAGATTGGTGTCCTTCTTGAGCATCCCCTCTCTCATCTCTCACGCTACTGCCTTCCTCTAGCTGGGTATCATCATCAGATCCTTCTAAACGCTGGGCATCCTCCTGGAGCATGTACCCAACACTGTGCTCAAACAGTTCGGGGGACTCCTCAGGAGGAGGACATGGTGGGTCTAGGGAAGGAGTGACTAATGATGACATTGATACCAGAGAAGAGGACGCTTTGGCAGCTGCTTTGCCAGTACCCTGAGCCTGGGTGAGAGGGGATGAGGAGGATGAGGTGGGCTTGGTCATCCACTTGGTCTTCGGCATGATGTGGCTCAACATGTCCAGCTGCCGAAAAGAAGGACAAGCGTGTCCCATGGCCATGTGCTGATGACAATGCACCGCGTCCACGACCAGCACTGTTGCCCCCAGACACAGAGCCTGCTTGCCCTCTTTTTTTGCCTCCTGACTGTCTGCCTCTCCTTGTTTGCCTTCCAGACATTTTAATGGATGGCCTGCAGGGAGATGGGAAAAACAGCAATAAGGGCTACCTTCAGGTGTATACTGTGCAGGAGGCTTAGCAACAAAGACACTGACACTGTCCCCTGCCTATCCTTCTCTGTCCCTAAACACAAGGATTTGCAATATGGTTCAGCAAGATTAGTTTAGCACAGAATAGCACACTGATAGTTTCCCTCACTGTCCTTCTCTGTCCCTACAAACAAGATTTAGCACAGAATAGCACACTGATAGTTTCCCCGAGTGTCATTCTCTGTCCCTAAACTCAAGGATTTCAAATATGGTTCAGCAAGATTGGTTTAGAACAGAATAGCACACTGACAGTTTCCCCGAGTGTCCTTCTCTGTCCCTACAAACAAGATTTAGCACAGAATAGCACACTGATAGTTTCCACGAGTGTCCTTCTCTGTCCCTAAACTCAAGGATTTCAAATATGGTTCAGCAAGATTGGTTTAGGACAGAATAGCACACTGACACTTTCCCTCACTGTCCTTCTCTGTCCCTACAAACAAGATTTAGCACAGAATAGCACACTGATAGTTTCCACGAGTGTCCTTCTCTGTCCCTAAACTCAAGGATTTCAAATATGGTTCAGCAAGATTGGTTTAGAACAGAATAGCACACTGACAGTTTCCCCGAGTGTCCTTCTCTGTCCCTAAACTCAAGGATTTCAAATATGGTTCAGCAAGAATGGTTTAGGACAGAATAGCACACTGACACTTTCCCTCACTGTCCTTCTCTGTCCCTACAAACAAGATTTAGCACAGAATAGCACACTGATAGTTTCCACGAGTGTCCTTCTCTGTCCCTAAACTCAAGGATTTCAAATATGGTTCAGCAAGATTGGTTTAGAACAGAATAGCACACTGACAGTTTCCCCGAGTGTCCTTCTCTGTCCCTAAACTCAAGGATTTCAAATATGGTTCAGCAAGATTGGTTTAGAACAGAATAGCACACTGACAGTTTCCCTCACTGTCCTTCTCTGTCCCTACAAACAAGGATTAGCACAGAATAGCACACTGATAGTTTCCACGAGTGTCCTTCTCTGTCCCTAAACTCAAGGATTTCAAAT
Organism: Rana muscosa; assembly: GCA_029206835.1. Lineage (NCBI taxonomy): Eukaryota > Metazoa > Chordata > Amphibia > Anura > Ranidae > Rana > Rana muscosa. The sequence goes on along the minus strand of CM055123.1, from coordinate 13,934,697 downwards.
ATGGTTCAGCAAGATTGGTTTAGGACAGAATAGCACACTGACACTTTCCCTCACTGTCCTTCTCTGTCCCTACAAACAAGATTTAGCACAGAATAGCACACTGATAGTTTCCATGAGTGTCCTTCTCTGTCCCTAAACTCAAGGATTTCAAATATGGTTCAGCAAGATTGGTTTAGGACAGAATAGCACACTGACACTTTCCCTCACTGTCCTTCTCTGTCCCTACAAACAAGATTTAGCACAGAATAGCACACTGATAGTTTCCACGAGTGTCCTTCTCTGTCCCTAAACTCAAGGATTTCAAATATGGTTCAGCAAGATTGGTTTAGAACAGAATAGCACACTGACAGTTTCCCTCACTGTCCTTCTCTGTCCCTACAAACAAGGATTAGCACAGAATAGCACACTGATAGTTTCCACGAGTGTCCTTCTCTGTCCCTAAACTCAAGGATTTCAAATACGGTTCAGCAAGATTGGTTTAGGACAGAATAGCACACTGACAGTTTCCTTCACTGTCCTTCTCTGTCCCTACAAACAAGGATTAGCACAGAATAGCACACTGACACTTTCCCTCACTGTCCTTCTCTGTCCCTACAAACAAGGTTTAGCACAGAATGACACACTGACACTCTCCCTACCTATCCTTCTCTGTCCCTAAACACAAGGAATCCAGGATTAGTAAAGGAAAAAAATGACACTGTCCCTGCCTATGCTTCTCTTTCCCTGCTCCGGAACACACTACACAAGGCCGCCGCGCTGGCGGCCTTTTATAGTGTGGGGCGTGTACTAAACCCCCTCAGCAATAATTGGCCACAGGCATCCTGCCTGTGGCCAATCATTGCTCTCCTCGCTGCCGGCGCTGGGATTGGCCATGCATGCGGGGTCACAGTGCATGCTTGGCCAATCACAGCGCCTAGATGACACTGCGATGGCGTAGTGCATTGTGGGCCGTTCGCGTCACTCGAATTTGGCGCGAACGGCCCAAATCGTTCGATCTTCGACGAACGATCGAACAGCCGATGTTCGAGTCGAACGTATGTTTCGACTCGAACACGAAGCTCATCCCTAGCTGTAAGCCATAATCATCACAATTATGACAAATCACGGCTTAAACTATCTTGCTTTGCCTGTAATGAGTCTGTCTCATGTATTAGTTTCACCTTTTAAATTGCATTAATGAAATAAATGAACACGATATTCAAATTTTTAGAGCATCAACTGTATATCCCCTATTTTGTAGACGCTATAACTTTTGTGCAAATCAGTCAACACACGTTTATTGCAATTTTTTTTTAGAATAATACATATTGGCCTAAACTGATGAAGAAATTTGTTTTTGTTTTTAGTTGTTTTTTGGGGATATTTATTATAGCAAAAAGTCAAAAATATTGTTTTTTTTTCAATATGCTTATAGTGCAAAAAATTAAAACTGCAGATATGATCAAATACCACCAAAAGAAAGCTCTATTTGTGGGTAAAAAAAGGACATCCATTTTGTTTGTGTACAACATCTCATGACCGCGCAATTGTCAGTTTAAGCGGCGCAGTGCCGTATCGCAAAAAATGGCCTGGTCATTAAGGGGGGTAAATCCTTCCGGGGCTGAAGTGTTTAACCACTTAAGGACCGGAAGGATTTGCCCCCTTAAGGTGGTTGTAAACCCTTTACAACCACTTTTGACTACAGGTAAGCCTAAAATAGGGCTTACCTGTAGCTACCCCGGATATCTCCTAAATCTGAACGGTTTAGGAGATATCCCCTGTATCAACATGTGCCGACGTCATCGCACTGAAGCAATGGCACGTCCATGCCAGTGCTTCAGCTAGTATGCCATTACCGGCGGCTCCCGCATGCATGCGTGGGAGTGACGTCATCGCGGCTCCGGCCAATCGCATCGCCGGAGCCCGCGATGTCCTGAAGTAACTCCAGGAGTGATGTCGCTAGCCACAGCGGTGTACGAGGACCGCTGCAGGGGCTTCGATCTAAGGTAGGTAATTCATAATGAGCTAGTCTGCCAGTCTACATACTCGGATAAGGGTATGGTATGGATTTTGAGTGGAAAATCCGATGTTTTTTTACATTTTATCAGGGGTTATCTTTAAAATCCATACTAGACCCGAAGGGCCTGGTATGGATTGGGGGGCACCCTCACGCTGTTTTTTTTTCTCAATTTTTTTATTGCTGACAATGTTATTTTTTACATTTAGCTGTCAGCGGTTGGTATGGACGTGGCAGATAGCTTCTCGGCCCGCTTCTTAGCAACCAGCTATTCTAATGCCGTGTACACACGACCGTTTTTCATGACGAGAAAAATGCCATTCTTAAAAATGGTCGTGAAAAACGGTTGTGTGTATGCTCCAGAGAAAAATGCCCGAAAAAAAGTTAGAACCTGCTCCATTTTTTCTCGTCATTTTTCACGTCGTTCTTTTTAACGTTGTGAAAAATGGTTGTGTGTATGCTTTTACGAGGGGAAAAAAAACACGCATGCTCAGAATCAAGTATGAGACGGGAACGTTCGTTCTGGTAAAACTAGCGTTCGTAATGGAGATAGCACATTCGTCACGCTGTAATGGACTGAAAAGCAAGAAGACTGAAAAGCACAAATCGTCTCTCACCAAACTTTATTAACACGAGGATCAACAAAAGCACCCCAAAGGGTGGCGCTATTAGAATGGAACTTCCCGTTTATAGTGGCGTCGTACGTCACCGCGCTTTGCTCGAGCATTTTTTTTTCATGAACATGTGTATGCAAGGCAGGCTTGAGAGGAAACAGAAAAATCACGTCGCGTGTATGCGGCATAACATTCAGCTGTCAGCGGGAAACCCTGCTGACAGCTGATGAGTCATCGGTTGTAAGGATGCCGGCGGATGCCAGCTCCTAACAACAGATGCAAAAACGTACCGTTTGTCCGTTGACTTCCGTTTAGGTCCGCTTCCATTTTTTAAACGTAAGAAAAATAGGGCTTTCTTCCAATTCATAAAACGAATGTTAATGAAGGCTGATGTCAGCTGATGTCAACAGGTGATCATCTACTGACATCCTCTTGTCCATAGGAATTCAAGGGAGTCTGTCTTTCATCCATCAATAGACAAAGGAAAAATGGACAAACAGAACACCTGTGTAAAAGGACCCTTCTAGTGATGTTTTAATAAACTTTGACATTTTTATTGATCTTGCTAATTGTATACACCCTTTCATGGATCTTTCCCTGATCTGAATCACTTTGAGCTGTGGATCACTAGTTATGCCTTCATTGGAATTCCTTACACAGTTTCTACTGCATAGAAATTTATTTCAATAATTTGTTCCCCTTGACAGCTGCTCATCTCCTGTCATCTATTGACTGCTATTTCATGTTTTTACATAGTGGACTTTTACATTTTGACACAACAATCTTTTGTGAGCGTATGTGACAATTTATTTCAGGTTTTGGTTATTCAATAACTAAATTCATGTCAGTTTGTGACTAACAGAGTACCCCTAATAGGTTTCTCCAAAACAAATTGGGAGATCTTGTACCTTTTAAAGTATAAGTTTACCTTTTGTAACTTGTTGCATGTTACACCCATTTTTAGGGTGCAACATGTAATATGTTACTGTTACAGCAGCCCCCGCAACCACCCACTCCCCCCGATCTCATGTTGTGACAGCAAACCGGGGATCTTCTCCCCACACTCACTGTCACAACTTTAAAAAATGCAGCCTTGCTGGAGCCTCACCATTTACAGAGGTGAACTTATTTTAATGTTTTGTAATTTTCAGTCAGCTCACATAATAAAGGCCTGTGAACAGCTTAGACTAATTAATGAGGTTTGGAAACTACATAAGAAGATAACTTGCCATGAAATAACTAAATAAAATGCTGTGATAAATGTTTTAATGTATCAAAAAGTTTCCAAAAGCTTCATATTTGCATCCATTCTGTTAAAAAACAAAAATGTTGTCACAAACATATTAACCTAGGAATGAAAGCTTTTCCCACCTCAGAGCTCTACAAAGTCTTCAGACTCCGTGACCCATGCCCCTTTTTAAGATTCTGAGAAAACAGAAATTTGTTTTCTCAATATCAGATACAAAACCTGAAGCCCCTCATCATGTGCAGGCGAGAAACCTGGATGACAAATATTAAGTGTTCACAATACTGTTAGCCAGCACATCACAATATATATATATATATTTTTTTTAAAGAAAAATACACTGTATTATTTGATTCCTGAGTTTTGGCTAAAAATGTGTGCCATTACAAAACAATGCATCTGGGGGATTTACTCCAGTAATCACTTGAGAGTTGAATTACACAGCAAATCATGCCTGCAATTTGCCATCATAACGTTGCTGTAAAGCTAATCTATACATTGTGGAAAAACAGGCAATATTTTCACTTCTTGTAAAGCCTTGTCAGCAAAAATAGCACAGGAATTTGGATTTGACCCCGGTAATACAGGTTTCATTCAGCCATCATAGAATTGACCTTTCTACACAACCCATTCATTCACTTGCCTTGTACATGTTGTAATGACTGACAGCCCCTTAAAGTTGCCTCTCACACCTTTCTTTTACACCACACTTAATTACCAATTAGTTCAGCAATTAAATCATCTGGACTCCCTGCTTTCCTTGTTAGAAAAAAACTATAAAAGTCTCTAAATTAAACCCAGGTGTCAGCCAATAAAGAACATGTCTACAAAAAAAGTTAGAAGTCATAAGGCCCAAAGACCACTCTCTGCTGAAGCATGTTAATGGCAAATAAATGTAAGTACCAACTTAAAGACAACAATGAGCAAGATAGAATGGCTAATCACTTTGTTTTTACTTTACCAGTTAGCAAGGATAACTTGCCACAATTTGTGGCAGTGTTGAATTGTAAGACTTGTTAACTTGCTGCACATTTTCACTGGCAAGTTATACACTTGCAGAGCACTTGAAGCACAAGTTCTAGTTGACACTTTTTCAATTTGTAGCAAATGTGCGTGGCAAGTCTCTAGCAAGAGCAAAATTGCAATGGTGAGTCTACAGCAAGAGCTCTGCAAGTCACAGTGACACCTGTGGTGGGGTGACTATTGCATTGAACCAGAACTTGCAGCAGACTTGCAATGCGAACTTGCTGCAATTGTGCAACAAACTTGTGAATAGGGATGAGCCGAACACCCCACGGTTCGGTTTGCACCAGAACCTCCGAACGGACCGAAAGTTTGCACAAACTTTAGAACCCTATTAAAGTCTATAGGACTCGAACGTTCGAAATCAAAAGTGCTAATTATGAAGGCTAATATGTAAGATATTGTCCTAAAAAGGGTTTGGGGTCCCGGGTCCTGCCCCAGGGTACATGTATCAATGCAAAAGAAAGTTTTAAAAACCGCAGTTTTTTCGGGAGCAGTGATTTTATTGATGCTTAACCACTTCCCGCCCAGTCAATAGCATATTGACGTCCGGGAAGTGGTTCTGTTATCCACACTGGACGTCATATGATGTCCTGCAGGATAACAAACGCCACGCGCCCGGGGGGGCACGCATCGTGGCGTTAGGTGGAGCGGTGTGTCAGTCTGACACACCGCTGCACTGATCTCGGTAAAGAGCCTCCGTCGGAGGCTTTTTACCAAGTGATCAGCCATGTCCAATCACGGCTGATCACGATGTAAACAGGAAGAGCCGTTGATCGGCTCTTCCTCACTCGCATCTGACAGACGCGAGTAGAGGAGAGCCGTTTGACGGCTCTCCTGACAGGGGGGGTTCGCGCTGATTGTTTATCATCGCAGCCCCCCCTCGGATACCCACACTGGACCACCAGGGATGCCCCCCAGGACCACCAGGGAAGCCCCAAGCATGTGGATGGCCAGGTAAGTCCCCCATGGCCATCCACATGCACAAATACATAAAAAATATATGTCAATCAGTGCCCACAAATGGGCACTGACTGGCACAACCAAAATGTATGATGCCCAGCAATGCCACCTACCAGTGCCCATCAGTGCCACCTACCAGTGCCCATCAGTGCCACCTATCAGTGCCCATCTGTGCCCATAAGTGCCCACCTGTCAGTGCCCGTCCGTGCCACCTATCAGTGCCACCCATAAATATCCATCAGTGCCGCCTATGAGTGCCCATCAGTGCCGCATACCAGTGTCACATATCAGTGCCCATCAGTGCCGCCTATCAGTGCCCATCATCAGTGCCACCTCATCGGTGCCACCTCATTGGTGCCACCTCATCGGTGCCCATCAGTGTCGCCTTATCAGTGCCCGTTAGTGCCGCCTTATCAGTGCCCATCATTGAAGTAGAAAAGGTACTTATTTACAAAAAAAAAATTAACAGAAACAAAGAAAAACATATTTTTTTTCAAAATTTTCGCGCTTTTTTATTTGTTATGCAAAAAATAAAAATCGCAGAGGCGATCAAATACCACCGAAAGAGAGCGCTATTTGTGGGAACAATATGATAAAAAAATTGTTTGGGTACAGTGTTGCATGACCGCGCAATTGTCATTCAAATTGCGACAGCGCTGAAAGCTCAAAATTGGCTTGGGCAGGAAGGTGTATAAGTGCATGGTATTGAAGTGGTTAAAGTGAAAAAAAAAGTAAAATATTCCTTTAAATATCGTACCTGGGGGGTGTCTATAATATGCCTGTGAAGTGGCACTTGTTTCCCGTGTTTAGAACTGTCCTCGCACAAAATGACATTTCTAAAGGAAAAAAAGACATTTAAAACTGCTTGCGGCTTTAATGTAATGTCTAGTCCTGGCAATATGGATGAAAATCATTAGGAAAAATGTCATGGGTACCTCCCTACCCCCCCTCCCAGCCCATTACCAGCCCTTTTGGGTCTTGTATAGATAATAAGGGGAACCCCGCACCCAAATTAAAATAAGGAAAGGCGTGGGGCCCCTTACAGGAGAGAATTTCCCTTCCTAGGGGTAGATTTCTTCTCACTTGCTGTTGTCTCCTTCCGTTTGCAAGTAGGAGTTGTTTGTAAGTTGGATGTTTGAAAGTAGGGGCCTGCCGTGTATACTCTGCAGAAATTCGGCCCTTAGGTGTTGGTGTTGCTACAACATTGTAAGCCCTCACAGTTACTCTTGGTGTTCGCTGGAACGCCCTGCTGTGAACTATTATATCAAGAATTGTAATTACATGCCATTGTTGAACAGTGGTAGGAAAATTGGGCCTTTGGTGGTGGGGCTGGTGCCACAACACTGTAAGTCCTCACAGTTACTCTTGGTGGGCACAGGAATGGGCCCAGCTGTGAAATATTAGATTAAGAAATGTAATTACATACCCCTGTTGAACAGGGGCATAAAAATTGGGCCTTTGGTGGTGGTGGTGTTGCCACAACACTGTAAGCCCTCACAGTTACTGTTGGTGGGCACAGGAATGGGCCCTGCTGTGAATTATTAGATCAAGAGTTGTAATTATATGCCCCTGTTGAACAGGGGCATAAAAATTGTGCCTTAGGCACTGGTGCTGGTGCCACAACACTGCAACCCCTCACAGATACTCTAGTTGGAGCACAGGAATGAGCCCTGCTGCAAAGTATTGCATCACAAATTGTATTTACACGCCCCTGTTAAACAGGGGCTGAAAAATTGGGCCTTAGCTACTGGTGGCGGTGCCCAGAAACAAAAATGTTCTTACATGCTATCAGCATGATAATTTAGGAGGAAGAGGATAGTCACTCAGCATAACAGGATAGTCACTCTGCATCAGCATAGGCAGTCTTGAAGGGATCTGACATTTCAAATAAAATTATTCTGTTACATCAGCATCAGGTGCTTGGTAGCTGGTGGTGATCCAAGACTGATTTATTTTTATGAAGGTCAGTCGATCGACCGAGTCGGTGGACAGGCGCACCCTGTGATCGGTTACAAAGCCTCCAGCAGCACTGAATGTGTGTTCCGAAAGAACGCTGGATGCAGGACAGGCCAGTAGCTCAATTGTATACTGTGCAAGCTCTGGCCAGTGATCCATCCTCAAGACCCAGTAACCCAGAGGATTTTCGGTGGGAAAGGTGTCCAAATCTGATCTTGCCCCTAAGTATTCCTGCACCATCTAAACCAGACGCTGGTGATGTTGCTGGAACCGATCATACCTTGGGGCTGCGGACTAAAAAATTGTCTGAACGCATCGGTCAGACAGCCACCTTCTCCACCGCTCCTTCTTTGACTGATCGAAGCCTCAGCAACACATTGTCCTGGACCAGGAATTTGTAACCTCCCAGTCTCTGGGAACGCATTGCACAGGCCTCCCGAAGATGTTTCATCCTCTGCTCCCTCTGCGATGCCACGATGAGGTCTGCAACCTTACCCTTGTAACGTGGATCAAGGAGGGTTGCCAGCCAGTAATGATCCCTCTCTTTGATAGCATGAATACGAGGATCCTTCCGCTGGCTTTGCAGGATCAGGGAGGCCATGCAGTGTAGGTTTGCTGAGGCATTCAGTGCGGAGTCCTCTGGGTCACTGAGGATGACATGATCCGCAGCCACCTCCTCCCAGCCACGTACAAGTCCATGTGTTTCTTGGGACTGTAATTGATCCCTTTAAGACTGTTGCTGATGCTGAGTGCTAGGCTCCATCTCCATGCTGACACAATCCTCCTCCTCCTCGTCCTCTTCCTGTGTGATAGGCGGGCCAGCAGGAACACTGTCTGGATAAAGGGGGCCTTGAGAGGTAAGGAAGTCCTCCTCTTCCTCCCTCTGTTCTGCCTCAAGTGCCCTGTCCATTATTCAAACGCAGCGTGTGCTCCAACAGGTGGACAAGAGGGACAGTGTCACTGATGCATGCACTGTCACTGCTCACCATCCTCATGGCCTCCTTAAATGGTGACAGGACAGTGCATGCATCCCTGATCATGGCCCACTGGCGTGGGGAGAAAAATCCAAGCTCCCATGACCCTGTCCTGGCACCATATTGCAACATATACTCATTGATGACCCTCTGCTGCATGTGCAGCCGCTGCAGCATGGCCAACGTAGAGTTCCACCTGGTGGGCATGTCACAGATTAGGCGGTTCTTGGGCAGGTTGCATTGCTTTTGGAGGTCAGCCAGCCGAGCACTGGCATTATATGACCGGCGGAAATGCACACAGAGTTTCCTGGCCTGCTTTAGGACCTCCTGTAAGCCCGGGTTCCTGGCCAAGAACCACTGCACCACCAAGTTAAGAACGTGAGCAAAACAGGGCACATGGGTCAGCTGTCTCTGTCGGAGGGCGGAGAGGAGGTTGGTGCCATTGTCGCAAACCACCTTTCCTGGCTTAAGCTGGCATGGCTTCAACCACCTCTGAGCCTACCCCTGCAGAGCTGACAGAATCTCTGCCCCAGTGTGCCTCCTGTCCCCCAAGCACACCAGCTTAAGCATCGCATGGCATCCTTTTGCCTGCATACTTGCGTAGCCCCTTGAACACCTACGGAGCACCGCTGGTTCCAAGGACAAAGCACAGGAAGAGGCCATGGAGGAAGAAGAAGAGGAGGGGTGGAGGAGAGCAATATGTCAGAATCACCAGTAGTAGCATGTTGGAGGCGTGGTGGCGGAACAACCTCCAACACTACTGCACCTTGTCCTGCATCCTTCCCAGCTGCCAGCAGAGTCACCCAATGCGCCGTGAAAGATAGGCAACATCCCTGTCCATGCCTGCTGGACCATGAGTCAGCGGTAATATGCACCTTACCGCTGACTGCCCTGCCCAGCGAGGCCAAGACATTGCCTTCCACATGCCGGTAGAGAGCCGGAATCGCCTTTCGTGAGAAAAAGTGGCGTTTGGGAACCTGCCACTGAGGAACCTCACATTCCACAAACTCACGGAAGGGGGCAGAGTCTACCAACTGAAAAGGCAGCAGTTGAAGTGCTAGCAATTTTATTTATTTTTTAATTATAACAGAGGAACTGGTCCACACGGACTCCAACAGTAGACAGATATCGCATACGTCAATACAATAAAGCAGTGTGAAACACAGAGAGATATATACCCCAGTAACACTGTGCCGCCTAATAAGTCCTGCAGAGGTGTACCTCCCCTGAGAGGAGGGTCCACATCAGGGCTGTGATGCCTCTAACTGTGACAGATATGTGTACGCATGTCTGTGGGAAGAAGGTATGAGAGTGTCCGAGTCCCGTGGATACAGGCTCCCCTCTAGTTTTCCCATTTACTCATAGAAACAAAATTGCAGTAACAGGGGGTTTAGTACCCCTGAGAGAAAAAGAAAAGTAAGAGATAAGAAAAAAAGAAGAAGAAAAAAAAAAGAGAGATAAGATACTCAGAGATATCCCATAGAGATGTAGGTGGGAATAGTACAGAGAGTGGTAGAGGAGGGGGTGGAAAGGGGTGGGGTAGGGAAGGGGACGGGTAAGCAGAAAATCAGGGTGTGGGTGATTACCCCATGGTGGTGGTAAGACCACAATAGGTCGTCAGAGCGTTGCAATTCGAATTCGCCAGTGATCAAGCGTCTAGGAGAGTAGATGTCGGGCAGAACGTCATGTGGGTGGCTCGATCCCTCTAAGGGACTGTCCCTCGTCAGAGTACTTGAATATATTCCACAGTCGCCACATCCTAGTGTATGTTTCCTGTCTGTGTTGGCTGGTGAGAATTAGATCTTCCATGTGGTTAATGTCGTCTACTCTGTGGAGCCACTGGGCAATTGATGGTGGGTTAGGGGATTTCCAATTGAGGGGAATGCAGGCTTTGGCCGCGTCGAGAAAGGTGGCGAACCACCGATTTATTTTTATTTTTTTAAACCTTTGCAGGTGTGTCATTCGCATGGAGGAGGAAATAGGCCGGCTCGTCCGGTACAGTACGGTCTGAGAAGCTCTGGGTGATGCGGCGGACCTCGCCCCAGAAGTTCCGCAGCCGCGGACAGGACCAAAAGATGTGTAGAAGGGTGCCCTCCCCATCCTGGCACCGCCACCAGCGATCAGTGGTTGTAGGAAACAATTTGTGTAGAAGGGAGGGGGTCCTATACCAACGCGTAAGGAGCTTGTAGTTGGTTTCTTGGGCTCTGGTGCACAGGGAAGATTTGTGAGTGAACCTAAGTATGTGCTGCTTCCTATTGTCCGAAGTGCTAGCAATTTAGCCAAGCTAGCATTCAACCGCTTGGCATGTGGATGGCTGGGAGCGAACTTCTTTCGGTGGTGCAGCAGCTGGGGCAGGGAAATTTGCCTGGTACAATTTGCTGTAGTTTGTTGTACCGATAGTAGATTTCCCGCAAGTACTTGGCTGTGACACACCTAATTCTACGCCTTCATTCCTCTCAGTGCAGGTTTCAGAGAGGACTGAAGGTAATGTATAGTGGGGTTGGAGATTCCAGCTGATGAGGAGCAAGGAGAGGTCCGCTTTGTTCTTTGGTGTGGGTCTTTTTTGTATGCTTGCCAACGAACTGCATGGCAGGTCGAGATATGTCTGGTCAAGCACGTGGTGCCCAAGTGGCTCATGTTTTGGCCACGCGAGATACGCTTCAGACATATTTTGCAAATAGCAATGGTGCGATCTTCTGCACACGTCTCAAAAAAAGCCCACACCAAAGAACTTTTGGAATAACGCGCAGAGACAGCAGCGCCCTTAACATGCGGAACACTGCGGTGTGATGCAGTCGGTTGACTGCCCTTAAGCTGGCCCCTGGAGGGCATCCTGCCTCGTTGGAGATGTGCCTCCTCCTCCTCCTATCAGGCACCCATGTGGAGTCAGTGACCTCATCATCCCCTCCCTCCTCATCACTGGAGCAAATCTGGCAGTATGCCATGAACATGACTGCCAGATTGCTGTCCTTGTTGGGCACCCCCTCTCTCTGGGCTCACGTTACTGCCTTCCTCTAGCTGGGTACCATCATTGGAGCCTTCAAAACGCTGGGAATCCTCCTGGAGCATGCACCCAACACTGTGGTCAAACAGTTCGGGGGACTCCTCAGGAGGACATGGTGGGGCTAGGGAAGGAGTGACTGATGCCATTGAGCCGAGGGAAGAGGCCACTTTGGCAGCTGCTTTGCCAAACAAAGTACCCTGAGCCTGGGTGAGAGAGGATGAGGAGGATGAGGACGGCTTGGTCATCCACTCTACCAGGTCTTCGGCATGTTGCAGCTCAACATGGCCAGCTGCCGAAAAGGACAAACGTGTCCCACGGCCACATGCTGATGAGGATGCACCGTGTCCACGACCAGCACTGTTGCCTCTAGACACAGAGCCTGCTTGCCCTTTTTTATTGGCTCATGACTGTCTGCCTCTCCTTGTTTGCCTTGAGACATACTAATGGCCTGCAGTGAGATATAGCTGCACAAAGGTGGGATGTGTATATATATATAGAGTTATAGTGATTATACTGTGTCATGGATATGCATTAATGTCTGTCTGCCATCTTACCTTTCCTCCTCATGTGTTCATCTTAGAGGCCAGAACCCTTTCACCTGGCTTCCTTTATAATCTCCTCCCAGCCTGACTCCACCCCAGGCCCTATCACAGAACACTATATTAACCTGTGCACTGCAAGCCTGCTTTGCTGATCAACGTGTTTGTTAGGCATTGTGTGTTTGGGTTCCTGCCTGCCGTGTGCTACGTCTGTCTCTCTGTTACATATTTGGCTTGTCCCCGACTATCCCTGTCTGCTCGTGACCCTTGACCTTCAGGCTTGTCCTTTGTTATCCTTGTCTGCTTGTGGCCCTTGACCTTCATCTTGTTATTCGTTACTCTTATATCTTGTGCTGCTGCTTCCCCTCTTTTCCCCACTATCCTACGGGGCGTGAGCTAGGAGACTCTAGGGGCCGCGACCTGGACCCAGCCTGCAGCATAACATCCTCACCACTAGAGGCTCTGGAGAAGACCTGCTGGGTCTTAGACTCCGCGCCCTGGGGAATCTTGGCTCTAGCTTCCTATAGGATCCCGGTTGTGCTCCTCTGGTCCCGCTTTCCACAACCACCCAGTTTCCTATCCGCAGCAGTCAGCCATAGGGTTCACTACCTTGCGGTGCACTCCTGTCCCGCTACGGTGTGCATCTGTCACCTGGCCATAGGTGACCTGACAGTTTGATCAGCCATGAACCTGGCTGACATGCCGCTCCCCGCGGATGATCCATTGCAGGGCATAGTTCGCAGACTTGAAACCCAGGAATCGAATCAGACTCAGGTGATGCGATTCCTCCAGGATCTGGCTTCTCGATTCGAGTAGCTTCAGGCCTCCTTGGGAACCCCGAATCCGCAACCTCAAGTACAACCAGCGGCTGTACCTATCGCACCAGTCGCAGCCACACACTCACTAACACTGCCAGCTCTGTTCCGTCTCTCTGAGGACTCCAAGGCCTGCAGGGGGTTTCTCAGCCAATGCACGATTCATTTTGAGCTTCAGCCTCAAAACTTCCTGTCTGACCGGGCTAAGGTAGCCTATATCATTTCCCTCCTCTCCGGTGAAGCTTTGGCCTGGGCTGCCCCCCTGTGGGAGAGGAATGATCCGGTGGTTTCCAGCCTGTCCAACTTCTTGAAGCTCTTTCATAATATCTTCGAAGAGCCGGCTCGGGCTTCTTCAGCGGCTAGTGCTGTCTTACGTCTTCACCAAGAATCTAGTTCAGTGGGACAATATGCTCTTCAGTTCCGTATCCACACAGCTGAATTGAGCTGGAATAATGAGGCCCTGGTCGCTACCTTTTTACATGGCCTCTCTGACCGTGTGAAAGACGAATTAGCGGGAAGAGCCATTCCCGTCGGTCTGGACGATGTAATTTCGTTATGCAATCAGATTGACATTCGTTTTCAAGAGAGGTCCTTAGAAAAAAGACGGCAGCACTCTCTGGGTTCTAGCCAGTCTGAGCTCCCCTCCCTTCGTCCCGTGGAGCATCCTCTACCTGCTGAGGAACCTATGCAGCTGGGCTGGACCAGACTAACCCCCGAAGAACGTGCTAGGCGCAGAACTCTGGGCTTGTGCCTCTATTGTGGGGGCAAGGGTCATTTTCGTGACTCCTGCTCGCTTCGTCCGGGAAACGTTCGGGTCTAATACATTTGGAAGGTGGAGTATTGGACCCAGAAACATCACCTTCTCGCCTTCTCTTGCCGGTGTTCCTTCATGTAGGCACTTCTCCTCAGTCAACCCTTGCATATCTGGATTCCGGGGCTGCCGGCAATTTTATGGATTGGAGAACTGCTTCTTCTATGAAGCTTACACTTTCACCTCTCACTACCCCATTGGTAGTCTCGGCAATTGATGGCACTGTTCTCCCAGGGGGCCCTATTCACTTCCAGACGCTACCCATTAGGATGTCGGTAGGGATTCTCCACCAGGAGTGGATATCCTTTCTTATTCTACCCAAGGCCTCTACCCCAGTTGTATTGGGCCTCCCTTGGCTACAGCTCCACTCTCCACATGTGGACTGGGTCTCTGGGCAGATCCTGGCCTGGGGTTCCTCATGTTTCTCGTCGTGTCTTCTCAAGGTGACCCCCAAGGAGAGTCTTCCAGTTGCTGCCACTTCTGTTTCTTCTGATCTTCCCGCTGCATACAGCGATTACCGGGATGTGTTCTGTAAGAAATCAGCTGAGGTGCTTCCTCCCCACAGGTCTTTTGACTGTGCTATTGATCTTGTCCCCGGAGCAACTCTACCCAGGGGTCGTACCTACCCTCTGTCCATCCCAGAGACCCAGGCCATGTCTGAGTATGTCACAGAGAATCTGGAGAGAGGGTTCATCCGGAAATCCTCTTCGCCTGCAGGAGCAGGGTTCTTTTTTGTTGCCAAAAAGGATGGTACCTTAAGACCCTGCATCGATTATCGGGGTTTAAATGCGGTTACTATTAAAAATCGATACCCCTTACCCTTAATATCTGAGCTATTCGATAGGTTGAAGGGTGCCTCCATTTTCACCAAGTTGGATCTCAGAGGCGCGTACAATCTCATTTGAATACGGGAGGGTGACGAATTGAAGACTGCATTCAACACTAGAGACGGGCATTACGAATACCTGGTGATGCCTTTTGGTCTGTGTAATGCTCCAGCCGTGTTTCAAAACGTTGTCAATGAAATCTTCAGAGATCTGCTCTACCAGTTTGTTGTCATCTATCTGGATGACATTCTGATCTTTTCCGAAAATCTGCTCGTCCACAGAAACCATGTCCGCACTGTACTTCAACGTCTTAGAGAGAACAATCTCTATGCCAAGCTGGAGAAATGTTCCTTTGAATGTTCTGAGGTCCTGTTTCTGGGGTGCTTTGTCTCAAGTTCGGGTCTTCGTATGGATCCTGGGAAGGTCTTGGCTATTACCAACTGGCCTCTTCCTGCTAGCCTCAAGGCCACGCAGTGCTTTCTTGGCTTCACTAATTATTATAGGCAGTTCATAAGGAATTACTCTTTCATTGCTGCGCCTATTATCGCTTTGACCAAGAAGGGTGTGAATGCCAAAGACTGGCCTCCCGAAGCTGTCTCTGCATTTCACAACCTGAAACAGGCCTTTGTTTCTGGCCCCCTCTTGAGGAGACCAAATCCTGGGAATGCATTTTTTATTGAAGTGGACGCTTCCTCAATGGGGGTGGGAGCTGTGCTTCTTCAAATCTTTGAGAAGAGACGTCAACCATGTGCGTTCTTCTCCAAAAAAAATTCTCAGGCAGAGAGGAATTATGCCATCGGTGATCGGGAACTTCTCACAATTAACAACATGGCATTAGAGGAGTGGCGTCATCTCTTGGAGGGTTCCCCTCACTCCATAACGATCTTTACCGATCACAAAAATTTACAGTATCTACAGAATGCTAAACGTCTGAATCCTAGACAGGCCAGGTGGAGTCTTCTTTGCCCGTTTTAATTTCACGATTACCTACAAACCTGGTTCCTGCAACGGTCGGGCTGATGCGCTCTCTAGGTCGTTTGACACTTTGGACGAGGAGTCCGCCCCTGAACCTGAGCCGATCATTCCAACCTCATGCATTGTTGCCCACTCTACCACCCTGAAGTCAAAAATTCCGCCTGGTAAGACCTTTGTCCCCACTGAGCTAAGAGCTAAGATCCTTCATTGGGGACATGAGTCCAAGGTGGCAGGTCATTCTGGATTCCTCTGATCCTTCCTACTCATCAGTCGTCACTACTGGTGGCCTAATCTCCGCTCAGACGTCAAAGACTACTTTAAAGCTTGTCATGTCTGCGCTCAGTCCAAATCCTCCACACAAGCTCCTGCTGGTCTCCTCATGCCCTTGCCCATTCCTAAGGAGCCCTGGGCTCATATTGCCATGGATTTTATCACCGACCTCCCACTGTCTGAGAATAATACAGTCATTTGGGTGGTAATCGATCGGTTCTCCAAGATGGCTCATTTTGTTCCTCTTCCTGGTCTTCCTTCTGCCCCTGCCTTGGTTCCCATTTTCATTCGAGAAATTCTCCGCCTTCATGGGGTTCCTTCTCATATTGTTTCCGACAGGGGAGTCCAATTCACGTCTCGTTTTTGGAGAGCCTTTTGCAAATCCCTCAATATTGTCTTGGATTTTTCTTCTTCTTACCATCCCCAATCCAATGGACAGACTGAGAGGGTTAATCAGGAGTTAGAGGTCTTTCTTCGCACCTTTGTGTCTTCTCACCATGACGATTGGTCCTCTCTACTCCCGTGGGCAGAATTCTCCCATAACAATCATGTGAATACCAGTTCGCTGAAGACACCCTTTTTCACAGTTTATGGAAAACACCCTCAACTTCCTCTTCCCATGATCTGTTCTCCAGATATTCACGCTTTGGCTTCAGTTCAGGAGTCTCTCAATTCCGTTTGGGGTGACATTCATGATTCCCTCCAGGCAGCTGCTGAAAAATTCAAAGGCTTTGCCGACCGCCGCAGGCGTAAACCGCCTTCTCTTCAGCCAGGGGACAAAGTCTGGCTCTCTACCAGGAACATCAAGCTCCGAGTTCCTTCTCTGAAGTTTGCTCCATGATTCATTGGTCCATACACGGTAACTGCTAAACTGAATCCAGTTTGTTTCAAACTCCAGATTCCTAAAAGCCTTAAAATCACTAACTCCTTCCATGTTGCTCTTCTAAAGCTTTTAGTCCTCAATAAATTCTCTCGTCCTCTCCCTACCGTGGCGCCTGTCTCTGAGGATAATCAGGAGTACGAGATCAGTCAAATTCTGGACTCCCGACTCTGTAAAGGCGTTCTTCAGTACCTCGTTCATTGGAAAGGGTTTGGTCCTGAGGAGAGGTCTTGGATCACTGCATCTGAGGTCTTTGCACCTCGTCTGTTAAAGGAGTTTCATTTGAAGTTTCCCTCTAAACCTGGGCCCAGGCAGCGAAGGGGGAGGCCTCGTAAGAGGGAGGGTACTGTCATGGATATACATTAATGTCTGTCTGCCATCTTACCTTTCCTCCTCATGTGTTCATCTTAGAGGCCAGAACCCTTTCACCTGGCTTCCTTTATAATCTCCTCCCAGCCTGACTCCACCCCAGGCCCTATCACAGAACACTATATTAACCTGTGCACTGCAAGCCTGCTTTGCTGATCAACGTGTTTGTTAGGCATTGTGTGTTTGGGTTCCTGCCTGCCGTGTGCTACGTCTGTCTCTCTGTTACGTTATTGGCTTGTCCCCGACTATCCCTGTCTGCTCGTGACCCTTGACCTTCGGCTTGTCCTTCGTTATCCTTGCCTGCTTGTGGCCCTTGACCTTCAGCTTGTTATTCGTTACTCTTATATCTTGTGCTGCTGCTTCCCCTCTTTTCCCCTTATCCTACGGGGCGTGAGCTAGGAGACTCTAGGGGCCGCGACCTGGACACAGCCTGCAGCATAACATCCTCACCACTAGAGGCTCTGGAGAAGACCTGCTGGGCCTTAGACTCCGCGCCCTGGGGAATCTTGGCTCTAGCTTCCTATAGGATCCCGGTTGTGCTCCTCTGGTCCCGCTTTCCACAACCACCCAGTTTCCTATCCGCAGCAGTCAGCCATAGGGTTCACTACCTTGCGGTGCACTCCTGTCCCCCTACGGTGTGCATCTGTCACCTGGCCATAGGTGACCTGACATACTACAGCTAGCACAATCAACTGCCTGCTGTGGTATTAGTATGAGAAAAGCAGTAATTGTCTTCAGTTAGTTTTAGGTGCACACTGTGCAGAGGACACAGTACACTAACTGAAAATACTTGCAGCTCCCTGCCTGTGGTATTAGTTTGAGAACACCACCAATTGTATTCAGGTACCTTTATGTGCACGCTGCGCAAAGGACATAAGTACACTAAATGAAATTAATGCATCTCCCTGCCTGTGGTTTTAGTATGAGAACACCACTAATTGTATTGAGGTACTGTAAAGGCACCCCAAGTATGAAAGGGGTTAACGCCGTTTAGGATATTCCCTCTCTGGACACACATCCACTGCCGATCCTCTACAGCAGGGGTCTCAAACTGGTGGCCCTCCAGCTGTTGCAGAACTACAATTCCCATGAGGCATTGCAAGGCTAAACAGTTACAAGCATGACTCCCATAGGCAGAGGCATGATGGGACTTGTAGTTCCGCAACAGCTGGAGGGCCGCAGGTTTGAGACCCCTGCTCTACAGTCAGGCGACCGCTTCCCATAGGATTAATCCTTCCAAACATACGAGACAAACGCTCTGTATCTTTCCAACTGGACTGACACTTTTTATTGAAACACTGCAAGTTTTATACACACAGAGGAGTTTCTTTTCTTTCCTCTCACAAAGCACTTCTGACCAGACCTAATTTACATGAGCTAATTAACTACAGCTGATGACTCAGACACATGACCTTTAGGCTAGCCTTACTGTCTCCTACAATACACATTATTTTGACATCTCTTAAGAGACAATAGGTGGGTTCGTTAGCTAATCCCTTTTCAGTTTAAATGACTAGGCCTGACCTTTATATACACACAAGTACAGAGTTAATTATCTCTATCCACAATGAAAGGATCTTTAGAACACATCAGCCCTTTTCAATTAACCTGTTGAGTTCAGGATCAACAAAAATAGTTATTTACAGATATCCTGGGAAATATTGTGGAATAATATTACAGACCCATTTTAAAGCAATCCAACACATATTCTCAATGTCCATTATTTCCTGGCTCACACTTTCTAAGAACTTCTGGGTTCCACGGGCCCACCCGTTACATCTCTCCCCTTTCGGCAGGAGACTAACACAGGAGGAGACCCCAGACGGGTTGATTCTGAAGTTAGTCCATAGTTCCATTCCTCTAATGCCTGGACAACCCATCAACATTGCACTAGGAGGCCGGGATGACGTCTGTTTGCCGGGACAACCCATCAGCATTGCCATTTTGCTTACCGGGTCGGTAACTGATGGTGAAGTTGTAAGGTTGTAGGGCTAAGCTCCACCGCAGCAACCTGCCATTGTCTCCTGAGACCCGGTTAAGCCAGACCAATGGGTTGTGGTCAGTGACTAGTGAAAATTCCTGTCAGTACAAGTAAGGGTTCAACTTTTTAAGGGCCCAGACCAGGGCCAAACACTCTTTCTCCACTGCCGCATAGCTCACTTCCCGGGGTAGTAGCTTTCTGCTCAGGTATGCGACAGGGTGTTCTCCTCCATCCTCCCCAACTTGGCTCAGCACAGCCTCCAGTCCAAACATGGAAGCATCTGTGTGGACCAGAAAACGTTTGTTAGGTACTGAGGCCGCCAAGACAGGGGCATTTACAAGTGCTTGCTTGGGGGCTAGAAACACGGTTTCACAAGCTGGAGACCACAGGACCTGCCTAGGTAAAATTTTTTTCGTCAGGTCAGTCAAGGGTTTGGCGATAGCACTATAATCAGGGACAAAACGTCGGTAGTACCCTGCAGTCCCCAAGAAGGCTAATACCTGGGTCTTAGTACGGGGCGTGGGCCAGTTAGCTACTGCCTCTACCTTGGCTGGCTCTGGTCTCTGGTTCCCACACCCCACTCGGTGTGCCAGGTACTGCACCTCTGCCATACCTAGATGGCACTTGTCTGGTTTCAAGGTCAGGCCTGCACCCCGAATTTTGTCCAGAACCACCCCCACGTGAACCAGGTGCTCCTCCCAAGACCCACTGTAGATCGCAATGTCATCCAGGTATGCACATGCAAAATCCTGGAAGCCATCGAGGAGCCTATCCACCATACGTTGGAAGGTGGCCGGGGCATTCTTCATCCCAAATGGCATGACCTTAGACTGGTACAGGCCAAATGGGGTAACAAATGCCGACTTGGGGATAGCATCCTCGGCCAGGGGGATCTGCCAATAACCTTTACACAGGTCTATTGTAGTTAAATAACGTCCCCTGGCTATACGGTATAGCAGTTCGTCTACCCTGGGCATCGGGTAGGCATCGGTGGTGGTCTTCTCATTGAGTCGCCTGTAGTCCATGCAGAACCGGGTAGTTCCGTCTTTCTTAGGCACCAGGACCACAGGCGAGGCCCAAGGGCTGTCAGAAGGCTCAATGACTCCTAGCTGAATCATCTCCTGCATCTCCTTCCACATTTCTCCTCGGACTGCTTCAGGTATACGGTAGGGGGCTGTCGAAGGGGTGCTTGTCCAGGGGTCTCTACCTTATGCACAGCAAGAGTCGTATAGCCCGGTTTTTGGGAGAACGTCGCCTGTTTCTCCCACAGAAGCCGCTTAGCCTGTTCCTTCTTTGTGGGGCTTAACCGGTCTCCTAGCTGTACAAGGCTAATGAGGTCAGTCTGGGGCTCTCTCTCTAGTAAGTCAGGGAGGGGTAAACCTTCTGAGTCGTCCGCAGCAGGGGCACATACTGCAGCAACATCCTCCTGCCGTTCCTGATACTCCTTCAGCATGTTCACATGAAAGGTTCGCTGGATTCTTTCATCTGCACAGCTGGCAATTACATAGGTAGTATCACACACCTGTGCTACTACTTTATACAGGCCCTGTCAAGATGCCTGCATCTTGTCGGTCTTCACAGGCTTGAGCACTAAGACCTTCTGCCAAACCTGGAAGATACGCTGTCGGGCCCCCCGATTGTACCATCTCTTCTGTCTTCCCTGGGCCGCCTGGAGATTCTCCCTTACCATCAGAGACAGTTGCTCCATGCGGTCCCTGAGTTCCAGAACATAGGGCACTATGGGGGTCCCT
The DNA here is from genome assembly GCA_029206835.1 of Rana muscosa. Taxonomy (NCBI): domain Eukaryota; kingdom Metazoa; phylum Chordata; class Amphibia; order Anura; family Ranidae; genus Rana; species Rana muscosa. The sequence goes on along the minus strand of CM055123.1, from coordinate 13,913,703 downwards.
TCCTGCTCTGTCTCTCCCTCCCAGTGTCCTCTGATGAGATCGAGGGGTCCGCGGACCCTTCTCCCATAGAGCAACTCGAAGGGCGAGAACCCAGTAGATTCCTGGGGTACGTCTCTGTACGCAAATAACAGGTGAGGCAGGAATCTCTCCCAGTCTCTGCAAGCATCTGAAAAAGTCCTCAGCATTTGCTTGAGGGTCCCGTTAAAGCATTCGCAGAGACCATTAGTCTGGTGGTGGTAAGGTGAGCTCAGCAAGGGTTTAATATTGCATACCTTCCACAACTGCTGGGTGAGCACCGCGGTAAACTGGGTTCCCTGGTCAGAGAATCTCTTAGGGAACCCCACTCTGGTAAAAATCTTAACCAGGGCATCAGCTAATGTCTCTGCTTCAATGTTAGACATAGCTACTGCCTCTGGGTAACGGGTGGCGTAGTCCACCACGGTGAGAATATACTTCTTCCTGGATGGACTAGGCCTGGCCAGGGGGCCCACAATGTCAACGGCTATGCAGTAAAAGGGCTCCCCAATAATAGGCATGAACATAAGTTTAGCCTTAGGGTGGTCCCCCCTCTTACCTATCCGTTGACATGTGTCACACGTTTTGCAGTATTGTCGCACATCCTGGCTAAAATTGGGCCAGAAGAAATTCTGTGTAATCCTACGGGCTGTGCGACGGAACCCTAGATGTCCTGCTAGCGGCACATCATGCCCGATTTGCAGAATCTCCAGCTGGAATTTCTTAGGTACCACCAGCTGTCGTTTCTGCGAAGGGGCCTTACTTCTCTGAGATGGCTTAGGGATCCTATACAGTTTATCCCCCACCCATTCAAAAAGCTCCCCATCTATTCCCCTTTCCTGAGTATCTGCCCTAGCCCTATACTTGTGTAAGGTCGGGTCCTCCCGAGTTTCCCTCCCGAATGCTTCTGGGGTATCCCAACCTAGGAGCGCCTGACCTAAGGTACGTATCGGGGAAGATAGTCTCACCTGGGTCTCAGCAGAAGCGGGTCGGTTATAGCAGTACGTGTCTGGGCACGGATAGTCACTGGGTTGACTTCATCGGGGCCCATCAGGGCGTAAGCAGAAAGGAGGGGGGCCAAATCATTCCCCAGTAGTACATCCACTGGCAAATCCTTCATCACCCCTACATTCACGTGTCCCGAACCAACCCCCCAATCCAGGTGAACCCGGGCAATGGGTAGCCGGAAGATGGTACCTCCCGCTACTCTTACGGCTACAGTGTCTCTGGTGTGTTGGCTCTCTGGGATGAGGTTCTTCTGTAGTAGGGTCATGGTAGCGCCACTATCACGTAGGCCATTGGCTACCGTTCCATTAACCCGGACAGTCTGCCTGTGTTGTTGCCTGTTGTCCCGGTTAGCTGCTTGTATTGGATCAGCCTCATGCAGGATGCCCCAATGTTCTTCCTCTTCAACGCAGTGGTCCGCAGGCATGGATGTGCGGGGGCTCCCCCTTGCTGGCTGTCTCCATGACTGGGACTGGATGGCTGGATTCAACGGACAGTCTGGCTTTTTGTGCCCTAGCTGTTTACATCCGAAACACCTGATGGGTTGTGAGCAGTCCTGGGAGTTGAACCTGGGCTGCTGAAGATAAGTGGCCGCTGGAGGTGGTGCTGAAGTTGGGTTAGAGGCTGGTAAACTGGGCCAAGATAGTGGATAGCGCTCGCTTCCGCCTGACCTTCGAGAGTCCAGATATTCATCGGCCAAAGTAGCCGCTTGCTGTACAGTCCGTGGTCGCTTATCTCGCACCCAATCCCGTAATACCGGAGGGGTGTGGTTAAAGAACTGTTCTAAGAGTACTAGCTGGGTGATGTCCTCTATGGTATGAGCGCGGCTTCCCTGAAACCAGCCCTTAAGGTTTCGCTGCAGACTATGTGCCCACTCCACGTATGTTATGTGGGTTTGTTTCCGGGATTCTCGAAACTTAATCCGGCTGGCTTCGGTTGTAATGGCAAATCGGGCTAGCAGAGCTTCTTTTACCCGGTCATAGTCTTTAGCGTCCTCATCCTCCAGGGCCCGATACGCATCCGCCGCTCTGCCAGTTAAATTACTTGCCAGTAAGGTAATCCAATCTTGGGGCAGTACTTCATGTACCTGGCATAGTCTCTCAAAGTCCTGCAGGAACGCTTCAATTTCCTCCTCTCCTTCCTTAAATAGTTTGAACGCCCGAAAGGGCAACTTACGGACAGGCGCTGCATCTTTAGGCGCTGTCTCCGATTGCCGTATTTCCGCCATTCTCCGCTCATGTTGCCGCTCTAGTTCTCTCTCTTGTCGCTCCAGTTCTCTCTCTTGTCGCTCATCCTGCAGCTGGATGTCTCTAATGGCTTTCTGTATGGCGGTCTCTGATGGGTTAGCCCCATATAATGCCAACCGCTCTCGAACTCGTTGCTGAAACAAGTCTTCAACTGACCGGGGTCCTGCATCACCATCCCTCTGATCCATCTCGGCTAGCTCCCTGATCAAGGTGGCCTTGTTCTTTGTCCCACCGGTCCCTCCACGGCTCTCAAGTAAGTCTTTCAGCGTGGCTTTCCTGCAGGCTGCATAGCTGGTCATTCACTGTGGTGGTTTGGAGTGTCCCAGTAACTGGAGGGAAAATCCCACCGCTGCCAACCAATGTAACGGCACCCCAAGTATGAAAGGGGTTAACGCCCTTTAGGATATTCCCTCTCTGGACACACATCCACTGCCGATCCTCCACAGTCAGGCGACCGCTTCCCATAGGATTAATCCTTCCAAACATACGAGACAAATGCTCTGTATCTTTCCAACTGGACTGACACTTTTTATTGAAACACTGCAAGTTTTATACACACAGAGAGAGGAGTTTCTTTTCTTTCCTCTCACAAAGCACTTCTGACCAGACCTAATTTACATGAGCTAATTAACTACAGCTGATGACTCAGACACATGACCTTTAGGCTAGCCTTACTGTCTCCTACAATACACATTATTTTGACATCTCTTAAGAGACAATAGGTGGGTTCGTTAGCTAATCCCTTTTCAGTTTAAATGACTAGGCCTGACCTTTATATACACACAAGTACAGAGGTAATTATCTCTATCCACAATGAAAGGATCTTTAGAACACATCAGCCCTTTTCAATTAACCTGTTGAGTTCAGGATCAACAAAAATAGTTATTTACAGATATCCTGGGAAATATTGTGGAATAATATTACAGACCCATTTTAACCACTTGACAACTGGGCACTTAAACCCCCTTCCTAACCAGACGAATTTTCAGCTTTCGGTGCTCTCACATTTTGAATGACAATTACTCAGTCATACAACACTGTACCCATATGAAATTTTTGTACTTTTTTTTCACACAAATAGAGCTTTCTTTTGGTGGTATTTAATCACTGTTGGGTTTTTTATTTTTTGCGCTATAAGAGAAAAAAGACTGAAAATTTTGTAAAAAAATGAATTTTTCTTTGTTTCCGTTATAAAATTTAGCAAATTAGTATTTTTTCTTCATAAATTTTGGCCAAAATTTATACTGCTACATATCTTTGGTAAAAATAAGTACAAATTGGTGCATATTTTTTGGTCTTTGTGAAAGTTATAGAGTCCACAAGCTATGGTGCCAATATCTAAAAATTGATCACACCTGAAGTACTGACGGCCTATCTCATTTCTTGAGACCCTAACATGCCAGAAAAGTACAAATACCCCCCAAATGACCCCTTTTTGGAAAGAAGACATTCCAAGGTATTTAGAAAGAGTCATTGTGAGTTTTTTGAAGTTGTCATTTTTTCCCACAATTCTTTGCAAAATCAAGATTTTTTTTTCTTTTTTTCTTTTTTTTCACAAAATTGTCATATTAGCAGGTTATTTCTCACACCCAGCATATGCATAGCACAAATTACACCCCAAAACACATTCTGCTATTCCTCACGAGTATGGCGATACCACATGTGTGAGACTTTTACACAGCGTGGCCACATACAGAGGCCCAACATGCAGGGAGCACCTTCAGGCGTTCTGGAGCACCCAGGCCAATTCTGACATTTCTCTCCTACATGTAAAAATCATCATTTGTTTGCTAGAAAATTACATAGAACCCCAAAACATTATATATGTCTTTTTAGCAAAGACCTTAAAGAATATAATGGTGGTCGTTGCAACTTTTTATCTTGCACGGTATTTGCGCAGAAATTTTTCTAACGCGTTTTTTACGGAAAAAAACTGTTTTGTGCTTAAAAGAAAAAAAAAAACAGTAAAGTTAGCCCAATGTTTTTGCATAATGTGAAAGATGAAGTTACGCAGAGTAAATAGATACCTAACATGTCACCCTTCAAAATTGCACACGCTCGTGGAATGGCGCCAAACTTCGCTACTTAAAAATCCCCATAGGCAACGCTTTTAAATATTTTTACTGGTTACATGTTTTGAGTTACAGAGGAGGTCTAGGGCCAAAATTATTGCTCTCGCTCTAACGTTCGCAACGATACCTCACGTGTGGTTTGAACACCGTTTTCATATGTGGGCGGGGCTTACGTATGCGTTCACTTCTGCATGCGAGCTCGCGGGGGCAGGGGCGCTTTAAAAAAAATATATATATTTTATTGTTCATTTTACTTTATTTATTTTAGTTTGACATGTTTTTCCGCCCCAAATTTTTTTTTGATCACTTTTATTCCTATTACAAGGAATGTAAACATCCCTTGTAATAGGAATATGGCATGACAGGTCCTCTTTACAGTGAGATATGGGGTCAATAAGACCCCACATCTCACCTCTAGGCTGGGAAGCCTGAAAAAAAAACAAAAAAAAAAAACAATCTTGGCTTTGATCGTAGCGGTGAGTCAGTAGAAGCACCGGAGGGCAGCGGGAGCGGGGGGCATCCCCTCTCACCTCCCGTAAGAGCGATCAAGCGGTGGAACAGCCGCTATGATCGTTCTTATGGTGTAGGGAAACACCAGCTGAAAAAGCGAATATCTGAATGATGCCTGTAGCTGCACCCATCATTCAGATATCCCCGCATAAAGTTAAGGACGTCATATGACGGTCGGCGGGCGGGAAGTGGTTATTGCAGAGTATTGCCGGGTATTGCGGAGTATTGCCGGGTATTGCCGGGTATTGCGGAGTATTGCCGGGTATTGCGGAGTATTGCCGGGTATTGTGGAGTATTGCCGGGTATTGTGGAGTATTGCCGGGTATTGCGGAGTATTGCCGGGTATTGCGGAGTATTGCCGGGTATTGCCGGGTATTGCCGGGTATTGTGGAGTATTGCCGGGTATTGTGGAGTATTGCCGGGTATTGTGGAGTATTGCCGGGTATTGTGGGGTATTGCCGGGTATTGCGGGGTATTGCAGGGTATTGCGGGGTATTGCAGGGTATTGCGGGGTATTGCAGGGTATTGCGGGGTATTGCGGAGTATTGCGGGGTATTGCCGGGTATTGCCGGGTATTGAGGGGTATTGCCGGGTATTGAGGGGTATTGCCGGGTATTGAGGAGTATTGCAGGGTATTGAGGAGTATTGCAGGGTATTGAGGAGTATGGCAGGGTATTGCAGAATATGGCAGAGTATTGCACAGTATGGGCAGGGTATTGCACAGTATGGGCAGGGTATTGCACAGGGTATTGCAGAGTATTGCAGAGTATTGCACAGGGTATTGCAGAGTATTGCAGAGTATTGCACAGGGTATTGCAAGGGTATGGCAGGGTGTATTGCACAGGGTATGGCAGGGTGTATTGCACAGGGTATTGGCAGGGTGTATTGCACAGGGTATTGCCAGGGTGTATTGCAGAGTATTAGCAGGGTATTGCACAGGGATGGCTGAGCAGGGATGGATGGATGGCTGGATCTGTGACTACAATTGTCACAGATCCAGCCCACAGCTGACATGATCTGACATGGGGGAGGGAGCGGACATGATCCGCTCCCTCCCCTCTCCTCTCACACTGTACCGATCGGTACAGAGAGGGGAGGGAGGAACCGGCGTCATCACATGACGCCGGTCTGTTTACAAGTGATCGCTCCGTCATTTGACGGAGCGATCACGTGGTAAACGGCCGCGATTAGCGGCCATCTACCGTGATCCGTGATGCGCCGGGTCTTCCGGACCCGGCGGTCACGGACATATCCTGGAGCGCGCCCCAGGGGGCGCGCGGGAGCAAGATTCTGGGAGGACGTCCCTGGGACGTCCACTCAGGATAACTCGACCGCGCTGTGGACGTCTTTTATCCATGGCGCGGTCGGCAAGTGGTTAAAGCAATCCAATACATATTCTCAATGTCCATTATTTCCTGGCTTACACTTTCTAAGAACTTCTGGGTTCCACGGGCCCACCCGTTACAGGTACCTTTTAGGTGAATGCTGTGCAAAGGACACAGTACAAGAAGTGAAAATACTGCAGCTAGCACAATCACCTGCCTGCCTGCCAGTATAGAGAATAACAGGAATGGATCTAGCTAAACTGAATACAGTGTGTAAATATATATACAACACCTAGGATGCATATATATCCTCTACACACTGTAACTGCAGCTAACTGACTCGCCTGCCTGCTCTATCTAACTCAAAATAAATGACACTGTCTCTCTCTCTCTTTAACCTCTCTCTTTAACCACCGCAACACACTACACAAGGCCACCACGCCGGCGGCCTTATATAGTGTGGGGCGTGTACTAAACCCCCTGAGACATAATTGGCCAAAGGCACCCTGGCTTTGGCCAATTATGGCTCTCCGTTTTTTGCACGCTGTGATTGGCCAAAGCATGTGGGTCATAGTGAATGCTTGGCCAATCATCAGCCAGCAATGCACTGCGATGCCGCAGTGAATTATGGGCCGTGACGCGCCACTCGAATTTGGCGCGAACAGCCCATAATGTTCGAAATTCGGCAAACAGCCGAACAGGCGAAGTTCGAGTCAAACATGGGTTCGACTCGAACTCGAAGCTCATCCCTACTTGTGAAGCCTGGCAAGTCTAGAAATATCTTAGCAAGTCATTTTTAAACTTGCAGCTCAATTGCTTTCTATCTGGGTAAGTGAAAAAAAGTCCCGCTGCTCCCAGGTGAGTGGGCATCATCTGTGATCCAAAAGTGAATTACATGGAGTGGGGTGCACGCTCTCCCACTGCAGCAGTCACATGTAAATGAGAAAATTGGATAGCCTGCACACCTACACAACTGTGATGATTCAATCACTTTATTTAAATATCATAAAAGCACTAGATGGGTATAGGCAGGGTAGAGGAATGAGGTTGACGCGTTTCACACAATTTATGTGCTTTGACAAAGTGATTGAATCGAAACAATTGTGTGGGTGTGCAGCCTATCCGATTTTCTTGTTTGCTTGATATCTGGGTTGGACTCTGCCAGAACTTTGTCAGTTGCATGAAATTCTTTACTTTCCCAGCTTATATCCTTGACTTTGTTTAAGTTTATTTCAGCATTTTTAATGTATTTAGTGCTTGGTTTTTGTTTCAGTTTTGATGTTATATTAATGACAACTCAGTTCTTCCTACCCTTTGTTGTAGTTCTACCTGCATTTTCTTTTCTCTTTTGTCTCCAAATTCTATTTATGTGTCTAATCCTATTTGTTTTCCTCAATATATTGCACATATTAGGCTTCATGTACACTGCTTCTGGTAAACGGACGTTTAGGAGCAGTTGGGCCTTTTTCAGCTGCCCCTGAACTCTCTTCTATGTTATCTTATCAGCACATGTACATATGGTCGTTAATAGTAATTTCTAGGCAGTTGAGTTTAGAAGCATTTTTTGGAAAGCAAAAAAATGCGTTCAGGACGGATGTTCAGGGGCATTTGAAACGCCAAACGCCTATAACAGCTTGTAAGGGTGTGTAAACACTAGGGATGAGCTTCGAGTTCGAGTCAAACCCATGTTCGACTCGAACATCGCCTGTTCGGTTGTTCGTTGAATTGCAAACATTATGGGCCATTCGCGCCAAATTCGAGTGGCGCGTCACGGCCCATAATTCACTGCGGCATCGCAGTGCATTGCTGGCTGATGATTGGCCAAGCATGCATTGGCCAATCACAGCGCGCAAAAAACGGAGAGCCATAATTGGCCAAAGCCAGGGTGGCTTTGGCCAATTATGTCTCAGGGGGTTTAGTACACGCCCCACCCTATATAAGGCCGCCTCCGACGCGGCCTTGTGTAGTGTGTTGCGGTGTTGGTTAAAGAGAGCTTACAGAGAAAGAGAGACAGTGTCATTTATATTGAGTTAGACAGAGCAGGCAGGCGAGTCAGTTAGCTGCAGTTACAGTGTGTAGAGGATATATATGCATCCTAGGTGTTGTGTGTATATATATTTATACACTGTATTCAGTTTAGCTAGATCCGTTCCTGTTATTCTCTATACTGTGACAGGCAGGCAGGTGATTGTGCTAGCTGCAGTCAGTGTTTCACTTAGTGTACTGTGTCCTTTGCATAGCGTTCACCTAAAGCTTACCTGAATACAGTTAGTGACTAATAGTGGTGGTGTTATAATAAAACCACAGGCAGAGAGCTGCAAGTATTTTCAGTTAGTGTACTGTGTCCTCTGCACAGTTTTCATTTAAAACTAACTGAAGACAATTGCTGCTTTTCTCATACTAATACCACAGCAGGCAGTTGATTCTGATAGCTGCATTATAATCAGTAATATATATATATATATATATATATATATATATATATATATATATATATATATATATATAAAATGTAGCACACAGACTCTTTTTTTTTCCTGCTTACCTTCACTCACAGGTTTAAGGCACACCATGCCACATGCCCATACCCTGAGCGGTGTTCTTGCAATTTTTGGGTCCTGCGGCGAGTTACCCTCTTCCACTGGTTCTCATCCCTAGAGTGTCAGGAAAAGTCTATTTTTCCTGCTTAAGAAAGCCAATGTCCAGACAGTGTCAACTCCAACAAAGAGTTTATTTTTCCTTTGCTTGATAAAACAGGGGGAGGTTGAAGAGAGAAAGAAATTGGATAGGGAGGTAGATTCAGGCACACAACACCTATCGTTACACTTTGCCACTCAAGCCTGAGTGGGCTTTGCTCACGCGGATAATCCCCTCTCACGGTTCTAGCAGCCGGAGTGAAGCACAAACGGTTACTTTGATTTCGTCCCCTTCACGGACAAGTTCAAGAGATCCTCTGCCACAGAATCCTTTAAGTCCTGAAGTAGAACTTTTAAACCCCTGTAGATTATTAGAGACCATAGGTGCCAATGGGCACACTACAAGAGCTATCTTGCAACTCACGAATCCCTCCCTCTGATAGGCAACTAGGCCTTCCTGAGACAGTGACTTCCTCCACCGGTCCTCCGGACAGGTCCTCCCCTGGTTTCCTCTATTTCAGAGCGGTCCACCCTCACTCGGGCTCCCTGGGACTCCAGTGGTTGGTTGCAGACCCAGGTGAAATTACTGGGCCTACCTGGAACTTTGGGCTAAAGGTGCCCGAGACTCCTCGACCAGTTCACGCACCCCCCTGCCCAGCAAGGCCAAAGGGCGCGACTTCGCCACCTGGGGGGTCCTACTTGGAATCCCCCAGGCACACCACACCAGATCATGGCGTCTGCCCTTTATGTACCCTCTCCCGGCATGCACAGCAGGCATAACTCGCCCACCGCACGGCAGCCGAGAGAGGACACCCAATCCTGCAACGCCACCTGTGGTTCAACCCGAGACCTAGCCAACAGTGCCACCTACAGGTCAAGGGGAACTACACTCCAGGCAACACCACAGCAGAGCAGAGTCCAAACTAACAGAATTAGAGAACCTGAGCCAAACTATGGCTCAGGCTACTCTTAAATTTAAAGCATAGCGACCCCAAACTTGGGGGGTCCGCTACACATATATATATATATATATATATATATCTATATCCCCCCTTTGTGCAGCTACATCTCCCTGCAGGCCATTAGTATGTCTGGAAGGCAAACAAGGAGAGGCAGACAGTCACGAGGCAATAAAAGAGGGCAAGCAGCCTCTGTGTCTAGAGGCAACAGTGCTGGTCATGGACACGGTGCATCCTCATCAGCACGTGGCAGTGGGACATGCTTGTCCTTCTTTTCGGCAGCTGGCCATGTTGAGCCGCAACATTCCCAAGACTTGGTAGAGTGGATGACCAAGCCGTCCTCATCCTCCTCATCCTCTCTCACCCAGGCTCAGAGTACTTTGTCTGGCAAAGCAGCTGCCAAAGCGGCCTCTTCCCTCGGCTCAATGGCATCAGTCACTCCTTCCCTAGCCCCACCATGTCCTCCTGAGGAGTCCCCCGGACTCTTTGACCACAGTGTTGGGTACATGCTCCAGGAAGATACCCAGCGTTTTGAAGGCTCCGATGATGGAACCCAGCTAGAGGAAGGCAGTAACGTGAGCCCAGAGAGAGGGGGTTGTAACGTGAGCACAGAGAGTGGGGGTGGCCAACAAGGTCAACTATCTGGCAGTCATGCTCCCCCTGCTGCAGCATACTGCCAGATTTGCTCCAGTGATGAGGAGGGAGGGGATGATGAGGTCACTGACTCCACGTGGGTGCCTGATAGGAGAGAGGAGGAGTAGGAGGAGGAGGAGGAGGCACATCTCCAACAAGGCAGGATGCCCTCCAGAGGCCAGCTTAAAGCGGAGCTCCACCCTAAAGTGGAACTTCCGCTCATCGGAACCCTCCCCCCCTCCGGTGTCACAATTGACACCTTTCAGGGGGGAGGGGGGTACAGATACCTGTCTAAGACAGGTATTTGCACCCACTTCCGGGAGTCCTCTCTGCAGGAAGTACGTCACTTCCCGCAGAATACCCGTTGTGTCCTGGGAGACACTCGGCTCCCAGAACACAGGGGAACCAGTCAGAACGGCGCAGCGCGACTCGCGCATGCGCCGTAGGGAACCGGGCAGTGAAGCCGCAAGGCTTAACTTCCTGGTTCCCTAACCGAGGATGGCGGTGGGGGCAGCAGAGTGATGAGCGATTGCTCGTCCTCTGCTGCGGACGTCGCTGGACTCCAGGACAGGTAAGTGTCCTAATATTAAAAGTCAGCAGCTGCAGTGTTTATAGCAGCTGGCTTTTAATACTTTTTTTTCGGCAGAGCTCTGCTTTAGGGGCAGAACACCGACTGCATCACACCGCAGAGCTCTGCATGTGCAGGGCACTGCTGTCTCTGCGCGTTATTCCAAAAGTTCTTTGGTGTGGGCCTTTTTTCAGACGTGTGCAGCAGATCGCAACGTTGCCATTTGCAACATATGTCTCAGGCGTATCTCGCGTGGCCGAAACATCAGCCGCTTGGGCACCACGTGCTTGACCAGACATATGTCGACCTGCCATACAGTCTGTTGGCAAGTATACAAAAAAGACCCACACCAAAGAACAAAGCGGACCTCTCCTTGCTCCTCATCAGCTGGGATCTCCAACCCCAGTCCTCTCTGAAACCTGCACTGAGAGGAATAAAGGTGTAGAATTAGGTGTGTCACAGCCAAGTACTTGCGGGAAATCTGCTATTGGTACACCAACGTCAGATTGTAACAGGCAAATTTCCCTGCCCCAGCTGCTGCAATGCCAAAATAAGTTCGCTCCCAGCCATCCAAATGCCCAGCGGTTGAATGCTAGCTTGGCTAAATTGCTAGCACTTGAACTGCTGCCTTTTCAGTTGGTAGACTCTGCCCCCTTCCGTGAGTTTGTGGAATGTGCGGTTCCTCAGTGGCAGGTTCCCAAACGCCACTTTTTCTCACGGAAGGCGATTCCGGCTCGCTATACAGGGCAGTCAGCGGTAAGGTGCATATTATTGCTGACTCATGGTCCAGCAGGCATGGACAGGGACGTTGCCTATCTTTCACTGCGCATTGGGTGACTCTGCTGGCAGCTGGGAAGGATGCAGGGCAAGGTGCAGTAGTGTTGGAGGTTGTTCCGCCACCTCGCCTACGAAACGTTACTACTGGTGATTCTGACACACCTCTCTCCTCCACCCCCTCCTCTTCTTCTTCCTCCATGGCCTCTACCTGTGCTTTGTCCTCGGAACCAGCGGTGCTCCATAGGCGTTCAATGGGCTACACAAGTACGCAGGCAAAAAGATGCCATGCGGTGCTTGAGCTGGTGTGCTTGGGGGACAGGAGCCACACTGGGGCATAGATTCTGTCAGCTCTGCAGGGGCAGGCTCAGAGGTGGTTGACGCCACACCAGCTAAAGGCAGGAAAGGTGGTTTTTGACAATGGCACCAACCTCCTCTCCGCCCTCCGACAAGACAACTGACCCATGTGCCCTGTTGGCTCACGTCCTTAACTTAGTAAAGCAGCAGTTCTTGAGCAGGTACCTGGGCTTACAGGAGGTCCTGAAGCAGGCCAGGAAACTCTGTGACCATTTCCACCGGTCATATAATGCCAGTGCTCGACTGGCTGACCTGCAAAAGGAATCCAACCTGCCCAAGAACCGCCTAATCTGTGACATACCCACCAGGTGGAACTCTACGTTGGCCATGCTGCAGCGGCTGCACACGCAGCAGAGGGCCATAAATGAGTATCTGTTGCAATATGGCACCAGGACAGAGTCAGGGGAGCTTGGATTTTTTTCCCCACGCCAGTGGGCCATGATCAGGGATGCATGCACTGTCCTGGCACCATTTGAGGAGGCCACGAGGATGGTGAGCATTGACAGTGCATGCATCAGTGACACTGTCCCTCTTGTCCACCTGTTGGAGCACACGCTGCATGGAATAATGGACAGGGCACTTGAGGCAGAACAGAGTCAGGAAGAGGATGACTTCCTTACCTCTCAAGGCCCCCTTTATCCAGACAGTGTTCCTGCTGGCCCGGCTATCACACAGGAGGAGGACGAGGAGGACAATTGTGTCAGCATGGAGGTGGAGCCTAGCACTCAGCATCAATAGCAGCCTTCAAGGAATCGATTACAGTTCCAAGACACCCATGGACTTGTACTTGGCTGGGAGGAGGTGGCTGCAGATCATGTCGTCCTGAGTGACCCAGAGGACTCCGGACCAAATGCCTCAGCAAACCTACGCTGCATGGCCTCCCTGATCCTGCAAAGCCTGCGGAGGGATCCTCCTATTTGTGCGATCAAGGAGAGGGATCATTACTGGCTGGCAACCCTCCTTGATCCATGTTACAAGGGTAAGGTTACGGACCTTATCTTGCCGTCGCAAAGGATGAAGCATCTTCGGGAGGCCTTGCAGAAAGGTCTGTGCAACGTGTTCCCAGAGACTGGGGGGTTACAAATTCCTGGTCCTGGACAACGTGTTGCTGAGGCTTCGGTCAGTCAAAGGAGTGGTGGAGAAGGTGGCCGTGTGACCGATGCGTTCAGACAATTTTTTAGTATGCAGCCCCAAGGTATGATCGGTTCCAGCAACCATCGCCAGCATCTGGTTTACATGGTGCAGGAATACCTAGGGGCAAGTTCAGACTTGGACACCTTTCCCACCAAAAATCCTCTGGGTTACTGGGTCTTGAGGATGGATCACTGGCCAGAGCTTGCACAGTATGCAATTGAGCTACTGGCCTATCCTGCATCCAGCGTTCTTTCAGAACGCACATTCAGTGCTTCTGGAGGCTTTGTAATCGATCACAGGGTGTGCCTGTCCACCGACTCGGTCGATCGACTGACTTTCATAAAAATGAATCAGTCTTGGCTCACCACCAGCTACCAATCACCTGATGCTGATGTAACCGAATATTTTTTTTTTAAATGTCAGATCCCTTCAAGACTGCCTATGCTGATGCTGAGTGACTATCGTCTTCCTCCTCAATGATCCTGCTGATAGCTTGTAAGAACATTTTTGGTTCATGGCACCGCTACCAGTGGCTAAGGCCCAATTTCTCTGCCCCTGTTTAACAGGGGTGTGTAATTACAATTTTTGATGCAATACTTTGCAGCAGGGCTCATTGCTGCGCTCCAAGTACAGTATCAGTGAGGGGTTGCAGTGTTGTGGCACCAGTGCCTAAGGCCCAATTCTTGATCTAATAATTCACAGCAGGGCCCATTCCTTACGCCCACCAAGAGTAACTGTGAGGGCTTACAGTGTGGTGGCAACACCACCACCAAAGGCCCAATTTGTCCTACCACTGTTCAACAATGGCATGTAATTACAATTCTTGATATAATAGTTCACAGCAGGGCATTCCAGCGCCCTCCAAGAGTAACTGTGAGGGCTTACAGTGTTGTGGCAACACCACCACCACCACCACCAAAGGCCCAATTTTTCTGCCCCTGTTCAACAGGGGCATGTAATTACAACTCTTGATCTAATATTTCACAGCTGGGCCCATTCCTGCGCCCACCAAGAGTAACTGTGAGGACTTACAGTGTTGTGGCACCAGCACCACCACCACCACCAAAGGCCCAATTTGTCCTACCACTGTTCAACAATGGCATGTAATTACAATTCTTGATATAATAGTTCACAGCAGGGTGTTCCAGCGCCCACCAAGAGTAACTGTGAGCGCTTAGTGTTGTGGCAACACCAACACCTAAGGGCCAAATTTCTGCAGAGTATATACGGCAGGCCCCTACTTTCAAACATCCAACTTACAAACGACTCCTACTTGCAAACGGAAGGAGACAACAGGAAGTGAGAGGAAATCTACCCCTAGGAATGCAAATTCTCTCCTGTAAGAGTTAATATGGGAAAAAAGTGTCTCCTCTCCACTGATGCTTTATCACCAATCCTTGTTTCAATACAAAACTCAAATTTAAAAAAAACATTTGTCATTGGGACGGAAAGTGAGGTGAAATGTTCTGAACAGGTGCACACTGCACAGACATAAAAACAAATGTTACAGGGGTGATAACCCTTCCCTATGTTTTCCAAAAGCTTAAAAATGGATTTTTGGGCTGGAACTACACTTAAAAAATGTACCTGTTCCAAATTACAAACAGATTCTAGTTAAGAACAAACCTACAGTCCCTGTCTTGTTTGCACCGCCTGTATACTGCTGTTCAGAGTATATAGGGCCTTTTTTAAATTTGGGTGCAGGGTTCCCCTTAATATCCATACACCCAAAGGGGCTGGTAGTGGGCTGGGGGTGGGGGGGATACCCATGCCATTTTTCTCAATGATTTTCATCCATATTGCCGGGACCAGACATTACATTAAAGCCGCAGGCAGTTTTAAATGACTTTTTTGCCTTTTAGAAATGTCATTTTGTGCAGGGACAGTTCTAAACACGGGAAACACGTGGCACTTCACAGACATACTATTGACACCGCCCAGGTACAATATTTAAAGGAATATATTTTTTTATTTACTTTAAGCATCATTAAAATCACTGCTCCTGAAAAAACTGCCGTTATTAAAACTTTTTTTTGCATTGATACATGTCCCCTGGGGCAGGACCCGGGTCCCCAAACCATTTTTAGGACAATAACTTGCATATTAGCCTTGATAATTAGCACTTTTGATTTTGAACGTTCGCATCCATTGTATTTAACCACTTCAATACAGGGCTTTTATACACCCTTCCTTACCAGACCAATTTGTAGCTTTCAGCGCTCTCACACTTTGAATGACAATTACTCAGTCATGCTACACTGTACCCAAACCAAATTTTTATCATTTTTTTTCTCACAAACAGAGCTTTCTTTTGGTGGTATTTAATCACCGCTAGGTTTTTTATTTTTTGCAATATAAGCGAAAAAAGTTAGATTTTTTAAAAAAAAAAAACTTTTTTTTTTTGTTTTTATTGTAAAATTTTGCAAATAAGTAATTTTTCTTCATAAAATTGGGCCAAAATGTATACTGCTACATATCTTTAGTAAAAATAACCAAAAAAGTGTATATTATTTGGTCTCTGTGAAAGTTATAGAGTCTACAAGCTATGGTGCAAATCATTGAAAAATTATCACATCTGATCACACCTGATGTACTGAAGGCCTATTTCATTTCTTGAGACCCTAACAAGCCAGGAAAGTACAAATACCCCCCAAATTACCCCTTTTTGGAAAGCAGACATTCCAATGTATTTAGTAAGAGTCATTGTGAGTTTTTTGAAGTTGTACTTTTTTCCCACAATTCTTGGGAATTTTTTTTAATTTTTTTACATTTTTATTTTTTTGCACAAAATTGTCATAATAACAAGTTATTTCTCTCACACAGCACATGCATACTTGCAATGACACCCCAAAATACATTCTGCTACTCCTCCTGAGTATGGCGATACCAAATGTGTGAGACTTTTACACAGCCTGGCCAAATACAGAGGCACAACATTGAAATAGCACCTTCAGGCATTCTAGGAGCATAAATTACACATCTCATTTCTCAACCACCTATTACAGTTTTGAAGACCCTGGAGCACCAGGACAATAGAAACGCCCATAAAATGACCCCATTTTGGAAAGCTAACACTCCAACGTATAATCTATGAGGCATAATGAGTCTTTTGAACGGTTCATTTTTTTCCAGAAGTTTTTGGAACATGTGGGAAAAAAATGAAAATGCATTTTTTTTATACAAAGTTGTCCATTTATAAGATATTACCAACACATAGCATGTACATAGCAAAAATGACACCCCAAAATACATTCTGCTACTCCTCTTGAGTATGGCGATACCAAATGTGTGAGACTTTTACACATCCTGGCCAAATACAGAGGCCCAACATTGAAATAGCACCTTCAGGCATTCTAGGAGCATAAATTACACATCTCATTTCTCAACCACCTATTACAGTTTTGAAGGCCCTGGAGCACCAGGACAATGGAAACGCCCATAAATGACCCCATTTTGGAAAGCTAACACCCCAACGTATAATCTATGAGGCATAATGAGTCTTTTGAACGGTTCATTTTTTTCCAGAAGTTTTTGGAACATGTGGGAAAAAAATGAAAATGCATTTTTTTTATACAAAGTTGTCCATTTATAAGATATTACCAACACATAGCATGTACATAGCAAAAATGACACCCCAAAATACATTCTGCTACTCCTCCTGAGTATGGCGATACCAAATGTGTGAGACTTTTACACATCCTGGCCAAATACAGAGGCCCAACATTGAAATAGCACCTTCAGGCATTCTAGGAGCATAAATTACACATCTCATTTCTCAACCACCTATTACAGTTTTGAAGGCCCTGGAGCACCAGGACAATGGAAACGCCCATAAAATGACCCCATTTTGGAAAGCTAACACCCCAACGTATAATCTATGAGGCATAATGAGTATTTTGAACGGTTCATTTTTTTCCAGAAGTTTTTGGAATATGTGGGAAAAAAATTAAACCGCATTTTTTTTATACAAAGTTGTCCATTTATAAGATATTACCAACACATAGCATGTACATAGCAAAAATGACACCCCAAAATACATTCTGCTACTCCTCCTGAGTATGGCGATACCAAATGTGTGAGACTTTTACACAGCCTGGCCAAATACAGAGGCCCAACATTGAAATAGCACCTTCAGGCATTCTAGGAGCATAAATTACACATCTCATTTCTCAACCACCTATTACAGTTTTGAAGACCCTGGAGCACCAGGACAATGGAAACTCCCATAAAATGACCCCATTTTGGAAAGCTAACACCCCAACGTATAATCTATGAGGCATAATGAGTCTTTTGAACGGTTCATTTTTTTCCAGAAGTTTTTGGAATATGTGGGAAAAAAATGAAAACGCATTTTTTTTATACAAAGTTGTCCATTTATAAGATATTACCAACACATAGCATGTACATAGCAAAAGTGACACCCCAAAAAAACTTTTACACAGCCTGGCCAAATACAGAGGCCTAACATCTAAGTAGCACCGTCATGTGTTCTAGGAGCATAAATTACACACATAAATTCCTGACAACCTATCACATTGTTGAAGGCCCTTCATATTTCTAAAACATAGCATGTACTGTACATACCAATTATAAACCAAAATACATTCTTCTGAGAAAAAGGGTAAAGAAAAGATTACCTGCGGTTTTAGTAGTGCAGTGGTCCAAAGAGGAGAGCATCGGTCCAGGCAGCAGGCAGGAACGTGGACAGAGACAGCAAAACAGGCAGCAGGCAGGAATAGTCAGTACAGGTAGAGATGATGTCAGCACAGCCAAAGCATTGGTCCAGATAGCAGGCAGAGATGTGGTCAGCAGTAGCAAAAGGAACAAAGGATCGTCCATGCAGCAGGCAGGAATACTGTCCATAGTTAGTACATGCAGCAGGCAGAGGTATGGTCAGCACAGCCAGAGTATTTGTCCAGGGAGCAGGCAGGACCATCAAGCTTAGGGCAACGGTCAGGAAAGAATGGGGACAGGGGTAGAGGCTTCTCCCACCCAAATCGCTTTGAAGCCTCCGGACAACCAGACCCTGTTCTGGGAACACAGAAAACCAAAAACTGGTTTTCTGAACTCAGAACACTATTCTGGAGCCCCTCACATATGTGAAACCCCTGTGTAGCAGGGTGAAAGATCAGTCCAAGGGGGCAGGCAAAAACATGGTCAACAGGCCGAGGTCAGTGCAGGTAAAAGGCAGAAATAAACGGTAGGCAGAGGCATAATCCATACAGTCCAGGGTCAGTTCACATGGAAGACAATGATATGGTTGGTTGAGGCAGGGAAATATTCAGGACATATTGAAAACGGGGAAATGACAGTATTAGAAATATGGGCTAATAGTTTTCGAGAGTGTGATATCGCTTGAAGCATTTTCCGATGCAAAGGCCAGGTTGGGAGGGACAGTCGGGACAATGGAAGCTGGTGTCTTTCCTAATTCCTCTTCTGGTGCACACCCGACATTTTTTTTGGCGTCGTCTTCCGGATCGTGATGGTGGAATATGGTCTGAAAAATGGCGCTCATGTAGTCTGCTGACACAATCTGAGTGAATGCTTTCTGGGGGGGATGTTTGTTGGTAGATCAGGGCAGTGACAATGTCTTCAATAAATCTCATGAAGGTGGTGGGTCTATGTGTGGATTTTTGGTAGACTATGAAAGAATTTAACAGGGCCAAATGAAAAAAGTAAATTGCGATTTTTTTATACCAGAAGAGGGATTTTCGGGTTGAAAGATAGGGCTGCAACATTTGATCATTTAAATCCACACCCCCCATGAATTTATTGTACTCATTGATGCAGGTAGGCTTGCGAACGGTACTGCGTCTTCTGTGAAGTTCCACCGAGGTGTCATCGTGGATGGTGGACATGATGTACACATCTTTCCTATCCCTCCACTTCACAGCCAACACTTCCTCGTTCCTCAAGCTTGCCGATTCCCCCTTTTGAATGGTTGTGGTGACAAGACGCTGTGGGAAGCCCTTTCTGTTTATTCTTGTTGTACCACACGCCAGAGTTTTTTTTAGGTAGAGGTGGCGGAGAAGGGGCAGGCTGGTATAATAGTTGTCCATATAAATATGATACCCCTTTTTGGAGGAGTGGAAATACCAACTCCCAAACAATTTTTCCACTTATTCCCATGTACGATGGACACTCAGGGGGCTCGAGCTGGGAATCTTTGCCTTCGTACATGCGGAATGAGTGCACATAACCAGTGGCGCTTTCACAGAGCTTGTTGAGCTTCAAGCCGTACCTCGCCCGCTTACTGGGGATATATTGCTTGATTCCCAGCCGGCCTGTGAAATGCACCAGGGATTCGTCCACAGAAATGTTTTGGTCAGGGACATAAAGTTCGGCAAACTTCTTGGAAAAAAAATTAATTAGGGGGCAAATTTTATATAATTTGTCAAAGTTTGGGTGATCTCGGGGGGGGCACTGTGAGTTGTCACTGAAATACAGGAACCGCATTATAAGTTCGTATCGGGACCTGGACATGGCCGATGTAAAAATTGGCATATGGTGGATGGGTTTCTTCGACCAATACCTATTCATTTCATTTTTTTTGTAAGCCCCGTGTTAAACGTTAGGCCTAAAAACAATCTAAGCTCCACCACTGTTAGGGGTCTCCATTCAAAAGGGCGGGCATAGCTGGAGCTGGGGTTGTTTTCAATGAATTGTTGAGCAAAAAGATTAGTTTGCTCCACAATGCCTTGAACCAATTCATCAGGGAAAAATAAATTTAAAAAATCAAGTTTGGAAAAACCCTCAGTGTTGACCTGCACACCTGGCTGTGCTGTAAAAGTGGGGATCGTGGCTGACCCTGAGGTAGAAGGCAGCCACAATGGGTTTGCCAAGCCATCTGGAAGCTGGGTTCGGGTCCTACTTCTTTGGCGTGTACTTGCACTGGGCCTTTCCTCCTGGGGTCTAGCAGTGCTTGCACTGGGCCTTTCCTCCTGGGGTCTAGCAGCGCTTGCACTGGACCTCGCCTCCTGGGGTCTACCGCCGTTGGCACTGCTGGTCGCTGCCTGGTGTTCAGACCGTCTTCTTTTTGGACGGACTGTGTCCTCCTCTAATTCGGTTTCGGATGTGCTGCCTTCGGGGGGTTCATATTCCGAACCAGAATCGGAATCAGAACTGAGCGGTGAGAGCTCCCCGTTGCTCTCATCGGTCAGACTGAGTATTTGATATGCTTCTTCTGGGGTGTACACCTTTCTGGACATAGTGGGTACGCTGGTGAGGTGGCAGGTACTCTGGTGGCAGGTTCTCTGGTGAGGTGGCGGGTACTCTAATGGACAGGTATTCCTGATGGATTGGTGGTGGGTACTCTGGTGAGGTGGCGGGTACTCTGGTGAGGTGGTGGGTACTCCTGATGGACAGGTACTCCTGATGGACTGGTGGCGGGTACTCCTGTTGAGGTGGCGGGTACTCCTGGTGAGGTGGCTGGTACACCTGATGGACAGGTACTCCTGATGGACAGGTACTTCTGATGGACTGGTGGCGGGTAGTGATGAGCCGAACACCCCCGGGTTCGGTTCGCACCAGAACCCGCGAACGGACCGAAAGTTCGTACGAACATTAGAACCCTATTAAATACAATGGATGCGAACGTTCGAATTCTAAAGTGCTAATTATAACGACTATTATGCATGTTATTGTCCTAAAAAGGGTTTGGGAACCCGGGTTCTGCACCAGGGGACATGTATCAATGCAAAAAGAAGTTTTAAAAACGGTCGTTTTTCGGGAGCAGTCATTTTAATGATGCATAAAGTGAAAAAAAAAGTCAAATATTCCTTTAAATATCGTACTTGGGGGGTGTCTAAAGTATGCCTGTGAAGTGCCACGTGTTTCCCGTGTTTAGAACTGTCCCTGCACAAAATGACACTTCTAAAGGAAAAAAAAGCCATTTAAAACTGCTTGCGGCTTTAATGTAATGTCTGGTCCCGGTAATATGGATGAAAATCTTTAAGAAAAATGGCATAGCTACCCCATGACCCCCCCCCCCTACCCCAGCCCATTACCAGCCCCTTTGGGTCTTGTATGGATATTAAGGGGAACCCCGCACATAAAATAAAAAAGGCCCTATATACTCTGAACAGCCGTATACAGGCGGTGCATACAAGACAGGGACTGTAGGTTTGTTCTTATGTAGAATCTGTTTGTAATTTTGAACAGGTACATTGTTTAAGTGTAGCTCCAGCCCAAAAATCTATTTTTAAACTTTTTGGAAAACATAGGTAAGGGTTATCACCCCTGTAACATTTGTTTTGCTGTCTGTGCCCCTGTTCAGAACATTTCACCTCACTTTCCGTCCCAATGACAACTGTTTTTGAAATGTGGTGTTTTTCTTGAAACAAGGATTGGTGATAAAGCATCAGTACAGAGGAGACACCTTTCTCCCATATTAATTTTTACAGGAGAGAATTTTCCTTCCTAGGGGTAGATTTCCTCTCACTTCCTGTTGTCTTCTTGCGTTTGCAAGTAGGAGTCGTTTGTAAGTTGGATGTTTGAAAGTAGGGACCTGCCGTATATACTCTGCAGAAATAGGCCCCTTAGTTGTTGGTGTTGGCACAACACTGTAAGCACTCACAGTTACTCTTGGTTGGTGCTGGAACGCCCTGCTGTCAACTATTATATCAGGAATTGTAATTACATATAATTGTTGAACAGTGGTAGTAAAAATTGGGCCTTTGATGGTGGTGCTGGTGCCAGAACACTGTAAGCCCTGACAGTTACTCTTGGTGGGTGCAGCAATGGGCCCTGCTGTGAATTATTAGATCAAGATTTGTAATTGCATGCCCCTGTTGAACAGGGGCTGAAAAATTGGGCCTTTCGTGGTGGTGGTGGTGGTGGTGGTGTTGCCACAACACTGTAAGCCCTCAGAGTTACTCTTGGTGGGTGCAGGAATGGGCCCTGCTGTGAATTATTAGATCAAGAATTGTAATTACATGCCCCTTTTGAACAGGGGCTGAAAAATTGGGCCTTTCGTGGTGGTGGTGGTGGTGGCGTTGCCACAACACTGTAAGCCCTCAGAGTTACTCTTGGTGGGTGCAGCAATGGGCCCTGCTGTGAATTATTAGATCAAGAATTGTAATTGCATGCCCCTGTTGAACAGGGGCTGAAAAATTGGGCCTTAGGCACTGGTGGCACAACACTGCAACCCCTCACAGATACTGTACTTGGAGCACAGCAATGAGCCCTGTTGCAAAGTATTGCTTCAAAAATTGTAATTACACGCCCCTGTTAAACAGGGGCTGAAAAATTGGGCGTTAGGCACTGGTGGCGGCACCCATAAACAAAAATGATCTTCCAAGCTATCATCATCAATCGTATCATTGAGGACTCGGAGGAGTAGGATAGCCAGTCAACATAACAGCACAGGCACTCAGCATCAGCATCAGTCTTGAAGGGATGTGACATGTTAAAATCAATTAGTCTGTTATATCAGCATCAGGTGTGTGGTAGCTGGTGGTGATCCAAGACTGGTTCATCTTGATGAAAGTCAGTCGATCAACCGAGTCGGTGGACAGGCGCACCCTGTGATCCGTGACAAATCCTCCAGCAGCACTGAATGTGCGTTCCGAAAGAACGCTGGATGCAGGACAGGCCAGTAGCTCAATTGCATACTGTGCAAGCTCTGGCCAGTGATCCATCCTCAAGACCCAGTAAGCCAGAGGATTTTCAGTGGGGAAGGTGTCCAAGTCTGACCTTGCCCCTAGATATTCCTGCACCATGTTTATCAGACGCTGGCGATGGTTGCTGGAACCGATCATACTTTGGGGCTGCGGACTAAAGAATTGTCTGAACGCATCGGTCAGACGGCCACCTTCCCCACCGCTCCTTCTTTGACTGGCCGAAGCCTCAGCAACTCGTTGTCCAGGACCAGGAGTTTGTAACCTCCCAGTCTCTGGGAACGCGTTGCACAGACCTTTCTGCAAGGCCTCCCGGAGTTGTCTCATCCTCTGCTCCCTCTGCGACGGTAACATAAGGTCCGCAACCTTACCCTTGTACCGTGGATCAAGGAGAGTGGCCAGCCAGTAATGGTCCCTCTCCTTGATCCGAAGAATACGAGGATCCTTCCGCAGACTTTGCAGGATCAGGGAGGCCATGCAGCGTAGGTTAGCTGAGGAATTCGGTCCGGAGTCCTCTGGGTCACTAAGGACGACATGATCCGCAGCCACCTCCTCCCAGCCACGTACAAGTCCACTGGTTTCTTGGGACTGTAAATCATCCCTAAAAGACTGCTGCTGATGATGCTGAGTGCCAGCCTCCACCTCCATGCTGACACAATCCTCCTCCTCCTCCTCCTCTTCCTGTGCGATGGGTGGGACAGAAGGAACACTGTCTGGGTAAAGGGGGCCTTGAGAGGCAAGGAAGTCCTCCTCTTCCTGCCTCTGTTCTGCCTCAAGTGCCCTGTCCATTATTCCACGCAGCGTGTGCTCCAACAGGTGGACAAGAGGTACAGTGTCACTGATGCATGCACTGTCACTGCTCACCATCCTCGTGGCCTCCTCAAATGGTGCCAGGACAGTGCATGCATCCCTGATCATGCCCCACTGGCGTGGAGAAAAAAAACCAAGCTCCCCTGACCCTGTCCTGGTGCCGTAGTCGCACAGGTACTCATTGATGGCCCTCTGCTGCGTGTGCAGCCGCTGCAGCATGGCCAACGTTGAGTTCCACCTGGTGGGCATGTCACATATAAGGCGGTTCTTGGGCAGGTTCAACTCCTTTTGCAGCTCAGCCAGGCGAGCACTGGCATTATAAGATCTGCGGAAATGCACACAGACTTTCCTGGCCTGCCTCAGGACATCCTGTAAGCCCGGGTACCTGCCCAAGAACCGCTGCACCACCAGGTTAAGGACGTGAGCCACACAGGGCACATGGGTCAGTTGTCCCTGTCGGAGGGCGGAGAGGAGGTTGGTGCCATTGTCGCAAACCACCATTCCTGGCTTAAGCTGGCGTGGCGTCAACCACCTCTCGGCCTGGCCCTGCAGAGCAGACAGGACCTCTGCCCCAGTGTGGCTTCTGTCCCCCAAACACACCAGCGCAAGCACGGCATGGCATCTTTTTGCCTGCGTACTTGCGTAGCCCCTTGAACGGCTACGGAGCACCGCTGGTTCAGAGGACAAAGCACAGGAAGAGGCCATGGAGGAAGAAGAAGAGGAGGGGGTGGAGGAGAGAGGTGTGTCACAACCACTAGTAGCATTTTGTAGGCGTGGCGGTGGAACAACCTCCAACACTACTGCACCTTGTCCTGCGTCCTTCCCAGCTGCCAAAAGAGTGACCCAATGGGCCGTGAAAGAAAGGTAACGTCCCTGTCCATGCCTGCTGGACCATGAGTCAGCGGTAATATGCACCTTACCGCTGACCGCCCTGTCCAGCGAGGCCAAGACATTGCCTTCCACATGCCGGTAGAGAGCCGGAATAGCCTTCCGTGAGAAAAAGTGGCGTTTGGGAACCTGCCACTGAGGAACCGCACATTGCACAAACTCACGGAAGGGGGCCGAGTCTACCAACTGAAAAGGCAGCAGTTGAAGCGCTAGCAATTTAGCCAAGCTAGCATTCAACCGCTGGGCATGTGGATGGCTGGGAGTGAACTTCTTTCGACGGTCCAGCAGCTGGGGCAGGGAAATTTGCCTGCTAGAATCGGACGTCGGTGTACTGCTAGCAGAGTGGCCGCAAGTACTTGGCTGTGACACACCTAATTCTACACCTTCATTCCTCTCAGTGCATGTTTCAGAGAGGACTGAAGTTATAGTGGGGTTGGAGATCCCAGCTGATGCGGTGCAAGGAGAGGTCCGCTTTGTTCTTTGGTGTGGGTCTTTGAGGTAGGCTTGCCAACGAGCTGCATGGCAGGTCAACATATGTCTGGTCAGGCATGTGGTACCCAAGCGGCTGATGTTTTGGCCACGCGATATACGCTTGAGACATATGTTGCAAACAGCAGCTGTGCGATCTGATGCACTAGCCTCAAAAAAGGCCCACACCAAAGAACTTTTTGAATGACGGGCAGAGGCAGCGCCCTGCACAGGCGGAGCTCTGCGGTGTGATTCCGTCGGTGTACTGCCCTTACACTGGCCACCAAAGGGCATCCTGCCTCGTTGGAGATGTGCCTCCTCCTCATCCTCCTCCTCCTCCTCTCTCCTATTAGGCACCCACGTGGAGTCAGTGACCTCATCATCCCCTCCCTCCTCATCACTGGAGCCAATCTGGCAGTATGCTGCAGCTGCTGGAACATGACTGCCAGATTGGTGTCCTTCTTGAGCATCCCCTCTGTCTGCTCTCACGCTACTGCCTTCCTGTAGCTGGGTTTCATCATCAGACCCTTCGAAACGCTGGGCATCCTCCTGGAGCATGTACCCAACACTGTGCTCAAACAGTTCGGGGGACTCCTCAGGAGGAGGACATGGTGGGTCTAGGGAAGGAGTGACTGATGATGAGTCTGACATTGATACCAGGGAAGAGGACGCTTTGGCAGCTGCTTTGCCAGTACCCTGAGCCTGGGTGAGAGAGGATGAGGAGGAGGAGGAGGGCTTGGTCATCCACTCTACCAAGTCTTCGGCATGATGTGGCTCAACATGTCCAGCTGCCGAAAAGAAGGACAAGCGTGTCCCATGGCCATGTGCTGATGACAATGCACCGCGTCCACGACCAGCACTGTTGCCCCCAGACACAGAGCCTGCTTGCCCTCTTTTATTGCCTCCTGACTGTCTGCCTCTCCTTGTTTGCCTTCCAGACATTCTAATGGATGGCCTGCAGGGAGATGGGAAAAAAGCAATAAGGGCTACCTTCAGGTGTCCTTCTCTGTCCCTTTACTTAAGGATTTCTAAATATGGTTGAGGATGATTGCTTTCGCACAGAATAGCACAATGACAATTTCCCTGACTGTCCAAAAAACAAGGATTTCAAAGATGGTTGATGAGGAATGCTTTAGCACAGTATAGCACAAGGAGAATTTCCCTCACTGTCCTTCCCTGTCCCTAGAAACAAGGATTAGCACAGTAAAACACACTGACACTCTCGCTACCTAAAGTTTTCTGTCCCTAGAAAAAATGTTTTTTTAAAGATGGTTGATGATCAATGCTTTAGCACAGTATAGCACAAGGAGAATTTCCCTCACTGTCCTTCCCTGTCCCTAGAAACAAGGATTAGCACAGTAAAACACACTGACACTCTCGCTACCTATAGTTTTCTGTCCCTAGAAAAAATGTTTTTTTAAAGATGGTTGATGATCAATGCTTTAGCACAGTATAGCACAAGGAGAATTTCCCTCACTGTCCTTCCCTGTCCCTAGAAACAAGGATTAGCACAGTAAAACACACTGACACTCTCGCTACCTATAGTTTTCTGTCCCTAGAAAAAATGTTTTTTTAAAGATGGTTGATGATCAATGCTTTAGCACAGTATAGCACAAGGAGAATTTCCCTCACTGTCCTTCCCTGTCCCTAGAAACAAGGATTAGCACAGTAAAACACACTGACACTCTCGCTACCTATAGTTTTCTGTCCCTAGAAAAAATGTTTTTTTAAAGATGGTTGATGATCAATGCTTTAGCACAGTATAGCACAAGGAGAATTTCCCTCACTGTCCTTCCCTGTCCCTAGAAACAAGGATTAGCACAGTAAAACTGACACTCTCGCTACCTATAGTTTTCTGTCCCTAGAAAAAATGTTTTTTTAAAGATGGTTGATGATCAATGCTTTAGCACAGTATAGCACAAGGAGAATTTCCCTCACTGTCCTTCCCTGTCCCTAGAAACAAGGATTAGCACAGTAAAACACAGTGACACTCTCGCTACCTATAGTTTTCTGTCCCTAGAAAAAATGTTTTTTTAAAGATGGTTGATGATCAATGCTTTAGCACAGTATAGCACAAGGAGAATTTCCCTCACTGTCCTTCCCTGTCCCTAGAAACAAGGATTAGCACAGTAAAACACACTGACACTCTCGCTACCTATAGTTTTCTGTCCCTAGAAAAAATGTTTTTTTAAAGATGGTTGATGATCAATGCTTTAGCACAGTATAGCACAAGGAGAATTTCCCTCACTGTCCTTCCCTGTCCCTAGAAACAAGGATTAGCACAGTAAAACACACTGACACTCTCGCTACCTATAGTTTTCTGTCCCTAGAAAAAATGTTTTTTTAAAGATGGTTGATGATCAATGCTTTAGCACAGTATAGCACAAGGAGAATTTCCCTCACTGTCCTTCCCTGTCCCTAGAAACAAGGATTAGCACAGTAAAACACACTGACACTCTCCCTACCTATAGTTTTCTGTCCCTAGAAAAAATGTTTTTTTAAAGATGGTTGATGATCAATGCTTTAGCACAGTATAGCACACGGAGAATTTCCCTCACTGTCCTTCCCTGTCCCTAGAAACAAGGATTAGCACAGTAAAACACACTGACACTCTCCCTACCTATCCTTCTCTTTCCCTAAACTAAAGGAATCCAGGTTAAGCAAGAAAAAAAAATGTCACTGTCCCTGCCTATGCTTCTCTTTCCCTGCTCCGGAACACACTACACTAGGCCGCCGTGCTGGCGGCCTTTTATAGTGTGGGGCGTGTACTAAACACCCTCAGCAATAATTGGCCACAGGCGTCCTGCCTGTGGCCAATCATTGCTCTCCTCGCTGCCGGCGCTGTGATTGGCCAAGCATGCGGGGTCACAGTGCATGCTTGGCCAATCACAGCGCCTGGATGACACTGCGATGGCGTAGTGCATTGTGGGCCGCAAATTAGGCGCGAACGGCCCAAATCGTTCGACTCGAACACCGAGCTCATCCCTAGTGGCGGGTACTCTGAGGTGGCGGGTACTCAGGTGAGGTGGCGGGTACTGCTGATGGACAGGTACTCCTGATGGACTGGTGGCGGGTACTCAGGTGAGGTGGTGGGTACTCCTGATGGACAGGTACTCCTGATGGACTGGTGGCGGGTTCTCTGAGGTGGCGGGTACTGCTGATGGACAGGTACTCCTGATGGACAGGTACTCCTGATGGACTGGTGGCGGGTACTCTGAGGTGGCGGGTACTCAGGTGAGGTGGTGGGTACTCCTGATGGACAGGTACTCCTGATGGACTGGTGGCGGGTACTCTGAAGTGGCGGGTACTCAGGTGAGGTGGCGGGTACTGCTGATGGACAGGTACTCCTGATGGACAGGTACTCCTGATGGACTGGTGGCGGGTACTCTGAGGTGGCGGGTACTCAGGTGAGGTGGCGGGTACTCCTGATGGACAGGTACTCCTGATGGACTGGTGGCGGGTACTCTGAGGTGGCGGGTACTCAGGTGGGGTGGCGGGTACTGCTGATGGACAGGTACTCCTGATGGACAGGTACTCCTGATGGACTGGTGGCGGGTACTCTGAGGTGGCGGGTACTCAGGTGAGGTGGCGGGTACTCCTGATGGACAGGTACTCCTGATGGACTGGTGGCGGGTACTCTGAGGTGGCGGGTACTCAGGTGAGGTGGCGGGTACTGCTGATGGACAGGTACTCCTGATGGACAGGTACTCCTGATGGACTGGTGGCGGGTACTCTGAGGTGGCGGGTACTCAGGTGAGGTGGCAGGTACTCCTGATGGACAGGTACTCCTGATGGACAGGTGGGTGGCGGGTGATCTGGTGGCAGGTACTAGATGACAGGTACTCTTTATTTAGGGGGGGCAATCTGGGCACAGTAGTACATATGTATATGTGTATAACATATGTGTAACTCACTGTTAGCTGATCTCCTCCTCACAGGTGTGTGAAGAGGAGAACCAGGCAACAGTGAGTTACACACAATTGTGTGTTTTGTTTACATTTAGTGACCTGCTGTGATTGGACACAGCCGGTCACGTGGTAAAGAGCCAATTTCATTGGCTCTTTACCCTGATCGAGGCTGAGCTGTATCCAAGGGAAAAACCTCAGCCCCGATCGCCGCGCTGCGCGCCGTGCACGCCGCTGCGCAGCTCTGCATCATCAATTCCGGTAAGTTTATACTGGAATCTCCGCCGCCCGCCGCCACATTACTTGAATCGGTGTGTCCAGAGGGACACACCGGATCCCAGATCGCCGCGCTGCGCGCCCCCGGGGAACCGCCGCTATGATCGTTCTTATGGTGCAGAGAATCGCTGGCAGAACAAAAGGATATCTGAATGATGCCTCTAGCTGCAGGCATCATTCAGATATTCCCCTACAAAGCAGAGGACGTCATATGACGTCCACCTAGGATGGGAGATCCCATCTGTGGACGTCATATTACTATGGCTGGGTAGGGAAGTGGTTAATAGGGTTCTAAAGTTCGCGCAAACTTTCGGTCCGTTTGCAGGTTCTGGTGCAAACTGAACCGGGGGGGGGGTGTTCGGCTCATCCCTAGTAAACACGGTAACTCACGTTTAGCCACATTTCATTTATAGGCATATTTAGTTTTGGACCATTTTTTAAAAAAAAACGCTTCTAAACGCAAACATGGCTAAACACAGCATGTAAACGCGGCAAAATGGACTGTTTTAAACATCGATTACTATCTGTCAAATTAAATCGTTCAGGAGAGGTTGTAAAATGTCCCGTGTACATTAAGCCTTAGTTATAAAATGTAGGTTTATAGTATCCCTTTATTCTCAGGAATTTAATCATTTCTTATTAAAACAAATGAAAGGATTAAACGTAATTAGAAAAAAATTTGGAATTCTATTCAAAGAAAACCAAAGTTTACAAACAGTTTCTATTCAAGATAAAAGCCAGGTATACTAATTGTTACATAATGAGTAAAAATAAGCATATCCAGGTTGCTTACAGGCTTGGCAGAATAAACAAACTTGACATCAGTGGCAAAAAAACTGCTTAAAGGATAGGTTCACTTTTTTTAAAAATATTATAAATGCCCATTTTTTTGGAAGGTAACAAAATGTGCATTTACTATTTTTTTTTTTTTTTTTTTTAAGCCTGAAAAGCAATGCACCAGCGATAAGCAGATCCCTGGTGCCATGCAGGACTCCAGCAGACTGTGAGTGTAAGCTGTCTGCCCATACATTGTACGGGCAGGAAGTTTCACACTGACAGGAAGATTTATTGAACTACCACAGCGCTACAGCACTGTGGTAATTAATTGAGAATTACAAGTCGACATCCACTAAGGATATTGGTACAGTTAGTTAATTAATTCACAGAACCGTGTGAATGAATGATGCGGCCGTGTGGGTGGAGCCCCGCATGGCCACGCTGTTTTCAAAAAGTGACAGCTAGTACAGGGAACTTCTCCCGGTACTGCTGTCACAGGGAGAAAGGGCAGCGGGCAGAGGCTGTAGCAGTGGGAACATGTTACTTGTTTCACCCTAAAAAAGGGTGTAACATGTTCTCAAATGTGAACTTATCATTTAATTTGTATATTTTCATGATTTTTAATAAAGCTATACTAACATTCACTGTGGTATACTTTAAAATCAAGGTCTAAACATTTTTTTCTCTTAAGTGTAAGTTAATTACATAACCCACCAATATTTGGATGAGGGGATGAGGGCAAATTCAGTCACTCACCTGCTTGTGTTAATATTGTCAAGCCTCTTTCTGTTAACTACTTTTTCAATTTTCCTTTAGGGAAAATTAAAATTTTGTGGCAGTTAAAACCAGGAATGAGGGTCACTTTACTAAAACATCAAATCAATGCATCCTCTGTAAAACAGAATAGTAGGGGAAAATAGTTGTGAGTATTAGCACTGGGCATTATTTCCTAATAGAAACTTTTTTTTTTTTCTTTTCCGTTTTTGTTAAAGAAACTCACAATTGGAAGGGAAGCAAACGGTTGCTTATTTTAAGTGCAGGTGCTTAAAAGTGCTCTGGTTTCACAAGCCTTGTATTCATTTTGGATTTTCAGGCTGTTCAGACAATCATCTCTGAGAGTGCCAACTCCATATTACCTGCTGTATATTTCTATTGGCCATTGAGGCAGTCTAATATAGTGGATTGGTATGCCTAGATCAGTATTTCTGTATGAAGGTGCAACTGTACTTACTGCTGTTGTTGTCCCTCCACCATAAAATAGCTCACACCCCCAGCATGCATGACATTTCATTTCCTAGCTATTCCTGAAAATACTTTGATGTATTGTGGATACTTTAAAAAGTCTACACACCCCTGTTAAAATGTCAGGTTTCTGTGATTTAAAAAAAGACAAAGATAAATCATTTCAGAACTTTTTCCACTTTTAATGTGACCTATAAACTGTTCAACTCAATTTAAAAACAAACTGGTGATGTAGCTGTGTTCAGAATTAAGCAATCACATTCAAACTCATGTTAAATAGGAGTCAGTATGCACCTGCCATCATTTTAAGTGCCTCTGATTAAAATAAAGTTCAGCTGTTCTAGTAGGTCTTTCCTGACATTTACTTAGTTAAATCCTACAGCAAAAGCCATGGTCCGCAGAGACCTTCCAAAGCATCACAGGGGTCTCATTGTTAAAAGGTATCAGGAGAAGGGTAGATATACCATGGAACACAGTGAAGACAGTCACCATCAAGTGGAGAAAATATGGCAGAACAGTGACATTACCAAGAACTTGTCATCCCTCCAAAATTGATGAAAAGTTGAGAAGAAAACTGGTCAGGGAGGCTGCCAAGAGGCCTACAGCAACATTAAAGGAGCTGCAGGAATACCTGGCAAGTACTGGCTGTGTGGTACCTGTGATAACAATTTCCTGTATTCTTCATATGTCTGGACTATTGGGTAGAGTGGCAAGATGGAAGCCCTTTCTTACCAAGAAAAACATCCAAGCCCAGCTAAATTTTGCAAAAACACATCTGAAGTCTCTCTAAAGCATGTGGGAAAATTTGTTATGGTCTAATGAATCCAAGGTTGAACTTTTTGGCCATAATTCCAAAAGATATCTTTGGTACAAAAACAACACTGCACATCACCAGAAGAACACCATACAAACAGTGAAGCATGGTGGTGGCAGCATTATGTTTTGGGGCTGTTTTTCTACAGCTGGAACAGGGGCCTTAGTCAAGGTAGAGGGAATTATGAACAGTTCTAAATACCAGTCAATATCGGTACAAAACCTTCAGGCTGCTGCTAGAAAGCTGAACATGAATAGGAACTTCATCTTTCGGCATGGCAATTTCCCAAAGCATACATCCAAATCTACAAAGTAATGGCTTATCCAGAAGAAGAAGAATGTTTTGGAATGGGCCAGCCAGAGCCCAGACCTGAATCCGATTGAAAGTCTGTGATGTGATCTGAAGAGGGCTGTGCACAGGAGATTTGGAGTGTTTTTGCAATGAAGAGTGGGCAACTATTGACAAGGCAAGATGTGCCATGCTGATAGACACATACCCAAAAAGACTAAGTGTTGTAATAAAATCAAAAGGTGCTTCAACAAAAGTATTAGTTTAAGGGTGTGCACACTTGCGCAACCATGTTATTTTATTTTTTTATTTTTACTTCCCTCCACCTAAAATATTTTTATTTTGTTGTTCAAACGAGTTGTACAGTTTATAGGTCACAAAGGTGGAAAAAGTTCTGAAATGATTTATCTTTTTCTCATTGTTTTACATCAGAAAAACCTGACATTTTAACAGGGGTGTGTAGACGTTTTATATCCACTGTACATGCATACATTTGGTCATATGTGATCCAATTACATTAGCAATTTGAAGAAATGTGCAAATTTGGATTTAGTTGAATTTTTCATGGAAAAAATTTACCACCAAATGACTCTGATGCAGTTTACCGAATTTCACTGAGCAATAAATAAAAAAGTGTTTTTTCTTGAGACGTTTTTGCTTAAATCCCTGTAGATGCTAGACCTGCAGTTTTTCTGAGTATCAGATGGCAAGTTGTTCACACATATTGTAATCTTCTTTAAAATTAAAATAGTAAATCCAAAGCAAAGTGGAAAAAAATGGCCTATTTGTTTATATACTCTACATTGGACAGCTTATTTAACATTGTTGGTCAATGTAAAGGAGATTTAAAAAAGAGTATGCAATCAAATGGTATGTTTGGTCAAATTTAGCACATATGAATAACTATGCCATTGTTTTGAAACTGTTACCACTGATTTGTAAAAATGCTGATTTTTTCCAATAGGAACTAATGTTCATTGATCTTCTAATATGTAAAAGTTAATGTTCACATGATTGGAGAAGATTTTGTGTAAATGAAGAAAAACAATATAAACCAGGCACATCGGAAAGAATGGTTCTTCTAATCCCCACCAGGGACATGGACAGCATTAGAAAACTGAGATATTAATTGTTTGCCACTAAATATAAAATGTGGTGTGAGTTACACTTTAAATTAAAAAGTACCTTCTGTGAAATTCCATGGCATCAAATTGTGTGACTAAAGTGGATTCATGATGGCTGCTGAGGCTAGGATTCAATAGTGTAAAGAGTGGCTAGCACTTCTACCTTGCAGCACTAGGGTCATTGGTTTGAATCCCAACCATGGCGCTACCTGCTTGGAGTTTGCATTTTCCATTTTCTCCCTGTGCCTGTGTGGGTTTCCTCCCACACTCCAGAGACATGCTGGTAGATTAATTGGCTAAATTGGCCCTAGTATGTGTACTGTATGTATGAATGGGAGTTAGGGACCTTAGATTGTAAGCTCCTTGAGGACAGGAACTGATATGAATGTACAATATAAATGTAAAAGCACTGCGTAAATTGACGGTGCTATATAAGAACCTGTAATAAAAATAAATTAAGTGACAAATTCTTCCTTTCAGCAGAGCATGACCAGTGCCTTGGGATCTGGTCACATTACCAACCACCAAGAGATCTTGGTGTTTCATGTGTTCATTTTTATTTAAACTCCTTTCAGCTGCTGCAGGAGGAAAATGAAGGGAATCAGTTCCTCTATATGCCGCCCCCCCTCATATCCAATGCCTGCTGCCCCAAGCTCCTGTGTACCCCCTCATCCCCCACAGTGCTGCGGGGTTCTCTCCTGCAGGCTGCTGCAGGATGATTTCTGGATGGAGTGGGGAAGGGGCTGGTAAATGTGTAATTTACAGACTTCCCCCTTGTCTTAATGAATAGAGTCAGTGATCCGTAATGATCACTGATCTAGTTAATTTATAATTGAGGCATAGTAAACTGTGTTTACTATGCTTCAGTTTGTAAATCAACAGGAAGCCTTTGTACAGAGCTATTCCTGTCCATTCATTCTGTGCAGCTGAGGCTGCAGAGATAGAGATTGAGGGCTGTGTCCTCCAATCTCCTTTCTCTGTTTCAAAGATCAAACAGGAGAGGTCTGTTTAGACCCCTAATATCTCACCCACAGTCCATATTCCCATTGCGCATGTTCCTGGAATGAGCTCTTAAGGTACTAGGTGCTGTAGCTGGATACTGGAACTTGTACAATATGTAGATATTCGCCAGCACACCAAGGATCATGAATTTCGTCCAAACGTTTTTTTTATTTAAGAAAAATCCCATCACAAAACAGTGTAGTGCAATGTTTCGTAGCCACGCAGGTCCCCTTTGTCAGGCATGTCTTTGTCAGGCCTGACGAAGGGGTCCTGCATGGCTCTGAAACATTGCACTACACCGTTTTGTGATGTAATCTTTCTTGAATAAAAATTTTTTGGATGAAATTGAGGATCCTTGGTGTGCTGGCGAATATCTACATATGATTTCTCACCCAAGCCCCCTCCCCAAGGGGCTCCTAAAAATTGTAAAAAATATTAAAAAAATAAAATTGTGAAAAAATAAATAAATGAAATGGTAAAAAATGTAATAACTAGAATGAAAAAATACAGTGGCGGATCTATCAGGGTCCACTGGGCTTTGGCGTTCTGCCACCATGGGGGTGCCCTGGCTGGGGGTCAGGGGGGCTTTTTATTGTTTCTAGCACCCGGGCCCTGAAGGTTCTAGTTATACCTCTGACCTGCTTCTGGGGTCACGTGCCGAGTGGTTGTCTCACACATTGTGAACACGAAAGGTTGGCCGCTTGACTTAGGCACCATTTAGAGAATGCTTTGCATTTTCTTAACGAATGGATGAAGCGGAGATGCGGGCGGTGATATCTCACTCTCCACCTTTTCCTATAAAGTAAACGCTTTATATTCATACAGGGAATGCAAAGCTTTCCCTAAATCATACTCATGCTGAGCAGCTGACCTCCTGTATTCACAATGCATCAGGCCAGCTTCTCAAAAAGTGGAAAAAACTTCAATGATTTCCAACTTCCAAGGCATCAACCAGGTATGGTATATGCATACGGTAGTTACATTGGTCTAAGCTGAACCAATGTAACTATGTATAGCATGCTGATGCCTGGAATTTTTATTTAACTTCTTTACCACAATCCTCTGGGTTCCCACAATCCCCTGGTCTCCTGAACATACCCAGGGGATATCAGTTTCCCTATTTCCTGTCTCCAACACCTGATAAAACAAAGGTAGCTGGGCATGTGGTATGCAGCCAGGTGTAGGTTCTCCACTGTTGGTTCCAGCATGTGGGCAGTTGAGCAGAAGCTGAGGAGCACCCAGCTTTTATAGAAAATACAGCCACTGCAAGTGGAGTGGCTCTGTGTGTCCAGCCACCTGGATGTGCTACCGGCCTTTATCCCTCAAGATGTTAAACTGTGTTACAATACCTAGCCTGAACTTTACTGTGAGGAACGCTATCAGCAGAAGTAGCTGTTTGTGTAGTTTACTAAAATCTCTGTTACTATATAACCTTATAGAGACGTACTTACTGTAAAGCCCCATCAATTTCGGTACTGCTTTACATATATAAATTGTACATTTACATTAGTCCCTACCCTCAAGGAGCTGACAATCTAAGGTCCCTAACTCACATTCATACATACAGGGGACAATTTAGACAGGAGCCAATTAACCTACCAGCATGTCTTGCTGGTGTGGGGGGAAACCTGGGTACCCAGTGGAAACCCATACAGGCACAGGGAGAACATGCAAACTCCATGGAGGTAGTGCCATGGTTGGCATTAAAACCAACAACCCTAGTGCTGCTAAGTGGATGTGCTAAACACTTAGCCACTGTGCTGCCCTGTTTTGCTCTTGTCCATAAAACTCCATGGACAGGAGCAACACCAGTAAAAATGTCCCCTCTGGCATTAAATAAACACTCTGTATGTGCAGTTCCAGAGCCAAAGGGTTCAAGCTCAGCTGAGTTCAGGCATAGGGTTACTCACGCAGTACCCATGCTCAGCCAAACTTGATTTAGCTGGCTCGAATTTGTAATATTACAGGTGGAGAGTTAGAATATTTTGAGAACAGCGCGGTTCCAAGTTGGAAGTCCGCCCGCTGTGCTTACAGCTGCTTCATGCTTCTTGGCTTGCAATAACCATGCTGCTGCTCTTCTGCTCCCTCTTCCTAAGCTGGTACTTAATGAGGGACCCCCTTAGATCCTCCTGGACTTGTGCCTCTACCTGGGTAAGCTGTCCTGCTCCACTCTCTCTCTCTCTCTCTCTCTCTCTCTCTCTCTCTCTCCTATTTCCTCTCACATCTTGCACTCTCTCTTCTCATACTCTCCTCTCTCTCTTTTTATGTTTTCCTCTCCTTTTGCCTCAGGCTCTCCTCTCCCTTGCCTCAGGCTCTCCTCTCCCTTGCCTCACGCTCTCCTCTCCCTTGCCTCACGCTCTCCTCTCCCTTGCCTCATGCACCCCTCTCTCTTCTCATGCTATCCTCTATATCTCTTCTCTGCTTCCCTCTCACTCTTCTCTATAGCTTCTCATGCTCTTCCCTCTCTCTTCTTGCACAATTATCTCTGTTATCACTCCCTCTCTCTTCTGAAGCCTCGTACATACGACGATTTTCTCGACGAGATTCTTGTCAAGCTTGACGAGCTTCTTGTCAAGCTTTCCTTGCATACACACTGTCAATTCCAAATCTCGTCGTTGTTCTGTGCGGTCACGTACAGCATGTACGACGGCAGTATAAAGGGCAAGTTAAATTTCAATGGCGTCACCCCTTGGGCTGCTTTTGCTGATCTTGTGTTACCGCATGTGAAGTAAAAGTTTGGGAAGAGACAATTCACGCTTTTCAGTCTTCGTGCTTTCAGTTCATTACAGCGTGACGAATGTGCTATCTCATTTACAAAGGCTTGTTTTACCAGAATAAGCGCTCCCGTCTTGTACTTGATTCTGAGCATGCACGATTTTTTAAGACTCGGAAAAGCATACACACAAACGGTTTTCTCGTCGCAAACCAGGCCGACGAGAAACCCGACAAGAAAATCGAGAATCCTGATGAGATGAGAGCAGGTTCTCTATTTTTCTCGTCGAGAGTCCCGGCAGTTTTCTCGACGAGAAACCATACACACGAACGGTTTTCTCGGCAAGAAAGCTCTCTCGGCAGTTTTCTTGTCATTTTTTGACGAGAAACTCGGTCGTGTGTACGAGGCTTCAGACTCTCCTCTTTTTTTTGCCCTCTCTCATCTCCCTGCTGTCTCATACTTATTCTATTTCATATGCTTTCTTTCTTCTTGTGCTGATCTCTTTCCTTTCACTCTCACCTCTCTCACCTCATGCTCGCATTGCTCTATCTCACTCCGCTATCTCTTGCCCCTTACTCTCCACATCTTTTTTTCTCCCCCCCCCCTGCTCTCTCTCGCTCCCACTCCCTCCTTCTCCTCACCCTGACTGCTGCTCTCTATATGCTGTATTGAATGTTACTTACTCCTGACCTCTGTGCTATATAAACTACTTTGTACGTTACCAAGTTCTGAGGCTCATTCAGATGAAGTGATATATTTTTGTGTGTAACTTGTGTGTAATTAAAGATTTATTTTTCTCTATTAATGATCTGTTATTCTGAGGTTTATGTGTGTCTGTGATACTTGTGGCACAGTAATTAGAATTATTTTGTGGGGACAAGAACTGTGTTATAAATGGGCACAGTATACAGTGAATAGGATTATGTTCTGTTTAATTATCAGTCTTTAAGCCATTGTTAGGTGCAACCACCTCATGACCATATTTGTCGGTGCAAATAGTCATGCTGTTTTATTGTAAAGCCCGGCAGAACACTTGTTTTGGGCATTGTTAATGTTTACATATTGTTTATATTCTTTAAATACCCCTTATCTTAGTTTCTGAAAGGACTTTCTGTCATTTTTTAAGTTGCAAGTAAAAAGTTTGCACTGTCAGTTAACTTCTCATGTTTTGTCAGTAAAACCGTTATGGGGTTGGCAACCCTGATATGAACGTTTTTGATATGAAATGTTTATTGACATTCACCTTTAATTAGTTATGGCTAGGACTGCAATCTAGATGCATTGAAATATATTTACTACAGTTATTCTATTTTATTGTGCCTAACAGACAATCTGCTCGTCAGAATAATGTAATTCTTTGCCTATGCAAATTAGGTGTGCTGTAATAATTATCTGTACTTGTGGGTAGATACAGAATATTGCTTATTCATAACTATTGTTAGTTTAAACTTACTTCTTTATTTTCTTTAATTGTTTCCATAATACATCACTCAGACTCTGATGGACTTTAACCACTTGACCACTGGGCACTTAAACCCCCTTAATAACCAGACCAATTTTCAGCTTTCGGTGCTCTCACATTTTGAATGACAATTACTCAGTCATACAACACTGTACCCATATGAATTTTTTGTCCTTTTTTTCACACAAATAGAGCTTTGTTTTGGTGGTATTTAATCACTGTTGGGTTTTTTATTTTTTGCGCTATAAGAGAAAAAAGACTGAAAATTTTGTAAAAAAATGATTTTTTTTTTCGTTTCTGTTATAAAATTTAGCAAATTACTATTTTTTCTTCATAAATTTTGGCCAAAATTTATACTGCTACATATCTTTGGTAAAAATAAGTACAAATTGGTGGATATTATTTGGTCTTTGTGAAAGTTATAGAGTCCACAAGCTATGGTGCCAATATCTGAAAATTGATCACACCTGAAGTACTGACGGCCGATCTCATTTCTTGAGACCCTAACATGCCAGAAAAGTACAAATACCCCCCAAATGACCCCTTTTTGGAAAGAAGACATTCCAAGGTATTCAGAAAGAGGCATTGTGAGTTTTTTGAAGTTGTAATTTTTTCCCACAATTCTTTGCAAAATCAAGATTTTTTTTTTTCTCTTTTTTTTTTCACAAAATTGTCATATTAGCAGGTTATTTCTCACACACAGCATATGCATTCCACAAATTACACCCCAAAACACATTCTGCTATTCCTCCCGAGTATGGCGATACCACATGTGTGAGACTTTTACACAGCGTGGCCACATAGAGAGGCCCAACATGCAGGGAGCACCTTCAGGCGTTCTGGAGCACCCAGGCCAATTCTGACATTTCTCTCCTACATGTAAAAATCATCATTTATTTGCTAGAAAATTACATAGAACCCCAAAACATTATTTTTTAGCAAAGACCTTAGAGAATATAATGGTGGTTGTTGCAACTTTTTATCTCGCACGATATTTGCGCAGCAATTTTTTTAACGCGTTTTTTACGGAAAAAATATGTTTGTGCTTAAAAAAAAAAAAAAAAACAGTAAAGTTAGCCCAATGTTTTTGCATA
Source organism: Rana muscosa (assembly GCA_029206835.1). NCBI lineage: Eukaryota > Metazoa > Chordata > Amphibia > Anura > Ranidae > Rana > Rana muscosa. Next base: position 13,873,988 of record CM055123.1, on the reverse strand, counting down.
ATGTGAAAGATGAAGTTACGCCGAGTAAATAGATACCTAACATGTCACCCTTAAAAATTGCACACACTCGTGGAATGGCGCCAAACTTCGCTACTTAAAAAAATCCCCATAGGCGACGCTTTAAATATTTTTACTGGTTACATGATTTTAGTTACAGAGGAGGTCTAGGGCCAAAATGATTGCTCTCGCTCTAACGTTCGCAGAGATACCTCACATGTGTGGTTTGAAAACCGTTTTCATATGTGGGCGTGACTTACGTATGCGTTCGCTTCTGTATGCGAGCTCACGGGGACAGGGGCGCTTTAAAAAAAATATATTTTTTTTATTGTTCATTTTACTTTATTTATTTTAGTTTGACATGTTTTTCCGCCCCAAAATTTTTTTTGATCTTTTTTATACCTATTACAGGGAACGTAAACATCCCTTGTAATAGGAATATGGCATGACAGGTCCTCTTTACAGTGAGATATGGGGTCAATAAGACCCCACATCTCACCTCTAGGCTGGGAAGCCTGAAAAAAAAAACAAAAAAAACAATCCTGGCTTTGATCGTAGCGGTGAGTCGGTAGAAGCACCGGAGGGCGGCGGGGGGGGACATCCCCTCTCACCTCCCGTAAGAATGATCAAGCAGCGGAACAGCCACTATGATTGTTCTTATGGTGTAGGGAATCGCCGGCTGAAAAAGCTGATATCTGAATGATGCCTGTAGCTGCACCCATCATTCAGATATCCCCGTACAAAGTCAAGGACGTCATATGACGGCCGGCGGGCGGGAAGTGGGCATTGCTGAGTATTGCCGGGCATTGCAGGGCATTGCGGAGTATTGCGGACTATGGCAGGGTATTGCGGAGTATGGCAGGGTATTGCACGGGGTATTGCACAGGGTATTGCAGGGTATTGCAGAGTATTGTGCAGGGTATTGCAGAGTATTGTGCAGGGTATTGCAGAGTATTGTGCAGGGTATTGCAGAGTATTGCGCAGGGTATTGCAGAGTATTGTGCAGGGTATTGCAGAGTATTGTGCAGGGTATTGCAGAGTATTGTGCAGGGTATTGCAGAGTATTGCGCAGGGTATTGCAGAGTATTGCGCAGGGTATTGCAGAGTATTGCGCAGGGTATTGCAGAGTATTGCGCAGAGTATTGCACAGGGTATTGCAGAGTATTGCGCAGGGTATTGCAGAGTATTGCGCAGGGTATTGCAGAGTATTGCGCAGGGTATTGCAGAGTATTGCGCAGGGTATTGCAGAGTATTGCGCAGGGTATTGCAGAGTATTGCGCAGGGTATTGCAGAGTATTGCGCAGGGTATTGCAGAGTATTGCGCAGGGTATTGCAGGGTATTGCAGAGTATTGCACCAGGGTATTGCAGAGTATTGCACCAGGGTATTGCAGAGTATTGCACCAGGGTATTGCAGAGTATTGCACCAGGGTATTGCAGAGTATTTTGCAGAGTATTGGCAGGGTATTTTGCAGAGTATTGGCAGGGTGTATTGCAGAGTATTGGCAGGGTATTGCACCAGGGATGGCTGAGCAGGGATGGATGGATGGCTGGATCTGTGACTGCAATTGTCACAGATCCAGCCCACAGAGCTGCTGCTGCCATCCGCTCCCTCCCCTCTCCTCTCACACTGTACCGATCGGTACAGAGAGGGGAGGGAGGAACCGGCGTCATCAAATGACGCCGGTCTGTTTACAAGTGATTGCTCCGTCATTTGACGGAGCGATCACGTGGTAAACGGCCGCTATCGGCGGCGATTTACCGCGATTCGTGATCCACGGAGTTTCCCGTGTGCGTGCCCCAGGGGGCGCGTGGGAGCGCGATTCTGGGAGGACGTTATATAACGTCCTCCCAGAGTTAAGCAACCACCTTGTCGACGTTATTTGTCGGCAGGTGGTTGTTAAGTGGTTAAGACATTTTGTGACTACAGTGTCTATGAATCTTGTACCATCTGTTAAGATGGTCTCTAGAGTAGTGATCAGTGAGAGAAAAAACAATAAATGAAAAGGTTTATTAGTCACAGACCTCCCCTACGATCTCAGCTTGGAGTGGACAGCACTTAATTATAGCGCACATTTTATGACTCAAACATATAAACATACAAATATGATCAACATAAACTCAAAATAAAAAATACACATTTAGACCCAGAAGAAAATTAACTGTTTTCTACACAGCTTTTTTTGTAGCAAGCAAAATGTATAATTTGAAAAAGCAATCACACATCCAAAATATGTGATGGCAGTGTCACTGATACAGTCTGTGAAAACCGTACTTTTCTGTAACACCACATACAGTTTATAGGCATATTCCAAGCCTGTAATTTAAAGGATTGTTGTTTTTTTTTTCTATGTTGTCTTTAAAGCCACATTAAAAGGGCCCAGTTCTCACTGTATGGTATTTTCTAAATAAAATGCCCAAATTTATTTTTAATGACAAGATTTACCCACCATAGACTTCATTGTGATGTCGGTGCAAGGTTCAGATTTTGCCAAACTTTGAATCAAATTAGTTGAACTTTAGGCAAATTAAACCTGGACAGATTTGCCTATCATTAGTGAGGAGAATATCAGTGAATCAGACATGGCAAATGTGCCTTGTTTAAAAACATTTGGAGACTCTGTTCATTCATTTACTAAAGAAGATGCAGTTTGCTAATCAAAGTGAGTTTTAATTTGTCTTAGTAAATACGGCATTGCTCACTCATACTCACAATATGCTTCTATAGCATGTCCCAATAATAACAATACTGGCACAAGCAGAAACCAAGAAAGCTATGTATGCTTACAAAGTGACAGCGCTGTGAACAATTAATACCATTATCAGAAGTCTAATTAGTGCATAAACATAAACAATGTGTCACATCTGTGTGTTAACATGCTTTTAAAACTATTACAAATTATTATAGTGTGACATTTTATAAATAAAGAAGCTTGTATAAATCTTTCACATTTCTTACATCTATAAAGTGCTATAGTGCTGTGCAACAAAATTCACTTATGACATCCGATGCTATAAACCATATAAAGTGCTAATGTTGTGCAAAAAAGTCCCAAAAAATCAAAAAAGGAAATAATCATGTATCACTGGGTAAACAAAGCAATTAAAAACAGTCCCAAAAAAGTTCTCTTTATCAAAGATAATGTGTGCAGTTTGAATAAACAACACTATTTCTTCAATCAAGCAGATTTTCTTGTATTGCTTCTACCACACCTTTGTGAGAAAATTCACCACCACTTATACCAAAAAGTGACCTACAAAATTTCAATGCAGGCAGCACATTTTCTTTATGTAGTAGTCCTCTGCAGAGACCATAGACCTACAATCACTCGCTGATATTGTAGATATGTTAGATCCTCAGGAGCTCAATATTATCAATATCAAGGTAAGAAAGAAAACTAGTGTGAAATCTTTTAAAACAGCTGAAAGTTTATTTTAAATGCAGTGCACCCTCATAATCTCAAAGCTGGTTTCATTCCAGCATTACCAACGCCACAAGCAAACACAAGTCTAGCATAGCGTGATAGCAGCACATCAAACACCCGCCCTATGCATGTTTTGCCATTTGACGACTTCCTGGGACAGATTTAAAAGCACATTCACACAAAAATGCGACACATTGTTTAGGTTTATGCACAAATTAGACTGCTGATAATAGTATTAATTGCTCACAGCACTGTCACTTCATAAGCATATATTTGGGTTGGGTCAATCTCAATACTGTAATGCAGCAGTGTAACATCTTTACATTAAGTTCCTAGGTGCGGTTCTATCCCATTTGCAGAAACCAAGAAAGGACTCATCTTGCAAATATACAGGGTGTTACACAGTAAAACTTTATTACAAACTATGGTACCTGCCAAAGAGGGCTGGGAGAGGGATCTCAATTCCACATCAGAGGCACTGTGGGAGAAAGTACCATCTACACTTAATCTGGTCTCTATCTCTTGGACACAGGCTCACATAGCTGTTTATATTAAATAGAACTTATTATACTCCTGAAAGAAATGTTCCAGTTGATACATAGGGAGGCCCCAAATTGGCCTAAATGTAACAGAGGGCCAGCTGATTTGATACATTTGTTATACAGATTCCCTAAACTTCATAGGTACTGGAAAGAGGTTATAGATATGATGAACAGAGTTGAGCGGACACCTGGATGTTCGGGTTCGACGGGTTCGGCCGAACTTTGGAAAAAAGTTTGGGTTCGGGACCGAACTTGACCCCGAACCTCATTGAAGTCAATGGTGACCCGAACTTCTGAGGACTAAAAAGGCTCTAAAAAAAGTAATGGAACGGGCTAGAGGGCTGCAAGTGGCAGTAAAATGTTAAGAGCATGGCAAGTGCTCTGCAAACAAATGTGGATAGGGAAATAACTTAAAATAACATTAAAAAAAATAAATATGCTGGAGGCCCCCTTCTCAGCCGAAGAGGTACAGGAAGTCATTAAGAACCTCAGAAACTCAACGGCACAATGCCACACATATGGTGGGAATGCCCCAGAATACGCCCTTTCTGTAAAAAATTATTCAATTCAATGGATAAGCTAGTGGGAAAATAAAATACTTTGAAATAAAAATGTAGCGGGGTGCTAAAATTAAGGAAAGTGTTTGAGTGGTAAATAGGCTCAAACACCCTAATTCTGTAGGATTCATGGACCATTTTGTCCTCGGGGGACAGTATTGGTGTGCAGTTCCCTGCGGCCTACAGGTGGCGCTGCCATGGTAGGCTAGGGTTGAACCGCCGATACAGTGCTGTGCCTTTTGTGTCCCCTCTTGGCAGTAGTACAGCGGGGCGGGGAACCTGCTGTGCATGCCGGGAGAGGATATAAAAGGGGCAGACCTTTGGCCTGGGGGCTGATGTCCAGTGGGGTCCGCGCACAGGTGCCTTCGGCATGGGTGCACGTGTTCCTGTTCCATCTCGGGCACCTTTATCCCGGGGTGAGGTACTATCCTGGAGTTCCTGCTGCCCTGGGTATGGAGGCCTAGGGACGGGAGTAAAGCCTGGAGTCCAGAGCTTTCGTCTGGAGTCCGCTAAGGGTCGAGGAGTCTTAGGGTGCCACCTCGTGTGCGGGACCCTGATCCAGGGAAGGGAGGATCATTCTGATGGACCGATGCAGGAGTCACGGTGAAGGAAGGGTCTGTTGACTCCCTGGAGAGATGTCTTCCCCTTGATATGGGCTAGGTTCGTAGAAGGAGAAGCTCAAGGTCATCTTGACTGTATCAGAGGCCTTATTCACCCGACCCGTGGCAGGGGCCTTATACACCCTGGTCTGTGGCAGAGACCAAAGTTCTCCAGGTCCGTGGCAGGGGCCTTGTACACCCGGTCTGTGGCAGAGACCAACCTCAAGGTCTGTGGCAGAGACCGTGTGCCTAAAACTGTTTGAGAAACCTAAGCAGTGAAGTGAATGTGCTACGTTTGTGCCTGGACCTCCTCCACACCTTAAGCTGTCCTGTTTCTTTGCTCTAACCTTTTCTATCCGAGTACAGTTTATTTTGCCATGAGAGAATAAGAGTTGGAGTTTCAGCTGGTGTGGACATTGACTTTACTGGGAATTCAAGGACTTGCCTCTACCTACAGTAGAGGTGAGAATCATCCTCTGGAGGAGTTTTGACTCCGGCTGTGGACACGGCCCGTCAAGTACACCGCTCAACCTCTTTATATTAGGAGGGTACGGGCTGGTAGTGCGGTGTGCCTTTCTCCCTCCTGCGAGGAGCCAACAACATAAAGGCAGGTAAGGGGGAAAGGATCTGTGCGCTACAAAAAATAAAATAAAAATTATAATCTTGACCTAGGAGGACGAGGTCCATATGGAGTAGGAGGTTGAGATGGCGGTGGATGTGGCTGTGTAGGTGGAAGCGGCGGTGGAGGAGGACGAGGTAGCCAACACTGGTTCAAAAATACAACAATGGCTGGGTAAGGCCGGTGATGTGTAGAATTCTGTCCCCGTCGGATAGTGTCCACCCTGTACTGCGCTTGCTCAGTATGTAGGACAAGGGGATTTTCGAAAATCTCCCAAGACGAACGGCGCCTGCACGGTGAGTCCAGGTGAAAGCCACACCATCCGAGGTTCAAGCCGAGCCAAGCGAGGCCGTGCCCGAAGCGTGGCGATCGAAGCGAGCCCGTGAGGGGCCCTGTTACTATGTGCTACCGTATGTCCACTTGGATGGTGGGGCTTGAACCTGCACTCACGGCGCAGGCGCCGTTCATCTTTGGAGATTTTGTGAATCTCCTTGTCCTCTGTACTGCGCAAGCGCTGCGCCTGCGCAGTACGGGCCGGGGAAGTTTTTGTCACAACACCGGTATACATGTCTATTCTGCACAAGGTACGGACAAGTCCTGTGGGATCCATGCCTGGTTCATTTTAATGAACGTGAGCTTGTCCACATTGGCTCTGGACAGGCGGCTGCGCTTGTCTGTGATAACGCCCCCTGCCATGCTAAATACACGTTCAGATAATACACTGGCTGCAGGGCAGGCCAGCACCTCCAAGGCGTAAAGGACAAGTTCAAGCCATGTGCCCAATTTGGAGACCCAGAAGTTGAAGGGGGCAGACCCGTCATCCAGTACGTGTAGGCCTGTGGACACATACTGCTCAACCATCTTGGTGAAATGCTGCCTCCTGCTAAGACGTTCCATCTCAGCTGGTGGTGCTGGTTGTTGTGGCGTACTGACAAAGCTTTTCCACATTTCGGCATATGTATCGCACAGCTACAGAACGGCAGAAAATTTTGTTTTTTTAGGATAGCACAGTAGAATAAAAATATATAGAATTTTTTTATTTCACACACCTCCAGATATGTATAACACACTGCAAAATATTTTTTGTGGTCCTAAATGGGGCTTTTTGCAAGACCACAACCCACCCACAGTACGTAACCGCTGAATCGCACAGCTACAGAACTGCAGAAAATGCTATTCAAAAAAAATGTTTATTTTTTTAGGATAGCACAGTAGAAGAAAAATATATAGAAGTTGGTTATTTCACACACCTCCAGATATGCATAAAACACTGCAAAATATTTTTTTTTGCCCTAAATGGGTCTTTTTGCACGAGCAAAATAAAATGCAATTATTTTTTTTTTGCCCTAAATGGGTCTTTTTGCAAGAGCAAAATAAAATGCCTTTTTTTTGCCCTAAATGGGTCTTTTTGCAAGAGTATGGAAATGGTGTATCTCTCAACGTAACATATGCAGTGCTGGTGCACTGAGATTGCAGATAAAAGTTAGATTTTCTCTGACACTGGGCTCATTGCAGTGTAAAAAGACTGTGCACTGCAAAACAAACAGGTAAACCTATGCAGATCGCTGAGTTATTAGATCTCTGAATCTAGACTTCTATATAAATCTCTCTCCCTGAAAGCACCATCAGGAACCTTCCCCTACACTGTCTCTCTATCTTTTCTCTCAGATTGCAGAATGAGGACTAACTCATGTATTTCAATCTCTCCCTAATAAGTAACAGCAGCCAGGAACCTCTCCCTATTCTGTCTAGCAGAGTGACGTGCTGTGCTGTGTGCCTCTAGCTTATATAGAAGCTGGGTCACATGCTGCACTGAGCTGGGTCACATTCTGCACTGGCCAATCACAGCCATGCCATTAGTAGGCATGGCTATGATGGCTTCTAAGGGCACATCAGCTAAACAAAAGGTGATTGGCTGGCCCCTGAAGCTTTTCTAAATGCGCCATTACATCCCCGAACACCGAATCCAAACCCGAACTTACACGCAATTGTTCGGGTTAGGGTTCGGAAAACGCTAAAGTTTGGTACGAACCCGAACTTTACAGTTCGGGTTCGCTCAACCCTAATGATGAATCATATTTTTCAAGTAATATTTTTGCCTGACCAAAATATTTGTTTATTAAGCATTCTAGACAAGAAAAACATTCCTGTTGAAACTTACATTTCCATTGTTAGATTATTATTTCTGGCATCAAAACTAATCATTAAAGAGATAGATGGTGAGCAATGGGATATGGCCCTTGAACCAATACCCCTTATCTCCCTATCCTCATCACACAAACCTCTAGAACGCCAGCCCAGCTGTTTAACTGGGAAAGGAGAGATTCCCCTCTATGCCCAAAATGTTCCTCTCATAGAGGCGATTTTATCCATATGTTATGGAGGTGTCCAAAACTTAAGAGATACTGGATGCAAGTGGTGCAAACAGTTTTTTCAGTTTCTTAAGCTACTATAACCACTGATCCATTAGTGTACTTATTGGGTGCCCTGGACTTTGAGCTGTACCAACCTGATGTGTACATAATGATATTCCTACTTTTTAATATCTTTATACATAATATAGGGTCTGGGATTAAAAGTACAATTTCAGTGTTTGCAGGTGACACCAAGCTATGCAGTGAAATAACGTCCGTACAGGATGTCTCCAACTTACAAGCCGACCTCAATGCACTGTTTAATTGGGTAACTGTGTGGCAAATGAGGTTTAATGTTTATAAATGTAAAGTTATGCACTTGGGGGCTAAGAATATGCATGCATCATACATGGAAGTACAACTAGGGGAATCGATGGTGGAAAAGCATCTGGGGGTTTTGGTAGATCATAAGCTTAATAATGGCATGCATTGCCAAGCTGCGGTTTCCAAAGTGAGCAAAAGTCCTTTCTTGTATTAGGGGAGGTATGGACCCCAGAGAGAGTTATACTTTTTGCCCCTGTACAAATCATTGGTAAGATCTCATGGAGAAAGTGCAGAGAAGGGCAACTAATCTGATAAGAGGCATGGGGGAACTGAGTTATGAGGAGAGATTAGAGGAACTGGATTTATTCTCTCTTAAGAAGATTAAGGGTGGATATGATCAACATGTATAAATACATAAGGGGTCCATATAGTGAACTTAGTGTTGAGTTATTCACTTTAAGGTCATCACAGAGGACAAGGGGGCACTCTTTACGTCTAGAGGGAAAAAGATTTCATCTCCAAATATGGAAAGGTTTTTTCACAATATGAGCTGTGAAATCTTTCCTTAATGTACATGGTATAACTGGGTACTAATTTTATTTTTATTTTTTAAATCAGATATTCTTTATTTTCTTTTCCCACATATTAAAACATACATACATCAATATTTTCAGTGTACCACAATATGCACATATAGATTTATTCCATATAAAAAAAAAAATATTATCCCTTCTTTGCATTCACATAGCCTCACACCCATACATCCTCCTTGCTTACTTCTCCGTCACCCACCCTTAAACGTGTTTCCACTTCTATCCACTTTTTCCACATATTATTAAATTTGTGTTTATTTCCTCTCTTCATATATATAAATTCTTCTTTTGCAACTGTATCAGCTTTCCGCTTGCCACTTCTGCGTGATAAATTTCCTTTCTTGGAACAAACATCTTGTTATTGCTATTCGTTCGTCCTCTAGTAGTCCCCCTTCTTCCAGAAGACCTAATACACATAGCCTGGCTTCTGGTTGCAGAGATGTCTCAAACACTGTATTTATCCTTTCAACTATTTGCTTCCAGTATTGATATAACTTGGGGCATCTCCAGACCATGTGTATTAGATCTCCCCTATTGTCCCCACATCTCTGACATCTCGAGTCTGGCCTCCTACCGAACTGAAACATCCTTTGAGGTGTATAATATACTCTATATATCAAGTAAAGTTGGGACATTATTTGAGAGGATGACAATGACACTCTGGGGCTGATTTACTAATAACAGTGCGCTGCGCTGGTTCTAACCTTAATTGGTGCGCCTGATAACTCCTTCACTGGGCGCAGGAAGCAGCGGAGCACTGTTATAGTAAATAGAAATGTCAGCGGCGCTCTATTGAAAATGAATGGTTCCCTATGGGAGCCCATTGATTTGAATAGAGGTCGCCCAGGAAGTCGGATCCGACTTGCGGGCGACTCGTGTGCCGGCTGACACAGGGACAGCGCGACTTTGCGAGGCGATCTGGACACGACCTGAGCGTGCAGCAGCCACTCAAGTCGTGTCCTAGAGGCGACTAGCCGGCCGAGAATGTGTCCAGCGCGATGTCATCGCGCTGGTCCTCGGCAGCCTTGCTGTCCCATGTTTTGGTATGAATCATGAAGGGGAACTCCAGGCCAAATGTTTATGAAAAAACCGGCATGGGTTCCCCTTCAGGAGCATACCAGGCCCTTAGGTCTGGTCTGGATTCTAAGGTGAACCCCCTAAGCCGAAAAACGGCGTGGGGGTCCCCCCAAAATCCAAACCAGACCCTTAGGTCTGGTCTGGATTTTAAGGTGAACCCCTCAAGCCGAAAAACGGCGTGGGGGTCCCCCCAAAATCCAAACCAGACCCTTATCCGAGCACGCAACCTGGCAGGCCGCAGGGGAAAAGGGGGGGACGAGAGCGACCCCCCCTCCCTCCTGAACCGTACCAGGCCGGATGCCCTCAACATGGGGGGTTTGGTGCTTCGGGGCAGGGGGGCGACCTGCGGCCCCCCCACCCCAAAGCACCCTGCCCCCATGTTGATGGGGACAAGGGCCTCTTCCCGACAACCCTGGCCGTTGGTTGTCGGGGTATGCGGGCGGGGGGCTATTCGGAATCAGGGCGCCCCCTTTAAAAAAGGGGCCCCCAGATGCCGGCCCCCCACCCTATGTGAATGAGTATGGGGTACATCGTACCCCTACCCATTCACCTGGTGGAAAAAAATTGCAATAAAAAAACCACACAGCTTTTTAAAGTATTTTATTGCACAGCTCCGGGGGTCTTCTTTCGACTTCGGGGGTCTCCGGTGTCGCCGCCGCTCTCCGGTTTTCTTCTGCCGGGCCACCGCTAACTTCTTTAGCTCTTTTGCTAGCGGAGGCTCCGGCCTTCTCCGTCGCCTTCTCCCCTCTTCTCCTCTCCGGTTCTTCCTTTCTTCTGCCGGGCCTCCGCTAACTTTTAGCTCTTTTGCTAGTGGAGGGCCCGGTCTTCTCCGTCGCCTTCTTCTCCCGCTATCCGGTTCTTCTCCCGCTTCTTTCTTCTGCAGGCCCCTCCACTAACTTCTTTAGCTCTTTTGCTAGTGGAGGGGCCGGTCTTCCCGTCGTCGCCGTCGACGTCTTCTCTCTTCTCCTCCTCGATGTTGACTCGTCGCTTCCTCTCGCAGTAATGCTAAATTTTCGGTCCGCAGAGATTAATATAGGCTTCTCATGACGTCAGTCACATGTTCCGGAGCACACGGCCCCGGAGCATGTGAGTGTGACGTCATGGGAACATGTGACTGTGACGTCATGAGAAGCCTATATTAATCTCTGCGGACCGAAAATTTAGCATTACTGCGAGAGGAAGCGACGAGTCAACATCGAGGAGGAGAAGAGAGAAGAAGACGCCGATGGCGACGACGGAGAAGCCCGGCCCCTCCACTAGCAAAAGAGCTAAAGAAGTTAGTGGAGGGGCCGGCAGAAGAAAGAAGCGGTAGAAGAACCGGGAGAAGAACCGGATAGCGGGAGAAGAAGAAGGCGACGGAGAAGACCGGAGCCTCCGCTAGCAAAAGAGCTAAAGAAGTTAGCGGTGGCCCGGCAGAAGAAAACCGGAGAGCGCGGCGACGACACCGGAGACCCCCGAAGTCAGAAGAAGACCCCCGGAGCTGTGCAATAAAATACTTTAAAAAGCTGTGTGGTTTTTTTATTGCAATTTTTTTCCACCAGGTGAATGGGTAGGGGTACGATGTACCCCATACTCATTCACATAGGGTGGGGGGCCGGGATCCGGGGGCCCCTTTATTAAAGGGGGATCCCGGATTCCGATAAGCCCCCTGCCCGCAGACCCCGACAACCAACGGCCAGGGTTGTCGGGAAGAGGCCCTTGTCCTCATCAACATGGGGCAGGGTGATCTGGGTTGGGGGGGCCGCAGGTCGCCCCCCTGCCCCAGAGCACCAAACCCCCCATGTTGAGGGCATGCGGCCTAGTACGGTTCAGGAGGGAGGGGGGCCGCTCTCTCGTCCCCCCTCTTCCCCTGCGGCCTGCCAGGTTGTGTGCTCGGATAAGGGTCTGGTTTGGATTTTTGGGGGACCCCCACGCCTTTTTTTCGGCGTAGGGGGTTCCTCTTCAAATCCAGACCAGACCCAAGGGCCTGGTATGCTCCTGGAGGGGGAACCCATGCCGGTTTTTTATTTAAAATTTGGCCTGGAGTTCCCCCTGAAGATTCATACCAAACACAGTGCCTGCTATTGGCGGGGATCCAAGTCGGATCCCCGTTCATTGAAAGTCGGACACATGTCGGCTTCATGTCGCAGGGCAAAGTCGGATCCAAAGTAGGACAGATGTCGTGTCGCACTAGTGTGAACCCAGCCTAAATACAACTACACTGCTGCTCTCAGCTGCTCATATCACTCTGGTCTCACTAAATAGCTAAAATCGTAAATAATACTGTTTTTGGAGCTTAGGGCGGCTCCTTATCATATACATGCAAATGTGGTAAAACAGGGCATGCAAACGCCACAAAGCGCGCCTTTCTAAACGCCACTTTCAACCTTAGTTCAGAACACTTTGCACCAGCGTCCCGTCTACATGGGGCCTAAAAACGCCTATGCCATTTACAGCTCCAAAACGCCTTGGTGGCCATGAGGCCATAGGCTAACATGGAGAGATGTTTTTAAGCTGCAAAAAACGCTCAAACAAGCGGTTGGAAAAACGTCCGTGTGCATGTAGCCTTATATTAACCACTTGCGCACTGCCCAGACCAAGTTTCACATTTCAGCGCTGATGCACTTTTAATGACAATTGCGCACTCATACAACACTGTAACCCAATGAAAATGTTTTATTTGTTGGCACACAAATAGAGCTTGCTTTTGGTGCTATTTGATCACCTTTGTTTTATTTTTTTCTATAAATACAAAAGACCGAGTTTAAAAAAAAAAAAAAAAATGGATATTTTAACCACTTCAGCACTGGGCCTATTCTGGCACTTCTCTCCTTCATGTAAAAATCATAAATTTATGGCTATAAAATTACTTCAAAACACCAAACATTATATACTTTTTTGGAGCAGACACCCTAGGGAATAAGATGGCGGTCATTGCAAATTTTTATCTCGCTCGGTATTTGCGCAATAAATTTTCAAACGCCTTTTGTTTGCTAAAAATATTACAAAACAGTAAAGTTACGGCCAATTTTTTGGTATAATGTGAAAGATGTTGTTATGCTGAGTAAATAGATACCTAACACGTCACGCTTTAAAATTGCGCACACACATGGCATGACACCAAACTTCAGTAATTAAAAATCTCCCTAGGCGATGCTTAATTTTTTTTTACACGTTACCATTTTGGCATTACAGAGGGGGTCTAGTGCTAGAATTGCTGCACTCGTTCTAACGCACGCAGCAATAACTCACATGTGTGGTTTGAACAGCGTTTACATATGTGGGCGGGACTTACGTGTGTGTTCGCTTCTGAGCCCGAGCTACCGGGGACATGGGCGTTTTTTCTTATTTATTTTTTATTTTTTTATTTTGTTTTTTGACTTTTTTGTATTTCTTATGCCGCGTACACACGATCATTTTTCCCATTGGGAAAAATTACATTTTTTCCTTTGGACGAGAAAAACGATCGTCTGTGGGCTTTTTGCCGTTTTTCCCGATGGGAAAAACGGCATTAATCACAATGAGAAAAATTAGAACATGTTCTAAATTTTCTCATCGTTTTTTCCATCATTTTTTTCCGCTGCAGTTTTCCCATAGGGAGACACTGCCGCGGAGCCCACAGACGGTCGTTTTTCTCGACAAAGAAAAAAATGACGGGAAAAACGGTCGTGTGTGGGGGAAAATGTCGTTCCCTCGTTTTTCATTTTATTTCATGTCGTGATTCACGGCGGTGTTTTCACCGCCGTGAATCACGATCGTGTGTACGCGGCATTACTCTTTTTTAATTTTTTTAATTTTTTGGGATCTCTTTTATTCCTATTACAAGGAATGTAAACATCCCTTGTAATAGGAATGTGTGTGACAGGTCCTCTTTATGGAGAGATGCAGGGTCAATAAGACCCCGCATCTCTCCTCCAGGCTGGAAAGCATGATATTGTTCCAAAAAAATCACCAATCTCATGCTGACAGCCAAGATCACGGCTTGGTTAACATACGGGAACACGGCATGATGTCATAACGTCGTGCCCGCGCCTCCGACGGTCATTGAGATGACTGATGACCATCTGGTCACCAGTCATCTCCAAATCGTTCTCCGGAGAAGCACCGGATGGCGGCAAGAGAGGGCGGGGGGACGTCCCCTCCCCCCGCCTATAAGAACGATCAAGCGGCGGAACTGCCACTATGATCATTTTTATTGTGCACAGAATCGCCGGCTGAAAAGAATGATATCTGAATGATGCCTGCAACTGCAGGCATCATTCAGATGTCACCGCCCAAAGCCAAGGATGTCATTTGACGGTGGGCGGTAGGAAACTGGTTAATATTTTTAAAAAAGGTAATTTTTCTTCTTCATTGATGTACACTGATGAGACTGCACTGATGGGCACCGATAAGGTGGCAAGGGTGGGCACTGAGAGGTGGCATTGCTATTTAGCACTGGTGGACAGTGAGAAGTGGCACTGCTAGGTGGCAATGATAGTTGGCAGTGATGGGCACTGATAGGCACTGGCAGCACTGATTGGCACCAGTGGTGGGCATTGATAGGTGGCACTGGCAGGGGCTACTAATTGTCACAGATGATGCAGAATTGCCTCTTCCTCTTCGGGCCCCATGTCCCTTGCACATAAGCTGGTGATTGCCTTTTTTTTATGCTCACGCTGTCAGCACAAGGAGAAAACAAAAACCATTACCCAGCTTTTGTTTACATCACGTGATCAGCTGTCATTTGCTGACAGCTGATCACATGGTAAAGGGCAGGGACCGGCCCCTTACTCGGATCTGTCATCACCCAAGTCACAGTGACTCTGTGACCACAGCGCGCGCAAAGGGGAGGACGTTTATTGACGGACTCCTGGCAATTGAGGACCATGCTGTGGCCGTCTATCAGTTATAGCGCTGATCTCAAGTGATTAAAGAGGGTCTAAATGGGCCATTGACATGCATCACAATTCAATTTAGGAATGAGTCTTTGAAAAGTTAAACTAAATAATTTGGCCACTTTATCCTTCCAAATAATTCACTTCCTGTCACATAGCCACACAGGAAGTGAGTGAAAATCCCTAACAATGTCTTTCCTTGGGGACACACAGGTCAGTCTAAATACTTTCCCCATTATGCACATTGCACTCGAGCATATTGCGGGGTACACCACAAATTATTATTAGGTAGTTTGGACTGTGGGGTTTATTTACTAAAGGCAAATCTACTTTGCACTACAAGTGCACTTGCTGTATATCTGAGGGGGACATGAAGCCAAAAAAAAAAAAAACATCTTTGCTTTTACATGATTGTAACATCCAATCACTAGTACTTTCCCTCAGATTTTCAGCAGCTACACTTTTACTGCAGAGTGGATTTGTCTTTACTAAACCCCAAACTACCCAATGATTTGGGGAGTACACAACAAAGTGCTAGAGTGCAATTTGCTTAATGGGGACACTAGTTAGATTGATCTGTGTGTCCCCAAGAAAAGCCATTGATAGTGTTTTACCTTCACTTCCTGTTTAGCTGTGTGACAGGAAGTGAAGCCAATGTTAAGAAAAGGAGACACAAAGGCCAAACTACAAAAAAAAACAAAAAAACACACACGCAGGGGTTCTAACACTTACTTAGTTTCCCTCAAAATGCCCACAATTAGAATTGTATGGCCTTGAGCTATTTTTAAGTGCAGTGCTCTAAATCAGTGCTTCTCAAGTACCCCCAACAGGCCATGTTTGCAGGTTTTCCTTCATCTTGCACATGTGCTTTAAATCACAGTCAATGGTTTTGATTTTTGGACAGCAATTCTCGATAAGCTAAATTCACAAAACATGTCCTGTTGGGGGTACTTTAGGACTGAGGCTGAGAACCACTGCAGTAAAAAAGGAAAATTGAATACTTACCACTCTGTATTTCATTTCCTGGTGACGCTCCATGGCAGCACACAATACAATCCATGCATATACTACCATGAAGGCACCAGGGTAGACAAATCACACCAGTTTTGTTTTGACATGCCAATCAGCTGTCACATTTGTTGCAAAGAAAACACAAAACAAACATCAAAATGTTGCATCTAATTTTATTGTTCAACAAAACAAAAGGGAAGGCAAAATAAAAAACATGGTCAATTTGAAACGGTTACAGACTCAACATCTTGAGCAATTTTTGGCCAAAAAATGCAGCAGACAATTAAATCAAAGTGAACAAACAACACACATTAACAACATCAGAATTATTTCAGGGGAACATATCCCCCCCACACCAAAAATATACAATCCACATAAGTTAACCAATCACTTGTTTTGCAAAGACATGACAAATAAAATACTTGTGTTACAAACTCGATAAGGACACCAACATGTACATTTTGACACACACACACACACACACACACACACACACACACACACACACACACACACACACACACACACACTTGCCTCTTCTTAAGGCAATCGACCGAATGCTCTGTGAGCTTTATATAACATATGTTTGTGTGCTAATGAGGCAATTGAAAACACATGCACAGTCCATGAAACACCCAGAATGCAAGTTCTCCCAATGTAGAGACTGAAATTCAAAGTGGGCACACCTGTTAAGATGTTCTTCAATTTCTAACCCATAAAAACACTCTCTGAGTGAGCATGCCCAGAAATATCCAGGCGCTGTTCACACACAAAAAGCACGCCAAAAAAAAAATATCTGGCTGGGCATGTGCAGAACAACACCAATGCAGCTAGCAAACCCCCCCCCCTCCCCCGTCCAAAATTAAGCACATCACCAGCATGCTACAAAATTAGAGATGGGACAATCACCCCTCCCCCCCCCACCAACAAATACTATTGCAGTCTATGGGAACTGACTTGTTAATTTTGCTAGTCCCCACTTGGCTGGCTTATCTTCTAGTAGTTATTGGCCTTAAAATGGGGGCCCAGGTCCCACCCTAAGGGACATATATCAATGTCACCAATTTGGAAAACACCAAAAACAAAACAAGGAGAAGTGCCTTTAAATATGCCAAATTGCTTAACCACTTAACGACCGCTCACTGTATATATACGTCGGCAGAATGGCACCGACAGGCACAATCACGTAGAGCATACGTGATCGCCTTTGTACAGTTGGGGGGTCTGATCAGACCCCCCTCCTATACAGTGAGCGGCCGTTTATCGTTGGGGAGCGATCAGAGATGAGGGGGTGACCATTCGATTTCGGCCACCCCCTCGCGATCGCTCCCGGTGAATGAAAATGCTTCCTCCGCCATGTGATGTAAACACAGGCAGGAGGAAGTGATGTCATCTCCCTCGCGGCGGTCTTTTCGATTCCGGCGCCGAGGAGAGAAGAAGCAGGTTAGTGCACCAACAGTCCACTGACACATAGGTACACATAGGCACACATTTCACCCCCCAGTCACCCCCAGATCACCCCCCAGGTCACCCCCCAGCCCCCAATCACAGTGTCACTGATTGCAGTGATCATTTATTTTACTGATCACTGCATTTAGTGTCATCTGTGATAGTAAAAAGTTGCAGGGCAGTTAGGATTAGGCCCCTTTAGGTCCAGGGTAGCCCCCTAACCCCCCCTAATAAAGGTTTTACCCCTTGATCGCCCCCCAGGTAACCCTTTCACCCCCTAACGCCAGCGTCACTAAGCGATCGTATTTTCGATCGCTGTATTTAGTGCCGGTGGTGCCCTAGATAGCCAGTTATTTATTTTTAGTTTCGCCGCAGGTTTTTAGAGCGTCAGGTACCCCCATATATTATTTTAACCCCCTGATTGCCCCTAGAGTTAACCCTTTCACCAGTGATCACCGTATAAGCGTCACTGGTGACACTGGTTACCCAGTTAGTTATTTAGTTATTTAGGTAACCCGTCAGGTTTTTATATAGCGACGGGTACCCCCATATTTAACCTAATAAAGGTTTTAACCCCCTGATTGCCTCCAGTTAACCCTTTCACCAGTGATCACCATATAAAGGTTACGGGTGACGCTGGTTGGTTAGTTTGCTTTTTATAGCATCAGGGCACCCGCCGTATATAACCCAATAAAGGTTTAACCCCCTGATCGCCCGGCGGGTGAGATCAATTAGGGTTTAGCGCCAGAGAGGGTCGGCGTCGCCCCAGGCAGCGTTAGGTTAGTGCCAGTAACGCTAACACCCACGCGCAAAGCATACACCTCCCTTAGTGGTATAGTATCTGATCAGATCTATACTAGCGTCCCCAGCGGTTTAGGGTTCCCAAAAACGCAGTGTTAGCGGGATCAGCCCAGATACCTGCTAGCACCTGCGTTTAGCCCCTCCGCCCAGCCCAGCCCACCCAAGTGCAGTATCGATCGATCACTGTCACTTACCAAACACAAAACACATAACTGCAGCGTTCGCAGAGACAGTCCTGATCCCTGCGACCGCTAACAGTTTTTTTTGTAGCGTTTGATATATTTGCTGACGACAGTCGGGTGCTTTTTTTCCTGTGAATCTTACTAGTGTACCCCTAAATTTAGAGCCCAAAATGGCAAGTCAAAGGTACACTAGTAAAGAGGCCTACGAGATTCTGAGCATGACAGATAGTGAAGAGGAGGTCACGTATCTGTCAGATTCAGGCTCAGAATATCTTCCCGTAGAAGACAGTGACGTCAGCGGCCCCACGTAAGATAGCTCTGACGACGAAGTTGAGGTCCCTGCTAAGGTCAGGCGTACCCGATCCCGATCTTCTGAGGTTGTTGAGGAGCAAGAACCGCAGGGCTCTCGTATCATGGAGCAGAGTAGTACTAGCGCCGCTATTCCTTCTGGTGAATTGGCAAGCACCAGCGGCCTAGTACAGCCTGGGCGTACATCCAGCACTGCAGTATCACTTGGTGACGTGGCGAGTCCCATAAGTGCAGTTCAAGCTGGCGAGGTGGCAAGCACAAGTAGTGTCCCGCTGCCACCAATAAGAAGACAAAGGCAGGCCCGTCGTACCCATAGTGCTCTTCCTGCAGAATTCGCCTATCCTGATTGGGTCCCCACCACTTCTGCAGAACCCGTACTTCCCCCATTCACTGCCCAACCCGGTATTCAGGTGGAAACAGCTGATTTTATGCCAATCGATTTTTATTCGCTGTTTTTCACGGAAGATCTCTATAGATCTATTGTGGACCAGAGTAATTTATATGCTGGTCAATTCATCGGCGCTAATCCCCAGTTGCCTTCCATTGCCAAAGATTGGAAACCAATTACGGTTTCCGAATTTAAGAACTTTCTGGGCCTTTCCCTCAACATGGGCACACATAAATTCCCGTCATTGCGTGCTTATTGGTCCACGCACCCAATTGACCACATGCCCGTGTTCTCTGCCTCCATGCCCAGAAAACGATACAAGCAGATTTTGCGGTTCATGCACTTCAACGACAATGAACTTTGTCGTCCACGTGGGGACCCTGAATACGACCGGCTCTATAAAATTCGGCCCCTCATAAACCACTTCAACGAACGTTTTGCAGCCTTGTTTATTCCCGATCAAGCTGTCTGCGTTGATGAGTCCCTGATTAAATTTTCTGGCCGCTTGGCTTTCAAGCAGTACCTTCCCAGCAAGCGTGCCAGATACGGGGTCAAGCTCTATAAGTGCTGTGACAGGGCAACAGGCTATGTATGGAGCTTTATGGTTTATGAGGGAAAAGATAGTCAGGTTGAGCCGGTCAACTGCCCGGATTACATAGGGAGCGCTGGCAAGATAGTGTGGAACTTGGTGTCACCCTTATTCGGAAAGGGGTACCACTTGTATGTGGACAATTATTACACGAGCGTGCCACTGTTTAGTCACTTGTTTGATCATCAGATTGGAGCATGTGGCACCGTGCGACCTAATCGCTGGGGCTTTCCCCAGCAGCTTGTAGATGCCCGTCTTAGGCTGGGGGAGAGAGCCTGCGTAAAGTGTAATAACTTGCTTGCTATGAAGTGGAGGGACAATAAGAATGTTTTCCTTCTTACCTCCCTTCATGCAGACACGACAGTCCAAATTCGTACGGCGACTGGTGTTGTGGAGAAACCCCTCTGTGTCCACGAATATAACAAAAATATGGGAGGGGTGGACCTCAACGACCAGTTGATGGCGCCGTATCTAATTGACCATAAGGCGAGACGCTGGTACAAAAAAGTGTCTCTATCCTTATTCCAATTGGCTTTGCTGAACGCTCATGTGCTATACAGAGCTTCAGGCGGGACTTTATCTCTTCTAAAATTCCAGAATGAGATAGTCACAGAACTCCTGTATCCAGGCGGTTCTGCACCTCACCATCCCCTACCAAATGCAGTAAGCCGGCTGCATGAGAGGCATTATACGCATCTCCTCCCGGGTACCCCTACCCAACGAACCCCCCAAAAAAGATGTCGTGTCTGTAGCAAGCGCGGATTTAGGCGTGACACCCGTTATTATTGTCCACTCTGTCCTGACAAACCTGGTCTTTGCATTGGTGAATGTTTTGAACGCTACCACTCAAAAGTGAAGTTTTAGCGTAGGGTACAGCATTTCACAGACTAGGGCACACTTACACAGGGTCTCCTAAGATGCCATTACATTTTGAGAGACCCGAACCATTACAGTTGTTAAAGTTTAAAAAAAAAAGTGTAAAAAAGAAAAAAAAAAAGGAAAAAACAAACACAAAAAAAATATAAAATAAAAAAAAACAAAAATAGTTGTTGTTTAATTGTTCTCTCTCTCTCTATTTTCTCTCTATTGTTCTGCTCTTTTTTACTGTATTCCATTCTGCAATGTTTTATCATGCTTGCTTTTCAGGTATGTAATTTTTTGTTTTCAGGTGCGCCATTCAACTGCAGCGCGGAATTATTTATCTTGACAGCAACAGCGTTTGCTCCCACGATACATAAAGCCGTGACTCCAGTGCTGTAGGAGGTGATTTCACCACCACAGTTAAAAAAAAAGAGCATATATGCCAAAGCATGGGGGCAGCAGGGGCGGAGGAGCGATTTTGCTCCTAATGCCGCGTATATACGGTCGAAATTCCGACGGAGGCTTGCCCGTGGAAAAGTTTGACCGTGTGTACGCGGCATAACTTTTTTGCGGGAGGATGCCCCCATGCTTCGGCATATATATATTTTAGACACAGGTTGCATTAAAAAAATGTTTTATTTTTTACTAGGTTTTGTTTTGGTATTTGCTTTGCAGGTATGGTATGGTAAGGTCTTACTGTTGTACTGTAATGTTACTTTGTTTTAATGTTAACCATCATTTGCTTAGCAGGTTCGCCATTCAGTTGCATCGCGGATTTATTTATCTTGACAGCAACAGCGTTTGCTCCCACGATACATAAAGCCGTGACTCCAACGCTGTAGGAGGTGATTTCACCACCACAGTTAAAAAAAGAGCATATATGCCGAAGCATGGGGGCAGCAGGGGCGGAGGAGCGATTTTGCTCCTAATGCCGCGTATATACGGTCGAAATTCCGACGGAGGCTTGCCCGTGGAAAAGTTTGACCGTGTGTACGCGGCATAACCTTTTATGCCGCGTACATACGGTCGAAATTCCGACGAAGGCTTGCCCGTGGAAAAGTCCGACCGTGTGTACGCGGCATAACTTTTTTGCGGGAGGATGCCCCCATGCTTCGGCATATATGCCCATCATTAGAAGTGGGTGGATGAAGGGAGGTATTCTAATGGTGGGCATACCCACCGATCAATCTCTTTTTTCCGTTCAGCCAACAGGCTGCATGAAAAAAAAGATTACAATACATGTCCAACAAGGACCAGCAACGTACTGGTATGTTGCTGGACTTTGAATGTTTATACCAGAATGATGCCTGCAGGTTTAGGTATCATCTTGGTATCATTCTTTTCAGCCAGTGGCCAGCTTTCATGTAAAAGCAATTCTAGCAGATAATTAGCCTCTAGACTGCTTTTACAAGCAGTGGGAGGGAATGCCCCCCCCCCCGGATATAAACAGCGCCATTGGGAAATTTGGAAAGCATTTTATCACACCGATCTTGGTGTGGTCAGATACTTTGAGGGCAGAGGAAAGATCTAGGGTCTAACCCCCCATTTTTTTTCAAAAAAAGAGTACCTGTCACTACTTATAGCTATCTTAGGGGATATTTACATTCCCTGAGATAAAAATAAAAATGATAAAAAAAAATATATGGAAGGAACAGTTTAAAAATAAAATAAAAAAAGCAAAATAAATAATAAAAAAAAAAAAAAGCACCGCTGTCCCCCCCTGCTCTTGCGCAAAGGCGAACACAAGCGTCGGTCTAGCGTCATATGTAAACAGCAATTGCATCATGCATGTGAGGTATCACCGCAAAGGTCAGATTAAGGGCAGTAATTTTAGCAGTAGACCTCCTCTGTAAATCTAACGTGGTAACCTGTAAAGGCTTTTAAATGCTTTTAAAAATGAATGTAGTTTCTCGCCGCTGCGCATTTGTGCGCAATTTTAAAGCATGTCGTGTTTGGTATCCATGTTCTCGGCCTAAGATCATTTTTATTTCATCAAACATTTGGGCAATATAGTGTGTTTTAGTGCATTAAAAATAAAAAGTGTGTTTTTTTCCCCCCAAAAAATGCGTTTGAAAAATCGCTGCGCAAATACTGTGTGGAAAAAAAAAATGCAACACCCACTATTTTAATCTGTAGGGCCTTTGCTTTAAAAATATATATAATGTTTGGGGGTTCAACATAATTTTCTTGCAAAAAAAAAAATGTTTTCATGTAAACAAAAAGTGTCAGAAAGGGCTTTGTCTTCAAGTGGTTAGAAGAGTGGATGATGTGTGACATAAGCTTCCTAATGTTGAGCATAAAATGCCAGGACAGATCAAAACCCCCCCAAATGACCCCATTTTGGAAAGTAGATACCTCAAGCTATTTGCTGAGAGGCATGTTGAGCCCATTGAATATTTTTTATTTTTTGTCCCAAGTGATTGAATAATGACAAAAAGAAAAAAAAAATGTACAAAAAGTTGTCACTAAATTATATATTGCTCAAACATGCCATGGTTATATGTGGAATTGCACCCCAAAATACATACTGTTGCGTCTCCTGAGTACGGGGATACCACATGTGTGAGACATTTTGGGAGCCTAGCCGCGTGCAGGACCCCGAAAACCAAGCACCGCCTTCAGGATTTCTATGGGTGTAAATTTTTGATTTCACTCCTCACTGCCTATCACAGTTTCGGAGGCCATGGAATGCCCAGATGGCACAAACCCCCCCCAAATGACCCCATTTTGGAAAGTAGACACCCCAAGCTATTTGCTGAGAGGTATGTTGAGTATTTTGCAGATCTCGCTTTTTGTCACAAAGTTTTAAAAATTGATAAAAGAAAAAAAAAATATGTCTTTCTTCATTTTCAAAAACAAATGAGAGCTGTAAAATACTCACCATGCCTCTCGGCAAATAGCTTGGGGTGTCTACTTTCCAAAATGGGGTCAATTGTGGGGGTTTTGGGCTATCTTGGCATTTTATGGCCTTCAAAACTGTGATAGGTAGTGAGGAGTGAAATCAAAAATTTGTGCCCTTAGAAATCCTGAAGGCGGTGCTTGGTTTCCGGGGTCCCGTACGTGGCTAGGCTCCCAAAAAGTCCCACACATGTGGTATCCCCGCACTCAGGAGAAGCAGCAGAATGTATTTTGGGGTGTAATTTCACATATGCCCATGGCATGTGTGAGCAATATATCATTTAGTGACAACTTTGTGCAAAAAAAAAAAAGTTTGTCATATTCCCGCAACTTGTGGCAAAATATAAAATATTCCATGGACTGAACATGCCTCTCAGTAAATAGCTTGGGGTGTCTACTTTCCAAAATGGGGTCATTTGGGGGGTTTTGTGCTATTTTGGCATTTTATGGCCTTCGAAACTGTGATAGGTAGTGAGGAGTGAAATCAAAAATTTACGCCCTTAGAAATCCTGAAGGCGGTGCTTGGTTTTTGGGGCCCCGTACCCGGCTAGGCTCCCAAAAAGTCCCACACATGTGGTATCCCCGTACTCAGGAGAAGCAGCAGAATGTATTTTGGGGTGCAATTCCACATATAACCATGGCATGTGTGAGCAATATATCATTTAGTGACAACTTTTTGTAATTTTTTATTTTTTTTGTCATTATTCAATCACTTGGGACAAAAAAAAAATATTCAATGGGCTCAACATGCCTCTCAGCAATTTCTTGGGGTGTCTACTTTCCAAAATGGGGTTATTTGGGGGGGTTTGTACTGCCCTGCCATTTTAGCACCTCAAGAAATGAGATAGGCAGTCATAAATTAAAAGCTGTGTAAATTCCAGAAAATGTACCCTAGTTTGTAGACGCTATAACTTTTGCGCAAACCAATAAATATACGCTTATTGACATTTTTTTTACTAAAGACATGTGGCTGAATACATTTTGGCCTAAATGTATGACTACAATTGAGTTTATTCGATTTTTCTTATAACAAAAAGTAGAAAATATCATTTTTTTTCAAAATTTTCAGTCTTTTTCCGTTTATATCGCAAAAAATTAAAATCGCAGAGGCAATCAAATACCATTAAAAGAAAGCTCTATTTGTGGGAAGAAAAGGACGCAAATTTCGTTTGTGCGGACATGCAATGTTGTACCCAATTTACAGTTAAAGCAGCGCAGTGCAAAATTCTGAATTCACCTCTGGTCCTTTAGCTTCCAAATGGTCCGGGGCTTAAGTGGTTAAGGGCCATTTCACACCACATACAGTCCATTGCGTTTTTTATGCATCCAAAATGCATGGAAAGTTGGTTATATGATTCTAAATGGCAGGGTTTGTTCCAGTGCGTTCCAGTTCCACCAAAAAAGTAGAACATGCTTCATTTTACCTGCACTGGACTGTACTGGAACGCATCAAAACGCATCATAAACGCACTGGAACGTACAGGAACACACCTAAATGCACCAAAAACGCACCGGAACACACTTGTCCTTATCTATGGTTAATAAAAAAGAGGGGTGAAAACAAAGCACTGGACTGCATCAAAAACTTACCAAAAATGCACCGGAACGCATGAAAAAAGTGCATGCAGAAAAGCACCTGGAACGCATCCGGATTGTGTTTCTATGGTGTGAACTGGCCCTAGTTCACACTATAGAAACGCAGTCTGGGTGCGTTCCAGGTGCTTTTCTGCATGCACGTTTTTGACACATTCCAGTGCATTTTTGAGGCGTTTTTGATGCAGTCCAGTGTTTTTTTCCGCCTCTTTTCACTTAGGACAAGTGTGTTGCAGTGCGTCTTTGGTGCATTTAGGTGCGTTGCGGTGCATTCCAGTGCATTTTTGGTACGTTCCGTTGCGTTTTTGATGTGTTTTACTGGGGTCCAGTACAGTTTTGTACCTAAAAAATGCAGCATGACCAATTATTTTTTGGCTTTCTGAAATGCACTGGAACGGACTGCAGTGGTGTGAACTATGCTATTGGCATTAATGTGATCAACTTTCTTTGCGTTTTTCAGGCATCAAAAAAACGCACTGCACTGCATCCGGTGTGAACTGGCCCTAAATATCATCCCCGGGGGGTGTCTATAGTATGCCTGTAAAGTAGCACATGTTTTCCATGTTTATAACAGTTGGAGAGCAAAAACCTGGCCCTTCAGATCTGGCATGGATTTTAAGGGGAACTCCACCCCAAATTTTTTAAAAAAAATGGCGTGGAGTCCCCCTAAAAATCCACACCAGACCCTTTATCCGAGCACATAACCTGGCCGGCCGCAGGGGAAGAGGGGGGTACGAGAGAGCGCCCCCCCTCCCTCCTGAACCGTACCAGGCCACATGCCCTCAACATGGGGAGGATGTCCCCATGTTGATGGGGACAAGGGCCTCATCCCCACAACCCTTGCCCGGTGGTTGTGGGGGTCTGCGGGCGGGGGGCTTATTGGAATCTGGAAGACCCCTTTAACAAAGGGGACCCCCAGATCCCGCCCCCCTGTGTGAAATGGTAATGGGGTACAAATGTACCCCTACCATTTCACAAGGAAAGTGTCAAAAATGTAAAAAATTACAAGAGCCGGTTTTTGACAATTCCTTTATTAATGTCTTTTCTTTTCTTCCATCTTCTTCCATCTTCTTCTTCCATCTTCTTCTTTTCTCCATTCGGGTTTCTTCCTCCATCTTCTTCATCTTCCTCTTCCTTCTTCCTTCGGTGTTCTCGTCCAGCATCTTGCTCCGGCGTCTTCCCTTCTTCTTTCTTCTCCGGCCGCTCCGTTTGAATTGGAGGTTCCCGCTGTGCGACGCTTCAGTTCGCCTCTGGGTCCGCTAACACCCGTGACCCTGCCCCCCCTCTGACGCACATGGATTTCACGGGGACTTTCCCCGTGGTGACAGAGGGGGGCGGAGCCACCGGGTGTAAGCGGACCAAGTGGAGAACTGAAGCGTCACACAGCGGGAACCTCCAATTCAAACGGAGCGGCCGGAGAAGAAAGAAGAAGGGAAGACGCCGGAGCAAGATGCGGACGAGAACACCTGAGGAAGATGAGGAAGATGAGGAAGATGAGACCCGAATGGAGAAAGGAAGATGAGGAAGATGAGACCCGAATGGAGAAATGAAGATGAGGAAGATGAGACCCGAATGGAGAAAGGAAGATGAGGAAGATGAGACCCGAATGGAGAAAGGAAGATGAGACCCGAATGGAGAAAGGAAGATGAGGAAGATGAGACCCGAATGGAGAAAGGAAGATGAGGAAGATGAGACCCGAATGGAGAAAGGAAGATGAGGAAGATGAGACCCGAATGGAGAAAGGAAGAAGAAGATGGAAGATGAGACCCGAATGGAGAAAGGAAGAAGAAGATGGAAGAAGAGACCCGAATGGAGAAAGGAAGAAGAAGATGGAAGAAGAGACCCGAATGGAGAAAGGAAGAAGAAGATGGAAGAAGAGACCCGAATGGAGAAAGGAAGAAGAAGATGGAAGAAGAGACCCGAATGGAGAAAGGAAGAAGAAGATGGAAGAAGAGACCCGAATGGAGAAAGGAAGAAGAAGATGGAAGAAGAGACCCGAATGGAGAAAGGAAGAAGAAGATGGAAGAAGAGAAAATACATTAATAAAGGAATTGTCTAAAACCGGCTCTTGTCATTTTTGACACTTTCCTTGTGAAATGGTAGGGGTACATTTGTACCCCATTATCATTTCACACAGGGGGGGCCGGGATCTGGGGGTCCCCTTTGTTAAAGGGGTCTTCCAGATTCCGATAAACCCCCCCGCCCGCAGACCCCCACAACCACCGGGCAAGGGTTGTGGGGATGAGGCCCTTGTCCCCATCAACATGGGGACATCCTCCCCATGTTGAGGGCATGTGGCCTGGTACGGTTCAGGAGGGAGGGGGGGCGCTCTCGTCCCCCCCTCTTCCCCTGCGGCCGGCCAGGTTATGTGCTCGGATAAGGGTCTGGTGTGGATTTTTGGGGGAACTCCACGCCATTTTTTTAGAAAATTTGGGGTGGAGTTCCCCTTAAAATCCATGCCAGATCTGAAGGGCCTGGTTTGGATATTTGGGGGGAACCCGCACGTCATTTTTTTTTTAATTTGCAGCGGGGTTCCCCTTAATATCCATTTCAGACCTGAAGGGCCTGGTTATGGAATTTGGGGGAACCCCCACGCATTTTTTATTTTTTTTTGGTTAGCAAAGACTTTCTATAACTTCTCTATATTGCCGGGATCCGACAATTCATTACAGCCGCGGTGCTTTTAAATGGGTTTTTTTTCCTTTAGAAATGACATTTTGCAGGCGCACTGGGAAGTTCAGGGCTGCGCCTGTTCAACTTATGCAAATTGACTTAGGTGACTTGACATTTACTAAGATTTTGCCGGCGCAGTGTCTTGGCGCATTTAAACCATTGAAATTCCCGCGCTGAGCTCAAAAAAACCTCCCGCAGCTCGAATCGGAATTGCCGGCGCAGCGGGCTGGTTTTGAAAAACTTACTTTCCCACTCTATTTTGGCCATGTTAGTTATTTGGGCAGGTGTCACTACACTTCCTCACATCACCCCATGTCACCCCCATTATATTCTCACTTCCAGCTTCTTTATATTTAGTGTTTAGCATGCCGTGCGCCAGGTCCATAGTAGCGCACTGAGCGCCTCCTCCCGGGCGCAGAGAACACTATAGTAAATGGGAAATAGGGCTGCGCTACAGGCGCTAATGTTTTGTAAATACCAAAACAGCCATTGCGCACGCAGATGCGCCAATACTTATGGCGCAAACATTTGGTAAATCAGCCCCTCTGGGTCCTATAGCTAATATTTGCTCCCATTGTTCCTGCGAAAGTGGGCCCACATCTCTCTCCCATTTAACCTTATTTTTACTGACCACTGCCTCCCCCTGATCGGCCCTTTCTAGAGACTCGTATATGCCTGAGATTGCCCCTCTGGATATCTCTGCATCTACTAATTTACGAAGAAGGGGCATATCGTTCCATTCGAGGTGCGCTCTCTCCAAACTGTGCGTTCAGCGCATGTCTGATTTGCAGATATCTGTAAAAGGATCTATATGGGTCAGCATAATCCTCCCTTATTTCTTGAAATGATTTTATTCTTCCTGCCTTATAAAGTTGTGCCAATAGATGTATACCCAGTCTGTCCCACTCCTCAACCTTCCCCGTAACTTTGAGTTCTTGCAGGTTGCTGTTATTCCATATGGGAGAAAACTCAGAAAATCCCTTATATCCCATGATCTTCTTAACCTCTTTCCAGCATTTTACCATTAATTGAGCTGTGGGACATTTAGAACAAAAAAAGTCCGCCTCCACTGCCTCTACTTCAGTGTCATGGCATGTATCATTCAGAATTAACCCCTTTGTTTCTCTTCCTGCCATTCGGTTACTACCTCTCATATGCTGCGCCTGGGAAACTAGAAAATAGTATCTAGGGTTCGGGGGACCAATCCCCCCTTCTATTTTGGTTGTTGTAAGGCGCGGAGGCAAATCCTTGCTGCTCCGTTCCTCCAGATCAATTCCCTAAACACACTATCTATTTTCTTAAACCACTGTCTTGGGATCCATACTGGGGAGTTATGAAGAATGTATAAAATTTGCGGCATCCATACCATTTTTATCAAGTTGCTCCTACCGCCCACTGAGAGTGGGAGCCTATTCCACACCCGGCATTTTTGTCTGAGCTTTGTCACTAAGGGTACTAAATTTCCTGTTTATATACTGCCCCAGGTCCTTTGCTATATTAATTTCTAAATATCTAATTTGGGTCACCACTTTCACTTGATCTATCTGCCCTATCAATGGGTCTATTGGTAAGAGAGCTGATTTATCCCAATTGATTGTTAGCCCCGAGAATTTACCCAATTCCCCTATTATGTCTATTGCCCTTTCCAATGAGGCTTGCGTATCCCCCAGAAAAAGCAATACATCATCCGCATACATAGCTATCTTCTCCTCCCTCAGTCTCCTCTTGAACCCCTTTATTCCCTGGGATGCCCTTATAGCAATGGCCAGTGGTTCCATGGCGAGGGCGAAAAGCAGGGGTGACAATGGGCATCCCTGCCTTGTCCCCCTAGCCAATTGGAACCAATCTGAACTCTCTCCATTTATCCTTACCTTCGCCCTGGGACTTTTGTATAATATTTTAATCCATTGAATAAAGTTAGGGCCAAAATGAAACTCTACCAGGGCTTTCCAAAGGTAATGCCACTCAAGGCTATCAAACGCCTTGGCTGCGTCCAAGGATAATATTGCTCTTGACCCCTCTACTTCTGTTTGCAACTGAGTGTTTAGAAATTCTCTTCTTATATTAGAGCTGGTAAATCCCGTCTGGTCCGGATGTACCAGCTTTGAGATTATCTTATTTAGCCTCCTTGCCAATGTTTTGGCCAGGATTTTTACATCTGCACATAGAAGAGATATCGGTCTGTATGAGGCCGTCTCCTATTGGTCTTTCCCTTCCTTTAATAATACAATAATTGTTGCTTCTGTCATAGACGCGGGTAACTTCCCTTCCTTTGCTGCCCAATTAAATACCTCCAGGAGTCTTGGAAGCAGCACTTCACTATAGGTTTTATATATTTCTATTGGCAAGCCATCCGGCCCAGGAGCCTTTTGGCTTGCCATATCCGTTGTTGCCATGTAACTCTTCCAATGTGAGTGGTGCCTCCAAACCCTCCCTGTCTACCTCTGATAGCCGGAGGATCTGCAAGCCCTTAAAAAAGGCTTCCATCTCCCCCTCTATATTGCCATTTAATGTACTACTATACAGACTCTGGTAATATTTTTTGAAGGCCTCTTATTTCTGATGTACCTCTCCTAATTTCCCCCTCCTCATCGCAGATCACCGGGATGACAGATGGGGGGGCCCCAGCCCTAGCTATTAGGGCCAGAATTCTCCCCACTCTCTCACCCTCCCCATAGAAATTCTGTTTCTGGAATAATTTTTTATTTTCCGCCTTTCTTATTACAATTTTTTTGTACTCTTCCTGTGTCTCTAACCATTCCTTATAGTTCTCTGTAGTTGGATTTCCTGTATAGTTAATCTCTAACCTCGTCACATTTTCTCTCGCTGCAATTTCCTTGGCGCGTGATTGTTTTTTGATAAATTATATTTTTTGGATTAAGATTTCCCATAGAAACGCTTTCAGAGTATCCCAAATCACTCCCGTTGAAGCTGTTCCAGTGTTTGCTGTTACAAATTCCTTCAGGCTAGCACATATTCCCCCCGGGTCCTCAATTACTTCCAACCAGAATGGGTTTATCTTCCAGTCCCCTTTACCAAACCCTCTATCCATCTTTATTTAAAAAATTACTAAGGAATGATCTGAGATGCTTCTTGGTTCATATACCACCTCCCCCACCTCTCCCAATGCCTCCTTGTTACAGAGTATGAGGTCTATCCTGGACAGGGTCATGTGCGCCCTCGAGTGGCAGGAAAATTGTTTTTCCCCTGGGTGTCTCCTCCTCCTCCATATGTCTGTCAAACCCACCTCCTCACAAAATTGGAGGAGAGGGCTGCCTGCCGAATGTCCTGTGGAGGCACCCGCCGGGAATCTATCCATTTTTTATCCATAATCATATTAAAATCCTCCGCCACTATTACGGGCACACCCGCCCTGTCCATGACGAACTCTATTAACTCCCACAGGACTTCAGTTTCAAACGGGGAGGGGTATATATATTGGCCACCACATATTCCTTTGTTTCTATCCAGCAATGAAGAAACACATAACGTCCCTTGGCATCTATCTTACTCTGTCTGCAGGAGAACACCACACCCGAATCTATCAAAACACTCACACCCCTTGAATAAGAGGTGTGGGTAGAATGGTACTGTACTTGGTATTTCCTGTGCTTTAATATTTTAATAGTTTCCCTATCCAGATGCGTCTCCTGCAGACACAGCATTTTTATGTTATTCATTTCAGCTGTTGAAAAAATCACCTGTCTTTTAGTTGTTTAGTTGGATCTTTTACCCCCAAACATTCCATGAGCACACCTTCATGCTTTTACATAGGTTTGGGGTTCTCTTCCCATCCTCTCTGTTATCCGTCATCTACCCCTTTTAATTTCTCTCTTATCGATATACTTCCCACCTTACAAAAACGTACCCTAATAATATTTGCTCAAAAAAAACGTGTTTTTAGTGGATCTCCCCCTTCTAGTGCCCTGCTCAAACATACCTTCCCACCCACCCCACCCACTCCACCCCTCCTACCCCCCCTTGCCCTTCTTGGGGCCCATATAGAGGGCTTCTAATGTGACTGCATCCTACTTTTGAAGTGAGAACTCCCCCTTCTAATCTGTGCTTTAGTGTTTTAAGTGTATCCTTCTTTCTTACACATCTCGTCCATGCATTATGATATATCTTCTTTTCCCTCCACCTTTATACCACTCCCCACAAAAAATACAGAGAATACACTTTTACAACCCTTCCCTCCTTCCCGCCCCCCTCCCGCTCCCATGTCAGAGAAACAGATTATTCCTCTATGCAAAAAAAATTAAATAAAAGAGAGGGAAAAAAAAGGGGGGAAACCCCCCCTCTTCACCCCCCCCCCAAAAAAAAATGGGATGAAGAGGAGGAAAAAGGTGCTTCGAAATATTTGTGTTTACTACTCATTTCCACCCTGCTGTGTCTCCCCTTCTTTTGTATTCATCCAAAATGTCAATTCAGCAGGCATATTAAAAAACATGTTTTCCCCATTTACAGTTATCCTCAAACATGACGGATAGAACATTGCATATCTAATTCCTTTTTACTGAAGTCTGTTTGCACTCAGTAAATTTAACCCTTTGTCTCTGTAATTCAGGGGAGAAATCCGGGTAGATTGAAATTCTTGCACCATTAACTTGTATATTTTTCATCTCTCTTGCTTTTTGGAGAATGGTAATTTTATCTTTAAAGTGTAAAAGTTTGATGAGAATAGGTCTTGGCTGGCCTCCCGCAGCTGGCGCCCTAAAGGGGACTCTATAGGCCCGTTCAATTGAAAAATATTTTGATAGACAGTCCTTGCCAAATACTCCTTTAAGCCAGTCTTCCATAAATTCAGTGGGGTGATTACCTACACTTTTCTCGGGGAGACCTAGTACCCTTATATTTTTCCTTCGGAATCTGTTTTCCATGTCATCGATTTTATTAATACACATGTTCAGCTATTCTCTCATTACTCTCATCTCATTTACCATGGGACTAACGTCATCTTCGACCTGGCTAAATCTCTCCTCCAAAGCAGAGGTCCTCACGCCAATCCCCTGAACATTGTATTTTAACACTGACATGTCCTCCCTTATCTCCCTCAATTGACCAAATATTTCAGTCAGTGAGGATTTGCAGCTGTTAATTGCAGAGAAAATCTCTCTCATAGAAGGCTCACCCTCCAGCATTGGCCCTGTAGTTGGCTCTGCTGATTTTCCCGGTGCTTTTTCCTTAGGCCCCAAGTCCCCTGCCGCCTTTCCCAGTGTCACTGTGGTTGATGTCTGACCTTGACTCTTCTGCTGAGAGTTCAATTGTTGAGTCCCTTGCCCCTTTGTGGGTGTGTGGCCTACTGTATGTACTGGAATGTGTGCGTACTTTTCCAGTTTGGCTGCCGCTGCAGCCTGGCTTGCTTTAGTTCCCCTTGTTGTCTGTGCCTGTGGTTGAGACTGGGGCTGTTGCTGTGCACCTGCACTTGACCCCTCCCTGGAGGTATTCCTGGTCATCACTGATAATGTGCCCGGCATTTTTCCACATGCAAATATGCTCTTATAGGGGTATTATAGGGGCACTATATGCTGTTATATATTGTGTTGTGACTTTCCCCCTCCAGCTGCTCCTTATACTGCCCTCCACAGGATAGCCCTCTGCGGGCTCCAGTGGCCAGAAAGTCCCATATGGGGGTTCAATAAAGTCCACTCTCCCCCACCTCCTCCACCACACAAAGTTCAGTAGTAAGTCCGCTCACCTCAGGCTCCAACAGTACAAGACTCAGCGTACCTTAGCAACGTGTCTTCTCCCAGCTTCCCCACTGTATACCGATGTGAATAGCAGGATGGCTATGACAGGCTTGCAGCAGGGCTCTGATGTCCAACGGAGCAAGATGCTGGCTCCTCCAGGCAGCAGGGCTCGATGGCGTGTTCACCAACGCGGACGTCACATGACCCAGAGCGTATGGGTCAGCTGAACCAGTGAGTGTGACCAAGGTCAGTGGGCCACGTACTGGGTCATAGACCAGGGCACCCCGCACAGAGCCGTAGAGCTATCGAGACGGCACAGTGCCGTCAAACCACATCTTCGTCCGTAAAGCCCGCGTTCCAGCATCGGGTTTCCACACACTAATTTCCGGGGGGGTCAGCCAGCCAGTCCCACTCACATCTTCACCTTTCCTTTCCAGCTTTCTCCGACCATACCCTCAGTCAGCGTGTGCCATGGGAGCGAGGTACGAGGGCCGGGCTGTCGCGGCCTCTCACCTCAACATCCGGTTACACCCCTCCTGCATCATCATTCATAGCGGGTACTAAAATTTATAGGTAAAATTGATCCAGGGAAAATCTGATTGTCTCTTAAACCCAAGCACCGTCCTGGAGCTGCCAGGGGATTAGGGTGTGCCCAGCACACCCCCTGCACACCCCTATGCAGATAACTTTGATTAGCTAAACTGCTACACTTACCTCATTATCACAACTTGGTTCTATAATTATTGCATATTGATGCATACTTTGAGTTGCAATACTGTATATTACAGAACAATAAGAGACAACAAACTTTCATTGTTAAGCAAAATATTTTATTTACTAACAGGTCAAGTAATATGTTTGGTTGACAATTGACTGTTTATCAGAGTCTATATATTTGATGATCGCTACTGTTAAAATGATTGAAAGACAAGCAATAGGTGACAATGATCACAAAGCATTATTGTATATTGTGACATTTCTATAGAACCTGAATTGTTAGCTTGTATGTTTTGTTTTTTAATGTAACAAATGTAAAAATTTGTAAAACCACAATAAAATTGTATTTATTTTTTTTTTAAAAAGGGGGGGGGGGGGGGCATAGTTCTGTTCTCTTTAACCACTTGACCTTTGGAAGATTTACCCACCTTCATGACCAGGTCATTTTTTGAGATACGGCACTGCGTTACTTTAACTGGACATTTGTGTGATCGTGCCCCAAAATAATGTGTATTTATTTCCTACAAATACAGCTTTCTTGTCGTGGTATTTGATAACCTCTACGTTTTTTTTGTTTGTTTGTTTGTTTTTTTGCAATATAAACAAAAAAAGAAATTTTTTTTTTTTACTTTCTACTATAAAACATATCCAATATTGAAAAAAATCTAATTTCTTCATCAATTTAGGCCAATATGTATTCTGCTACATATTTTTGTTAAAAAAATCCCAATAAGCGCATATTGATTGGTTTGGAAAAAAGTTATAGTGTCTACAAACTTTGGGCATTTCTTCTTTTTTTTTTACTAGTAATGGCAGTGATCAGCGACTTTTATCGGGACTGCGATATTGCTACGGACATCCTGACACTAACTGACACTTTTTGGGAACCAGTGACACTACTACAGTGATGAATGCGAAAAATATGCACTCTCACTGTACTAATGACACTGGCTGGGAAGGGGTTAACCTCAGGGGCGATCAAAGGGTTAACTGTGTGCCTAGCCAGTGTTTTACTAAACTGTGGGAGGTGCTTTTATTAGGGGAAGACATGTATCCTAATCCCTGCTTTGCAGAGACACAGGATCCATGCCTTACCTCCTGTCAGAACTGCCTCTCAAGTTCTGCCTCTCTGGCTGATGATCGGCGGGTGCCGGCAGACATCGAGTCCGCAGTACCTGGCAACTGGCGAGCCGCCGTCAGTGCGCATTCACGTCCCCTACCTGAAAGTGCAGGATCACATATATATGCGTGATTCCGTGCACAGCTGCTGTCCTGGGTGGTCCCAAGTGGTTAAATATCCAATTAGGTGTAAGGAAAATTTAAAAGAACTAAGTGAAAACTCACTTGTCATAATGAACTTTCACTACTTCAGTATATTTAACCCATCGACATTTTTCATAAAATAGAAGAGGCACCACAGCCTCAGATGAAGTGGATCATTGATATATTTTAAGAGTTATGGAGCTAGGGTTGCCACCTGTCCGGGATTCACCCGGACAGTTCGGGTTTGGAATCATGCGTCTGGGTTTCAGACTGCCTTAAACCCGGACACATTATTCAGACTGGACTATGGTTTCCCAGCAGGGTTGCTGGCTTCCGTTGTCTAAGCTGAAAGTGTCTGTTACACTCTTTCATGCTGCCCAGAGGCAGCACTAACAATCCCCCCCCAAACACACACATTCACAAGGCGACGGGGAAGACCGGGCCACCACTTGCAAAAGAGCTGGCAGAAGATAGCGGAGGTGCCCGACAGAAGGCAGAAAGCACCGGAGAGCGGGAGAAGAACCGGAGAGCGCAGATTTTTTCGGCGTAGGGGGTCCCCTTAAAATCCAGACTAGACCGAAGGGCACCAGAGAGCAGGAGAAGAACCGGAGAGCGTGGAGAAGGCACCGGAGAGTCGGAAGAAGACCCCTGAAGTAGGAAGAAAACCCCCGGAGCTGCCTAATAAATTACTTTAACCACTTGCTTACTGGGCACTTAAACACCCCTCCTGCCATTCCATAAGACAGCAGCAATGCAAAACTGGGAGGTTGATATGGGTTACACTTACTCGGATGCACAATGGCACCGCGCCTTCATAGAAATTCACAAATCCTCCCACTGCGTAAAACATTGGGAACTAACGATCAAGATTGCAAACAGATGGCACTACACTCCCTTCCGACTTGCCACATACTTTCCAGGTACGTCACCAAACTGCTGGAGAGAGTGCCGGCACGTAGGTAACTTACTTCATATGTTCTGGCATTGCCCTAGTATAAGAAGTCTTTGGAACCAGGTTTTCCAAAAGATCTCATCCTTAACTGGAATACTATCACAGCCCGACCCAGCATTGGCGCTATTGCACCTAAAAATTGACAAATTTCCGCAATTTTATAGGCCAGTTGTAACGCACATATTACTAGAAACACGCCTGTTGATACTGCGTAATTGGAAATCCAATAAAGCTGTGAACATTTCTGAAGTCATGGCAGCTGTTCATAGAAATTATACCTTTGAACGTCTCTTATCAATCAATTCTCTAACATGCAAGAAGTTTGATGAATACTGGGCTATTTGGCCCAAGACCTTTTGATAAACTGTTTAAAAACCCTAAATGTATGCTTATCACCAATGTGTATCAATTATAGTGTATATCTCTCCCTGTACTCTCCCTTTGTTTTTTTTTTGTTTTTTTTTCCTTCTGTTATCTGTTACGTGCAAAAATTCTTTAATAAAAAACTATTGATATGAAAAAAAAAAAAAAAAAACACCCCTCCTGCCCAGACCAATTTTCAGCATTCGGTGCTCTCACACTTTGAATGACAAATACTCAGTCATGCAACACTGTACCCAAATGATTTTTTTGTCCTTTTTTCATACAAATAGAGATTTATTTTGGTGGTATTTGATCACCTCTGAGTTTTTTTTAATTTTTGCGCTATAAATGAAAAAAGACCGAAAATTTTGAAAAAAAATGAATTTTTCTTAGTTTCTGTGATAAAATTTTGCAAATTATTAATTTTTCTTCATAAATTTTGGCCACAATTTATACTGCTACATATCTTTGATAAAAATAACCCAAAATGTTGGGAAATGATTTGGTCTGTGTGAAAGTTTTAGAGTCTACAAGCTATAGTGCAAATCATAAAAAATGTATCACATCTGATGTACTGGCCTATCTCATTTCTTGAGACCCTAACATGGTGAGTTATTTGAAGTTGTTATTTTTTCTCAAAATTGTCATTGTAATAGCTTATTTCTCTCACATGGCATGTGCATACCACAAATGACACCCCAAAATACATTCTGCTACTCCTCCTGAGTATTACGATACCACATGTGTGGGACTTTTTTACTGCCTGGCCACATACAGAGGCCCAAAATGCAGGGAGCACCATCAGGTGTTCTAGGAGCATAAATTACACATCTAACTAGTTGACTACCTATTACACTTTTGAAGGCCCTGGAGCACTAGGACAATGGAAACACCCACAAAATGACCCCATTTTGGAAAACTAACACCTCAACGTATAATCTATGAGGCATAATGAGTCTTTTGAACTGTTCATTTTTTTCCAGAAGTTTTTGGAAAATGTGGAAAAAAAATGAAAACGCATTTTTTTTTACGCAAAGTTGTCCATTTATAAGATATTTCCAACACACAGCACGTATATAGCAAAAATTACACCCCAAAATACATTCTGCTATTCCTCCTGAGTATGGCGATACCAAATGTGTGGGACTTTTACACAGCCTGGCCACATACAGAGGACCTACATTGAAGTAGCACCTTCAGGCGTTCTAGGTGCATAAATTACACATCTCATTTCTCAACCACCTATTATAATTTTGAAGGCCCTGGAGCACCAGGACAATGGAAACACCCACAAAATGACACCATTTTGGAAAGCTAATTCCCCAATGTATAATCTATGAGGCATAATGAGTCTTTTGAACGGTTCATTTTTTTCCAGAAGTTTTTGGAAAATGTGGAAAAAATGAAAACGCATTTTTTTTTTACGCAAAGTTGTCCATTTATAAGATATTTCCAACACATAGCATGTACATAGCAAAAATGACACCCCAAAATACATTCTGCTGCTCCTCCTGAGTATGGCGATACCAATGTATGGGACTTTTACACAGACTGGCCACATACAGAGGCCCAACATGCAAGGAACACCATCAGATGTTCTAGGGACACATAGCATGCAAGAATTACACCCCAAAAAACATTATGCTGAGCAAAGCGTAAACAAAAGATTACCTGTGGTTTTAGTAGCGCAGTTCTACACAGCAGGATAGCACTGGTCCAGGCAGCAGGCAGGGACTTGGTCAGCAACGGCATACACAATTGTCCAGGAAGCAGGCAGGGATACTGTCCATATACAGTCTAGGGTCAGTGCAGGCAGAGATATTGTCAGCAGTGCCAAAAATATTGGTCCTGGTAGTAGGCAGGTCCATGTGGTGTGGTCAGTTCATGCGACAGGCAGAGACATGATGGCATAGGTCCTACAGGCAGCAGGCAGAAGTAGGGCCTTGTTCAGGACAGAATGGGGACAAGGGTAGAGGCTTCTCCCACCCAAATATCTTTTGAAGCCTCCGAGTCTCCAGACACTAATCTAGGATGAGAAAACAAAAAAAAATTGTTTTCTTCATCCAGAAAAACTTTTCTGGAATCCCTCACATATGTGAGACCCCTGTGTTGAATCCCACTAGTCCAGTAGCAGGGTACAAGATCAATCCAAGAGGCAGGCAAAAAGCATAGTCAAACAGTCCAAGCTCCGTTCCAGATCAGGCAGAGGTATGTACAGAATCGTTAGGCAGAAGCATGGTTGAAAAACAGTCCAGGGTCAGTTTCAGATCAGGCAAAGGTAGTACAGAATCGGTAGGCAGAAGTGTGGTCAAATAACAGTCCAGGGTCAGTTCCAGATCAGGCAGAGGTATTACAGAATCGGTAGGCAGAAGCGTGTTCGAATAACAAGCCATGGTCAGTTACAGAGCAGGCAGTAGCATAAGGGGTGTGAAGGCAGGAACTGAGGATTACGTTTACCATACTTCACTAATAATTTAGTGAAGTATGGTAACGGCAAAAACAGTCAATTACACAGAGGCCTGGTTGGGAAGGACACTTGGCACAATAATAAACTGTGTCTCGTCTGACTCCTCCACTGGTACACACCTTACATTTTTTTTAACCTTGTCGGCCTGTTGCTGTGGGAGGGACTTTATCGGGGAAAGTGACGTTCGGAGAGTCGACTTAGAACATCTGATCGGATGTTTTGGAGTGGGCCATTCTGGAATATCAAGGCAGTGGTGATTTCCTCCTGGTAGCCAAGGAAGGGTAGGGGGTTTTGGGTGGACTTGCGGTAAATAATATAGGAGTTGTATAAGGCCAAATGAAAAAAATAAATAAATTGCTACTTTTTTGTACCAATGGTCTGTCTTGTGGCAAGGTAGGGTTCCAGCATTTGATCGTTAAAGTCGACTCCCCCCATGAACGAATTGTACTCATGGATGCATGTGGGCTTTTGGATGGCGGTGCCATTCCTTCTGGGGATTTCCACGAAATAATTGTTGTGGATGGAAGATAACATGTACACATTCCTTTCTGTCCTTCCACTTCACTGCCAGAACCTCCTTGTTTCGCAGACTTGCCGACTCTCCTCTTCTCAACTTCTTATTTACAAGACTTTGAGGAAAGCCCTTCCGATTCTTTCTGACCGTGCCACATGCTGGCGTCTTCTTCCGGTGAAGGTTGTGGAACAGGGGAAGAGATGTGTAGAAGTTATCTACGTATAAATAGTAGCCTTTGTCCAGTGGGGGGTTGATTCGTTTGGCGGACCGACTATCTTCCTCCTCTGAGCCTGTCTCTGTTCCACTACTGAAGACTGGCTCATAGTTTACGTCCGACTCAGAACCTGAATCGGAATCCGAAAAAGAGAGCTCCCGTTGCTCTCGTCAGGGGTGGAAAGAATTTGGTATGCCTCCTCGGCGGAAAAGCACCTTTTTGACATCTTTTGGTTGCTGGCGGTGGTGACTTCACAGGTGTGCGGCACAGATGGGCCCTCATTGATTGCACAGATGGGCACTGAGGCGGCACAGATGGCACAGATGTGTACTGAGGTGGCACAGATGGGTACTGAGGTGGCTGAGGTGGTGGAACAGATGTACACTGATGAGGCAGCACAGATGTGCACTGATTGATTGCACAGATGGCACTAATAAGGCGGCACAGATGGCACTAATGAGGTGGCACAGATGGCACTAATAAGGCGGCACAGATGGCACTGAGGAGGTGGCACAGATGGGTATTGATGAGGTGGAACAGATGTGCACTGATGAGGCGGCACAGATGTGCACTGATTGCACAGATGTGCACTGATGAGGTGGCACAGGTGGGCACTGATGAGGTGGCACAGGTGGGCTCTGATGAACACTTATTGCACAGATGTGCACTGAGGCAGCACAGATGGGCACAGGTGGCACATGTGGGCACAGGTGACACAGGTGGGCACAGATGGGCACCGTGTTTTCACTGTATGGCACTGATTGGCACTGATTTAGAAAAAAACGGCTGGTGTAACTCACACTTGAAATGACAGATCGCTCTCCTTCCTCACACGCGGTGTCTGTGTGAGGAGAGAGAGCCGACAATGAGAGATGATCTCATATGTTTACATTTGAAATCATTTCTCATTGGGCACGCCGATCGCGCTGTAAATAGCCGCTGTGATTGGCT
This sequence comes from Rana muscosa, assembly GCA_029206835.1. Taxonomy (NCBI): domain Eukaryota; kingdom Metazoa; phylum Chordata; class Amphibia; order Anura; family Ranidae; genus Rana; species Rana muscosa. The sequence continues at coordinate 13,833,162 of CM055123.1, read as the reverse complement.
ATTTACAGCGATCTGTGATTGGCTGTGTCCAAGGGACACGGCCAGCACAGAAGTTCCCCAATGCACGCTCAGGAGCGCGCACGGAGAACGAGGAAAGGAGAGGCCATATAATGACAGCCTCCCGGCATTGTAGAGCCACAATGTGGCCGTTTAAAGTCGGATGCCGGGCGCAAAGTGGTTAAAAAGCTGTCTTGCGTGGGGTTTTTTTCTTGACACTTTTCCTCCAGGTGAATGGGTAGGGTTATGATGTACCCCATACTCATTCACATAGGGTGGGGGGCCAGGATCTGGGGGCCCCCTTATTAAAGGGGGCTCCCGGATTCCGATAAGCCCCCCGCCTGCAGACCCCGACAACCAACGGCCAGGGTTGTCGGGAAGAGGCCCTTGTCCCCATCATCATGGGGGCAGGGTGCTTTGGAGTGGGGGGGCCGCAGGGCGCCCCCCTGCCCCAAAGAACCCAACCCCCCCATGTTGAGGGCATGCGGCCTGGTACGGTTCAGGAGGGGGTCCCCTTTTTTTCGGCGTAGGGGGTCCCCTTAAAATCCAGACCAGACCGAAGGGCCTGGTATGCTCTTGGAGGGGGAACCCATGCTGGTTTTTTATTTAAAATTTGCCGTGGAGTTCCCCCTCAAGATTCATACCAAACACAGTGAATGGTCTTGGCGGGGATCCAAGTCAGATCCCCGTTCACTGAAAGTCAGATGTATGTCGGCTTCAAGTCGCAGGGCAAAGTCGGATCCAAAGGCTGTCGTGTTGCACCAGTGTGAACCTCAGACAATAAATGACTAAAATAGAATCATGAGATGTTTAGATCTCTTAAGACCCCCTATATGAGATTTAGATCTACTGCTAAGGGGTAAAAATTCCAGAGCAGTAGTTGGCCACAAAAAGACTAAACCCTTAATCTGCTGGAATCAGCCCGACAAAAGCACTGGAGCCTTTCTGAGCTGCCCATGCAATTGGAAATATGCATTAAAAGTAGAGTTGAGCGGACACCTGGATGTTCTGGTTCGACGGGTTCGGCCGAACTTCGGAAAAAAGTTCGGGTTCGGGACCGAACTTTAACCCGAACCCGAACCCGAACCCCATTGAAGTCAATGGGGACCTGGACTTCTAAGGACTAAAAAGGCTCTAAAAAGGTAATGTAAAGGGCTAGAGGGCTGCAACTGGCAAATGTTGTTAAGAGCATGGCAAGTGCTCTGCAAACAAATGTGGATAGGGAAATAACTTAAAATAACTTAAAAAAAATAAAAAAATTAAAAAATATGCTGGAGGCCCCCTTTTCAGCAGAAGAGGTACGGGAAGTCATTAAGAACCTCAGAAACTCAACGGCACGATGCCACACATATGGTGGGAATGCCCCAGAATACGCCCTTTCTGGAATAAATTATTCAATTTAATGGATAAGCTAGTGGGAAAATAAAATACTTTGAAATAAAAATGTAGCGGGGTGCTAAATTTAAGGGAAGTGTTTGAGTGGTAAATAGGCTCAAACACCCTAATTCTGTAGGATTCATGGACCATTTTGTCCTCGGGGGACAGTATTGGTGTGCAGTTCCCTGCGGCCTACAGGTGGCGCTGCCATGGTAGGCTAGGGTTGAACCACCGATACAGTGCTGTGCCTTTTGTGTCCCCTCTTGGCAGTAGTACAGCGGGGCGGGGAACCTGCTGTGCATGCCGGGAGAGCATATAAAAGGGGCAGACCTTTGGCCTGGGGGCTGATGTCCAGTGGGGTCTACGCCCAGGTGCCTTCGGCCTGGGTGCATGTGTTCCTGTTCCATCTCGGGTACCTTTAGCCCAGGGTGAGGTACTATCCTGGAGTTCCTGCTGCCCTGGGTATGGAGGCCTAGGTGCGGGAGTAAAGCCTGGAGTCCAGAGCCTTCGTCTGGAGTCTGCTAAGGGTCAAGGAGTCTTAGGGTGCCGCCTCGTGTAGGGGACCATATTCCAGGGAAGGGAGGATCATTCTGATGGACCGATGCGGGAGTCACGGTGAAGGAAGGGTCTGTTGACTCCCTGGAGAGATGTCTTCCCCTTGAAATGGGCTAGGTTCGTAGAAGGAGAAGCTCAAGGTCATCTTGACTGTATCAGAGGCCTTATTCACCCGGCCCGTGGCAGGGGCCTTATACACCCTGGTCTGTGGCAGAGACCAAAGTTCTCCAGGTCCATGGCAGGGGCCTTGTACACCCGGTCTGTGGCAGAGACCAACCTCAAGGTCTGTGGCAGAGACCGTGCACCTAAAACTGTTTGAGAAACCTAAGCAGTGAAGTGAATGTGCTACGTTTGTGCCTGGACCTCCTCCACACCTTAAGCTGTCCTGTTTCTTTGCTCTAACCTTTTCTATCCGAGTAGAGTTTATTTTGCCATGAGAGAATAAGAGTTGTAATTTCAGCTGGTGTGGACATTGACTTTACTGGGAATTAAAGGACTTGCCTCTACCTACAGTAGAGGTGAGAATCATCCTCTGGAGGAGTTTTGACTCCGGCTGTGGACACGGCCCGTCAAGTACACCGCTCAACCTCTTTATATAGGAGGGTACGGGCTGGTAGTGCGGTGTGCCTTTCTCCCTCCTGCGAGGAGCCAACAACATAAAGGCAGGTAAGGGGGAAAGGATCTGTGCGCTACAAAAAAATAAAAATAAAATTATAATCTTGACCTAGGAGGACGTGGCCCTAAATGGCGTTTTTTGGAAGACCACAATACACCCACAGTACGTAACCGCTGAAACAGCTACAGAACTGCAGAAAATGCTATTCAAAAAAAATGTTGTTTTTTTAGTATAGCACAGTAGAAGACAAATATATAGAAATGGTTTATTTCACACGCCTCCACATATGTATAACACACTGCAAAATATTTTTTGTGGCCCTAAATGGGTCTTTTTGCAAGCGTACATTAAAGTGCAAATTTTTTTTTTTTGCCCTAAACTGGTCTTTTTTTGCACGAGCAAAATAAAATGGAAATTTTTTAATTTTTTTGCCCTTAATGGGTCTTTTGGAAAAGAGCACAATAAAGTGCCTTTTTTTTTGTCCTAAATGGATCTTTTTCCAAGAGCAGAATACACCCACAGTATGGAAACGGTGTATCTCTCAACGTAATATATGAAGTGCTGGTGCACTGAGCTTGCAGATAAAAGGTAGATTTTCTCTGACACTGGGCTCATAGCAGTGTAAAAAGACTGCACTGCAACACAAACAGGTAAACCTATGCAGATCGCTGAGTTATATCTCTTAATTTTGGACTCCTATTCCTATATAATATATCTATCTCCCTAAAAGCAAAAAACAGGAACCTGGCCCTACACTACACTGTCTCTCTATCTTTTTCCCTCAGATTCCAGAATCAGGACTAACTCATGTATTTTTTTATCTCTCCCTAAAAGCAGCAGCAGCAGACAAGATCCTCTCCCTATCTATTCTGAAGCAGAGTGACGTGTGTGCTGTGTGCCTCTAGCTTATATAGAAGCTGGGTCACATGTTGCACTGACCAATCACAGCCATGCCATTAGTAGGCATGGCTATGATGGCTTCTAAGGGCACACCAGCTAATCAAAAGGTGATTGGCTGGCCCCTGAAGCATTTCTAACTGCGTAATTAGATTGCCGAACCCGAACCCGGACTTTTGCGCAAAGTCCGGGTTCGGGTTCGGGAAAAAGCTAAAGTTCGGTACGGACCCGAACTTTACAGTTCGGGTTCGCTCAACACTAATTAAAACATATTTTTGCGACATGTCTTATTAAAAACAAAAAACCACCATCTTCATATAATAAGAGTGTTATATGCGTGACAAATTTGTGTACAAATAAAATAAAATAAATGAATTTACGGTTATGTGAATAAGTGTGTACACCCCATGTAAATTGTTGACTTTTTCAACATATCTGAATAGACAAAACATTAACTCTTGGTTCAAATAATGTCTGATACAAACAATGGACATGATGTATTTATTTTAATGATCGAAATGAACAAAAGTGCATATTTGTCTAAGGGAAAAAATAAATATACTCCTGCATTTACCACCAATTCAAAGCTATGAAATTAGAATCCAAATTAAAACCTCCCTAGGGAGCATGCAGATGAAACCTGTCTTTTTTAAACTCCAACATCCAGGGTTGGGTGTTATCTTTGCTATTGACAAGTATGGTATAATCATGCCAAGATCAATAGAGCCCTCCTAAAGCTGGGTGCACACTTTAAGAAAATCGGGTGAACAATCGTCTGGTTTTCCTCAATGTTTCACAGCAAGTCGGACCCGAAGATGGTACTAATTGTATGAAAATTGTGGAATGACAATGGCTTTTTTTTTGTTTGACGTAGAAAAATTGTAGCAAATATTGATGTTTATTGTTTCTGATCATGAACAGTTTTTCATATCTGATTTTTCTTGTACGAATACAGTACACATTAAACAAAAATTGTTAGCTCCGTTCATATACTAGAAAAGTTTTGGAGTGTGTCCCTTCTGAAATTTTTGTTTATAAAGTCTGAATCGGATACCGAAAGTTGTGCACTGTACACAGAATACGAAAATCAAACGATCGTTCCTCTTGCAGAATTTTTCTTCTGATTTCTTGGCCCTCAGAAAGAAAAGTTGTGGATAATTATGAGTCTGTAAAGGCTAACTAAATGATTTGTAATCAATCATTCCATTGTAAGAAAAATAATCCTAATAAAGTAGAGTCAATTTTAAACAACTGCTAATTTGTCCAGGACTGACTGGCCTCACAAATACAGCACAAGAGCCGAACATGTGATGCTAAACAAAGTCTTAAAAACAAACAAAATTCTATTGTGGGTAATCAGGTAACTTTTGAAACAGTTTGCATGCATCTACATTCAGATGACCATCAACCTGCATGAGAGGTGTGCTAGGAAAAAGCATTTGTTTTCCAAAAAAAACAAAAAAACATTACAGCAAGATTAAAGTTTGGTTACAATAACAGTAGACATTTTTGCTCCAAACCAAATACAGTTTTCAGAAGATGAGCCTCAACAACCGTGAAGCATGGTGGTGGAAATGTTTCAGTCTGGAGTTGCTTTGATGCTTCAGGGCCTGGGCAGCTCTCAGTCATCAAGCCAGCTATACATCATATCAAAGTGTTCTTGAAGAGAATGTGAAACCATCTGTCTATAAAATAAACTGGAAATGAGTCCCTTAAAACAAAATAATGATTTGAAGCACACTAGCGAATCCACAAAGGCTATAAAAGAAGAAATAGAAGATTACAGGCTTCCCTAGTTAAGGTCCTGATTTGATTTCCATGGAATTTTTTAGAGAGATTTTGAAACAGGCAGTTCATACAAGGAAAACAACTTGCAACTGAACGTATTTTGCATTGACAAGCAGTCAAAAGTTTCAATGGGGTTGATTTACTAAAGGCAAATTGACTATGCAGTTTGTAAAGTGCAGTTGCACTCTGCAAGTGCAGTTGCTCCAGAGCTTAGTAAATGAGCAAAAGCTCTGCTGACTTCCATCATCCAATCATGTGCAAGCAAAAATAAAAAAATTTCCCCTTGCATGTGATTGAATATTCTTTGCAAAGTGAAGCATTACCTCATTTACTAAGCTCTGGAGCAACTGCACTTGCAGAGTGTAACTGCACTTTGCAAAGTGCACAGTTTATTTGCCTTTAAAAAATCAACCCCAATGAGTTGATGTCAGAGACTGATGGGAAGTTATACAAAATACCTACAAGGAGAATTTTGTTAGAGGGCAATACCAGCTTTTGGTGCCAAGAAGATACTTCCACAGTACACCATTATATCTATTGATAATTAATGTTAAATGGTTTAGTGAAATGATTAAAAGTAGAAAAGTATTCGCGCTTGTTTCCCGTGCTTAGAACTGTCCCTGCACAAAGTGTAATTTCTAAAGGAAAAAAAGTAATTTAAAACCCACTCGCGGCTATAATGAATTGTCGGCTCCCGGCAATACATAGAAAAGTCATTGATAAAAAATTCAATTACCAGGCCCTTCAGGTCTGGTATGGATAATAAGGGGAACCCTGCCGCAAATTTTAAAAAAAATGCGTGCGGTTGCCCCAAATATCCATACCAGGCCCTTCAAGTCTGGTATGGATTTTAAGGGGAACTCCACCCCAAATTTAAAAAAAAATGGCGTGGAGTCCCCCCAAAAATCCTCACCAGACCCTTATCCGAGCACGCAACCTGGCAGGCCTCAGGAAAAGAGGGGGGGACGAGAGAGCGCCCCCCCCCCTCCTGAACCGTACCAGGCCACATGCCCTCAACATGGGGAGGATGTCCCCATGTTGATGGGGACAAGGGCCTCATCCCCACAACCCTTGCCCGGTGGTTGTGGGGGTCTGCGGGCGGGGGCTTATCGGAATCTGGAAGACCCCTTTAACAAAGGGGACCCCCAGATGCCGGCCCCCCATGTGAATTGGTAATGGGGTACATTGTACCCCTACCATTTCACAAAGAAAGTGTAAAAAATTGTAAAAAAAAATACACAGACACCATTGGGAAAGTCCTTTATTAAAAATAAAAAACATTCCAGCGATGAAATCCAGTGTCCCGCGGCGATCCCGATGTCCAGCGCTGTCCAGACGAAATGTCATTGGCTGAGCCTGAGCGGACCTGATGGGGAACTTCCTCGGCAGTGTATTAAATGAATAGACCCGACCCTTCTAAAGTTCCCCATCAGGTCCGCTCAGCCAATGACGTAGTGTAAGGCTAAGCGGACCAGATGCGGAATGTGAGAAGGGGCGGGTCTATTCATGTATTAAACTGTGGAGGAAGTTCCCCATCAGGTCCGCCCCCTCGTATGTCAGACCCTGCCCATGTCATTGGATGAGCGGACCTGATTGGGAACTTCCTCCGCAGTATAATACATGAAGATACCCGCCCCTTCTCACGTTCCGCATCAGGTCCTCAGCCTTACACTACGTCATTGGCTGAGCGGACCTGATGGGGAACTTTAGAAGGGGCGGGTCTATTAATTTAATACACTGCCGAGGAAGTTCCCCATCAGGTCCGCACAGGCTCAGCCAATGACATTTCGTCTGGACAGCGCTGGACATCGGGATCGCTGCGGGACACTGGATTTCATCGCTGGAATGTTTGTTTTTTTTGTTTTGTTTTTTAATAAAGGACTTTCCCAATGGTGTCTGTATTTTTTTTACACTTTCTTTGTGAAATAGTAGGGGTACAATGTACCCCATTACCAATTCACATAGGGGGGGGGCCGGGATCTGGGGGTCCCCTTTGTTAAAGGGGTCTTCCAGATTCCGATAAGCCCCCCGCCCGCAGACCCCCACAACCACCGGGCAAGGGTTGTGGGGATGAGGCCCTTGTCCCCATCAACATGGGGACATCCTCCCCATGTTGAGGGCATGTGGCCTGGTACGGTTCAGGAGGGGGGCACTCTCTCGTCCCCCCCTCTTTTCCTGCGGCCTGCCAGGTTGCGTGCTCGGATAAAGGGTCTGGTCTGGATTTTTGGGGGTACTCCACGCCATTTTTTTTTATTTGGGGTGGAGTTCCCCTTAAATTCCATACCAGACCTGAAGGGCCTGGTATGGATATTTGGGGGAACCGCACGCATTTTTTTTTTAAATTTGCGGCAGGGTTCCCCTTAATATCCATTTCAGACCTGGAGGGCCTGGTAATTGAATTTGGGGGAACCCCCACGCTTTTTTTTTTTTTCTATCAATGTCTTTTCTATGTATTGCCGGGAGCCGACAATTCATTATAGCCGCAAGTGAGTTTTAAATTACTTTTTTTCCTTCAGAAATTACACTTTGTGCAGGGACAGTTCTAAGCACGGGAAACAAGCGCAACTTTACATACATATTGCCGAACACTGGACCCGAACCCGAACATACAGTCAATTGTTCGGGTTCGGGTCCAGGACCCCAAAACCCAAAAGTTCGGTACGGACCCGAACTTTACAGTTCGGGTCCGCTCAACCCTAATTAAAAGGCATTTTTATGCGCTCAAATTCAAATAGTCAACGTTTATCTGTAGGCACTGTTTGAGTAAAAATCGAATGCTTGTGTATTCAAATATGTTGAGAAAGTCAACAATTTCTATGGGGAACAGTTACTTTTTCACATGATTGTATATTTGTAGCAACAAAAAATAATATCAAATAATACACCTATAAAGTGACTGTAAACAATAAATCTAGCCTAAACCACTGCAGGTTCTATTAGGACTCATTTTTTTTATATCCTGTACAACATGAAACATTGTTGCGGAAATATGAATCATTGGGATAAAATCTTAAGAACAAAGAACACGGAGGAGAGATGGGTTCGCTTTAAGAGCATATTAAATAAGGGCATTAGCCAATGCATCCCACTGGGTAATACATTTAAAAGCGCAAACAAAAGTCCTGGGTGGCTTAAATCCAATGTAAAAATGCATGTAAAAGTAAAAGGGAAGGCCTTCAAAAAATACAAGGTTGAGGGATCATCATCAGCATTTAGACTATAAAGAATGCAACAAGAAATGTAAGGATGCAATTAGGGCGGCTAAGATAGAACATGAAAGACACATAGCGGAAAGCAAAAAAAAATCCCCGAAAATTATTTAAATATGTAAACAGTAAAAAAGGGAGGAAGACCATATTGGCCCTCATAAAGAATGAGGAAGTACATCTGGTTACAAAGGATTGGGAGATGGCAAAGGTATTGAATTTATTCTTCTCCTCAGTCTTCATGAGGGAATCGGGGGGTTTCAGTGACCAAAACTGCAGTGTTTATCCTCATGACATATCAAAGGAAGCACCTCCAAGATTAACAGAGGACAGAATTAAAATTCGACTTGGGAAACTTAACATTAATAAATCACCGGGACCAGATGGCTTGCACCTGAGGGTACTTAGGGAACTCAGTCAAGTAATTGCCAGACCATTGTTCCTAATTTTCACTGACAGTCTACTGACTGGAATGGTACCAGCTGATTGGAGAAAAGCCAATGTAGCACCAATATTTAAAAAGGGCCCAAATTACATCCCTGTGAATTACAGACCAGTTAGCCTAACATCAATAGTATGTAAGCTCTTGGAGGAGATGATAAGGGGCTATATACAAGATTTTAGTAATGAGAACAGTATCATTAAGCAGTAATCAGCATGGATTCATGAAGAAACTTTCTTGCCAAACCAATCTATTAACCTTCTATGAGGAGGTGAGTTACCATCTAGATAAAGGAAGGCCCATAGACATGGTGTATCTGGATTTTGCAAAAGCATTTGACACAGTTCACCATAAACGTTTACTGTACAAAATAAGGTCCGTTGGCATGGACCATAGGATGAGTACATGGATTGAAAACTGGCTACAAAGGCGAGTTTATAGGGTTGTGATAAAAGGGGAGTACTCTGAATGGTCAGGGGTGGGTAGTGGGGTCCCCCAGGGTTCTGTGCTGAGACCAATCCTGTTTAATTTGTTCATAAACGACCTGGAGGATGGGGTAAACAGTTCAATCCCTGTATTTGCAGACAATACTAAGCTAGTAGGGCAATAACTTCTCCGCAGGATGTGGAACAAATTAATGGGATGGGCAACTACATGGCAAATGAGGTTCAATGTGGAAAAATGTAAAATAATGCATTTGGGTGGCAAAAATATGAGTTCAATCTATACACTGGGGTGAGAACCTCTGGGGGAATCTAGGATGGAAAAGGACCTGGGGTTCCTCGTAGATGATAGGCTCAGCAATGGCATGCAATGCCAAGCTGCTGCTAACAAAGCAAATAGAATATTGGCATGCATTAAAAAGGATTAACTCCAGAGATAAAATTATAATTCTCCTGCTCTACAAGACTCCTTTTCGGCCGCACCTAGAGTATGCTGTCTAGTTCTAGGCACCAGTCCTCCGGAAGGATGTACTGGAAATGGAGCGAGTACAACAAAGCTAATAAAGGGTCTGGAGGATATTAGTTATGAGGAAAGGTTGTGAGCACTGAACTTATTCTCTCTGGAGAAGAGACGTTTGAGAGGGGATATGATTTCAATTTACAAATACCATACTGGTGACCTCACAATAGGGATAAAACTTTTTCGCAAAGGGAGGTTTAACAAGACACGTGGCCACTCATTAAAATTAGAAGAAAAGAGGTTTAAAGCGGAGTTCCACCAATGCGCGCCGTGATTGGCCAGGCAATCATCTGGGACCTGTGACGTGTGCCAGATGATTGCCGAGAGGGAGGGAGGAGAGGTGAACTTCCTTCCGGCGACGCAGAGCTCCAGGAGGAAGTGGGAGCTGGAACCCTCTAAAAAGACGGTTTCCGCTCCCCCCCAAAAAAAAAAATGACATGCCAAATGTGGCATGTCAGGGGGTCACCTTCCCTTAAAGCAGAAGTTCAATTTTTGGGTGGAACTCTGCTTTAATCTTAAACTATATAGAGGGTTCTTTACTATAAGGGCGGCAAGGATGTGAAATTCCCTTCCACAGGCGGTGGTCTCAGCAGGGAGCATCAATAGTTTCAAGTAGGGTTGTCCCGATACCGATACTAGTATTGGTATCGGGACCAATGCCGAGCATTTGTGCAAGTACTCCCGATGCCTGACCCGATACTTGATCGGCGGGCGGACTCAGTGGGCGGAGAGGATGGGCGGTGTCAGTAGGTGGAGAGGGCGGGCGGTGTCAGAGGTGGAGAGGGCGGGCGGTGTCAGAGGCGGTGTCAGAGGTGGAGAGGGCGGGCAGTGTCAGAGGCGGTGTCAGAGGCGGAGAGGGTGGGCGGTGTCAGAGGCAGAGAGGGCGGGCGGCCTCAGTGGGTGGAGCGGCCGAAGTCAGCGGGCCAGAGAGTCCTCACCTGCAGTAGAGAAATAGCTAGGTAAGCTATCAGAGTGCAGCCGCATCAGGATCGGTGACCGGACTGTCACATTAGGTCACCGTCAGCTTGGAAATCTCGACGCTCATCTTTGCACACCCTGCACTTGGCCACAGTAAGCCAGTAGCTGACATCTTGTAACACCCAGCCCGAACTATTTGGGCTTGGTGTAACAAGATGTCTGCTGATGCCAAGTGCAGGGTGTATCATTTAGTCATATCATTTATTTCTGCATTTCAGTGCCATCCACCTGTCAGTACCAGCCACCTGTCAGGGCCATCAGTGCCCATAAGTGCCGCCTTTCAGTGCCCATAAGTGCCGCCTATCAGTGCCAGCCACCTGTCAGTGCCCATAAGTGCTGCCTATTAGTGCCAGCCACCTGTCAGTGCCCATAAGTGCCGCCTGTCAGTGCCCATAAGTGCTGCCTACCAGTGCCAGACACCTGTCAGTGCCCATAAGTGCCGCCTGTCAGTGCCTGTAAGTGCCGCCTGTCAGTGCCCATAAGTGCTGCCTATCAGTGCCAGCCGCCTGTCAGTGCCCATAAGTGCCGCCTGTCAGTGCCCATAAGTGCCACCTGTCAGTGCCAGCCACCTGTCAGTGCGCATAAGTGCCGCCTGTCAGTGCCCATAAGTGCCGCCTGTCAGTGCCCATAAGTGTCGCCTATCAGTGCCAGCCACCTGTCGGTGCCATCTAACAGTGCCAGCCACCTGTCATTGCCATCAGTGCACATAAGTGCTGCCTGTCAGTGCCATCATTGCCCATAAGTGCCGCCTGTCAGTGCCAGCCACCTGTCAGTGCCATCTAACAGTACCAGCCACCTGTCAGTGCCATAAGTGCCGTCTATCAGTGCCACCTATCAGTGCCAACCACCTGTCAGTGCCCATAAGTGCCATATATCAGTGCCCATCAGTCAAACTGTCACATGGCATTAAAAAAAAGTATCAGTAATCGGTATCGGCGAGTACATGAAAAAAGTATCGGTACTTGTACTCGGTCCTAAAAAAGTGGTATCGGGACAACCCTAGTTTCAAGAAACTATTAGATAAGCACCCGAACGACCACAACATACAGGGATATACAAGGTAATACTGACATATAATCACACACATACAGTAGCTTGGACTTGATGGACTTGTGTCTTTTTTCAACCTTACCTACTATATATGAATTGACAGAAAACGGACTGTCATTGAGGACACAATCACCAGATCTAACAAAATATATTTTAAATAGAAACAGATTTTGAGAAACAACATCTTCTGAGTTGTCACAAATCTTAAGAAAAGAAACATAGAAGGATTTTATCTTGACAGCAGTTAAAGGAGAAGTCTGGGTTTTGGGTTTTTTGGCTGTTCATACTTACCTCGGTGGATGGAGCATCAGACCGATGCTCCATCTGTCCCCCGCTGTCTGTGCACTGAGAACAGAGCCATGAACATCGCCGCTGGCTCGGTTCTCACAGATCCCCGAGAGGAAAGAAGCTGACTGTCAGTCAGCCTCTTTCCTCTCTGCTTCTCCACGCTCATTGGAGCGCTGAGCCGTGGAGGGTCGGGGAGAGGCGGTCTCAGCGTCTCAGCGGCTCGCTGATAAACTGAGAGTGCCTTCAATCAGGGCAGCTGGCGGATCCCGACTTGGGAGATCGTGATGACGCGCTGCCCCGACTGATGGCAGTGATGTCAGCGGAGAGCAGACTTCAGACCGCTCTCCGCTGAAAACGGGTCACAGGAGTGCAAAATGAATTGCACTCCTGTGACCCTTAAACAGCTCAGGCTGGACTTCTCCTCTAGGGAGCTGCCTGAGAAATAATGGCAGAAGACCAAGCGATTACAGAAATGTTGGATGTCAAACTACCGATTTTGTATTATGCCAGGAGATAAAACTGCAATGCCAACAGGGTATAAATGTGACATGCAAAAAAAAGCTCAATACAGCTCCCCAAAGTATTTAGTGTTCATGCATGAGGCCAGGATGGTAGCTGCAATAACTGCAAGCCCATTAATCTGCATGTATTTTGTTGGCACACCGGTCACCTACTACCTTGAACGCAACTGTCTTATTTAACAGCATGCTGGAAAATATTTGTTTCACTATCATTTCAAGCTGCATTACTGTAACCTGCAAAGAAAGCAACCTTCAAGGATTTTCCATTTGCTTTAATAACGTAATGAAAATTGTGCTCATTATGTCCTCTGTCATTAAATTCATTCATTAACCAGGCACTTTCCCCCCTTCCTGCCCAAGACAATTTTTATCTTTCAGCGCTGTCGCATTTTGAATGACAATTGCGCGGTCATGCAACACTGTACCAAACCTAAATGTTTATAATTTTCTTCCCACAAATAGAACTTTCTTTTGATGGTATTTGATCACCTCTGCGGTTTTTCATTTTTGCGCTATAAATGAAAAAAGAGCGAAAATTTTGAAGAAAAAAAACTGATTGGCACTGATAGACGGCACGGATAGGCAGAACTGATGGCACTGATAGGCGGCACTGATGGGCACTGATAGGTGGCACTGGATAGGCAGCACTGATGAGGAGCCACTGACAGGCTTTACTGAGTGGCACGGATTGGCACTTTGATGGGGCACTGACAGACATTACTGATGGGGTACTGATTGGCACTTTTTTGGGCACTGATCTGCACTTTCATGGGCACTGATAGGCTTTATAGAGGGGCACATGCTGGCATGTGATGGTCATTGATTGACAGCTGATGGGCACCTTTTAATGGGGGCTGTGCTGATAATCAATGTGCTGATTATCAGCACAGACCCCGCTCTGACAGGGAGAGCCACCGATCGGCTCTCCTTGTCAGCGTGAACAGGGGAGAGCCATTTATGGGCACTTCCTGGTTCATGCGATGATCAGCTGTGATTGGTCACAGCTGATCACGTGGTATGAAGCCTCTGTCAGAGGCTTCATACCACGGTCGGAGTTGCGGTGCGCCGGCTCTGTTATCCTGCTCACATCATATGACGTCCGATCAGGATAACTAAACCACTTTGCCGCAGTCATTCTGCTATATGGCAGGCGGCAAGTGGTTAAAGATGACTAAACTAGGGTCAAGATGTAACATGCAGTGAAACCGAATATATTAATCAACAAAGCCCCAGAAATACTATTTGGACTGTTTGGAGGTCAGATAGTGGCAATAACCACCTGTCATTTCTCACAAGGGTATTTGGCCTCTGATAGACCCCTTTAATCCTTTGCTACAAATTTAGGCTACAAAAGGTATAGTAACCAAATAAAAAAATAATGCCGTATACACACGATCGGATTTACCGATGAAAACAGTCCGATGGACTTTTCTCATCGGACAAACCGATCGTGTATGGGCCCCATCGGTCTTTTTTCCATCGGTGAGAAAAAATAGAACATGTTTTAAATTTATCCGATGGGAAAAAAACGATAGCAAATTCCGATCGTCTGTGTGGAACTCCATCGGACAAAAAACCCACGCATGCTCAGAATCAAGTCGACGCATGCTCAGAAGCATTGAACTTCATTTTTCTCGGCTTGTCGGAGTGTTTTACATCACAGAGTTTGGGACGGTCGGATTTTTGACTGATGATGTGTAGGCAAGACTGATGGAAGTCAGCTTCATCGGATTTCCGATGGAAAAATCCATCGGATTAGAATCCATAGGAAATCCGATCGTGTGTACAGGGCTTAAGAGTGCACTGAAGCTTTTGTCAAGTCAAAGCTCAGAGAAGAGCTCACTATTCATATGTTAAACACCCTGCTAAAGGTAGAAAACAAAGTCTAGGGCGAAATTTTGGTGGACAAAGGTCCTTTACATCATATAAAGTGTGTGCGACTAAGATGACTGAGCATGAGCAGTTTTCAAGAAGACCAGTAGACCTGGCTGCTTAGAGACCAGTTGGAGGTGGAAGAAGCATTAAACCCAAAAACAAAAAAAATATATATTGCAGCTTCCCAAACCTTAGTTATTGTGACTGTATTAGTTGTCTTTTCTTTTCTTTCACCTGATGAACCAGCCAGTAACACACTTCATGTCTTTGGGTGTCTTCATTCTGGATGAAGTAGTAAAGCAAACACATTTGGACAGCAGCATTTTCAGGCTGGGGGGAGCGTAATGTTAAAGCAGAGCTCCACCCAAAGGGGGAAGTTCCAGCTTTAAGTACTCCTCCTCTTTCCTGACATTTTTGGCATGTCATTTTCTTTGACAGATACCCACTCCCATTTTTACACAGATCGCCTAGGCAAATTTCTTCTCTCCCCCTCCCTCCCTGCAGTTATCTGGGACATGTCACAGGTCCCAGATGACTGCCGGACCATTCAGGACACGCAGCATGACTCGGGCATGCGCAGTGCACACCCGGCTGTGAAGCCACAAGCTGTTACAGGTGGGTGCCCACAGATGAAATGCTGACGCCGGGGAGAGAAGAGGGAGAGAAGCGATGGCTCTTATAAGCACATTGCTGGACAGTGGGACAGGTGAGTGTGTGTTTATTAAAAGTCAGCAGCTACACTTTTTGTAGCTGCTGACTTTTAATAAACATAGAAATGACTGGAGCTCTTCTTTAAGCACCAAAAGTTTTTCAGTTGTGTGTACCGCTGTTTGTTCAACAGACAGAGATGGTCTATTGATGGGCTTCTGTTGAACAGTCATGCTGGAAAACCAACATTCTATCAGCACTCTGATCAGAAATCGATCAGGGTCTATACAGTAGGTAGGTTATAACTAAAAATGTGAAATACATTTGTCTTACAGAATTACATATAAATAGCCACAGTGCAAATAAATTGGATGACATCTCAGAAAACCATAAGGATCATCAAATCACATTGATGCGATTTGCGATTTGGCATGTGATTTGACATGTCAAATCACATGCCAAATCAGCGCCAATTGCCGGCAATGGCACCGTCCTAATCGGATCGACGCCACACCGATTCCCAAAAGTAGTTTCTGTACCACTTTTGGCGATTTGGGGGTGCGATTATCATTGACATCTGTGCAGCAACCTGCACAGATATCTCTGAAATCGCCCCTGAAGTTGGGACTGACATGCGGGAATGGAATTGTGCGAGTTCCGCTGAATGTCAGTGTGAACCAGGGATTATGGTATAGTATCTCAGTTTTTCTCAGCTCCAGTCCTCAAAGCACCCCAACAGAACATGTTTTCAGGCTTTCCATTATTTTTCACAGGTGATTTGATCAGTTTCATTTCCTTAGTAATAACCACAGCTGTTTCATTTCATCTGAGAGAAATCCTGAAAACATGACCTGTTGGGGCACCTTAAAGCAGTGCTGTATTATGGCCTAGGCCGACAAGGCCCAGGCCTAGGGCGGCACTTTGCGGGGGGCGGCGGGCCGCCACCCGCCCCGCGCGAACCCCCCCTCCTCCCGCACGGAGAGCCGCACAGCTGAATCCCGGAGCTCAGTGCCACGACAAGTTTCGGCACTGAGCTCCGGTAATTGGTCAGTCTAAGATGCGCAGGCGCGGTCACCCGGGACACCTGCCGCCCGGGGTCCCGCAGCGTCAATCAGCTTTACGATCAGCCGTCCCTCTCTCTCTCCACTGGCATCGCACAGTCAGTCTCCGGCTCCTCCCCCCTCTTGGATCAATGTTCCTGTGTACACAGCCAGGAGGAGGAGCCAAGGTGAGACACAACTTCAGTCAGTGAGAGAGCCGAGAGCCGTGCTGCTGGTATGTGAGACAACTTGTGAGAGAGAACACAGGCAGGGGGGAAGATAAGAGGTGAACTGAAGTGATGGGAGGGGAGAGGGGGGTGTGGGGATATGTGCTGGGAAGTGATTTAAGAGGGAAGAAGATATGTGCTAGTGGGGGGTCTGATTCCCCCCCCACTAGCACATATCCTTTCCCCTCCCAAATCACTCCCCAGCACACATCCCCACACCCCCCTCTCCCCCCAAATTAAAAGATGCTCTGCCCCTCCCCACCCTGTCCCTCTGAACTCATCCCGCCCTGTCCCCCTTTCCTCATCCCACTCTGTCCCCCTTTCCTCATCCCACCCTGTCCCTCTGTCCTCATCCCACTCTGTCCCGCTGTCCCCATCCCACCCTGTCCCCCTTTCCTCATCCCACCCTGTCCCCCTTTCCTCATCCCACCCTGTCCCTCTGTCCTCATCCCACCCTGTCCCTCTGTCCTCATCCAACTCTGTCCACCTGTCCCCATCCCACCCTGTCCCCCTTTCCTCATCCCACCCTGTCCCCCTTTCCTCATCCCACCCTGTCCCTCTGTCCTCAACCCACTCTGTCCCCCTTTCCTCATCCCACCCTGTCCCTCTGTCCTCATCCCACTCTGTCCCCCTTTCCTCATCCCACCCTGTCCCTCTGTCCTCATCCCACTCTGTCCCCCTGTCCCCATCCCACCGTGTCCCCCTTTCCTCATCCCACCCTGTCCCTCTGTCCTCATCCCGCCCTGTCCCTCTGTCCTCATCCCACTCTGTCCCCCTTTCCTCATCCCACCCTGTCCCCCTGTCCTCATCCCACTCTGTCCCCCTGTCCCCATCCCACCCTGTCCCCCTTTCCTCATCCCGCCCTGTCCCTCTGTCCTCATCCCACTCTGTCCCCCTTTACTCATCCTACCCTGTCCCTCTGTCCTCATCCCACCCTGTCCCTCTGTCCTCATCCCGCCCTGTCCCCCTGTCCTCATCCCGCCCTGTCCCCCTTTCCTCATCCCGCCCTGTCCCCCTGTCCTCATCCCACCCTGTCCCCCTGTCCTCATCCCACCCTGTCCCCCTGTCCTCATCCCACTCTGTCCCCCTGTCCTCATTCCACTCTGTCCCCCTGTCCCCCTTTCCTAATCCAACCCTGTCCCTCTGTCCTCATCCCACTCTGTCCCCCTTTCCTCATCCCACCCTGTCCCTCTGTCCTCATCCCACTCTGTCCCCCTTTCCTCATCCCACCCTGTCCCTCTGTCCTCATCCCGCCCTGTCCTCATCCCGCCCTGTCCCCCTGTCCTCATCCCACTCTGTCCCCCTGTCCCCATCCCACCCTGTCCCCCTCTCCTCATCCCACCCTGTCCCTCTGTCCTCATCCCACTCTGTCCCCATTTCCTCATCCCGCCCTGTCCCTCTGTCCTCATCCCGCCCTGTCCCCCTGTCCTCATCCCGCCCTGTCCCCCTTTCCTCATCCCACTCTATCCCCCTGTCCTCATCCCACCCTGTCCCTCTGTCCTCATCCCACCCTGTCCCCCTGTCCTCATCCCGCCCTGTGCCCCTTTCCTCAACCCACTCTGTCCCCCTGTCCTCATCCCACCCTGTCCCCCTTTCCTCATCCCACCCTGTCCCTCTGTCCTCATCCCACCCTGTCCCCCTTTCCTCATCCCACCCTGTCCCTCTGTCCTCATCCCACCCTGTCCCCCTTTCCTCATCCCGCCCTGTCCCCCTGTCCTCATCCCGCCCTGTCCCCCTGTCCTCATCCCACCCTGTCCCCCTGTCCTCATCCCGCCCTGTTTTCTGTCCTCATCCCGCCCTGTCCCCCTGTCCTCATCCCACCCTGTCCCCCTGTCCTCATCCCGCCCTGTCCCCCTGTCCTCATCCAACTCTGCCCCTCTGTCCTCATTCCACTCTGTCCCCCTGTCCCCATCCCACCCTGTCCCCCTTTCCTCATCCCACCCTTTCCCTCTGTCCTCATCCCACTCTGTCCCCTTTCCTCATCCCACCCTGTCCCTCTGTCCTCATCCCACTCTGTCCCCCTTTCCTCATCCCACCCTGTCCCTCTGTCCTCATCCCGCCTTGTCCTCATCCCGCCCTGTCCCCCTGTCCTCATCCCACTCTGTCCCCCTGTCCCCATCCCACCCTGTCCCCCTTTCCTCATCCCACCCTGTCCCTCTGTCCTCATCCCACTCTGTCCCCATTTCCTCATCCCACCCTGTCCCTCTGTCCTCATCCCGCCCTGTCCCCCTGTCCTCATCCCGCCCTGTCCCCTTTTCCTCATCCCACTCTGTCCCCCTGTCCTCATCCCACCCTGTCCCTCTGTCCTCATCCCACCCTGTCCCCCTGTCCTCATCCTGCCCTGTGCCCCTTTCCTCAACCCACTCTGTCCCCCTGTCCTCATCCCACCCTGTCCCCCTTTCCTCATCCCACCCTGTCCCTCTGTCCTCATCCCACCCTGTCCCCCTTTCCTCATCCCACCCTGTCCCTCTGTCCTCATCCCACCCTGTCCCCCTTTCCTCATCCCGCCCTGTCCCCCTGTCCTCATCCCACCCTGTCCCCCTGTCCTCATCCCACCCTGTCCCCCTGTCCTCATCCCGCCCTGTCCCCCTGTCCTCATCCCACTCTGTCCCCCTGTCCTCATTCCACTCTGTCCCCCTGTCCCCATCCCACCCTGTCCCCCTTTCCTCATCCCACCCTGTCCCTCTGTCCTCATCCCACTCTGTCCCCCTTTCCTCATCCCACTCTGTCCCCCTTTCCTCATCCCACCCTGTCCCTCTGTCCTCATCCCACTCTGTCCCCCTTTCCTCATCCCACCCTGTCCCTCTGTCCTCATCCCGCCCTGTCCTCATCCCGCCCTGTCCCCCTGTCCTCATCCCACTCTGTCCCCCTGTCCCCATCCCACCCTGTCCCCCTTTCCTAATCCCACCCTGTCCCTCTGTCCTCATCCCACTCTGTCCCCATTTCCTCATCACACCCTGTCCCTCTGTCCTCATCCCGCCCTGTCCCCCTGTCCTCATCCTGCCCTGTCCCCCTTTCCTCATCCCACTCTGTCCCCCTGTTCTCATCCCACCCTGTCCCTCTGTCCTCATCCCACCCTGTCCCCCTGTCCTCATCCTGCCCTGTGCCCCTTTCCTCAATCCACTCTGTCCCCCTGTCCTCATCCCACCCTGTCCCCCTTTCCTCATCCCACCCTGTCCCTCTGTCCTCATCCCACCCTGTCCCCCTTTCCTCATCCCACCCTGTCCCTCTGTCCTCATCCCGCCCTGTCCCCCTTTCCTCATCCTGCCCTGTCCCCCTGTCCTCATCCCGCCCTGTCCCCCTGTCCTCATCCCACCCTTGTCCCCCTGTCCTCATCCCGCCCTGTCCCCCTGTCCTCATCCCACTCTGTCCCCCTGTCCTCATTCCACTCTGTCCCCCTGTCCCCCTTTCCTCATCCCACCCTGTCCCTCTGTCCTCATCCCACTCTGTCCCCCTTTCCTCATCCCACCCTGTCCCTCTGTCCTCATCCCACTCCGTCCCCCTTTCCTCATCCCACCCTGTCCTTCTGTCCTCATCCCGCCCTGTCCTCATCCCGCCCTGTCCCCCTGTCCTCATCCCACTCTGTCCCCCTGTCCCCATCCCACCCTGTCCCCCTTTCCTCATCCCATCCTGTCCCTCTGTCCTCATCCCACTCTGTCCCCATTTCCTCATCCCACCCTGTCCCTCTGTCCTCATCCCGCCCTGTCCCCCTGTCCTCATCCCGCCCTGTCCCCCTTTCCTCATCCCACTCTGTCCCCCTGTCCTCATCCCACCCTGTCCCCCTTTCCTCATCCCACCCTGTCCCTCTGTCCTCATCCCACTCTGTCCCCCTTTCCTCATCCCACCCTGTCCCTCTGTCCTCATCCCGCCCTGTCCTCATCCCGCCCTGTCCCCCTGTCCTCATCCCACTCTGTCCCCCTGTCCCCATCCCACCCTGTCCCCCTTTCCTAATCCCACCCTGTCCCTCTGTCCTCATCCCACTCTGTCCCCATTTCCTCATCCCACCCTGTCCCTCTGTCCTCATCCCGCCCTGTCCCCCTGTCCTCATCCCGCCCTGTCCCCCTTTCCTCATCCCACTCTGTCCCCCTGTCCTCATCCCACCCTGTCCCTCTGTCCTCATCCCACCCTGTCCCCCTGTCCTCATCCCGCCCTGTGCCCCTTTCCTCAATCCACTCTGTCCCCCTGTCCTCATCCCACCCTGTCCCCCTTTCCTCATCCCACCCTGTCCCTCTGTCCTCATCCCACCCTGTCCCCCTTTCCTCATCCCACCCTGTCCCTCTGTCCTCATCCCGCCCTGTCCCCCTTTCCTCATCCTGCCCTGTCCCCCTGTCCTCATCCCGCCCTGTCCCCCTGTCCTCATCCCACCCTTGTCCCCCTGTCCTCATCCCGCCCTGTCCCCCTGTCCTCATCCCACTCTGTCCCCCTGTCCTCATTCCACTCTGTCCCCCTGTCCCCATCCCACCCTGTCCCCCTTTCCTCATCCCACCCTGTCCCCCTGTCCTCATCCCACTCTGTCCCCCTTTCGTCATCCCACCCTGTCCCTCTGTCCTCATCCCACTCTGTCCCCCTTTCCTCATCCCACCCTGTCCTTCTGTCCTCATCCCACCCTGTCCTCATCCCGCCCTGTCCCCCTGTCCTCATCCCACTCTGTCCCCCTGTCCCCATCCCACCCTGTCCCCCTTTCCTCATTCCACCCTGTCCCTCTGTCCTCATCCCACTCTGTCCCCATTTCCTCATCCCACCCTGTCCCTCTGTCCTCATCCCGCCCTGTCCCCCTGTCCTCATCCCGCCCTGTCCCCCTTTCCTCATCCCACTCTGTCCCCCTGTCCTCATCCCACCCTGTCCCTCTGTCCTCATCCCACCCTGTCCCCCTGTCCTCATCCCGCCCTGTGCCCCTTTCCTCAACCCACTCTGTCCCCCTGTCCTCATCCCACCCTGTCCCCCTTTCCTCATCCCACCCTGTCCCTCTGTCCTCATCCCACCCTGTCCCCCTTTCCTCATCCCACCCTGTCCCCCTTTCCTCATCCCACCCTGTCCCTCTGTCCTCATCCCACCCTGTCCCTCTGTCCTCATCCCACCCTGTCCTCCTTTCCTCATCCCACTCTGTCCCTCTGTCCTCATCCCACCCTGTCCCTCTGTCCTCATCCCACCCTGTCCCCCTTTCCTCATCCCACTCTGTCCCCCTGTCCTCATCCCACCCTGTCCCCCTGTCCTCATCCCACCCTGTCCCTCTGTCCTCATCCCACCCTGTCCCCCTTTCCTCATCCCACCCTGTCCCTCTGTCCTCATCCCGCCCTGTCCCCCTGTCCCCATCCCGCCCTGTCCCCCTTTCCTCATCCCACTCTGTCCCCCTGTCCTCATCCCACCCTGTCCCCCTGTCCTCATCCCACCCTGTCCCTCTGTCCTCATCCCACCCTGTCCCTCTGTCCTCATCCCACCCTGTCCCTCTGTCCTCATCCCACCCTGTCCCCCTTTCCTCATCCCACCCTGTCCCTCTGTCCTCATCCCACCCTGTCCCCCTTTCCTCATCCCACCCTGTCCCCTTTTCCTCATCCCACCCTGTCCCCCTTTCCTCATCCCACCCTGTCCCTCTGTCCTCATCCCACCCTGTCCCTCTGTCCTCATCCCACCCTGTCCCTCTGTCCTCATCCCACCCTGTCCCTCTGTCCTCATCCCACCATGTCCCCCTTTCCTCATCCCACCCTGTCCCCCTGTCCCCATCCCACCCTGTCCCCCTTTCCTCATCCCACCCTGTCCCCCTGTCCCCATCCCACCCTGTCCCTCTGTCCTCATCCCGCCCTGTCCCCCTGTCCTCATCCCGCCCTGTCCCCCTGTCCTCATCGCGCCCTGTCCCCCTTTCCTCATCCCACTCTGTCCCCCTGTCCTCATCCCACCCTGTCCCTCTGTCCTCATCCCACCCTGTCCCTCTGTCCTCATCCCACCCTGTCCCCCTTTCCTCATCCCACCCTGTCCCCCTTTCCTCATCCCACCCTGTCCCTCTGTCCTCATCCCACCCTGTCCCCCATTCCTCATCCCACCCTGTCCCCCTTTCCTCATCCCACCCTGTCCCTCTGTCCTCATCCCACCCTGTCCCCCTTTCCTCATCCCACCCTGTCCCCCTTTCCTCATCCCACCTTATCCCTCTGTCCTCATCCCACCCTGTCCCTCTGTCCTCATCCCACCCTGTCCCCCTTTCCTCATCCCACCCTGTTCCTCTGTCCTCATCCCACCCTGTCCCCCTTTCCTCATCCCACCCTGTCCCCCTTTCCTCATCCCACCCTGTCCCTCTGTCCTCATCCCACCCTGTCCCTCTGTCCTCATCCCACCCTGTCCCCCTTTCCTCATCCCACTCTGTCCTCCTTTCCTCATCCCACCCTGTCCCCCTTTCCTCATCCCACCCTGTCCCCCTGTCCTCATCCCACCCTGTCCCTCTGTCCTCATCCCACCCTGTCCCTCTGTCCTCATCCCGCCCTGTCCCCATCCCGCCCTGTCCCCCTTTCCTCATCCCACCCTGTCCCTCTGTCCTCATCCTACCCTGTCCCTCTGTCCTCATCCCACCCTGTCCCCCTTTCCTCATCCCACCCTGTCCCTCTGTCCTCATCCCACCCTGTCCCCCTTTCCTCATCCCACCCTGTCCCCCTTTCCTCATCCCACCCTGTCCCCCTTTCCTCATCCCACCTTGTCCCCCTTTCCTCATCCCACCCTGTCCCTCTGTCCTCATCCAACGCTGTCCCTCTGTCCTCATCCCACCCTGTCCCTCTGTCCTCATCCCGCCCTGTCCCCCTGTCCTCATCCCGCCCTGTCCCCCTGTCCTCATCCCGCCCTGTCCCCCTGTCCTCATCCCGCCCTGTCCCCCTTTCCTCATCCCACCCTGTCCCTCTGTCCCCATCCCACCCTGTCCCCCTGTCCTCATCCCACCCTGTCCCTCTGTCCTCATCCCACCCTGTCTCCCTTTCCTCATCCCACCCTGTCCCCCTTTCCTCATCCCACCCTGTCCCCCTTTCCTCATCCCACCCTGTCCCTCTGTCCTCATCCCACCCTGTCCCTCTGTCCTCATCCCACCCTGTCCCTCTGTCCTCATCCCACCCTGTCCCCCTTTCCTCATCCCACCCTGTCCCTCTTTCCTCATCCCACCCTGTCCCTCTGTCCTCATCCCACCCTTTCCCCTTTCCTCATCCCACCCTGTCCCTCTGTCCTCATCCCACCCTGTCCCCCTTTCCACATCCCACCCTGTCCCTCTGTCCTCATCCCACCCTGTCCCCCTGTCCTCATCCCACCCTGTCCCCCTGTCCTCATCCCACCCTGTCCCCCTGTCCTCATCCCACCCTGTCCCTCTGTCCTCATCCCACCATGTCCCCCTTTCCTCATCCCACCCTGTCCCCCTGTCCCCATCCCACCCTGTCCCTCTGTCCTCATCCTGCCCTGTCCCCCTGTCCTCATCCCGCCCTGTCCCTCTGTCCTCATCCCACCCTGTCCCCCTTTCCTCATCCCACCTTATCCCTCTGTCCTCATCCCACCCTGTCCCTCTGTCCTCATCCCACCCTGTCCCCCTTTCCTCATCCCACCCTGTCCCTCTGTCCTCATCCCACCCTGTCCCCCTTTCCTCATCCCACCCTGTCCCCCTTTCCTCATCCCACCCTGTCCCTCTGTCCTCATCCCACCCTGTCCCTCTGTCCTCATCCCACCCTGTCCCCCTTTCCTCATCCCACTCTGTCCTCCTTTCCTCATCCCACCCTGTCCCCCTTTCCTCATCCCACCCTGTCCCCCTGTCCTCATCCCACCCTGTCCCTCTGTCCTCATCCCACCCTGTCCCTCTGTCCTCATCCCGCCCTGTCCCCATCCCGCCCTGTCCCCCTTTCCTCATCCCACCCTGTCCCTCTGTCCTCATCCTACCCTGTCCCTCTGTCCTCATCCCACCCTGTCCCCCTTTCCTCATCCCACCCTGTCCCTCTGTCCTCATCCCACCCTGTCCCCCTTTCCTCATCCCACCCTGTCCCCCTTTCCTCATCCCACCCTGTCCCCCTTTCCTCATCCCACCTTGTCCCCCTTTCCTCATCCCACCCTGTCCCTCTGTCCTCATCCAACGCTGTCCCTCTGTCCTCATCCCACCCTGTCCCTCTGTCCTCATCCCGCCCTGTCCCCCTGTCCTCATCCCGCCCTGTCCCCCTGTCCTCATCCCGCCCTGTCCCCCTTTCCTCATCCCACCCTGTCCCTCTGTCCCCATCCCACCCTGTCCCCCTGTCCTCATCCCACCCTGTCCCTCTGTCCTCATCCCACCCTGTCTCCCTTTCCTCATCCCACCCTGTCCCCCTTTCCTCATCCCACCCTGTCCCCCTTTCCTCATCCCACCCTGTCCCTCTGTCCTCATCCCACCCTGTCCCTCTGTCCTCATCCCACCCTGTCCCTCTGTCCTCATCCCACCCTGTCCCCCTTTCCTCATCCCACCCTGTCCCTCTTTCCTCATCCCACCCTGTCCCTCTGTCCTCATCCCACCCTTTCCCCTTTCCTCATCCCACCCTGTCCCTCTGTCCTCATCCCACCCTGTCCCCCTTTCCACATCCCACCCTGTCCCTCTGTCCTCATCCCACCCTGTCCCCCTGTCCTCATCCCACCCTGTCCCCCTGTCCTCATCCCACCCTGTCCCCCTGTCCTCATCCCACCCTGTCCCTCTGTCCTCATCCCACCATGTCCCCCTTTCCTCATCCCACCCTGTCCCCCTGTCCCCATCCCACCCTGTCCCTCTGTCCTCATCCTGCCCTGTCCCCCTGTCCTCATCCCGCCCTGTCCCTCTGTCCTCATCGCGCCCTGTCCCCCTTTCCTCATCCCACTCTGTCCCCCTGTCCTCATCCCACCCTGTCCCTCTTTCCCCATCCCACCCTGTCCCCCTTTCCTCATCCCACCCTGTCCCCCTTTCCTCATCCCACCCTGTCCCTCTGTCCTCATCCCACCCTGTCCCCCTTTCCTCATCCCACCCTGTCCCCCTGTCCCCATCCCACCCTGTCCCTCTGTCCTCATCCCACCCTGTCCCCCTTTCCTCATCCCACCCTGTCCAACTTTCCTCATCCCACCCTGTCCCCCTTTCCTCATCCCACCCTGTCCCCTTTCCTCATCCCACCCTGTCCCCCTTTCCTCATCCCACCCTGTCCCTCTGTCCTCATCCCACCCTGTCCCCCTTTCCTCATCCCACTCTGTCCTCCTTTCTTCATCCCACCCTGTCCCCCTTTCCTCATCCAACCCTGTCCCCATTTCCTCATCCCACCCTGTCCCCCTGTCCTCATCCCACCCTGTCCCTCTGTCCTCATCCCACCCTGTCCCTCTGTCCTCATCCCGCCCTGTCCCCCTGTCCTCATCCCGCCCTGTCCCCCTTTCCTCATCCCACCCTGTCCCTCTGTCCTCATCCCACCCTGTCCCTCTGTCCTCATCCCACCCTGTCCCCCTTTCCTCATCCCACCCTGTCCCTCTGTCCTCATCCCACCCTGTCCCCCTTTCCTCATCCCACCCTGTCCCCCTTTCCTCATCCCACCCTGTCCCCCTTTCCTCATCCCACCCTGTCCCTCTGTCCTCATCCCACCCTGTCCCTCTGTCCTCATCCCACCCTGTCCCTCTGTCCTCATCCCGCCCTGTCCCCCTGTCCTCATCCCGCCCTGTCCCCCTGTCCTCATCCCGCCCTGTCCCCCTGTCCTCATCCCGCCCTGTCCCCCTTTCCTCATCCCAACCTGTCCCTCTGTCCCCATCCGACCCTGTCCCCCTGTCCTCATCCCACCCTGTCCCTCTGTCCTCATCCCACCCTGTCTCCCTTTCCTCATCCCACCCTGTCCCCTTTCCTCATCCCACCCTGTCCCCCTTTCCTCATCCCACCCTGTCCCTCTGTCCTCATCCCACCATGTCCCTCTGTCCTCATCCCACCCTGTCCCTCTGTCCTCATCCCACCCTGTCCCCCTTTCCTCATCCCACCCTGTCCCTCTTTCCTCATCCCACCCTGTCCCTCTGTCCTCATCCCACCCTGTCCCTCTGTCCTCATCCCACCCTTTCCACTTTCCTCATCCCACCCTGTCCCTCTGTCCTCATCCCACCCTGTCCCCCTTTCCACATCCCACCCTGTCCCTCTGTCCTCATCCCACCCTGTCCCCCTGTCCTCATCCCACCCTGTCCCCCTGTCCTCATCCCACCCTGTCCCTCTGTCCTCATCCCACCATGTCCCCCTTTCCTCATCCCACCCTGTCCCCCTGTCCCCATCCCACCCTGTCCCTCTGTCCTCATCCTGCCCCCCTGTCCTCATCCCGCCCTGTCCCCCTGTCCTCATCGCGCCCTGTCCCCCTTTCCTCATCCCACTCTGTCCCCCTGTCCTCATCCCACCCTGTCCCTCTGTCCTCATCCCACCCTGCCCCCCTTTCCTCATCCCACCCTGTCCCCCTTTCCTCATCCCACCCTGTCCCTCTGTCCTCATCCCACCCTGTCCCCCTTTCCTCATCCCACCCTGTCCCCCTGTCCCCATCCCACCCTGTCCCTCTGTCCTCATCCCACCCTGTCCCCCTTTCCTCATCCCACCCTGTCCCCCTTTCCTCATCCCACCCTGTCCCCCTTTCCTCATCCCACCCTGTCCCCTTTCCTCATCCCACCCTGTCCCTCTGTCCTCATCCCACCCTGTCCCTCTGTCCTCATCCCACCCTGTCCCCCTTTCCTCATCCCACCCTGTCCCTCTGTCCTCATCCCACCCTGTCCCCCTTTCCTCATCCCACCCTGTCCCCCTTTCCTCATCCCACCCTGTCCCTCTGTCCTCATCCCACCCTGTCCCTCTGTCCTCATCCCACCCTGTCCCCCTTTCCTCATCCCACCCTGTCCCTCTGTCCTCATCCCACCCTGTCCCCCTTTCCTCATCCCACCCTGTCCCCCTTTCCTCATCCCACCCTGTCCCTCTGTCCTCATCCCACCCTGTCCCTCTGTCCTCATCCCACCCTGTCCCCCTTTCCTCATCCCACCCTGTCCCCCTTTCCTCATCCCACCCTGTCCCCCTTTCCTCATCCCACCCTGTCCCCCTGTCCTCATCCCACCCTGTCCCTCTGTCCTCATCCCACCCTGTCCCTCTGTCCTCATCCTGCCCTGTCCCCCTGTCCTCATCCCGCCCTGTCCCCCTTTCCTCATCCCACCCTGTCCCTCTGTCCTCATCCCACCCTGTCCCTCTGTCCTCATCCCACCCTGTCCCCCTTTCCTCATCCCACCCTGTCCCTCTGTCCTCATCCCACCCTGTCCCCCTTTCCTCATCCCACCCTGTCCCCCTTTCCTCATCCCACCCTGTCCCCCTTTCCTCATCCCACCCTGTCCCTCTGTCCTCATCCCACCCTGTCCCTCTGTCCTCATCCTGCCCTGTCCCCCTGTCCTCATCCCGCCCTGTCCCCCTTTCCTCATCCCACCCTGTCCCTCTGTCCTCATCCCACCCTGTCCCTCTGTCCTCATCCCACCCTGTCCCCCTTTCCTCATCCCACCCTGTCCCTCTGTCCTCATCCCACCCTGTCCCCCTTTCCTCATCCCACCCTGTCCCCCTTTCCTCATCCCACCCTGTCCCTCTGTCCTCATCCCACCCTGTCCCTCTGTCCTCATCCTGCCCTGTCCCCCTGTCCTCATCCCGCCCTGTCCCCCTGTCCTCATCCCGCCCTGTCCCCCTTTCCTCATCCCACCCTGTCCCTCTGTCCCCATCCCACCCTGTCCCCCTGTCCTCATCCCACCCTGTCCCCCTTTCCTCATCCCACCCTGTCCCTCTGTCCTCATCCCACCCTGTCCCTCTGTCCTCATCCTGCCCTGTCCCCCTGTCCTCATCCCGCCCTGTCCCCCTGTCCTCATCCCACCCTGTCCCCCTTTCCTCATCCCACCCTGTCCCCCTTTCCTCATCCCACCCTGTCCCTCTGTCCTCATCCCACCCTGTCCCTCTGTCCTCATCCTGCCCTGTCCCCCTGTCCTCATCCCGCCCTGTCCCCCTGTCCTCATACCGCCCTGTCCCCCTTTCCTCATCCCACCCTGTCCCTCTGTCCCCATCCCACCCTGTCCCCCTGTCCTCATCCCACCCTGTCCCTCTGTCCTCATCCCACCCTGTCTCCCTTTCCTCATCCCACCCTGTCCCCCTTTCCTCATCCCACCCTGTCCCCCTTTCCTCATCCCACCCTGTCCCCCTTTCCTCATCCCACCCTGTCCCTCTGTCCTCATCCCACCCTGTCCCTCTGTCCTCATCCCACCCTGTCCCCCTTTCCTCATCCCACCCTGTCCCTCTTTCCTCATCCCACCCTGTCCCTCTGTCCTCATCCCACCCTGTCCCTCTGTCCTCATCCCACCCTTTCCCCCTTTCCTCATCCCACCCTGTCCCTCTGTCCTCATCCCACCCTGTCCCCCTTTCCACATCCCACCCTGTCCCTCTGTCCTCATCCCACCCTGTCCCTCTGTCCTCATCCCACCCTGTCCTCCTTTCCTCATCCCACCCTGTCCCTCTGTCCTCATCCCACCCTGTCCCCCTGTCCTCATCCCACCCTGTCCCTCTGTCCTCATCCCACCCTGTCCCTCTGTCCTCATCCCACCCTGTCCCTCTGTCCTCATCCCACCCTGTCCCCCTTTCCTCATCCCACCCTGTCCCTCTGTCCTCATCCCACCCTGTCCCCCTTTCCTCATCCCACCCTGTCCCTCTGTCCTCATCCCACCCTGTCCCTCTGTCCTCATCCCACCCTGTCCCCCTTTCCTCATCCCACCCTGTCCCCCTTTCCTCATCCCACCCTGTCCCTCTGTCCCCATCCCACCCTGTCCCCCTTTCCTCATCCCACCCTGTTCTCTGTCCCCATCCCACCCTGTCCCCCTTTCCTCATCCCACCCTGTCCCTCTGTCCTCATCCCACCCTGTCCCCCTTTCCTCATCCCACCCTGTCCCTCTGTCCTCATCCCACCCTGTCCCTCTGTCCCCATCCCACCCTGTCCCCCTGTCCTCATCCCCCCTGTCCTCATCCCACCCTGCCCCCCTTTCCTCATCCCACCCTGTCCCCCTTTCCTCATCCCACCCTGTTCCTCTGTCCTCATCCCACCCTGTACCTCTGTCCTCATCCCACCCTGTCCCCCTTTCCTCATCCCACCCTGTCCCCCTTTCCTCATCCCACCCTGTCCCTCTGTCCTCATCCCACCCTGTCCCTCTGTCCTCATCCCATACTGTCCCTCTGTCCTCATCCCACCCTGTCCCCCTTTCCTCATCCCACCCTGTCCCTCTGTCCTCATCCCACCCTGTCCCCCTTTCCTTATCCCACCCTGTCCCCCTTTCCTCATCCCACCCTGTCCCTCTGTCCACAAAACCTAAATACACCACTGCCTTAAAGTGATTGTAAACCCACTTTTTCAACTTGCACCTACAGGTAAGCCTAGATTAAGGCTTACCTGTAGGTGCAAGAAATATCTCCTAAACCCACACGGTTTAGGAGATATTTAGTTAAATGACAGGCGCCGCTGTCTACGGCGCATGTGCGCCGTAGTCAATGGCGCATTCATGGGGTTAATCCCATTCACAAAATCGGCTACTTCCCAGCAATCGCTGGGCGTAGCCAAATGTGAAGGCTCCCGTGCGCATGCGCAGAGTGACGTCTCCGCCGCTCCGGCCAATCACAGCGCTGGAGCGGCGCTGTGATTGGCTGGTGCGGCGATACCCAGAAGTAACATTCCGGCTATCGCCGCAGCGATGGCTGCGGCTCAAGACAGGGACAGGGACGGCTTCGGGGGCCCCGGTCTAAGGTAAGTGGTACATAATGAGCTAGTATGCTAGTCATACTAGCTCATTCTGCCTTTCTCTTGCAGGTGGGGTAAAAAAAAAACGATTAGTGGGTTTACAACCACTTTAAGGACTGGAGTTGAGAAACACTGTAGTATCTAACATTTTCTTCACCTAAGTGGGCATCAGGGGATTGCAGGATGATCATGAGTGATTATACCCTGCAGGTGCCATTGCCCTTTTTCTGCTTTAACATTCTGTTTACATAATCCCATCATGTTGTTACACAAACATGTCCCACCCTTCTTGAGTCATTTGATCTCTGGATATGCAGATTCCACAAAACTAAACATTTATATGGCTGCTCAGTCTGTTTTAAACCATGGTCATTTTGGTACAAAAAAATATGTTAGTAACTTGTATTAATGGTAATCAATACAGCTTGTGGTTCTGATACATAACCCTCTCAAAAAGATTAATAACATTTGCATAGATGTAAGCTTAACTTTTCCAAGTAAAACAGCCCAAGATGGAATCAATAGCCCTCAGACATTCAATAAAAATTCAGCCCCTCCAGTCACAAAGACTGCCTCCCAATAAACTCTTTTGTTGCAAATGTGTAATATATTTGTCACATCACTATGTCTTTGAAAACAGCCTGGAAGGGGTAATTTTTCACATGGTCTGCTTCACAGAAAAAGTGAATGCTTTAGGCTCCATGTACACAGAAGCTCAAAAACGGTTGTTTTTAAAGCAGCAGAAAAAGCTAGCTTTTATCAGCGTTTTTTTACTAGCTTTTATTAGCGTTTTTCAGTGTAGCGTTTCTTAGCTTTTTTTTTCAATGGCTCAAAAAACGCTAAAAAACGCTTGCGTTTTTGAGCTTTTATGAGCGTTTATTAGCGTTTTTCTGCGTTTTGCGTTTTTTTCTGCTGAAAAACGGCACTTTGAACGCAAATTTCTTGCGTTCAGAAAAAAGCCCATTAACTCCACTGCTCATTAAAGCTAAAAAACTTTATGTGTACATGAACACATAGGCTGACAGAGAGTGCAGTTAATGGGCTTTTTAAAAAAACGCCAAAACGCCAATAAACTGCAGTTTATCAGCTTCTGTGTACATGGAGCCTTAGAATTTCAAGACAAATAGGACAAATTTTACAAACATTCCAAAATTGTAAGAATATGGGCATGGGTAATATAGGAAAGCTGCACACACACTCCTTGATTTGTACTAAAGTTAAAGTACCGTATATACTCGAGTATAAGGCTCCATGTACACAGAAGCTGATAAACTGCAGTTTATTGGCGTTTTGGCATTTTTTTAAAAAGCCCATTAACTGCACTCTATGTTAGCCTATGTGTTTAAATCTCGCGCCTTTCTCCCTGTCCCTTCCGCAATAGGCGTTTCCAGCAAACACTGTGTTGAGTGTTGCGCCTATCATGGACGTTCTCTTGTTGATTGGTGGAACACTGAACACAGAGCCTGCTGGGAAACGGAGTCCGAGAATGAGAGAATCTCCGTGATAGGCACAACACTCAACACAGTGTTTGCTGGAAACGCCTATCACGGAAGGGACCAGAAGAAAGCTGCGAGATTTAAACAATGGACGCCAGCCGCGGAATAAGAAGATTTTCAGGTACACAGACTGACTCGGGCACAGGGAGGCTGCAATGGACACAGTAAGGGGGCACAGTGAGGTGGCAATGGGCACAGTGAGGTGGCACAGTGAGATGGCAATGGGCACAGTAAGGTTTGGCAATTGGCACAGTGAGGTGGCAATGGGCACATTTCCCCCCCTCGGCTTATACTCGAGTCAATACGTTTTCCCATTTTTTTGTGGTAAAAGTAGGTACCTAGGCTTATACTCGGGTCGGCTTATACTCAAGTATATATGGTACTGGTGATGCAAATTGGGTCATGGAGTGATTTAAAGTCAATGGACTAACCATGAAATCTTTAGTGTCTTCAGGGTGATGGAACAATTACTTTTCTGGCAACAAAACCTTTTGAAGATTGGAATTGCAAAAGAACTGCCTGTAAATACTCAGACTAATCTGGCACAGTGGTTTCCAAGCTATTATATCCTCAGGAGATCCCTAATTGTCCCCTAAGAAAAAAACTTGAACATCCACCATTAGGAGCAGGTGGGGAAGATCTTTATTTTATCTATTACAGATAGTGTAGTGCAATGCCAACACGTGTGTGCTTATCAAGCAAAAAATAATGTTGCCTAGTAGAGCATTTCTTTTTCAGGTGATCATTCCACCGACAGTGAAAACTAGTATATCAGGTTGAATATATAGCCATCTTTACTTATACAGTAGCTATGCTTATATTTTCTTCAAAATGACTCCAATATAAATAGAAAACAAATGTACCTAAAAAACAAAAAATATTGTTTCCCTATATGTTGCGTAAATATTACAGTAATATGTGGGTGAAAAAATGTCCAGAAACACTACAATTTTCTGTATGTTTCTAGACTGCATAACAAACAATCTGAGCATCAACAGCCAGGACCTGGCCAAGGCAGAGACTATAGAGCACACGTGTCAAACACAAGGCCCGCGGGCCGAATCCGGCCCTCCAGGTTATTTAATGTGGCCCTCGCACCTCTCCTGCACCTCTTTGGTCCTCCTCCAGACCCTTACTTTCTGCTTTAAAGCAATGCACCCAGCTTCTTCCTAGCAGCAGTATAAGGAAAGTGGGGTGCACTGTGATGTAAGGGAGAGTGGGGGACTCAACTTCTGATGGTGGGGTGGCTCTTGACATCTAATGTAAGGGGAGAGGATGTGCTCGACATCTAATTTTACAGATACAACTGGCCCTTTTGAGGGAAATCGTTATGCTGATGCAGCTCTCTATGAAATTGAGTTTGACGCCCCTGCTATAGAGGAACCCATCTTGGGCACCAGCCTGCGTGAGGCACAGCTGAGTATGGATGAGCTCAGGCCTGTTTGCAACCACTCATGCAGAGCCCGCCAGAAAGTCGGCACTGCACAGCGCTAATCACAGGCAGTGAGACATTTCCCGATCTCTGCAGCCGCGGATCGGGAAAATGTCTCACTACTTTTGATAAGCGCTCCGCAGTGCCGACTTCCTTGCGGGCTCTACACGTGCGGTTGCGAACACGCCTGAGCTCATCCATACAGCTGAGCATAACCTAGCTGTGTCTTGCACTGTGCAAGAATGAGCTGTCGTTTTGAAATCTACTTCAGGATAGCAGGTAGAGTTTTTCAAATCATTGCTTTTGCCCCTCTGGACAGATGCACATCCAGAACTGCTGATGGATAGTACAAATATAGTCAAATAATATAAAGGCATTTTTAATGAAACAACTTACTTTTTTACCATTTTAGATTTGGGTTAGTTTTTGTAATCAAATTAAAGGAGTCTTTGGGAGGAAGGCACTTTGGCATCTTGGCCTTGGGTGCCAGATGACCTCAGCCCACCACTGTTTCCAGGTATGTTCCCATCTTCGTTTTATAAACTAGCCCTTTTCACACTTTTTGTTTTGATGTACTTAGCAGAAGTAGAGTGTTACATGTAGCTCTCCCTGACTTTCCAGTAGCATCATGAATACATGCTGACTTTCAGCCTACACAGAGCTGCAAAGTCTGGGCAGCATTAACCATTTATATTTAAAGTTACCTTTGTTTTCTCTGCTTTACAGTCGTTGGCTATTGCTCCCCCACAGGGAAGGTTCACATATCAAGTTCTTCACAGTGATTTCTTACATAATTTACCTTACATAATTTACATTTACCTTACATAATTTATCAGGAAATGAAGAAAGCTTGTTTAGGCTACTCATGACATGTTGCAGCAGTGGTCACAAAACAGCCTGATAACTATATACCAAACAGCACCTAGAGAAGATATACATTTTCTGGAAACAAATCATCTGGAGTAATGAGAAGAAAATTTTACATAGAATTTTACATAGAAAATGCTATGTTTAGAGAAAGGTCACCAAGACGTATGAGAAACACTTCATCTCTAATGTGAAGCATGGAGGTGGATTTCTGTTGGATTTGTTTGTGTGTTTTTTGGGGTGGGGGTTGAGCCAAAGCAGCAGATGTAATCTAGTCAAAATTGATGACAAGATAAATGTAGCCTATTGACAGAAAACACAGGAGGAAAATCTGAATTCACCAGCCCAAAAGTAAATGAGGAACATTTGGACTTTCCAGGATGACAATGATCCAATAGATTAGGCCAAGTTGGCCTTTAAGTGGCTGCAGTAGAAGATTCTAGAGCTTCCATCACAACTGACCTTAGCATAGTTGAGCGACTTTGGTGAGTTCTATGAAACGTGCAGTTCATGCTAATCAGCCAAAGAATTTATATTACCGGTAGGCTTTTTTTGTATGATGAGCAGGCCACATGAGAAAAAAGGACCTCACTTACAACAATCACAAAAGACTGCAAGCTGTCACTGATGCTAAAGGGGTAGCAATGCGGAATATAGAACTAACAGTATGCAAACTTTTGAATAGGACCATTTTTATTTTATTTTTTGCTAGACTTTGCTATTTTGGGATGGTTCATTGTTTAAAGTGGTAGTAAACTCTCCCACACAGCTTTATAATATTGTAATCAACACAAAACACACTAATAATCGCTGCTTGTAGATGTCTCCTTGGTGGTTTTGTTTTCTTGTAATCTGTCCCTTTCTGTTTAATTATATCACTGGCGCATGTGCATCCCTTCCCTTGATTCACAGCACAGTCTGTGTGCTGTCATTAACAGGATGCCGTGAATGAAATTTTCCGCTTCCTGCGGCACAGCTATAAAAACTGCATAGTCTTTCATAGCTCCCTGGTACTTCCCATGTGAGCATGTGACGTCACATGGGGAGTAAACCTTGGCATCATACTGCATCCTATAGTGGCTATCAGCCGCAGCATACAGAGGACTGACAGGCTATGAGAAGGGGAGCATGGATGCCATAGGAACTTCGGATCGAGAATGAGGCTTGGCTAAAACATGATTGCGCATGCGCAAGATTACAGCAAGGGAAAAATGAAAAGGCAGAAATGGATTCAAAGCGGACTCGAAACCATAATGAAGATGGCACCGCCTTATTCAGGGAGATAAAAGTTTTTAAAAGTCTAAAAAAAAAAAGTACTGTAAGTAATATGCAATTGTGCCTAGATTACACTGTGAAATGTTTGGTAATACGTGATTATAATGAACTAGATAAAAAGCAGTATCGGGATAGCAGAGTTTACAACTGGTTTAATGATGAACTTCACTACGTTTTTGAAAAAAAAAAAATATTAGTGAGCAGCTACAATATTTGTAGCTGCTGACTTTTAAAAATCAGGTGCTTACCATTTCATAGATTCCAGTGTCATCTTCCCATAACTGATTCTTCTCCCCCATTCTCGGTCCCCAGCACCACCATCTTGAATTTGGGAGCTGGCTGAGACTTCCTGATGAAACACAGCCGGCTCCCCACTGTGTATGCACAAGATCAGTGCTTGGAGACTGGTCCTACAGCCTCTTGGGATCAGGGGCGGATCCAGAGGGGAGCAACAGGGCAATTGCCCCCCCCCAGACCATCTGTCACACTCACTTGCTTGCTCTGTTTTTTTTTTTGCGCCTGATCTCCCAGAATTTGGGGACCTGGTACCGGCCGGCCATAGCCCTATGTCTCCTCTATAAGTGTTCAAAGTTTAGTGTCTGGGAGAGCTACGGTCGGGGAGAACCGATTTTTCAAAGCTGGGCACTCCTTCCATAGACTCCAATGTTAAACGGTAATTTCTCCAGTGATTTTGCGGACCCGGTACCTGCCGGTCGTAGGACCCCAAACTTGGCACACATGTAGTCCTATATCTCCTCTATAAGTGTGCAAAGTTTGGTGTCTGGAAGACCTACGGCCGGGGAGAACCGATTTTTCAAACCCGGGAACTCCTTCCATAGACTTCCATGTTAAACATCAGTCTAGTCATGGGCACAGTGAGGCATGGGCACAGTGAGGCAAAGTGAGGCACAGTGAGGCATGCAGATGGACACCCTAGGCTTATACTCGAGTCAATACGTTTTCCCAGTTTTTTGGGGGTAAGATTAGATGCCTCGGCTTATATTCGGGTCGGCTTATACTAGAGTATATACAGTACTTGTTCTGCGGCTGCGGCTGCCGCTGCCTCTCTGAGTCTCTCTCTCAGTTTCTCACATCAGCCGATCAGCGGCGCAGAGAGAGAGACTTGTCTAATGTAGTTACGCGGCGCACTGACACGATACCAGGAGCGGAGGAGGAGGTGGGTGGAGCCTCTTCCCTGCACTCGTTGCTAACGCCTGGGCCGCTTGGCGTCTAGCAACGAGTGACGTCAGTGAGTCACGTCGGGCCGCTCTGCAGGCAGGTGCGATAGCGTGCGGCTCCACAGACGGTTAAGAAAGCGGGCGGCTCCGCTTGCAGCGCGGTTTGTGGGCGGGCGGAGCGGTTCGTGGGCAGACCGTGCTGCTCAGTGTGTTGGCAGTGCAGGTGAGAGAGCAGGCTCATCTCTCACCGCCCGTACCTGCCCTGCATTCCTGCAGTGACTTCCGCCCTCACTGTGCAGGCAGCAGAGAGATTACATTATCTCCCTGCTGCCTGATTCTGGGAGTCTGGGACACAGCAAATGACAATCTGCATCTGGTGGCAGGCAAGTGACAATCAGCAAGGTGTGGCAGGTGAGTGGCAAGTGACAATCCGCAAGGTGTGGCTAGTGACAATCCGCAAGGTGTGGCAGGTGATGTGGCAAGTTACAATCCACAAGGTGTGGCAACTGACAATCCACAAAATGTGGCAGGTGACGTGGCAAGTGACAATCCGCAACGTGTGGCAAGTGACACGCTCAGGGCTCCCAATAATTGCAGGCGACGGTGGCAAGTGACACACTCGGGGCTCCCACTGATTCTGCATTGAACTATTTAATTTTATATTACAATGTAATAATAGAAATAATGCACTTCAATCATCCTGACACCATAACAACCTTGGTGCCGGGATGATTGAAGCGCCGACACCAGCCATTTCCCCGATAAATTTCCCACAAAAAAAACATATTTTTTGGCAGTGCCCCTCCCGAGAAAAGACTCTGGATCTGCCCCTGCTTGGGATGTGGGACAGGTGTGAGGCGGGCACACAACATCATCCTCGCCTAGGCAAGAATTGCAAAAGTGGGAACAAGTACCGACAAAAACAGTAATCTTTTGAGCTAAGAACCACTTTCATTTGAATGACATTAAAATGTGTTCAATATAGTCACCTATGTTTTCTTAAAAATGATCCACAGCTTACAAATTCTGCCAGTGGTAATTAAACTAATCAACACAGTGGTATATGCATTATTTCTATTAAATTAAAAAAAGAAGCAAACATCATTATCGGTGTAGCCTTTTTTGGATTTACAAATACAGAAATACTGTAGGTATAGAGGTATATCAATTATGAAGAAGCAGCACTTATACACACACATGCATTTCTTTTTTTTTTTTTTTGTTTCACAAGGTTTTATTTATTTCTAAAGAGACAACCCAGCGGAAGCTTTCAGGTTGGCTTTGTCTTACTGAAAAGGCATATGTTATAACTATGACACTATTGAACCTTGTAAGCAACCATTTTACATGAAATCAGACAATTTTAATACATTTGTTGAATATGTTTAACTTTTATTTTTTCTAGCCTGACCATAAAACATAAAGAAAATATATGTAAAACCAATAACATTCCCTTTAATGGTAGGTGTTCGCTTTCTAAACACTTTATATTATTGTGATATAGATAGCTTGTGTTTTTATCTATGTCTCCAGGTGATATATTTTAAATATGTATACAATATATATATATATATATATATATATATATATATATATATATATATATATATATATATATATATATATTGTAGCGGACCCCTACTTAGGGGGGCCGCTATGCTTAAATTTAGGGGTGACCTGAGCGTTAGTTGGCTCGGGTCTTCTAATTGTTTGGACTCTGCCTTGCTGCTGTGTCACCTGGCGTGCAGTTCCCCTTTAGGCGTATAGGTGGTGCTGTCACCTATACCCGGGGTTTAACCACAGGTGATGGAGTGGCTATTGGATGTCCTCTCTCAGCTGCCGTGTGGTGGGTGGTTTCGGCCTGCTGTGCATGCCGGGAGAGGGTATATAAGGGGCAGACGCCATTGTTCAGGAGGAGTACCCGGGGACCTGTACCCGGAGGAGTACCCGGGGACCTGTACCCGGAGGAGTGTGCACATCTAGGGAAACCCAGGGAGCCCAGGTAAGGGCGACCGCTCTGACTGAAAGGAAACCAGGGGAGGATCGGTCTCATAGAGGAGACGAGTAATACAAGATTGCTGTCTCGGGAGAGGCCCGGTGACCTGTCGGAGGGAAGGATTCCTTGCTTTGCAGACTGCCTTTGTGGAGCGTTGTTACTAAAGGAGGGATCTCCTTGACTTGGTCCTTGGAGGGGACTAAGTCTCTGTTCGAGCTTCATGCCGGCTGCTAGTGCCATTGATTGACTATCCGGGTGAGCTGTACCCACTCGGGACCGAGTGGCGACGAAGCCAAGAGTGTGCCTGAATCTATCCTATTCTGCTAACCCCTTTCCTCTCTTCAACTTTCTGGTTACTGAAGCAAAAAGGGAAAATAAACTCTTGTTGGAGTTAAAGTGCTGTGTGGACATTGACCTTCTTTGGGAAAGGTAAAGACTTGCCTCTATAGTCTAGAGGGGAGAACCAGTGGAAGGAAGCAACTCGCTGCGGGACCCAAATACATAACACCGCCTGACCTTTAACTCAGAGGATGCGGGCATGTGGCATGGTGTGTCTGATCCCCCCTAAAAGGAAGGTAAGAGGGGGAAAAAGATCCGTGTGCTGCAATATATATATATATATATATATATATATATAATACCTGTATATGTATACTGTATATATGTACAGTATATATACTGTGTATATATATTTTGATTGATTGATTGTATATACACATTTAAATATATTTTAAATTATTGTTCAGTTTTCTGATTCTGCCCTGGTTGACAAAAGTCCAGAGGGCTCTTAAAGCTAGTAATTAGGAACAGCAATATGTCTCCTCCTCCAGTCAGTCCCATCCCCACACAGTTAGAAACACTCATGAGGGAACACATTTAACCCTTTGATCGCCCCCTAGTGTTAACCCCTTCCCTGCCAGTGACATTTGTACAGTAATCAGTGGCTATGTTTAGCTCCGATCTTTGTATAAATGTCAATGGTCCCAAAAATGTGTCAAAAGGGTCCGATCTGTCCGCCGCAATGTCTCAGTCCTTCTAAAAAAAAAACGCTGATCGCCGCAATTGCTAGTAAAAATAATAAAAAATAATAAAAATGCCATAAATCTATTCCCTATTTTGTAGACACTATAAGTTTTGGGCAAACCAATCAATATACGCTTATTGCAATTTTTTTTTGCTAAAAATATGTAGAAAAATGCATATATTTGCCTAAACTGATGAAGAATTTTTTTTTTTTTTAATGGGGATATTTATTATAGCAAAAAGTAAAAAATATAATTTTTTTTTTTCAAAATTGTAGGCCTTTTTTTGTTTATAGCTCAAAAAATAAAAACTTTTGGTGATAAAATACCACCAAAAGAAACAATTTTATTTGGGTACAGCGTCGCGCGACCGCGCAATTGTCAGTTAAAGTGACACAGTGCCGTATTGCAAAAAATGGCCTGGTCATTAAAAGGGAACATTTTCTGGGGCTGAAGTGGTTAATTTATTAAACTATCTTCAATAATACAAATTACACTAATTATTATGCAAAAACAACACAAGAAAAAAGAACAAAAATATATTTTACACTTATGAGGTGTATACAGCTGCAGCAACTGGTAAAAGATATAAAAAAAATGCTTCTTTTATCCCTAAACCCTGCTCCTTCCCCCTCTCTCTCTCCCACCCACCATTTTTTTCCTCTCCCTCTCTCTATGCTACTGCCTTATCCTCTTTTTCTCTTCCCCATTCGATATTCAACCTTGTCAAGTACACCACTCTATTGCAATAGTCAATGCAATCCTGACAGGATATGTCTACTCTTTCAGTATGATTGGTCATTGCGATGCGTCAACATATGCTCCCCATTATCATTTTGCAGGCTATTTCTTCACTGCTTTTGTAGTCCATGTTGGTCCTCCCCTTTTTAAACAATTTTTTTTGACAAGATGCACAAAAAGAAAGACATGTTGATACAATGACCAATATGCTCAACATGAGCACAAAGAATAAACAATTCAATACACAATTGCATATCATATTTACAGCTGCATGTACAGAGGCCAGCAGTACAGTTTATATATATGAAGATGACGTCCAGTCACTCGGCAACCGGGTAAGGATGTATCGGGTATCAAGCAACTCTCCACCAAGTATACAACTATAATCACGTCCAAACCTATATATCAAGTATAAGTCCCAAACTCTTCAGGTAGTTGTAATAGTAAGAGTGGATGGACACCAAGAGTCTCATACCTTGTTGTATTTATTAGGGCAACCCTTATGCTGTCCTCCCCACTGGTATACGCTGTCACTGAAAAATGTTAAACATGTTTAATTATAGAGATATAATTTTCAGGCACTGTATGGTCATTGCTCTCATAAATATCATAAAGGTCCAAAAAGCTTTTAGTCCACAAAAAAAAAAGTTGTCATTTCTGGAATTAATTAAATTAACATCAGCAGAAAAGTCTAGCTAGTGTTGACTCTAGTCGAATTTCATGCTTTGCTGATGATATCCAAATACACAAAGCGACAGATCATAAATCCTTCTTCTAATTCAGCCACAGGTAACTTCTGAAAGTGAAGTTTAAACAGAAACAAAACTTGTGCTGACTATTTGTATATTTAAAATATTTAAGCCTTGCTCCCTATTCCATGCTTAAGATAAGGTGATTAATTATAGCCATCCATCATCCCCCCAAAAAAGTATCAATCAGCTCGCAAATTTGACAACTTGCTCCCCACAATATGGTCCGATCACAATGTGTGGCACTGACCTATACATAGGCCAGGGCCCTGGGGAACACATAGTGGACTCCTCAAATATGCTCTCAGCTTGAAGCTTATCTTTGTGAATTACCAATACACAAGGAAGAGGGAAGTGCAGTTTAGTCAATGAAAAGTAAAAGGTGTTCAAGGCAAATCAAAACTATTTTAAAATACCTCAAATTAATTTTCCTTTATATTAATATGTATTTATTTAATTCTATTTTTACAAATAGACTCTTTGAAATTTTAAATGGTATAGTTACACACACTGCCAAAAAAATTCTTCAAATACACTTGGGCAATCATACTTGATAGGCACTCCATATATTATTATTATTTAAATTATAGCCTCTAAGTGCCCACAATTTCATTCCAACTTAAAAGAGAGGAATGTACACATCAAAAACACAGCATTTGCCATTCTGACCTAATGGCCAGATTTGAATGTTGTCATTGAGAGCAAAACAGATAAAGAACAAACAAAGTTCTAATACAAGAGAAACTATAAAGCCCTGTACACACGATCGGATTTCCTATGGATTCAAATCCGATGTATTTTTCCATCGGAATTCCGATGAAGCTGACTTCCATCAGTCTTGCCTACACACCATTAGTTCAAAATCCGACCCTCCCAAACGCTGTGACGTAAAACACTCCGATGAGACGAGAAAATAAAAATTAAGTTCAATGCTTCCGAGCATGCGTCGACTTGATTCTAAGCATGCATGGGTTTTTTCTCCGATGGAGTTCCACACAGACGATCAGAATTTGCTATTGTTTTTTTTTTCCATCGGATAAATTTAAAACATGTTCTATTTTTTCTCACTGATGGAAAAAATTCCTTCTGCCCAGGAGTGCCATTTTGTCGTTGTGTAAGTGCGTGCGTGCGGCGGTCCGTACCTATAAAATAAAAGAAAATGCGTCATTACTGGAAGCAGTCGGCAGGGATTCAAGAAGAAGCACTTCCCACCTTCCCTCCCTTGTCGCGGCTTGAGTTATGAGTTTTTTGTCCATTTCTTATGAAATGAGACTTTGAGTTTGTAATGTTTATTAGCTTGAGCTTGAAATAGCTGAGCTAAATAAGCTGTTGATATAATTTAAAAGCTGGTATTACATTATATGCTGTTAATAATATTTTAATACCTATAATAAAAGGCCGCGGCCAATTGAATCCACAAAGAAAAACTGAGTCCAGTGTTATATTGTTTATATATAAGTTAATAGGATGTATATGTTCTGCCTACTGTCCCATGCAAGTGGCAAATCTAACCTAGTGCATCATGAAAGAAGAATTTACAGCAAATTACCGTACTTGTGAAATTAGAAAAATAACAAACATGCCACGCAGTAGCAGGATATACTCTTCTAAAATGTAAAACCCATATATACTGTAAATATCTTCTTTAGCATATACAGGTATACATAAATGATCAAACACGACAAATATTAGCAAATATTGGTCAAATTCTTACAGGGGAACAGTTTAATGAGTCTTGAACTAGAAAATGCCAGCACCTGGAAGAGAACTAAGCACTCCAAGTCATATCTAATGGAATTATCAACAAAAATTTGGGTATGGTTTAATTGTGCTTAAAGTGGAAGAATAGATCCCCGTTGTGACAGAACCCACTGTCACTGTGTGTTTTGGACTACAGACTATGGCCCAGAAGAGACTGAGAGACTTGCGGACGAGCTGGCATTGAGATAATGTAATGTAATGCTACTGTCAGGGAAATCTCCCTTCCAGCAGCGCCAGTCTGCGCCCAGTAGGGATGAGCCGAACACCCCCCCCCCGTTCGGATCGCAACAGAACCTTCGAACGGACCGAAAGTTTGCGCGAACGTTAGAACCCTATTAAATACAATGGACGCGAACGTTCAAAATCTAAAGTGCTAATTATAACGACTAATATGCATGTTATTGTTCTAAAAAGGGTTTGGGGACCCGGGTTCTGCCCCAGGGAACATGTATCAATGCAAAACAAAGTTTCAAAAACTGACGTTTTTCGGGAGCAGTCATTTTAATGATACATAAAGTGAAAAAAAAAGTCAAATATTCCTTTAAATATCGTACCTGGGGGGGTGTCTAAAGTATGCCTGTGAAGTGGCATGTGTTTCCCGTGTTTAGAACTGTCCCTGCTAGACATGTGCATTTCGTTTCGTTCCGAATCGAAATTCGGACAAATTTTTCATTATTCGGACATTCGGATGCATCCGAATTACCGAATTACAATACTAACGAATTTAACCGAATCCGAATTTTTTCGAATCTAAAAATATTTTTGACCCGACTTTGGGTCCATGTATCTCGGGGTTCCTTGGTGATAGAAACCCCAAATTTGGAGATGTTGTAGTGCTAGTTCTTCTGTTTGCATACCAAATTTGGGGTTTCTATCACTAAGTGACCCCGAGATACGTGGACCCAAAGTCGGGTCGCAAAATGTCAAGCACTTTACTGGAGCAGAGAATGACATTTTGCGACCCGATTTTGGGGCCACATATCTCGGGGCCACTTGTAGCTAGAAACCCCAAATTTGGTATGCAACACAGTAGAACTAGCACTACAACATCTCCAAATTTTGGGTTTCTATCACCAAGTAACCCCAAAATACATGGACCCAAAGTCGGGTCGCAAAATATTTTCGAATCCGGTTGAAATAGTATCAACATGATTCGAAATTATTTCAACTGCATTTGAAACTATTTCAACCGGATTCGAAAATATTTTGTGACCCGAATTTGGGTCCATGTATCTCGGGGTTACTTGGTGATAGAAACCCCAAATTTGGGGTTATTGTTTTTTCTAGTCTATTTTCTATTTTATTATAATCTTTTCTATCCAAAGTTAAAATTAATTAATTAATTAAAAAATTTGAA
Source organism: Rana muscosa (assembly GCA_029206835.1). NCBI lineage: Eukaryota > Metazoa > Chordata > Amphibia > Anura > Ranidae > Rana > Rana muscosa. The sequence goes on along the minus strand of CM055123.1, from coordinate 13,789,075 downwards.
TTCATACTATTCGAAATTCAAATTTATTCTATTCGAAATTCGAATTTCAGAAGATGGTTGTATATTCTTTCTATTTTATTCTTCTAAATTATATTTTTTTTCTATTCTGTTCTAATCTTTTCTATTTGAATTATAAATTTTGGAAGATGGTTAGTTACTTACATCTGTCACATAAAAAAAAGATGTGAAATGGCTGTCATGGATGTCGATCACAAGGCAAGTACATATGCTGTATGTCATTGTCCGAGTGCCACGCGACCGGCCACGAGTGCCACGTGACCAAGTTGTGGATTGTCCACTTGCCACGTCACCTGCCACAAGTTATGGGGTTCCTAGCACCAAGTGACCCCCAGATAGGGGCGATCTGTCAAGTGCTTTTCTGCAGCAGAGAATTACATTTTGTGACCCGACTTTGAGGCCACGTATCTCGGGGCCACTTATAGCTAGAAATCCCAAAATATTTGGTATGTAAACACATTACAACTGGCACTACAATAACCCCAAATTTGGGGTTTCTATCACCAAGTAACCCCGTTGTAATGCTAGTTCTACTGTGTTTGCATACCAAATTTGGGGTTTCTAGCTATAAGTGGCCCCGAGATACGTGGCCCCAAAGTCGGGTCACAAAATGTCATTCTCTGCTGCAGAAAAGTACTTGAAATATCGCCCATATCTGGGGGTCACTTGGTGCCAGGAGCCCCATAACTTGTGGCAGGTGACGTGGCAAGTAGACAATCCACAACATCTCCAAATTTTGGGTTTCTATCACCAAGTAACCCCAAAATACATGGACCCAAAGTCGGGTCGCAAAATATTTTCGAATCCGGTTGAAATAGTATCAACATGATTCGAAATTATTTCAACTGCATTTGAAACTATTTCAACCGGATTCGAAAATATTTTGTGACCCGAATTTGGGTCCATGTATCTCGGGGTTACTTGGTGATAGAAACCCCAAATTTGGGGTTATTGTTTTTTCTAGTCTATTTTCTATTTTATTATAATCTTTTCTATCCAAAGTTAAAATTAATTAATTAATTAAAAAATTTGAATTCATACTATTCGAAATTCAAATTTATTCTATTCGAAATTCGAATTTCAGAAGATGGTTGTATATTCTTTCTATTTTATTCTTCTAAATTATATTTTTTTTCTATTCTGTTCTAATCTTTTCTATTTGAATTATAAATTTTGGAAGAAGGTTATTTACTTACTTATATACATCTGTCACATAAAAAAAAGATGTGAAATGGCTGTCACGGATGTCGATCGCAAGTCAAGTACATATGCTGTATGTCATTGTCCACTTACCACAACACCTGCCATGAGTGCCACGACACCGGCCACGAGTGCCACGACACCGGCCACGAGTGCCACGTGACCTGCCACGAGTGCCACGTGAACGGCCATGAGTGCCACGTGACCTGCCACGTGACCTAGTTGTGGATTGTCTACTTGCCACGTCACCTGCCACAAGTTATGGGGCTCCTAGCACCAAGTGACCCCCAGATATGGGCGATATTTCAAGTACTTTTCTGCAGCAGAGAATGACATTTTGTGACCCGACTTTGGGGCCACGTATCTCGGGGCCACTTATAGCTAGAAACCCCAAATTTGGTATGCAAACACAGTAGAACTAGCATTACAACGGGGTTACTTGGTGATAGAAACCCCAAATTTGGGGTTATTGTAGTGCCAGTTGTAATGTGTTTACATACCAAATATTTTGGGATTTCTAGCTATAAGTGGCCCCGAGATACGTGGCCTCAAAGTCGGGTCACAAAATTTAATTCTCTGCTGCAGAAAAGCACTTGACAGATCGCCCCTATCTGGGGGTCACTTGGTGCTAGGAACCCCATAACTTGTGGCAGGTGACGTGGCAAGTGGACAATCCACAACTTGGTCACGTGGCACTCGTGGCCGGTCACGTGGCACTCGGACAATGACATACAGCATATGTACTTGCCTTGTGATCGACATCCATGACAGCCATTTCACATCTTTTTTTTATGTGACAGATGTAAGTAACTAACCATCTTTCAAAATTTATAATTCAAATAGAAAAGATTAGAACAGAATAGAAAAAAAATATAATTTAATAGAATAAAATAGAAAGAATATGCAACCATCTTATGAAATTCGAATTTCGAATAGAATAAATTTGAATTTCGAATAGTAGGAATTAAAAAAAATGTAATTAATTAATTTTAACTTTGGATAGAATAGATTAGAATAGAAATAGAGAATACACTAGAAAAACAATAGAATAAAATAGAATATAGATACTATCTATTTCATGTTTAATTTTTTTTGCAGATTACTATTTTTTACATAAGGTCTCCTGCAGACTATTAGCATTTATTTTATTTTTTTTGCAGATCTCCTGCAGACTATTATTATCTATTTAGTTTTCTCACCAGGTCTCCTGCAGACTATTAGCATCTATTTATTTTTTTAGCAGATCTCCTGTAGACTATTAACAGCCATTTCACTTTTTTTTTTTTTTGCAGATCTCCTGCAGACTGTTAGAATCAATTTCATTTTTTTTTCAAAGTCGGGTCGCAAAATATTTTCGAATCCGCTTTAAATAGTATCAACATGATTCGAAATTATTTCAACCGCATTTAAAACTATTTCAACCGCATTTGAAACTATTTCAACCGGATTCAAAAATATTTTGCGACCCGACTTTGGGTCCACGTATCTCGGGGTTAGTTGGCGATAGAAACCCCAAATTTGGGGATGTTGTAGTGCTAGTTCTCCTGTGTTTGCATACCAAATTTGGGGTTTCTATCACTAAGTGACCCCGAGATACGTGGACCCAAAATCGGGTCGCAAAATGTCAAGCACTTTACTGGAGCAGAGAATGACATTTTGCGACCCGATTTTGGGGCCACATATCTCGGGGCCACTTGTAGCTAGAAACCCTAAATTTGGTATGCAAACACAGTAGAAATAGCACTACAAGATCTCCAAATTTTGGGTTTCTATCACCAAGTAACCCCAAAATACATGGACCCAAAATCGGGTCGCAAAATATTTTCGAATCCGGTTGAAATAGTATCAACATGATTCAAAATTATTTCAACTGCATTTGAAACTATTTCAACCAGATTAGAAAATATTTTGTGACCCGAATTTGGGTCCATGTATCTCGGGGTTACTTGGTGATAGAAACCCCAAATTTGAGGTTATTGTTTTTCTAGTCTATTTTCTATTTTATTATAATCTTTTCTATCCAAAGTTAAAATTAATTAATTAAAAAATTTGAATTCATACTATTCGAAATTCAAATTTATTCTATTCGAAATTCGAATTTCAGAAGATGGTTGTATATTCTTTCTATTTTATTCTTCTAAATTATATTTTTTTCTATTCTGTTCTAATCTTTTCTATTTGAATTATAAATTTTGGAAGAAGGTTATTTACTTACTTATATACATCTGTCACATAAAAAAAAAGATGTGAAATGGCTGTCACGGATGTCGATCGCAAGGCAAGTACATATGCTGTATGTCATTGTCCACTTGCCACAACACCTGCCACGAGTGCCACGTGACCGGCCACGAGTGCCACGTGAACGGCCACGAGTGTCACGTGACCTGCCACGTGACCTGCCACGAGTGCCACGTGAACGGCCACGAGTGTCACGTGACCTGCCACGTGACCAAGTTGTGGATTGTCCACTTGCCATGTCACCTGCCACAAGTTATGGGGTTCCTAGCACCAAGTGACCCCCAGATATGGGCGATATGTCAAGTACTTTTCTGCAGCAGAGAATGACATTTTGTGACCCGACTTTGGGGCCACGTATCTCGGGGCCACTTATAGCTAGAAACCCCAAATTTGGTATGCAAACACAGTAGAACTAGCATTACAACGGGGTTACTTGGTGATAGAAACCCCAAATTTGGGGTTATTGTAGTGCCAGTTGTAATGTGTTTGCATACCAAATATTTTGGGATTTCTAGCTATAAGTGGCCCCGAGATACGTGGCCTCAAAGTCGGGTCACAAAATTTAATTCTCTGCTGCAGAAAAGCACTTGTCAGATCGCCCATATCTGGGGGGTCACTTGGTGCTAGGAACCCCATAACTTGTGGCAGGTGACAATCCACAACTTGGTCACGTGGCACTCGTGGCCGGTCACGTGGCACTCGGACAATGACATACAGCATATGTACTTGCCTTGCGATCGACATCCATGACAGCCATTTCACATCTTTTTTTTATGTGACAGATGTATATAAGTAAGTAACTAACCATCTTTCAAAATTTATAATTCAAATAGAAAAGATTAGAACAGAATAGAAAAAATATATAATTTAATAGAATAAAATAGAAAGAATATGCAACCATCTTATGAAATTCGAATTTCGAATAGAATACATTTTAATTTCGAACAGTAGGAATTAAAAAAAATGTAATTAATTAATTTTAACTTTGGATAGAATAGATTAGAATAGAAATAGAGAATACACTAGAAAAACAATAGAATAGAATAGAATATAGATACTATCTATTTCATGTTTAATTTTTTTTGCAGATTACTATTTTTTACATAAGATCTCCTGCAGACTATTAGCATTTATTTTATTTTTTTAGCAGATCTCCTGTAGACTATTAACAGCCATTTCACTTCTTTTTTTTTTGCAGATCTCCTGCAGACTGTTAGAATCAATTTCATTTTTTTTTCAAAGTCGGGTCGCAAAATATTTTCGAATCTGCTTTAAATAGTATCAACATGATTCGAAATTATTTCAACCGCATTTAAAACTATTTCAACCGCATTTGAAACTAGTTCAACCGGATTCAAAAATATTTTGCGACCCGAATTTGGGTCCACGTATCTCGGGGTTAGTTGGCGATAGAAACCCCAAATTTGGGGATGTTGTAGTGCTAGTTCTCCTGTGTTTGCATACCAATTTTGGGGTTGCTATCACTAAGTGACCCCGAGAAACGTGGACCCAAAATCGGGTCGCAAAATGTCAAACACTTTTCTGCAGCAGAGAATGACATTTTGCAACCCGAATTTTGGGCCACATATCTCGGGGCCACTTGTAGCTAGAAACCCCAAATTTGGTATGCAAACACAGTAGAACTAGCACTATAACATCTCCAAATTTGGGGTTTCTATTACTAAGTGACCCTGAAATACGTGGACCCAAAGTCGGGTCGCAAAATATTTTCGAATCCGGTTGAAATAGTTTCAAATGCGGTTGAAATAATTTCGAATCATGTTGAAATAATTTCGAATCATGTTGAAATAATTTCGAATCCAGTAGAAATATTTTCGAATTCGGTTGAAATATTTTCGAATGCGACCGATTTTCGAATTCGGTCGAAAACAAAACGAAATCCGAAAACGAATTTAACAAATTTAACGAATCTAACTAAACGAAATTAATTAATTAACGAATTAAAACGAAACAAAACGAAACAAATTTTTTCCTTTTGCACATGTCTAGTCCCTGCACAAAATGACATTTCTAAAGGAAAAAAAGCCATTTAAAACTGCTTGCGGCTTTAATGTAATGTCTGGTCCCGGTAATATGGATGAAAATCTTTGAGAAAAATGGCATAGCTACCCCATCACCCCCCCCTACCCCAGCCCATTACCAGCCCCTTTGGGTCTTGTATGGATATTAAGGGGAACCCCGCACACAAAATAAAAAAGACCCTATATACTCTGAACAGAAGTATACAGGCGGTGCAAACAAGACAGGGACTGTAGGTTTGTTCTTAAGTAGAATCTGTTTTTTCATTTTGAACAGGTACATTGTTTAAGTGTAGCCCCAGCCAAAAAATATATTTTTAAGCTTTTTGGAAAACATAGGGAAGGGTTATCACCCCTGTAACATTTGTTTTGCTGTCTGGTGTTGGTGTTGCCACAACACTGTGAGCCCTCACAGTTACTCTTGGTGGGCGCTGGAACGCCCTGCTGTGAACTATTATATCAGGAATTGTAATTACATGCCATTGTTGAACAGTGGTAGGAAAAATTGGGCCTTTGGTGGTGGTGCTGGTGCTACAACACTGTCAGCCCTCACAGTTACTCTTGGTGGGCGCATGAATGGGCCCTGCTGTAAATTATTAGATCAAGAATTGTAATTGCATAACCCTGTTGAAGAGGGGCAGAAAAATTGGGCCTTTGGTGGTGGTGGTGGTGGTGGTGTTGCCACAACACTGTAAGCCCTCACAGTTACTCTTGGTGGGCGCAGGACTGGGCCCTGCTGTGAATTATTAGATCAATAATTGTAATTACATGCCCCTGTAGAACAGGGGCTGAAAAATTGGGCCTTAGCCACTGGTGCCACAACACTGCAACCCCTCACAGATACTGTACTTGGAGCACAGCAATGAGCCCTGTTGCAAAGTATTGCATCAAAAATTGTAATTACATGCCCCTGTTTAAACAGGGGCAGAAAAATTGGGCCTTAGGCACTGGTGACACAACACTGCAACCCCTCACAGATACTGTACTTGGAGCACAGTAATGAGCCCTGTTGCAAAGTATTGCATCAAAAATTGTAATTACACGCCCCTGTTAAACAGGGGCTGAAAAATTGGGCCTTAGGCACTGGTGCTGGTTCCACGACACTGCAACCTCTCCCAGATACTCTAGTTGGAGTGCAGGAATGAGCCCTGCTGCAAAGCATTGCATCAAAAATTGTAATTACATGTCTCTGTTAAACAGGGGCTGAAAAATTGGGCCTTAGCCACTGGTGGCGGCACCCAGAAACAAAAATGTTCTTCCAAGCTATCATCATGAATCGGATCATTGAGGAGAAGGAGGATAGTCAGTCAACATAACAGGACAGTCACTCAGCATCAGCATCAGTCTTGAAGGGATGTGACATTTGAAAATAAATTATTCTGTTATATCAGCTTCAGGTGCTTGGTAGCTGGTGGTGATCCAAGACTGGTTCATCTTTATGAAGGTCAGTCGATCAACCGAGTCGGTGGACAGGCGCACCCTGTGATCCGTGACAAAGCATCCAGCAGCATTGAATGTGCGTTCTGAAAGAACGCTGGATGCAGGACAGGCCAGTAGCTCAATTGCATACTGTGCAAGCTCTGGCCAGTGATCCATCCTCAAGACCCAGTAAGCCAGAGGATTTTCGGTGGGAAAGGTGTCCAAGTCTGACCTTGCCCCTAGGTATTCCTGCACCATGTATATCAGACGCTGGCGATGGTTGCTGGAACCGATCATACCTTGGGGCTGCGGACTAAAGAATTGTCTGAACGCATCGGTCAGACAGCCATCATCCCTAAAAGACTGCTGCTCTTGATGCTGAGTGCCAGGCTCCACCTCCATGCTGACACAATCCTCCTCCTCCTCGTCCTCTTCCTGTGGGATGGGTGGGACAGAAGGAACACTGTCTGGGTAAAGGGGGCCTTGAGAGGCAAGGAAGTCCTCCTCTTCCTGCCTCTGTTCTGCCTCAAGTGCCCTGTCCATTATTCCACGCAGCGTATGCTCCAACAGGTGGACAAGAGGTACAGTGTCACTGATGCATGCACTGTCACTGCTCACCATCCTCGTGGCCTCCTCAAATGGTGCCAGGACAGTGCATGCATCCCTGATCATGCCCCACTGGTGTGGTGAAAAAAAACAGAGCTCCCCTGACCCTGTCCTGGTGCCGTAGTCACACAGGTACTCATTGATGGCCCTCTGCTGTGTGTGCAGCCGCTGCAGCATGGCCAACGTTGAGTTCCACCTGGTGGGCATGTCACATATAAGGCGGTTCTTGGGCAGGTTCAACTCCTTTTGCAGCTCAGCCAGCCGAGCACTGGCATTATATGATCTGTGGAAATGCACACAGACTTTCCTGGCCTGCCTCAGGACATCCTGTAAGCCTGGGTACCTGCCCAAGAACCGCTGCACCACCAGGATAAGGACGTGAGCCACACAGGGCACATGGGTCAGTTGTCCCTGTCGGAGGGCGGAGAGGAGGTTGGTGCCATTGTCGCAAACCACCATTCCTGCCTTAAGCTGGCGTGGCGTCAACCACCTCTCGGCCTGCCCCTGCAGAGCTGACAGAACCTCTGCCCCAGTGTGGCTCCTGTCCCCCAAACACACCAGCGCAAGCACGGCATGGCATCTTTTTGCCTGTGTACTTGCGTAGCCACTTGAACGCCTACGAAGCACCGCTGGTTCCGAGAACAAAGCACAGGAAGAGGCCATGGAGGAAGAAGAAGAGGAGGGGGTGGAGGAGAGAGGTGTGTCACAACCAGTAGTAGCATTTTGTAGGCGTGGCAGCGGAACAACCTCTAACACTACTGCACCTTGTCCTGCATCCTTCCCAGCTGCCAAAAGAGTGACCCAATGGGCCGTGAAAGAAAGGTAACGTCCCTGTCCATGCCTGCTGGACCATGAGTCAGCGGTAATATGCACCTTACCGCTGACCGCCCTGTCCAGCGAGGCATGGACATTGCCTTGCACATGCCGGTAGAGAGCCGGAATCGCCTCCCGTGAGAAAAAGTGGCGTTTGGGAACCTGCCACTGAGGAACCGCACATTGCATAAACTCACGGAAGGGGGCCGAGTCTACCAACTGAAAAGGCAGCAGTTGAAGTGCTACCAATTTAGCCAAGCTAGCATTCAACCGCTGGGCATGTGGATGGCTGGGAGTGAACTTCTTTCGACGGTCCAGCAGCTGGGGCAGGGAAATTTGCCTGCTAGAATTGGACGTCGGTGTACTGCTAGCAGAGTGCCCGCAAGTACTTGGCTGTGACACACCAAATTCTACACCTTCATACCTCTCAGTGCAGGTTTCAGAGAGGACTGAAGGTATAGTGGGGTTGGAGATCCCAGCTGATGCGGAGCAAGGAGAGGTCTGCTTTGTTCTTTGGTGTGGGTCTTTAAGGTAGGCTTGCCAACGAGCTGCATGGCAGGTCAACATATGTCTGGTCAAGCATGTGGTGCCCAAGCGGCTGATGTTTTGGCCACGCGAGATACGCTTGAGACATATGTTGCAAACAGCAGCTGTGCGATCTGATGCACTCTACTCAAAAAAGGCCCACACCAAAGAACTTTTGGAATAACGGGCAGAGGCAGCGCCCTGCACAGGCGGAGCTCTGTGGTGTGATTCAGTGGGTGTGCTGCCCTTACGCTGGCCCCCGGAGGGCATCCTGCCTCGTTGGAGATGTGCCTTCTCCTCATCCTCCTCCTCCTCCTCCTCTCTCCTATCAAGCACCCACGTGGAGTCAATGACCTCACCATCCCCTCCCTCTTCATCACTGGAACCAATCTGGCAGTATGCTGCAGCTGCTGGAACATGACTGCCAGATTGGTGTCCTTCTTGAGCATACCCTCTCTCTGCTCTCACGCTACTGCCTTCCTCTAGCTGGGTATCATCTTCAGACCCTTCAAAACGCTGGGCATCCTCCTGCAGGAGGCACACTACGCCTGCTGTAAGTGCTGCAGATGCCTGCCTGTGTTACACAACAGGAAAACACAGCAATAAGGCCTAGCTTCAGGTGTAAATTTTGCAGGAGGCACACTACGCCTGCTGTAAGTGCTGCAGATGCCTGCCTGTGTTACAAAACAGGAAAACACAGCAATAAGGCCTAGCTTCAGGTGTATATTTTGCAGGAGGCACACTACGCCTGCTGTAAGTGCTGCAGATGCCTGCCTGTGTTACACAACAGGAAAACACAGCAATAAGGGCTAGCTTCAGGTGTATACTGTTTAGGAGACTTAGCAAAAATATCACTGACACTGTCCCCTGCCTATCCTTCTCTCTCCCTGCACACAAGGTTTAGCAGAATATCACTGACACTGTCCCTGCCTATCCTTCTCTCTCCCTGCACACAAGGTTTAGCAGAATATCACTGACACTGTCCCTGCCTATCCTTCTCTCTCCCTACACACAAGGTAAATGAACAAATATCACTAACACTGTCCCTGCCTATTATTCTCTCTCCCTGAACCGGAACACACTACACAAGGCCGCCGCGCTGGCGGCCTTTTATAGTGTGGGGCGTGTACTAAACCCCCCTGAGCTATAATTGGCCACAGGCATCCTGCCTGTGGCCAATTATGGCTCTCCTCGCTGCCGCGCTGGGATTGGCCAAGCATGCTTGGCCAATCACAGCGCCGGGATTGCACTGCGATGGCGCAGTGTATTGTGGGCCGTTCGCGTCACTCGAATTTGGCGCGAACGGCCCAAAACGTTCGATCTTCGTCGAACGATCGAACAGCCGATGTTCGAGTCGAACATATGCTTGACTCGAACACCGAGCTCATCCCTAGCGCCCAGTGCACACACACAGCAGAACGGCGCTTCGGCGTGTGCGCGGGACGGCGCTTCCGCGCTCGCGGGTGCGCGCAACGGCGCAACGGCACGCGCGCATGCGCGCCAATAGGAATCCAAGCGGGCCTATTTAAAGAAGCCCAGATGTACTGACAGGTTGCTGGTTTGTCAGCTTTCCTGTGTACCAAAGTCTCCTGAAAACTACCTGAAACCCTTGTTGTGACCCGGATTGGCTTGACTCCTCTGATCTCTCTCCTGGACCAGACCCCCCGGCTTGTTATACGGACTTCTGCTTCCACCTGTGCTTCACCCTCGGCCTGTGACTCGGCTCTGCTGTCTATCTCCAGCCCTTGACCTTCTGCCTGTACCTTGGATCTTCTACGTTTCTCCAGTCTTGACCTGCCCCTGGCACTTATGTGGACTTTACTTATTGCCGTGCTAGACCCTCAGCCTGAACCTCTTAACCTCAGCAGCCCCTATCCCGATTCAGTCTCCATCTGCCTCCACTAACCCCTTGCTGCTTGAACTGTACCTGTCAGCCAGTTCTTGCTAGAAGCCTGCTTGCTTGGTGTTTGACCCTCAGCCTGCTCTCAGTCTACTCAGCGCTATCAGACCATCTAGCAAGACTCCTCCACCTGCTGGTAGCCAGTGCCTCTTCTCGCCATCCTCTCCCTGTCTCACCTCCAGGGGGCGGAGTGCGTCAAGTCGCAAGGGTGAACCGCTCTCGGCATCTCGGCCATGGTAAGTACTTACCTGAGAGCTACAACCCTTCTCCCCCACCCCCCCTCTCCTTGCTGTGTTTAATTGTTTTGGGTCTGGACTGGAGACATCTCTCTGCAGGGGATGTGTATTGAGGTGCTGCCTGCTTACTATAATCCCTTTATGTTTAACTGTATGTCTCTGTTTCAATGTTCAGTTCCCATTGGTTCTTCCTTGTCCCCTACCCCCCCTCTATGACAAGGCTAAAGGGAGTGTCCCTAACTGTGTGTAAAAGTGTATGTTTTGTATTTAATGAAGAGTTGATGCTCTGCATGTTTAACCCTTAACACCTGTGTGGATTGTCTCATGATTGAGGGGTTAAGGGCTGGTTATGGCTAATCTGCAGGCTGCGGGTGCGTTTGGAGGACAGGAGACACAGGTCTGGCGGATGTGCCCACCTGGGGTATCCGATATCCGTCACAGTGGTGGCAGACGTGGGATGTCTCCTGCAGTCCGGGACATCCAAACCACCACCAGGTTTCAAGATCCGGGCAGCCGCCGAGGAGCGATACAGGGACCGGCCAGCATGAGAGCGGAGTTTGGGAGGAGTCTGCAAGGCATGCGGAAGCAACATCGGGGACCAGCGACGGAGCACTCCATGCTCGGCTGGGGCGATGTGATCCGCTGGCAACTCTGGCATGAAACACTAAGCCACGAGCGGCACGATCAGGGGAAGATCCTTCCCTCCTCCACAGAGATGTACTGGACACCGTACCGTGCGCGAGAGGGAACGACCACGAGATGAGTGTAAGACGGAGCTCGGAAGATTGGTCCAGGAGGAGATGAGGCTGGACGCCAGCTACAGAGCCCTCCGGTGGTTCGCGGCTCAACTGTGGCCAGGCACAGCAGATGTCAGCCTGACAGAAGGCGTTGGCTATGGCGGCGTGGGGCTGCTCCATCAAAAAATGTACGGAGACCCAGACTTTGGGAGCGACGAGGAGTGGCGGCTGGAAAACATCCTGGACTTCCGAGATGAGGTGCTGGACCTCCCCGAAGAGGCGTGTGATCTGGAGGAATTGGAATCCCTGGTTGAGCAGGAATGGGAGCTTAAGATTGCCTACAAGCGGCTGTTTGACGGTGATCAGCAGCCTGCCATGGCTCCCATTGCTTCGGACTGTCCGGAAGAAATAGCGAAGAGTCACAAAATTGCGGAGCAAATGGGGCTAGGGGTGCCCCTACATTTTCCCGTCCTAACCGCAATGGAAGAAGCGGCGATGATACAGAGGGCACTGTGAGTGCTAGAATTCCGGAACGCACCGGAGGTTCCCCAGGCAGCTAGACAAACTAATAGCATAAAGGTCTCAGAAGGGGGAGTTGAGACGGGTGCTGGAAGGCTGATAAATGGTGATCAGCAGCAAGGCCAGAGTATTGCATCCGGTGTCCCATACCCCCCCTCTATGACAAGGCTAAAGGGAGTGTCCCTAGCTGTGTGTAAAAGTGTATGTTTTGTATTTAATAAAGAGTTGATGCTCTGCATGTTTAACCCTCAACATCTGTGTGGATTGGCTCGTAATTGAGGGGTTAAGGGCTGGTTATGGCGAATCTGCAGGCTGCGGATGCGTTTGGAAGACAAGAGACACAGGTCTGGCGGATGTGCCCACCTGTGGTATCCGAGATCCGTCACACCCGTATCAAAGATTTATCACCTGTTGATCTTGTCAGCAGATGCATTTTTTCCTCTTCCTGTTATGATGACACAGCACTGTTTATTCTGCAATGAAATTGTGCAACAGTGTTGTCACCCTGTGGACATGAAAATGAAAGCTCAACTCCAGGTAACACTTTTTATGCAGTTACAGCAACTTTTTTAAGTTTAAGCCATATGATTAAAAGTTGACCATTGTAAATACCCCTAAAGCCCTGTACACACGATCGGATTTCCTATGGATTCAAATCCGATGGATTTTTCCATCTGAATTCCGATGAAGCTGACTTCCATCAGTCTTGCCTACACACCATCAGTCAAAAATCCGACTGTCCCAACTGCCGTGGCGTAAAACACTCCGATGAGCCAAGAAAAATGAAGTTCAATGCTTCTGAACATGCGTCGACTTGATTCTGAGCATGCGTGGGTTTTTTCTCCGATGGAGTTCCACACAGACGATCGGAATTTGCTATTGTTTTTTTTTTTCCATCGGATAAATTTAAAACATGTTCTATTTTTTCTCACCGAAGGAAAAAAGACCGATGGGGCCCATACATGATCGGTTTGTCCGATGAAAAAAGTCCATCGAACTGTTTTCAACGGTAAAACCGATCGTGTGTACAGGGCATTACAGTTCTGTATGGTTTGTCCTAGCCCTGGTAACTAATTTTTGATGGATAACTTGGTCTGTTAAAAGAAGTGGAAAATTAATGTCATAATTCAGGCTGGGTTCACACTAGTGCGACACGACATCTGTCCTACTTTGGATCCGACTTTGCCCTGCGACATGAAGCCGACATATGTCCGACTTTCAATGAACGGGGATCCGACTTGGATCCCCGCCAATGTCAGGCACTGTGTTTGGTATGAATCTTGAGGGGAAACTCCAGGCCAAATTTTAAATAAAAAACCGGCATGGGTTCCCCCTCCAAGAGCATACCAGGCCCTTGGGTCTGGTCTGGATTTGAAGGGGAACCCCTACGCCGAAAAAACGGCGTAGGGGTCCCCCCAAAATCCAAACCAGACCCTTATCCGAGCACACAACCTGGCAGGCCGCAGGGGAAGAGGGGGGGACGAGAGAGCGCCCCCCCCTCCCTCCTGAACCGTACCAGGCCGCATGCCCTCAACATGGGGGGGTTTGGTGCTCTGGGGCAGGGGGGTGACCTGCGGCCCCCCCACCCCAGAGCACCCTGCCCCCATGTTGATGAGGACAGGGCCTCTTCCTGACAACCCTGGCCGTTGGTTGTCGGGGGCTGCGGGCGGGGGCTTATCGGAATCCGGGAGCCCCCTTCAATAAAGGGGCCCCCGGATCCCGGCCCCCCCACCCTATGTGAATGAGTATGGGGTACATCGTACCCCTACCCATTCACCTGGTGGAAAAAAATTGCAATAAAAAAACCACATAGCTTTTTAAAGTATTTTATTGCACAGCTCCGGGGGTCTTCTTCCGACTTCGGGGGTCTCCGGTGTCGTCGCCATGCTCTCCGGTTCTTTCTTCTGCCGGGCCACCGCTAACTTCTTTAGCTCTTTTGCTAGCGGAGGCCCGGTCTTCTCCGTCGCCTTCTTCTTCTCCCGCTCTCCGGTTCTTCTCCCGCTTCTTTCTTCTGCCGGCCCCTCCACTAACTTCTTTAGCTCTTTTGCTAGTGGAGGGGCCGGTCTTCCCGTCACCGTCGCCGTCTTCTTCTCTCTTCTCCTCCTCGATGTTGACGCGTCGCTTCCTCCCGCTGTAATACTGGCTGTTCGCTCCGCTCCGCATTAATATAGGCTTCTCATGACGTCACAGTCACATGTTCCGGGGCACATGGCCCCGGAGCATGTGACTGTGACGTCATGGGAACATGTGACTGTGAAGTCATGAGAAGCCTATATTAATGCGGAGCGGAGCGAACAGCCAGTATTACAGCGGGAGGAAGCGACGCGTAAACATCGAGAAGGAGAAGAGAGAAGAAGACGGCGACGGCGACGGGAAGACCGGCCCCTCCACTAGCAAAAGAGCTAAAGAAGTTAGTGGAGGGGCCGGCAGAAGAAAGAAGCTGGAGAAGAACCGGAGAGCGGGAGAAGAAGAAGGCGACGGAGAAGACCGGGCCTCTGCTAGCAAAAGAGCTAAAGAAGTTAGCGGTGGCCCGGCAGAAGAAAGAACCGGAGAGCGCGGCGACGACACCGGAGACCCCCGAAGTCAGAAGAAGACCTCCGGAGCGGTGCAATAAAATACTTTAAAAAGCTGTGTGGTTTTTTTATTGCAATTTTTTTCCACCAGGTGAATGGGTAGGGGTACGATGTACCCCATACTCATTCACATAGGGTGGGGGGGCCGGGATCCGGGGGCCCCTTTATTGAAGGGGGCTCCCGGATTCCGATAAGCCCCCGCCTGCAGCCCCCGACAACCAACGGCCAGGGTTGTCAGGAAGAGGCCCTGTCCTCATCAACATGGGGGCAGGGTGCTCTGGGGTGGGGGGGCCGCAGGTCACCCCCCTGCCCCAGAGCACCAAACCCCCCCATGTTGAGGGCATGCGGCCTGGTACGGTTCAGGAGGGAGGGGGGGCGCTCTCTCATCCCCCCTCTTCCCCTGCGGCCTGCCAGCTTGCATGCTCGGATAAGGGTCTGGTTTGGATTTTGGGGGGACCCCCACGCCGTTTTTTCGGCGTAGGGGTTCCCCTTCAAATCCAGACCAGACCCAAGGGCCTGGTATGCTCCTGGAGGGGGAACCCATGCCGGTTTTTTATTTAAAATTTGGCCTGGAGTTCCCCCTCAAGAGCAGCACAGCACAAGTCTCATGCCAAAGTCGGATCATGCAAGACTGCGGTCCGACTTTGATCCGACTTCAATGATAGTCAATGGGCTGAAGTCGGATCAAAGTCGGACCAAAGTAGTACAGGGAGCATTCTCAAAGTCGGACCGACATGTGTCGGACCAGTTAAGACGGCTCCCATAGGGAAGCATTGATTTTCACACGTCATGCGACATGCGCTCCCAATGTCGGAGCGTTTGTCGCCCCAGTGTGAACCAGGCCTAACAGGTAATAAAGCTGTTGGCCCACACCAATTACTTGTTGCTTGATCCTGCATTGTTGTTTCCAAGCTTCATTCTTGTTGTACCAACCCTGTTGAAAGCATTACCACACCATTGCCTGTACTGTATCCAACTTTTTCTCAATAAAATATTTGGAAATACATGGAAAGCTGTTGTCAGACTACATTGAATATGTTTGTTTGTTTTTAGGTAAAAGTGCACTTTAAATAGATTAAGCATCGAGGGTGTCTGGTTTCTCTCTCTGACTGCTTCCCTACCACTGTCTGCTATATACTGTATAGTATATTGGGCCGAGCTAACGCACGTGACGTCGCCATGCCTACGTGGACCAGTAATTTTTGTGAAGCATTGTTTGGAACCTCTGTCATGCATCTTAGGATTGTTATGCATACAAAGCTAGTATTGTTTTTATTCATGTGAGTAGTATTCATACTTTTAATTGCAATAAAACCCTTTAGACAGTTTTACACTATGTGGATTTTTCCATATTGACTTTATGTGGAATTTTGTGCATTTATGGTCCCCATTGATGTTACCATTGATTGGATTCATGAGATACTGCTGAACTTCAGCCAAATATGAAATATTTTGGGACCTGTGATGTGTCCCAGAAAATTGCAGAGAGGGAGGGGCCGCCTAGCAATGGAAGGAGGAAGTGGGACAGGGTACCCACTCCCCCCCCCAAAAAAAAATTGCATGCCAAATGTGGCATGTCAGGGGGCGAGGAGTGCTTAAAGCGGAAGTTCCACTTCTGTTGTTATAATAGTGCAGGCCCTCACGGAAAAGTGTTTGTGCAGTTAGTCACTTATGTTCTTTCCCTGTGAAATCAAAAATGTAACATTAGGGTCAGACTGCAAACCATGAAAACCTGTCTTCTGTTTCAGTTAATAACTTATTGCTGAAATTCCAGGCCTGGAACTGAAAAATGGATAAATAGCGATGTTTTTGTTTTATTTCCTATAATATTGTAATTATCAGCACTGGACAAGAGATGGGATAGTAGTCTGATATGCAACTTGGCATTTATGCTCTCAAAGGAAGAGAATACAATAATCAAATTATAGTTAGCAAGTCACATAGTCTTCATTGTTCACAAATAAATGCATGGACTCACATGACAATCACGGGCAGCAGCCTATTAGGCTAAAGTAGTAATAATTCCAAAAGCAAACATTTGTTAAATTGCAAAAACACAAGTAAAAAGGCGCCTCTGGGTGTAAACACTTAAAAATGGCGACTCACATTTGTGAAGTATGAAACAGGCACATAGTGAGGTCCCAGCAGTGGGGGGGGGGGGGGGGGTCATTAGTAGACAGTCCAATCCTGTGTGGTGAAGTGCTGTGCTCACTGTAACACCACTGATGTAAAGAGCCGGTGCAGTGGAGAGGAACTCAAAGTGAGGCTTGGAGTGCAGATGGTTCAGAGGCGAGGATGGATGACGTCACTGGTAAGCGACTCGTTTCATGAGCATGCGCGCTGTGGATGACATGGCAGCCGCACTCCTTTATCAAGCTGATTTGTGGGACTTGGGGGCTTCATTATAAGGTGTGCACAAGGAGAGGGGCCAGTATAAGCATCTCATAGCAGTAGATGGCGCAAGGAAGTTATATATATATATATATATATATATTGCATAAATAGATGTCTCTATATCTTGGGCAAATTAACAAGAAAGGATAACAGTGGTGATGCAATATATAAGTGAAGGTAATTAAAAAGAAATTAAATGACAATCTGAAACATAATGCGCACAAACATATTGAACAACATGATTACTAAGCAAATTCCTTAATTACCGGTAAGTAAAAAATTTATTAATTAATTATAATAAGTAATTAATAATCACTATGTGAATCAATAGGTAATAAGTGAATCTAAAATAGCATTATTGTATATATTGAAGCAAAGAAACCACAAGAATAAATGGGAATAGGGAGAGGAAGAATGAAGGAAGGGGATAAAGGGGTAACTATTTAACCCACAATAAATTAAAATGAATTGTTAAAAAACACAGGGGATGTGATTGAACCGTTATCAAAAATAAAAAGAGCTGGAATATTTTAAAACATAATGGATCATGATATTACATTAGTATCAATTACTGAAAGGGGATATAGTGCATAACCAAACATGACAGGAATCGTACACTGCATGACGTACAATAGATTGTAAAATTAATAAAATTGTTATAAAAGTGTTAAAAATATATATATATATATTTGTGGGGAAAAAAAAAAAAATATATATATATATATGAGATACATATATATATGTATTTATATATGTGTACACACACACATATACATACATGAAGGTCATGAATATGTCCAAACTGACCACAGTACTAACCGCCAGGAAAGGCCGCTATAGGTCAGGTGGTAAACCAGGAACTCTTTTTAGAATGCGTTTTTAAGAATGGGATCCTAGGCTAATAGCGTGACCAATACTTACGAATGCCCGCCGCCCCCCGAAGACCAGACCTGAAGGAAGTGTAAATATAAAATTGTTAAGTATACAATATATTATATATAATAATTTATACACACACATGCATGCATATATGCATGTATACACATATCTATGTGCAATGCAGATTAACACATATACTAAAGGATGGTGGCAATCTCAATACCTCCATTGATACCTCCTGGTGAAAGGACATCTAGGTTGTAAATCCAGTATGTTTCTCTATCGCACAGTTTTTTAAAGCGTTCAGCTGCAGGAAGGGTTCTGGGGATCTGCTCAATGACCCATACTTGGAGTCCATTGGTAGATTTATGGTGGACCTCTGCAAAGTGTCGTGTGACACTGTGTGGGTCCTCACCTCCTTCAATGAACCACCTATGTTTGCCAAATCTCTGCCTCAGAATTGTACTAAAGATACCAATTACGTAGAACTTAGGGGGTTATTTACTAAAACTTGAGCATGCAAAAGCAGGTGCAACTCTGCATAATAACCAATCAGCCTCCAGCTTTTATTGTCAAAGCTTAATGGAACAAGCTGTAGTTAGAAGCTGATTGGCTCCCATGCACAGCTGCACCAGATTCTGAGTGCACCATTTTTAGTAAATCAACCCCTTAGTGTGATCCTTCAAAGGAAATTTCTCAATAAACAGTACCCTGAGGCTCTAGTGGACAAAGCATATGAATTTTATCTAAAGGGTAAACCTCCCAAACCTACCCACAAACTGGGAAATCACTCTACCAGGTTCATCACCACATTCCACTCTCAATACAAAAAGATGGAGAACATATTATCAAACTACTGACACATCTTACAACAAGATCCGCACCTTAAAATTATTCTCCCTGCACCTCCTAGGGTTACATATTGTAGAGCTCCTAATTTGAAAAATAAAATTAAAGTAAATTTAAATCCACCATAGCCCCACTGTCCATGCCGGTACTCATACCATTGGTAGGTATGTATCAGTGTCGTAAGGCACTGTGCAAAACATGCAAATTTGTACAGCATGGCCAAAAATGTTTCAGTACAAAAGATAAAACCTACCAACTAAAATAATTTTTAACTGTTCCTCTGACTTTGTAGTTTATGGACTCACCTGTCCTTGCGGTTTGATTTATGTTGGCCGAACCATCCGAGCCATGAGGCAGAGATTCGGCGAACATATTCATTACTCTACCTGCCAATTTTTACCCCTAGTGCTTTTATCTGCAGACACGGAAAAAGCATTTGATAGGGGAGACTGAACATTCCTAAATGCCACTTTAGAACATAGTGGCGAAAAAGGGATGCACAGCTGGATTACAGCACTCTATCCGGTTCCCTCGGCCTAGAGTGAGAACCAACGATACAAGCTCAGAAGTGTTCTCTATATGAAATGGAGCAGGCAAGGCTGCCCGCTTTCTCCCCTTATCTCTATACTTACCCTGGAACCATTCTTGCGCACGGTTAGGGTCCTCCAGGATATACTGTAAAGGGTATTCAGACAAAGGGGATGGTACAAAAATTAGCAGATTTTTTCCCCAATGTCTTTTTTTCCCTCGCAGTTTAGTAGAACTGCGCAAATATGGCGCCTTGTCGCACTTTAAAGTGAACTATTCAAAATCAGAAGTGATGGGAGTGAGCATAGACGCAAATGCAAAACAGCATATACAGTATTCAACTTTAAATGGATGGATTCAGGCCCAGACTGGGACAAAAAATAGGCCCGGGCATTTTAGACTGAGCAGCCAACTTTTCCAGGGATCGGGGGGGGGGCGGTTGGTAGACATTCGCGGGGAAGCTGGTGTCGGTCCTCCACACTGTAATGTGCAGGGACACTGTGATATAAAGGGAACTGCACTGTAAAGGGGCACTGCAATGATTACAGTGCAGTCCCCTTTATATTACCGTGTCCCAGTCCTATTGTGGCCATACAATGCTAGTACTGTCTGTCTCCTATTGTGCCCACACTGCCCAGTGACACTGACATGCTCTCTCTCAGGTGGTGCGGGAACAGCGTGGCTCTCTCTCTCTCTGGTGGTGTGAGAACAGCATGGCTCTCTCTCTCGGATGGTGCGGTACAGCTTGGCTCTCTCTGGTGGTGTGGCTCGCTCTCTGGTGGTGCGGTACAGCGTGGCTCTCTCTGGTAGTGCAGTACAGCATGGCTCTCTCTGGTAGTGTGGTACAGCGTGGCTCTCTCTCTGGTGGTGCGGTACAGCGTGGCTCTCTCTCTGGTGGTGCGGTACAGCGTGGCTCTCTCTCTGGTGGTGCGGTACAGTGTTGCTCTCTTTCTGGTGGTGTGGTACTGTGTGGCCCTCTCTCTGATGGTGCGGTACAGCGTGGCTCTCTCTCTGGTGGCGCGGTACAGCATGGCCCTCTCTCTGGTGGTGCGGTACAGTGTTGCTCTCTTTTTGGTGGTGTGGTACTGTGTGGCCCTCTCTCTGGTGGTGCGGTACAGCGTGGCTCTCTCTCTGGTGGTGCGGTACAGCATGGCCCTCTCTCTGGTGGTGCGGTGCAGCGTGGCCCTCTCTCTGGTGGTGTGGTGCAGCGTGGCTCTCTCTGGTGGTGTGGTGCAGCGTGGCTCTCTGACAGCAGCCCACAGCTCTCCCCCTTGCCCCACCGTGCGGACACCTTGGCTGGAGGAGGAGGAGCAGTCCCTGGGAGCAGAGAGCAGAACTGCCAGCGCAGCTCTGAGGCTGAGCTGTGTGTGAGAGAGACACACAGCTCAGCCCATGCAGCCGAAAGTTCCGCCGGAGAAGACACAGGCACGGCCGGGTAGCTGTAGCGGCGAGCGGCTGCCACGGCCCATGTTAACCATGTTTAGGCCGCGGTCGCCACTTACCTCCCGCTGTGCGGCCTGAACAGCAACAGGCTACGGAGCGGGAGGCCTCGGCCCACCGGGCAAATGCCTGGTCTGTCCTATGGCCAGTCGGGACCTGGACAGATTCACATATTCGTTACTTAGTTACGAATATTCCAAACAATCTACGTAAAGTTTTAGAACTTAATTTCTCTCTGCTTAAATGAATCCTTTGGAAATGGGATAAGGAATTGTTTACCTGGTTTGGTCAGACTAGCATTATTAAAATGAATGTTATGCCTCGATTGATTGATTTTTTACAATCAATACCAATTAAACTTTCCCAAGGCTTCTTAAAGGATTTCTGTACCGGGTTTGTGAAGTTCATATGGGAGGGTAACCCAGCGAGAGTGAGTATATCTATTTTGACACTCCCAAAGATAAAAAGTGGTATTGGTTTTCCAGACACAATAAATATCATGAGGCTGTGCACTTATCTAGATTACTTGATTGGTGTGCCCTTGATTGGTGTGCCCAAACAATGGGTACACTTAGAAAAGGCAACCGTGGGTATACTGTTGGCTGGACTCCCCTGGATTTCAGGGGATGTCATACTGATAGAGGCCACTCAATGACTGGAGCCACCCTCAAGGCTGCAAAATCTGTGTTTAAACATACTGACCTTTTACCTTTTCCTAGTCCTTTAATGTTGGGTAGTCCATCTTTTCAATCTGGGCTGAACGATCGTCAATTTGACATACTTAGTCGTCAGGGTTCTTTTTGTTTGCTGCATTTTTCTCAAGAAAATCAGCTCATAACGAGCCATGAAACTGCAAGTAACTTCTCCCACACTCTGGACTTCGTCCACTGTGCTCAGCTTGGTGCTTATCTTCACACTTTGCCAGAGAGATGTTTTAAAATAAGAATTCTGACCAAGTTCAAGCAGACCTGCATTGTAGGGAAGCCAATGAGACATTCATTATCTCACCTGTACTCCTCGTTGGTATTGGCCAATACCCCACAGGATCTTCCTTTTCTCCAACAGTGGGAAAGAGATCTTCAAACTAACTTCATGCAAACTCAAAAAGATAGAATTCTAATATTTTCTCATAACTCTTCCGTAGTCGAGCCGATACCAAGATGGAGTATACAAACTCCCTTCAAGATGGTACCAAACTCCATCAGTACTAAATCGTAGGTTCCCTCAGACCTCAGATGTCTGTTTGGTACTGTCGGGAATTAGAGGGTACCCTATTTCACATTTTTTTTTCGGAATGTCCAAAGTTGAAGGACTTCTGGGATATGGTTGAACCTACGGTTAAAGAGCTAACAGGTGTGTCTCTTGAGAGGAAGCCTATAGCATATTTACTCCATGAAACGCCCTTATCCAATAAAAGCTATAAAAATGTGTTGTTAAAACACCTTTTAACGTCTTCAAAAGCATGTATACCAGCACTTAGTTGTTGTTGTTTTTTTTTTTGGGGAGGGTGTTATTTTAAGGATAGAAAAAAAAGGGGCATAAGAAGCATGTATTCCGATCTTAAAAGGGTTTGAAATTCAGGGTAGAGCAGTTGATGAGAATAGCAGTTAAACCGTGTACACACGATCGGTTTTACCGATGAAAACAGTCCGATGGACTGTTTTCATCGGACAAACCGATCGTGTATGGGCCCCATCAGTGTTTTTTCCATCGGTGTGAAAAAATAGAACATGTTTTAAATTTATCCGATAGGAAAAAAAACGAGAGCAAAATCCAATCGTCTGTGTGGAAATCCATCGGATAAAAAACCCACGCATGCTCAGAATCAAGTCGACGCATACTCAGAAGCATTGAACTTAATTTTTCTCGGCTCATCGGAGTGTTTTACGTCACCGCGTTTCAAACGGTCCGTTTTTTGACTGATGGTGTGTGGGCAAGACTGATGGAAGACAGTTTCATCGGATTTCCGATGGAAAAAAACATCGGATTAGAATCCATAGGATATCCCATCGTGTGTACAGGGCTTAAGACATTATGCTGTATAGTAAAGTTGCATATGCATAGGCTTTAAATCCTAATGTTTAACCTCCATGGCGGTATGATTATGTCAGATTTTTGATGCTGAAAGCGGTTCAATTATATTGCATGGAAATTTGGCGTTTTATATTGTAGGCCTGTAATTCTTAGGAATAACACACTTAAATCTGTCCAAACAAGAGTCTAGCAGACATCCCGGGTATGATAAAGTTTGAAACACAAAATCATAAATTATAATATAATAAATAACTATAATTAATAATAACAAATAATAATATAATAATAATAAAAATGATTCCATTATGTAATCAAATCAAAAACACTGAGATTTGCTCAGTTGCAGAATTGTCGCTGTCATTACTTTCAGTGTTTGATGCCGAATTTCCCCACAAATCACTATTGCTCAATTCTGCAAGTGATTCTAATTTATTATCGCTGTTTTCTAGCGGGTCTAAAACTACTTTTGACATAAAGGGACACTTTGTAGTTGCTATGGACAATCTCATGTTTCCAGGCAGAAAAAATAGGATTTTTGTACTCACCGTATAAACCATTTCTCTGAGTTCATGGACGGACACAGCAGCATCTTGACATATGGGTATTATCCTCCTGTTAGGAGATTGACTAGGCAGAAAAACAGCATGTTAAGTGTTAAAACACATCACAGTACAGTACCGCCCAGGGAGAGGTCCCCCAGGGTACATCCCCTCTCCCTGCATCATGCAGCTCAGTTCATAAAAAAGCAATACAAACATAAAAAAGGAGGGGTGGGTGCTGTGTCCGTCCATGAACTCAGAGAAATGGATATTACTGTGAGTACAAAAATCCTATTTTCTCTTCCGTTCATGGACGGACACAGCAGCATCTTGACATATGGGACGTCCCCAAGCAGTGTCAAAAAAACGAGGGGTGGGAAAACAGCAAACAAACTTCACCCCAAACAAAAACAGAGCTCCTCAACGGAGGAGTTGCAACCTTAAACAGCCGCCTGTAAAACCTTGCGGCCGAAGGAAGCATCCGAAGATGCACTCACATCAACCTTGTAAAATTTTGAGGAAATGTGAACGGACGACCGGGTTGCCGCCTTACACACTTGTGAGACAGACGCTTGATGCCCTGGTCAAATGTGCTGTAACCGGGAAGGGAGGCGCCCACCCTTTTAGGGCATAGGCCTGGATCACGATCTGTCTGATCCACCTAGAGATGGCGGCCGATGAGACCATCAGACCCTCCTTAGGACCAACCACCAAAGCAAACAGTGAGTCCGACCTCCGTAATGAAGCAGTGGCAGTGAGGTAAACCCGCAGAGCTCGGACAACATCCAAGGAATGCAACGCATCCTCTGTGGGATGCGACAGACGAGGACACAAAGACGGAAGTACAATGTCCTCATTGAGGAGAAAAGCCGAAACGACCTTAGGAAGAAATGAAGGCTGCAGACGCAGCACCACCTTATCCTTGTGAAAGATCAAATCAGGAGCCTTGCAAGACAAGGCTGCCAGTTCATAAACCCGTCTGACTGATGTAATAGCCACCAAAAGGGCCACCTTCAGTGAGAGAATCAGTAAGGGAATCTCCCTAATGTTCTCAAACGGCGGTCGTTGAAGTACTGAGAGGACCAGATTCAAGTCCCACGGAGGCAGTGGAGGACGTACCGGAGGGGCCCCATGTCGAACCCCCGACACAAAACGTACTCAGCAAACACGAACGAACAAGTCTTCTGGACTGCAGCACTCCAAAAAATAAAAGCCTTGATTTTAAAATAAGGAATCCAAAATACATGCTATACATCACGGCACACAGGTCAAAAAAATCCGGCTAACATGTTTTGCACTATGCTAGTGCTTATTCAAAGCTACCTAATGCACAAAAATTAAACCAATATATACCCTAAAAGAAAAAGGGATCATGTGATCCAGCACCATGTGAAAACAATTATTCAATGATCTACTTGTAAATGAGTGATTCTAGTGAAGCAGTGTGATCATCCGATCACTGTGATAAGAGAGGAGAGAATCATTCTCAAAAAATCAATGAAGAAAAAAAGTATGTGTGAAGGATATGTGTGTGTGTGTGAATAAAATCATGTAAATAATAATAAAATGTGATATAATCATATCAGGATGTAATAAACATTAAAATAGGAATGGAATTAGTAAGATAGAATAAAGTCAAAATGGTAGCGATTCCACGCTGTCTCAGCAAGGCCAGAATTGGGGCGAGCACCTTGGTGAACACCCTCGGCGCCGATGCCAGACCAAAGGGGAGTGCCACAAATTGATAGTGGTCTTCCCCAACCGCCAAGCGCAGAATCTCTGATGCCTGGAGCATATGGGGACATGCAAGTATGCGTCCTTGATGTCCAAGGACGCCAGAAAGTCCTCCGGATGGAGAGCAGCGACAACAGAGCGAACTGATTCCATCCTGAACCTTTGCATTTTCACAAAGCAATTGAGGGCCCTGAGATCCAGGATAGGACGGACCCCGTCCTTCTTTGGGACTACAAACAGATTTGAGTAAAACCCCTGAAACCGTTCCTGCAATGGTACAGGTACAACCACCCCACACACCAGCAGATCCTGAACTGCCCCAAACAGGGCCTCCCGATGACTCGGAGGAAGCTGGAGGTTGGAGGAAAAAAATCTGTTCGGTGGGCAAGAGAGAAACTCTATCTTGTACCCTGGGGAAATTGCTTTGCAAACCCACCGGTCGGAGAGTAGAGACGTCCACCGAGCCGCGAATTCGCGAAGACGGCCCCCCACCCAAGCATCGGGCAAGGGCAGACCTTCATGCAGACGCAGATTTGTCCGCAGGTTTGTTGGGCTTGCGAAACCAGGGACGCTATTGTCCTTCGGAGGTGCCTTAACGGCCTGGGAGCGTTTACCTGCAGAACCGGGCGGATGAAAAAAACGCTTGTGAGCGGTGAAGGAGGGCCCCTGCCTACGACGTGGCTCCTTACTGGATTGCGGGAGCAGAGTGGTCCTACCTCCCATGGCATCTTTGATAATGTCATCCAGAGAGGCTCCGAAAAGCCTTTCACCTTTAAAAGGTAAATCCACCAGGGCCTTCTTAGAAGATTGGTCCGCGAACCAACACTTTAGCCAGACCAGGCGGCGCAACACCACCGCATAGACCGTGGCTCTGGAGAGCAAGGGAATCGTATCCAAGGCTGACTCGCAGACTTATTTAAGGCCCTGTACCAACTGGTCGGCCAGTTCCACCCATTCCGGGGAAACGTGATTTTCTTTCAACCCCAGGTGCAACAATTTTTCCCATTCAGTAAGCGTCTGAGACACTAGGGCCCCGGCCACGACAGGACGCACTGCTGACCCCACCACTGTAAACAGAGGGCGAGCTATGGCCTCAGCCCTCTCGTATGCGGGGTCCTTGAAGGCAGAAGCCCCTACCACCGGAATCGTGGTCACTTTGTTTAGTCTGGACATGGGGGGGGGTCCCCTGTCGGGGGATAAGTCAATTTTTTCAGGAAATTCTCCTCAAAAGGGGTAACGAACCGCTAAACGTTTTGGGGCTGAAAAGACCTTTTGCGGCCGATCCCACTCCTTGTATAAGAGCTTATCCAGGTAAGGTACACAAGGAAACACCTTAGCAGTGCGTTTCGGCGTACAGAATCCAAAAGGGACCGATATCTCTGTCTCCACCGTATCCTCCATTTGTAAAGTATCCCGCACCGCGGTGATAAGTGCTCCTACAAGCGCCCTATCATGCGCTGACCCTGACCCAGAGTCATCCTTACTGTCCGAACGGTCTAGGTCCGCACCCTCAGACACATCAGAGCCAGGTAAGAAAAAAAGAGAGGGATAGGTACACAAAAAAGGAGAGCTCATCCCCTATAATCACACAGGAATATTATTTAAAGAACCTTTTAAATCACCAGTAATATTACTCTTGGAGGCTATCCGCCGATATGGGTGATGATATTAATGGTCTTGAGGTTATTATCCTGTATTTTTCCTCTGAATTATTTTGAGCATATAAACAAAAAGGGAGGAAGGAAATAGTTCCTTCCAAAAGAAATTCTTCAGTGAGGAATTGTGAAAAAATATATATATTTTCTTTATTATATAAACCGCAATGTAATATAATGATTTAACAAACACTTAATATACACACCCTTCACGTATATATTTAAAATTAGACTAGTCTAAAAACCTGTGAACATGGGTGGCCACCCAACCCGCCACACACACCACAATCAGCCTGTTTGCAACTCATCCACCAATTCACCTAAATTAATCCAGATTGTTTGAATGTCTGAAAAGGGACCTTACCCAGTTCAGACAGGCAGTCTATATTGGAATGGATTAAATACAGAAAATATAGTCAATCGTTTTTAAAGACTCAATAAAGAAACGGAAAGTCAATGCTGTAATTGGACTTAGCTGAATGGGAGCCCGCGTTAATAATTGTCTGTATAATGGACAATGTTCACATATTCATTGGCTTGTATGGCCATATAAGAGATCTGGTATTTATAATCGCTGATTTACTGACATGGCATATATAGACATGAATGAGTTGGTTGGATCTCACCATTAGAAGTATTCCACAGGTGGATTTTTTCTTTATTCATATAGCCACTGTCTTTCAGGTATTTCCTAGTAGCGATAGTCACATCAGAGCCAGGGTCGGGAGCAGTAGCTGGGCCCGGTTCTGTGTCAGAGTTGTCCCCGGAAGATGGCGGGGGGAGGGGGCGTTTTTTTACCCCCCTTCTTTCCACACGCCGCTTCCACTCTGGCCACAAAAGTCTTTCAGGACCGCTGACACAGCGTCCACAGATATAGCAGGTGCAGGGGCACCAATTGTCAACTCGGGTATGTTTGGGGAAGCGGCGTCCGCTTCTGACGCCATGCTGACCCACTCGCCTTACACCCCTGGGGATGTAAGACAAAGTACATGGACCACCCTCCTAGCTGCCACAGAGAGGACTCACCACCCGGACCAGGTACCGCACAGCTGCCATCCGCGCTATCCCTCCTAAGGCGCTCTCCCTGTGTCACTGTCTGTGAGAAGTGTGCTGGAGCTGTTTGCGCCATTAGAATGACCACTAGAGGTAAAAACCTCTTCAAAAATGGCCGCCGACCCACCGCCCTGTAAACAGAGAAACAAGAAAATGGCCGCCGAGCGCAGATACAAACAACAGCGCCGGACGCTGCCAAAATGGCGCGGGCCGCATGTAGTGCACAAAGCACACACACAGTAGGCAGCGAACACCCGGGGCCCCCTAAAGAAGGCCCCCCCACACATAACCAGTGAACAGCACCCCCACAAAAGTGGACCCACTGTGCAGCCCCCCGCCATAGTATGGAGCCCCCCTAGGTGGACCCCTGTTAAGCAGCCATCCAGAGCCTAGGGAGGATGGGAGGAAGGGAGAGAGGAAAGGAAGGTTGGGACCCTCTATCGACCTCCCCGGGAATGCCCAGCCGTACAACCCTGCCGGAGCAGAGGGGCCGCTACTTACCCGTCCTGTAGCTGAAGGCATTCCTGACAGACCCAACGTCCGCGTGGTTAGGGCATGGCTGTCGGCCCGACACACTGTGACGCGGACATATAGCCCGATCATATGTGTGTCCCGGAGCATATAGCTCACCGGCCACCCCAGGAGCAACGGGGCATGTCAAGGACAGCCCAGCGTGTAGCTAAAAGGCCGGCACATGCTTGATGGCTGAACAGGGGAGACTACAAGGATCGAGGATCCAGCCTGTCACCCAGTTGGCAGTTGATAGTAAATCTCAAGATCAAACAAAAAAAAAAAAAATAGAAAAAAATCCCCAGGCCACATGGGCCCACATGCAGCCATGTCATTCTCCTATGCTAGGCAGAAAAAAACTGAGCTGCATGATGCAGGGAGAGGGGATGTACCCGGGGGGACCGCCCCCTGGTCGGTACTGTACTGTGTGATGTGTTTTACCACTTAACGTGCTGTTTTTCTGCCTAGTCAATCTCCTAACAGGAGGATAATACCCACATGTCAATATGCTGCTGTGTCCATCCATGAACGGAAGAGAAAACAGTATTTACCGTATATACTTGAGTATAAGCCGAGTTTTTCAGCACATTTTTTTTTGTGCTGAAAATGCCCCTCTCGACTTATACTCAAGTCACCTTTTTGCGCCTGATCTCCCGGAATTCGGGGACCCGGTTTTGGCCGGCCATAGGTCCCCTGGACCTCAAACTTGGCACACACGTAGCCCCACTCTTCCTCTACAAGTGTGCAAAGTTTTTTTTCCGGGGGACCTACAGCCGGGGAGCACCAATTTTTGAAACCCGGGCACCCCTTCCATAGACTCCCATGTTAAACTGTAATTTCTCCGGTGACTTTGGGGAACCGGTAACGGCCGGTCGTAGGTCCCTTGGACCCAAACCTTGGCACACATCATGTAGCCCCATTTCTCCTCTATAAGTGTGCAAAGTTTTTTGCCGGGGAGCACCGATTTTTCAAAGCCGGGCACCCCTTCCATAGACTCCCATGTTAAACGTCAGTCTAGTCATGGACACAGTGAGGCATGGGCACAGTGAGGCATGGGCACAGTGAGGCATGGACACAGTGAGGAATGGACACAGTGAGGCATGGGCACAGTGAGGCATGGGCACTGTGCCCATGCCTCACTGTGCCCATGACAATAATTTGCATATAAGCCTTTAAAATTAGCACTTTAGATTTCTCCCATAGACTTTTCAAATTTGCCGCGAACACCCCAAATTGTTCGCTGTTCGGCGAACGGGCGAACAGGCAATGTTCGAGTCGAACATGAGTTTGACTCGAACTCGAAGATCATCCCAACTAGGGACAAAAGGGATGTGAAATAATTTTATACAGTACTGTAATCTCTAAGATTACAGTGTACTGTATGTATTGTTTGTTTTAAATTTTTTGAATTTGGCGCCGTGCTCCGTCCCCATGCATCGCAACGCTCGCAGGGAACGAAGCTCAGCACTGTGAATCGAGCGGAGGAGGAGACATGCTCGCAGACACAGCAGGGAGACATCGCAGGAGCCAGGGGACAAGGTAAGTAACTTTCCCTGGATACTGCGATGCAATCCCGAGTGTGGCTCGGGGTTACCGCTTTTGGTACTGAAATCTCACCCCGAGCCACACTTGGGAATACCACCAGGGAGGTTAAGGGCTGGTTCACGCCAAAAAAACGTTCTCCAGATCTGTTTTGCATGCGTTTCTGCATGCGCGGTTTAAATGCGTTTTTTTGTGCATTTTTGATACGTTTCCAGATGCATTCCTGATGCTTTTTTTCTTCTTTTTAAATTGTTGATGCATTCCAGTGGAAGAGTAGAGAGCAAGCCACCCTATTCCATCAGATTGTGGAGCCGTTATCTCCGGCGCACTTTCCACAGCTCAGCTGTTTGGGCTTTTTTTAGCACATGTGCAGCCGATCGCACTTTTGCAATTTGCAAACTTTCCCTCAAGCACATCAAGCGTGGCAAAAACACCAGCCATTTGGGTACCACATGCTTGATAAGGCATTTAACCTGCCCGTTGGCAAGAGAACCCAAAAACCACACAAAAGGGATGCAATTCTGCTACTTCTCACTCCTCACCTTTACGGTCTACACCCGCTATACCTCATGACTAGGGATGGGCCGAACGACCCCCAGTTCGGTTCACACCAGAACTTTCGAACATTGTGAAAGTTCGGAAATTAATAACGAACCCCATTGAAGTCTATGGGACCCGAACGTGAAAAATCAAAAGTCTCCATTTTAAAGGCTCATTTGCAAGTAATTGGGCATGCAATGGTTATGGGGGTCCAGGAACTGCCCTGGAGGACATGTATCAATGAAAAAAAGTTTGTAAAACATGTCATTTTTAAATAAGCAGTGATTTATTGGTGATTTAAAGTGAAAGCATAAAAATGAAAAGTTCCTCTTAATATAGTGCCTGGGGGGTCCCCTTAGAATACATGTAAAGTGGCACATCTGTACTGTGTATAGAAGCTGCTGCAGAAATAATTGCATTTATAAAACCCCAAAAAAGGAAAATTTATTATCAAATACTTACCGTAATTTTCCTTTCCTGATGGACTCCATGGTAGCCTACATGTGGGTTAACCCCGCCTCCTCTCAAATGCTATAGGACCCCATACCCATAAAAGTAAGCTCACCTCTCAGCACTGTGTTCCGTAGCTAGCCGACTCTTGAACACTTACTTTCTCTCTTTCATTAATATTTTCTTTCAGGGTGGGAACTCCGTCTGCCATGGAGTCCATCAGGAAAGGAAAATTACGGTAAGTATTTGATAATAAATTTTCCTTTTTCCTGACAGACTACATGGCAGCCTACGTGTGGGAAATAACTAGCCAGACCACACAGGTGGGTATGCTGAACAGAAAAGCTTTAATTTGTCCTGTCAACCAACAGGATTCTTAACCCAAAATTAACAGAAGACAATGATGCCGGTTCAATGCAGTAATGGGCCATAAACGTATTAATAGAGGCCCACGAGGCCGCTTTACAAATGACATCTGGAGCCACATGTCGGGCCGCCGCCCAGGATGCTGCCATTCCTCTGGTGGAGTGTGCCGTCACTGCCTGTGGAGGAGCCAAGCCCTTAGCCCTGTATGCTTGCTGGATTGATTGAACAATCCATGATGCAATTGTCCTGGTTGAAGCATTCTTCCCTTTATTGCTTCCAGAATGTAGAACAAACAGATGATCAGATCGTCTGAAGGAAGAAGTAATTTGCAAATACTCTTTTAGGATTTTACCTATATACAGGGGATGAGTTTCACTGGAATCTGGAGTCTTAAATGTAGGTAGAACAATTTCTCGATTTTCATGAAATACCGAAGACACTTTTGGATTTGAACCCAACATGGGTATAAGGACTACTCGATCCGGGAAAAATGTTAGAAAAGGTTCTTCATGACCCAGTGACCCGATCTCAGAGACCCTCTTAGCCGAGGTGATGGCTACTAAGAAGGCTACCCTAGCTGAAAAGTCCTTAATGGAGGACGGGGAGGGCCCCGACGTACTGAGTCCAGTCAGCAAATCTAGAATGAGGGGAAGATCCCACTTGGCAAATCCAGGCTTCCTTTGGGGCTTAATTCTTGATGCCCCCCGAAAGAATTGTCTGACTAAGGGATGGACTGCCCATGAGACCCCAGAGAAAGCTGACAAGGCTGAAACTTGTATTCTCAAAGAACTAACAGATAAGGGTAAGTCTAGTCCGGTTTGAAGAAAACTAAGAGCATCCAGAACTCCTGGATTTCTGAAGGACCTCCCAGAAGCAGAGGAGAACTCAACAAATTTGGCCCAGATTCTTCCATAAACCTTGTTGGTACTTGCCCTTCTTGAGCTCAACAGTGTAGAAATCACTCTAGAGGCACAACCAAGGGATTCCAGACTCTCCCTCTCAAGAACCAGACCGTCAGTCTCATCAGTGCCGGACAAGGGTGTAGGAGTGACCCTTGAGAGAGAAGGTCTGGCCTGAGAGGAAGAGGTACCGGGTCTCGATAGCTCAGTTGGATCCGGAGAGGAAACCAAGGCCTGTTTGGCCAGTAAGGAGACACCACTGTTACTTCGGCTGATTCCGCTTCAAGTTTCCTCAGAAATTTGAGAATTATCGGGATCGGGGGAAAGGCGTATGCCCTCCTGAACCTCCATATGTCCGTCAGGGCATCCATTCCGACTGCCTGGCTGCAACGGCCCCGAGAGTAGAACTTCACTACTTTGGAATTGTAAGGGGAAGCGAATAGGTCCACTTCGGGATTGACTCCCAGGGACAGAATCTCCAGTTGAAGCACTGTACGTGGAGGGACCACTCGTTGTTGTCTAGACGAGTGCGTGAGAGGAAATCCGCCTGTTCTGTACTCCCGGAATGAAAACTGCTGATATGTTGGCCAGATTTTTCTGGACCCAAGTCATGATGGGCTCGACTTCTAAAAGAAGTGTGGAACTCCGTGTCCCCCCTTGTCTCTTCACGTATGACACTGCTGTAGTGTTGTCCATCCTGATCAACACTGATTCTCCTTTCAGAAACCGAGAAAAGGATTGGAGGGCACACCAAGTCGCCCGGAGCTCTAGGACATTTGAGCCTGGGTTGCGGAGGCGAGCGTCCCACCTGCCCTGAGCAAGGTTCTGACCACAGAGAGCCCCCCAGCCGGAACCGCTGGCATCGGTCGTGATTGTGACCCAGGAGATGGGGGCAATGGAGTGACAGTTTTGCAAATTCTTGAGTTGGAGCCACCAGAAGAGGCTGTTCCTCATTGTTGCAGATATGTGGATGAGTTGACTCTTGTCCCCTGACTTCCACTGCCGGAGGAACCCTGACTGAAAAGGGCGTAACCTCCATAGAACCCATTTGACCATGGGGGTCGTGGAGACCATTGTGCCAATGATTCTTAGGCATTGTGATGCTTTCAGATGAGGAGCATCCAGAGCACGAGAAAACCTCTTCCGAATCACCGGAATCTTCTCTACCGGCAGGGAGATGGTGTTCTCCACTGTGTTGAACAGAGCCCCTAAGTAAATTAAGCGTTGGGCTGGATCCAGGTGGCTTTTTTCCAGGTTTAGAAGCCATCCAAAGCTGGAAAGGATTGAGATCACTTGTTCTCTGTGCACCAGCAGCTGTTCTCTGTTTTGAGAAAGAACTAGGAGATCGTCTAAATAATGGTAAAGACGCACACCCTTTAACCTGATGAGGGCCACTACGGCCAGGAGGACCTTGGTGAAAACCCGAGGGGAAGTTGTCAACCGAATGGTAGGCAGATGAATTGTAGATATTCTTGCCCGACATGGAACCGGAGGTACTTTAGAATGTCCTTTGCCACTGGCACGTGGAAATAGGCGTTTTTCAGGTCTATTGAAATCATCCAGTCGCCTGGTTGGATGGCTTGTTGGATTGTTGACAGAGTCTCCATTTTGAATTTTCCGTGCCCTATAAATTTGTTCAGGTACGTCAAGTCTATTACCGGGCGCCAGGCACCGATTTTCTTTTGGACTAAGAAAAGGGGGGGAGTTTACTCCTTGGAACTGTTCTTCCTCTGGGACACACACTACTGCTCCCTGGGTTTTCAGCAGATCGACGTAGGACAGTAAGGCCTGTTTTTGTTCTTCCGTACTTGGGAGTAGGGTGGAGACAAATCTGGGGGGAGGAATGCTGGAGAAGGACCATGCATGACCTGACGACACTGTCCTGATGACCCAGAAGTCTGAGATTGAGGCCACCCAGACGTGCCGGAAGAGGAGCAGGCGTGCTCCCACCCGACTCACCTGAGCGGGCAAAATCTCAAAAGGATTTAGCCTGATCGCGACCACTGGACACCTGGCTCTTTGCTGGCTTGCGAAAGGACGCTTGACCTCTACTCCAGTTTCTTCTGAAGTCCAGGCCAGGTCTATAGGAGCGTGCTTCCCTCGAACGCTCCGGGCTGCGTCTTCTGAAATGGAGCTTCCTTCGACCCTTTGGACGCTTGTCCTGTGGAAGAAAGACAGGTTTTCCGCCTGTGGCCTTAGCTATGGCGTCATCTAGCTTATTTCCAAACAGCGATGATCCTTCAAAAGGAATTTTGCACCAGGTTTCTTTAGAAGATGGGTCGGCCTGCCAAGGGCGTATCCATAGGGCTCGTTTAGCTGTAACTGAGGATAGCATAATCCTGGACAGTAGACGGATCAGATCGACCGATGCTTCTCCCAAAAAGGCCACCGCTAGTTTTAGCTCTGCTGCTGCCGAATTACTGGCCAGCTCTTATGAAACACCTTTAAGAAAGGAATCTACATTCTCAGTCCATGCCTCCATAGCCTTAGACACGGCTGCCAAGGCTAGGGCGGGTTTACAAGCTGTCCCAGCAAGACCATAAATTCTTTTGAGTTCCTGATCCATTCTTCTGTCAAGACTGTCCTTAAATGAGACTGCGTCCTCTAGAGGGAGCGTGACGTGTTTAGCCAGAGGCATTACCGCTGCGTCCACAGGAGGAATATTCTCCAGATATTTTACCTCATCCGCCTTTGAAGGGATACATTCTGGAGGCTTTATTTGTCATCGAGGACTTCCTTTCCACTTTGCTCCACTCCTCGTCAAAAATGCCCTTAAGTTCGGCTAAAAGCGGAAAACTTGGGCGCTCTTTCCCCAGGCGCTTGAAAAAATGTTTCTGCTTAGCTGGGGGAGTAGATGGGTCTTCCCACATAAGGGCCTCTTTGATTAATAAGCGGTGTCACTTGAGAGAAATCAAATTCCACACTCTCTTCATCACTCCAATTCTCCTTCCGAGGGAAGAGGCGAGGATTCGTAGGGCTGGGAAGGACCTGGGAGCCAGATCGAGTAGTGCTGGACTGGCTTTGTGCGTGGGAAGCATCCATCTCCTTCAGGGAACGTTGCACCACCTGTTTCACTAGAGACTCGATCCGTTGATCCTCTGTCTTTTTTTCCCCAACCGCATGGGCATAGGAATGGCTGCATAATGATTTGCCCTCTGGGACTCGTGAGCCGCATCCCCAGCATGCTCTCTGATCAGAATGACTGTCCTGGTGGTGGGAGCGGTGTCTGGAGGAGGAATGGGAGCTTCTCCTCTGGTGGTGAGATGCAGACGGAGAATCACGTCTGTGTTTTGATTTTGAAGAAGTTGACGAATGCTGCGGCATGGCAAGGTCTGTGTCGATTTGAAGGTCCGCGGAAGGGCTAAAAGGAAAAAAGGGAATTGGGGGAAACAAATAAGCCATCAAGCAACGATACTTGTGACTGAACCCCAAGCCCTCCCCTCTCCCGCACATACCTTGTGCGTGAGGGCTGGCCACATGTAAGCGGTGAATGGTCCATAACTTCTGGACTAGAGTGTCACAATAGAGACAGGTTGACAAAGAAAGCCTGCAGTATCATACAAAAAAATAAATAGGTAACTTGCCCTTTAACAAGAATGCACCACATGACGATAGGCATTATACAGTATAAAGATGCATTATATACACATATACATACACACCTAGCCTATAATAATATGGAAGAGAAAAAACATTTTATACTCTTTTTTTTTTTTACTTAAAAGCACACTGACCTGAGAAGACAGGGTGATCCAGTAGCCATTGCTTGCCTGTCAGAGAGATCCCAAATGGCACAGGCGAGCATCAGCTTTTAAATCCCCCGCCTGCCTGTGACATCACCGCTTATCCACCCAGTGCACCTGCGTGGTGGAGAATCTCTCATTTGCGCCTGTGCGGCCGCCGAGAGACCCACCGAACCGCGCACGCGCGACCCAAGCCTCGCTCTGAGAGGGGACACTGCGCATGCGCGAACGGCGGCAACGCCCGAGATTCGGGTCACCGCTGTGAGCTGGGACGCAGAGCGTTCCAGCCGCCATTAGGGAGAGAAGAGGCATGGGAGACACAAACATAACAAATACACAGATGCGACTGCCATGGAGCATAAATAATAAAGTTGCAGACCTTGCCAGCCGAGGGATCTTGGGCACACTGCAGCAACTCCAATCCAGTTGTTCATGGTTGCTACAAGCTCTCCACTAGCCCATGGCTGGGTTCCGAGCTGCACCGCTAAAGGTGTGCCATCCATCTATACATCCGGGAATCTGCACAGCCGTGCATGCTTCAGGTCCAATGGAGGAGGACAAAAAAGGAACACAGTGCTGAGAGGTGAGCTTACTTTTATGGGTATGGGGTCCTATAGCATTGGAGAGGAGGCGGGGTTAACCCACACATAGGCTGCCATGGAGTCTGTCAGGAAAATGAAATTTTTCCTGTAAGCTTTCTTTATTTTGTAAGCAACAGCTTGTGGAACCAGTCTGTATGATGAGGCTACAATGTAGTTCACTGGGAACAAGATTAATGATTTTTTTGATAAATCCTGGCAGGGCCGATCCTAGGGTCACAGACGCCTGGGTGCAGAAATATTTCTGGCGGCCCCACGTGGGCGTGGTCATCTTACAAACCCCTCCCCTTACACATGTTTCTATGGCAACGACTCAAACACAGAGATGCTCCCCTAAGAAGTCGTCGTTACCCTAGGATCCTCCCATGATCCTTTAACAATAAAGAAAATACAGGAAGAGCATACACTAATGAGACCTGGAGGAGAGTCTCTCTGATGCACACAAAGAGGGCTTCTGTTAGAGAGTCTGTTAGGAAGAGCCCCCAGACATAGTACAAGAGACAGTCAGGGAGTGCAGACATATTACAGGTGACGGTCAGAGAGTGCAGACATGACACAAGAGACAGTCAGAGAGTGCAGACATGACACAAGAGACAGTCAGAGAGTGCAGACATATTACACGAGTCGGTCAGAGCGTGCAGACATATTACAGGAGATGGTCAGAGACTGCAGACATATTACAGGTGACGGTCAGAGAGTGCAGACATGATACAAGAGACGGTCAGAGAGTGCAGACATATTACAGGAGACGATCAGAGAGTGCAGACATATTACAGGAGACGGTCAGAGAGTGCAGACATATTACAGGAGACGGTCAGAGAGTGCAGACATATTACAGGAGACGGTCAGAGAGTGCAGACATATTACAGGAGACAGTCAGAGAGTGCAGACATACTACAGGAGACGGTCAGAGACTGCAGACATACTACAGGAGATGGTCAGAGACTGCAGACATATTACAGGAGATGGTCAGAGACTGCAGACATATTACAGGAGATGGTCAGAGACTGCAGAAATAATACAGGAGATGATCAGAGAGTGCAGACATATTACAGGAGACGGTCAGAGACTGCAGATATAATACAGGAGATGGTCAGAGACTGCAGACATATTACAGGAGATGGTCAGAGACTGCGGATATAGTACAGGAGATGGTCAGAGACTGCAAGGGGGGAATCATGCAAGTTTCTTTCCTGCAATCTGTGGTTGCTGGAAAGAAATTTGTACTGTATATTACCAGCCTAACTGAAAGTGAAAGTTAGTGAATGTCTTGAAAGAACAGGAGGGGGGGAGACAAATGGGCAGGGCCGCTGTTAGAAATCATGGGGCACTGTACAGCCTACCTGACGGGGCCCCCTTCAACTATGCCCTTGACCCCACCCCTGGCCCCGGCTTGAAGCGATTTACATATGTGTGCGGAGCCACCGCATGCATTTGCAATTAAGCATGAAGGAGTGGGGGCAGTTTAAATTTCTTTTAAATTGTATTTTATTACACAGAAAAACAAATCTTACACTGTATCTTTACATTTTTTTTTTTCATTTTTGCTTTCACAAGAGATGAACAACATCCCTTGTGATAGCATGGGCCATGACAGGTCCTCTTTATGGAGGGATCTGGGGTCTTTTAGACCCCATATCTGTCCTCTGGCCTCCAAAGCATCTGATCAAACCGAGATCAGTTTGATCAGATACTTGTTCAAGCCAGGAATGGTTTCATTAAATGAGCCCGAAACCGAAAGTGATAAAATCCTCATCACTTCCAGTTTCTGACATCACACAGTGGGCGGAATGACATCCATCCCTCTCACTGTGTCCCAGTAACCAGATGCTAATGGTCACATCTTAAAAGCAGTAAAGGTGGTGGTGGAACCCCCTTCCACTGCCTGTAAAAGTAATACAGGGGCTTCTTAGCCACTAGGATTACTTTTACTTTGTGCAGAATTCCTGGTGTTAAAAAATGGTATCTTGATCATTACTGTAGTGATGACCAAGATATCACCCTTTCAATCCAGCGACGTACTGATACGTCGCTGGACAGGAAGCAGTTAAAATGAAGTGTAAATTAGCATTACACTGTTTCTTATTATCATCAGCATTACAATTATCACACAGGCAGCACTGTAAGCAGGAGCTCTATCATGTCTCTATCATGTCTCTATGTCACATTGCTTTTGGGTGCTGACTTTGTTATGGCTGTTACATACAGTAAGTACAGCAATAAGTTAACAGCCATAACAAAGTCAGCACCCAAAAGCAATGTGACAGAGACATGATAGAGCACCTGCTTACAGTGCTACTTGCTACCTGTGTGATAATTGAAATGCTGATAACCTGCTGTGCTGTGAAATACATAATAGGACACAGTGAGCATTATATCCTCTAATCCCCACTCACTGTGTCCAGTGCAGCCACGCTGTCCTCCTGCTCTCCTGTCAGCCACTCAACTTCTTCACATCTTGTTAGGATTGCAGCCGAGAGCCGAACGGAGAATTGCAATATCACTCCGCCAGCCGGGACTAATAGAATAGTGGGGCGGCATGATGTACATGTGCCCGAAAATAAGAAAATAGTCCCTCCACACTCACTCACATTTCCAGGCTGGAAGCAGAAATCCTTCAGTCTCACAGACGAATCTGCAGCTGCTGTTTTCATATTTCCCGCCCACACATCCTTTCACTGTACGCTGGAGATAGTGTGGGCGGAGCGGGAAGTCACTGGAGGAGCAGAGGTGGGAGGAGCTGTATTCCTCACTGATCTCCCGTCAGTAAGGAGAGGGGGGGGTGGTGTATTCGCTGGGCGGCTGTGTAAGTGTCACTGTCACAGACACTTTACAGAGATGCAGCCACCAGTCGTCTCAGAATTTACAGACTGATTCCCCTGTCCTACGGACGGGAGAAATCAGTCTGTTTCTCCACGGTTACTGAGATAATGGAAGGCTTGTCCCCCCCTGCTGGTGCAGCCCTTCCTGAAGTCGCTCTCCTCCCTGCCAATGAGGATGCAGGGGGAGGGAGCAGATTGGGCGGCCGAGGCAATGCGAGGCTCTAATATTATGCGCAGAGGGAGGGGGAGAAATCCACCCCCTCTTACGGAGGGCACCCGCTCCGATCTCCTCTGACAGGAGGATGGATGGGGGAGGGCTTGGGCGGGATGAAATAGCAGCGGCGGTGAGCGGCGAGCACTCTGGCACTTGAGCGCCCCCACCTCTGTGGCGCCTGGGTGAACTGCACCCCTCGCACCCTGTCTAGGATCGGCCCTGAATCCTGGTGTCTCTTTCACAGACTTTGGATAGAAGTAACAGGTGCGGAAAAATTGGTCTTTGGGTGTCGGTGGCGCCTTCACACCGTAACCTTATAGAGGTACTCTTGATGAAAGCAAGAATTGGCCTTGCTGTCAAAAATTGCAATGATATGCGCCTGTCAAACAGGTGCTGAAAAATTAGTCTTTGGGTGTTGTTGGCGTCTTCAGACCGTAACCCTATAGAGGTAATCTTGATGGAAGCAAGAATTGGCCTTGCTGTCAAAAATTAAAATGATATGCACCTGTCAAACAGGTGCAGAAAAATTGGTCTTTGGGTGTCGTTGGCACCTTCACACCGTAACCCTATTGTCAGGGATGTACTGCCCGCTTCATAAGGCATGTGCGAGTCACGGACATCGCACACGAATGTGCAAATGCGCGCGCGTTATCCGCGCTTTGGCGCCCAACGGCCTATAAAAGACGCTCCAGGGGTACTGTTCCTTGCAGTTTGATCTGCTTCTGTTCCCTGTGTTCCTGACTTTGATCCAGCTTCCTGACCTCGCTCCTGTCTCCAGTCCTGACCCTGCCTTGTTTGACCCTGCTCAGTTACCTGTCTGATCACCTGTTGCCAAGACCCAGCCTGGACTCTGACTACTCTCTGCCTGCCATTTATGCTATTTGCCCTGATGTGTATGACCTGGCTTGTTTGACTCTGCTCCTGCATCTGCTGACCTGCATCAGCTGCTCTGCATACCTGCACCTGCTGACCTGCATCCGCTGCTCTGAATTCCTGCACCTGCTGACCTGCATCCACTGCTCCCTGCACCAGCTGTTCCTGCTCCCGCTTGGCACCACTAATCCCAGATGAGAGACTCCAGCAGGCACCCTTACCTCACCACGCTCTTACCACCACTGTCCCCACTCCAGTGGTCTCCGAGGCGGTGTTGTATAGGAGGTCTCCCTCTGCACATCAGGCACACACCTAAGGTACGTGACACCTATAGAGGTACTCTTGATGAAAGCAAGAATTGGCCTTGCTGTCAAAAATTGCAATGATATGCACTTATCAAACAGGTGCGGAAAAATTGGTCTTTGGGTGTCGGTGGCGCCTTCACACCATAACCCTATTGGGGTACTTTGATGAAAGCAAGAATTGGCCTTGCTGTCAAAAATTAAAATGATATGCACCTGTCAAACAGGTGTAGAAAAATTGGCCTTTGGGTGTCGTTGGCGCCTTCACACTGTCAGGTCACCTGTGGCCAGATGACAGATGCACACCATTGGGGGTCAGGAGTGCACCACAAGGTAGTGAACCCTATGGCTGACTGCTGCGGATGGGATACTGGGTGGTTGTGGAAAGCGGGACCAGTGGAGCACAACAGGGATCCACAGGAAGCTAAAGCCAAGATTCCCCAGGGCGCGGAGTCTAAGACCCAGCAGGTTTTCACCAGAGCCTCTAGTGGTAAGGATGTTACGCTGCAGCTGGGTCCAGGTAGCGGTCCCTAGAGTCCCCTAGCTCACGCTATGTAGGGTAAGGAGGATAGAGGGGAAGCAGCGGCACAGGATACAAGAATAGTGAGGGGAAAGGCCAATGTCAGGGCAACAAGCAGACAAGGATAAACGAAGGACAAGCCGAAGGTCAAGGGAACAAGCAGACAGGGATAGTCGGGAACAAGCCAATATCGGTAACAGAGAGACAGACGTAGCACACGGCAGGCAGGAACCCAAACACACAATGCTTAAACAAACACATTGATCAGCAAGGCAGACTTGCAGTGCACAGGTTAATATAGAGTTCTGTGATAGGGCCTGGGGTGGAGCCAGACTGGGAGGAGAGATAATAAAAGCAGCCAGGTGAGGAGAGTCTGGCCTCTAAGGTGAACACATGAGGAGGAAGGTAAGTTGACAGACAACCATTACTGCATATCCATGACACACACTTTAACTCTATTTTTACTTGTATACTGTAACTTTATAGTGGTGCTCTTGATGTAAGCAAGAATTGTCCTTGCTGTAAAAAATTTAAATGATATGCACCTGTCAAACAGGTGCTGAAAAATTGGTCTTTCTTTGGGTGTTAATTGTGCCCATGAAACCTACACCAAAAAAATTCTTCCAGATGAAATCACCACCCACAACGCTAGGCAGCCTAGAAGTCCTGCAGAGATTCCACATCCCAAAAACACTTAATCAGCGACATCAGCATTAGAGGCTTCTTAGCTGTTGGTAATCCAGGACTGATTCATTTTGATAAATGTAACACGGTCCACCGAGTCTGTGGACAGACATGTTCTATTATCAGTAACAAAAACTCCAGCAGCACTGAATGCCCTTTTCGGAAAGCACTCTGGATGCAGGTCAGCCCAGCAAGCTCAATTGCATTCTGGGCAAGTTCTGGCCAGTGGTCTATTCTCATGACCCAGTAAGCCAGTGGATTGTCGACTGGAAAGCTCTCCATCTCTGTTTTCGCCCCTAGATAATCGTCCACCATGTGATGCAGATGCTGCCGATGGGATATGAAAGCTGACAGCCCTGGGTGGTGAGGACTAAAAAAATTGTGAAATGCATCACTTAGTCGGCCGCCTTCTCCACCGCTCCTCTCTTGACCAACAGAAGCCTCAAAACTACATTTTCCACAAGACTGTAACCTACCAAAATCAGAAAAAAGCGTTAGATAAACTCTTCTTTAAGGTGTTCTCTTCTGCACTCTCTGTGGGGACGGGATGAGTTCTGAGACTTTCCCCTTGTAACGGTGGTCAAGGAGGGTTGCCAAATAATGATGATCCTTCTCCTTTACGGCACGTATTCTTGGGTCCTTTTGCAGGCTTTGAAGCATGAGGGAGGTCAAATTTGCGGAGGCATGAGAAGCAGAGTCCTCAGGGTCACGGAAGATTATAGTATCTGGAGCTGCCTCCTCACAGCCATGTACTACTCCCAAGGGTTCTGTAGATGGAAAACCATCTCTTACTGTTTGACGTACCTCTCTTTTAATGCCTCAAAAACTGCCAGAATCCTCTTCCTCCCTCTCTTCTTGTGTGTTCTGTGGCATAGGAACAATGGTGTCTACATAAAGTGGGCCTTGAGAGGAAAGAAAGTCTTCCTCTTCCTCCCGCTGCTCTGCCTCGAGTACTCCGTCCATAATGCCATGCAGAGTCTGCTCCAGCAGGAACACAACAGGGATTGTGTCACTGATGCATGCATTGTCACGGCTCACAATCCTTGTGTCCTCCTCAAATGGTGACAGTACAGTGCATGCATCCTTTATGAGCAACCATTGGCATGGGGAAAAAAAGCCAAGCCGGCCTGAGCCTGTCGTTGTGCCATACACACAGGTACTCGTTGTCAGCCCTCTGCTGCATGTGCAGCCGCTGCAGCATTGCCAAAGTCGATTTCCACCTGGTGGGCATGTCACAAATCAGGCGGTTTATGGGCAGGTGGAATTCCCACTGAATTTCAGCCAACCGAGCACTGGCTGTGTATGACCGTCTGAAATGGCTACAGACTCTTCTGGCCTGCTTTAGCAGATCTTCCAACCCTGGGTACCTATTTAGGAAATGCTACACCACCAAATTGAGGACATGTGCCAAGCATGGTACATGTGTCAACTTTTCCTGTCTAAGGGCGGACAGGAAGTTTGTGCCATTATCACACACCATCATTCCTGGCTCCAGCTGGCGTGGCGTTAATCACCTCTGGGCCTGTCCCTGCAGAGCTGCAAGAATCTCTGCTCCGGTGTGGTTCATGTCCCCTAGACAGACCAGCTGAAGCACTGCTTAGCACCTTTTAGCCTGACTCACTAAATAGCCCCTTGAACGCTTAGTGGGTACTTGTGGTTCATAGGACAATTCAGCAGAGGAGGGCATGGAGGAGGAGGGGGTATAGCTGAAAAATCTGGCATCATCACCATTAGCTGTATGGAGATGTGGGGGCACAACAAGCTGCAGTACTGAGCCCTCTCCTGCATTCTTCTGAGTTGCAAGCAGAGTTACCCAGTGTGCTATGAATGAAATATATCGCCCCTGATCATGCTTGCTGGACCACGTGTCAGCAGTATCATGGACTTTGCGGCTGACTGCCTTACCCAATGATGCCAGAACATTGCCTTCCACGTGATGGTACAGAGCTGGAATTGTCTTATGTGAAAAGAAATAGCAACTGGGAACCTGCCATTGTGGTACAGTACATTCTGCAAATTCACGGAAGGGGACAGAATCCACCAGATGGAAAGGCAGAAGTTGTAGAGCCAGCAGCTTTGACAAGCTTGCATTTAGACGCTGGGCATGTGGGGAGCAGTGACTGTATTTTTTTTCACTGCAGCAGATGGGGCATAGAAATTTGCCGGCTGTAGTTTACAGCTGGTGGTGTGCTGCTGGCAGATGTACTGCAAGGAACCGGGACACCCTGCACTATACCATCATACCTGTCAGTGAAGGCTGCTGGGAGGCCATGAGGTATAGCAAGGGCAGACTGAGGTGAGTAAGGAGGAGAAACAGATTTGCACCCCTTTTGTGTGGCTTTCAGGTGCTCTTGCCAATGGGCTGAGTGGTGGGAGGTTAAATTTCTTGTCAAGCACGTGGTAACCAAATGGCTGGTGTTTTTGCCACGCTTGATGAGCTGGAGACAAAGTTTGCAAATTGCAACAGTGCGATCAGCTGCACATGTGCTAAAAAAGACTCAGACAG
This sequence comes from Rana muscosa, assembly GCA_029206835.1. NCBI lineage: Eukaryota > Metazoa > Chordata > Amphibia > Anura > Ranidae > Rana > Rana muscosa. The sequence continues at coordinate 13,744,577 of CM055123.1, read as the reverse complement.
CTGAGCTGTGAGAAGTGGGCCGGGAGATAACCGCTCCACAATCTGATGGAATAGGGTGGCTGCTCTCTACTCTTCCATTCCTCCACTGCTCTACCTCACACCCAAGTCACATCAGTGACCTCGTTATCATCATCTCCCCCATCCTCATTACCACTAGAGACAACTTGGCAATACGCTGCGGCTAGAGGAACATGACTGCCAATTTGTGTACCAGTGTTCTTCCCACTCTGTAGGCTCATTTTCCTGCCTTCCCCAACCTCAACCTCAGAACCAAAATCTGAATCAAGTAATGGCTGTGCATCATCAAGGTGCAAGTGGCAGATGCTGTGCTCAAATAACTCAGCTGACTCCTCTATGCCTGATGCTGGGGCATAGCTGTGGACAAGGAGGCAGGTTTAGCCACTCTGGCGGCTGCAGTGGACTGTGTCTCTGCTTGGGTGACGGAGGATGAGGATGATTTAGTAAGCCAGTCCACCACTTGCTCTGCATGCTGTGGCTGGATAGCATGGGGAAACATCACTAAACAGGGGAAATGATACCCTGCCTAACGACTGACCATGTCCACCTTTGCCTGTGGACACATACGCTGCTGGCCTCCTCACAGTGCCGTGGGAACGTCTGCCTCTCCTTGTTGTCATCCCAGACATGATTGGGGGGGGTGCTTATTAACCACAATATAATATAGATGTGTAAATGTGTACGTGGATGCACTTTAGTCAATGGAAAGTGGTGTTTGGTGGACTTTAACTTGATTTCTTTCTACTACAACGAAAAACACACTCCACCGATACACTCTATTATACTGCATTAAAACTGCACTGTCCCACTGCAATATACTGCGTCAAACGTGCACTAATGCACAGGAATGTACTGCGTTAAATTTAAAGTAATGCACTGCAATATACAGAGTTAAACTTGCAGTAACGCACTGAAATATACTGCGTTAAGCATGCACTAATGCACAGAAATGTACTGCGTTAAAGGGCACATAACGCACTGAAATACACGGTTTAAATTTGCAGTAATGCACAGAAATGTACTGCGTTTAACGGCACGTAACACACTGAAATATACTGCGTTAAGCATGCACTAATGCACAGAAATGTGCTACGTTAAAGGGCACGTAATGCACTGAAATATACGGCTTAAACTTGCAGTAACACACTGAACTGTACTGCATAAAACGGAAGATAACGCACTGAAATATACTGCGTTAGGCATGCACTAATGCACAGAAATGTACTGCGTTAAATGGTACGTAACACACTGAAATATACGGCTTAAACTTGCAGTAATGCATTGAACTGTACTGCGTTAAACGGCACGTAACGCACTGAAATATACAGTGTTAAGTATGCACTAATGCACAGAAATGTACTGCGTTAAACAGGACGTAACACACTGAAATAAACGGCTTAAATTTGCAGTAATGCACTGAACTGTACTGCGTTAAAACAGCACGTAACGCACTGAAATATACGGCGTTAAACTTGCAGTAACGCACTGAACTATACTGCTTTAAATAGAAGATAATGCAGGGAAATTTGAGGCATTAAAACTGCAGTAAAGCACTGAACTGTACGCCGTTATACTTACAGTAATGCACTGAAATATACTGTGTTACGCGTGCACTAACCCACAGAAATGTACTGCATTAAACAGCACGTAATGCACTGAAATATACGGCTTAAAACTTGCAGTAACGCACTAAACTGTACAGCATTAAACTTGCAGTAACGCAATGAAATATACTGTGTTAAACGGTCACTACGCTCACACTGACTGAACTATCTCTACATTCACACTAATGTAAAGATGAATGGTCGCACTACACTCACACTGACTGAACTACCCCTACATTCACATTAATGGAAAGATGAATGGTCGCATTACACTCACACTTACTGAGCTATCCCTACATTCACACTAATGTAAAGATGAATGGTCACACTACACTCACACTGAACAATTCCTAGATTCACACTAAACTGATATTCTACACAGTGCGTCTCTACGCAGCTATTCACAGTGCCAGCTTACTCTCGTCTTCCTACCCAGGAATCACTGCAGGAGCAGTGATAAGGTCAGACTTGAAAGCGCGGCTTTTATCATTGATTACTTCATGCCCTATTGATTTTTATGTTTGTAAGTGTATGATCATAAGATTTCCAACGAATAAAATTGCGTTATATTGGATTACACTATGTACATTTTTCTTCTGTTTTGCTTATCATGAGCAACATTTAGATGGCTATTAATCAGCGCTTGTGATCACATCTCACTACTGACAGGCTTTTTACCCAGAGCAATCTAGTGGAATACCTAGAGGGTGATAACATGTGGTGTGGTGAAGGAGTTTTACTACAGATTTGGATTCCAACCTCTTCTGCTGCTTCTACAGTATATGAATGGACTATTTTGCACTTACCTTCTGCTACAACAGACTTTTACTATTTATTTAGTGGACTGTTTCTGTGGATATCATCCTAACTTTATTATATTTTTTATCATTACATGGTATTTATATGTGGACTCTCCTCATGTTCTAAACCCAGATGGGCAATTAATTATCATTGATTGTCATCTACACATGCACCTTATTAACCTTTACTAGCGCTGCTAATGTCATAGTTTTACTTGGACATATTTTTTTAATATTTTTGATATTCTACACTGACAAGAGAATCAGAATAGCTCACTATAGCACACTAAGGGGCTGATTTACTAATAACAGTGCGCTGCGCTGGTTCTAACCTTAATTGGTGCGCCGGATAACTCCTTCACTTGGCGCAGGAACCAGCGACGCACTGTTATAGTAAATACAAATGTCAGCGGCACTCTATTGAAAATGAATGGTTCCCTATGGGAGCCCATTGATTTGAATAGAGGTCGCCCGGGAAGTCGGATGAAGTGTATCCGACTCGCGGGGCGACTCGTGTGCCGGCTGACACAGGGACAGCGCGACTTTGCGAGGCAACTTGAACACGACCTGAGCGCGTGAAGCAGCCGCTCAAGTCGTGTCCTAGAGGCGACTAGCTGGCCGAGAATGTCTCCAGCGCGATGGCATCACGCTGGTTCTCGGCAGCCTCGCTGTCCCGTGTTTGGTATGAATCATGAAGGGGAACTCCACGCCAAATTTTAATGAAAAAAAACGGTGTGGGGGTTCTCCTCCAGGAGCATACCAGGCCCTTAGGTCTGGTATGGATTTTAAGGGAAACCCCCTAAGCCGAAAAAACGGCAGACCCCGACAACCAACGGCCAGGGTTGTCGGGAAGAGGCCCTTGTCCCCATCAACATGGGGGCAGGGTGCTTTGGGTGGGGGGGGGGCGCAGGTCGCCCTCCTGCCCCGAAGCACCAAACCCCCCATGTTGAGGGCACGCGGCCTGGTACGATTCAGGAGGGAGGGGGGCCGCTCTCTCGTCCCACCCTCTTCCCCTGCGGCCTGCCAGGTTGAGTGCTCGGATAAAGGGTCTGGTGTGTATTTTTAGGGGACCCCACGCTAATTTTTTTTGTTTTTGGCGCGGGGTTCCCCTTAAAATACATGCCAGACCTGAAGGGCCTGGTATGGACCTGGGGGGGGACCCCACGCTGTTTTTTTTCTAGTTTTTTTTTTTTTTTTTAACCGGCATTTTTTTTTTTACATTTCCTTTAACAACCAGCTATAAACAGGTAAAACAAAAAATCGCCGCAAAATTGCAGTACTTGCGTTTTGGATGCTATTACATCCAAAACACTGTTTTTGGCCTGGCAAAAAAAATCTGCAGTTGCGTTTAAAATCGTTTTTCACAAAGCCTAAAAATGCCTTCAGACGCCAAAGATTTCCACGTTTCAGACGCGGTACCAGCGTTTTGCCGCATTTTAGTTTAGAAGCGTTTTTAAAGGTGACCTATTTTTTTTTATATTGATAAACTCCAAATTTATGGCACATGAGGAAAAACCATAATATATATATATATATATATATATATATATATATATATTGTGACAGCAGGAAGGTAAAGTCACCTGGTTGCATCCAGGGGGGTAGATATATTTCGCCCAGATTCAGGCTTTACGCCGACTTATACAACTAGGTGGAGAGTTGTATAAGCCCAGCTGAGGCTAGTGGGCTCATGGATGACTCATACCTCTAGGGAGAGTGTGGGGCGTCGTGCAGACAGGGAGTTGATGAGACCAGCTGAAGCTTGTCAGCTCATTTAGGCCTCTATAAGAACTCCCAGCTTCATTAGGTGTTAGCTCATGCCTGGACCCAGACCTGTGTGGACTGTCTAGGGAGAGTGAACCCCTGTGCGGTGAGACAAAGCCTGTGTGGCTATTTGCTTGGACATTTAAAACCAGGGACTTAGGGACTAGGACAGCACTAGGCTGATCCCAGTTGTTAGTTAGGAAACCTGTATGTTTAGTCAGAGGTCAAGTTGACCAGGATTTATTTTGTTTATGTTTCTTTTGCTTTGCTGTGTTTTGTCACTGTAAATAGAAAATAAACCGCACCTTTTTGTTTTTGAAAACCACAACCTCCGTTTGCTGGGCCTGTTTTTGTGTGGGGAGCCCATCCCGGGGGTCACACACACCCGCTGCCGAGCTAACCCCCTCACAGTTGGTGGAGAACCAGTGGCAGTTTTTTTTTAAGCCAGCATGGAGGAGATACTGAAGCAGCTGGCTCTAGCAAATGCCAATCAACAGCAGACAAATGCAGGTTTGCAAAAGAGCCTTGCAGCTCATCAACAGAGCCTTGCAGCTCAACAACAGAACTTCGCAGCCCAGCAGCAAGCTCATCAACAGAGCCTTGCAGCCCAGCAGCAGACAAACGCAACTTTGCAACAGAGTCTGGAGGCTCAGCAACAAGCCCAGCTGCAATCTGAGGCCCGCTTCATAGACCTGTTGCAGAAGCAAGAGCAGAGACTACAACAACAGATGGAAGCAGTAATGCAGCAACGTCCGCAGACCAGTGAGGAAAGCCATCCCACTAATACCGCGTCCTTTGGGGTGAGTCGTTTATTGACAAAAATGACTGGAGAGGATGATCCAGAGGTATTTTTGACCACATTTGAAAGGACCGCTGAAAGAGAAAAGTGGCCTGAGGAGCAGTGGGCTGGACTGGTGGCTCCTCTGTTAACTGGTGAATCGCAGAAAGCTTACTATGACCTAGAGCCTAACCAAGCAAAAGACTATGTGATGCTAAAAGCTGAAATATTGGCAAGGCTGGGTGTCACCCAGGCTGTCCGGGCTCAGCGTGTGCATAACTGGACTTTCCAGCTTGGAAAACCCCCCCGGTCTCAAATGTATGATCTCATTCACCTGAGCAGAAAGTGGCTACAGCCAGAGACTTTGTCCGCACCAAAGATTGTGGAACGTGTTGTAATGGATCGGTTTTTGAGAGCTCTTCCTACTGCCATCCAAAAGTGGGTAAGCCATGGAGACCCAGAGACGGCCGATGGTCTTGTGGATCGTGTGGAGAAATACTTGGCTACAGAGAACCTGACGGCCTCTTCCAGAGACACTCGGACTTTCCACCCTAAGACCAGACCATCCCCAGGGGCGGATAAGAGGATTCCAAGGGGTGAGGGTGGAGAGAGTGAGAGGGTGGGAGCTCTACCCCAAGTTTGGCGAGAACAGCCTGGGAAATCAGCGACTCAAGAGGCGGCAAGAAGGATCGTTTGCTACCGCTGCCGGCAAGCGGGACATATTGCAGCCAATTGCCCGGTTGTGGAGGAACCCATGCAGTGTGACTTTCTGACGGGCAGACGTCAGTCGCTGTGTGCGACAGTCGCATGCACTGCCATTCGAGGAACTGAGAAACATTTATGCAAAATGTGTGTTAATGGTAGAAATGTTGTGGTATTGCTGGATTCAGGTAGCCTTGTGACCCTGATAAAGGCTGAGTTAGTTAAAACAGAGGTCTCTGGGAATAGCAAGGTAGCTGTTATTTGTGTGCATGGGGACACCCGAGAGTATCCAGTGACTACAGTGTGTTTCGAGACCCCCAAAGGTACCCTCTCTCATCCAGTGGGCTTAGTATCTCAGTTACCGCATGACGCCATTGTGGGAAGGGATTTTCCGAAGTTCTGGGAACTGTGGGATGATCCTGAGCCCCCCACTGGTGCCCCTATGTACCAGGAATGTGATAGCCAGAACTCCCCTGAGAGTGGTGAGGACTCTCCGGAATTTCCCTTATCAGTATTGGCAGGGGAGACTCAAGAAACTGGAGAGGAGCCCACCTCCTCAGACGAAAACCTACCATCTGTGGAGTTTTCTGATCTTGAGGTTCACAGGGAAAACTTTGCCACAGAACAGTTGAAAGACCCCGCCCTAATAAAGGCACGGGAAAACGTAGTGAAAATAGATGGCGAGTTAGTGAACCCAGATAATACCTGCACTTACCCATACTTCAGCGTAGAGAAGGACCTACTGTATCGGGTGGCAAAAAGGGCAGAAGAAACCGTTGAGCAGCTTGTGGTGCCCAAACCTTACAGGAAGTTGGTGATGGAGTTGGCCCATGGGCACATTCTTGGAGGTCATCTGGGGACAGAGAAAACCCGAGAGAGGGTATTACAGAGATTCTATTGGCCGGGGGTGATGAAGGACATAGAAAATTATTGTTCCTCCTGCCCTGTGTGTCAGAGGTCGGCCCCGATGCCACATTTCCGTAGCCCGCTGGTCCCTCTACCCATCATTGAGGTCCCGTTTGAGAGGATCGCCATGGATTTGGTAGGTCCTATAATCAAGTCCGCTAGGGGGCACCAGTCCATATTAGTTATAATGGACTATGCCACCCGTTATCCAGAAGCGATCCCTCTCCGAAATACCTCGGCCAAAACCATAGCCAAAGAGCTATCTCTTGTGTTTAGCCGGGTGGGTATTTGTAAAGAACTGCTTACGGACCAAGGTACACCCTTTATGTCCCGGGTTATGAAGGAGCTGTGTAAATTGTTCAAAGTGACGCAATTACGTACATCTGTGTATCACCCCCAAACCGATGGGCTGGTTGAAAGATTCAACAAAACCCTAAAACAAATGTTGAAGAAAGTGGTGGATAGAGATGGAAAGGATTGGGACTGTCTACTTCCTTATCTGATGTTTGCTATTAGGGAGGTGCCCCAATCCTCTACGGGATTCTCCCCCTTTGAGTTACTGTATGGGAGACACCCAAGAGGGCTGTTGGATATTGCCAAGGAAACTTGGGAAAGTGAGAGTTCTCCCCACAGGAGTGTGATTGAGCATGTCGCCCTGATGCAAGACCGAATTGCACAGGTAATGCCCATCGTGAAGGAACATTTGGCCCAAGCGCAGTTAGCACAGCAGAGAGTGTACAACCGTGGAGCCAAGACCCGTACCTTTTCCCCGGGGGATAGGATACTGGTACTTGTCCCTACGGTTGAAAGTAAATTCCTTGCCAAATGGCAAGGCCCCTACGAGATAATGGAAAAAGTGAGCAAAGTGAATTACAAGGTCAGACAACCAGGAAGGCGAAAGCCCGAACAGATCTATCACGTTAATCTGTTGAAAGCCTGGAGGGATAGAGAGTCCCTAGTCGCAGACACTTGGTCACCAGCTCAAACTGGTTGCGTGATTCCTGAGGTTGGAATAGCAGCCACCTTGTCACAACCCCAACAACAGGAGGTTAAGGAGTTTGTGCTTCGCAACAAGGAGGTATTCTCTGAGCTGCCGGGACAAACATCTGGGGTAGAGCATGACATCATTACCCCGCCCGGTGAAAGGGTGAAGTTAAAACCCTATCGGATCCCAGAGGCCCGACGGGAGGCAATACGGGAGGAAGTACAGAAAATGCTGAACTTAGGGGTGATAGAGGAGTCCCAAAGTGATTGGTCTAGTCCCATTGTGTTGGTGCCTAAACCGGATGGGAGCTGGCGATTTTGTAACGATTTTCGTCAGTTGAACAAAGTTACAAAATTTGACACCTACCCCATGCCACGTATAGATGAGTTGATCGACCGGCTGGGAACAGCCCGATACATGACGACTCTTGACCTCACAAAAGGGTATTGGCAAATCCCCCTGGCCAAGTCGGCCAAAGAGAAAACCGCATTTGTAACCCCAGACGGGGCGTTTCAATATAAAAGAATGCCGTTCGGGTTACAGAATGCGCCGGCCACATTCCAGCGGAAAATGGACCAGATGCTGAGGCCCCATCGGAAGTATGCTGCGGCTTACCTGGATGACGTAATTGTCCATAGCACAGATTGGGCCTCACATCTGCCAAAAGTGCAAGCAGTCCTGGACTCTGTTCGGGAAGCGGGGTTTACGGCTAACCCCAAGAAGTGTACCATTGGGCAGGAGGAGGCCAAATATCTTGGGTACACCATTGGGAGGGGAGTAATAAAACCCCAACTCAACAAAGTCGAGGCCATCCAGAGTTGGCCACGTCCCAACAGCAAGAAGCAGGTACGAGCCTTTCTGGGAATCGCTGGGTATTATCGGCGATTCATTCCCCACTTTGCTTCTAAGGCTGTGCCCCTAACCAACCTGACGAAGGGGAAAGGGTCGGTCATGATTAAATGGACCCCCGAGGCTGAGGCAGCATTCCAATTCTTGAAACAAGCCTTATGTAGCCAGCCAGTGTTGTACTCACCCGACTTCTCTAAAGACTTTGTCGTACAAAGTGATGCGTCAGATGTGGGGTTAGGAGCAGTATTGTCCCAGGTCTGGAACGGGGAAGAGCACCCAGTCATTTACCTCAGCAGGAAGTTGAAGTCCCATGAGGTAAATTACGCCACCGTTGAAAAGGAGTGTTTAGCGGTGAAGTGGGCTCTAGATTCCCTTCGGTACTACCTGCTAGGTAGGCACTTTGACATGGTTACGGATCACGCTCCGTTAAAGTGGATGGCTCAAAACAAGGAAACAAATAGAAGAGTGAATAGGTGGTTCCTGGCCCTCCAGGAATTCAACTTCACAGTAAAGCATCGCCCTGGCGTTCAAATGGGGAATGTGGATGCTTTGTCTCGAGTACATGAATGCCTGATTGCTGGTGTTCCAACCCCGAGGTTAAAACAAGAGGGGGGGTATGTGACAGCAGGAAGGTAAAGTCACCTGGTTGCATCCAGGGGGGTAGATATATTTCGCCCAGATTCAGGCTTTACGCCGACTTATACAACTAGGTGGAGAGTTGTATAAGCCCAGCTGAGGCTAGTGGGCTCATGGATGACTCATACCTCTAGGGAGAGTGTGGGGCGTCGTGCAGACAGGGAGTTGATGAGACCAGCTGAAGCTTGTCAGCTCATTTAGGCCTCTATAAGAACTCCCAGCTTCATTAGGTGTTAGCTCATGCCTGGACCCAGACCTGTGTGGACTGTCTAGGGAGAGTGAACCCCTGTGCGGTGAGACAAAGCCTGTGTGGCTATTTGCTTGGACATTTAAAACCAGGGACTTAGGGACTAGGACAGCACTAGGCTGATCCCAGTTGTTAGTTAGGAAACCTGTATGTTTAGTCAGAGGTCAAGTTGACCAGGATTTATTTTGTTTATGTTTCTTTTGCTTTGCTGTGTTTTGTCACTGTAAATAGAAAATAAACCGCACCTTTTTGATTTTGAAAACCACAACCTCCGTTTGCTGGGCCTGTTTTTGTGTGGGGAGCCCATCCCGGGGGTCACACACACCCGCTGCCGAGCTAACCCCCTCACAGTATATATAAATTAAATTGCTTCCATTGCATTGTGGACAATCCACAACTTGGGGCAGCTGATGTGGCAAGTGGACAATCCACAACTTGTGGCAAGTGATGTGGCAAGTGACACGCTAAATACAACTACACTGCTGCTCTCAGCTGCTGATATCACTCTGGTCTCACAAAATATCTAAAATCGTAAATAATACTGATTTTGGAGCTTAGGGCAGCTCCTTATCATATACACGCAAATGTGGTAAAACACGGCATGCAAACGCCACAAAGCGCGCCTTTCTAAACGCCACTTTCAACCTTAGTTCTGAACACTTTGCACCAGCGTCCCGTCTACATGGGGCCTAAAAACGCCTATGCCATTTACAGCTCAAAAACGCCATGGTGGCCATGAGGCCGTAGGCTAACATGGAGAGATGTTTTTAAGCTGCAAAAAAAGCTCAAACAAGCAGCTTGAAAAACGTCCATGTGCATGTAGCCTTATATTAACCACTTGCGCACTGCCCAGACCGAGTTTCACATTTCAGCGCTGATGCACTTTCAATGACAATTGTGCGCTCATACAACACTGTAACCCAATGAAAATTTATTATTTCTTGGCTAAGGATGAGCTCGGTGTTCGAGTCGAACATACGTTTGACTAGAACATCGGCTGTTCGACCGTTCGGCGAACATCGAACGATTTGGGCCGTTCGCGCCAAATTCGAGTGACGCGAACGGCCCACAATACACTGCGCCATCTCAGTGCAATCCCGGCGCTGTGATTGGCCAAGCATGCACTGTGACCCCGCATGCTTGGCCAATCACAGCGCTGGCAGCTAGGAGAGCCATAATTGGCCACAGGCAGGTTGCCTGTGGCCAATTATAGCTCTGGGGGTTTAGCACACGCCCCACACTATAAAAGGCCACCAGCGCGGCGGCCTTGTGTAGTGTGTTCCGGCGCAGGGAAAGAGAAGGATAGGCAGGGACAGTGTTGATATTCTTTGTGCTATTCTTGTGTGCAGGGAGAGAGAAGGATAGGCAGGGAGAGTCTCAGTGTCATATTCTTTGCTAAACCTTGTGTGCAGGGAGAGAGAAGGATAGGCAGGGAGAGTGTCAGTGTCATATTCTTTGATAAACCTTGTGTGCAGGGAGAGAGAAGGATAGGCAGGGGACAGTGTCAATGTCATATTCTTTACTAAACCTTGTGTGCAGGGAGAGAGAAGGATAGGCAGAGAGAGTGTTAGTGTCATATTCTTTAATAAACCTTGTGTGCAGGGAGAGAGAAGGATAGGCAGGGGACAGTGTCAGTGTCATTGTTGCTAAGCCTCCTGCACAGTATACACCTGAAGCTAGCCCTTATTGCTGTGTTTTCCTGGTGTGTTACACTAACAGGCATTTGCAGCACTTACAGCGGGCGGAGTGTGCCTCCTGCACATTATACACCTGAAGTTAGCCCGTATTGCTGTGTTTTCCTGGTGTGTTACACCAACAGGCATTTGCAGCACTTACAGCGGGCGGAGTGTGCCTCCTGCACATTATACACCTGAAGTTAGCCCGTATTGCTGTGTTTTCCTGGTGTGTTACACCAACAGGCATTTGCAGCACTTACAGCAGGCGTAGTGTGATTCCTGCAAAATATACTCCTGAAGCTAGGCCTTATTGCTGTGTTTTCCTAGTGTGTTACACCAACAGGCATTTGCAGCACTTACAGCAGGCGGAGTGTGCGTCCTGCACATTATACACCTGAAGTTAGCCCGTATTGCTGTGTTTTCCTGGTGTGTTACACCAACAGGCATTTGCAGCACTTACAGTGGGCGGAGTGTGCCTCCTGCACATTATACACCTGAAGTTAGCCCGTATTGCTGTGTTTTCCTGGTGTGTTACACCAACAGGCATTTGCAGCACTTACAGCAGGCGTAGTGTGATTCCTGCAAAATATACTCCTGAAGCTAGGCCTTATTGCTGGTTTTCCCATCTCCCTGCAGGCCATTAGAATGTCTGGAAGGCAAACAAGTTGAGGCAGACAGTCAGGAGCCAATAAAAGAGGGCAAGCAGGCTCTGTGTCTAGAGACAACAGTGCTGGTCGTGGACGCAGTGCATCGCGATCAGCACGTGGCCATGGGACACGCTTGTCCTTCTTTTCGGCAGCTGGACGTGTTGAGCCGCATCATGCCGAAGACTTGGTAGAGTGGATGACCAAGCCCTCCTCATCCTCCTCATCCTCTCTCACCCAGGTTCAGGGTACTGGCAAAGCAGCTGCCAAAGCGTCCTCTTCCCTGGTATCAATGTCGTCATCATCAGTCACTCCTTCCCTAGACCAACCATGTCCTCCTGAGGAGTCCCCCGAACTGTTTGAGCACAGTGTTGGGTACATGCTCCAGGAGGATGCCCAGCGTTTCGAAGGGTCTGATGATGATACCCAGCTAGAGGAAGGCAGTTGCGTGAGAGCAGAGAGAGGGGATGCTCAAGAAGGACACCAATCTGGCAGTCATGTTCCAGCAGCTGCAGCATACTGCCAGATTGGCTCCAGTGATGAGGAGGGAGGGGATGATGAGGTCACTGACTCCACGTGGGTGCCTAATAGGAGAGAGGAGGAGGAGGAGGAGGATGAGGAGGAGGCACATCTCCAACGAGGCAGGATGCCCTCGGGGGGCCAGCGTAAGGGCAGCACACCGATGGAATCACACCGCAGAGCTCCGCCTGTGCAGGGCGCTGCCTCTGCCCGTTATTCAAAAAGTTCTTTGGTGTGGGCCTTTTTTGAGTCGAGTGCATCAGATCGCACAGCTGCTGTTTGCAACATATGTCTCAAGCGTATATCGCGTGGCCAAAACATCACCCATTTGGGCACCACATGCTTGACCAGACATATGTTGACCTGCCATGCAGCTCGTTGGCAAGCCTACCTTAAAGACCCACACCAAAGAACAAAGCGGACCTCTCCTTGCACCGCATCAGCTGGGATCTCCAACCCCACTATACCTTCAGTCCTCTCTGAAACCTGCACTGAGAGGAATGAAGGTGTAGAATTAGGTGTGTCACAGCCAAGTACTTGTGGGCACTCTGCTAGCAGTACACCGACGTCCGATTCTATCAGGCAAATTTCCCTGCCCCAGCTGCTGGACCGTCAAAAGAAGTTCACTCCCAGCCATCAACATGCCCAGCGGTTGAATGCTAGCTTGGCTAAATTGCTAGTGCTTCAACTGCTGCCTTTTCAGTTGGTAGACTCGGCCCCCTTCCGTGAGTTTGTGCAATGTGCGGTTCCTCAGTGGCAGGTTCCCAAACGCCACTTTTTCTCACGGAAGGCGATTCCGGCTCTCTACCGGCATGTGGAAGGCAATGTCTTGGCCTCGCTGGACAGGGCGGTCAGCGGTAAGGTGCATATTACCGCTGACTCATGGTCCAGCAGGCATGGACAGGGATGTTACCTTTCTTTCACGGCCCATTGGGTCACTCTTTTGGCAGCTTGGAAGGATGCAGGACAAGGTGCAGTAGTGTTGGAGGTTGTTCCGCCGCCACACCTCCAAAATGCTACTACTGGTTGTGACACACCTCTCTCCTCCACCCCCTCCTCTTCTTCTTCCTCCATGGCCTCTTCCTGTGCTTTGTCCTCGGAACCAGCGGTGCTCCGTAGGCGTTCAAGGGGCTACGCAAGTACGCAGGCAAAAAGATGCCATGCCGTGCTTGCGCTGGTGTGTTTGGGGGACAGGTACCACACTGGGGCAGAGGTTCTGTCTGCTCTGCAGGGGCAGGCCGAGAGGTGGTTGACGCCACGCCAGCTTAAGCCAGGAATGGTGGTTTGCGACAATGGCACCAACCTCCTCTCCGCCCTCCGACAGGGACAACTGACCCATGTGCCCTGTGTGGCTCACGTCCTTAACCTGGTGGTGCAGCGGTTCTTGGGCAGGTACCCGGGCTTACAGGATGTCCTGAGGCAGGCCAGGAAAGTCTGTGTGCATTTCCGCAGATCTTATAATGCCAGTGCTCGCCTGGCTGAGCTGCAAAAGGAGTTGAACCTGCCCAAGAACCGCCTTATATGTGACATGCCCACCAGGTGGAACTCAATGTTGGCCATGCTGCAGCGGCTGCACACGCAGCAGAGGGCCATCAATGAGTACCTGTGTGACTACGGCACCAGGACAGGGTCAGGGGAGCTCGGGTTTTTTTCACCACGCCAGTGGGGCATGATCAGGGATGCATGCACTGTCTTGGCACCATTTGAGAAGGCCACGAGGATGGTGAGCAGTGACAGTGCATGCATCAGTGACACTGTACCTCTTGTCCACCTGTTGGAACATACGCTGCATGGAATAATGGACAGGGCACTTGAGGCAGAACAGAGGCAGGAAGAGGAGGACTTCCTTGCCTCTCAAGGCCCCCTTTACCCAGACAGTGTTCCTTCTGTCCCACCCATCACACAGGAAGAGGAGGAGGAGGAGGATTGTGTCAGCATGGAGGTGGAGCCTGGCACTCAGCATCATCAGCAGCAGTCTTTTAGGGATGATTTACAGTCCCAAGAAACCCGTGGACTTGTACGTGGCTGGGAGGAGGTGGCTGCGGATCATGTCGTCCTTAGTGACCCAGAGGACTCCGGACCGAATGCCTCAGCTAACCTACGCTGCATGGCCTCCCTGATCCTGCAAAGTCTGCGGAAGGATCCTCTTATTCTTCGGATCAAGGAGAGGGACCATTACTGGCTGGCCACTCTCCTTGATCCACGGTACAAGGGTAAGGTTGCGGACCTTATCTTACTGTTGCAGAGGGAGCAAAGGATGAGACAACTCCGGGAGGCCTTGCAGAATGGTCTGTGCAATGCGTTCCCAGAGACTGGGAGGTTACAAACTCCTGGTCCTGGACAACGAGTTGCTGAAGTTTTGGTCAAAGAAGGAGCGGTGGGGAAGGTGGCCGTCTGACCGATGCGTTCAGACAATTCTTTAGTCCGCAGCCCCAAGGTATGATCGGTTCCAGCAACCATCGCCAGCGTCTGATATACATGGTGCAGGAATACCTAGGGGCAAGGTCAGACTTGGACACCTTTCCCACCGAAAATCCTCTGGCTTACTGGGTCTTTAGGATGGATCACTGGCCAGAGCTTGCACAGTATGCAATTGAGCTACTGGCCTGTCCTGCATCCAGCGTTCTTTCAGAACGCACATTCAGTGCTGCTGGAGGATTTGGCACGGATCACAGGGTGCGCCTGTCCACCGACTCAGTTGATCGACTGACCTTCATAAAGATGAACCAGTCTTGGATCACCACCAGCTACCAAACACCTGAAGCTGATATAACAGACTAATTCATTTTCAAATGTCACATCCCTTCAAGACTGATGCTGATGCTGAGAGACTGTCCTGTTATGTTGAATGACTATCCTCCTCCTCCTCAATGATCCGATTGATGATGATAGCTTGGAAGAACATTTTTGTTTCTGGGTGCCGCCACCAGTGGCTAAGGCCCAATTTTTCAGCCCCTGTTTAACAGGGGCATGTAATTACAATTTTTTATGCAATGCTTTGCAGCAGGGCTCATTCCTGCACTCCAACTAGAGTATCTGGGAGAGGTTGCAGTGTCGTGGCACCAGCACCAGTGCCTAAGGCCCAATTTTTCAGCCCCTGTTTAACAGGGGCGTGTAATTACAATTTTTGATGCAATACTTTGCAACAGGGCTCATTGCTGTGCTCCAAGTACAGTATTTGTGAGGGGTTGCAGTGTTGTGGCACCAGTGCCTAAGGCCCAATTTTTCTGCCCCTGTTTAACAGGGGCATGTAATAACAATTCTTGATCTAATAATTCACAGCAGGGCCCATTCCTGCGCCCACCAAGAGTAACTGTGAGGCCTTACAGTGTTGTGTCAACACCACTACCACCACCACCAAAGGCCCAATTTTTCAGCCCCTGTTCAACAGGGGCATGCAATTACAATTCTTAAACTAATAATTCACAGCAGGGCCCATTCATGTGCCCACCAAGAGTAACTGTGAGGCCTTACAGTGTTGTGTCAACACCACCACCACCACCACCAAAGGCCCAATTTTTCAGCCCCTGTTCAACAGGGGCATGCAATTACAATTCTTGATCTAATAATTCACAGCAGGGCCCATTCATGCGCCCACCAAGAGTAAATGTGAGGGCTCACAGTGTTGTGGCAACACCAACATGTAAGGGGCAAATTTCAGCAGAGTATATACGGCAGGCCCCTACTTTCAAACATCCAACTTACAAACGACTCCTCCTTGCAAACGGAAGGATACAACAGGAAGTGAGAGGAAATCTACCACTAGGAAGGGAAATTCTCTCCTGTAAGAGTTAATATGGGAAAAAAAGTGTCTCCTCTCCACTGATGCTTTATCACCAATTCTTGTTTCAATAAAAACCCCAAATTTTCAAAAAACATTTGTCATTAGGACGGAAAGTGAGGTGAACTGTTCTGAACAGGTGCACACTGCACAGACAGCAAAACAAATGTTACAGGGGTGATAACCCTTCCCTATGTTTTCCAAAAAGCTTAAAAATAGATTTTTTGGCTGGAGCTACACTTAAACAATGTACCTGTTCAAAATTACAAACAGATTCTACATAAGAACAAACCTACAGTCCCTGTCTTGTATGCACCGCCTGTATACGGCTGTTCAGAGTATATAGGGCCTTTCTTATTTTGTGTGCGGGGTTCCCCTTAATATCCATACAAGACCCAAAGGGGCTGGTAATGGGCTGGGGTAGGGGGGTAGCTATGCCATTTTTCTTAAAGATTTTCATCCATATTACCTGGACCAGACATTACATTAAAGCCGCAAGCAGTTTTAAATGGCTTTTTTTCCTTTAGAAATTTAATTTTGTGCAGGGACAGTTCTAAACACGGGAAACACATGGCACTTCACAGGCATACTTTAGACACCCCCCAGGTACGATATTTAAAGAAATATTTGACTTTTTTTTTTTCACTTTCTGCATTATTAAAATGACTGCTCCCAAAAAACTGCAGTTTTTAAAACTTCTTTTTGCATTGCTACATGTCCCCTGGTGCAGAACCCGGGTTCCCAAACCCTTTTTAGGACAATAACATGCATAATAGTCGTTATAATTAGCACTTTATATTTCGAACGTTCGCATCCATTGTATTTAATAGGGTTCTAACGTTCGTGCGAACTTTCGGTCCATTCGCGGGTTCTGGTGCGAACCGAACCCGGGGGTGTTCGGCTCATCACTATTCTTGGCACACAAATAGAGCTTGCTTTTGGTGCTATTTGATCACCTTTGTGTTTTTTTTTTTTTTTTCTATAAATACAAAAGACCGAGTTTAAAAAAAAAATTATGGATATTTTAACCACTTCAGCACTGGGCCTATTCTGGCACTTCTCTCCTTCATGTAAAAATCATAAATTTATGGCTATAAAATTACTTCAAAACACCAAACATTATATATGTTTTTGGAGCAGACACCCTAGGGAATAAGATGGCGGTCATCGCTTTTTTATCTCGCTCGGTATTTGCGCAATAAATTTTCAAACGCCTTTTTTTTGCTAAAAATATTACAAAACAGTAAAGTTAGGGCAATTTTTTGGTATAATGTGAAAGATGTTGTTATGCTGAGTAAATAGATACCTAACACGTCACACTTTAAAATTGCACACACT
The DNA here is from genome assembly GCA_029206835.1 of Rana muscosa. Lineage (NCBI taxonomy): Eukaryota > Metazoa > Chordata > Amphibia > Anura > Ranidae > Rana > Rana muscosa. Next base: position 13,727,330 of record CM055123.1, on the reverse strand, counting down.
CATGGAATGACACCAAACTTCAGTAATTAAAAAGCTCCCTAGGCGATGCTTTAATTTTTTTTACACATTACCATTTTGGCATTACAGAGGAGGTCTAGTGCTAGAATTGTTGCACTCGTTCTAACGCACGCAGCAATAACTCACATGTGTGGTTTGAACGGCGTTTACATATGTGGGCGGGACTTACATGTGTGTTCGCTTCTGAGCACGAGCTACCGGGGACATGGGCGTTTTTTCTTATTTTTGCTTATTTTTTTTATTTTGTTTTTTTACTTTTTTGTATTTCTTACTCTTTTTTTTAACTTTTTTTTTTTTTTTGGATCACTTTTATTCCTATTACAAGGAATGTAAACATCCCTTGTAATAGGAATGTGTGTGACAGGTCCTCTTTATGGAGACATGCGGGGTCAAGAAGACCCCACATTTCTCCTCCAGGCTGGAAAGCATGATATTGGTAAAAAAAAATCACCAATCTCATGCTGACAGATCACGGCTTGGTTAACATACAGGAACACGGCGTGATGTCATAAAGTCGCGCCCGGGCCTCTGATGGTCATAGAGATGACTGGTGACCATATGGTCACCAGTCATCTTCAAATCGTTCTCTGAGCCCAAGATGGCACTGGAGAGCCCGGAGAAGCACCGGATGGCGGCAAGAGGGGGGGGGGGAACGTCCCCTCCCGCCGCCTATAAGAACGATCAAGCGGCGGAACTGCCACTATGATTGTTTTTATTGTGCACAGAATCGCCGGCTGAAAAGAATGATATCTGAATGAATCAACTGCAGGCATCATTCAGATGTCACCGCACAAAGCCAAAGATGTCATTTGACGGTGGGAAACTGGTTAATATTTTTAAAAAAGGTAATTTTTCTTCTTCATTGATGTACACTGATGAGACTGCACTGATGGGCACCGATAAGGTGGCAAGGGTAGGCACTGAGAGCTGGCATTGCTAGTTGGCACTGGTGGGCAGTGAGAAGTGGCACTGCTAGGTGGCAATGATAGTTGGCAGTGATGGGCACTGATAGGCAGCACTGCTAGGTGCCACTGATTGGCACCAGTGGTGGGCATTGATAGGTGGCACTGGCAGGGGCTACTAATTGTCACAGATGACGCAGAATTGCCTCTTCCTCTTCGGGCCCCATGTCCCTTGCACATAAGCTGGTGATTGCCTTTTTTTTATGCTCACGCTGTCAGCACAAGGAGAAAACAAAAACCATTACCCAGCTTTTGTTTCCATCACGTGATCAGCTGTCATTTGCTGACAGCTGATCACATGGTAAAGGGCAGGGATCAGCCCCTTACTCGGATCTGTCATCACCCGAGTCTCAGTGACCACAGCGCGCGCGCACAAAGGGGAGGACGTTTATTGACGGACTCCCGGCAATTGAGGACCATGCTGTGGCCGTCGATCAGTTATAGCGCTGATCTCAAGTGATTAAAGAGGGTCTAAATGGGCCATTGACATGCATCACAATTCAACTTAGGAATGAGTCTTTGAAAAGTTAAACTAAATAATTTGGCCACTTTATCCTTCCAAATAATTCACTTCCTGTCACATAGCCACACAGGAAGTGAGGGAAAATCCCTAACAATGTCTTTCCTTGGGGGACACACAGGTCAATCTAAATACTTTCCCCATTATGCACATTGCACTCCAGCATATTGCGGGATACACCACAAATTATTAGGTAGTTTGGACTTTGGTTTTTTTTTACTAAAGGCAAATCTACTTTGCACTACAAGTGCACTTGCTGTATATCTGAGGGGGACATGCAAGCAAAAAAAAAAAAACACCATCTTTTCTTTTACATGATTGTAACATCCAATCACCAGTACTTTCCCTCAGATTTTCAGCAGCTACACTTTTACTGCAGAGTGGATTTGTCTTTACTAAACCCCAAACTATACAATGATTTGGGGTGTACACAAAGTGCTAGAGTGCAATTTGCTTAATGGGGACACTAGTTAGATTGATCTGTGTGTCCCCAAGAAAAGACATTGGTAGGGTTTTACCTTCACTTCCTGTTTAGCTGTGTGACAGGAAGTGAAGACAATTTTAAGAAAAGGAGACACAAAGGCCAAACTACAAAAAAAAAAACACACGCAGGGGTTCTAACACTTACTTTGTTTCCCTCAAAATGCCATTGCCCACAATTAGAATTGTATTGCCTTGAGCTATTTTTAAGTGCAGTGCTCTAAATCAGTGCTTCTCAAGTACCCCCAACAGGCCATGTTTGCAGGTTTTCCTTCATCTTGCACATGTGCTTTAAATCACAGTCAATGGTTTTGATTTTTGGACAGCAATTCTCGATAAGATAAATTCACAAAACATGTCCTGTTGGGGGTACTTGAGGACTGAGGCTGAGAACCACTGCAGTAAAAAAGGAAAATTGAATACTTACCACTCTGTATTTTTCATTTCCTGGTGACTCTCCATGGCAGCACACAATTCATGCATATGCTAGCATGAAGGCACCAGGGTAGACAAATCACACCTGTTTTGTTTTGACATGCCAATCAGCTGTCACATTTGTTGCAAAGAAAACACAAAAAAAACGTCAAAACTTTGCATCAAATTTTATTGGTTAACAAAACAAAAGGGAAGGCAAAATAAAAAACATGGTCAATTTGAAACAGTTACAGACTCAACATCTTGAAAAATACTGTATTTGGCCAAAAAAAATGCAGCACAGACAATTAAATCAAAGTGAACAAACAACACACATTAACAACATCAGAATTATTTCAGGGGAACATTTTCCCCACACAAAAAAATACAATCCACAAAAGTTAACCAATCACCTGTTTTGCAAAGACATAACAAATAAAATACATGTGTTACAAACTCGATAAGGACACCAACATGTACATTTTGCCCCCCACACACACACACTTGCCTCTTCTCAGGGCAAGCGAACGAATGTTCCCTGTGAGCTTTATATAACCTATGTTTGTGTGCTAATGAGGCAATTGAAAACACATGCACAGTCCATGAAACACCCAAAATGCAAGTTCTCCCAATGTAGAGACTGAAATTCAAAGTGGCTACACCTGTTAAGGATGTCCTTCAATTACTAACCCATAAAAACACTCTCTGAGTGAGCATGCCCAGAAATATCCAGGCGCTGTTCACACACAAAAAGCACCAAAAAAAACCTAACTGGCTGGGCATGTGCAGAACAACACAAATGCAGCTAGCAAAAAAAAAACCCCAGTCCAAAATTAAGCACATCATCCAGCTACAAAATTAGAGATGTGACAATCACCCCCCGCCCACCAACAAATACCATTGCAGTCTATGGGAACTGACTTGTTAATTTTGCTAGTCCCCACTTGGCTGGCTTATCTTCTAGTTATTGGCCTTAAAATGGGGGCCCAGGTCCCACCCTAAGGGACATATATCAATGTCACCAATTTGGAAAACACCAAAAACAAAACAAAGAGAAGTGCCTTTAAATATGCCAAATTGCTTAAGGGCCATTTCACACCACATGCAGTGCATTGCGTTTTTTATGCATCCAAAATGCATGGAAAGTTGGTTATATGGTTCTAAATGGCAGTGCGTTCCAGTTCCACCAAAAAAGTAGAACATGCTGCATTTTACCTGCACTGGACTGTACTGGAACGCATCAAAACGCATCATAAACGCACTGGAACGCACAGGAACACACCTAAATGCACCAAAAGCGCACTGGAACACACTTGTCCTTATCTATGGTTAATAAAAAAGAGGGGTGAAAAAAAGCACTGGACTGCATCAAAAACGTACCAAAAATGCACTGGAACGCATGAAAAATGTGCATGCAGAAAAGCATCATGGATTGCGTTTCTATGGTGTGAACTGGCCCTAGTTCACACTATAGAAACGCAGTCTGGGTGCGTTCCAGGTGCTTTTCTGCATGCGCGTTTTTGACACATTCCAGTGTTTTTTCCCCCCTCTTTTCACTTAGGACAAGTGTGTTGCAGTGCGTCTTTGGTGCATTTAGGTGCGTTCCGGTGCATTCCAGTGCATTTTTGGTACGGTCCGTTGCGTTTTTGATGTGTTTTACTGGGGTCCAGTACAGTTTTGTACCTAAAAAATGCAGCATGACCAATTTTTTTTTTGCTTTCTGAAACGCACTGGAACGGACTGCAGTGGTGTTAACTATGCCATTGGCATTAATGTGATCAACTTTCTTTGCGTTTTTCATGCATCAAAAAAACGCACTGCACTGCATCCGGTGTGAACTGGCCCTAAATATCATACCCGGGGGGGTGTCTATAGTATGCCTGTAAAGTAGCACATGTTTTCCATGTTTATAACAGTTCGAGAGCAAAATGACATTTCTAAAGTAAAATAATAGTCATTTAAAAGTCCTTGCGGCTGTAATGATGTGCTGGTTCCCGTCAATACAGATAAAAGTAATTGAAAGTCTTTGATTACACAAAAAAAAAAGCGTGGGGGTCCCCCAAATTCCATTACCAGGCCCTTCAGATCTGGCATGGATTTTAAGGGGAACTCCACCCCAAATTTAAAAAAAAATGGCGTGGAGTCCCCCAAAAATCCACACCAGACCCTTATCCGAGCACATAACCTGGCCGGCCGCAGGAAAAGAGGGGGGACGAGAGAGCGCCCCCTCCTGAACCGTACCAGGCCACATGCCCTCAACATGGGGAGGATGTCCCCATGTTGATGGGGACAAAGGCCTCATCTCCACAACCCTTGCCCGGTGGTTGTGGGGGTCTGCGGGCGGGGGGCTTATCGGAATCTGGAAGACCCCTTTAACAAAGGGGACCCCCAGATCCGGCCCCCCCTGTGTGAAATGGTAATGGGGTACAAATGTACCCCTACCATTTCACAAAGAAAGTGTAAAAAATGTAAAAAATGACAAGAGCCGGTTTTTGACAATTCCTTTATTAATGTCTTTTCTTTTCTTCCATCTTCTTCCATCTTCTTCTTTTCTCCATTCGGGTTTCTTCCTCCATCTTCATCTTCCTCTTTATCTTTTTCATCTTCATCTTCCTTCTTCCTTCGGTGTTCTCGTCCGCATCTTGCTCCGGCGTCTTCCCTTCTTTCTTCTCCGGCCGCTCCGTTTGTGCGACGCTTCAGTTCTTCAGTTCTCCTCTGGGTCCGCTTACACCCGGTGACCCCGCCCCCCTCTGACGCACATGGATTTCACGGGGACTTTCCCTGTGGTGTTAGAGGGGGCGGAGCCACCAGGTGGCAGCGGACCAAGTGGAGAACTGAAGCGTCGCACAGCGGGAACCTCCAATTCAAACGGAGCGGCCGAAGAAGAAAGAAGAAGGGAAGATGCCGGAGCAAGATGCGGACGAGAAGACCGAAGGAAGATGAAGATAAAGATGAAGATGAGGATGAAGATAAAGATGAAGAGGAAGAAACCTGAATGGAGAACAGAAGAAGATGGAAGAAAAGAAAAGACATTAATAAAGGAATTGTCAAAAACCGGCTCTTGTCATTTTTTACATTTTTGACACTTTCCTTGTGAAATGGTAGAGGTACATTTGTACCCCATTACCATTTCACATAGGGGGGGGCCGGGATCTGGGGGTCCCCTTTGTTAAAGGGGTCTTCCAGATTCCGATAAGCCCCCCGCCCACAGACCCCCACAACCACCGGGCAAGGGTTGTGGGGATGAGGCCCTTGTCCCCATCAACATGGGGACATCCTCCCCATGTTGAGGGTATGTGGCCTGGTACGGTTCAGGAGGGAGGGGAGCTGCTCTCATCCCCCCCTCTTCCCCTGTGGCCGGCCAGGTTATGTGCTCGGATAAGGGTCTGGTGTGGATTTTTGGGGGGACTCCACGCCATTTTTTTTAAATTTGGGGTGAAGTTCCCCTTAAAATCCATGCCAGATCTGAAGGGCCTGGTATGGATATTTGGGGGGAACCCCACGTAATTTTTGAAAAAAATTTGCAATGGGGTTCCCCTTAATATCCATATCCAGGTGTATCCCCCTAAATTTAGACCCCCGCTACACTCTCCCCCTAGTGATTTGACGCTGGTCCCCAGCGTCTGGTGCAAACCCATGTCTTCCAAAAAGTGGTAACATAAGCCTGACCCCAGAGGCCATCCCTCAAAATTTTGAATCCTAATTGTGCCAAGACCTGCTCAAAGGAAAGGGAACATAAAATAATAAAACTTTTCAATAGAACCATCTGAACATATACACATATACAATCCCTCCCATCACTGCCTAAGAACCACCCCACACTCAGCAGTCTTGACAGACGAATCTCCTGCAGAAGGGAAACAAAAACACAACATCTAACACATTTGTGTTAATTTGGAATGAATGGGTCTATCAGCCGAGAGACCCATTCGCTCCAATGAGTAAGGTGATGCAAATGAAAAAAACAAACAAACAGCCGTTGCGCAACACTGCCACCTGGTGACAGTGCCGCGGCAATGTCACTTGGTGAAATCCTCCAGGCAACCTTCCCTCTTCCTGCGTCCCTACTCTGATTCTACCCCAAAGTCTGTGTCTCTGATGTACGAAGAAAGAGAGAACAAAACAAAACAGCTCTCATTCCTCCAAAGAGTAGAAAAGCCCAAATAAAAAAAACTAGGGCCCAGTTCTGATATTCTGGTAAAACACTTCCAGAAAGTTCAGCAACAGAAGAACATATAGGGGAGTTTTTTTTTTTCCTTACAAATAAAATTTCGGGTGCGGCTATAACAAAGGCTTCAGGTGCTTATCAAAGACTTCCACTGAATAATCAATGTCCTCTCCATCCTTCCAGCAGATAAGCATGTTGTCTGCGTGGATATGGCGACCCAACATCCATTCTGCTCTACAGTCTCTGAATTGTTTGGACACTGATGGTGAACAGGACAAGTACCGGCGAGCATGCGGCACTTTAAGCTTCTCCCAAACAAACTCATCGTACCATCTCTGTCTCAGGACTTTGACTTTAAAAAGCAAGTCCCGAGGCAAGTAAGGATATTCCCATCCGTACTCACGGGCGACCCTCTGGCAGAATAGCCGCTGCAGTCGGGCCAAAGGAGGCATTGTGGCCCGCTCACCTTCTCCTGGTGAAACAAGGGCCTCTGGATGCCGAGGTACTTTCACTACATCCGTCGGTTTGAATCTTGGTGCCCGTAGTGATGCGCGCTGTGTCCCCGCCACCGGAGCGGATGATGCTGCAGGTAGCATAATGACAAGCGAAGGACTAGGCTTCCTCGTGAGCTCCGGGACTTCTGCCCGGGGCGTACTGTCTCCCGTGGACATGGGCGAATCCCATGGTGTACGTAACACAGGCAATGGCATTTTGTCCCAGCCCTTGCGGTGAAAAAGTTCATCTATTTCACCATCCTCTCCACAGTCCGACAGCGATTCTAGGTCGGAGGTGTCATACATCTCTGCGGGGAGGTAGTCCCTAGTAGACGTGGAACTACCCTCCCTAGCGGGCTCCACCGGCTGTGGACCACCAACACCTCCAACCACCACCACAGTCCCAGCCCCTGGCTCACCTTGACCTTTCGTAGAACTGGGATGTCCAGGACTCTTCCAACCGGATCCATCCAGGCCCGGCAAGCGATGGGGTGAAGCTCGACCACAGGATGCCTGTACCAGGCCGACTTTCCTCTTCAGAGGTGGGAGCAGGGAATCTGTGGTGACCGAGGCAGCATCCTCGGATTTTTCTTTCTCAGTCTCTGGTTGGGCAGTCACATCGCCCTGGTCAGGGCGTACGGGGACCTCCCCTCCCCTTCCGGAGTAGCAGTACCTGTGAGGCAGTTGAGGCGAAGGGCCCGGGGCCTTACTGTGAATGTCTCCACCTCGAATAGGAACTGCTTGCATGCCTCGCAACGCCCGAATGGCTTCAGGTTGACCACCAGTCCCGAGCACCTGGAACAGATCACGCCGAGGGCCTCTGTGTCTCTGCAAGTGTACAGAGCCAACTGCCCTCGGGGTCTAAGTCTTATCCCCGTGTCTTATCCCCGTGTCTGTAAGGGGAGCAGCAAAAGCAGTCATCTTTGTGGGGTAGGGAACCGGAATCCACGGGGAGCTTGAGGCCATCCCGACTATCTGCTGCTCCATCACGCACTGACCATGCGCCAAAGTCCCCACGTGTATCTCCTCACATAGCCAGACTCCTCCCACCACTTGCACTTTTTTGCGGGCTTCCACCAGTCTCCGCCCACGAACTGCGCAGTTATGGGGTGCCTCATGTCGCAGTGCAGTAAAAGCCCCCACATGTAGTACGTCACACGGCTGGACTTCTCCCTCTTCTCGCTCTCCTGCATGGGCCTTTCCCGTCTTAGGGTCATGTCCACGACTTTGAGCAGGGATGCACTCTGGCCGATCACATGGCCGACCCACTTGGAACTCCTCCAGGCAGCAAAGTTCAAACACAGCCGTTCTCAGTTCCATGGTTAAAACACACATCATCCCGGACTCACGAGCCCCCACGTGTAGCAGCCTCACCCCCTTTTCTCTGTCTAGGGGTATGTTGTAGGTGAGGGTGAGATGCGCTACGGCCCATGTCCTCCCCATTGTAGCAGGTGAGGTGAAGGCCAGTACCAAATATTCTTCTCGGGCCTGTGTGTTTCTATTACAGCCAAGTCTTGCTGTGCTGACACTCCCCTTCACTCCCATCAACCAGAGTTCCACACACCGATAAGGATCCAACACTTCTTTTATTGTAACACACACAATAAACAGTTCTTTGTTCGCCAATTAGTTGAGATCCATAAACAGTTCAATACGGTGGGGTGAGCAGGTCGAGGCACTGTCCTAATGATAAACTAAACCACTGTGGTTTCACCAGCGGTTGCTATAGCCATTGGCTAGAGAGAGAGAAACTTGAAATGTATGAGCCTTCGCTGCGTTGCGGCCCCTGTCAGGGGGAAGATGTCCCTCCAAGGGAGTTACCAGAGGCCCCTCCATCACCGGGTTGATGCTGCTCCGGACTCTTCAGATGGGTAACCTCTCTGGCCTCCTCACCTCAGCCATGGGCCCCATCCACCTCAGGGTCCCTCGGACTCATCCACCCTTGCGGAGCCCAGTCGAAGTTACTGGGCCCCAGGCCTCCGGTGTAGTACCTCACCCCAGGCTTAAGGTGCCTGAGATGGACGCCAACACTGCTCCGACCAGGCCATGGGTGCCTGGGCTGGAACTCCGGACCGACCGCACCCAGGCCTAAGGTGCCTGGGCGCCGGATGTAGAAGACCTCATGGCGAGGGCGTCTCTCCCCTTTATCTCCTCCCGTGACGCCACAGCAGGTTCTCCGCCCCCCGCTGTACCACCGCCGGAACGGGACAAAAAGGACAGCACTGCGGCAGTGATTCCACCTCGACCTGTGGGAACACCGCCAACCCAGGCCAAGGAGAATAATACACCACCAAAGTCCTCCACGATTGAAAGTGGTCTAAATCCTCCATGATTCACACACACCTGGGTCATACTACCACACAGGTGTATCCCCCTAAATTTAGACCCCCGCTACACAGTTTAGCTAGATCCGTTCCTGTTATTCTCTATACTGACAGGCAAGCAGGTGATTGTGCTAGCTGCAGTATTTTCACTTGGTGTACTGTGTCCTTTGCACAGTGTGCACCTAAAGCTTACCTGAATATAATTGCTGGTGTTCTGATACAAATACAAGCAAGGAGCTGCAGTATTTTGCTTTAGTGTCCTTTGCACAGTGTGCACCTAAAGCTTACCTCAATACAATTGCAGGTGTTCTCATACAAATACAGGCAGGGAGCTGCAGTATTTTGCATTAGTGTCCTTTGCACAGTGTGCACCTAAAGCTTACCTCAATACAATTGCTGGTGTTCTCAAAGAAATACCACAGGCAGGGAGCTGCAGTATTTTGCTTTAGTGTCCTTTGCACAGTGTGCACCTAAAGCTTACCTCAATACAATTGCTGGTGTTCTGATACAAATACAGGCAGGGAGCTGCAGTATTTTGCTTTAGTGTCCTTTGCACAGTGTGCACATAAAGCTTACCACAATACAATTGCTGGTGTTCTGATACAAATACCACAGGCAGGGAGCTGCAGTATTTTCAGTTAGTGTACTGTGTCCTCTGCACAGTGTGCAACTAAAGCTAACTGAAGACAATTGCTGGTGTTCTCATACTAATAATACTACAGGCAGGCAGTTGATTCTGCTAGCTGCAGTATAATAATTATATATATACATCCCGGATTTGTGCAGCTACATCTCCCTGCAGGCCATTAGTATGTCTGGAAGGACAACAAGGAGAGGCACAGTCACGAGCCAATAAAAGAGGGCAAGCAGGCTCTGGGTCTAGAGGCAACATGCTGATCATGGACACGGTGCATCCTCATCAGCACGTGGCCATGGGACGCGCTTGTCCTTTTTTTCGGCAGCTGGCCGTGTTGAGCCACAACATGCCCAAGACTTGGTAGAGTGGATGACCAAGCCGTCCTCATCCTCCTCATCCTCTCTCACCCAGGCTCAGGGTACTTTGTCTGGCAAAGCAGCTGCCAAAGCGGACTCTTCCCTCGGCTCAATGGCATCAGTCACTCCTTCCCTAGCCCCACCATGTCCTCCTGAGGAGTCCCCCGAACTGTTGGACCACAGTGTTGGGTACATGCTCCAGGAGGATGCCCAGCGTTTTGAAGGCTCTGATGATGGTACCCAGCTAGAGGAAGGCAGTAACGTGAGCCCAGAGAGAGGGGGTGCCCAAGAAGGACAGCAATCTGGCAGTCATGTTCCCCCAGCTGCAGCATACTGCCAGGTTTGCTACAGTGATGAGGAGGGAGGGGATGATGAGGTCACGGACTGTATGTGGGTGCCTGATAGGAGAGAGGAGGAGGAGACACATCTCCAACGAGGCAGGATGCCCTCCAGGGGCCAGCTTAAGGGCAGCACACCGACAGCATCACACCGCAGAGCTCCGCATGTGCAGGCCGCTGCTGTCTCTGTGCGTTATTCCAAAAGTTCTTTGGTGTGGGCCTTTTTTGAGATGAGTGCATCAGATCACAGCACTGCTATTTGCAACATATATCTCAGGCGTATCTCGCGTGGCCAAAACATCACCCATTTGGGCACCACATGCTTAATCAGACATATGTCGACCTGCCATGCAGTTTGTTGGCAAGCACACCTAAAAGACCCACACCAAAGAACAAAGCGGACCTCTCCTTACTCCTCATCAGCTGGGATCTCCAACCCCACTATACCTTCAGCCCTCTCTGAAACCTGCACTGAGAGGAATGAAGGTGTAGAATTAGGTGTGTCACAGCCAAGTACTTGTGGGCAATCTGCTATCGGTACACCAACGTCAGATTGTACCAGCCAAATTTCCCTGCCCGAGCTGCTGCACTGCTGAAAGAAGATCATTCCCAGCCATCCACATGCCCAGCGGTTGAATGCTAGCTTGGCTAAATTGCTAGCACTTCAACTGCTGCCTTTTCAGTTGGTAGACTCTGCCCCCTTCCGTGAGTTTGTGGAATGTGCGGTTCCTCATTGGCAGGTTCCCAAACGCCACTTTTTGTTACGGAAGGCGATTCCGGCTCTCTACCGGCATGTGGAAGGCAATGTCTTGGCCTCGCTTGACAGGGCGGTCAGTGGTAAGGTGCATATTACCTCTGACTCATGGTCCAGCAATCATGGACAGGGATGTTACCTATATTTCACGGCGCATTGGGTGACTCTGCTGGCAGCTGGGAAGGATGCAGGACAAGGTGCAGTAGTGTTGGAGGTTGTTCCGCCACCACGCCTCCAAAATGCTACTACTGGTGATTCTGACACACCTCTCTCCTCCACCCCCTCCTCTTCTTCTTCCTGCATGGCCTCTTCCTGTGCTTTGTCCTCGGAACCAGTGGTGCTTCGTAGGTATTCAAGGGGCTATGCAAGTACGCAGGCAAAGAGATGCCATGCGGTGCTTGAGCTGGTGTGCTTGGGGGACAGGAGCCACACTGGGGCAGAGATTCTGTCGTCTCTGCAAGGGCAGGCTCAGAGGTGGTTGACGCCACGCCAGCTTAAGCCAGGAATGGTGGTTTCCGACAATGGCACCAACCTCCTCACTGCCCTCCGACAGGGACACCTGACCCATGTGCCCTGTTTGGCTCATGTCCTTAACTTGGTGGTGCAGCGGTTCTTGGGCAGGTACCCGGGCCTACAGGATGTCCTGAGGCAGGCCAGGAAAGTCTGTGTGCATTTCTACTGGTCATATAATGCCAGTGCTCGGCTGGCTGACCTGCAAAAGGAATTTAACCTGCCCAAGAACCGCCTAATCTGTGATATGCCCACCAGGTGGAACTCAACGTTGGCCATGCTGCAGCGGCTGCACATGCAGCAGAGGACCATCAATGAGTATCTGTGCCAATATGGCACCAGGACAGGGTCAGGGGAGCTTGTTTTTTTTTTCCACGCCAGTGGGTCATGATCAGGGATGCATGCACTGTCCTGGCACCATTTGAGGAGGCTACGAGGATGGTGAGCAGTGACAACAGTGCATGCATCAGTGACACTGTCCCTCTTGTCCACCTGTTGGAGCACACGCTGCATGGAATAATGAACAGGGCACTTGAGGCAGAACAAAGGTAGGAAGAGGAGGACTTCCTTACCTCTCAAGGCCCCCTTTATACAGACAGTGTTCCTGCTGGCCCGCCTATCACACAGGAAGAGGACGAGGAGGATTGTGTCAGCATGGAGGTGGAGCCTAGCACTCAGCATCAGCAGCAGTCTTCAAGGAATCAATTACAGTCCCAAGACACCCATGGACTTGTACGTGGCTGGGAGGAGGTGGCTGCGGATCATGTCGTCCTGAGTGACCCAGAGGACTCCGGACCGAATGCCTCAGCAAACCTACGCTGCATGGCCTCCCTGATCCTTCAAAGCCTGCGGAAGGATCCTCGTATTCGTGCTATCAAGGAGAGGGATCATTACTGGCTGGCAACCCTCCTTGATCCACGGTACAAGGGTAATGTTGCGAACCTTATCTTGCCGTCACAGAGGGAGTAGAGGATTAAACATCTTCGGGAGGCCTTGCAGAAAGGTCTGTGCAACGCGTTCCCAGAGACTGGGAGGTTACAAATTTCTGGTCCTGGATAGGGATGAGCTTCGAGTTCGAGTCAAACAATTTGGGGTGTTCGTGGCAAATTCGAAAAGTCTATGGGAGAAATCTAAAGTGCTAATTATAAAGGCTTATATGCAAGTTATTGTCCTAAAAAGTGTTTGGGGACCTGGGTCCTGCCCCAGGGGACATGTATCAATGCAAAAAAAAGTTTTAAAAACGGCCGTTTTTTTAGGAGCAGTGATTTTAACAATGCTTAAAGTGAAACAATAAAAGTGAAATATTCCTTAAAATTTTGTACCTGGGGGGTGTGTATGATATGCATGTAAAGTGGCGCATGTTTCCCGTGCTTAGAACTGTCCCTGCACAAAGTGTAATTTTTGAAGGAAAAAAAGTCATTTAAAACTCACTCGTGGCTATTAATGAATTGTCGGCTTTTATCAATACATAGAAAAGTCATTGATAAAAAATAAAAAAAAGCGTGGGGGTTCCCCCAAATTCAATTACCAGGCCCTTCAGGTCTGGAATGGATATTAAGGGGAACCCCGCCACAAATGAAAAAAAAAATGGCGTGCGGTTCCCCCTAAATAGCCATACCAGGCCCTTCAGATCTGGCATGGATTTTAAGGGGAACTCCACCCCAATTTTTTTTTAAAATGGCGTGGAGTCCCCCCAAAAATCCATACCAGACCCTTATCCGAGCACGCAACCTTGCTGGCCGCAGGGGAAGAGGGGGGGACGAGAGAGCGCCCCCCTCCCTCCTGAACCGTACCAGGCCACATGCCCTCAACATGGGGAGGATGTCCCCATGTTGATGGGGACAAGGGCCTCATCCCCACAACCCTTGCCCGGTGATTGTGGGGTTCTGCGGGCAGGGGGCTTATCGGAATCTGGAAGACCCCTTTAACAAAGGGGACCCCCAGATCCCGGCCCCCCCTATGTGAATTGGTAAGGGGTACATTGTACCCCTACCATTTTATGAAGAAAGTGTAAAAAAATGTGAATAAAAACACACAAACACCTTGGAAAAGTCCTTTATTAAAAAATAAAAAATAAATAAAATAAAAAAACATTCCAGCGATGAAATCCAGTGTCCAGCGGCGATCCCGATGTCCAGCGCTGTCCGTCATTGGTTGTGCCTGAGCGGACCTGAAGGGGAACTTCCTCCGCAGTGTTTTAAATGTATAGACCCGCCCCTTCTAAAGTTCCCCATCAGGTCCGCTCAGCGGTCCAGATGCGGAACGCGAGAAGGGGCAGGTCTATTCATGTATTACATAGTGAAGGAAGTTCCCCATCAGGTCCGCTCTACGAGGGGGCGGACCTGATGGGAACTTCCTTCACTGTGTAATACGTGAATAGACCCGCCCCTTCTCATGTTCCGCATCTGGTCCGCTTAGCGGACCTGATGGGGAACTTTAGAAGGGGCGGGTCTATTCACGTATTACACAGTGAAGGAAGTTCCCATCAGGTCCGCCCCCTCGGTATGTCAGACCCCGCCTACGTCATTGGCCTGAGCGGGGAACTTCCTTCACTGTGTAATTTAAATTTACACAGTGAAGGAAGTTCCCCATCAGGTCCGCTCAGGCCAATGACGTAGGCGCGGTCTGACATACCGAGGGGGCGGACCTGATGGGGAACTTCCTTTACTGTGTAATTCATGTATAGACCCACCCCTTCTCGCGTTCCGCATCTGGTCCGCTGAGTGGACCTGATGGGGAACTTTAGAAGGGGCGGGTTTATACATTTAAAACACTGCGGAGGAAGTTCCCCATCAGGTCCGCTCAGGCACAACCAATGACGGACAGCGCTGGACATCGGGATCACCGCGGGACACTGGATTTCATCGCTGGAATGTTTTTTTTTGTTTTTTTTTTAATAAAGAACTCTTCCAAGGTGTTTGTGTGTTTTTATTTACATTTTTTTACACTTTCTTCGTGAAATGGTAGGGGTACAATGTACCCCTTACCAATTCACATAGGTGGGGGGGCGGGATCTGGGGGTCCCCTTTGTTAAAGGGGTCTTCCAGATTCCGATAAGCCCCCTGCCCACAGACCCCCACAACCACCGGGCAAGGGTTGTGGGGATGAGGCTCTTGTCCCCATCAACATGGGGACATCCTCCCCATGTTGAGGGCATGTGGCCTGGTACGGTTCAGGAGGGAGGGGGGGCGCTCTCTCGTCCCCACTCTTCCCCTGTGACCAGCCAGGTTGCGTGCTCGGATAAGGGTCTGGTATGGATTTTTGGGGGGACTCCACGCCATTTTTTTTTTTATTTGGGGTGGAGTTCCCCTTAAAATCCATGCCAGATCTGAAGGGCCTGGTATGGATATTTAGGGGGAACCGCACGACATTTTTTTTATTTTATTTGAAGGGCCTGGTAATTGAATTTGAGGGAACCCCCACGCTTTTTTTTTATTTTTATCAATGACTTTTCTATGTATTGATAAAAGCCGATAATTCATTAATAGCCGCGAGTGAGTTTTAAATGACTTTTTTTCCTTCAAAAATGACACTTTGTGCAGGGACAGTTCTAAACACGGGAAACATGCGCCACTTTACATGCATATCATACACACCCCCCAGGTACGAAATTTAAAGGAAAATTTCACTTTTATTTTTTTCATTTTAAGCATTATTAAAATCACCGCTCCCGTAAAAACGTCTATTTTTTTAACTTTTTTTTGCATTGATACATGTCCCCTGGGGCAGGACCCAGGTCCCCAAACACTTTTTAGGACAATAAATTGCATATTAGCCTTTATAATTAGCACTTTAGATTTCGAACGTTCGAGTCCATTGTATTTAATAGGGTTCTAAAGTTCACGCAAACATTCTGTCTGTTTGCAGGTTCTGGTGCAAACCGAACAGGGGGGTGTTCAGCTCATCCCTGGTCCTGGACAACGTGTTGC
Organism: Rana muscosa; assembly: GCA_029206835.1. Lineage (NCBI taxonomy): Eukaryota > Metazoa > Chordata > Amphibia > Anura > Ranidae > Rana > Rana muscosa. The sequence continues at coordinate 13,711,426 of CM055123.1, read as the reverse complement.
TGAGGCTTCGGTCAGTCAAAGAAGGAGCGGTGGAGAAGGTGGCTGTCTGACCGATGCGTTCAGACAATTTTTTAGTCCGCAGCCCCAAGGTATGATCGGTTCCAGCAACCATAGCCAGCGTCTGGTTTAAATGGTGCTGGAATACCTAGGGGCAAGATCAGACTTGGACACCTTTCCCACCGAAAATCCTCTAGGTTACTGGGTCTTGAGGATGGCTCACTGGCCAGAGCTTGCACAGTATGCAATTGAGCTACTGGTCGGTCCTGCATCCAGCGTTCTTTCGAAACGAACATTCAGTGCTGCTGGAGGCTTTGTAACCAATCTCAGGGTGTGCCTGTCCACCGACTCGGTCGATTGACTGACCTTCATAAAAATGAATCAGTCTATCACCACCAGCTACCAAGCACCTGATGCTGATGTAACCGAATAATTGTTTTTGAAATGTCAGATCCCTTCAAGACTGCCTATGCTGATGCTGAGTGACTATCCTGTTATGCTGAGTGGCTATCTTCCTCCTCAATGATCATGCTTATAGCTTGTAAGAAAATTTTTGGTTCTGGGCACCGCCACCAGTGGCTAAGGCCCAATTTTTCAGCCCCTGTTTAACAGGGGTGTGTAATTAAAATTCTTGACGCAATACTTTGCAGCAGGGCTCATTCCTGCACTCCAACTAGAGTAATTGTGAGGGCTTACAGTGTTGTGGCAACAAAACCACCACCACCACCACCACCAAAGGCACAATTTTTGGTTCTGGGCACCGCCACCAGTGGCTAAGGCCCAATTTTTCAGCCCCTGTTTAACAGGGGCATGTAATTACTATTCTTGATCTAATATTTCACAGCTGGGCCCATTCCTGCGCCCACCAAGAGTAACTGTGAGGACTTACAGTGTTGAGGCACCACCACCACCAAAGACCCAATTTTTCTTACCACTATTGAAAAATGGCATGTAATTACAACTCTTGATATAATAGTTCACAGCAGGGCGTTCCAATGCCCACCAAGAGTAACTGTGAGGGCTTACAGTGTTGTGGCAACACCAACACCTAAGGGCCAAATTAATGCAGAGTATATACGGCAGGCCCCTACTTTCAAACCTCCAACTTACAAACGACTCTTACTTGCAAACGGAAGGAGACAACAAGAAGTGAGAGGAAATCTACCCCTAGGAAGGGAAATTCTCTCCTGTAAGAGTTAGTATGGGAAAAAAGGTGTCTCCTCTCCGCTGATGCTTTATCACCAATCCTTGTTTCACTAAAAACCCCAAATTTTCAAAAAACATTTGTCATTGGGACGGAAAGTGAGGTGAAATGTTCTGAACAGGTGCACAGACAGCAAAACAGATGTTATAGGGGTGATAACCCTTCCCTATGTTTTCCAAAAAGCTTAAAAATAGATTTTTTGGCTGGAGCTACACTTTAAAAATGTACCAGTTCAAAATTACAAACAGATTCTACGTAACAACAAACCTACAGTCCCTGTCTTGTTTGCACAGCCTGTATACTGCTGTTCAGAGTATATAGGGCCTGGGGACCCCACGCCTTTCCTTTTTTTAATTTGGGTGCAGGATTCCCCTTCATATCCATACAAGACCCAAAGGGGCTGGTAATGGGCTGGGGGGGGGGTACCAATGCCATTTTTCTCAATGATTTTTATTAGGGTTGTCCCGATACCACTTTTTTAAGACCGAGTACAAGTACCGATACTTTTTTTCAAGTACTCGCCGATACCGAATACCGATACTTTTTTTTTATGTGTCAGTATTTTTTTTTTTTTTTTTTTTTTACAATTTTTTTTTTTTTTTTACAATTTTTTGTCATGTTTTTTTACAATGCTTTGTTGGAGTGGGTGGGGGGGGGGGGGGATGATCTCAGTGTATTTATTTTTTATTTTTTACAATTTATTTTTTTATTATTTATTGCAATTTATTTTTTTATTTCTAGCCCTGTTGGGGGGCTTTGGTGAGATATCAGGGGTCTTAACAGACCTCTGACATCTCCCGTTTGAGACAGAGAAAGGGACTAGGGAAACAGATTCCCCAGTCCCTTTCTCAGCTGCACTGAAAATGAATGGAGAAAATGAACATCGTAACACAGGTTACGATGTTTCAGTTATATGAATGGACAGAGTCAGTCACTGACTCTGTACATTCGGAAAAGGTAGGAGCCGGGTTTAGCGGCTCCTACCTCCGCTCTCCATCCTGACAGAGGGAAGCGGAGGAGGATATGGAGGGTGGCACAGAGCTGAGGACAGCAGCAGCGCGGAGGGGGAGAGCAAAATAACAGAGGACAGCAGCAGCATGGAGGGGGGACACGGAGCGCGGGGGGGGGAGTAAAAAGACAAAGGACATCAGCAGCATGGAGGGGCGGACACGGAGCGTGAAGGGGGAGAGCAGCACGGATGGGGGAACTGGAGGAGGATACAGGGACAGTCAGCGGTGATCGGTGCGGCTTTGGAGGGAGTTACAAGCACCGATCACCGCTGTATAGATTTCACTAAAACAGCTGAAAAGAAGGGGGGGTCGGGAGAAGCTGTCGGGCTGTATTGAAATCTATACAGCGGTGATCAGTGCTTGTAACTCCCCCCGCCGCACCGATCATCACTGACTGCCCAAGTATCGGCGGAAGCATCGGAGCATTTTCCCCGAGTACAAGTACTCAGGGAAATGCCTGGTATCGGTACCGATACCGATACTAGTATCAGTATCGGGACATCCCTAATTTTCATCCATATTGCCGGGACCAGACATTACATTAAAGCCACAAGCAGTTTTAAATGACTTTTTTTCCTTTAGAAATGTCATTTTGTGCAGGGACAGTTCTAAACACGGGAAACACGTGCCACTTCACAGGTATACTATAGACACCCCTCAGGTACAATATTTAAAGGAATATTTCACTTTTTTTTTCACTTTAAGCATCATTAAAATCACTGCTCCCAGAAAAACTGACGTTTTTAAAACTTTTTTTTTGCATTGATACATGTCTCCTGGGGCAGGACCCATTTCCCCAAACCCTTTTTAGGACAATAACTTGCATATTAGCCTTCATAATTAGCACTTTTGATATTGAACGTTCGAATCCCATAGACTTTAACGGGGTTCTAAAGTTCGCTCATCCCTAATTTTCAGTATGTGCTGTACCACAATGGCAGGTTCCCAGTCACTATTTATTTTCAAGTAAGGCTACTCTCTACCATCACGTTAAAGGCAATGTTGTGACAAGGTTGGGCAAGGCAGTCAGCCACAAGGTCCACATTACTGCTGACACGTGTTACAGCAAACATGGTTAGGGATGATATACTTCATTCACAGCACACCACACTGGGTAACTCTGCTTGCAAATCAGAAGGATGCAGGACAGGGCTCAGTGCTGCAGCTTGTTGTGTCGCCACATCTCCATACAGCTAGTGGTGGGTGATGTGAGATTTGTCAGCTTCTACCCCTCCTCCTGCTCCTCCTCCATGCCCTCCTCTGCTGAATTGTCCTATGAACCACAAGTACCCCTAAGCTTTCAAGGGGCTATTCAATTAATCAGGCTAAAAGGTGTCATGCAGTGCTTCAGCTGGTCTTTCTAGGGGACAGGAGCCACACTGGAGCAAAGATTCTCGCAGCTCTGCAGGGGCAGGCACAAAGGTGGTTCACGCCATGCCAGCTGGAGCCAGGAATGGTGGTGTGCAATAATGGCTCAAGCCTCCTGTCCGCCCTTAGACAGAGAAAGTTGACACATGTGCCCGGTACATGTCCTCAATTTGGTGGTGCAGCGTGTTTTAAATTGGTACCCAGGGTTGGAAGATCTGCTAAAGCAGAGTCTGTAGCCATTTCAGGCAGTCATACACAGCCAGTGCTCAGTTGGCTGAAATTCAGCGGGAATTCCATCTGCTCGTAAACCGCCTGATTTGTGACATGCCCACCAGGTGGAACTCAACTTTGGCAATGCTGCAGTGGCTGCACATTCTGCAAAGGGCCGTCAACAAGTACCTGTGAGAGTATGGCACAATGAGAGGCTTAGGTTGGCTCACCTTTTTTTCCCCATGCCAATGGCTGCTGATAAAGGATGCATCCACTGTACTGTCACCATTTGAGGCCACACGGATGGTGAGCTGTGACAATGCAGGAATCAGTGACACAATCCCTGTTGACTTGCTTTCCTCTCAAGGCCCACTTTACGCAGACACCATTCTTTCTACGCCACAGAACACACAAGAGGAGAGGGAGGAGGAGTAGGAGGAGAAGGAGCAGCATCCTAGCAGCTTTGGAGGCATTGAAGCAAAGCAAGACATACGTCAACCCTTAACAGATGGTTTTCCATCCCCTGAACCCTTGGGAGTAGTATGTGGCAAGTAGGGGTCAGTTCCAGATACTGTAATCCTCAGTAGCCCTGAAGGAGTCTGCTTTTCATGCCTCCACAAACTTGCAGTGCATGCACTCCCTCATTCTTCAAAAGGACCTGAGAATATGTGGCATCAAGGAAAAGGATCCCTATTGGTTGGCAACCCTCCTTGACTACAGTTACAAGGGAAAATCTTGGAACTCATCCCATCCCCACAGAGGGAGCAGAAGATGAAATCTCTTGAGGACACCTTAAAGAGGAGTTTATGTAACACTTTTCCCAACTCTGGTAGGTTACAGTCTGATGGAAAACATAGTTTTGAGGCTTCTGTTGGTCAAGAGAGGATCAGTGGAGAAGGGGGCCACCTCAGTAATGCTTTTCAAAATGTGTTTAGTCCTCGGCACCCAGGGCTGTCAGCTTCCATATCCTATCAGCAGCATCTTCATCCTATGGTGGGAGATTATCTAGGGGCCAAAACAGACATGGAGAGCTTTCCAGCTGATGATCCACTGGGTTAGTGGGTCATGAGAATAAACCACTGGCCAGAACTTGCCCAGTATGCAATTGAGCTGCTGGGCTGCCCTGCATCCAGCATGCTTTCCGAACGGGCATTCAGTGCTTCCGGAGGTTTTGTGACAGATAAGAGAATGCGTCTGTCAACAGACTCCGTGGACCGGCTGACATTTATCAAAATTATTCAGTCCTGGATTAGCAGCAGTTATTAAGCCCATGATGCTGATGTCGCTGATTAGGTGCTTTATGGATCGCGAATCTCTGAAAGACTGTCTAGGCTGTCCAGCTTTCTGGGTGCTGATTTAATCTGGAAGAAATTTTTTGGTATAGGATTCATAGGCACACCCAAGGACCATTTTTTCCACACCTGTTTGACAGGTGTATATTATTGATTTTTTTTTTACAGCAAGCCAATTCTTGCTTTCATAAAGAGTACCTCTATAGGGTTACGGTGTGAAGGCACCACTGACACCCAAATACCAAAATATTGCAGGGAAGAGTGTTTTGAAAGAGACTTGGTATTGCAATAGGGGGGAACTTTTAAGCATCTGCAAGTTTGGGCACAGAAGGTTATGCTAAACAAAACATATTTTTTGCGATGCATCTAATAACTAAAGGAGTGGCAGTAAGTAGAATTAAAGTTAGCCTAACATCAATTGCAAGTAGAGGTAAAGATAATATTAGGTAAAACAATGGTCCACCAGGCACTGGAAAAAAACAGGTGTCTTTTTTCACACATTAGCTAAAGCTTATTACAAACTATAAAAAAATGTTTTCCTTCAAACCGAACAAAAAAAAAAAGGAGCTTGAGAGGAGCTTGGTGTACTAACTATCCGATGTTAATACAGCGATCTCCCGGCTGAGCTATTGTCTTCTGACAGGAGGCCAATGGGATGCACCATATTTTTTGGTCATGCCCTTCGAGAGAAGCTGGACTTTCGTCCGGCTTCTGTTGGACAGGCTGCCCAAATGTTAGCCGGTTGCTGTTGAACCGGACGATATTCGGCCCGTGTGTACGGGGCTTTAGCAGTATGCAAACCATCTGATAAATGAAAAAAAAACCTGTAGAATTCAATTATAGCAGGTTCTCAAATCAATGTTAGAGGTCACACATCAAAATCACAAAAGGCAGGCATATCAGTCATGATCATGGCTATGTTTATTGTTCATAAAGGTTTATATCATATATCTTATGGGGACAGTAAAGTGTTCACTTTATTAGGGCTGTATATCTGGAACAAACATAATGAAAGTCTTTTTGTCTGTTGCTGTTGCTATCAGACAGATGTTTGGTCCAAAACTTTTTGTATAAAACTACCTAGACAAATGGATTTTATACAAGACATGTTTTTCATTACCTATCTTGTCTGGTTCCAGACAAGTATCATGCATACTCTTACAGTGCAGTTTATGATGGGCAAATGAACACATGGTAAGCAGTCTGAAGTGAAGGCGATTGGTTCAACTTACAAATCCATTAATTTAATATCGATCACATACTTGAGAGACATTAAAAATCATGTATTTTACTAATTTCTCCTAGTCTTAAAGGTGCCTGCAGACACTACTGTGCAGGAACTATCTGGTTGTAGAAGACCATTACTATGAACCATCATTAAGCTAAAATGTAAGTTCTCATTGGGCAAAATTGTTTATTTGTAACTGCATAGAGTTATGGGGGAGCACTGCAGGCATTCAGCTAGACAAATTCAAGAAATCACAAACACTACCCCCCCCCCCCCCCCCACACACACACACACACACTCTCCCATTAAGCAGATTCAGCAATGAGGAAGGCCTACAGACATTTGAACTTCATCCAAGACAAATGTAAATGGTTAAATAGGGTAAATGTTCTTTAATGTTTGTAGATACCTGAAGGCTACAGATGCCTCTACAAATAAGCTTTCTAACTTTACAACCACACCCTCCTTAACAGTTAACACATCTACATTGTGTACATGGAGATTTCTACACTACAGATCTCTTTTCAGACACCCTTTTTTTTTTTACTATAAAGGGAAAAAAGACAAAACATAAAAAAAAAAAAAAAAAATGGCTTCCCTCACTTTCTGTTATAAAACATATCAAATAAAAAGGGCAGAACTTTATAAAAATTGAACAGTGTGTGGATTGCGCTAACTTATAAATTTATTTCAATAAGTGTGTAGCCACTTCTGTTTATAGCCATGAAAAATATATAGGACAATTCCCTTTTTCTGTGAGTAATCCTTACGAAAAACCTCCAAGTTTTCCACTAAGTGAATGTGTTTGCCCAAACTCAACACACTTCTGTGTCTAAATACGTGCTTCTATGGAAAGATATAAAAATAAATAAACATCTATAAGGGTGTGAATAAATAATCACCAAAAAATTGTAGCGCTATAGATAATACATCAAAAGTGCATAACACCCAAGTGAATGAATGAAAAAAACAATAATAGATGTCAGTCCAAAATTCAACGCATAATATGTGAATAATTAGAAAAACAAAGAGTCTCTGATAAGTGATTCTCTGATGAATAGAATAAAATAAACAATCCAAAGTGAACTATAATCTTCCAACGAATCTTTTTTTTTCCAAAAACAGTTTATTGAAATGTAAAAAGCATTTACAGATATCTTGAACAATAGTAGTACAATAAGGTATTAATACAACCACAAAACATGGATGAATAACATGTGTCACATACAATTCAACTTGCGGGTAGTGAAAATGAAATGGCTATGTGCATCCTTCATGAACTAGGCCGTGTTGGGGTGGGCTACCTTAATTCAAGGTAGTTGTGGGGTCTAGTCAAAGTCCACTACCATTGACGGGGATAGATCTTGTTGGTAGGTTAGAGCTAGGTAGGTTCACGGATGCCGTTATGGACTTTTGGTCTGTGTGGGAGGGAAAGGCCAACAGGTGCAATATGGCAGAAAGGGAGGGAAGGAGCTATAAACAGGTTTATTTCGTTGAGAGTGTATGAATGCGGGAGTGTAGGCTGGAGCTATGTTAGTGGTTGTATTGTACAGAAGCTTGTGGATGAGAAAGTAGGAGGGGGTAAGTGGTGGAAGGAGAAGGGGTGGGGTGGGGATCGAGGGGAGGGGAGTGAGGCAGGAAGGGATGGCGTTGGCAGGGGGTCCGTCTCTGACTTCCCCGACCCCTTGGGGTGTTCAAGGGGCGTGTTATGAGAAACTAGGGGCGGATCTGTATAGGGGGAGATATAGGAGGAGAGAGGTGTCTTTGTAAGGTTTAGGGTTAAGGGGAGATCCTGGCACGTCGTAGATTTTTAATGACAATTCTCAGAGGAGTAATTTATCCTTTGTCAGGGTTCAGGGAGTTTGCAAATTCTGGGGTCGTTTTATAGTGTAACCAGCAGGCCCATTTTTTACTAAATGATGACGGAGTCTCTCTTGCAATATGTATAAGATTTTCCATTTCCTCAATTTTGCATATTCTGTTAAACCATTCTTTTATGGTTGGTTGGTGAGTCGATTTCCAGTGTATAGGGATACACTGCTTTGCCGCATTGATCATGTGCATTGCTAGGGATTTGTGATAGGAATTGTGCGACAGGGGTGAATGGTGTAGAAGGAATTGAGAAGGGGAAAGGTCCAAATGATATGAGGTGACTCGAGAGGTTATATGGCATACCTTTTCCCAGAAGTCTTTTAGAGATGGACAGGACCACCAGATATGGAGAAGGGTTCCCCTTTCCTGGAGACATCTCCAGCAAACCTCTGGGATTGTGGGATTATATTTATGCAGAAGGGTGGGCGTGCGGTACCATCTAGATTGGATCTTAAAGCCGTTTTCCTGGGTCGACACATTCGTCGACCCTTTATGTATGTTGAGGAAAATTAGTTCCCATTGTTCCGCTGAAAGAGATACCGAGAGGTCTGACTCCCAGTTCTTACAGGCTAAGGTCTCGTTAGCTTTCATCTCGGCGAAGAGGAGTTCATGTGTGGTAGAAACTAGATGAGATTGGGGTGTCGTTTGGATACATAGCTTTTCGAAAGGGGTGAGTTCTCTGGAGCATTGTATATTCTTGTTAAGGGATTTTAGAAAATGAGCAATTAAAATATATGTCCAAGGGGGAATGGGTGGCTTGTTTAGTTGGGAGGAGAGTTGGGATGTAGACAATAGTTTGCCCCGGAGGAAGAACTGATGTGATCTAATTGGGCTCTGTGTCCAGTTATCGGTAAGAAACTTTGCGTGCATACCTGGTGGGAACCCAGGGTTCATTTTTACAGGTGTCAGTGGGCCGGGAATCGAAGATATGGGTGATCGGTAGCAAAGCTTTTTGAAGCATTGCAAGGTTGGGCCTATAAGTGGGTGTACGTGTAATTCAGAGGGGACGTGGGGTGAGAGTAACCATGGGAGAGACTCCAAAGGGAGAGCAGAAAAAGATGCTTCTAGGGAAACCCAATCTTTGTGGAGAGACTGAGTATTCCAGTCCACTATCCTGGTAAGGTGTGTAGCAGTGTAATAATTGAGAAGGTTGGGGAGGCCTATGCCCCCAAGTCTTTTAGGTCGGGTGAGCTGCGTAAAGCTGATTCTGGGTCTACGGTTCCCCCATAAGAATTTAGTGCATATGTTTCTATAAGATTTAAAAAAGGCCGGAGGTATATGTATAGGGATCGCCTGCAATATATAGAGTATTCTCGGGAGGGCATTCATTTTGAGGATCGCCGCTCTGCCAAACCAAGAGAAAAGCGGTTTGTTCCATGTTTCAAGATCAGAGGATATTCTGTGTAGGATAGGAACATGGTTTTTAGCGTAGAGGTTTGAGAGTTTGGAAGGGAGTTGTATCCCTAGGTATGTGATGGAATCATGTTTCCATTGGAACGGGAAGTTAGTCTTACATTGATCAACTATGTGTTGAGGTAATGTTATATTAAGGGCAAAGGATTTCGAGAAATTAATTTTAAGGTGGGAGAGGAACTGAAATTGTTTAAATTCAGAAAGAAGGTTTGGCAGGGAGATCAGTGGGTTCGACAGGAACAACAAAATATCGTCTGCGAAAGCAGCGTATTTATATTCTCTTTTGGAGGAACTTATACCTTGGATATCTGGGTTGTATGTCAGTTTACGGAGGAATGGTTCAAGTGTGAGTACAAAGAGGATGGGGGACAGGGGGCAGCCCTGTCTTGTGCCATTTCCGATGGGAAAGGCGTCCGACAGAGTATTGTTGACCCGTACCTTAGCAGATGGTCCCGTGTATATGGGCCCAATCCTATGGCCCTCAGAACCGCTGTCATATAGTCCCAAGCTACTCTGTCGAACGCCTTCTCCGCATCGAGTGACAAAAACAGGCCTTTTTGGGTTGTCTGTGTCATAAGGTGGTGTAAGTTTATTGCTTTAACAGTGTTGTCCCTGGCTTCACGTCCAGGGATAAAGCCGGTCTGGTCATGAGAGATTAAGGAAGGGAGAAGCGGTAAGAGTCTGTTTGCCAAAATCTTAGAAAAGATTTTGACATCTACATTCAATAATGAGATTGGTCTATAATTTCCCGTTTGGGTGGGGTCCTTATCTTCTTTGGGGATAACAACGATATGTGCTTCTAACATTTCGCTTTTGAAAGGATTTGTGGGAGAGAGTGTATTGAAGGCGTCAAGGAAGGGTTGTTGAAGAAGGTCTGAGAATGTCTTGAAATATACGGCGGAAAGACCATCAGGTCCCGGGCTCTTACCAGGCTTAAGTTGTTTTAAAGCTTTTTTCCATTCCTGAATAGAGATCGGGGATTCCAGAATCGTGGTGGTGTCAGTGGGGAGCTTTCCTGGAGCAAATTGGTCTAAGAACGAGTTAATATCATTGGGTCTGTCATTCGATAAGGTAGTAGGGGGTTCGGATTTATCTAGATTATATAGGGACGAGTAGTACTTCTCAAACTCTCTGGCTATGTCATTGTTATTCGTGAGAGTCTTACCCGTGGGGGATTGTATGTGGTGTATCGTATTAGCAGCCCTTTTCTTGCGTAAGGCTTGAGCAAGAAGATGGCCACTTTTGTTGCCGAATTCGTAAAAAAGTTTCTGAGATAGAGTGTATTTCTTCCTGAGGTGATGGCCCAATTCTTCCTGAATGAGTGTACGAGTCTCTAGTAGTTCTACGAGGGTTTGCTGGGCCAGGTTTCGTTTGTGTAGTGCTTCTAGTTTATTAAGTTTGGAAAAGAGATCAGCCAGTTTGGCCCGTTTTTCCTTTCTAATTGCGGCCCCCAGGGAAATCAATTTCCCTCGGACAACACATTTGTGAGCCGCCCACTGAGTAAGTTTAGAAATGTCCGGGGTGTTGTTCTCAGTGAAATAATTGCTTAGGCAAGTTTGAATCTCTAATTCTTTGGTTTTGTCTGTCAGGATGGAAGGGTCTAGTCTCCAAATTTGCGAGCGGTATACTTTTTCAGGGAAAGTGAGGGTCATTGAGATAGGGTGGTGGTCCGAGAAGGTCATCGGTTCGACGGTTGCTGCTTTCAGGGACGGGAGATCCTGTTGGGTAAGAAATATGTAGTCTAGTCGTGAATATTTGTTATGTGGGGCGGAGAAGAATGTAAAATCCTTTACGTTCGGGTGTAAGGTGCGCCATGTGTCGTGTAGCAAGAGTTCTTGGAAACATTTTCTGATTTGTCGGAGCGCCCTGTATGGTAGGTGGGATTTCCCCGACGAGGTGTCTAAAAGGGGGTTCAGGGGTACATTGAGATCCCCTCCCAGTATAAGAATACCCTCTTGGAAATTGGTTAGGTGTCTTGTTACAGCCCTAAAAAAGGGAACTTGGGATGAGTTGGGGCTGTATATGTTAGCCAAAGTGATTGGTTTGTTCCTGAGTGTCCCTTTTAGGAAGATATACCTGCCTAGTTCGTCAAGGTGAGTGTCTGTAATTTGGATGGGAAGGTTTTTGGAAATGATTATGGAGACTCCTTTGGATTTCGAGATAGGTGAGGTGGCATGGAAACTATGGGGGAAGAGGCGATTAGTCATGTTGGGAACTGATTTCTTACAAAAGTGGGTTTCCTGTAAGAAGATTATGTCAGCTTTCATGCTGCGCATGAGGGAAAAGAGTTGTGTTCGCTTTTCAGGTATGTTCAGTCCTTTGGCGTTAAGGGAGACTACCTTTAGGGACAGGTTGGCGCCTCGGACATTATCGGGGCTCATGTTGGTAGTAGAGGTTTAAGCGAGTGGGGGGCGGGAGGATATGGGGAAGTCAGAGACGGGAGGAAAAGAAAGGGGGGGGTTATGCGGATGGGGAGAAGGGAAGATGTGGGGTAGGTGAGGTTAGGACGTTGAGGAGGAAGATAACCAGGGAGGAAGGAGGGGACAGGTAGGGGGATGGGGTATTATACCGGGTGTGGGACTTGACCTGCAAGCCCACCAATTAGGAGTGGGGGTACCGGTGAGGTTCAGCGGTGTCTACCAGAGTCCGCTGTGTGTGAGAGCGGTAGGTGGAGTTCAACTAGAGAGAGGTGAGGTCTGCGTCTCTCTATGAGGTCTTAAGGATAACAGACGCTGCTGATTGTTAGCGTCATCTATGGCTCATTTTGGTGTCAGAGGAGTAATCTTGTTGTGTAGATGACGGACAGGTCATCCTATAAGGACATGGTGAGAGGGTGATTCGTAGGTGACTTCAGGGCTGTGTGTAACGGCTTATTCTCATAAAGCATGAAGGCTGTGGAGTTGTAAGGGCATTTATTCGGCAATTAGAGGAGGATGTTTAGCATTGTGTAATCTGGGGGTTTGTGTGGAAGAGGGGGATAAGAAATTAAGTGTATTGCTCAAATTTCAGATGTCACATGACAGAGAATAGGGGGCATATACTTTGGTTTAGAGGAATATGCAGGGAACAGAGTCAGTAACATGGTGAATTAGTTAAAACAGAACAGAACAGAACGTACAGCTTGCGTTACCGTGAACAAGTATGCATCTGCAGTTATGGCTGACATCAAAAATCCAAATATGGATAACATAGCAAACAAAACATAGTAAACAAAAACATAGTAAACAAAATCATACCCAGGGGTTAAGGGCAGGCTGTCTAAATCCGAGGGGGGCACGCCCATTCCCAAACCTGAGAATGGATTCTACCCGACATCCACGTAGGCCACACACCTGTGCATGTCCCCCTCGGATCCCCGACCACCCTCAGTGCTGTAAAGCAGAAAATTCAGGAGCTAGGAGCTAGTAGGGCCTGTGGGGAGAAAGACAGCACATAATGCAATCGGGGGATTATATATCGACATGTCATTAGCTGCATTGGAGTAGATAGGAGAATGTAGGAAGAAGGCTTCAATAGAAAAAGGGTACAGCCGATGAGCAAGAATGAATACAGTGTGAGGAGAAGGAGGAAAAGACAATCAGTGCGGGAGAAGGTAGTCTCTGACCCGACATAAGGAAGTTAGGGCGACCGGGGAAACCTTCGGGAGTTGTCCAAGAGGGAAAGAGGGTACCAACCGTTCTGCCAGTGTTCCCTAGGGATTGCTGTATAAAGTTACCTGCGAATTGGAGTGGTCCAGAGTCCAGCTGTGAGGTGGAAACAGAAGTACGGTATTCATGTTTCTTGTTAGGCGATGCGTGCTTTGCGGGGCACTGGAGAAGCCGTCGGGCTACCATTACGCGGGGCTCTTTGATCCTTTGAAGGAGTGTGGGGAGGAGGTGGGTGAGAGCGTCGGCGGCCGATACTAAAGTTGCCTGCTTCTGCGATACCTTCCATGGAGGTGACTCTTCTGAGTGGCGGTATACGGAAGTCGCTGTACCAGTCTGGTACTTCCACATACGGTATCTCCATGGCCGTGCAGAAGTGGTCTAAATCCTCCGGGACTTTTAGATTGGCTGTGCGGCCTTGGTGAGTTGCTGTCAGGCAGAAGGGGAACTTCCATCGGTAGATTATGGATCTGGCCCTCAGTGTTTCCAGGAGGGGACGTAGCTCGCGTCTGCGCTGCAGGGTGATGTTAGATAGGTCCTGGTAGATTCTGATATCCGTTCCCTGGAAAGACAGTTGGTTGCGGTGTCTGGCCTTGCGTAATATTTCCTCCTTCAAGGGAAAGTCTGTGAGGCAGCAGACTGCATCCCGTGGGGGATCTGTGTCCCTTCCCCGCGGGCGCAGTGCCCTGTGGAGCCGTTCGAACGCGATCGGGGTATCAGGGGCTCTTTCAAGTAGATCGTTAAAGATGGTAGTTACTGCCACTGGGAGCTGGCTGGCATCGATCATTTCTGGAATACCCCTCACTCTAAGGTTGTGACGCCTTCCGCGATTATCTAAATCTTCCATGTGGCGATTGATCTCCCTGAGGTGGATCGCATGCGACTCTGTTACCTGTTGAACGTGACAAATCGCTGTGTCTTGGCGGGCTTGAGCGTATTCCACCTCTTCCACCCTAAGCGTCATGGCGTGTATGTCCGACCTCATGTCCAAGATGGCCGCCATGAGGGTGTTTTTAATATCCGTAGCGACGCTGTGCAGGTCATTAAGGCTCACTGCCGGGGGGTGAGTCATCCCCGTTGCCAGACCTGGGGATCTCTGCTCCTCGGGTCGCTGCGGGCTGGAGCTCTGGGCGCGTGGCGCTTGGGAGGAGGCTGCTTGCGAGGCCTGCATCCTGGCCGTAGGCCGTGACCGGAATATCTCGGGGATTTGCTGACTCAGCGGGGTGTCGGTGTTCAGCGGGGATCGGGAACGGGTTGCCGAGGCACTGCGAGCGGTTCTCACCATGTCCGGTGGAGCAGGTAAGCTGATAAGCTGAAGTTGCTGGACCTCGGGACGGGAGCTCGCACACTACACGTCCATCCTGGAACGGCACCAGACCACGCCCCCTCTTCCAACGAATCTTGATGAAGTGAATATAAGATGACCACCACCGGATAAAATAGAGGCTTACCGGAATGAGTGGACCCGATAAACATATGTCTATGGGGTCAACTCAGGCTTTATATGTGTCCCTGTAGAGGTTGGATCCTCGACTGGGAATCCCACAGACAGATATTCCATGACTCAAAACGAATGATTGAACTGAATCTCCAAGCCAGATAGCACGGTGATGGTGGACCAATGGTGAAACCGTATCAAAATAGGAAAAAAGAAGGAGGGCACATACTGTGATACAGTCTAAAGAACTTTAATTAATGTAGGTAGGAACACTTACATTGCATCAGTAGATAAGCGCTTTGAATATAATCAGTGGCAGCAGTGGAGTCTCCCGACGCGTTTTGCAATAAATTGCATCGTCTGGGGTGTACCTCCACTGTTGCCTTTACATAATTTATAGATTCTCTGGACTCCCCAATTGTCAAGAACCTCCCCCAAGGCTTTTCCAACCAGCAACCACTTCCTGTATAAATAAAAATGGCATGCACTTCACGCCTCATTATGGAATGATCATGGGGTTCATTGATTGGTCCAGCATTGTATGAACTAAAAAGGGAGGGAGGATGGCAAAGCAGCGTAAACCTATCACAAGATCTTACCCATAGAAGCACCTCCCGATGTACATGGCCCTTAGGAAATGAACCACGAAGTGTGTGCCTAACTCCATCACAGAGGTGCGTCGCAATGTGTATCACGTGAACGCAACTCGCGCTACATCACGGAAAATCACATGGTATCAGGGTCACGTGATACACCAGCAGCGCTCCAAATGAGTCGCGCTGGCTTAGCTTACGCTGCGTTATAAGGAGTCACGTTATGCGCTCCAAATAACAACATCCGGACATAAATGAAATCCAACACAAACGAGAGTCAGGCATGAACCGCACCGGGTCACATGGTGCGCACCAATGCCCCCACACTCGCAGTGAAGGTAAAACAATGCCCGCTACAGAAGGGCTCACTACCTATGAAAGCAGAAAATAAAAAAAACAGCATGTGGACTGTGAAGAACAACCTATGTATATTATAATATATAGATCTTGACAATTGGGGAGTCCAGAGAATCTATAAATTATGTGAAAGGAACAGTGGAGGTACACCCCGGACGATGCAATTTATTGCGAAACGCGTCGGGTACTCCACTGCTACAACTTATTATATTGAAAGAGCTTATCTACTGATGCAATGTAAGTGTTTCTACCTACATTAATTAAAGTTCTTTAGACTGTATCACGCTATGTACCCTCCTTCTTTTTTCCTATTTTGATATGGTTTCACCATTGGTCCACCATCACCGTGCTATCTGGCTTGGAGATTCAGTTCAATCATTTGTTTTGAGCCGTGGAATATCTGTCTGTGGGATTCCTAGTCGAGGATCCAACCTCTACACGGACACATATAAAGCCTGAGTTGACCCCATAGACATATGTTTATCGGGTCCACTCATTCCGGTAAGCCTCTATTTTATCCAGTGGTGGTCATCTTATATTCACTTTATCAAGATTCGTTGGAAGATTATAGTTCACTTTGGATTGTTTATTTTATTCTATTCATCAGAGAATCACTTATCAGAGACTCTTTGTTTTTCTAATTATTCACATATTATGCGTTGAATTTTGGACTGACATCTATTATTGATTTTTTTCATTCATTCACTTGGGTGTTATGCACTTTTGATGTATTATCTATAGCGCTACAATTTTTTTGTTATTTTGTATTCACCTTTTGTCCAATGGGTTTGTAGCCGCTTACACACATAAGCAGCGCAAGAATTTTTGTATCCACTTGTATGTGAATAAATAATCCAATGGATTATTCATGGATTATTATGGATGAATCAAAATATACAGTGCTAATTCATATATATGTGGAGAAATATATGTATATCAATATAACAATCATTAAACCTACAAAGTGCAAGTGGCTGGTATGAAAAAAAAGTGCAACTGCTAATATATCATATAGCAGGGATATGCAATTAGCGGACCTCCAGCTGTTGCTAAACTACAAGTCCCATGAGGCATAGCGAGACTCTGACAGCAGCAAGCATGACACCCAGAGGCAGAGGCATGATGGGACTTGTAGTTTTGCAACAGCTGGAGGTCCGCTAATTGCATATCCATGTCATATAGTAAGTAATTCGACCTTTCAGTGAGTCCATAAAACAATAAAGTGCAACTGCAAAATTGTGTGAACAAATCACGATGAATAGCCTCAGTGAGTGATCAGCTTATTCCCTTGAATTCGTTCCTTATTCGTGGTTAAGTGCATCTAAATCCACCGTTGTTTGTGACTACACCACCACCTAGTGAAATGGGCACTCACCAGATGTGTCTGCGCCTTTGGTTCATTAATTGGATAACCACTCCATACAATCGATCAATCTGCAGCCTTCCCAAGCAATGTGTCACATGTAGGGATGAGCCGAACACCCCCCAGGTCGGTTCGCATCAGAACATGCGAACAGGCAATAAATCTGTTCAAACATCTGAACACCGTTATAGTCTATGGGACTCGAACATGATAAATCTAAAGTGCTAATTTTAAAGACTTATATGCAAGTTATGCCGCGTACACACGACCGCTTTTCATGTCAAGAAAAAAAACTTCGATTTTCTCGACGTTATTTTTCTTGTTTCCTCTCAAGCCTGCCTTGCCTACACACGATCGTGCAAAAAACTGATCTAGCAAAGCGCGGTGACGTCCAACACATACGACGGCACTATAAAGGGGAAGTTTCATTCTGTTCGCGCCACCCTTTTGGCTGCTTTTGCTGATTTCGTGTTTCCGCGTGTTAGTAAAAGTTTGGGAAGAGACGATTCGCGCTTTTCAGTCTTCGTGCTTGAAAGATCGTTTTCGGGAGTTCAGTTTGTGCTTGTGGGTTCGTATCTGGCTTTCAGTGCGTGTAGTGAGTTCGTATCTGTTTTTGCAGTGCGTTCTTGTCCGCTCGTTACTGTTTTTCAGCTCGTTCTTCATAGGCCTTGCTGTTCTTCAGTGCGTTCTTTTAGTTCGTTCTGATTAGACGACCGTTTTGAAGCCATGTTGCGCGTACGTTCTTGTCGCCGAGATCGTGCTGTGCTTGCTGCTGGGCTTGTTGCTATGCCCCAGATCCGGTCCATGAGGAGGGTGAGAAGGAGTTCATGGACCAAGAATTGGTTGCTCCAGAGGGACCAATTATGTCATATGCCTCTGCTGCGGGAGATCCGGGAGAATAACCCTGATGATTTCAGGAATTTTCTTAGGATGTCTGACCCCGTTTTTCAGCAGCTCTTGGCTTTGGTGTCCCCCTATATCACCAGGCAGGACACCGTTATGCGGGAAGCCATTACTGCTGAGCAGAGGCTCATCGCCACGTTGCGATACCTTGCGACTGGGAGAAGCTTGCAGGACCTCAAGTTCTCGACAGGCATCTCCCCCCAGGCTCTGGGCGTCATTATCCCAGAAACCTGCTCTGCCATTATCCAGGTCCTTCAGGAGGACTATCTTAAGGTAAGTTTTCTCCTTTATAAACATCACAATCTATGTTTTTTTATGCTTGCTAATGTATAGTATATTTTGAACGGTCTCTAATTACCATGATTTGAATATGCTGTGAATGTCCCCTTTGTCCCCCTGCATGTTGTAAGCTTTAAATGTTCTATGTTTTTGGGCTACATGCATATTTTTGGGTCAAGCAATCTCCAGCATTAGATCCTGGGTCCAAACACACCTAGCCTAGTCAATCCTCATTTTAGTTTTGTACGCTCCATTGTAGTGCTTAGATTGCCTGATTCCCCCCCCCCCCCCTAATTTTTTAAGTTTGTCTAATCTACCCAAATAAATTACATCATACTATAGATTTTAATTATGATGTCCCCAACTCATCTCAACCCCTCCACCCTCTCCGAATTTCTCAGGTCCATCAGAGTGGGTGTTGTTTTTGTTGCTTATTTTTCTATCTTATTCAAGCGGACCTCCATCCTAAATTTTGTGGGTCCGCTCATTGTAACCCTCCCCCGGTGTCAAAATTGACACCTTTCATGGGGGAGGGGGGTGAAGATACCTGTTTAAGCCAGGTATTTTCACCCACATCCGGGAGTCATCTCTGGGGCAAATCTGCCTGAGCCAAGTCACTTCCCGCAGAAGACCCGTAGTGTTCTTGGAAACACTTGTCTCACAGAACACAGGAGGACCAGTCTGAACTGCGCAGCGCTTCTCGTGCATGTGCGTTTGGGAACCGGGCAGTGAAGCCGCAAGGCTTCTCTTCCTGGTTCCCTCACCAAGGATGGCAGAGGGGGCAGCAGAGTGACGAGCAATTGTTCGTCCTCTTGCTGCGGACGTTGCTGGACTCCAGGACAGGTAAGTGTACAATTAGCAAACCTCTGCAGCTGCTGTAGCTGGAGCTGCTGTGTTATTTTATAGTATTTTGGCTACGTAGCTCCGCTCTAAAATCCTCCTTCCAAATTAATGCTATCCTGATGTTTTGCCCAGAGTGTTTTGTGCTAACATGCTTGCAATGTATAGGTACTAATTATTATTATTTTTTTTTTTTCCTTTGACTCCACAGTTACCATCGACGCCACAGGAATGGCAGAATGTGGCATCTGATTTTTCTCAGCGGTGGAACTTTCCCAACTGTGGAGGAGCCATTGATGGCAAGCACGTCCGCATCGTGCCACCAGCCCATTCTGGGTCCTTTTTTTGGAATTACAAAGGCTTCCACAGTATTGTGCTCATGGCGGTGGTGTCTGCGAACTATGAGTTCCTATTTGTTGATGTTGGGAAAAATGGGCGGATGTCTGACGGTGGTGTTTTCGCCCAGACAGAGTTTGCAGACCGGCTTCTTTCAGAGGACCTGGCATTGCCACCTGCTGAAGATAATGAACATGGCCTCCCGTTTGTGTTCCTGGCAGATGAGGCTTTTGCGCTTGGACCACATTTGATGAGGCCTTTTCCCCAAAGGTCCCTCACCCCTGAGAGGAGGGTGTTTAATTATCGTCTGGCCAGAGGGCGAAGGGTGGTGGAAAAGGCCTTTGGCATCATGGCCAGTCGCTTCCGGCTTTTTCTGACTGCAATAAACATGGCGGAGTATAAATGGAACCATTTGGTCATGTGTTGTATACTGCACAATTTTTTAAGCAAACACTCCACAAATTATCTTGCTACAGTTGACCTTCAGGGCACACAGGGTTTGGATGGACCATTGCCAGCCCAGTTAGCTGGCCCTACAGGCTTGGCCCCCCAAAGCGGCCGTGATGTGCGGCAACGCTATGTCGAATATTTTATGGGTAGGGGGGCCATTGCAATGCCTGATCAGTTTTAAATCAATTTTGCTCATAATAAAAAATAATATACTGAAAACATCTTGTTTGCTTTTCTTTTGTTGTATTTGTTCTTTCTTCTAGGTCAGTGATGGTGAACCTTGCCACTCCAGATGTTTTTCAACTCCATTTTCCATGATGCTCAACTACACTGCAGAGTGCCTGAGTAACATTAGAAATGTAGTCCCAAAACATCTGTCCTCGGTTATACTAGTGCAGTTGTAGTCCCATGTTTTTTCCTAACAAGTAAATTACAAGCATTTATAGAGTCTAAACACACACATTTTGTTGGGGGGGGGGGGGGGGGCAACATTGATATAAGAAGCCACACATTGTTTAGTGATTAAAAAATGTTATGATTATAAAATTGGTAAGGTTTGTATCAAAATATAACCCAATTTTTTTTGGGAATTTATAAAATATTTGCTTTTTACAACTCAGTACAAAAATGTACAACACGAACAATATCCCTTTATAGAAATAAAACATTTCCCCCCCAAAAAATAAACTTTTTTTTAAGAATATATACAAGTTTTAAACACTCACAAGAATATGCTCAATTTTTTTAAGTTTTGTCTCCATCATTTTGTTTGTTTGGTACATCTGGACCAGGTTGTGTTTTATGGTTTGAACCTCTCGAGAGCAGACCCTCACTTCTTCAAGCAACATCTGGGCAGTGGCTCTGGTGAAGGTTGCTGTTGCCGCAGGCATTAAAGTCCCTTTAAGTTGTGAAAAGAAAATATCTTACTAAATATACAGGCCAACATCTATTACGTGAGGCTGTGGTGTATGACACTGACCGTGTGAGTTGCCATTTCCCTCTTCTGCCACATCCTGCAGTTGTGGGTCTTGAGTTGGTGGTGCGGGGTTTGCAGCCTCGTGTCTCTTAGCTCTTTGAATCCCTAGGAGATATAACCAAAAGGTAGACTTGTGTAACTAAATATATTTAGACGTGAAAGAGGAATATTAATCATTCTTGGAAAGTGTGTTACAATTGTATTACTGTTAATTTTGGAGAAGATGAACACATGATTGTATCCATTTCCCAAGATGGTAGATTAATCTCTTTAGGTCATGTTTCACACATGGAAACACACCAGGTATCCACTGGATCACCTGTGTGTGACACCATCAAAAGGTTGTTCTTGTGGCCCACACTTGTGCTAATGAGTCCAGATGTGTAAGCAGCTGCTGAGCATACTCTTGTAAACGTACACTGAATCTAGTTACATTAGCCAAATCTAATTACCAACAACTACACAAACATGTTTATAATTACTTCTCACATAAACATTTCATGATGTCCTGTTTCATGTTCTTGGGCACAAGAATCCAACGTTGAAATCCTCGTTCAATACCACCCAAACAATGTTTTGGTGGAATACATTGCTAAAAACATTTGAACCTGCCGATTATTTTGTGATTGATAAAATGTCGTACGAACAATGATGAATCGTGGCAAAAGCTTGTGATTGAGTGAACAACCATTTATACGATCGATTCGTGTGGCCAAAAACATGAAACATGACATTTTTCACTGTAATACATACATTATTTTACAAACACATGCAACACCACGTTATTAGGCAAAATCACATTTAATGTTAATCTACTTACTTTTTTTGATGACTTTTTTGATCTTTTTATATTGATCCGGCTCACGCAACTTAATGTCCGACCATCGTTTCCGGATCTGTTCCCGCGACCTGCGAACCCCATATTTTTCAAAGAGCGTTTTGACCACTTTATCCATGATCTTGGCCTTCACTTGATTTGGCTTTTTGTAGGGCCCATGTTTGGCGTCGTAATCATCCCGGAGCAATATGGTGACCATCTCCACCATCTCCCCAAAGCTCATGTTAGTGGCTTTATACCTTCTGGGTCGGTGCCTGCTTTCTTCCCCACTTTCCACATCCTGTTGATTCGCCGCCATGTTTACACTCTCCGTCATTAAGGAGTAGCGAGAAGGGGCGGGGAAAGTAGTGTAACGAACGTCAGGGGCGGGAAAGCGTGCGGAGCGTCACGCATGCGCACTGTATATAACTCCAAAAAACATCATTGAAAGCGACGTTCAGTGAGTGGAAGAAGGTCGGAGGAGACGAACGTGTAGATCGCGGGTACGTAACATTTTTCTTACTTGATATGGCTGTGTCCAGGAGCATTAAACCTATAAACATTCATTCACTGTATGTTCGGGGCCGGAGTTGGGCAATATGCATGTAACTTGGCGCTTGCTTCCCGTGCTGTTAGTACTGGCCGTGCACAAAGTGTCATTTTTGAATTGGGACTATAAACTTTGAAAAGTCAATCGCGGCTCTAAATGAATTCTTGCCTCCCGGCAAATGGCAAGACTTTGAAAACTGATTTGTACCTGAAAAAAAAAACCGTGGGGTTCCCCCAAATTCGAGTTGCAGGCCCTTCAGGTCTGTCAAGGATTTTAAGGGGAACTCCACCCCCAAATCAAGAAAAAAAAGGGCGTGGAGTCCCCCCAAAATCCACAACAGACCCTTTATCCGAGCACGCAACCTGGCCGGCCGCAGGAGAAGAGGGGGGGAACGAGAGCGGCCCCCCCTCCCTCCTGAACCGTACCAGGCCACATGCCCTCAACATGGGGAGGATGTCCCCATGTTGATGGGGACAAGGGCCTCATCCCCACAACCCTTGCCCAGTGGTTGTGGGGGTCTGCGGGCGGGGGGCTTATCGGAATCTGGAAGACCCCTTTAACAAAGGGGACCCCCAGATCCTGGCCCCCCCTATGTGAATTGGTAAGGGGTACATTGTACCCCTACCATTTCACGAAGAAAGTGTACAAAATGGAATAAATGACAGTAGTCAGTTTTTGACAATTCTTTTAATTTTTAGTTTGGCTTTCTCCCATCTTCTTCCTTCTTCTTCTTTTCTCGCTTCGTGTTTCTTCCTCCATCTTCCTCTTCATCTTCCTTCTTCCTTCGGTGTTCTCGTCCGCATCTTGCTCCGGGTTCTTATTTCTCCGGCCGCTCCGTTTGAATTGGAGGTTCCGCTGTGGGACGCTCAGTTCATCAGTTCTCCTCTTGGTCCGGCGACCCCGCCTCCCTCTGACGCACAGAGATTTCACAGGTACTTTCCCCGTGCAGTCAGAGGGGGGCGGGTCCCCCGGCTCGCAGCGGTCCTAGAGGAGAACTGCCTAACTTTGCGTCACACAGCGGGAAACTCAAATTCAAACGGAGCAGCGGGAGAACAAAGAAGAAGCCGAAGCAAGATGCGGACGAGAAGCCCGAAGCAAGAAGGAAGATGAAGATGAAGAGGAAGATGGATGAAGAAACTCCAATGCAGAAAAGAAGAAGGAAGAAGATGGTTGAAAAACAAAACCAATAATAAAGGAATTGTCAAAACCCGTGTAGTGTCATTTTTCAGATAATGCCATTTTTTAAGGTGAAATGGTAGGGGTACAATGTCCCACATTACCATTTCACATAGGGGGGGGCGGGATCTGGGGGGCCCCTTTAACAAAGGGGTCTTCCAGATTCAGATAAGCTCCCCGCCCGTAGACCCCCACAACCACCGGGCAAGGGTTGGGGGGATGAGGCCCTTGTCCCCATCAACATGGGGACATGCTCCCCATGTTGAGGGCATGTGGCCTGGTACGGTTCAGAAGGGAGGGGGGCTGCTCTCTCGTCCCCCCCTCTTCCCCTGTGGCCGGCCAGGTTGCGTGCTCGGATAAGGGTCTGTTCTGGATTTGGGGGGGGGGACTCCACGCCATTTTTTTAGGGAATTTGTCGGGGAGTTCCCCTTAAAATCCTTGACAGACCTGAAGGGCCTGGTATGGATATTTGGGGGAACCACAATGCTTTCCCAATGTTTGTATCAATGACTTTTCTAGGTATTGCAATTGACAGGAGACAACAATTAATTATACCCAGTAGTGAATTTAGGGATAATTTAAATGTAATAAAAAATGACACTTGGTGCAGGGACAGTTCGAGGTACTCCTTTATTTTTGGGGAGTCCTTTTATTCACCCTATTTACAGGGCTTAATCTACTTAAATGGGGTTTGGTTTGGGGTAAAGTCAGGTCACTAACTCTTGCTTTTTACAAAGTTAGCTAAAAAGAGTTCAACACAAACATCCAGGTGTCCACTCAACTCTATGATGACTGATCAATTGCTACGTTAGTGGCCTATATATGGTTAGAAAGATTTGGAGTAGTCCTGACTGACATTCCTTTTTTGGTTTTGGGTTTTGAATTGCACAGATAATGAAGGCATTTAAGGACCCCGATTTTATGCTGGAATTCCTCCAAAGATGGAAGAATCTTCCAATTTTATGGGAGACTAAAAATAAAAATAATAAAAATAAAGAAGCCAGGAAGAGAGCACTGGAGACCTTGCTGGAATTTGTGAAAACTCAGATCCCCACAGCAACACTACAGGATCTGAAGAACAAAATTGGGACCATTAGGGGCACATACCGGGCTCAAAGGAATAAAGTTCAAAAATCCCTGCGGTCAGGAGCAGGTGCAGAGGACCGATACATACCAAATCTGTGGTACTATCAGCACCTGAGTTTCCTTGATGAACATCTGGAATCCAGGGAATCACTTTCCAGCCTTCCACCCAGAACGACCTCCAGCCTTCCTTGCAGCCAACCCTCCAGCCAACCCTCCAGCCTTCCCTCCAGCATTCCATGCAGCCAAGCCTCCAGCCAACTTGAGGTCTCTTTGGAGGAACAACCTCAAGTCCTGGAGGAGCCGGATTTAAATATTTGGAGCCAGGTATAATATTTCACAAAATATTTAGAGTAATAAAAGTTGAATGTTGAAAAAGTTTAAAAAAAAGTGTGAAAAATGTTAACAGTTTCAAAAAAGTGTCTGACATATCAATAGACAGCAGTGGCCACAAATTAAGGGCACCAAAAAGAAATATACTGGTGTCAGAATGATTGACTTTAATATTTATTAGCATTCAATTACCAAATGTCATGAGGAGACAAATGTGTGTGAAAGATGAAAACTAACTCGATGTACCTTTTTTTTACAGGATGAGGAGACAGGCCCCAGTGGGAGACACGAGGAGGCAGGTGCCACTGGAAGCCAGGAGGAGGCAGGCCCCAGTGGGACCCAGGAAGAGGCAGGCCCCAGTGGGACCCAGGAAGAGGCAGGCCACAAATTTATAAGACCACAAATTTAAGCACAAAAAATAACTAAAAAAAAAATCAATTAAAAAGTTTTAGGTATTTAGGGAGATCTGGCTCCCCAAAATAGAGATTAATCATGATAAAACAAAAAATCATAAAGACCAAAGATTGTCCTAACTCTGGGAGAATATCAGCAGCAAGAGAATTTGAATATTGCAGCATTTAGAACGAAGAAAAAAATGCGCTGCATTAAACGATGTAATATTTTCATGCATGACGAATGTGCCATCTCCATTCCGAACAGTAGTTTTACCAGAACGAGCGCTCCCTTCTCCTCACTTGCTTCTGATCATGCACGCTTTTTTAACGTCGTTAAAGCCTACACACGATCATTTTTCATGATGAAAAAAACGATGACCTGAAAAACGGCGTGAAAATTTAGAACATGTTCTAATTTTTCTCGTCGTTTTTAATGCCGTTTTTCTCGTTGAAAAAAACGACATAAAGCCCACAGACGATCGGTTTTCTCGGCGAGAAAAAAAATTGACGTTATTCTCGTCGAGAAAAGCGGTCGTGTGTACGCGGCATTATTGTCATAAAAAGTGTTTGGGGACCCGGGTCCTGCCCCAGGGGACATGTATCAATGCAAAAAAAAAGTTTTAAAAACTTCCTTTAAATTTCATACCTAGGGGGTGTGTATAGTATGCCTGTAAAGTAGCGCTTGTTTCCCGTGCTTAGAACTATCCCTGCACAAATGTAATTTCTGAAGGAAAAAAAAGTAATTTAAAAGTACTCGCGGCTATAATGAATTGTCGGCTCCCGGCAATACAGAGAACAGTCATTAAAAAACATTGATAAAAAAATGTGTGGGGGTCCCCCCAAATCCAATTACCAGGCCCTTCAGGTCTGGTATGGATATTAAGGGGAACCCTGCGTCAAATAAAAAAAAAATGATGTGGGGTTCCCCCCAAAAATCCATACCAGACCCTTTATCCGAGCAGGCAACCTGGCAGGCTGCAGGAAAAGAGGGGGGACGAGAGAGCGGCCCCCAGATTCCAGCCCCCCCCATGTGAATTGGTAACGGGGTACATTGTACTCCTACCATTTCACAAAGGAAAGTGTGAAAAAATTTAAAAACCACACAGACACCGTTGTGAAAAGTCCTTTATTAAAAATAAAAAATAAAAAAAAGCCATTCCAGCGTTGTAATGCAGTCTGTCCAGCGACGATCCATAAATCTCCAGCAATACGGCGAGTCTCCAGCGATGAAAGACGCACATCTTCCCTGCACCGGAGCCTCCCGGCTAATGACGCGCAAGCAGTGTTGACAGTTCTTTTATACCCATCACGTCACGGGGGTTTCCTCGGTTATAAAATAACTGTCAACACTGCTTGCGCGTCATTAGCCGGGAGGATCCGGTGCAGGGAAGAAGTGCGTCGGTCATCGCTGGAGATTCATGGATCGTCGCTGGACAGACTGCATTACATCACTGGAAAGGCTTTTTTTTATTTTTAATAAAGGACTTTTCACAATGGTGTCTGTGTGGTTTTAAACAAAATTACCCCGTTACCAATTCACATGGGGGGGCCGGAATCTGGGGGTCCCCTTTGTTAAAGGGGGCTTCCAGATTCTGATAAGCCCCCCCGCCCACAGACCCCCACAACCACCGTGCAAGGATTGTGGGGGTGAGGCCCTTGTCCCCATCAACATGGGGACATGGTGCTTTGAGGGGTCACAGACCCCCAAAGCATCCTCCCCATGTTGAGGGCATGTGGCCTGGTACGGTTCAGGAGGGGGGGCTCTCTCGTCCCCCCTATTTTCCTGCGCCCTGCCAGGTTGCGTGCTCGGATAAAGGGTCTGGTATGGATTTTTGGGGGGAACACCACGCCATTTTTTTTTATTTGGCGTGGAGTTCCCCTTAAAATCCATACCAGACCTGAAGGGTCTGGTATGGATATTTGGGGGGAACCCCACGTCATTTTTTAAAACATTTGATGCAGGGTTCCCCTTAATATCCAAACCAAACCTAAAGGGTCTGGTAATTGAATTTGGGGGGACCCCCACGCATTTTTTTTTCAATGACTTTCAATGACTTTTCTTTGTATTGCCAGGACCGACAATTCATTATAGCCGCGAGCACTAGCGTTGCTAGCCAGGTGCGGGGGGGGCGGGCTGCTCCCGGGTGACACCCACCAGAGGGGTGACACCCGTGGGTAGCGCAGCGGCACCACACTGACATCGCCCGCCCGCTGCCCTGTGCCTTAGGCTCACACTGCGGCTGTGTCCCTCAGCGGAGCGGAAGGAAGCCTCCGCCCCCTCTGCCTCCTCTCTGTTTACATCCACAGAGGAGGAGGAGGAGCCCGCGCTCGAGAGACACACCGCTGTGTGTATCTGCCGCTCTGTTCTGTGGTCTGTAAGGTAAGGGGGGCATATTTACTGATGGGGGGAGGGGTGTCTGTACTGCTGGGGTCTGCACAAGGGGGAGTTTGCACCAGGGGGGGCTGTAACTGAGGGGGGTGTCTGTACTGAAGGGGGTCTGGTACTGAGGGGGGTGTCTGTCCTGAGGGGGGTGTCTGTACTGAGGGGGGGTCTGGTACTGAGGGGGGGGGTCTGGTACTGAGGGGGTGTCTGTTACTGAGGGGGGTGTCTGTACTGAGGGGGGACTGTTACTGAGGGGGGTGTCTGTACTGAGGGGGGTGTCTGTACGAGGGGGGTCTGTAACTGAGGGGGTGTCTGTAACTGAGGGGGGGGTCTGTAACTGAGGGGGTGTCTGTTACTGAGGGGGGTCCTGTTACTGAGGGGGGTGTCTGTACTGAGGGGGGTGTCTGTACGAGGGGGGTCTGTAACTGAGGGGGGTGTCTGTAACTGAGGGGGTCTGCACTGAGGTGGGGGTGTCTGTACTGATGGAGCGGTCTGCACTGAGGTGGGGGTGTCTGTACTGAGGGGGAGGTTCATACTGAGGGAGGCGGGTCTATATTGATGGCGGGGAGTCTGTACTTAGTGGAGCGGGTTTGTACTGAGGGAGGGGATCTATACTGTGGGAGTGGGGTCTGTAGTTAGTGGAGGGGGGTCTGTACTGAGGGGGGACTATAGTTGTTGGGGCGTGACACCATTTTTTTTTGCACCGGGTGACACCAACCCTAGTGACGCCACTGGCCGCGAGTAGTTTTAAATGACTTTTTTTCCTTCAGAAATTACATTTTGTGCAGAGACTGTTATAAACACGGGAAACATGCGCTACTTTAAAGGCATACTTTAGACACCCCCCAGGTACGAAATTTAAAGGAATATTTCACTTTTATTGTTTCACTATAAGCATTATTAAAATCACTGCTCCCGTAAAAACTGCAGTTTTTAAAACTTTTTTTTTGCATTGATACATGTCCCCTGGGGCAGGACCCAGGTCCCCAAACATTTTTATGACAATAACTTGCATATTAACCTTTAAAATGAGCACTTTAGATTTCTCCCATAGACTTTTAAAGGGTGTTCCGCGGCTTTTCAAATTTGCCGCAAACACCCCCAATTGTTCGCTGTTCGCCGAACGGGCAAACAGCCAATGTTCGAGTCGAACATGAGTTTGACTCGAACATAAAGCTCATCCCTAGTCACATGCAATTTTAGTCTCTCTTGCTCTATTGGTTCGCATAAAAGGTAGATATCCATCATGGTGTAGTATATCTCTACTCTTTATTAAAAAGTAAAAAAAAAATACAATTTCACTCACATTTAGATGTGCCCCTTAGCCGGCACCAAGCTGATCCCGCCGTGTAAGTGGGTAAAGTGTCAGCGTATCTGTCCCTGTGCTTTTCCTCTGTCGGCGTGCGTTCCAGGCCTCACTCTCGTGTAGCAATTACGTCAATTTTTCCCAGCAGTCTTTACGCGTTTCGCAAAAGAATTTGTGTCATCACACCCTTATAGATGTTTATTTATTTTTATATCTTTCCATAGAAGCACGTATTTAGACACAGAAGTGTGTTGAGTTTGGGCAAACACATTCACTTAGTGGAAAACTTGGAGGTTTATCCGTAAGGATCCCTCACAGAAATAGGGAATTGTCCCATATATTTTTCATGGATATAAACAGAAGTGGCTACACACTTATTGAAATTTATTTATAAGTTAGCGCAATCCACACACTGTTCAATATTTCAACACTTCACCATAGGGTGGGATGCATTTTTGATTGCAGCAAACAAGGCATTGGTTGGTTTTTTGCGCCGTAGCACAAATCTTTTACAGAACTTTATAAACACCCCAAAATTGCCTATTTTTGGAAAGTAGACACGCCAAGGTGATCTAAATATTTGCCACAATTTTGGTAAATTAAGAAACATGCTGGCACTGAGGTGGTTAAGGTGCACTTACACTGTAGTCTTTAAAAGTTGTCCACTGAAACTAAGTGAAAGCCTTCCATTATTAGTGAAATAAAGTTCTCTGCAATGGCTTGATGTCATGGACAAACCAAAAACACTTTAACCACTTGAGCTCCGGAAGATTTTACCCCCTTCATGACCAGGCCATTTTTTGCTATTTGGCACTGCACTACTTTAACTAGTATTTGCATGGTCATGAAAAGCTGTACCCAAACAAAATTTATATAATTTTTTTTCACACAAACATAGCTTTCTTTTGGTGGTATTTGATCACCACTGTTTGTTTTTTTTGCAATATAAACAAAAAAAATCCCCAAAAGTTGAAAAAAAACCCTGATGTTTTCTACTTTCTGCTATAACACATATCCAAAAATGTATTTGGTTAATAAAATGTTCTTTATACATTTAGGCCAAAATGTATTCCACTACATGTCTGGTTAAAAAAAAAAAAAATCCCAATAAGTGTATATTGATTGGTTTGTTTAAAAGTTATAGTATCTACAAACTATGGTATAGATACTGGAATTTGTTTTTGGGACTGTGATATTGCGGTGAGCAATCTGACACTAAGGCCTCGTACACACGGCCGAGATTCTCGTCGAAAAAAACATGTCGTTTTTTTTGACGAGATTCTTGGACAAGAAAATTGTCCCGGCCGAGTGTACACACGCTCGATTCAAAGAACCCGCGGTTCTTTGAATGGAGCGTACGTGGTGACGTCATCGACTACGACGAGCATGCGCTCGTCACATTCGATGCTGTCGCCGCCATCTTGGTATACCCTATCTATGCCTAGGAAGCTACCGCGCATGCGTCAAAGTCATTTCGAGCATGCGCGGGCTTCCCGGCGAAAAGGTAAGTGTACACACACACAATTTTCTCGTCGAGAAACAGGCTGACGAGAATCTCGACGAGAAAATAGAGAGCAGGATCTCTATTTTCTCGTTGAGATTCTTGTCGCTTTTCTTGACGAGAGACCATACACACGAACGAATTTCTCGAGCAAAAATTCTCTGCCAGCAAGTTTCTTGCTGTTTTTTGCCGAGAAACTCGTTCGTGTGTACGAGGCTTGACACTTTGTGGGAACTGACCAAGAGCCACTGACATCTCCAGTGACACTAATACAAATGATCAGTGCTAATAATATACACTATCACTGTACTAATGACACTGGCTGGAAAGGGGTTAACATCTAGGGTGATCAAAGGGTTACATGTGTGTCTAACAAGTCTTGATGTGTATAATGTGTGCTTTTTTTTAATAAGCAACGCGCCAGTACTTACTCCCTGCTTTGCAGGGAGAAAAAACAGCATATTGCTGCTGCTTCTGTCATTCGCTCAGCCGATTAGCAGGTGCCGGCCATAAGTCATTGGCTGGGACCAGGCGAAGCAAACCCGGAAGAAAACCGCAACATACAGGTACTTGATTTTGCCTGTACAAGCCGACCGGCTGCAGTAAATGTATTGCGGTGGGTCGACAATCGGTTAAATCCCCCCTAACAATCACACAATCTTTGGTGGTCAGTGGATTTTTAAAGCCTTCACCCCTCATAATTAGTTGACAGTGTTATCTTAACCGAACAAAACAATTCCGTAATTATTGCTGGTAAGTGGCATTTTAAAACCCCCTTCCCCACCACTAGTGTTTGGTACTTTAACAACAATTTCCAACAACATTGGTAGTCAGTGGCACTTTAACACTTTAAACCCCCTCAGCTTTCCTGTGCTGCAGCCTTTTCTTCTCTCCCTCAATCAGGCTGCAATCATCCTCCACCGTGGGAGGAAATTAAAAGCTTTCAAATCTACAGTAAACAGTAGTCCTGTTAACATTTGTGATTGCTGTGATTGCTCACCTCGGCGATCACATATCACAGAACCACTCTGACTGGCTCAGTGCCTTTTGTCAATGGTCTCAGCTGTTTAATGACAGCAAGATCAGAAGCATTTTGCACACACCTTCCACGTGCACAAACAAAAAACAGAGGGGGGGTTTCAAACATCCATTCAGAATAGCTGCTCCCCCTTCCGGCCATTGTAATATATTGAGCGGTGGGGGGAGCAGTTATTCTGAGTGGACATTTAAAAAGGTTACAATTAAATAAGTCAAAATATTAACACGTTAACTCTCTTCAAGTCTAAAAAAGGATTTAGTAATAAAAAGCACACTTCACATGAATTAATAGCTCACATATCCAAATAAGAAAACAAATTTCTAAAAAGAACCTAACACACCGCTTTTTAAAAAATACTTATCTGAGCGCCATCCATGGGCGTCCGCTCCATAGGGCAAGGGGGGTCAATTGCCCCCCCCCGGAGACACACTATATTTATATGGACATGGAGTGAAGCGGAATTATCCTCAATAGCCATTTCACACTGCCAGCTGGCCACGTTATCGGTAAAGCGCCGCTAGTTTTAGCGGCGCTTTACCATCATTTTAGTGGCGCTATTCGGCCGCTAGAGGGGGGGTTTAAAAAAAATTAGAAATTGCTAATCAGACAATGGCAGCTTTATCCTTCTATTAAGCTTTTGCATCAGGTTTCTCAAACCTTTGCATGCCTGCGCTTTATGTCATAATGACTAAGCCCCTCCCCTTCATGACATTGTCAAAAAGGGACCGAGCATGGATGACCTTAAAATGATGCCCCCCCCTGAAAAAAGTTCAGCGGACGCCCAAGGCGCCATCATGTCATCTTAGACAAAGATTGGCTACCCAGTGCATTGTGGGTGTTCATCACTAGAGGCTGCAGAGAGTCTATTGTTTTAGGACAGACAAACCTTATTACTGAGAGGAGGGGATCAGCAGGAAACAAAGCCTGCATATATAAAGTGCAAACCTGACTGTTTCTAATTCATATCAATTAAAAATTATACATATAAATATATATGTAGCTCCCTGCGGGGTGGGGTGGTGATAGTGGTGTTCCCTTTCGGGGGTACTACCCTTTCTCTTCTCCTCCTCCCCTGCTATGCCGGATCCACACTTGGTTAAATACCTCTCACGAGTGGATCCCTGGTCTCTGTTGTCTAGGCGGAAGTCCCTTTGTAATAAAGCCAATGTCCACACAGGTGTGAAACCTATGCAGCAAGGTTTTATTCTTTTTTCTTGAGGTAAAACTTTGAGAGAGAGAGAATAGACGAAGTAGGGAAAAGGTTCAGGCACGCAACACTTAAGACTCAGTACCGTCGCCACTCAAGCCTGAGTGGGCCTTGCTCTCCCTTTTTTAGATCCTAGCAGCCGAAGTAGAGCACAAATTAATCTGTCCTTTATGAAAAGGGGATGCGATTAGGAATCCTCTGCCACAGGATTATCCAGTCCCAAACCTCCCAGCCAAGCAACAATGAGAGAAACCTTTAGGGTATTGCAGGGCTTGTATCAACGATAATGTATCCCTCTTTAGGTAGGCCTCCAGGCCTCTCCCTGAGACAGCAGTACCGTCGCTATCTCCGACAGGACTGATCTTCCCCTGGAACTCCTTTCCTAAAGTTGGGCCTCCTTCCAATGGGCAGCCTGGGATCCTTCTGTAAGGTGTAGGCCCTAGCCAGCCGAGCTGGGCCTACCAAGCAGCGATGCAGCCTCTGGCTAAAGGTGCCCGGGACAGAAACACGCACACGCACCCCTGGCAATGAGGGCCACAAGAGGTTGGGTACGTGCCGAACGTCCTCCAGGACCAAGGGGTCCCCTGGAATACCTCACGCCTAATGGCGTCTGCCCCGTATGTACCCTCTCCCAGCATGCAGAGTGGATTGACCACTCCCACTGTATGGCTGCCGAGAAAGGACACCCAATGGTGCTGTGATACCCCCTGTGGTTCAACCTGAGCCAGCGGTGACAGTGGCACCTACAGACAACAGGGAACTGTACTGCCAGGCAGCATCACACCCAGAGCAGAAGCAAATAATTGAAAACGTAATTGGTCTGAGCCTAACTACTGGCTCAGACTACCCTTAAATTTGTACATAGCGACCCCAAATATTGGGAGGGGCGCTACACATATATATATTTACATAAGGAAGATACACCTGCAATAAAAATATTTAGTAAACATAAAAACACATTTGCTGCAATATAAAGTGTGTCAATTGTATTCTGAAAAGAATAGACCTTTGACCTTAGTACCTTTTGTATTTGACAGATTACAAAAAAGGCTGACAGATGCACAAATTTGTTACTTGGCTGCAAAATGTTATATTGTTTTGCAATTTTTAACCTAAGAAGAAAATGGGTCAGGTGCCCACTATTCGTTGTATTATCTGTGCACTTGTCAAATTCCTTACAGTGGATGCTTTATTTTTATAGCAACAAACCTGGTCATTTTTTTCTTTGTTTTAATTTCAAAATGTGTACTGATAAAAAAACAGCTGTACTGTATCACAGTGTCTATTTAAATTGTTGTATATATTTGCACAAAGCATATTTCCATGTCTTGTGCCACTTGATAAATGCTCCCCTAACCCTCTAAAAAAGCACATGTTAAATGCAGGCAGTCCCCAAGTTACAAACATCCAACTTACATACAAATAATACTTACAAACGGAGCAAGACAACAGGAAGTGAGAGGAAATCTACCGATAGGAAGGTAAATTCACTCCTGTTATGCCCCGTATACACGATCGTTTTTCATGCCGTTAAAAATGGCATTTTAAAAAATGGCCATTAAAAATGATCGTGTGTAGGCTCCAGAGCATTTTTAACGACGTGAAAAACGGCCATTAAAAATTCCGGACATGCTCTCTTTTTTCACGTCGTTTTTCATGTCGTTTTTTTTAACGACGTGAAAAACGATAGTGTGTATGCTTTAACGACGTGAAAAAAAACGCGCATGCTCAGAATCAAGTATGAGACGGGAGCGCTCGTTCTGGTAAAACTAGCGTTCGTAATGGAGATAGCACATTCATTACACAGTAACGGACTGAAAAGCGCGAATCGTCGCCCAACAAACTTTACTAACATGAAGGGTGGCGTCATTCGAACGGAACTTCCCCTTTATAGTGCCGTCGTACGTGTTGAACGTCACTGCGCTTTGCTTGATCGTTTTTTTTAATGATGGTGTGTACGCAAGGCAGGCTTGAGACGAAACATGAAAAAAAACGAGAAGAAAAACGTTGGTTTAAAAAATGACATTAAAAATGATCGTGTGTACGGGGCATAAGAGTTATCATGGGAAAAAGGTGTCTCATGGGAAAACGGATTGTCATCAATCGTTGTTTACACAACAACCCAAAATGTTAAAAATTCAATTGTCACAGGGACAGAAAGTGAGATGAAATCGCCTAACAGCATACTTGCCAACAGTTCCGATGTTCAGGAAATCTGGAATGTTTTTGGCAAAAACAGCCGGCGGGCTATAAAAAGATGGCCACCGCCCCAAGGACTATTTCCCCTATGTGATTAGTGGAGAGAGTAGGGGCAGCCAATCGGCTTCTCTCTTCAGTATACAAGTAGACAATTCTTTTGTACACTTAGGCCGATTGGTTGTGCGGACCGGAGGCCCCTCCCCTCTCCACTGAACACACAGAGAAAGCCAGGAACTGTTGCTGCCACCAACCCTCCCCCCTTGTCCGATGAGAGGGGACAGACACTTATGTAAGGAGGAGCTCCTCTGATGGGGACGCTGATGTAAGGAGGGGCTCCTCTGATGGGGACAATAATGTAAGCAGGGGCTTTGCTGATGGGGACACTGATGTAAGTGTAGCGCTACCCCCAGTTAAGAGAGCCGCTGAGTTTTGTTTCGGGCCCTGCATACAGCACCACCAACCCCTGGCAATCTACTCAACCCACACTGGCACAGTTAGTCTAGGGATTGTTACCTCGTAACGGTCTATACCTGATTATACACAATCTGGCAGTATTGATAGATAACCACTATCTGCAAAGATGACACTAATACCAATGTGATAAAATATAATTGGATTTATATTTTGGTATAAGGATTCAAAGTTAAACACATCACATAGTACACATGCAGAGCCCTGCAGCAATAAACATATTCTTCACTGATAGTGCAGAGTGATCACCCGCCACGTGCAACTATCTTCTTTCCCTATGCGCAATATGGCGCAGCAACAACGTTTTAACCCCCACCCTGGTCAGGCCTGACCCAGATTAAAACTCAGTCCCTTATGAGAACACTTCTTCGCATGCAACTTGAACGGTGGTGCACTTTTCAGGAAACAATATTTGTAATCCAAGGGGTAGTAAATAACAGGGTGGGCCAAGGCAGTCACTAGGCCCAACAAAGTAAAAGGATAATGAAGTGAGCAAGTGCTCGCTCACCACTCCGGACGCGATCCCAGTCCGGGCTTCCACCACTGTGTATCCACACACAGTGTCTCCAACGGCCGGGTCTCCGGTCCAGCTGACATCAGCAAACTCGAGCAGGAACAGGTGCCACCCAGGCTCCGCTGTGAGGTGGAAGGCTCTTTGGTCGGTATGCAAGGCCCAGGCTTCAGGCCTTACACAGCAGCAGATCCGCACAGGGAGTCCTGTTGCTTGCAGCGCGGTGTCCAAAGAGGCCGAGCCTAGCCTCGCCCTCCTCTTATATAGCCCAACCCATGAGTCTCTGCGGCGGCCCAATGCACCCTGGGTGCCAAACGGGGTTCTGGGTAATGTAGTCCAGGGGCCTTAAAGGAGACCCCGCTACATAAGGAAAGACTCCGCTACTAGGGACACTGATGTAAGGAGGGGCTCCGCTGGGGCCACCTGATGTAAGGACAAACTCTGCTGGGGGCACCTGATGTAAAGAAGGACTCTGCCGAGGGCACTCGATGTAAGGACGGACTTTGCTGGGGGCACCTTAAGTAAGGACAGACTCTGCTGGGGGCACCTGATGCAAGGAGGGACTCCAATGGGGGCACCTGATGGCATCTGGTGGCAGGTGACGTGGAAAGTGACACGCTCAGGGCTCCAACTGATTCAGCATTATGGTGAGTTGAATGATTTAATTTTATATTACAATGTAATAGAAATAACGCGCTTCATTCATCCTGACACCATAACAACCATGGTGATGGGATGATTGAAGCTCTAACACCAGGTGTTTGGAGTATCTTTATCTGCTGATTGTTAAACTTTCTGGAATACACATATTTCTACTGTGATGTAGGATCTGGGCCTGCTGTCCCTCCATCCCTTTTCTTTCCTTCCTTCTTTCTCCTTCCCACGCTCTTTCTTTCTCTTTCTCTCTTTCTCTTCCCCTCCCTCTTTCTCCCTTCATCTCTCGTTCATCTCAGACTTTGCACGCCACATTTTTCTTTCCCCGCTATGCCATGCCTACAAACGAATGCACCACCCCTAATTATAATAAGACTCCGCCTACAGGAAAAAAGTGTCCCTATACATTTGTAGCGGCCCTCACCCTCACCCCCTTCTTTATCGGTTATTCTGGCTCTGGTCTAGGGGTATCTTGGAGGGGAGAGCGAGGTGCGCCACGGCCCATGTCATCTCGATTACAGCATGTAGAGGTGAAGGCCAGTATCTAGTTGTATTCGGGCCTGTGTATACGCTTAGAGCCAAGTCTGTTCTGCTGATAACCCCCTTTGCTCCCAGTAATTGTAGTACCACACACTGAAAAGGTCCAACACTTATTTATTCCATAACGGCAAACAAATAGTCCTTTGTGAGCAGACAGTTTGAGACCCATAGAACAGTTCAGTATGGGTGGGGAGTAGGTCAAGGCACAATCCTCAAAGAAAACTAAACCGTTGAGGTTTCACCAACGGTTGCTAAGCACAGTGGCTGTTAAATGGAATTTTTGGCTTCAGAGTCTCTTCCAGCGACTCTAGTGAACAGGAACTGGAGTTACCTTCGCTACGTTGCAGCCCCTGTCAGGGGGAAGACATCCCTCCAAGGGAGTTACCAGAGGCCCCGCCGTCACCGGGTTAATGCTGTACCGGACTATCCGGAAGGGTTACACTCCCCGGCCTTCTGGCCTCAGATACGGGTCCCAACACCTTAGGGCCCCTCTGACTCCTCCACCCTCGTGGAACCCAGTCAAAGTTACTGGGCCCCAGGCTCCGGCAGTAGTACCTCACCCCAGGCTTAAGGTGCCTGGGATGGACTCCATCTCTCGCTCCGACCAGGTCAAGGGCACCTGGGCCCGGAACTCCGGAATGCCAGCACCCAGGCTGAAGGTGCCTGGGTGCGGCCGCGTCCTCCAACTCTGAACCCCAAGGTCAGGGCGTCCGCCCCCTTTATCTCCTCTCCCCCTGCATTACAGCGGGTTCCCCGCCTCGCTGTACCAGCGCCAGAAAAGGACAAAAAGGGAGCAGTCCTGCGGTGCAGGTTCAACTCCAGCCCAGGGCGACAACGCCACCAGCAGGCCACAGGGAACCCTGCACCACCAGAGTCCTTCAAGAACCACAAAAAGGAATTCTCAGATTCCCTAACAATTAGTACATCTGGGTTAAATAACCCAGATGCTCCCCCCCCCAATTTAAATACCCGCTACACATTTTTTTACAATGTTGTCAACTATGGAACAGGGACACAGACAGCAAAAGAAACATTACAAGGGTGTTAACTCTTCCCTATGATATGCAAAAAAATTAAAAATTATTTTTCTGTCTGGAGTTACACTTAAAAAAATTACCTGTTCCAACTTACATACAACTTTAATTGAAGAACAAACCTATCTTGTTTGTAACCCAGGGACAGTCTGTATACTGCCGTGGCTTAAACCACAGATTGTGAGACATTCCTGAAACCCATTGTAAAGTCCAAAAATTGTGATGGTAAATCAGAAACCCTTTTGAACTCTATGGGAAGTAAATCTTAATTATTCTGGCCATTTTCAAGGCTAATATGCAAGAGACTATCAAACAAATGGCATAGGGAGATTAGCACTGCCATGTGGGACATATACAAGCAAAACAAAAAAATGTATTAACCACTAGAGGCCCGCGCTATAGTCAAATGACGGCTAGAGCTTGGGTCTGAAAATCTGGGAGGCCGTCAATAGACATCTTCCCCTTTGCACACGCAATATGTTCCCCCTGCAGGGCGCGCGCGGCGCAAGCTGTGATCACCGAGTCACTGAGACTCGGTGGATCACAGATCCGTGTAAGGGGCCGGTCCCAGCCCCTTACCACGTGATCAGCTGTCAGCCAATGACAGCTGATCACATGATGTAAACAAAGGATCGGTAATCGTTTTTTTTTTTTCCTCACGTTGACAGCGTGAGGAGAAAAAAAAGCCGATCACCGGCTTGTTTACAAGGGACATCGGTCCCAAAAAGGAAGGAGGCACATCTTCCTCCTCTGTGCCCAAAAATACCGCCTGCCAGTGCCACCTGCCATTGCCACCTGCCGTGCCCACAGTGCCACCTATCAATGCCCGCAGTGCCACCTATCAATGCCCACAGTGCCACCTATCAATGCCCACCTGTGATGCCAATCAGTGCCACCTAGTAATGCTGCCTATCACTGTAACCGATCAGTGCCCATTATTGCCACTCATCAGTGCCCATCACTGCCAGCTATCAGTGCCACCCATCAATGCCACCTATTAGTGCCACTTCTCAGTGCCCACCAGTGCCACCTATCAATGCCCTTCAGTGCCACCCATCAGTGCCACCTCACAGTGCCGCCTATCAGTGGCCACCAGTGCCGCCTTTTTGGTGCCCATCAGTGCCCATCAGTATAGCCTCATCAACGTACATCAATGAAGGAGATAAATTACCCGTTTGCGAAATTTTATAACAAAATATAAAAAAATATAAAAAAAATTTTAATCTGTCTTTTTTTTATTTATTTTTAACAAAAAAGAAAAACCGCAGGGGTGATAAAATACCACCAAAATACCACCAAAAGAAAGATCTATTTGTCTGAAAAAAATGATAAAAAATGATAAAAAATTTATTTGGGTACAGTGTTGCATGACCGCGCAATTGTCATTTAAAATGCGACAGCACTGAAAGCTGAAAATTGGTCTGAGCAAGAGGGGGGTGTAAGTGCCCAGTAAGCAAGTGGTTAAATACAGTACCATTCAGTGCATAGAAGGTTCTCCATTTAATGTGACTTCAGGGGTGAAATGGGAAACACACCTATATTTTCAATTACATGCTTTTAAACGAGAGATAAATGGTTCTAATAGGGAAAGCAGCCCAAGTCCACAAAAGTCCAACTTTAACAAATAGTCCTGTAATGCTTTCCACTGGCTTGCATAGGGCAGCCACCCAAGAGTAGAAAGCTGCTAGAGATGGGCCAAATGACCCCCTGTTTGGTTCACGCCAGAGCTCTCGATAGGGTTGCCACCTGTCCAGGATTCACCCAGACAGTTCGGGTTTGGAATCATGTGTCCGGGTTTCAGACTGTCTGAAACCCAGACACATTATTTAGACTGGACTTTGGCTTCCCAGCAGGGCTGCTGGCTGGAGTTGTCTAAGCTGAGAGTGTCTGTTACACTCTTTCACACTGCCTAAAGCCACCACTAACAACCCCCCCCCCCAACACACATCCACAGACGGGAGAGGAGAGAGGGCTCGATCTGCACCTCTTCCCCCCTACCCCTCTGTGTCTGCCCACACTCCAATCCCCGGCGCTGTGCCTCAGAAAAGGAAAGTTGGGGCTGGAAATTTGAAGACTAGCAGCCTCAGATAGATATGGATAAGAGGTGATGACTGCCAAGGGGTGAGTGAGCTCACCATCCATCCCTGCCTGTGACTCCCCCTTCTCTCTCCTGCCTCTGAGTACAGTAAGGCAAATCAGGGTTCTCAGGAGCGCCCCCTACATCAGAGTTCCCCTTTACACCAGAGGCCACAGTGTTTCCCCTTACATCAGAGTCTTCTCCATACATCAGAGTTCTCAGTGTTCCCCCATAAATCAGAGTTCCCAGAGCATCCCTTATGTCAGAGTCCCCGGAGTTCTCCCTTACATCAGAGTCTGCAGAGTCCCCTTTACAGTGAAAGGGAACTCTGTGAGTTCAGATGTAAAAGGGGAACTCTGTGGACTCTGATGTAAAGGGGGACTCTTGTTATTAACTTCATGTGATTAGAAATGTTATTTAATAGCAAAATATATTTATAATTTATACTATAAAAAATAATTGCTGTGGGCCGCTAAAGTGTTCGGGTTTGACTTGAAGAAAAGGTGGCAACCCTAGCTCTCGAACATCACAAAAGTTCGGACCTGAACAGCAAACCCCATTGAAGTCTATAGGACCCGAACAGGAAGAATCAAAAGTGCCCATTTTGAAGGCACTTATCAAAAACAAGGACTGGTAAAAGGACAAGGTGTGGGGAAAACAAGCATAGCCAGATAAAAGCTGTAGTT
Organism: Rana muscosa; assembly: GCA_029206835.1. NCBI lineage: Eukaryota > Metazoa > Chordata > Amphibia > Anura > Ranidae > Rana > Rana muscosa. The sequence continues at coordinate 13,670,691 of CM055123.1, read as the reverse complement.
AGTAAATTGAGAAACAAAAAAATGGAGAACATGGACTGGAGCCTGGGGTTAGGAATAAACCTAATTATCAGGCAACAGGTGTTTGCCTGAGCACAGCTAAATAGTGAGTTTTATTGACAGGCTGGGTGGGGACTCATTCTGTAGGTAGAGCAACCAGCAGGTGAGTGTCTTCGACGACCTATGCGTCCCAGTCCTGGAACAAAGCATGCTGTAACAACTTAGGAAGGAGAGACTACAGGCTCATAGAATCACAAAAACACTGCTTTGCTTCTGATCTGTGACACAGATTAGGTTTTATGGAATGGAATGAGAGGCCAATGGTATTTTAGACAAGCTAGAAAAGGAAGAAACCTGACCTTTGATAGTGTTAAAAGCCAAACGCTGGTCCAGACCCGGCCATTTTCCTACCTAGGAATACAAATTTTGAATATGTTTTTTTAATTTTACAATACGGTATTACTAGATTTGTATTTTTTTATAATTTTTTTTTTTTTTGCTCCTGCCTTGTTTAAGCAAACACCATGAGAAAGGGCAATAAGGCTGTGACTGAAATGCTTGCAAGTGATCGATTTCCTGAATTAAATCTAGGACAGACTTTTTTTTTTTTTTTTTTTGCTGACAGGTACATGTATATCTTTATGGAATGATCTTGCTATGGTACTGCTTCAGTAACTAAGGTATTCAACTGGGACCAAATGAATCTAAAGAGAACTGATGTGGATGCCAAACCAACAAAAGGTTTTCTATTGAGCTTAATTTGTTGCAGTGACTGCAAGTAGGGCAAATAGATCAAAACTCATGCATGGTTTCTGATTGCTTATTGTATAGAGCTTTCATGTGTTTAGGTAGCTACTGACTACTGAGGGTTCACATCTTCTTTAAAACACCAGTGTCTACAAACCTTACAATAATCTGTCTGTATGCACTATTTTAGCTGTGCCATGTTTTCCCTTTTCACAGATTAGTAAAAGTTCTTCAACAGGGGCATGGACAATATATTATTATTATTTTCTTTTTTTTTTCTTTTACGTGTAGCACACAAACCTTTTTCTCACCTGGCTCACTCGCGAGTCAAGGCACACCGTGCTATATGCCCGTACCCTCCTGTTTGAAGAGGTTAAGCGGTGTTCATAAATTTTGGGTCTTTCAGCAAGTCACCCTTTCCACTGGTTCTCTCCCCCAGAGTATGGGGTCAAGTCTCTGTTTCTTTCCCCCCCCCCCCCCCCCAAAGAAAGCAATGTCCAGAAGTACTTTAACTCCAACAGAGTTTATTTTTTATTTGCTGCGTAGTTGATAGAGACAGGTGGATGAAAGAAGAAATAGTGTGAAGAATAGATCCAGGCACAACCAGCAATCTCATCGCCACTCGATCCCGAGTGCGTTTAGCTCACCCGGATAGTTCTCTCTCACAGTCCTAGCAGCCGGTGTGGAGCTCGAACAGTTCCGCCACCCTATCCCCTCCTGGGGCGGGTGTTAGAAATCCTCTAACCTCTGTAGACTTTAAGAACAGGATAATGACAATGGGCACTCTACAGGTTAGCTTCTCCAAATAACAAATCCTTCCCTCTGACAGGTCACCAGGCCTCTACCGAGACAGCAATCTTCCACTACTCATCTCCTCAATGGGACCGATCCTCCCCTGGCTTCCTCTTGGTCAGAGTGGGTACCCTTCCCCAGGCGCCCTGGGACTCTTCTTTCAGGGGTAGGCCCTAGCTAAAGGTGCTAGGCCCACTAGTAGCGTTGCAGGCCCCAGGCTAAAGGTGCCTGGGCCTGATCGCACCCACACGTACCCCTGGCCATGAGGGCCACCGGAGGTGGGGTACGTGTCTCACTCCTACTCCTCCGACGCTGACGGGGACGAACACCCACCTAATGGCGTCTGCCCCTTAAGTACCCTCTCCCGGCATGCACATCAGGTTGACCATGCCCACTGTACCGCTGCCGAGGGAGGACACCCCAGGGCGCGTAGTAATGCCACCCCTGGCTCAACCCTGACCTGATGTGACAGTGCCACCTACAGGCCGCAGGGAACCATACACCAGGCAGCATCACATAGGCAGAAGCAATACCTAGCAATGAAAATGGTCTGAGCCCAGATAATAGCTCAGACCATCCCCAAAATGTAGGCACATAACACCCCTAAAAAGTAAAAGGGCGCTACATACAGTACTGTGGACATTGTATTGCAGTCTATGTTTCTTGGTGAAATTTCCTCTAGAAGACAACACATATAATTTTTTTCTTTTTTTATTTATACATAAATGTAATTGTCTCTCTCTCTCCCTCCCACTCCCTCTATCCCTTTTTCACCAGTGGGATTTGTCTTTTTAAACCTGGGAGCAGGATACTAAGTTTAATCTGGTAAATATGCAGTATGCATAGGACACAATGGTCTAACTAGGTTCTTACATTATAGGAATCTCATTTGAGCAAAACCCATGTTAAAGACTTAGTCCACCCAAAAAGGTATTTTGAGTTGGAGCATGGTTGACTAATTTAGAAAGATCTCAATGGCATAATTCCTGATTTTGTTTCATGCACCTGGAAGATTGCTTCGCATCTCCTGGTGCTTCTCCATAATATTATTATACAAGATTTATATAGCACCAACAGTTTGCGCAGCACTTTACAAAATGGAGGGAGCCAGTACAGGTACAATATAATTTGATACAGTAGGGATCAGAGAGGACTTCTTAACCACTTCAGCCCCGAACCATTTGGCTGCCAAATGACCAGGCCACATTTTGTGATTCGGCACTGCGTCGCTTTACCTGACAATTGGCTCCCAAACAAAATTGACAACCTTTTTTTCCCACAAATAGAGCTTTCTTTTGGTTGTATTTGATTGCCTCTGCGGTTTTTATTTTTGCGCTATAAACAAAAATAGAGCATCGATTTTGAAAAAAAAGCAATATTTTTTGCTATAATAAATATCCACAAAAAATCTTTTTTTTTTTTTTTTTTTTTTTCCCTCGTGACTGCGACATTATGGCGGACACATCAGACACTTTTGGCGCTATTTTTGGACCATTCACATTTATACAGCGATCAGTGCTATAAAAACGCACTTGTTACCGTGTAAATGTGACTGGAAGTTAACCCCTTCTTAGCCCCCTACTGGTTAAGTGTGTCCTAGGGAGTGATTCTAATTGTTAGGGGGTGTGGCTACGAGTGACACGTCACTGATCGCTGCTCGCGATAATAGGGAGCAGACGGTCAGTGTCACTAGGCAGAACAGGGAGATGCTGTGTTTACACTGGCATCTCCCCGTTCTTCAGCTCCGTGACACGATAGTGGGCACCCGGCAGTCATCGAGCCCGCGGGCACGGTCAAGGAGCTTGCGGCAGGCGCGTGGGCTCGCGCACGGCGGCAAATTTAAAGTGACGTAAATATACGTCGATTTTGCCTGTCCGTGCCATTCTGCCGACATATGTAGTTGTGAGCCGGTCCTTACGTGGTTAATAATGGCTACAGCAAGTGCACGCACCTATAAACTGAATCACAGAGTTCTCTCCAATAGATTACTTCAGCCCTCAAAATTTCCTAAAAGGCCACACCGCTTCTGCCAGGAAACTATCAGGAGGAACTGGTGGTCAGATCACACAGAGCGGGGATATTCTGCAGAGACACTGCTTCTATATGAATAGCCGGCCACTGTCAAACGAAGTCCTGCCTCCTGGATCAGCATAGTGTGCTGTTTATTAGAGCAGCTGGTCCAGGAGGCGGGACTTCGTTTGACAGTGGCCGGCTATTCATACAAAGTAGAAGAGATCCCCGCTCTGTGTGATCCGATCACCAAATCCTCCTGACCGTTTCCTCCCTGCTGCATTGATGGGCAATGATAGGCTGCATTGATGGGCAATGATAAGGCTGCACTAATGGGGCAATGCTATGCTGCACTTATGGGCAATAATAGGCTGCATTAAGGGGATGTGATACGGCTGCACTGATGGGCAATGATATGCTGCACTTATTGGCACTGATAAGGCTGCACCGATGGGCACTGATAAGGCTGTAATGATGGCCACTGATAGGCTGCGCTGATGGTCACTGCCGAGGCAGCACTGATGGCCACTGATGAGATAGAAACTGATGGGGCGGCACTGATAAATTGCACTGATATGCTGCACTAATGGGCACTAGTAGGCTGCTGACAAATCGGTCGGCCTTTATTTACCCAGTGCCATTTTTGAATAGCACTGGATAAATAGCCATCGAGTGGTTGATCTGTCCAGTGATTGCTGTGTACTGAATGGTCTTTAGACAGCTGGGTACACAGACACTCTACCCAGCCTTTTTGAGTGTCTGGCTACCCTGTTTTGGTAATCGCATGGTAATGTTTACAGTGCTGATTCCTCCCATTCCCATTACAACAGAGAAAGAACAATAATCAGTACTTATGAATGAGCACAAAAAGAATGGATCAGCGTCTGCAATTGAACATTAACCCCTTTTATCTCCATGATGCCACGTACATATACATTAACCTCATTACCTCCCTGCCTTGTCTATGACCTGTACATTTAATCTATCTAGCTCAAGCTCCATACCCTCAAATTTTTGGAGATGAAGGAACACCTTCATCTCCAAACAATTGTGTAAAAACAATAGAACACCATGGGTGTCTACTTTCGATTAAAAGGGTTATTTTGGGGTTTTTCATATTATTCTGACATTTTTATTTAAACAGGAAATACAAGTAACACGTTTTTTTTCAAAATGTTTTGTCTTTTTTTTTTTTTCCTTTCATAGTAAAAAAAATAAATAAATACACTTTTATTTAGGTACAACTTTGCATGGCAGAGTATTTGTCAAACTATCACAGTGTTGTAAAGTGAAAAAAATGGCCTGGTAATAAAGGGGTATTAAGGGTTAGTATGCAAGTGGTTAAAGCAGTAGCTATTCTGCCACGCACCTAAACAATATCTGATGATACTGTACATTGCAATACAAGCCTAAGATACTGATGCAGAATGCAGATTTAATCAAATAAATTACACTGAGCACCTGGAAAAGTTAAGCAGCAGACCTTTTTTTAACTTTTCTGCAATATTACTGATTTTAAATTGTTCAGTCTCTTTCTACCAGCAACGTCTACCTTTTTTTTTTTTTTTTTTTTTTTTTTTTTTCCTTCCCCCAGTCTGCTAAAGTTTTAATAATACCAAATTGCCAACGCACATCACTTCGGCAGATTAGTTGCTGCTAATGACAAGAATGTAAGGTCCTGATCTGTTCTGAGGCTTTTCTAGAGATACTCTGATGTCTTGTTAATGTCACTAGAAAGGTATAAAGTAGCAGCAAAATGGATGAAATAGTATGTTACTCATTCTCCCAAATATCTGCCTCAAGCAAAATGGTCTGATCTACTGTGAACAGTACTTGCACAGATTAATTTGCTTATTCCTATTTTGTTTACCTTCAGCTGAAACAAAAGAGTTGTGATTATTTACCAGTAAATATAGTTTAAGTGCAAATAAATGATGGACAAAGAGAATGCAATCTCACTCAACCTCTTTGAGCAAAAATAGAGATCTAGAGATCATAGATAAAAGCTGATATTATGCAGTTGTTCTTTTTGTGATTGTTTAATATGGAACTCTTATACTTGGCATGCTTCCACCAGCTTGGCACCCTGTAGCCTTTCTGAGGATGGAATGGAACATTTGCAACAATTTAAATAGAACCATCTGCAAGCTGAAAATAGTATTAAACCCAAAACCAAAAATTTTATATAAGGCAGCTTGCCAATCCTTCGATGTAGTGGCTGCATTTGTTTTTTTAAGATTTTCCTCCCTGTTTTCAACTGGTGATCCAGCCATTACCACGCTTCTGTAGAGTGCCTACACTGTGGATGAAGGAGCAATGGAGACACTTTTGCATAGCAACATAGTCGGTCTGGGGGGGGGAGGGAAGTGTTAAGCATGGTACACACGATCAGATTGTTGGCCAACCGAGCGTCTGATTTTTGTCTTCAGGGCGTGTGCCTAAATCTTGTCTTGCATACTAACGGTACACAACTGTCAGCCAACAAACACGAACGTAGTAAAGTACTACGACAAATTTCAGCTCTTGAGCGCCACTCTTTGGGCCCCTTCGGCTAATTTCGTGTTTTGGTGAGCATTGATTCTGAGCATACATGTTTTGTTCTTTCAACTTTTGTGTGATGGACTTGTGTACTGACCATCAGAAAATCTGCTGACAACAGACTGTTGTCCGTGAAATTTACTAGCATGTCACCCAACATTTGTTGGCAGAAAGTTGGACAACAATTGTCTGAAGGAGCGTACGAACGGTCAGATTTTTAGGCCAACAGTCTGTCAACAGACAATCCCCTGCCAACAATCTGATTGTGTGTACGAGTTTACACTAACAAATTGTAGCCAAACTCCAAACACTCGGCTCATGCACACTGCAGCTCAAAAGAAACCCTGTTTTTACAGGCATTTGAGCTTTTTTCTTTTTTCTCTGCCTAAGCTTGAAGAAGCTTGTGCGCATTTCTGAGCTTTTTTGAGCTTTTGTTAGCATAAGCGTTTTTTTTTTCACAAACCCTCCCCCCCCCCAGCTCATTTTCCTTTTTTTTTTTTTTTTTTTTTTTTTTTTTGCTGTTTTTCTGCTCTTTCACACTTTTTGGGTGCATAGGTGTCTTTTCTGCTCGAAAGCTCTCCTCAAAAACACGAGTTTGGTGGGCGGTTTTCTGCCTGTAAACTCCTGAAAACGCCATATTGTGCATGGACACATGGGCTAACATTGAGGGGAGTTTCCAGGCAGAAAAAAAAAGAGCTCAAAAAAGCTCGAAAGCCTGTAGGAGCAGCTTCTTTTGAGATGCAATGTGCATGAGCCCAAAGCAGTTACAGCAACAGTTTTGTCCCTTTTTTGAGATAAGACTTTATATAAATAAATAAAAGCTGACCATTGTAAGCACCACGTGGTTTGTCTCAACCCTCTTAGTGCCGGTTCACACAGGGGCGACACGACTTTGGGGGCGACTCATGCAGGCGATCTCAAGACGACTTGAGAGGCGATTTGCAAAATGACTTCTGTATAGAAGTCAATGCAAGTCGCCCCGAGTCGCCCCCAAAGTAGTACAGGAACCTTTTTCTAAGTCTGAGCGACTCAGGTCGCTCCTATTAGAACGGTTCCATGGCACAGACCGGGACGCGACTCCTCAGGCGACCGAGTCGCCTGAGGAGTCGCCCCTATGTGAACCGGGCCTAAGTGCTACATCTGTCGGATTGCTTGTTCTTTTGAAAGATAACAGGCTTACTGGCCAGATGACCAGGTGAAAATAAAGAAAAGGCCTAAAAATAAAGCTGCAATATAAACGCTTGCTTTTTAGGTTAATATCGATCGAAGTGAAAACAAGACAAAAATATATTAAGGGACAGAATTGTACATTGACTGAAAACTGTACAAGCAATGTGTGTTTATATTTTTTGTGCTATGGACCAGGTTCCCACCTTTTTTGTATAAATGTTAAACTTAAGTTGTTGGCTTCAGCATTCAAGGAGTGTCTGTGTTTGTGGTATTGATGATGGGGTAATCAGAGGGGAGTGTTCATTCTGGACCCCTGCCCAAGAAATAATCACTTTTTAATACAGTTTGATATACTGAGTAGCCACAGGCCACCAGAGAAGATCCTGACCGTCCCATGCTCCCTGTTAACTCATGCTCTTCTGGGGGTATAAATGAGATGTAACCAACAAATTTCAGGATTCTGCAGTGAGGATATACATAAAAAATAAAAAAAAATGATTTCTATGAAGCTCAGAACTAGGGAAGCAGACAAAAGGTCCTCTTAAATCATGTAAGTAATATGGATATTGTGTTTTGCCCTTTCAGACAGTGGGTTAATTGATAGAGCATTGTGCTTCCAAATAGAAGATAACAATAGGGTGAATGGACTGACGTTTGGGGTTTCTTATTACAGGGTAATAGAAACTTTTGGAATTCAAATATTTTTTGACGGGAAGCGTTTTTAATTAAGCTGTGTTTTGTACAATCTTAGTAACCACAATGGGGTTTTCCCATTACAGCAGGGTTAAATGCAATGCTGTGCTGATTCAATAGGGTGAAAGGATATTGCTCAAAAGTTCAACAGAGATGATTAAGTAGAAATCCATATTTCAGGCTGCGCAGACAGTCTCCGTCTGGATCAAGACCCCTGAAGGACCCCAGGAAGGGTGCCAGGTGCAGTCAAAAAGGGGGTCTCCTTTACATTCCTATTAGTATAAGAAAAACTCCCTCCGAGCATTTCTTTTAAACAATAATAATACTTAAGCTGTAAAAATAAAGCTCTTTCAGAGGGGAAGCATTTAGACTGATAATAATAAAAGGAAAGCTCAGAGTCATTCTAAGTTGAGTCCCAACACTACAAGCGCTGTTGATATTTTAAATGTATAATATTATTTTAATAAAAGTTTACAATAAAGCTTATGCCAACTTGTCTGACGACTATTCTGTATCTCCTAAGATATATAGAAATAATTTTTTTTTTTTTTTTCACACTGCTGCTAACCTCTTTCAAATTATAGCTGTCGCTGATACATGAATATTATCTGCAGGAGGAAAAAAAAACACAATTAAATTGTTTGTGCTGCTTTCCTTCAAGTTCCACTCCAGTTCTCTCATCTAATTCAAACCTCTGTTGGTTTTTAGGCTGCTTTCCCCCCTTAACGCAGCCCCCAGCATTGTGCAGAGGAAGTAGGCAGCACTTGAGATTGGCTGATCTTGATTTGTCTGTCACCAGAACCCAGCATAAGGCTGTCAGGCATTCCAAGCATGAAAACAGAAACAAGGTCTGTGTACATGCCATAGTCTGTGACAAATTGTAGCCCTTCGAGGCATCGTATCCTTCATTTCAAAGATTAGAACAGTCATTTTAATCATCAATAAATAAATGTGATTTTATGCTACATTATCTGCAGACAAACTCCCTCTATTCAAAACATTTCACATGATAACTTTATTATGTTGAATTCATATACCGGGATATTAAATATTCTCTAAACTGATGCATGATGTTATTTACTTTTTTTTTTTTTTTTTTTTTTTTATAGCACTAAGCTAAAAATTTAACTTAAAGAGACCCTGTCACCAACTAAAAAATTTTGAGGTAAAATAATAAAGTATTTTAAATGCTTACGTTCAGATTTTCTTCTTTTCCTAAATGATTTTTATTCACTTGTAATGTGTTTAAACTTGCTGGAAACTGGTGGTACGCTGATAGTTTTTTTTTTTTTTTTTTTTCCTTTTTCCATTCAGCCTGCAGATTCCTCTATGCACAACAGCATGCATAGATGAATCTTCTGCTGTGCCTAGTGCATTTTTTGACAACCGAACATCGGCTGCAGCTGTGTTTCGGATGACAATTTCATGCCTGACTCCTCCAATTTTTCAATTGAGGGATGCAGCTAACAGGAACTAGATAAAGTGCTTGGCCAGCTTTAAGCTGGCCATATAGTTGGACTGAAATGTGGCCAATTTAGCAGGGACTGGCGGAATTTTGATCAATCTATGGTCATTCCAATTTGTGAGAAGTTGATCCAGTGATCAACTTCTCACAAACAGGCTTTCTGGAAAATTTGTGTTCAATCAGCACTGCAGCCAATTGGCTGTAGCACTGGTCAGTGTATTCTGACAACAAAGAAGTCCCATTGTCAGAATTCAATAATACAGAGGAGAGTATTACTCCATCCACCTTGATTGTGTGGACAGCCCACTGGCTGATCAAAATAAAAACTGATTAATCTATGGTCAGCCTTATGCCGCGTACACACGATCAGAAATTCTGACAGAAAAAGTCAGATGTGAGCTTTTGGTCGGAAATTACGACCGTGTGTATGCTCCATCTGACTTTTCCTGGTGGATTTTCCGCCAGCAAAAGATTGAGAGCAGGTTCTCTATTTTTCCTACTGAAATATATCCTATCGGAAACTCAGTTCCTCTGTATGCAGTTCCGACGCGCAAAAAAACCCACGCATGCTCGGAAGCATTAAACGTCATTTTCTCGCCTCGTCGTAGTGTTGTACGACACCGCGTTCTTGATGGCCGAAAGTTCTGAGAACTTTTGTGAGACCGTGTGTATGCAAGCCAAACTTGAGCGAAATTCCATCTGAAAAAACATCCACATTTTTTCCGACAAATTCCGATTGTGTGTACGTGGCATTAGACTACTCCCAGGAAGAGTCAATTCTTTAGCACAGGTCCCTTCTTCCTTGCATGTTACAGCCCTCTCTTCCAGGAAAGTTTCATTGCTGTTTGTGCTGGCAACCCATGTGGATCCTGGGGGAGATGTGAAGGGAAATATTACAGTGTCACTTTATGTATTTTATTTCAGGTACTTACTGTATATAGCGCCGTCAATTTACGCAGCGCTTTACATATACATTGTACATTCACATTTGGTCCCTACCCTGAAGGAGCTTACAATCTAAGGTCCCTAACTCACATTTATACATAACACATACTAGGGCCAATTTAGGCAGGATCTAATTAACCTACCAGCATATCTTTGGAGTGTGGGAGGAAATCCGGGTACACGGAGGAAACCCGCACATGGAGAACATGCAAACTCCAGGCAGGTAGGCACTTGAGTGATAGCTCTGTCTTCTAATGTCACATTCAAGATGGTGGCACCCAGAAGCAGTCTCATTGTGGATACATACACAGGGGAGACTTTTACAGTTAAAGTGCATAACCACTTCAGATCCGCGCTATGGCCAAAAGACAGCCACAGCGCGGACCTGAACTGTCGGTAGGGCGTTCCTGGACGTCATTGTGTTTACTTCCACGCCCGTGGTGGCGCGCATCGCGGAAGAGCTGTGCCCACTGTGTCATGCGGGTGCCGATGCGCGTGCCTGGCGGCCGCGATGTCCGCCAGTTACTTGCGATCAGCAGTCACAGAGCCAGGGACGTGGATCTCTGTGTGTAAACACAGAGATCCACGTCCTGTTAGGGAGAGGAGGCCGATGGTGTGTCCCTTGTACATAGGGACAACCATCGGTCACCTCCCCCAGTCAGTCCCCCCCCCCCCACAGTAAGAATCCCTCATAAGGGAACACATTTAACCCCTTGATCGCCCCCTAGTGTTAACCCCTTCCCTGCCACATTTATACAGTAATCAGTGCATTTTTATACTGTTCGCTGTATAAATGTGAATGGTCCCAAAATAGTGTCAAAAGTGTCCGATGTGTCCGCTGCAATATCGCAGTAAAAAAATGTCATAAATCTATCCCCTATTTTGTAGGCGCTATAACTTTTGCGCAAACCAATCAATAAACGCTTATTGCGTTTTTTTTTTTTTTTTTTTTATATACCAAAAATATGTAGAGGAATACGTATTGGCCTAAACTGAGAAAAAATTATTAAAAAAAAGGGATATTTATTATAGTAAAAAATATTGTTTTTTTTTTTTTCAAAATGTTCATTCTTTTTTTGTTTATAGCGCAAAAAAAAAAACCACAGAGGTGATCAAATACCACCAAAATAAAGCTCTATTTGTGGGTACAGCGTTGTGTGGCCGCGCAATTGTCATTCAAAGTACGTCAGCGCTGAAAGCTGAAAATTGGCCTGGGCAGGAGGGGAGTTTAAGTGCCCAGTAAGAAAGTGGTTAATATAAGGTAAGATTGTTTTTGAAATTAATGATCTAGTGACAAGTGTTTATACAGTCAAAAAAAATTTAAACTTACTTTTATAAATGCAGGGTAATACCGGAGATCACTATCTGTCTACTGTAATCATTATATTATTAGTTAATATGCATTTTTCAAAATAATTATGAAAGCGACTTTGTCCCCATAAAATGTTAGATGCATACCAAGTGGAATCCCATTACCACTTTTATCTTGGGAAATTATTTGGCAAAAAAATCAAAACGGACTAATGCCTTCACAATCCTCCTCCTTTTTGACCATATAAACTCTGATGCTACCATAAAGTAAACCTGCAATGTCACTATATAGCATACAACTGCAGCTGCAGTGAACAGCGGGCAATATAAAATATTTTTTCAAAATGGAGGCAGGCCCGGACTGGCCATAGGGCATATGCCCGCGGGCCGCCGGACTACATGTCACGTCGTCTCCCCCCAGTGAAGAGGCTTTGCTATGGGGATGCGGGGGGCGGGTCGCACTGGGTGACACCCGCCAGAGGGGTGACACCGGGGCCGCCACCCACCGCTACACATTGTACTTCTGCTTGCAGAGCTGCAGCGGAGCGGTGTGAGCAGGGCACCAAGCGGGGGCGGGGGGCACTGCCTGTAATACTCCCCCATCCTTCAGGCATCTCCAATGTCTCCGGAGGCAGCCGGAGTTGGTGGGACCACAGCTGAAGGAGAAAGAAACGAGGACTCAGCAGCCAGAGTGTCTTCATCTCCAGGCATGCTGTAAGTTACTGCACTGCTGCACATGTCACTACATAGAGTCCCAACCTGGCACCATACCACCGCAACCTGCCCTATGCCACCGCAACCTGCCCTATATCAGCCCAACCGGCCCTATGCCACCCAGCCTGCCCTATACCACCCAAACCTGCTCTATACCACCCCAACCTGCCTTATGCCACCCGAGCCTATACCTGCACTATACCACTGCAACCTGCCCTATATTGCCCCAACCTGCCCTATATCGCCCCAGCCGGCCCAATACCACCCTATACTTGGGTGTGCCTCGTGACCGTGCGCTGCCTGCTGGGCAGGAAAGATAGGAGGAGGGTGACACCATGTTTTGCTGCACCAGGTGACACCAACCCTAGTGACGCCACTGCCCCAGTGCACTCTCAGCTTCGAGTCGGAGCCGCACTCGATTGACAGTGACACCTGTCGGCACATCAGGGGGCCGGGACCCGCAACAATCCCCTTCTCTCTGGAAAGGTGGCTGCGACACTGATGATCTGATCAGGCTCGGCTGTCTCACACAGCCGAGCAGAGTGAAGCTGCCCCCCCCTCCTCCTTTATGTCCACACAGGGGGAGGGGACCCAACATGCAGTCCCACACTGATCTGAGTTACATTATGGGTCTGAAGGGGGGTCTGTATTGTGGGGGGGTTCTGTATTGTGGGGGGGTTCTGTATTGTGGGGGGGTTCTGTATTGTAGAGGGGTTCTGTATTGTAGAGGGGGTCTGTATTGTAGAGGGGGTCTGAAATGTATGGGGGGTCTGTACTGTAGGGAGGTCTGTGTAACATGCAGGGGGTCCAGAACTGTTAGGGGGGTGTCTGTGTAACAAACTGTGGGGGGCTGTGTAATGTAAAGGGGCCCAGAGGTGCAGGGTGCTGTGTAATGTAAAGGGGCCCAGAGGTGCAAGGTGCTGTGTAATGTAAAGGGGTCCAGAGGTACAAGGTGCTGGAACCCCACATCCCATCATTAACCGGCGCCGCAAAGCAAATGTTGGCAGTAAAATTAATAATGCCAACATAGACTTGAATGTTGTTTGAAAGTATTTAAACATTTTGGTTTTCTTTTAACGTTTAAATTGGTAATTAATGGAATTTCCTGAATAATATTTGTTCTTTTAATAAAAAAATTCTATCCTGTTCCTTTTGAATTTTTTTCATCAATACCATCAAAATGATCATTGATTTGACCCCAGTCTGCTAGTGTATGGCCCGCTTAAGTGATCTTTTTACTGCAAAGTGAATTTTCACTTGACTTGTGACGTTGTGTTGGCTTCAATTATCCAGTTATGTGCAAGCAAAATCTTCTTTTTTTTTTTCTTTACACATGATTGGGTATTTGCCACAAAGAGAATTTTCACTTGATTTAATCTCATTTACTTTCATAGGTGAAAAATAACTGTGCAAAATGAAAATTAGAGATGAGTTTTGAGTTTGGGTGCACCATGAGTTTGAGAAAACCAAAAACAAATAGGTGTGTTTGCCACTATAGTAACCAATTGCCAATCGTGCATTTCCTATTTGTTGAACTGCTGTCAGTTGCCATAGAAAGACCATTATTGGGGGTCACATTCAGAACTTTACAGTGCAGGTTACATATTATTGTGTACCACCCTTTGTATGCACAGAGAATAGATAAAATAGCTAGTGTGGAACCTAGTCAACCCTAGCAGCCTTCTAGATAGGCTGCTAGGGTTGACTAGGTAAATTTAGTGCTGTGGCTCTCCTGTAATGTGGAGAGATTTTAGGCTGCTCTGGGCTCTGCAGCTTGACTGCTCCCCCCCTGGGGGGGGGGGTTTGCCCAGATAGTGGTTAGGGAGTGCATACTGTCAGTAGTTTGGAGCACTAGAGAGCAGGGTTCTTTCCCCTGGAGGAAAGGTTCCCAGCTATAAGGGCTGCCAGCCCTTCCTGGTCATCCTGTGTTCAGTTGGGGAGCTTATCTTTCTAAAAGTCCTTGGGAGCCAAGGAAGGTTTCCACTTAGGATCTTATCTGGGAACTCTACAGAGTCGTCTGCTGCTGGAGTCTGACGTAGACATCGAAGCCCTGGGGACACTGTGGGTACAGACCAGAGAGAGAAAGAGACTCTTGGACATTGTTAATGGTGTACCAGTTCTGTCCACTTCATGTTCCAATACCTGGAACATGAAGTGAACATGAAGCCAGTTTATATTCCTTCCTCAGGGTTAGTATATAGGCGAGGCAATGTGTTAGGTTTGTTCTGTGGTTTAAGAAAAACAAACACATTGCCTCGCCTATATACTAACCCTGAGGAAGGAATATTTACTGGCTTTGAATTGCCAGCCCCATCCGAAACATGTCGGTATTTTACTCGCCTCCTCTTGCATCTGACTTAACCTGTCTAACACTATGGATGCGAGTATCAAGTATTTTGGCACATATGTTAGCATTTGATTTATGCTTTTATAATACTGTGATCTACAATTGTTCCCACTGTCTATCTTTTTGATTACCTTTTTATATAATAAAAACTTTTTACTTTTTATATACTTTCATTGGTCAGTCCATTACTACACCAGTCCGAAAAATCCCAGGGGCAGCCCAATTCCTAGTTTTTCTATAACCAATGGGGATGTGACTGGATGCTCTGTTACTGACCACAATATACTGGTATAGCTCCAAATTTTTCCTTTTCTATATACCATGTTTATATGGGTAGCAAATACCCGATAAGTCCCCAAACTATATATATATAATTGTTTTTTTTTTTTTTTCATAATAATTTTTTCTTGTTTTGCTAAATATTGCAAATCCCTTTCAAGGGAGCAGTGATTATTTTCCCCACTGGTTTTTCTTTTTACCCATGCTTTTTTTTTTTCTCCCCCTTCTCATTTTCCCCCCATTTGTTCCTTGTTCCATCTCTCTAATTATGGCTGAATTGTACAGTGAATCTTGGGATGCATTTACAACCAAACTGCAATCTGACTATGGTCAAAACGAATCCATAGAATCAGAACTAAGTTTTCTGTTTTTGAATCTAACCAAATGGCTGGAGAAGAAGTCTTTAATGCATTGGCATATTAAGACATTTGACGAATACATCAGGGATGATTTTAACCCCCTGGGACTAAGGGTTCAGATTTTCCCTTCATTTGAAAATCTGGACCCTCTGTTCAAAAATGCATGGGAAACCAATTTAAAAGCATGCTCATCAGGCATGATGAAACTCTTAATAGATGAGTACCACAAACGTTTAATTGATATCAATTTAAATATTGACAAGATATATTCTAAAATCAAACCTCTGCAGACCCATTCCTCATATAAGGACTTTAATGAAAAATTGAGAGTTCACATTGAACTATTCAATAAATCCATCTTAGCCAAGAAGGAATTTAAATATCTACGTGACAAACAAGCCTTTGAGGAAGGACGAGCTTACAAGTGGTCTCAAAACAACAATTTTAAGTTTTCACGCAAAAATGATTCCCAACAACCAGTACAATCGGACATGTCTGATACCTCTTCGGTATCCTCTAATCTATCACGTACATCTTTCAAATCCAAACGTTCCAGACAACCTAAACGTAGTCGGGATTCGGATAACCCTTCTGGTATTCAACCACACAAACGTCCACCCAAACAATATGCACGCACTACCCCCTCTGTTGCCCCAGGTGCACAGGTCGCGACAACCTCGGATGCCGCGACCATGAGCACAGGGACAACAACGGGAGCTACCACTAACACGTTTGTCACTCCCAAAGTTCCCACCATGTTTTGTAGAAATCAGGGAAACTCACAGGTTCCCCTCACCCCCACACCTCCTTAATCACTCATTCCAAAATATCACCCTTTAGTATTATCAACCTATCGTCGCATCCCCTCACACAGGATGAAATCTCTGTGCTATCAAAGGGGTTAACTTTTTGCCCCGATAAATCTGTTGATAAATTTGAAGTCATCAAAGACTTACATTTAATATACCCGGAAATTATTACTTCAAAGCATGTTTGAAAAAACTGACTATGATGCACGAGAATTCCACACCTTTAGTGAAAGACAAGCACTAAAAAACTTAAAATCTTTATTGAAGGAAAACGAACCCATAGATTTGATAGATACCATGGATTTGGAATCGCTTCTTTCCAAAACGTCTTTCAGGACAGCACCCGAGAGATCATGGCTCCTCCTCCTACAGGAAACACCTCATCAATTAAGTCTTTAATTGGAGGCCTCCACATTGCTTCCATCAGTTTTTTGTGTTTCCTCCAGCCGGAGGAACACCTCTGGTGAGAGCCACGATCTCTCAGGGCTTTCCTGGGAGACAAGGTTCTCAATCAGTCTTTTTCTAGGAGAGTGATCCTCCCACTTACCTCCTAGCATGGACGATCCCGTGGGCTCCCTCTCCCTCTTCCGTGCTCGGGGAGAGCCTGTACAGCCCGGGAGGGCTGCCTCCTTTTTCTTCAGAGCGGTGGTTGCTGTACTCTCTCCGACCGCTGGTGAAAGCGGCGTGGAGCTTTGCGGCGGCCGCCATTGTTCTGGTGGCCGAGGAGAGCCACGTCCTGTATGGGAAGAGGCAGCACTTCCGGGTCGGCGCGCGCGTCATTTCCGGCCGCAAAGCGCAGAGGGAGAGGGCAGGGTCACCTGGTGCCTTAAAGTTCCAGGTCAGCGCGGCGGCGTTTTCGAATCTGGAACCGGCGTTTTTCTTCACCACGCATCCGCAGACAGCTATGGATAGCGATGCAGCGGATAAGGGGGCAAGCCTGTGTCCTATTTTACACTGGGCCGTTTTCTCCTGTAGAGGCGGGGTATTCACCCTTCTCCCCCACCCCCCCATCTCCCTGGTGGTGCAGTGGCTGGTGATTTAGCATGTCTGCATAATATCTAGGGGGCTTTTTGTAAAAGGTGGTGGTGGTGGTGCATGGCTTGCGGGGCACAAGGAAGTGAAAGTGTTTTTTCCTATGTGCACCTGGGTGTATTGATTTGTACTGTGTAACAGTTTTTTCTTAGCGTGGTCCCTGGTTTTTTTCTTTTCTGTTTGTGCAGGCCAAAAGTTCTGCTCAACCAGTGAAGAGAAGGTGCCCTGTCTGCAAGGAAAAGTTAAGCGAGGCTTGGACCAAGTCACTTTGTGCAGACTGCACTGCAAATGTAGTCAGGGAAGAGTCTCCATCCTTTTGTGGCGATCTAGTATCTACAATTAAGGATTAAGGATGAACTCCGTGCCACCTTTCAAGCTTTTAGGTCAAACCTAAGAGAAGAACCAGGCCCTTCAAGGGAACCTAGGGCTCCTCAGCCTTCTTCAGAACCCCGGCTCTCAAATATTATTGGGAGGTCCGATAGACGCTTCCCAAGAATCTGCTTCCCTTGCTCCGGATGGAACAGACTCTGAGGAGGAAGAAAATGAAGCAGAGAGCGCTTCTAAGTACAAGATGTCGCTTGAAGAAGTCACAGGACTTTTAAAAGTAATCCATGCGACTTTGGGGATTGAAGAGGAAAAGAAGGAGCTCTCCCTACATGACCGCATGTATGCAGGTTTGGGTGATCCAAAAAGCCGTGTTTTTCCAGTCCATTCAATAATCTCGGACATGATTAAAAAAGAGTGGTTGGAACCTGAGAAAAAGCCATTTTTTTTTTTTTTCCCGGTCTCATAAGAGAAGATTTCCATTTTGAGGATAACCCGGATTCCATCTGGTACAAGGTTCCAAAACTGGACTCTGCTTTTTCACAGGTCTCAAAATCAACTGACCTTGCCTTTGAGGACATGGGCATGTTAAAGGAGCCCATGGACAAAAGAATGGATTTGCTTCTTAAAAGGGCTTGGCAGTCTGTGATGAACAATCTAAAACCAGCAATGGCAACAACCTGTGTCGCTAGGAATTTAGAACACTGGATTAACCAGATGAAGGCCCATGTTACGGCGGATTCTCCAAAACAGGAGATTCTGGACTCATTTACAACGCTTTCTGCAGCAGTATCATATATTGCGGATGCTTCAGCAGAATCCATTCGTATGTCAGCCAGGTCAGCGGCTTTGACCAATTCTGCTAGGAGAGCCTTGTGGCTTAAAACTTGGCCAGGAGATGCTGCATCTAAAAATAGACTGTGTAGCATTCCCTTTGCAGGGGATTTGCTATTTGGTTCTGAGCTGGAGTCCATTCTTGACCGTACAGCTGACAAAAAGAAGGCGTTTCCGGTCAAAAAACAACAGGTACAGACCCGTAAGCGTTTTTTTCGTCCCCAAAAAGGACAACAGGAAGGAAAAACGCAAACCAAAAGGAAGCAGTGGTCTTCCCAGAAACCAAAAGGTAGGAGTGGAGTGCTCTTCCATCCTCCTGCGACCCCCGGAAAGCCGCAGTGACAATCCACCCCAAGTAGGGGGAAGACTCCAGGAGTTCATTCCCCAGTGGAGAGACTTCACTACAAATCAGTATATTGTAAACATGCTCTCCCAAGGATATGTGGTGGAATTCACGGAAGAACCCCCAAAGAGATTCCTAGTGACAAACGTCCCGAGGGATCCGGTCAAGGCACTCGCCATGAAGTCCCTAATTCAGGAACTGATATCCCAGAGAGTCATTGTTCCGGTTCCAACAAAGGAGTTCTTCCAGGGGTTCTATTCTCACGTTTTCCTTGTACAGAAACCTTCAGGAAAGTACCGCCTCATCCTAAATCTAAAAATGCTGAATTTGTCAGTAGAATACAAAAGATTTCGGATGGATTCCATTTGCTCAGTAAGAAGCCTCCTGAGTCAAGGATGCTTCATGGCGTCAATAGATTTGCAGGACACATACCTCCACATTCCTATTGCTGCCAGATCTCAGAGATATCTGAGGTTAGCACTGAGAGAAGGGAAGAAGGTGGTACACCTGCAATTCAGAGCTCTTCCATTCGGCCTGTCATCTTCTCCAAGGGTGTTCACAAAGGTAATGGCCGAAGCTCTAGCACCCTTGCGTCTAGAGGGAATTTTAGTGATTCCTTATCTAGACGACCTGCTACTGTTTGCCCAAACCAGAGATGGACTTCAGAGAAACTTGGACAGAGCACGTGCTCACCTAGAATCCATCGGATGGATACTAAACCTCCAAAGTCCAATCTGATTCCCTCTCAGGAGGTGTTATTCCTGGGTTTCCGTATCAACTCTGTGGAGCAAAAGATTTTTCTCCCAGAAGAAAAACGGGAAAAGCTGTTAAAGGTTGTGTCACTCTTACAAACCAGTCAGCTTCTGTCCATCAGGAGGGTCATGTCAGCATTAGGAACCCTGACCTCTTCTATACCGGCAGTACAATGGGCAAAGCTCCATTTCAGGCCACTGCAAAAGTTTCTGTTAAAAATCTGGGATCGCCAGCAGAATTCACTAGATTCACTGGTGAAGATCCCCACCGAAGTAAAGAGGAGTCTCTGGTGGTGGAAGAACCAGGCAAGAATCTCAGCAGGCCTGTTATGGTCCTTTCCAACCCAGGTAAGGCTAACAACCGATGCCAGCTCCTGGGGTTGGGGGGCTCACATGAGCGGTCGTTGGGCTCAGGGATCTTGGCCCACAAGGGAAGCACTGAGATCTTCAAACTAGAGGGAACTAAAGGCGATAGAAATGGCCTTATTGTTCTTTGCAGAAGAAGTCCAAGGGCGACATACACAAATTCTGTCGGACAACGCCACGGCGGTGGCTTGCATAAACCCACAAGGGGGCACCAGAAGCAGAATACTTCAAGGCCTAACAGAGAGCATTCTAAATTGGGCAGAGCTCCATACTCAATCCTTGTCCGCGGTCCATCTAAAAGGGACCCTAAACAGGATAGCGGATTTCCTCAGCAGGAACCAGGTGTACGAAGCGGAGTGGCAATTGAATCCAGATGTCTTCAATCTAATAGTGAAAAAATGGGGACAGCCAAGAGTGGATCTCTTTGCGACTCAGGAAAATACACAAATATCTCTCTTTTTTTCCCTGAACAGGAACGAGTCATCTCTGGGGGTAGATGCTCTGGCGCACAGTTGGAATTTTCACCTCAGCTACGCCTTCCCTCCTTTTCAGCTGATTCCGCAGGTCATAACAAAAATCCGGAAGGAGGATACGACAGTAATCCTCATCACTCCCTTCTGGCCCAAGAGGCCTTGGTTTTCAGCTCTTCTACAGATGCAGATCAAACCATACTGGCATCTTCCCTTGAGACAAGACCTTCTGTTACAAGGTCCGCTGTTTCACCAAGAAGTAGAAAAGCTAAAACTCACAGCCTGGCTTCTGAGGAGCAGCTCTTAAGGAGAAAAGGATTCTCGGATAGGTTGGTGGCTACCCTCCTATCTAGCAGAAATATTGCTCTGGTAACATTCTATCACAAAGTCTGGAAAGTCTTTAACTCTTGGTGCACTGCATCTGGCAGACCATTAAAGCAGATTTCTTCTATCTTGGAATTTCTGCAAGAAGGAGCAGATAAGGGCCTAGCGATCAGTACCCTAAAAGTTCAGGTTGCCGCACTGGGGGTATATTTTGAGAAATCTATTTCATCAGAACCCCTAGTAAACAGATTCTTTAAAGCCCTCACTCGGGCTAGACCGATAGTCATCAAAAACTGTCCGTCATGGGACTTATCAGTCGTTCTACAGGCCCTGACCAGGGAACCTTTCGAACCTCTCAATTTAACCTCCCTGAAGCTAATTACTTTAAAAACAATTTTTCTAGTAGCTATTACAACAGCTCGAAGGATCAGTGAGCTGCAAGCTTTATCTATCAGGGAGCCATTTTTTTCTATTTTTTCAGACAGAATTGTGCTGAAAACGGATCCTAACTTTTTACCAAAGGTTGCCTCAGTTCAAAATAGAACCCAGGAGATAATACTTCCTACGTTTTGTTCTAATCCGTTGGGTAAGAAGGAAGAAGAATTCCATACCCTGGTGTCAGGGTCACCTGTGGCCAGGTGACAGATGCACACCGTAGGGGGACAGGAGTGCACCGCGAGGTAGTGAACCCTATGGCTGGCTTCTGTGGATAGGAAACTGGGTGGTTGTGGAAAGCGGGACCAGAGGAGCACAACCGGGATCCCAACGGAAGCGAGAGCCAAGATTCCCCAGGGCGCGGAGTCTAAGACCCAGCTGGTCTTCTCCAGGGCCTCTAGTGGTGAGGATGTTACGCTGCAGGCTGGGACCAGGTCGCGGCCCCTGGAGTTTCCTAGCTCACGCCCCGTAGGATAAGGGGAAGCAGCAGCACACGATAGAGAGAACCGAATAACAAGCCGAAGGTCAGGGGCCACAAGCAGACAAGGATAACGAAGAACGAGCCGAAGGTCAAGGGTCACGAGCAGACAGGGATGGTCGGGGACAAGCCAATAACGTAACAGAGAGACAGACGTAGCACACGGCAGGCAGGAACCCAAACACACAATGCCTAACAAACACGTTGATCAGCAAAGCAGGCTTGCAGTGCACAGGTTAATATAGTGTTCAGTGATAGGGCCTGGGGTGGAGTCAGGCTGGGAGGAGATTATAAAGGAAGCCAGGTGAAGGAGGTCTGGTCTCTAGATGAACACATGAGGAGGAAGGTAAGATGGCAGACAGACATTAATGCATATCCATGACAGTACCCTCCCTCTTACGAGGCCTCCCCCTTCCCCGCCTGGGCCCAGGTTTAGAGGGAAACTTCAGATGAAACTCCTTTAACAGACGAGGTGCAAAGACCTCAGATGCAGTGATCCAAGACCTCTCCTCAGGACCAAACCCTTTCCAATGAACGAGGTACTGAAGAACGCCTTTACAGAGTCGGGAGTCCAGAATTTGACTGATCTCGTACTCCTGATTATCCTCCGAGACAGGCGCCACGGTAGGAAGAGGACGAGAGAATTTATTGAGGACTAAAGGCTTTAGAAGAGCAACATGAAAGGAGTTAGTGATTTTAAGGCTCTTAGGAATCTGGAGTTTGAAACAAACCGGATTCAGTTTAGCAGTTACCGTGTATGGACCGATGAATCGTGGAGCAAACTTCAGAGAAGGAACTCGGAGCTTGATGTTCCTGGTAGAGAGCCAGACTTTGTCCCCTGGCTGAAGAGAAGGCGGTTTACGCCTGCGGCGGTCGGCAAAGCCTTTGAATTTTTCAGCAGCTGCCCGGAGGGAATCATGAACGTGACCCCAAACGGAATTGAGAGACTCCTGAACCGAAGCCAAAGCTGGAATGTCTGGAGAACAGATCATAGGAAGAGGAAGTTGAGGGTGTTTTCCATAAACTGTGAAAAAGGGTGTCTTCTGCGAACTGGTATTCACATGATTGTTATGGGAGAATTCTGCCCACGGGAGTAGAGAGGACCAATCGTCATGGTGAGAAGACACAAAGGTGCGAAGAAAGACCTCTAACTCCTGATTAACCCTCTCAGTCTGTCCATTGGATTGGGGATGGTAAGAAGAAGAAAAATCCAAGACAATATTGAGGGATTTGCAAAAGGCTCTCCAAAAACGAGACGTGAATTGGACTCCCCTGTCGGAAACAATATGAGAAGGGACCCCATGTAGGCGGAGAATTTCTCGAATGAAAATGGGAACCAAGGCAGGGGCAGAAGGAAGACCAGGAAGAGGAACAAAATGAGCCATCTTGGAGAATCGATCGATTACCACCCAAATGACTGTATTATTCTCAGACAGTGGGAGATCGGTGATAAAATCCATGGCAATATGGGCCCAGGGTTCCTTAGGAATAGGCAAGGGCATGAGGAGACCAGCAGGAGCTTGTGTGGAGGATTTGGACTGAGCACAGACATGACAAGCTTTAACGTAGTCTTTGACGTCTGAGCGGAGATTAGGCCACCAGTAGTGACGACTGATGAGTAGGAAGGATCGGAGGAATCCAGAATGCCCTGCCACCTTGGAATCATGTCCCCAACGAAGGATCTTAGCTCTTAGCTCAGTGGGGACAAAGGTCTTACCAGGCGGAATTTTAGACTTCAGGGTGGTAGCGTGGGCAACAATGCATGAGGTGGGAATGATCGGCTCAGGTTCAGGGGCGGACTCCTCGTCCAAAGTGTCAAATGACCTAGAGAGCGCATCAGCCCGACCGTTGCAGGAACCAGGTTTGTAGGTAATCGTGAAATTAAAACGGGCAAAGAAGAGACTCCACCTGGCCTGTCTAGGATTCAGACGTTTAGCATTCTGTAGATACTGTAAATTCTTGTGATCGGTAAAGATCGTTATGGAGTGAGGGGAACCCTCCAAGAGATGACGCCACTCCTCTAACGCCAATTTAATTGCGAGAAGTTCCCGATCACCGATGGCATAATTCCTCTCTGCCTGAGAAAATTTTTTGGAGAAGAACGCACATGGTTGGCGTCTCTTCTCAAAGATTTGAAGAAGCACAGCTCCCACCCCCATTGAGGAAGCGTCCACTTCAATAAAAAATGCATTCCCAAGATTTGGTCTCCTCAAGAGGGGGCCAGAAACAAAGGCCTGTTTCAGGTTGTGAAATGCAGAGACAGCTTCGGGAGGCCAGTCTCTGGCATTCACACCCTTCTTGGTCAAAGCGATAATAGGCGCGGCAATGGAAGAGTAATTCCTTATGAACTGCCTATAATAATTAGTGAAGCCAAGAAAGCGCTGTGTGGCCTTGAGGCTAGCAGGAAGAGGCCAGTTGGTGATAGCCAAGACCTTCCCAGGGTCCATACGAAGCCCCGAACATGAGACAAAGCACCCCAAAAACAGGACCTCAGAACATTCAAAGGAACATTTCTCCAGCTTGGCATAGAGATTGTTCTCTCTAAGACGTTGAAGTACAGTGCGGACATGGTTTCTGTGGACGAGCAGATTTTCAGAAAAGATCAGAATGTCATCCAGATAGATGACAACAAACTGGTACAGCAGATCTCTGAAGATTTCATTGACAAAGTTTTGAAACACGGCTGGAGCATTACACAGACCAAAAGGCATCACCAGATATTCGTAATGCCCGTCTCTAGTGTTAAATGCAGTCTTCCATTCGTCACCCTCCCGTATTCGAATGAGATTGTACGCGCCTCTGAGATCCAACTTGGTGAAAATGGAGGCACCCTTCAACCTATCGAATAGCTCAGATATTAAGGGTAAGGGGTATCGATTTTTAATAGTAACCGCATTTAAACCCCGATAATCGATGCAGGGTCTTAAGGTACCATCCTTTTTGGCAACAAAAAAGAACCCTGCCCCTGCAGGCGATGAGGATTTCCGGATGAACCCTCTCTCCAGATTCTCTGCTACATACTCCGACATGGCCTGGGTCTCTGGGATGGACAGAGGGTAGGTACGACCCCTGGGTAGAGTTGCTCCGGGGACAAGATCAATAGCACAGTCAAAAGACCTGTGGGGAGGAAGCACCTCAGCTGATTTTTTACAGAACACATCCCGGTAATCGCTGTATGCGGCGGGAAGATCAGAAGAAACAGAAGTGGCAGCAACCGGAAGACTCTCCTTGGGGGTCACCTTGAGAAGACACGACGAGAAACATGAGGAACCCCAGGCCAGGATCTGCCCAGAGACCCAGTCCACATGTGGAGAGTGGAGCTGTAGCCAAGGGAGGCCCAATACAACTGGGGTAGAGGCCTTGGGTAGAATAAGAAAGGATATCCACTCCTGGTGGAGAATCCCTACCGACATCCTAATGGGTAGCGTCTGGAAGCGAATAGGGCCCCCTGGGAGAACAGTGCCATCAATTGCCGAGACTACCAATGGGGTAGTGAGAGGTGAAAGGGTAAGCTTCATAGAAGAAGCAGTTCTCCAATCCATGAAATTGCCGGCAGCCCCGGAATCCAGGTATGCAAGGGTTGACTGAGGAGAAGTGCCTACATGAAGGGACACCGGCAAGAGCAGGCGAGAAGGTGATGTTTCTGGGTCCAATACTCCACCTTCCAAATGTATTAGACCCGAGCGTTTCCCGGACGAAGCGAGCAGGAGTCACGAAAATGACCCTTGCCCCCACAATAGAGGCACAAGCCCAGAGTTCTGCGCCTAGCACGTTCTTCGGGGGTTAGTCTGGTCCGGCCCAGCTGCATAGGTTCTTCAGCAGGTAGAGGATGCTCCACGGAATGAAGGGAGGGGAGCTCAGACTGGCTAGGACCCAGAGAGTGCTGGCGTCTTTTTTCTAAGGACCTCTCTTGAAAACGAATGTCGATCTGGTTGCATAATGAAATTACATCGTCCAGACCGACGGAAATGGCTCTTCCCGCTAATTCGTCTTTCACTCGGTCAGAGAGGCCATGTAAAAAGGTAGCGACCAGGGCCTCATTATTCCAGCTCAATTCAGCTGTGTGGATACGGAACTGAAGAGCATATTGCCCCACTGAACTAGATTCTTGGCGAAGACGTAAGACAGCACTAGCCGCTGAAGAAGCCCGAGCCGGCTCTTCGACGATATTACGAAAGAGCTTCAAGAATTCGGACAGACTGGAAACCACCGGATCGTTCCTCTCCCACAGGGGGGCAGCCCAGGCCAAAGCTTCACCGGAGAGGAGGGAAATGATATAGGCTACCTTAGCCCGGTCAGATAGGAAGCTTTGAGGCTGAAGCTCAAAATGAATAGTGCATTGGCTGAGAAACCCCCTGCAGGCCTTGGAGTCCCCAGAGAAACGGAACGGAGCTGGCAATCTTAGTGAGTGTGAGGCTGCGACTGGTGCGATAGGTACAGCCGCTGGTTGTACTTGGGGTTGCGGATTCGGGGTTCCCAAGGAGACCTGAAGCTGCTCGAATCGAGAAGCCAGATCCTGGAGGAATCGCATCACCTGGGTCTGATTTGATTCCTGGGTCTCAAGTCTGCGAACTATGCCCTGCAATGGATCATCCGCGGGAAGCGGGATGTCAGCCGGGTTCATGGCTGATCAAACTGTCAGGGTCACCTGTGGCCAGGTGACAGATGCACACCGTAGGGGGACAGGAGTGCACCGCGAGGTAGTGAACCCTATGGCTGGCTTCTGTGGATAGGAAACTGGGTGGTTGTGGAAAGCGGGACCAGAGGAGCACAACCGGGATCCCAACGGAAGCGAGAGCCAAGATTCCCCAGGGCGCGGAGTCTAAGACCCAGCTGGTCTTCTCCAGGGCCTCTAGTGGTGAGGATGTTACGCTGCAGGCTGGGACCAGGTCGCGGCCCCTGGAGTTTCCTAGCTCACGCCCCGTAGGATAAGGGGAAGCAGCAACACACGATAGAGAGAACCGAATAACAAGCCGAAGGTCAGGGGCCACAAGCAGACAAGGATAACGAAGAACGAGCCGAAGGTCAAGGGTCACGAGCAGAAAGGGATGGTCGGGGACAAGCCAATAACGTAACAGAGAGACAGACGTAGCACACGGCAGGCAGGAACCCAAACACACAATGCCTAACAAACACGTTGATCAGCAAAGCAGGCTTGCAGTGCACAGGTTAATATAGTGTTCAGTGATAGGGCCTGGGGTGGAGTCAGGCTGGGAGGAGATTATAAAGGAAGCCAGGTGAAGGAGGTCTGGTCTCTAGATGAACACATGAGGAGGAAGGTAAGATGGCAGACAGACATTAATGCATATCCATGACACCTGGATGTTAAAAGAGCAGTCTTAAGTTACCTGGAAGCTACTAAAGACTTTAGGCGTTCAGACGCACTATTCATTTTATTTTCCGGAAATAAAAAAGGAAGACAAGCTTCTAGAGGAACCATTGCCAGATGGTTGCCAGATGGTTGAGAATGGCTATCTCAGACGCCTATTCCCTTACAGGCCAGGAGAGTCCAGTAAGTATCAGGGCTCATTCTACTAGAGCTTCGGCGGTGAGTTGGGCAGAAAAAGCTGGTGCCACCCCCGAACAAATTTGTAAGGCAGCTACATGGACAAGTCTGACGACCTTTGCCCGTCATTATAGATTAGATCTCATGACGGCTGGGGACCAGGCTTTCGGAAGGAAAGTCTTGCAGGCTGTTGTCCCACCCTAAATGGGGTAAGTCTCGATTATCCTCTCGGGTGCTGTCCTGAAAGACGTTTTGGAAAAATGCAAGTTAGACTTACCGGTAACTTGTTTTCCAATAGGCTTTCAGGACAGCAGGATCCCGCCCTTTTTTTATGCTGTTGCTGTAATACTATGTAATAACTGTCGCTTATGTGTTGCAGCTGGGGCTGGAGGTTCTCTACAAACAACTGATGGAAGCAACGTGGAGGCCTCCAATTAAAGACTTAATTGATGAGGTGTTTCCTGTAGGAGGAGGAGCCATGATCTCTCGGGTGCTGTCCTGAAAGCCTATTGGAAAACAAGTTACCGGTAAGTCTAACTTGCATTTTTCCAACACTGATACTTCCGATCCCGATGGGGTCATTAAATCATCCCTGAAAAAATCTTCGTCAATTTACCCAGCCCCAAGTTCCAACCATGGTGTCTCCAACTTTTTGAAAAGTGTTTGCCGGGAGATTCAAACTCTTGAGCCCCTGCCCCCAGATCATACAAACCTTACTCGAAATGAAAAACTTGCTTTAAAGAACCTAACGATCAAATCTTCTGATAAAGGAGGCAACATTGTACTAATGGACAATGATCACTATAATCAAATGTGTTCCAATATCCTAAGTAATCAGGATTAGTACCGTCCAGTAAGCATAGACATCATTAAAGCATATAATCTTAAATTTTATGATCTTGTGGACACGGCGTTCCAGAATAAAATTATCTCCAAGCAAACACTAGATTTTGTCCGTACCACTTTTCCGAAAATACCCACCTTTTACTCCCTTCCCAAGATTCACAAAGATGCAAAAAATCCCCCAGGTCACCCGATAATATTGGGAAACGGAGCTATCACAGAAAATGTATCTCGTCTAATAGACGAACACCTAAAACCCTTTGTTTCCAGTCTACCTTCTTATGTAGGTGACACCCTTCACCTATTACGTATCATTGAAGGGGTCCAGGTACCCCAAGAATCAATTTTGGTGAGCATTGATGTAGAAGCATTATATAGTTCTATACCACACTATTTGGGCATAGCATGCGTAAATCAAATACTCCTGCAGACTAGTCATCATGAATACCTTTTTAACAACTTCATTATTTCAGCGCTTGACTTTATACTTAGACATAATGTCTTTATGTTTAACGGTGGGGCATTCCTCCAGGTACAGGGCGTAGCCATGGGCACCTGTTGTGCCCCTGGCTATGCCAACTTGTACCTGGGGGAGTGGGAACGAGCCATTTTTTCCGACGAGAGCCTCTCTATGTACCTGTGCCACATTATGTGGCACAGGTACATAGATGACATACTCGTCGTATGGAACGGTTCCCAACAATTGCTTGACAAATGCCTTCTGGCCCTCAATATCAATCAGTTTAACCTTAAATTCACCATGACCTCCAATCCATCCAACATCACATTTTTGGACAAGGAGATCTTCAAGGATAGTGGAAATATTCTATCCTCAAAACTCTTTCGCAAACCGACAGCAGGCAACACCATACTGCACTCCTCTAGTTCCCACCCTAAACCATTAATAGAGTCTATTCCCTATGGACAATATCTAAGGATTAAACGCAACTGCTCTGACCCAACAGACTATAAAAGAGAAGCCAATAAATTGAGAAAACGTCTCTTAGAACGAGACTATAGCCATAAATGCCTTAAAAAAGCCTTTAAACGCACCCAAACTAAAAGCCGACATGAACTTCTGGTACCTAAACAAAAAATAAAAACTAATGAAATTGGTAACCGCATTATCACCACTTATTCCAATGACCATGTAAACGTTACCAATATTTGTAAGAAGTTCTGGCACCTCCTGACTTCAGACACAGTGGTGGGACCTCTTGTGCCACCGAAACCAGCCATAACTTACAGACGAGCTACCTCCATTGGAGATATACTCGTCCAGAGTGAATTTCGAGGTTCAACTAGAGGGGATCCGTGTCAAAACAAAGTAACATTTCCATGCGGTTCTTGTGCCTACTGTAAGCACATGAATACTGATAAAGACATCTATTTACCTAATGGTACTAAATTTTTCCCAAAACATTATGCCAATTGCCAAACCACAGGTGTGGTTTATTTAATAAACTGCAGTTGCAATTGTTTCTATGTAGGGAAAATCATTCAGAAACTTTAGCAAAGGCTCTACTGACATTTGAAGGCCATGAAAGACAGTGACCCAGATACTACTCTGGGCCGACATGTCCTTCAAACTCATGCCGGTATATGCCCCAAAATCAAAGTATTGGTCCTGGATTGGATACACCATAGCTCTCGAGGAGGAGACTTTGACAAACTCCTCCAACGAGAGCTGAGGTGGATTTCGAATTTAAATGCCACCACCCCCCCGGGACTAAACCAAGCTTTCAACTTCAAACCTTTTCTGCCAGGCTTCACATCTGGAACCTTTGACAGAGAAATGTTACAATAGAATCACGATCCACGTGATTTTCATTTTTTATTGAAAATTTTCCGTTCCCAATTTTCATGCTCCCTTGTCACCCTATACGACATACTGCATCTTATCCTATGTCCAATACTTAATTTTACATAATCTTATACCTTTCAATAATGTGTACAATATACTAACAAATGTTCCAGATCTGAATGACATTTTTATTGTATATAATTCTATCATATTCTGTGTTTTGTTACTTGTTATATCATTTTAGATAAAACAAGAAAAGAGACATGTCACACATGTAATGGATGAAGCCCCATTGAAACATCTAATTCAATCCTTATATGAAATAATCCTGTCAATAGGAACCCCAATATCGACTACTGGGAATGTATTTTATAATTTTTTTCTTTCATATATTCTTTTTGAACATTTGTATGTAGGATGTTGGCATAACTTTCCTGGTCTCCGCGTGGCTAGCCGAGAATCCCCGGCACACTGGAGCCCCCTCAGACAATCCATTTTGCCTCTCGGGGCAGCATCTCTCATTGAGTGCAAAAGACGGTCGTCAACTACAGGTACAACCTTTCCTGTCCATAGCATCTGGACTCCTCCCCATTTTCATTCCTATTGCTAGTCCTTGTTTCCCTTTCCTCCTTTTCCTTCATCTGCTGTCCAGCAGAGATGACCTTTGAACCTCCAGTCCCGATGCGCATGTGCACTGAGTGATCGACTCAGATACTTCCGCCATCCAGTGTGGCGGCGGTCACGTCGCCGTCTGACGTCGCCGCGCATCCCAAGCGCGGCGACGCCGGATGCCGCGTATACCGAGGGAGGGATTTCATCATTACAGGGCGGTGCAGTTTTACGCTCGGATCTCAATGAGTGACATGTTTAAAACATCAGCTGTGTTTACTGAGATCTCACTACACAGCTGAGATCTACTCAGATGGCGCTCAGACACAAGTGAAGGTAAAGGGGAATTTTCTTTCTCTCTCTTTATTTTTAACCACTTCAATACCATGCACTTATACACTTTCCTGCCCAAGCCAATTTTGAGCTTTCAGCGCTGTCGCAATTTGAATGACAATTGCGCAGTCATGCAACACTGTACCCAAACAATTTTTTTATCATTTTGTTCCCACAAATAGAGCTTTCTTTCGGTGGTATTTGATCGCCTCTGCGATTTTTTTTATTTTTTGCACAACAAATAAAAAAAGAGCGAACATTTTGAAAAAAAACTAAGTTTTTTTTTTCTTTGTTTCTGTAAAAATTTTTGTAAATAAGTACCTTTTCTACTTCAATGACGGGCACTGATAAGGCGGCACTGACGGGCACTGATAAGGCGACACTGGGCACCGATGAGGTGGCACCAATGAGGTGGCACTGATGGGCACTGATAGGCGGCACTGATGGGCACTGATAGGCGGCACTGATGGGCACTGATATGTGGCACTGGTATGCGGCACTGATGGGCACTCATAGGCGGCACTGATGGGCACTTATAGGCGGCACTGATGAGCACTTATGGGTGGCACTGATAGGTGGGCACTTATGGGCACTGATAAAGGGCACTGATGGACACTGATAGGTGGCACTGTTGACACTTGTAGGTGGCACTATTGACACTGGTAGGTGGCATTACTGGGCATTGCACATTGTGGTGTACCAGTCAGTGCCCATTTGTGGGCACTGATTGGCATATGTTTTTTGAGAAATGTTACATGT
This sequence comes from Rana muscosa, assembly GCA_029206835.1. Taxonomy (NCBI): domain Eukaryota; kingdom Metazoa; phylum Chordata; class Amphibia; order Anura; family Ranidae; genus Rana; species Rana muscosa. The sequence continues at coordinate 13,639,303 of CM055123.1, read as the reverse complement.
GGATGGCCATGGGGTACTTACCTGGCCATCCACATGCTTTGGGGTTCCCTGGTGGTCCTGCGGGGCTTCCCTGGTGGTCTAGTGTGGGTATCCGAGGGGGGGCTGCGCTGATAAACAATTAGCGCGAACCCCCCCCTGTCAGGAGAGCCGCCGATCGGCTCTCCTCTACTCGCGTCTGTCAGACGCGAGTGAGGAAGAGCCGATCAACGGCTCTTCCTGTTTACATCATGATCAGCCGTGATTGGACACGACTGATCACGTGGTAAAAAGCCTCCGCCGGAGGCTTTTTACCGAGATCAGTGTAGCGGTGTGTCAGACTGACACACCGCTCCACCGATCGCCGCGATGCGCGCCCCCCGGGCGCGCGGCGGCTGTTATCCTGCAGGACGTCATATGACGTCCAGTGTGGATAACGCAACCACTTCCCGGACGTCAATATGCTATTGACTGGGCAGGAAGTGGTTAATACTATGAAACTCAGTCATAACTCTTGTCCACAATTCTGATATATGATGGAGTGTGGCGGTTTAGCCGCGCGCTTAAATTCTAATTTTGTTTAATTTTTCTTCAACATTTTCTTTCAACTTGAATTTCATTTTTAATTCCTATTTTTCACCAACCTGTTTTTCAGAACACCTGTTGTTCTAATCCCTCCTTGTGATCCTTGACGTGCCGCGTGGACATGCCGGGATAAAGACCTCATCCTACATATTTAAAATATTTCCATTGGAAATGCCTTTAGCTCCCCATAGTGATCTGTATATTGACAAGCATATTTACACCTTTTTATATTCATGTCCCTCCTTTTTTTTTTTAAAGGGCAAGACTGCTAATTTATTTTCAATGCCCTACAATCACTCTGGGAGCGTGCATTGGACTGGATTTTGAAAGTCTCTGGGAGCTCATCCAATCGACTTGTCTCAACTTATATCTCCATGTCTTAAAAACTCTTGTGCGATGCAAGTAATACATATATTTATGGACATTAATGGATGTTGTATGCTATCATGTAGGGTGTTTTAAATGCAACGTTTAGATACAACTAAAGTGAAATGTTACTTGACTTATATTCATATATATATTCTGTTAGGTTTGTTCTGTGGTTTAAGAAAACAAACAAAACACATTGCCTCGCCTATATACCCTGAGGAAGGAATATATACTGGCTTTGAATTGCCAGCCCCATCTGAAACATGTCGGTATTTACTCACCTCCTCTTGCATCTGACTTAACCTGTCTAACACTATGGATGCGAGTATCAAGTATTTTGACGCATATGTTAGCATTTGATTTATGCTTTTATAATACCGTGATCTATAATTGTACCCACTGTCTATCTTTTTGATTACCTTTTATATAATAAAAACGTTTTACTTTTATATACTTTCATTGGTCAGTCCATTACTACACCAGTCCGAAAAATCCCAGGGGCAGCCCAATTCCTAGTTTTTCTATATCCCTGCCCTCCATCAGCATGTGAAATCTGCTGTCTCTATATTGCTGAAGGCATTGCAGACAACAGGCAAGTGGTCCATCAAGTATGGGCATAGAGGTTACATCTCTTTTACAGTGCACTGGGTACTTTTAATAAAGACTGTAGGACAAGGTACAACACTGAAGATGGTTATGAAGCCCCATGTCTTTCAACTTTGTGATGTGGGAGCACAGTCACTACTTCCACCATCTCCTCAATGACCTAATTTGGTGACTCATCAGAACTATAATTCCTCCCCAAAGCGACCAAGGCCCTACACCAAGGCCCAAGCTACATGTTGTCTTACTGATTTGCAGTTAGTATGCTTTGCCTGGCATGCATACTCAACCTGATGGTGCAGCAGCTACTAGTTGGGTATCCTGGTTTTCATGATGTCCTGTGGCAGGCCAGATTTGGCCTGCCACAGGACATCATGAAAACCAGACCACCTCAATTGGTCATACCCAGCTTGTGTACAACTGGCCATAATTCATCAGCAATAACTGTCTGTCAAACACCTGAGATGCAATATGCTTATGCACTAGAACTTGACATTGGCAAGGCTGCTCTGGCTGCACTTTCAGTAATCGTCTGTCTAATAGTATTCGTGAGTGTATGGGACAAGGATAGATGCTGGGGATCTGGGTTATTTTCATCACATCAGTGGTTCCTTATTCAGGATGTGTGCACCGTTTTGTTAACAGCCTCAAAAGTGACCAGATCAAGTGGGGATCAGCAACAAAATTCCAGATGTTTCTGCTGGAGCACCCTCTGCATGATGAGCAGACCAGATACTTGGAGGCACAGAACCAGTAGGAAGAGGAGGGTAGGGGTTCTAGTTGTGAGGGGGAGAACGTAGGGCAGGCTTTCAGAGGTAAGTTTTACCACTTAAAGCTAAAATAATATATACACATTAAAATTATGTAATTCCAGAATATGATGCCACTGTCAAAGTTGCATAAAACAGAGGCCTCTTTCTCCAATAAACAGTATTTTTTTTTTATAATTTTGTTTGCATAGGTAAAGTATATGTAGCGGGGGTCTAAATTTAGGGGGTACACCTGGGTGGTAGTATGACCCAGGTGTGTATAAATCATAAGAGGATTTAGACCATTTTCAGTCGTGGAGGACTTTGGTGGTGTACTATTCTCCTTGGCCTGGGGGTGGCGGTGTTCCCACAGGTCGAGGTAGAATCACTGCCGCAGTGCTGTCCTTTTTGTCCCGTTCCAGCGGTGGTACAGCGGGGGTGGAGAACCTGCTGTGGTGTCACGGGAGGAGATAAAGGGGAGAGACGAGGTCTTCTGCATCCGGCGCCCAGGCACCTTAGGCCTGGGTGCGGCCGGTCCGGAGTTCCAGCCCAGGTGCCCATGGCCTGGTCGGAGCAGTGTTGGCGTCCATCCCAGGCACCTTAAGCCTGGGGTGAGGTACTACACCGGAGGCCTGGGGCCCAGTGACTTCGACTGGGCTCCGCAAGGGCGGATGAGTCAGAGGGACCCTGAGGTGGATGGGGCCCATGTCTGAGGTAAGGAGGCCGGAGAGGTTACCCGTCTGAAGAGCCCGGAGCAGCATCAACCCGGTGATGGAGGGGCCTCTGGTAACTCCCTTGGAGGGACATCTTCCCCCCTGACAGGGGCCACAACGCAGCGAAGGTACTCCATTCATGTTCTTCCGAGTCGCTGGTAGAGACTCAAAGGTTTCAAGTTTCTCTCTTTAGCCGATGGCTATAGCAACCGCTGGTGAAACCACAGTGGTTTAGTTTATTATCAGGACAGTGCCTCGACCTGCTCACCCCACCGTATTGAACTGTTTATGGGTCCCAACCAGTCGGCTGACAAAGAACTGTTTAATTGTGTGCCACAATAAAACAAGTGTTGGATCCTTATCGGTGTGTGGTACTCTGGTTAATGGGAGCGAAGGGAAGTGTCAGCACAGAAGGACTTGGTATTCATGCAGAAACACACAGGCCCGAGGAAAACAATAGGTACTGGCCTTCACCTCACCCGCTGCAATGGGGAGGACATGGGCCGTAGCGCATCTCACTCTCACATGCAAGATACCCCTAGAAAAGAGCTATCCGAAACCCGATTCACATGAGGAGAGAGTGAGGCCGCTACATATATAATGTAAGGCCCCTAGGAAAAGCATCCAGCTCCCTCTGCCCCTTGTTTTACAATCATTTGCCCTTTAGCCTTATATATGGCCAGAGTTAATTTTCAAAATACCCAAGCCCCTCCTCAAATTTACAATGAGCTTGATGAACAGCTCACAAATCAAACCCAAACACATTAACTCATCACTAGGAAAAATATACTTTGAGAGTGAGCATGCTTTCATAAATGGCTGGTCTCTCCCTAAAACTGCGTGCTTTAACCACTTGCCGACCAGCCACCATCATTTATACTGAGGTAGGTCGGTACGATCCCGCGAACCATCGTAGCTGTACATCGGTTCCTTTAAGTGGCATATCAGGCGTCCACTGCACAGCGGGGGTGTCAATGCTCGTGGCCGGCAGTCCCGATGACCGCCGGCCACGCGCGATCGCTGGCACAAGAGGCAGAATGGGGACGTGTGTGTGTGTGTGTGTAAACACACACATCCCAGTTCTGTGAGGAGAGTAGAGAGAAATCGTAAGTTCCTACAAGCTGGGAACCACGATCTCTCATCTCCCATAGTTAACCCCTTGATCGCCCCTAGTGTTAATCCCTTTCCTGCCAGTGACATTTACACAGTAATCAGTGCATTTTTATAGCACTAATCGCTGTATGAACGCCAATGGTCCCAAAAATGTGTCAAGTGTCCGATATATCCGCCATAATGTTGCAGTCCCGATAAAAATCGCTGATCACCGCCATTACTAGTAAAAAAAAAAAAAAAAATGCCATAAATATTACCCCTATTTTGTAGACGCTATAATTTTTGCGCAAACCAATCAATATACGCTTTTTGCATTTTTTTTTATTACCAAAAATATTTAGAAGAATACATATCGGCCTACACTGAGGAAAAAAACGTGCTTTTTAAAAAAAAAATTGGGGCTATTTATTACAGCAAAAAATTGTCGCTTTTTTTTGTTTATAGCGCAAAAAATAAAAACCGCAGAGATGATCAAATACCACCAAAAGAAAGCCCTATTTGTGGTTAAAAAAAAAGACGTCAATTTTGTTTGGGTACAGCGTTGTACAACCGCGCAATTGTCAGTCAAAGCGACGCAGTGTCGTTTCGCAAAAAATGGCCCAGTCATTGAGCAGCCAATTCTTCCGGGGCTGAAGTTGTTAAATAAAAAAAAATAATGCAACAAAGCTCCCTCAAAGCCCTGCTTCATTAACATCCTACCGATATGGAGATTGTGCAATTTCCTTACTTAAATATTAAGTAACAGATGGAAAATAGGCAGACTTTAGCTTTGTATTTGATTCAAAAGTAAATTCCAGTTTGCACACATGCTGCTGCACAGTGCAACAAAAAGCAGGTTAATTGCAGAAAAACACACACACACACACACACACACACACACACACACAAAGGCCTCTTGCACCCTGCAGCTTGAAAAAGCTCAGTACAGCTTTTTTTTTTTTTATGGAGCTTAAATGCAGCTCATCAATTGTAATGTGTCTATGCACACAGGTGCACAAACAAGCACTGTGCATTGTTTAGAAAAAATGTAATAAAAAATCAGCAATTTTTGGTCAGTAATTTATGCCTCGTGCTTGCAAATGTCTATTTACATATTGTACAGAATGAGAACGTGAAGATAAATTTGCACAAAATTGCGCAAGCTTGTGCGAAAATATTGCGAACGCATATACATGAAAATACGCACAAATACTTACCAAAACAAACGTCTAAAAATTACGTCTGAAAAAGAAGATGCTCAAACAGGAGTATCATGTGCAAGAGGGCTTATACTTAGGCTGGGTTCACACTGATACGACATGACATTCATCCGACTTTCATCCTACTTTGCTCTGCGACATCAGTCCTACATTGGTCCGACATCCATCTGACATTCATGAACAGGATACTACTTTGATCCGACATTGTGCTAGTCTGACATGTCCTTTGACCAATCAAAACAATCCCAGGGTGAGATAAATTCCTTTTACTGCTGCTGTAATCACCATGTCGGATGTCAAATGTCGGATGGTTAGGACAAGGATCCTACTTTGATCCGACTTCAATGATATTCAATGGGCTGAAGTAGGATCAAAGTCGGACAGAAGTAGTACAGGGAGCATTTTTAATGTCGGACCGACTTGTGTCGGACCAGTTAAGACGGCTCTCATAGGGATTCATTGATTTTCACACGTCATGCGACATGAGCTCCTAATGTCGGAGCGTTTGTCGGACAAGTGTGAACCAGGCCTTACTGAGGTGTTTACAAACCTGCATATCATTTACCTGATTTACCCAACTATGAACAAATATACTAATAAAAACATAATGAAAGGGTATTTTTAGGAAATTCCCATTTGCAAAAAATAAATAAAAAAACTATTAAAAGAATTGGTGCTCCATTCTAAAGAAAAAACATGGCAATACGTTACTTCAGATGCAAACAAAAAAAAAAACCTAATAAAATAATTAGTGTTCTGTTCAGACAGCATTATAAGGTGCTCTACATAATGGGGAGTTGACCCCATAAAAATGTCTCCATAAACCTTGCGACAACATCACTCCTGGCTGTCTTCAGCCTGCCCTGTGGCTGCCCAGGTGTGAAGCCTCCCCCACCTAACACCAAAGTTATTTTATGGCTTAAGCATACCAGGAAGGGCCGAAGCAGGTCTCATCTTCCCCTCAGGTAACACAGCTTATCTATACCAGCTACAAGTGTTCTATCCAATAGCATCCGTCACCTGCTGAAACAAGTTGTGCTCTAGGGTCATATATGCACAACCATACTGGGCAAGGATAGTGTTCATAGTTCCATCAGCTACTGTATATCATTTTTATGATGCTCAGCCACACACATTGCTGTCTGCCCTTAACCTGACTGTCTCATTTTTCAAGTACAGACTATTCGACCCACATACACTGCACTGTCTTTTCACACAAGTAGGTATGCGTGACTGTGCTAGCTACAAATGCAAAAGATTTCAAGAGAGATATAAAAAATAAAAATTAAAATTAAAATAAATGTGTTAAAATATAAAAATATTTTCTGAATATGTTTTATATCATAACACATTTTGTTTTAAACCTGTCACGGAACCTCAATAAAACATTTGAATTAAAGATTATGCATGCTTTTTTTTTTGTCTTAGCTAGACTCAGTAAGGGTTAAGCTGGGTATACACTAGTAGAATTTCTAATGAAAATTTGTAGGAAAATTCGGAGAACAATTGAATGTCTTTTGAAAGTAGTTCAATATTTTATTTACTTTTAACATTCGATTTTTGGAACTTACCAAAAGAAATCACACGCACTGTTAGAAATGTGTACATTTGAGAACAAATGTTACATTCTACTCTTCGAAATTTTTGAATCACTATGATTGAAACCCACAGTTTTGACCCCACTAATTAGAAAAATTAACAAGCGTTCTTACAATGAAAAATGTTAAAAGAAATTCTACTGGTGTGTACTTAGCTTTAGACCCTCCAACAACTTTTTATTGGTGTCTGGGTCCCTGCTAAGGAGATTAAAAGTGGCCATAGATGTATCGAAATTCGTCAGGTTCAGCAGCAACTGGCTGAATTTGGATCCATCTATGGCCCGTTTCTGTTCATGAGAAGTCGATCTATCTCATGAACTGGCTTGTTAGAAAATTTTGCTTTAAACTGTGCATGCAGCCAATAGGCTACAGTGCTGACAGTGTAAATTTTGACATCAAATTTCGATTGAGTTTTAGTCATAATCTTTTGACTAAAATGCCATTTTAGTTTTAGTCGTATTTTTATCATCTGAATGGTTTTAGTTTTAGTCATATTTTAGTCCACTAAATCTCCAGTACATTTTATTTAACTAAAATATCCAGTACATTTTAGTTAACTAAAATCTAATGGATTTTGTTAAATTGTAATATATTCTTTAAGCATTTCTCTAGAATTGCCAAACTCATTATATACTCCTGGAATATAAATCTAAGAACATGTTATTATTTCTGGTATTAAAAGACATGTAAAGGTTTGTTTAAAAAACAAAACAAAACAAAAAAAAACGCGTCATACTTCCCTCCTCTGTGCAGTTGGTTTTGCACAGAGTGGCCCTGATCCTCCTCTGCTGGGATCCCTTAGCGGTACTCCTGGCTCCTCCTCTTCTCGAGTGCCCCATCGGAGAGCCGCTTTCCTCATGGCACTCCTGTGGGCACGCTCCCGTGTCATGCTGCTGTGTCCAGCAGGACTCGGCCCCGCCCCCAGCTCCCGCGTCATTGAATTTGATTGACAGCAGCAGGAGACAATGGCTGTGCTGCAATCAATCTATCCATTTAGGAACCAAGACACTGGCTGGAGCTGGTGTGCTCGTCCAGGTCGCTGGAAAGACCCGGTTTGGGTAAGTAAAAGGGGGGCTCTGGGGGGCTGCTGCATCACTGGAGGTTTTTCACTTTAATGCATAGAATGCATTAAGGTGAAAAACCTTGGGGGTTTACAACCTCTTTAAGGTTTCAACATGTACTACAGACACAGATTTAGCTGTTGTGATATAACATCTTTTTAAATAAAACCAAGTTTCATAAATAAACAAAAACTGTAAACTCTATTGGCTGTAATACCATTGCACATATTACCTGAATATATTACCAATATTAAAGCGGAGCTCCGCCGGAAAAAAAAATATTAAAAGCCAGCAGCTACAGCTACAGCAGCTGCTGGCTTTTAATATTTGGACACTTACCTGTCCTGGAGTCCAGCGACGTCCACAGCAGAGGACGAGCGATCGCTCGTCACTCTGCTGCTCCCTCCGCCATCCTCGCTGACGGAACCAGGAAGTGAAGCCTTGCGGCCCGGTTCCCTACGGCGCATGCGCGAGTCGCGCTGCGCCGTTCTGATTCGTTCTCCTGTGTTCTGGGAGCCGAGTGTCTCCCAGAACACTACGGGAAGTCTGGGGGAAGTGACGTCACTCCCGCAGATTCCCGGAGAGAGGACTCCCGGATGTGGGTGAAAATACCTGTCTTAGACAGGTATCTTCACCCCCCTCCCCCCTGAAAGGTGTCAATTGTGACACCGGAGGGGGGGAGGGTTCCGATTAGCAGAAGTGTAAATTTAGGGTGGAGCTCCACTTTAAATATTAAGAAAAACAAACAAGAAAAGCCTTTTTCTAATTTTTTTGGGGATTTTGGGGTTTTCATGAGCTGTATGCCAAAATCATCAATATTAAAACAAGAAAAGGCTTGAACTACTTCAGTTGTGTGTAATGAATCTAAAATATATGAAAGTCTAATGTTTATCAGTACATTACAGAAAATAATGAACTTTATCACAATATGCTAATTTTTTGAGAAGGACCTGTATATATATTTATACACTGTATTCAGTTTAGCTAGATCTGTTCCTGTTATTCTCTATACTGTGACAGGCAGGTGATTGTGCTAGCTGCAGTCAGTGTTTCACTTAGTGTACTGTGTGCTTTGCATAGCGTTCATCTAAAGCTTACCTGAATACAGTTAGTGACTATTATAGTGGTGTTTTCATAATAAAACCAGAGGCAGAGAGCTTTAAGTATTTTCAGTGTCCTCTACACAGTTTTCACCTAAAACTAACTGAAAACAATTGCTGCTTTTCCCATACTAATACCACAGCAGGCAGTTGATTCTGATAGCTGCATTATAATCAGTACAGAATATATATATATATATATATATATAATCCCACCTTTGTGCAGCTACATCTCACTGCAGGCCATTAGTATGTCTGGAAGGCAAACAAGGAGAGGCAGACAGTCACGAGGCAATAAAAGAGGGCAAGCAGGCTCTGTGTCTAGAGGCAACAGTGCTGGTCGCTTGTCGCTTGTCCTTCTTTTTGACAGCTGGCCATGTTGAGCCGCAACATGCCAAAGACTTGGTAGAGTGGATGACCAAGCCGTCCTCCTCCTCCTCCTCACCCTCTCTCACTCAGGCTCAGGGTACTTTGTCTGGCAAAGCATCTGCCAAAGCGGCCTCTTTCCTCGGCTCAATGACATCAGTCACTCCTTCCCTAGCCCCACCATGTCCTCCTGAGGAGTCCCCCGAACTGCACATCTCCAATGAGGCAGGATGTCCTCCAGGGGCCAGCTTAAGGGCAGCACACCGACTGCATCACACCGCAGAGCTCTGTATGTGCAGGGCGCTGCTGTCTCTGCGCGTTATTCCAAAAGTTCTTTGGTGTGAGCCTTTTTTCAGACGTGTGCATCAGATCGCACCATTGCCATTTGCAACATATGTCTAAAGCGTATCTCGCGTGGTCAAAACATCAGCCACTTGGGCACCACGTGCTTGACCAGACATATGTCGACCTGCCATGCAGTCCGTTGGCAAGCTTTCCTAAAAGACCCACACCAAGGAACAAAGCGGACCTCTCCTTGCTCCTCATCAGCTGGGATCTCCAACCCCACTATACCTTTAGTCCTCTCTGAAACCTGCACTGAGAGGTGAAGGTGTAGAATTGGGTGTGTCACAGTCAAGTACTTGTGGGCAATCTGCTATCGGTACACCGACATCCGATTGTACCAGGCAAATTTCCCTGCCCCATCTGCTGCACCGCCGAAAGAAGTTCGCTCCCAGCCATCTACATGCCCAGCGGTTGAATGCTAGCTTGGCTAAATTGCTAGCACATAACAAAGAGGTAGAATATGGGACTTTGAAGGTGCTTACAACAATTGAAAAATAAATTCCAAAAGAGGAAAAATTATATAAAAATATTTATTACAATATACATAAAAAATTTTATACATATACACGCCTGTGACCATCACAGGTATACACCTAATACCAATATCAAGATGGTCACGCAGATATATACAGTTGAAGTGAAGCGTCCATAGATTTTCTACAGTTTCGCCTATTAGGCTTCATCAGGAATAGACGCCCAAACAATTTTAACAGACTTGAAACAGGCTCCGCTTAAATTGGTCAAAGAATGGTCCAGACCACCGTCATGGATTGCCAAAGGGAAGATCCAACCAATCCCGCCTCCAGCGATCACAATCCCGTAAGGGAGGACAAATTTTGAAATTTCAAAATATCATATATTTTCAGTAGGTATCTCCCCACTGTCCATTAACCAACTAACCAAGCTGCGGAAGCTCATGTATGTACCTGGAACATTGGTGGAGGCTGAGGCTGGCGGCATAGGATATGGAAGTTTCTGGCGGTTTATTTTGGTTTGGAAGATACTTTACCAATGTGGAATGTTCACTTCAGATTTCTCTACATTAATGCAAGAGTGAACTCTGCCTCTACGTTCAACTGGGAGGTTTTGGATTTGTAACTGCAATTTTTTGGAAACTCTTATTTAATTTTACTTTTATTGTTGACGGGTCTCTATTTTAAAACTTGTCTTCTTGAGAGCCAGTTACTTCTATTAAAATAAAAGATACTAAATAATCTGGCCCCCCTTCTTAGTATCACTCTGCGCTAATAAAAAAACTACAAAGATACAAGCACCAGAAATAAATAAAATTAAATACCAGAAATAAAATACTCTGTGGTTACAATATGAAAAAGAACAGCAGCTGCTAAAAACAGGCATAAAATAGAAAATAGCAGTATAAAAAACTTTATATATAAAAGTTCAGAGAAAACTGCAGCAGCGCTACGGACAAATGTTCGAAATGTGCGTCTTCTATACAATCCAATCATATAGGTAGTGTAGATAGTGAACTAAGAGTGTGGTTAAAGTTGGTTTAAGTTCTAGTTCCTGTGCTCCTTATCACCAAAAAGTGTTTTCACCACTTGGGGGGATTAAGGGTCCCCTGATGGGGATGCACTCACCAGATGTTAAATCAATATGGGCATATATAAACCATCCTCCTCTAGTGTGTACTGTCTTCTTTGCTGTAGTGGTACCTCTGGCATATATATGAGGAAAAGGAACAAAACCACATAGGGTAGTACTGTTTGGAGATTTTATTAAATGATAATCCCCCAAAAAGAACCCTTTTTTATATGCGCGTACCACATAAAAGAGAAAAACAGGCGATTAAAATGTAGATAAAAGATAATGAACGCTTTCAGCGCTTAAGACTTGCCCCCTGATGAACGCCAATATCTAGTTCCTCTGGCGTCTTCCTGGTTTGGCAGGCCCTGGAGCGCAAATACGTCACTTCCGGTTTGCTGTGTTTGCTGGTCACGCCCTGACGTTTCGTCACTTCCTGACTTCTTCCGAGGGCGTGACCAGTCACCGCAGCAAATGGATTAAATACACTCCCACAGTCACCGCCCATCTACAGACGTCGGAGCGCACTGGCTGCGCCTGCGTCAGCGCGCATGCGCACTCAAGCTCCTACGTCTGTGCCCTATTGTGGGCGGAAGTCTTTCCAACAGATTCGAGATGCGCTACCCTGATTGGCACGCGCAACTCGATCTGCGGCCTGATAGGTTAGTGTGTGTTGTCATGTCATACATGATAAATAATAATAATACAAAACAACAACTTGGGTAATAAATATGAATGAGCGATTTACTCATTGAAAGCAAGTACCCCATAATAATGATGGACCATAACAATAATAATAATGATTGTTAATTTTGCTAGGGGACCTGAATCGAAATAGCAACAATGACTGGCAGTCCACTACAAGATACTTCTTTAAAAAGGCACACACCCAGCGGCTGTGCCCAAAGAAGGGGGGGGGGGGAAGGAGCCATTGTTATTGCTAATACAGAAACCTTTTGTGTGGCTTTCTATATGGAAAGCCACTGATAATCTCCTGTGCAATCTGTCATCATATATTCAGATTAAGTTGTAACAATTTGTTTATAGCACTTACATAACTTTTTTCTTGCTAAGCATTAAACAACCTATATATAAGGGTCTATACATCTTTCTGTGCTACAAAATATGTATGTTTATACTCCCCTATTAAATTCATATTAAATTCCATACAAATTCTGTGTGATCCATAAAATACCATAAAATACCCTAAAATTCTCCTAAAATTCCCTAAAAACAATGAAAGACGATCTAAAATGTCTATGAAGGAAATTAATCAAAATTAATAAAAATTAATGAAAATTAAAATTAAAATTAAAAATAATATTAATAAAAATAATATTAATATTAATAAAAGCCAACCACTAGTAATTTCCTGAAAAAATATATATATATATATATATATATATATATATATATATATATATAAATATGAAAAAAACCTATAAATAAATAAATAAATAAATATATATATATATATAAATATATATATATATATATATATATATATATTGTGACAGCAGGAAGGTAAAGTCACCTGGTTGCATCCAGGGGGGTAGGTATATTTCTCCCAGATTCAGGCTTTATGCCGACTTATACAACTAGGGAGAGAGTTGATGAAGCCCAGCTGAGGCTAGTGGGCTCATGGATGACTCATACCTCTAGGGAGAGTGCTGGGCGTCGTGCAGGCAGGGAGTGGATGAGACCAGCTGAAGCTTGTCAGCTCGTTTAAGGCCTCTATAAAAACTCCCAGCTTCATTAGGTGTTTGCTCATGCCTGGACCCAGACCTGTGTGGACTGTCTAGGGAGAGTGAACCCCTGTGCGGTGAGACAAAGCCTGTGTGGCTATTTGTTTGGACATTTACTAAACCAGGGACTTAGGGACTAGGACAGCACCAGGCTGATCCCAGTTGTTAGTTAGGAAACCTGCATGTTTAGTCAGAGGTCAAGCTGACCAGGATTTATTTTGTTTATGTTTCTTTTTGGCTTTGCTGTGTTTTTGTCACTGTACATAGAGAAATAAACCGCACCTTTTGATTTTGAAAACCACAACCTCCGTCTGCTGGGCCTGTTTTTTGTGTGGGGAGCCCAACCAGGGGGTCACACACACCCGCTACCGAGTTAACCCCCTCACAGTTGGTGGAGAACCAGTGGCAGTTTTTTTTTAAGCCAGCATGGAGGAGATACTGAAACAGCTGGCTCTAGCAAATGCCAATCAACAGCAGACAAATGCAGGTTTGCAAAGGAGCCTTGCAGCCCAGCAGCAAGCTCACCAACAGAGTCTGGAAGCTCAGCAACAAGCCCAGCAGCAATCTGAGGCCCGCTTCATAGACCTGTTACAGAAGCAAGAGCAGAGACTACAACAAATGGAAGCAGTAGTGCAGCAACGTCCGCAGACCAGTGAGGAAAGCCGTCCCACTAATACCGCGCCCTTTGGGGTGAGTTGTTTATTGACAAAAATGACTGGAGAGGATGATCCAGAGGTATTTTTGACCACATTTGAAAGGACTGCTGAAAGAGAAAAGTGGCCTGAGGAGCAGTGGGCTGGACTGGTGGCTCCTCTGTTAACTGGTGAATCGCAGAAGGCTTACTATGACCTAGAGCCTGACCAAGCAAAAGACTATGTGATGCTAAAAGCTGAAATATTGGCAAGGCTGGGTGTCACCCTGGCTGTCCGGGCTCAGCGTGTGCATAACTGGACTTTCCAGCTTGGAAAACCCCCCAGGTCTCAAATGTATGATCTCATTCACCTGAGCAGGAAGTGGCTACAGCCAGAGACTTTGTCCGCACCAGAGATTGTGGAACGTGTTGTAATGGATCGGTTTTTGAGAGCTCTTCCTACTGCCATCCAAAAGTGGGTAAGCCATGGAGACCCAGAGACGGCCAGTGGTCTTGTGGATCGTGTAGAGAAATACTTGGCTACAGAGAACCTGACGGCCTCTTCCAGAGACTCTCGGACTTTCCACCCTAAGACCAGACCATCCCCAGGGGCGGATAAAAGGATTCCAAGGGGTGAGGGTGGAGAGAGTGAGATGGTGGGAGCTCTACCCAAAGTTTGGCGAGAACAGCCTGGGAAGTCAGGGGCTCAAGAGGCAGCCAAATGGATTGTTTGCTACCGCTGCCGGCAAGCGGGACATATTGCAGCAAATTGCCCGGTTGTGGAGGAACCCATGCAATGTGACTTTCTGACGGACAGACGTCAGTCGCTGTGTGCGACAGTCGCATGCACTGCCATTCGGGGAACTGAGAAACATTTATGCAAAATGTGTATTAATGGTAGAAATGTTGTGGTATTACTGGATTCAGGTAGCCTTGTGACCCTGATAAAGGCGGAATTAGTTAAAACAGAGGTCTCTGGGAATAGCAAGGTAGCTGTTATTTGTGTGCATGGGGACACCCGAGAGTATCCAGTGACTACAGTGTGTTTCGAGACCCCCAAAGGTACCCTCTCTCATCCAGTGGGGTTAGTATCTCAATTACCGCATGATGCCATTGTGGGAAGGGATTTTCCGAAGTTCTGGGAACTGTGGGATGATCCTGAGCCCCCCACTGGTGCCCCTATGTACCAGGAATGTGATAGCCAGAACTCCTCTGAGAGTGGTAAGGACTCTCCAGAATTTCCCTTGTCAGTATTGGCAGGGGAGACTCAAGAAACTGGAGAGGAGCCCACCTCCTCAGACGAAAACCTACCGTCTGTGGAGTTTTCTGATCTTGAGGTTCACAGGGAAAATTTTGCCACAGAACAGTTAAAAGACCCCGCCCTAATAAAGGCACGGGAAAACGTAGTGGAAATAGATGGCGAGTTAGTGAACCCAGATAATACCTGCACTTACCCATACTTCAGCGTAGAGAAGGACCTACTGTATCGGGTGGCAAAAAGGGCAGAAGAAACCGTTGAGCAGCTTGTGGTGCCCAAACCTTACAGGAAGTTGGTGTTGGAGTTGGCCCATGGGCACATTCTTGGAGGTCATCTGGGGACAGAGAAAACCCGAGAGAGGGTATTACAGAGATTCTATTGGCCTGGGGTGATGAAGGACATAGAAAATTATTGTTCCTCCTGCCCTGTGTGTCAGAGGTCGGCCCCGATGCCACATTTCCGTAGCCCGCTGGTCCCTCTACCCATCATTGAGGTCCCGTTTGAGAGAATCGCAATGGATTTGGTAGGTCCTATAATCAAGTCCGCTAGGGGGCACCAGTACATATTGGTTATAATGGACTATGCCACCCGTTATCCAGAAGCGATTCCTCTCAGAAATACCTCGGCCAAAACCATAGCCAAAGAGCTATCTCTTGTTTTTAGCCGGGTGGGTATTTGTAAAGAACTGCTTACGGACCAAGGTACACGCTTTATGTTCCGGGTTATGAAAGAGCTGTGTAAATTGTTCAAAGTGACGCAATTGCGTACATCTGTGTATCACCCCCAAACCGATGGGCTGGTTGAAAGATTCAACAAAACCCTAAAACAAATGTTGAAGAAAGTGGTGGATAGAGATGGAAAGGATTGGGACTGTCTACTTCCTTATTTGATGTTTGCTATTAGGGAGGTGCCCCAATCCTCTACGGGATTCTCCCCCTTTGAGTTACTGTATGGGAGACACCCAAGAGGGCTGTTGGATATTGCCAAGGAAACTTGGGAAAGTGAGAGTTCTCCCCACAGGAGTGTGATTGAGCATGTCGCCCTGATGCAAGATCGAATTGCACAGGTAATGCCCATCGTGAAGGAACATTTGGCCCAAGCGCAGTTGGCACAGCAGAGAGTGTACAACCGTGGAGCCAAGACCCGTACCTTTTCCCCGGGGGATAGGATATTGGTACTTGTCCCTACGGTTGAAAGTAAATTCCTTGCCAAATGGCAAGGCCCCTACGAGATAATGGAAAAAGTGAGCGAAGTGAATTACAAGGTCAGACAACCAGGAAGGCGAAAGCCCGAACAGATCTATCACGTTAATCTGTTGAAAGCCTGGAGGGATAGAGAGTCCCTAGTCGCAGAAACTTGGTCACCAGCTCAAACTGGTTGCGTGATTCCGGAGGTTGGAATAGCAGCCACCTTGTCACAACCCCAACAACAGGAGGTTAAGGAGTTTGTGCTTCGCAACAAGGAGGTGTTCTCTGAGCTGCCGGGACAAACATCTGGGGTAGAGCATGATATTATTACCCCGCCCGGTGAAAGGGTGAAGTTAAAACCCTATCGGATCCCAGAGGCCCGACGGGAGGCAATACGGGAGGAAGTACAGAAAATGCTGAACTTAGGGGTGATAGAGGAGTCCCAAAGTGATTGGTCTAGTCCCATTGTGCTGGTGCCTAAACCGGATGGGAGCTGGCGATTTTGTAACGATTTTCGTCAGTTGAACAAAGTTACAAAATTTGACACCTACCCCATGCCACGTATAGATGAGTTGATCGACCGGCTGGGAACAGCCCGATACATGACGACTCTTGACCTCACAAAAGGGTATTGGCAAATTCCCCTGGCCAAGTCGGCCAAAGAGAAAACCGCATTTGTAACCCCAGACGGGGCGTTCCAATATAAGAGAATGCCGTTCGGGTTACAGAATGCGCCGGCCACATTCCAGCGGAAAATGGACCAGATACTGAGGCCCCATCGGAAGTATGCTGCGGCTTACCTGGATGACGTAATTGTCCATAGCACAGATTGGGCCTCACATCTGCCAAAAGTGCAAGCAGTCCTAGACTCTATCCGGGAAGCGGGGTTTACGGCTAACCCCAAGAAGTGTACCATTGGGCAGGAGGAGGCCAAATATCTTGGGTACACCATTGGGAGGGGAGTAATAAAACCCCAACTCAACAAAGTCGAGGCCATCCAGAGTTGGCCACGTCCCAACAGCAAGAAGCAGGTACGAGCCTTTCTGGGAATAGCGGGGTATTATCGGCGCTTCATTCCCCACTTTGCTTCTAAGGCTGTGCCCCTAACCAACCTGACGAAAGGGAAAGGGTCGGTCATGATTAAATGGACCCCCGAGGCTGAGGCAGCATTCCAATTCTTGAAACAAGCCTTATGTAGCCAGCCAGTGTTGTACTCACCCGACTTCTCTAAAGACTTTGTCGTACAAAGTGATGCGTCAGATGTGGGGTTAGGAGCAGTATTGTCCCAGGTCTGGAACGGGGAAGAGCACCCAGTCATTTACCTCAGCAGGAAGTTGAAGTCCCATGAAGTAAATTACGCCACGGTTGAAAAGGAGTGTTTAGCGGTGAAGTGGGCTCTAGATTCCCTTCGGTACTATCTGCTAGGTAGGCACTTTGACATGGTTACGGATCACGCTCCGTTAAAGTGGATGGCTCAAAACAAGGAGACAAATAGAAGAGTGAATAGGTGGTTCCTGGCCCTACAGGAATTCAACTTCACAGTAAAGCATCGCCCTGGCGTTCAAATGGGGAATGTGGATGCTTTGTCTCGAGTACATGAATGCCTGATTGCTGGTGTTCCAACCCCAAGGTTAAAACAAGAGGGGGGGTATGTGACAGCAGGAAGGTAAAGTCACCTGGTTGCATCCAGGGGGGTAGGTATATTTCTCCCAGATTCAGGCTTTATGCCGACTTATACAACTAGGGAGAGAGTTGATGAAGCCCAGCTGAGGCTAGTGGGCTCATGGATGACTCATACCTCTAGGGAGAGTGCTGGGCGTCGTGCAGGCAGGGAGTGGATGAGACCAGCTGAAGCTTGTCAGCTCGTTTAAGGCCTCTATAAAAACTCCCAGCTTCATTAGGTGTTTGCTCATGCCTGGACCCAGACCTGTGTGGACTGTCTAGGGAGAGTGAACCCCTGTGCGGTGAGACAAAGCCTGCGTGGCTATTTGTTTGGACATTTACTAAACCAGGGACTTAGGGACTAGGACAGCACCAGGCTGATCCCAGTTGTTAGTTAGGAAACCTGCATGTTTAGTCAGAGGTCAAGCTGACCAGGATTTATTTTGTTTATGTTTCTTTTTGGCTTTGCTGTGTTTTTGTCACTGTACATAGAGAAATAAACCGCACCTTTTGATTTTGAAAACCACAACCTCCGTCTGCTGGGCCTGTTTTTTGTGTGGGGAGCCCAACCAGGGGGTCACACACACCCGCTACCGAGTTAACCCCCTCACAATATATATATATATATATAAACCCTCTGATACTTTTCCCGAGAACCGCAGATACCTTGTCCATAATGCATATATATATATATATGAATAATTTAAAATGAGCCTATTAGGTTGATATCATATCTTTATGGGACATAATCTGGGTTATTTTGAGAGGGTGGAAATGATTTTGAAAAGACATCAGAAGCGAGGGTTATTAACAATCCATTAAGAGTTGCTTATAAAACAATTGATGTCAAGTTCAACGTTACGGCCTTTTGGTACCAAAACATCAGTTGAAAAAATCCACTTAGTTTCCTTCTTTGATAACTCTTGTACTTTATGTGAGCCTCTCCAATTAGTCTCCAGGCATTCTATGCCCCAGAATTGTAGCCATGTGGCATCCTGATCATGTTTAAGCTTAAAATGTAACGACACATTGTGGTCCTTGAAACCGATCTTAATGTTGTGAATGTGTTCTGCTATTCTTATTCTAAGGAGTCTCTTAGTACGTCCGATGTAGAGGAGTCCGCACGGACATTTCAATGCGTACACTACAAAACTAGTGTTGCAGGTAATGAACTGTTCAATATTGAATTGCTGCTGATTGGAAGGAGAAACGAAACTTTCTAGACCTCTTATTGGTTGTGCCATTTCCCTGCACGCTTTACATCTCCTGCAGGCAAAAAATCCTTTTTGGTTCCAAAATGTAGGAGGTTTGCTTGGGGGGTCTAGTATTTTCTTTACTACACGATCTCCGTGATTAGGAGCTGTCCGATATATGAACTGTGGTTTTGGGGGGAGGACTGGGCCCAGTTTTTTATCTAATAGTAGTATGTGCCAGTGATCGTTAAAAATTGCCTCCACTTCCTTGTATTGAACGTTGAAATGTGAGATAAATGCCCATTCTTTTGAGTTGATTCCACTCATTCCTTGTTTGGGTTTTGTTTCTAAGCATGTTTCCCTCGGGATTAGTGACACCTCTTCCACGATTTTTTGTAAGGCTTCAGGGGCATACCCTTTTGCCGCAAATCTGTCAGTAAGGACTCTTGATTGTGTGAGGAAGTTGTCGTTGTCTGAACAGTTACGTTTCACTCGCATGATTTGCCCTTTTGGTATGTTCCTCAGCCATTGCGGATGATGACCACTCGTGGTTGGGAGGTAGCTGTTTCTGTCTGTTTGTTTAAAAAAGACCTTAGTCCCGAACTCCAGGTTTTGGCGATATATCGTGACATCCAGAAAGTTTATTGTTTCTTTATGCCATTCAGAGGATAGTCTGATATTTTTACTATTGGTATTTAAAACCTTTAAAAACTCATGAAGAGATTCTACTGTGCCAGCCCACATTAAAAACAGGTCATCTATATAGCGTTTATAAAAAATGAGTTTGGCTTTTCTGTCTTTAAAAATCACTTTATCCTCCCACGCTGCCATAAAAAGATTTGCGATGCTGGGGGCGAATTTGGCCCCCATAGCAACGCCCCTTTGTTGTAAATAAAATTTGTTGGCGTACCAAAAATAGTTATGTGAGAGGCAGTAGTCTAGGGCATGGCCAATGAACACTTTTTGTTCTGCTCCAGTTACTTCTATTGCCGCCATACATGAGCTTCCGCAGCTTGGTTAGTTGGTTAATGGACAGTGGGGAGATACCTACTGAAAATATATGATATTTTGAAATTTCTAAATTTGTCCTCCCTTACGGGATTGTGATCGCTGGAGGCGGGATTGGTTGGCTCTTCCCTTTGGCAATCCATGACGGTGGTCTGGACCATTCTTTGACCAATTTAAGCGGAGCCTATTTCAAGTCTGTTAAAATTGTTTGGGCGTCTATTCCTGATGAAGCCTAATAGGCGAAACTGTAGAAAATCTATGGACGCTTCACTTCAACTGTATATATCTGCGTGACCATCTTGATATTGGTATTAGGTGTATACCTGTGATGGTCACAGGCGTGTATATGTATCAATTTTTTTATGTATATTGTAATAAATATTTTTCTATTTTTATAAAATGTTTCCTCTTTTGGAATTTATTTTTCAATTGTTGTAAGCACCTTCAAAGTCCCATATTCTACCTCCTTTGTTATATGTTTACACAGGGATGGTGGTGCCTTTAGATTTATATTTTACATGCTGACATCTGCTTATGTTCCGTATACTAAATTGCTAGCACTTCAACTGCTGCCTTTTCAGTTGGTAGACTCTGCCCCCTTCCGTGGGTTTGTGGAATGTGCGGTTCCTCAATGGCAGGTTCCCAAACGCCACTTTTTCTCACGGAAGGCGATTCCAGCTCTCTACCGGCATGTGGAAGTCAATGTCTTGGCCTCGCTGGACAGGGCGGTCAGCGGTAAGGTGCATATTACCGCTGACTCATGGTCCAGCAGGCATGGACAGGGACGTTACCTATCTTTCACGGCACATTGGGTGACTCTGCTGGCAGCTGGGAAGGATGCAGGACAAGGTGCAGTAGTGTTGGAGGTTGTTCCGCTACCACGCCTCTAAAATGTTAATACTGGTGATTCTGACACGCCTCTCTCCTCCACCCCCTCCTCTTCTTCTTCCTCCATGGCCTCTACCTGTGCTTTGTCCTGCTGTTCCCCGGAGCATGTGACTGTGACGTCATGGGACCATGTGACTGTGACGTCATGAGAAGCCTATATTAATCTCTGCGGACCGAAGATTTATCATTACTGCGAGAGGAAGCGACGAGTCAACATCGAGGAGGAGAAGAGGGAAGAAGACGGCGACGACGGAGAAGACCGGCTCCTCCACTAGCAAAAGAGCTACCAAGAAGTTAGTGGAGGGGCCGGCAGAAGGACAACGGAGAGCCGGACGAGACGACGGAGAAGACCGGGCCTCCGCTAGCAAAAGAGCTAAAAAGAAGTTAGCGGAGGCCCGGCGGAAGAAAGAACCGGAGAGCGGGAGAAGAACCGGAGTGTGGGAGAAGAAGAAGGCGACGGAGAAGACTGGGCCTCCGCTAGCAAAAGAGCTAAAAAGAAGTTAGCGGAGGCCCGGCAGAAGAAAGAACCGGAGAACGCGGCGACGACACCGGAGACCCCCGAAGTCGGAAGAAGACCTCCGGAGCGGTGCAATAAAATACTTTTAAAAACTGTGTTGTGTTTTTATTTCCATTTATTTTCCACCAGGTGAATGGGTAGGGGTACGATGTACCCCATACTCATTCACATAGGGTGGGGGGGCCGGGATCTGGGGGACCCCTTATTAAAGGGGGCTCCCGGATTCCGATAAGCCCCCCGCCCGCAGACCCCGACAACCAACGGCCAGGGTTGTCGGGAAGAGGCCCTGTCCTCATCAACATGGGGGCAGGGTGCTCTGGGGTGGGGGGGCCGCAGGTCGCCCCCCTGCCCCAGAGCACCAAACCCCCCATGTTGAGGGCATGTGGCCTGGCACGGTTCAGGAGGGAGGGGGGCCGCTCTCTTCCCCCCCTCTTCCCCTGCGGCCTGCCAGGTTGCGTGCCTGGATAAGGGTCTGGTTTGGATCTTGAGGGGGACCCCCACGCCGTTTTTTCGGCGTAGGGTTCCCCTTCAAATCCAGACCAGACCCAAGGGCCTGGTATGCTCCTGGAGGGGGAACCCACGCCGGTCTTTTCTTTAAAAATTGGCGTGGAGTTCCCGCTCAGGATTCATACCAAACGCAGTGCCTGGCATTGGCGGGAATCCGCGTCGGATCCCCGCTCAATACAGTGTCGCGTCTCCTCGCTATTGCAGCGAGCGCGACACGTGTCGCCACCCTGCTGCCGAGATCTCGGCACTCCTGTCGCCGAGAATCTCAGCGATGGGAGCGCGATAGAAATACAATATCGGCGGCACCTACTGTACTGCTCTTGGACAGTCATAACATTATAGAATAGCAAGCTTGTAAGGATCAAAGATTACTTTTTATACCTCAATGTAACAGCCATTGCACCAGGCAATCCCCTCTCTATTTTCTTTTACAAGAAAATTTGACTACTTTTCTGTGCTCTCAATTCTGCACCTTACGTTTTGACTTTTTCTTTAGAATTGTGGATGCAGGGATCATTTCTTTTTTTTTTTTTCTTTTTTTTTATACTTCATATCTTTATTAATCCATTTTCCATTATACATTAATACACACAATCCCCCTCCCCGCCTTCCTCTGGAACATTCAACTACAATAATCATAATATATCTTTAAAGGCACAAGTAGTTCCCCATTCCTTATAATTGAGCTGTTCGTTCCAGCATCCGTTCCCATATCTTCCCTGTAACTAAACTTCCCTCCACTATCAACCACATTTATCTCACCTCTCATCCATCTCTTCCCTTCTTCCCCAACTATTCCTTATATTTAAATACTACTTTTCTCCCACCACTGTCTCCAGATTTTATCATATTTTTTAAGAGCACTTTGCCTAATATATGTAACTCTTTCCTTCCTTCAGTATTGTTATATTCATACTTTGTTCCCATTCTTTACTGGTCGGTGGGAGAGCTGTTTGTCATCTCTGTACAATCAGCTGCCTTGCCTAGAATAGGCATCTCATGATTGCAAGCTGGTTGTTACCGATTTTCCCCTCTCCATCTGTCCAGCCCAGTACACATGGTATTGGATCCAATTCTATATGAGCTTCAAAAATCTGCTCAATGATTCCCACTACCTCCCTCCAATACCGAAATAGTTTCGGGCATCTCAAAAACATGTGGTTCATATCCCCCTCTGCTCTTCCGCATCTGGGGCAGTTAGCGTCTAATCTCTGACCAAACCGGAAGAGCTTATACGGGGTATAATAAGCTCTATTTAATAAAAACAGGTGGGACATCCTCTGGGAGGAAGATAATGAAACCAATGGGGTGAGTTCCAAGATTATTTCCGACTGTATCTCAGATATATTACCAATATCCCTTTCCCACTTCTTCTTATATGTCGGGCCTTGTGTTTTCTCCCAGGCTCCCCTTATATATACTAGGATAAACTTTTGATATTATGCCCTTTTATGTTCTTGTGTTGATGATTTCCTGGAGCAGTGGGATCTTGCTCCATTCCATTACCGTTCCTTTATACTGAGCTGTAAGAGCGTGCCTAATCTGTAAATATCTATAGAAAGCTTTGTTTGATATTGCATATTGTTCTCTTAATGCCTGGAAGGTTTTTAATATACCGTCTTGGTACAGCTGGGTAATGTACTTAAAGTGGAGCTCCACCCTAAATAGCAACTTTTGCCATTTGGAACCCTCCCCCCCTCCGGTGTCACAATTGACACCTTTCAGGGGGGAGGGGGGTGAAGATACCTGTCTAAGACAGGTATTTTCACCCACTTCCGGGAGTCCTCTCTCCGGGAATCTGCGGGAGTGACGTCACTTCCCCCAGACTTCCCGTAGTGTTCTGGGAAACACTCGGCTCCCAGAACACAGGAGAACAAATCAGAACGGCGCAGCGCGACTCGCGCATGCGCCGTAGGGAACCGGGCATGAAGCCGCAGGGCTTCACTTCCTGGTTCCCTCAGCGAGGATGGCGGAGGGAGCAGCAGAGTGACCAGCGATCGGTCGTCCTCTGCTGCGGACGTCGCTGGACTCCAGGACAGGTAAGTGTCCAAGTATTAAAAGCCAGCAGCTGCTGTAGCTGTAGCTGCTGGCTTTTAATATTTTTTTTTCCGGCGGAGCTCCGCTTTAATTCCTTGTCTCTCCTATTCCCTGATTGTCCCCATCTTCTGTATCTCGCTTAAGTTATTATTTTCCCACAAGGGTGTATACTCTGTTAGTCCGTTATATCCCAGTGCTGCCTTCGCTGCCTTCCATATTCTCAACATAAGATCTAATATAGGTAGTTTCCGAGGGAAGGATCCTGCCTCCATAGTTTCTACTAAGGAACCATGTGTAGTGTTCTGTAGGAGCAGCCTCCTCTCTATTTCTCCTCCTCCCGTTTTACATCCCTTCATATATTGGAGCTGTGCAGCAAGAAAGTAACTAAACGGGTGTGGAAGTGCCACACCTCCTTCATGCTTTTGATCTTTGTAAAGTGTTTAATTGAATTCTTGCCACTCCTGTTTTCCAGATTAATTCCCTAAAGATTGTATCTATCTTTTGGAACCACTTTTTGTATATCCAAACTGGGGAGTTTTGTAAAACATAAAGAAGTTGCGGCATTCCACACCATTTTTATTAGCTTACATCGGCCCACCACTGATAGTGGGAGCCGCTTCCATACTTTGATTTTCCTCTTATATTTATCCAATAATGGGGCCATATTATCTGTGATATATTGATTAGGGTCTCTGGAGATATTTATCCCTAGATATTTTATTTGGCTCGCTATTTGGATTTGTTCCGCCTCTTGCGACAGGGTTTTTTCTAAGGGATCCACTGGTAGCAGCATAGATTTTCCCCGGTTTATAGTGAGTCCAGAGAATTGGCCAAAGTTTTTTTTTTTTATTTCTTCCATAGCTTTCCTAAGTGAGTTCTGCGTGTCTCCTAGAAGCAGGAGAAGGTCATCCGCGTACAATACCACTTTCTCTTCTAACTCACCTCGTTTAAACCCTCTTATCTCAGGAGCCACTCTAAGGGCTATTGCTAAGGGTTCGATTGTGAGGACAAAGAGGAGGGGGGACAGCGGGCACCCCTGTCTCGTTCCCCTCTGCAATCAAAGCCTATCAGACTGAGCGTTATTTACTTTTACTTTTGCTACTGGTGTTTTATATAGCATCTTGACCCAGTTCGTGAAGATCGGACCAATTTGGAATTCTCTTAAAACTCTCCACAAATATTGCCATTCAAGGTTGAAACCATTGATGTGGGTGAGTTTGTCTTAACCAAGTGGGCTAGCATTCGGCCTACACTTTCGCCCTCCGTGAAAGCTAATTGCCTTTGAAAAATTTGTTTATTCTCTATTTTCTTGTGTATTGCAAGTCGGTAGTTCTGCTGTGCTTCTGTCCATGCTCTAAGGCTAATAGGTGTTGGATCGTTAATATACAGGTGATACTCAAAAAATTAGAATATCGTGTAAAAGTTAATTTATTTCACTACTGCAACTAAAAGGTGTAACAATGATATGAGATAGACTCATTACATGCAAAGCAAGATAGTTCAAGCCGTGATTTGTCATAATTGTGATGATTATGGCTTACAGCTCATGAAAACACCAAATCCACAATCTCAGAAAATTAGAATATTACATGCAATCAATAAAACAATGATTGTACATAGAACAATATCGGACCTCTGAAAAGTATATGCATGCATATGTACTCAGTACTTGGTTTGGGCCCCTTTTGCAGCAATTAATGCCTCAATGCGGAGTGGCATGGAAGCTATCAGCCTGTGGCACTGCTGAGGTGTTATGAAAGACCAGGATGCTTCAATAGCGGCCTTCAGCTCTTCTGCATTGTTCGGTCTCATGTCTCTCATCTTTCTCTTGGCAATGCCCCATAGATTCTCTATGGGGTTCAGGTCAGGTGAGTTTGCTGGCCAATCAAGCACAGTCATTGAACCAGGTTTTGGTGCTTTTGGCAGTGTGGGCAGGTGCCAAGTCCTGCTGGAAAATTAAGTCAGCATCCCAATAGAGCTCGTCTGTGGAAGGAAGCATGAAGTGCTCCAAAATCTCCCGGTAGACGGCTGCGTTGACCCTGGACTTAATGAAGCACAGGGAACCAAAACCGGCAGATGACATGGCTCCCCAAATCAACACAGACTGTGGAAACTTCACACTGGGCTTCAAGCATCTTGCCGTGTGTGCCTCTCCATTCTTCCTCCAAAATCTGGCTCCTTGATTTCCAAATGAGATGCAAAATTTGCTCTCATCAGAAAAGAGGACTTTGGACCACTGAGCAACAGACCAGGTCTGTTTTTCTTTAGCCCAGGTAAGACGCTTCTGACGTTGTTTGTTGTTCAGGAGTGGCTTGACAAGAGGAATACGACATTTGAAGCCCATGTCCAGAATCCGTCTGTGTGGTGGCTCTTTATGCACTGACTCCAGCCTCAGTCCACTCCTTGTGAAAGTCCCTTTTGAATGGCCTTTTCCTGACAGTCCTCTCAAGGCTGCGTTCATCCCTGCTGCTTGTGCACCTTTTTCTTCCACACTTTTCCCTTCCACATAACTTTCTATTAATGTGCTTTGATACAGCACTTTGGGGACATCCAACTTCTTTTGCAATTACCTTTTTTGAGGCTTTCCCTCCTTATGGAGGGTGTCAATGATGGTTTTCTGCACAACTGTCAGGTCAGCAGTCTTTCCCATGATTGTGATTCCTACTGAACCAGACTGATAGACCATTTAAATGCTCTGGAACCCTTTGCAGGTGTTATGGCTTAATTAGCTGATTAGAGTGGGACACTTTGAGCCTAGAATATTGCACCTTTTCACAATATTCTAATTTTCTGAGCTTGTGGATTTGGGGTTTTCATGAGCTGTAAGCCATAATCATCACAATTATGACAAATCACGGCTTGAACTATCTTGCTTTGCATGTAATGAGTCTATCTCATATATTAGTTTCACCCTTTAAGTTGCATTAGTGAAATAAATGAACTTTTTGCACGATATTCAAATTTTTCGAATATCACCTGTATTGTTCTTCCGTTTTTTTTTTTTTACTTCCTCACTAGCCAATTTCTCCCCCTCCCTAGATTTTTTTTATTTTATTTCTTGATATTTGTTGTATCATTAAACCTCGGAAAAGGCCTTTAGTCTATCCCATACCACCCCTTCTGATGCAGTACCTTGATTTATTGATCTAACAAATTCCCTAATAGCCCCTAGTACCTCCTGCAGTTCTTCCATTAGTTCCATCCAATGGGGGATTATTCTCCCTTCTCTCATATGATTACCTTCCCCCATCTCTAAGATAACTGTCATCGGGGAGTGATCTGATAGACCCCTTGTCATGTAGCTCACGTTTCTTACTGTGGGTATCGCTTCCTCATTACCTAACACTAGATCAATTCTGGACAATGTGGAGTATGCTCTGGAAAAGCACGAGTAGCACATGGCCTCCGGGTTCCGTATTCTCCATATATCCCTCAGACCGAACTCTCCCAGAAACTGGGATAGTCTATCGTCCCTTGCTTTGTCTAATTGTGTCGTGAGGGGGAATCTATCCAATTCACGGTCAAGAACCATGTTGAAGTCCCCCATGATGATCATCGGGACACCAGAGCAAACTCCACAAGACTACACAAAACCGTGGTGTTAAAGGAGGGAGGGATATATACATTAGCCAGTATATAGGTTCTGTTCTCTAGTTTACAATATAAAAAAAACATACCGTCCTAATTCATCAATCTTGCTCTGTATACAATTAAACATTATTCCTGTCTGCATTAAAATACACACCCCCTAGAATAAGACGTATGTACAGAATGATACTGTATACGAAAATCTCCCCACTCCAATTGGGGTATGGAGATATTCGTAAGATGTGTCTCCTGGAGACATAGGATTGCTGATCCATATATTTTTGCCATTGATAAGACTGCTATTTTTTTACCTGGGTCTCCCAGATCTCTAACATTCCAGGAGCATACTGTTAGCTTTTTTGTCTGTGCCCTACTAGTCATTAATTTTCACTTCTAATAAACTTAAACGTAAACAAATACATTTTGTGGTGTATCCTTAATTAGTAAACCGTGTCTATACTTATTAACATATCCTTCCTGTGATATCTTTGTGTCAACGTGGTTAAGGAAGATATCGTTATAATTTAAACCTGGAGTTCTAAGCCTTCCATTCCATACACACCTTTCACTCCCTTCATACCCACTACCTATCTCATGTGTCCCTTTCACCGCCTCTCTAGGCTTTAATTGGGGCTTTCTATTGTGACCCTGCTTTACACCCTTGTTGAAAATTCTAACACTCTTTGCTTTTCGCTGATTTAGATCCCTTTCTCTCCCCCACCCTCCCATCCTCCCCCCTAACAAGAAAAAAAAAAACACACATACAAACAAATATTGCAATTAAACAATAACACAAAGAAGTAAGAACCCAAAAAAATAGCCCTCGTACACAAGGGGTTCCTCACAGTTCCCCCCTGTAAGAGGAGATATAGTACACCTCACTACTCTCATTCCAAAACTCTACCCCTCTCCCTTCCCCTCCCATATCTCCCAAGTGTCTCTCTATTGTCCCAGAAGGAAAAAAAATTCCATGTGAATAAGTACTGCTAAAAAAGAAAAAAAAATCCAAAAAAGTCACACAAAGAAAAAAACAGCAAAACGAGAGAGAGAGAGAAAAAAAAAGGGAAATTCGTGCTGCATGATCTGTAAGTTGTGCTTAGTTGTTGTGTGTGCTCATATCGCATCCTGGATTTCCGGTTAGGTCAGTCCATGTCCATACTTTCTTTCTATGTATTCGCTTTGCAAGTTGATAGCCACTCCGTTACCGCCTCGGGTGTATCAAAGTACCTCGTCCCCTCTAATGCATTTACTCGCAGTCTTGCTGCATACACACGTTCGAAAAATCCGACAAGAAAAGTCCGTTGTGAGCTTTTGGTTGGAAATTCCAACCGTGTGTATGCTCCATCGGACTTTTGCTGTCGGAATTTCCGCCAACAAAAGATTGAGAGCAGGTTCTCTATTTTTCCAACGGAAAAAGCTCTTGTTGGAAATTCCGATCGTCTGTATGCAATTCCAAAGCGCAAAAAACATGCATGCTCAGAATCAAGCAGAAGAGCCAAACTGCCTATTGAACTTCATTGATCCCGGCTCGTCGTACGTGTTGTACGTCACTGCGTTCTTGGCGATCGGAATTTCACACAAGATTTTAGTGACCGTGTGTATGCAACACAAGTTTGAGCCAACATTCCATGGGAAAAAAAAACACGTTTTTCTTGTGGGAATTTCCAATCGTGTGTACAGGGCATCCGTTTTCTTGATGAGATGGCAAGGAATGATAGAGGTTTGCAGTAGAAAATGTTTACAGCAGGCCTGAGATTAACCTCAGTATTAAAGGGTGACATATAGGACCACGTGTTGTCTAAAACACTTGACTAAGTTACCTGAATGGTTGTAATGTACTGTGAAATGTTGCTATCAAATTGACACTCATTGAGGTGACTACTATCTAATTTTTCCTTTTTCTTTAAATAATTGTTCAGGCTGATTTTAAAGATATTCTAAATAGTAAAGCTAAATGCTGTCTGCCATAGCCAATAGTAATATAGACCCTATGACAGAGATGTCTTTCTAGGCCATGGCTATAGAATTGAGTCTGAACAAGAGGAACATGAAAGGAGATGTCCCACTGGTAAGAACTAGAACAGAAAACATCTGCTTGTGATAACAGCTGCAGTGCCTTACCTTACCTTCTCCCTCTCAGCGTCCTCTTGTCACAGCTCTCTAAGCTCCTCTCTTTACTCTTTGTATAAGACCCGGGTACAGAGTATGTCCTATGCAGAGTGTGCCTTTGTCCTGTCTGTGTAAAAGACCCCTATATCCTATTTTATTTCATGTAATTTGTGTTTGCTTGTCTCCACAGACACCTTGTTTTTGTTAGCTGTCTGAAAGAGAGCTGATTCATCTAAAGGTCTCTAGATCCCAAAAAACTTTTGATTGACTCATTACCCAAGTGTCTGTCCTCACTGTGCTGTTTATAACTATAGAATAAAATAATTAGCAATAAAAAAGGCATAGGGTTAAAATGTGTTTTTGCTGTTTTCATTTGGAAATAATATTGAAACAATATTGTTATAATGTACTTTGGTTAGGTTTTCAGTAGAAGTTGTCCCAGTTTATTTCTTATTAATTGTTCCCGTCTTCCCTTATCTTTATTTATGTATTTATTTATTCTTACATACTGTTGGTATGTAAATGTTTTGTTTCAGTCTATTTTGTTTGTAGCGCACCCCATTTAAGAGCTGCAGATTAAAGGGATCCCCCACTCCTGCCCAGCCAGGCACACTAAATCTTCACAAGCACCCCAGAGACCGAGCAGTCCATGGCTTCTGTTTTTATGTTTTATTAGGGGGTTTCAACTTGGATAGGGATGGGAGTATATGGGATGCCCACTTGACTTCAACTTCAGGGACAACTTCCTATATACAGTCTCTACAGTATATACAGTCTCTACTTCTTCAGCCCCCTGCACACACTTGGTTTCTTCTCTTCCACTTAATTTCTGGTGGCTCACTCCTTGAGGGGAGCTGACAGGCCTGACTTCAGCTCAGCAACGGCTCATTACAGGCAGGAACTCCCAATCCCTTAACAGTAGCACATTGAAGTGACACAGCTTAAACGTTTTCCTTCACTTCCTTTGTGGTCACTGAGTCCAGCACCACTTCTTCAGGCAATTCCAACACACCTGGCTACATTGCCCCTTTACAGCAGTCCACCTGACTGACTCTTCACCAGCCCACCCAGCTGACTCTCAGGAGATCTCAAGGGAAAGGCCTGAAGACCTCAAGGGAGACTGACTATGTTTCGCAGTCTCCCCCCTTTATAGTCCCCACAGTGCTTCTCACTCTTTCCTCCCGCACCTCCAGGAAGGGCTTCCTCCCGTGTGTTGTAGAAGGATCCTTCTAGCACCCGAGCCCCACTCCAAAGTTAACCCCCAGACTAGAGGGCACCCCTGAGAGCCACCGACAGTCTCCCTAGCACTGCATCTCCATCTTCCACCCAACTGCCCCTGCTGGCACGGGTCATGTCTATTTATGAGGTAAGCTCTGCCTTCTGCCAGCCCACTACTGGGGATTGGCTGAGGCCTCATAAATATTCATGGAAGCCCCTCCTTACTCACACCCTTTAGTTCTAGAAGATTCTACAATCTTCCAGACCGAGGGGAAGTACCAGAGAGAGCTGCCAGATGAGTCATTCAGCCCTGACTCACTAAACCCTGACCCAAATTCCATAGCTCAGGCTTAGCCCTGAGCTAAACTAGAGTTTACCTACTCTAACACCACTTCTAGCACATACTAGAGGGTGCTACACTCACCCCCCCTCCCCCCATAAAGCAGCTGTGTTCCCATCAGCTGGGGAAAAAACAAACTCCTGTGCCCAGCAGCAAAATACAGGCCATCCCATAAGAAAAATAAGGGAGGGGGAAAAAGGGAAACAACTTGGAAGAGGCTTTGAACAAATAAGTTAGCAGTATCAAATATATACACATTTTGTCAAACAAAAAACATATATAACTGTCAGGGAAATCTTCCGTCCAACAGCGCCAATCAGCGCCCAATGCGCACGCGCGGCGGAATGACGCTTCGGCGCGTGCACGGGACGGCGCTTCCACGTTCTCGGGTGCGCGTGCCGGCGCACCAATAGGAATCCAGGCGGGCCTATTTAAAGAAACCCAGTTGCACTGACAAGTTGCTGGTTTGTCAGCTTTCCTGTGTACCCAAGACTCTGGAAAACTACCTTGAAAATCTCCTTGTGACCCGGACTGGCTTGATTCCTCTGATCTCTCTCCTGGACCTGACCCTCGGCTTGTTATACGGACTTCTGCCTTCTCTTGTGTTTGACCCTCGGCCTGTGACTCGGATCTGCTGCCTGTCTACAATCCTTGACCTCCTGCTTGTACCTTTGGACTTCCACATTTCCTTTGAACTCTTGCCTTGTTCCCGGTATTTTCTGGACTTGTTACCTTTTGCTGTGCTAGACCCCCAGCCGGGACTGTTACCTCTGCAGTTGCAACCCGGACTCAGCCTGAACCAGCTTCTATTGACTCTTGCTGTTTGAACTATACCGATCCAGCTAGCTCCTGCTAGAAGCCTGCTCTTCAGTCTACTCAGCACTACCGGACCATCTACAAGTACCCACCACCTGCTGGTAGCCGGTGCCGCTTCTCGCCATCCACTCCCTGTCTCACCTCCAGGGAGTGGAGTGCGTCAAGTCGCAAAGGTGAACCACTCTCAGCATCTCGGCCTCGGTAAGTACATACCCTAACAATAACTCACATATGTACATTCTAACTACAGGTCCATGTAGCTAACATAATAAGCATATAGGCACAAAATGGCATATACTTTAGCTGGGGCACCACCCCCTAGAGTGAAGTCTCCCAGCAAACTGTAGAAACTTCAATCACTTAGCAGGGGGACAGGCATCCATAACGATACCTGAAAACAAAAGAAAATGCAATACTATCACTAACTTTCCTATCTACCTGTACATTCTGTCAGCATGGGGTTATAGGCCTGCTGGCAGAAATAAAACAAACAACTTTTTTTTTTTTTTTTAAAGTCTCTGGTAGGAAGAGCCCCTCCATGCCTAGCAAAACAGTAGGATGCTAGGCCTCACCCAAAGTTCTTCAACAGAGACTGGATATCCCATCTGGAAATGGATCGGGGTGCTAGCCAGCCTAGTCCATGAATACAGGAACAACAGAGGCTACAGTCCTCTCCTTGCTGTCCATTTCCATGACCTTTGGGGCTGAACAACTCACTTCAGTCTCTTCATAAGGAATACTGATGATTTGGCAGTTTTTTAAGGTTGCCATCAGCTCCTCTGACAGGGACAGAGTGGCTCCTGGTGGGCAGTCCAGCCTTGACAACCACCACCCTTTCCCTATAAATGGCTCTTCTCAGCCACCACTCTTGACGAATGGCCTGGAACTGGGTCCAAGCCTTTTTGGTGTGATCCCCACAAGGGTTTTGGGGATATGCATGTATTCCCACACCATGTCATCCACCCACTGCACACAAGAGTCCTCAACAAAATCCATGATGTCTTGGGGGGCATAGGGGTAGTGCAGACCCGACTCCAGAGCTGTTCTCCACGGCACCTCCCTCTGAAATCTTAAAATACTTGGCAGTTCCAGAGGCTTGCCTTTCCGAGGGAGAGCACAGACCTTGAGTGACCCATTGTCTGTACTCAGCAGATCTGGTCTGGGTTGTGGATGGTCTGTTCTGGAACGTCCGCTTCACACAGACTGGGATATGCACAGATCCTTCGGTGCCTTCAGCTAAATCTTGGACACCCGTCACCTCAGACAGCAACTCCAGAAAAACCTGGGACTCTCCTCACTCCCACTCCTTCTCCAAGCTGCTATGGGATTTCCACTCTGCATACTGTTCACCCAAGACATTCAATTCTGCCTGCAGTCTGGGCAACCCCCAGTCTATGGCCCCACCACTGCTGCTCCCCACTGGCTCACTTGAAAACAAGTCATCTTCCTGCACTGGCTCCTTCCAGGTGGGGTTGACAGGGTGAATGGGTGCAGCTGGTCTAAAGCATCTGGCTCCTGCTGGGCAGTACTTACAGGTACTAGCTCCCTGGGCTGCAGGCCAAGGTAGACTTACAGATTTCTTCCCCGATGTCATTAGTCTTCGCAGGGGAGTCACCATCTTCTAGGAGGGGAGTCTAACACTACTTCTAGCACACACTAGAGGGTGCTACATGTTCATTTGTTTTGTAGAAATACAATAAGAATAAAAGCCCACTAATTAAAAAAGCCTTAATGATTTGTATCAGAAATAAAATTTTAGTGTTTTATAAAATAAACAAACCCACTAGTTCACAGATAAGAGAAAGAAATCTTACAAAAAAAAACTGACTCTGCTTGCCCATTATAATTATGAATAAATAGGAATCTTAAAGTGGTTGTAAACCCTTACAGACCACTTTAACCTACAGGTAAGCCTAGATTAAGGCTTACCTGTAGGTGAAGGAAATATCTCCTAAACCTACACGGTTTAGGAGATATTTGCAAAAGAAAGGCACTGATGTCTACGGCGCGCAGGCGCACTGAGAGTGAGTGATGAAGCCGTGAGTGGCGGCACCCGCGTGCATGCATGGGAGTGACATCACGCGACTCTGGCAAGTCACAGCGCCAGAGTTTGCGCCCCCTGGAAGAAGAGGGGTGAAGATAGACCCTCGCTACAGGCTTCTCCTGCAGGTAAGTGACACATAATGGGCTACTATGCGATGCATAGTAGCTCATTATGCTTTACCTTTGTAGGGAAACAAAGGGGAAGTAAACCCATCAGGGTTTACTTCCACTTTAACATACACTGCAGGGATCAGAATAAAGGTATATTGATTCTTAAATTAAAACAGACTGTTTATTCCAACAGCATGGGGAAAAAAAAGGGTACACAAGGAGTATGGCCACAACGCAAAATCAAACAGTAAAAAAAACTTCTGCTCATTAAGAGTTGCTCTAGTCCTTGTCCTAAATTAGTTATTTTTTCTAGAAAGTAAAGCAACAACTTCCAGCTTTATAGTTCAGGTCAGATCTCTGAGCTGACACACACTGAAAGCTCAGTTTAGTCCAGTTGAGGATAATCAGCAGACCGGTCAATGAGAAAGTAAAAAATAAGGAAAAAAAATTGCGCTACTAGGTGAAACAAATGAAAAACAATGGCTGCCAGCATCAGCAATCGGACATAATGCAAAAAGAAGAATAAAAGTAAAAAATGCGGCGCCTAAAACAAATAATGACAAAACCCAGAAACACGTATGAATCTGGGCATGTGATAAGTGAGGACGTAAAACTCAAAGTGATCTGGTAAATAAATAGCCAGGTGTAGATACACAAATGATAGTATCAAACAGTGTATATATAATAACCGTAATCTATATATCACAATATTGTAAAAAAATAAATAAAAAAAAACACAAAAAAGTCCCGTGAAGGTTCCCAGTATGTGGACTGGGAACAAAAAGAGAAGGTGAATGTAAATATCAGAGCATAGTCCCCACTTTCAAAATCGAGCAGGCTTATAGTTCATATATAACATTGATTCGGAACGTTGTAACACCCCGGGATGTGACTCCAACACCAGGAAGGGGGAGAAGAAATGAATACTCTTACCCCTAAACGTGGACTCACACACCAGCGGTGGTGAGTCAAACAGGCAACAGGTGCGGATGTAGAATCCTCTGGATACGTCCTCACGGAACGGCAGCAGAAGGAACAAACTCACGAAATCCACTCTCTCCAAGGCAGTGATATAGAAACCCAAAACGTCGGCACATCGAGAATAACTTTCCTGCTCATGTGTTCATCATGAGCAGGAAAGTTATTCTCGATGTGCCGACGTTTTGGGTTTCTATATCACTGCCTTGGAGAGAGTGGATTTCGTGA
The DNA here is from genome assembly GCA_029206835.1 of Rana muscosa. Lineage (NCBI taxonomy): Eukaryota > Metazoa > Chordata > Amphibia > Anura > Ranidae > Rana > Rana muscosa. The sequence continues at coordinate 13,603,917 of CM055123.1, read as the reverse complement.
GTTTGTTCCTTCTGCTGCCGTTCCGTGAGGACGTATCCAGAGGATTCTACATCCGCACCTGTTGCCTGTTTGACTCACCACCGCTGGTGTGTGAGTCCATGTTTAGGGGTAAGAGTATTAATTTCTTCTCCCCCTTCCTGGTGTTGGAGTCACATCCCGGGGTGTTACAATGTTCCGAATCAATGAGAAAGTAAAACATGGTCCACCGGAATGGGAATCCACCCCACCTTTTTGGTGAGGATTCCCAAAGTTTCAGGTTTTGTGAATAACAGGTAAAGGCATACACCCTGTTCAAAATTATTATGCCAATGATATTTCAGTGTCACAAGGATTAAATGTTTTGTTTTTCAGTTTAACTCATGGATGGCATTGTGTCTCAGGGCTCTTTTTGGTCATTAAAAACAATCTCGGACACCTGTGATAATTAGATTGCCAGGTGAGCCCAATTAAAGGAAAAACTACTAAAGGAGGATGTTCCACATTATTAAGCAGAGCACCATTTTCAAGCAATATGGGGAAGAAAAATGATCTCTCTGCTGCCGAAAAGAGTGAAATAGTTCAATGCCTTGGACGAAGTATGAAAACATTAGATATTTCACGACAACTTAAGCGTGATCATCGATGACCTCTGCAAAGTATGTGGAGTTCCTGACTGACCACTTCCTTCCCTAGTACAGAAGGAAGAACTATGCTTTCTGTAATAAAATCATCTTCATGCATGACAATGCACCATCTGGGAGGCTATTCTGACATCTTGCAAACAAATTCAAGCAGAAACTGTCCAAAAACTCACAAGTTCAAAGGATGCAAAACTTGTGAAGCTGCTATCAAATAAGGGGTCCTATATTAAAATGTAAAGTGACCTGTTAAAATGTTTAAAAAGTTAAGATGTTGTTCAAAGTTTGATTGAAATAGCTTTTGATTTCAGTAAATATGCTGCAAACACAACAAATTAAAATTTTCAGTTCTTTACAACCTATAACGTGTTTTGAAACTTACTGTGTGTAATAATTTGGAACAGTGCAGTGTAATTTTTTTTTTTTTTTTGAAGAAAAAAAACTGCTATCATTAGGTTTGTTCAATAAAATTTGAATTGTACTCTTAATAGTTGATAACTTCAGAATTATGCTGACTGTTGTTTACATCAATTATTTAGGTAAATGAGAAAAATATCATTTGCATAATAATTTGGAACAGGGTGTAGGTTTCTTTACCACAAGGACATATAGTTATAAAACAGTAAATGTCATATTCACCAATAATTCACTGCAGGTGAATCTTCCTGGTCCATGTGTTTTGATTCACCACCAGTGAATATTTGATGCAAGTCATATTCACAGCTTCAGGAATATTCCCCTTGATTAGTCTTTATAAAAATTAGAGTGGGTTATGTCTCTATTTTTAAACATGAAAGCTGTGCTATGTTCTAGTCCAGTAAGCGGTGGGCCATGTTATTCAGTACCCTTACGTATGGACACATGCTCATATTTAGTCAATGACTAATTATTGGCATGTGTCTATATAAGGGCAACATCCCTCCTTTTTACAGGGCGGTGAATAAATTGGCCCACATCTGATTGGACTAGAAAACAGCGCAACATCTATGTTCAGATAGAGATGAGTTGGAGGAGAAACACGGAAGGGGTGTGGTCTTGGAATGGCAGAGTGAGGAGGAACACGCTGTAGCCCTCTGACTCTCCACCCGGACACCTAGCGATGATACTGGCTGCACAGCTCCATGTATAGCTCCATGTGCATACAGCCCAGTAATCCAGCCTACCTGGAATGAAGAGGAGGGAGAAAGCAGCGAAAAAAACGGGGGTGCAGTCGGAGATTGAATCCTTTTTACCCCACACACGAGCCACGCTGACAAGGTTACAAGCGGTGGAGTCACGTGGGGCAGCGAGCGGTGAGAAGGAACAGTGCAGGCACTCAGGAGAGTGGCGGAACGAGGAGACATACAGACCTGAAGCACTGGAGGAGTCGGCAGCACCCATCCCACAGGTGCAGGTACGGGGGACAATGGAAGGGGTGAAGCAGAGTGAGCAAGGGGGGCAGGAGTATAACCCCCGGGAGTTCCAGGACAGGAAGCTACAGGGAATAGCAGACCTTGGTGACCTGGATCTTAGAGCTCTGCTACAAGCCCTGCCAACTCGTGCGGACATAGAATCCCTCCCGACCCGTGCTGATATCAAATCAATGATGTCACGCTTAGAAGAAATGCACCGAAGGGAGTGGAATCAGGAACATACTGAGGTGAAGCATCTCTCAGAGAGACTGTCGGGGGAGGAAGGCCAGGTAACTACCCTAGAGAAACATGTACAGCAGCTGGAACTGGTACAGGGTTTACACTCTGTACATGCTACTTCAATACAGCTGCAGTTGGAGGAAATTGAGGACCGTGGCCGTCGCTTGAACCTACGGTTCAGGGGGATCCCCGAGACAGTAGGGAGAGAGACATTACAGGCAACAGTCCTAGCAATATGCCAGCAGCTGGCTATCCCAGCGCCACCTCCAAACACTGGAATTTGAGAGATTACACAGAGCCCTGGGACCCTCTTCAGTAAATATAGACAGACCAAGGGATGTTATAGGCCATTTCCATCGATACGCACATAAGGAACTAAGAAGCCGCATGGCCTGGGAAAAAGGTGAAATAGAACAAGAAGGATTCAGAGTAAAAATCCTGCCAGATCTCTCACGGGCTACATTGCAGCGTAGGGCTATGCTACGCCCGCTCCTGGATAAAATTAAATTATTGGGGGGATCATATCAGTGGGGGTACCCCATTGCATTGATAGTGAAAAAGAACTCCCATACATTTACATTGCGGCACCCGGGGGAATTACTAGACTTTTTTTTCCTTATGGAGATGGAAGCTATAGAGATCCCAAACTGGCTGCAGGAAATTCCAGGAACTGGGAGAAAAATGGAGACAATGGGGGATAGGAGATCCAAGGCTTCAAGGGGAAGGGGAGAAGGAAGCAATAAAGATCCCCCCCCCCTAAATAAAAGAAGACAGGAGTAAAGTTTTTTTTTTTTGCCTTTCTTTCTATTAGTAGCATTAGGGCTAGATTCAGAGGAACCCCTCTGTAGGAGACTTGCCCTGGCCACTCCCGCCCCCTGAGAGAGGGAAAGGGGGAACTCCTCTTTCATTTGGTTTCTCCTTTTTGTCCTCCTTATCCGGGGGAATTTTATTTTTGATTATTTGGTGGGGCTTGTTTACTGAATGGTTATTTTTGTTTTTCACCCCTTTCTTGGATGATGTCCCTGTTTGCCCTCCCCCCCCCTTTTTTTTTTTGAGAGAAACCCAGGAGGGAAGGGAATGGTTGCTTTAGGAGGTGATCTAACCGACTGGAGACGGTCACAGTCGGGGTTTAATTACATACCCTCCCCCCCTTTTTTCTTTTTTTCTCCCCCCCCCCCAGGACTTTGGGAATACGGAAATATGGGGGACTGCCTCAGTTTTGTCCTCTGCCCTTTTTTTTTTTTTTTTTTTATATTGTTGAACAATTTTTCTTTTTTTTTTTCTCCCCTTCTTTAGGAAAAAGAAAGGGAAAGGGAAGGGAGAGATTTTTTCCTCTTATTCTCTCTTCTTTTATTATTTGTTGTTGATTATTAGATGTGGGGGTAAAGGGGATACTGTAAAGGGTAATGGGTGAGGGTGTGTTGCAACGGAAAATATTGTAAGATGCAATGTATGATATTTGTGATTATCTTGTAAAATTATATACACGTATCGGCCCCCCTCAGGACGAAGGGGTGCCCCTGGGGTGGACAGGGGGGTCTACCCCCCTGCCCCCTCCCCCCAATTTATTGATTTCATATACACTTGATATCACTGGTTTTTTTTTTTTTTTTCTCTGGGAGGGGTTAGAAGGGGTTCAGAGGATATAATGTATAAATAATATATGATGAAGGGATGGTGGAGAAGGGCGTGATTTGATTTGGTTTGATTTTGGAAAAGAGGGAGTATGGGAAGGAGATAATAATAAGAAGGGTGGCTTAGAAATGAGAAGATAGGAGAAGAAATCAATAGGAGTACTAGGAAAAATTAACTAGATAGGGGTTCCTATAATTGAATGGAATACTTCAGTGAAGGCAGAGGCCTGAATAGAAAAGAAAGAGGGAAGAAATCTCCAAGTGTGTGGGGCACGAATGTCATAGGTACCATACAAGTGCCACACATTTATTCATAGCAGAATTAGGGATACACACATAGACACGTACACATATAATAGGGGAAATAGGTTTGAGGTACTGGGTAAGAAAGAAGCAGTTAGGAGTTAAACACAGAGACACAAGGGGGGGAAGTAAGATAACAGGTGGGCAGACTGAGGGTAGACTGAGATAACACAGGAGGGAGGGGGGATAATATGTAAGGGATGGGGGGTAGAAAATAGGGGGTCCACGAGAAGAAAGAGATGTCTAGAGCGTAGGAGGAGGGGGGGCACATACACATCACACTACACTTGTCTACAATAGGATTGAATAGGAGGTACACACACTTGGATACAACTGAGGAGTCTAATGGTTAGAAAGAGGAAGGAACCCCTGGCAGGAAATAGGAGTAAGTTAGTACCTGAAAGATCCACCACCAGGGAAAGAAAAGGAGAAGGTGGGGTTGAGGGATGAGGGTAGAGGAAGCAAAGGGAAACAGAACAGATGGAAAGGGGAGAATGGTGAGAAAGGAGGGAAAATGGTCCTGGCATATTCTATCCAAAATTAGTCCTACCAAATTCTTAAAAGTAAGAACGTAATTTATGTAAGTGAATACAAATTCTACATTAACACTACTTGTTCATTTACCTGGTTGATAATAGGAAAAAAACAGGATAAATTAGGATAAAACTAAAGGATGGATGTCCCCTCGAAGTCAAGGCTTTATAAAGTAAGAGGAGAGAAGGAGAGGGGAGGAGAGAAGAGAGAGAGGAAAAAAAGGGAAAAATGGACAGAGGAGCTGGAGAGAGGTAGATGAAAGGGGTGTCTGGGGTGGAGGGTTGGGGGTGCACCTCTGCTGCACCAACCCAACACCCCAATTAGGCTTGCACCCACGTGAACCGCAAGGCTAAAGGTTCAGAAGTGGGTGCCTCCCTTGGGGGCGGGGGTAAGGGGGAGGGGTTAGTTGAATATTTAAGGGGGGAATTGGAAAGGGGTGTTTCGATCGGGGGGTTTTGGTCCTGGGGTTTTTTTTTTCTCTCCACACTTCATCCTCCGAATCTCTCAAGATGGAGGAAATAAGGATAACTACCATCAAAGCCAAAGGACTTAATGTCCCAGAAAAAAGGAGAATGCTCCTGAGCGAGTTAAAATGAACCCGCTCAGATGTAGCATTCATGCAGGAGACACATTTTAAGACGGGCGGACTCCCATATCTACAAAATTGGTTTTATCCATGTACATACCACGCATGTAGTCAGATATCAAAGTCAAAAGGGGTGTCAATTCTAATTTCCAATAGAATACCCTGGTCTCTGTTGGACAAACGAGTAGATGTAGAGGGCAGTTTTTTATTTTTAAAGGGACAGATTGGAAGCACAAAGGTGACACTGGCAACTGTCTACGTACCAAATACACATCAAGACGCCTTTTTGAGTAAAACCTTGAATAAGCTGGCGGGGTTTGCAGAAGGGAAGCTGATCTTAGGGGGAGACCTTAATACAACATTGGACCCTAAGGTTGATACATCAATGGGGGTCTCCTCAGTACCAGGAGGAATATCTTGCATAAGTTGCGGGATCTGCAGATGGTAGACGTGTGGAGATTTCTACATATAGCGGGAAAGAGATTATACATTCTTCTCCAACCCTCACCAACTGTACTCCCATATAGACCTCTTCCTGGTGCCACACTATCTATTGACGGCGGTGAAGGAAGTAAAAATTTGGAATATAACATGGTCAGACCACGCACCAGTGACTCTACACATTGCGCTGTCCGATTCATCTACCGCTCCGGAGTGGCGTTGGCGTTTGAATGAGAGTCTACTGCAGATCCCCGAAATTCGGGAAGACGTAGTAAAAGAAATGGAGGCATATTTCCGGACGAATGACACCCCGGGGAGTGACCCAGGAATGGTATGGAAGGCGCATAAGGTAGTAATGAGAGGGGTACTGATAAAACATGGTTCCCGATTAAAAAGAGCATGAGAAAGACAGATAGCCAATCTGTTAAGAGAAATCCAGGCACTAGAGGTACAACACAAGAAAGTACAGATGCCGTTAGTGGGGATAGAATTGGCACACCTAAGGAGACAACTGCCAGAGTTACTTAGATACAAAGCAGAAGTGGCAATACAAGTAGGGAAAAAAGTAACCTATGAACTTGGGGAAAAATGTAGTAAAATACTAGCAGGGAAACTTAGAGAGAAAGGGAAGACAGTATATGTACCCCATATAAAGGGAGAAAACGGGCAGCTGATTTCACTCCCTAAAAATATTGCTCAGAGATTTAGAGAATACTACTCATCCCTCTATAATTTGACCCCAATCCAGATGCCCCAGGCCATGATGGAAGATTACCTTCTTTCAGCACATCTGCCTAGGTTGTCTTCAGTGGACCGTAACAAATTGGAGATACCTATTTCAGTGGGGGAACTAGAGACAGTGATAAAAACAGTTAAACGAGGGAAGGCACCGGGCCCGGATGGCTTCACTATACAATACTACAAATATTTTCTCCCAATACTAGGGGTTTATATGACAAAGGCATTCAATGAGATCGGCCGGGCTCCCGCACTACCGCCGGATGCCCTCATGGCATATATCTTGGTTATTCCGAAAGAAGGGAAGGACCCGGCGGAGTGCGGGAGCTACCGCCCGATCTCACTGTTAAACACAGATTTAAAACTTTTCACTAAACTACTTGCTTCCCGTCTCCAGCCATTTTTGAATCAAATGGTACATCAAGACCAGGTTGGGTTTATCCCAACCCGTGAGGCCAGGGATAATACCGTAAAGGTCCTCAACCTGGTACACCATGCTAATATATCAAAAACGCCCAGTATTTTTTTGAGTACCGACGCGGAGAAAGCGTTTGACAGGGTTAGCTGGCGATTCATGTTTGAAGTATTGAGGCAAATGGGACTGGGAGAACATATGCGGAGTTGGATAGCGGGGGTGTATGCTACACCCCAGGCCTCGGTAAAAGTGAATGGAGTTTATTCTGAGACAATTTAAAATCTCAAATGGAACGCTCCAAGGGTGCCCACTCTCTCTGATGCTGTTTTCCCTCTCCCTGGAACCCCTACTGAATAGGATTCGGCAAAATCCAGACATTCAGGGTCTCCAAATAGGTGTTCAAGAATATAAAATCTCTGCTTATGCAGATGATTTGATGTTCTCCTTATCCGACCTCACGTTTCACTGCCAAATCTGATGAAGGAAATAGAAGGATATGGGAGACTAGCAAATTTAAAAATTAACTACGCAAAATCGGAAGTGATGGGGGTAGCCCTTCCCTCAGAAGTGCAGCAAAACGTACAACCCAATTTCAACTTTAAATGGGTAGGGTCGTCATTAAAATACCTAGGGATAAATATACCATCAATATTAGAGAAGGTAGAAGCAGTTAGCTCCCTATTGGATAAATGGCAACATGGATTCCACTCATGGTTCGGCCGATGTAACGCCATCAAAATGAATATTCTGCCAAAATTTCTGTATTTATTTCAAGCTGTACCAATAGTAATTGATAGGGCCTACTTTCGGCAAGTAAATGCACTCTTTACTAAATTTATATGGGCCAACAGGCGACCAAGGATTAGTAGAAGTCAAATGACCCTCCCCAAATGCTATGGGGGCTTAGCAGTCCCAGATGTGTTTAAATACCACCAAGCAGCCCATTTGGAAAGGGTCATAGACTGGTGCAGACATATAGAATTCAAATTATGGATAAAATTATGGATAAATTATGGATAAAATTGGAGCAAGAAATTAGTCAGGTACCACTGGGTAGAGCACCTTGGTGCTATACAAAGTTACCGGACTCACTCAAAAAACACCCTCTGATAGGGCCAACACTGTCTATAGGTGCTAAAATATGTCTGAACCCTAAATATTCATCAAGATACTCTCCACTATACCCAGTACTGGGAGACCCAAGTTTTGAGCCGGGGATGGAGACAAGGCCATTTCGGAGACTTCGAGAGAAGGGCTATACCCAGGTATCGCACTTTATGCAATCAGAAACATGGCCCACAATGGCGGATTTGACGAAATCGGGAGGCCAATTTGAAGTAGAACATTGGCAGGCAATTCAACTCCGACACTATCTGGAGACATTAGGCCCAATGAGTAATTTTAAACGGGAACTAACTAGGTTCGAAACATACTGTGAGGAGAAGGAACCCATCAACCGAATAATATCAAAGATATACACAATGCTAATGACCCCACCAGAGAATTATGAGCTTCCAGCAATTAGAAAGTGGGAAAGGGACCTTAATAAGACTTTCACACCAGCTCAATATCAGAAGATAATATATCTTGCGCTAAATTCATCAATATGCACTAAAACGCAAGAATCAAATTATAAATTACTGACGAGGTGGTATTATACACCATCAAAATTAGGTAGGTTCTATCCTGATGCCTCAGATCAGTGCTGGCGATGCAATGGGGAGCGGAGAACTTTGTTCCATATATACTGGACATGCCCTCGGATCAGACAATACTGGCTAGAGGTACGAAGGATTGCTCAAAAAATTGAGCCCTACCCTGTGCCGGACGATTCGGGTTTTTTCTTATTGCACATAACGCAAATACCCATACAGACTTATAAAAACTCAGTACTATGCCACCTGGTCAATGAGGCTAAGTCGTGCATTGCGAGATGCTGGAAAAGCTCCAGCCCTCCAACAATCGCAGAATGGCTTAACAGGGTCAGAAAAGTGGGGGCTATAGAGGAGTTGGTGTTTTCGGCCCAAGATAGAAAAGAGCAACATATCAAAATCTGGTCAACATGGAATAAATTTACGCAAACAGAAGAAGGGAAAAGATTAATGGGGAAGTGAGTCCGTCCGTCTGGCCAGAGAAGTATTCAGGAGGCTGTGGTTCACTTAACGGGGGAGGAGGATGGAGTGCGGAAGGGAGGGAGAAATTTATTTATTTTTCCCCCCCTTTTTTTTTTTCTTTTCTTTTTTTGTTTAGGTTTACTTTGGGAGGGAGGTAGGGGGGGAATCGATAAAAATGTAAGGGAGAACAAAGTAAGGCCGTGAGAATCAAAGACATTTAATAGAGGAAAGGGACTTTATGTGTCTCTCCCTTTATGGAGAGACATATGAAGGACATAAGGGAAGGCAACCCATTGACATTTAGGTTTAGAGATGAGATTGATGGTTAAATAAAAGGATCTAATTAATGGAATGGGACGAGAAATATATTATGAATAGAAATGTAATGGAAAATGTATAAACAATGTATTGGATGTATCCCTTTCTTGAAATATAAATAAAGAATATTAAAAGAAAAAAAAAAGAGATGAGTTGGAAGGTCGCCCGTGTTCATCTCTAGTCTATATAGGAACCTTTTTTTATCTTTGTAAAATAAAAATTGCCCACCTATGTTCTATTTGACCTCACTTTGCAAGTTAACATTTAGCAGGTGAAGAGGCAAAACCAGTAGTTAGAGGTTTTTTTTTTTTTTTATATCGGTATCACTTGCAGAAAAAGGCTTCAATCTTCACATACTGACTCCAAATACCTCAAACTCCAGAAATTCCAAAAGAGGTTTGTATGTGGCATGAGTCATCATAAGCACTTGGGCTTCAAAGAGGTTCAAAGGTTCAAAGGCGAAGACCACTATGAATTGTGGCTCTTCCCTTTTGGCCTAGCTTCGGCACCAGGATTTTTCACCTAGGTGCTTGCGCCGATTCTAGCTTTGCTGAGACAGCACGGCATTGCCATCGTAGGCTACTTGGACGACCTTTTTCTGAGAGCTGCTTCAAGCTCAGAATCAGAGGAGGACGTGTCTATAGCCAGTCAGACCCTCCGGGAGTTTGGTGGATACGGAACCTCCAGAAGTCAGTGTTAGTACCGACCCAGAGCCTAGAGTACCTGGGGTTGATTCTAGACTTCTCGGGGCCAGTCTTTCTTCCCTTGGAGAAGTTGCAGGCACTCCAATCTGCGGTGAGGTTGTTGACATCCCGCAAACGGTCATCTCGCCGGTTTTGTATGCGAGTCCTGGGCCTCCTGGTAGCCTCTTCGAGGAAGTACCATATGCCCATTTCCACACTCGGGTCTTGCAGACGGAGATTCTCTAAAGATCTCTGTTGTCTCTGGATCATCAGATTCAGATAAGTCATCTTGTCCGGTCCTCTCTGAGTTGACTGAGATTCCCGGCTCTTCGGTCCAGGAAGTCGTTCCTTCCCTTTCATTGGACTGTGATCACGACGGACGCCAGCCAGACCGGTTGGGGGGGAGTCTGGGGGGTTCAGGTGGCCCAGGGCCGCTGGACTTCGATCGAATGCCGACTGCCAATCAATGTCCTGGAACTCCGGGCGATCAGGCTGTGCCTCTCCAAGTGGTCACAGAGGCTAAGTGGGCGTCCAGTCAGAATTCAGTCAGACAACGCCACGGCAGTGGCATACGTCAACCATCAAGGAGGAACAAGAAGCTCGGCTGCAGCGTCGGGGGTCCCTCACATCCTGCGGTGGGCGGAAAGGAGCGTGCCGGCTCTATCGGCAGTTTACATTCCAGGCATGGAAAACCTGGCAGGCGGACTATCTGAGTCGCCAGATGCTGGACCAAGGGGAATGGTTGTTACATCCGGATGATGTGAGTGCATCTTCGGATGCTAGCTTCGGCCGCAAAGTTTTGCGGGCGGCTGTTTGAGGTTGCAACTCCTCCGTTGCAAGCTCTGCTTGTTTGGGGTGAAAATGGTTTTTGTTTGCTGTGCCCACCCCTCGTTTTTTGACACTGCTTTGGGACGTCACAAATGTCAAGAATTAAGGAGCTGTGTCCGTCCATGGACGAAAAGAGAAAATAGGATTTTTTGTACTCACCGTAAAATCCTTTTTTCTGTTGTCCATGGACGGACACAGCACCCACCCCTCCTTTTTTAGTTTGTACTGCTTTGTTACGAACTGAGGCTGCTGCTGCAGGGTGGAGGGTTATGTACGGAGGGACCGCCCCCTGGGCGGGGCTGTTCAACTCTGTTAAAGTAACATGTATTAAATATCTAACATGTTCTGCCTAGTCCTCTCCTATAGAACAGGAACATAACCCAACTGTCGAGAATTAAGGAGCTGTGTCCGTTCATGGACGAAAAGAGAAAACGTGTTTGTAACTCAAGAATAAGAATGAGCGGAATGTACTTTGGTTCAAAGGAAACATTTATTATATTGCAGCTTACTAATTCTTAGATGTGATTGCAGGGCTCTTTCTGACAACAGGAGATCCAGCTTGCCCAGGAGTTGGGCTGTATCTGCTCCACTTCCTGTCCTGTCACCACTGTTCTCCCAGCCCCTCCCTCAATCCACCGCCTGTCCAATCCGACATGCCATCTCCTATTTGTGTCTGCCCAACCCCACATTCCAACCCCCTGCATGTAACGCATGCACTGTGCTGTGAAAGAGGTTATGTCGACAGCTGGGTGGCAGATTTGAAACAATGGCTGCTAGCTGCCACAGCCTGAGCCACCTTGTGGGAGACCAGCATGGGGGGGGGGGAGCAACTGAGTTACCGCCACCTCTGGCAGTAGTCCTGTGTGCACCGCTATTTACTCTCACTTGTAACACAGAAGCCTGACTTCTGTGTTACAAGAGACAGTGCTCATTTCCCAGCAGCTCTAAACAGAACACTCTCTGCCTGGCACTCAGAGCGGTGATATGAGAAGGATATGAGAATAAGGATATGAGAAGGACAGCTGGTGGTTCACAGTGTGATATGGTCTGCAGGGCAGGGTATCCCATGCTGAGCTTCAGCCTTGCGTCTGGATACTGGCTCCCCTTGCTGGATGATTTTTCTGCTGTTCAAAAGGTGCTGGCCACTGGGGAAGAGGCAGAGGCAAAAAATAGCACATGGCAGCTGCTGAGAGGTGAGCAGATGAGGACAGTGGAGGGGTGGGGAGGATCATGTGTGTGTGTAGTGCACCCCACGTAGGAGCCGCAAGTAGAACTGGGATTCCGGGGGCGTGACCGGATGGAGGTGTGGAGCGAGGAGTGTGAGTGAAGTGTGCGCGTGTGTGTCTCCTCCCGCCCGCTCCAAGCTTGCTACGATCCACGCTGAGATGATCCTCGGCTAGGGGAACTAGACGGTGGGACTGCTACGTGTCTGTTTTTTATGCTTGTCTCTGTACCCGTATGTGTGGCGGCGGGGAACCCGCAGAGCTCCGTGATACCAACTCCTGCACCAGCGCGAGTGAGAGCGGCTGTGCGGAGGCTGTGTAGAGGTGTCAGCAGCAGTCGGTGCAGTGCACGAGCGCATCATGGATTGTAGATGCTCGGGGATAATTTGTGTAACTCACCTCTGATGTCCAACTGTGCTCTACGGCCGTGAATCCAGTTCCCCATCAAATTTCTGTGCCTGAACAAGCGATAGCCCCTGCTCTCTGGACCAGAGGTGTTTCATCCTTTTGAATCTTCTACCGGAAAAAGACACGGTTTGAATCTGGAGCCCTGACCTGCTAGATGGCCATGTGAGTAAACGGAGAGAAATAACATGTGTTATGTGAAACGCTATAATATGCTGATTTGCTGCCCAGAGACTGTGTACACTGGGAAGATACAGAAAGATACAGCGTTAGCCTAGACTGCATTCCTATAAAACTTGGTTGGAATAGACTGATCATATCCTCTACATAATTTGCCTATGCATATATAACATTACTGTGACTGAGGCTCCCCCCCCTTTTTTTTTGTCCAAACTCCCATTGGAAGGCAACTAAGGATTACAGAAGACCACACAGACTCTACCTAGAGGCTAAGTAAGGGATTGGGACTATACAAAGGTGGTAACTTTCCCCCTCTGCTTAGAACAACAACGCCACTACCCATAACCAATATACTTCCATCCTGCTCCTCAAACGGAAACATGGCTAAGGGGAAAAAAGGAGAGGAACAGCTACCTCAGGAGGGGGCGCAGATAACACGGTCTGCAAAGGAGAAGGGGGCTCCAGCCGCAGCTGCAGTAGCTGCAGCAGCAATGACAGCATCCAAGTTGGAGCGTTTTGCCCACACTGCCTCTGCTTCACCTGCCAAAGGCATCCACCAACAGAACCCCGTACAGACTAAAACACAGACGGGGACGTCATCAGATAGGAAAAGCCAGGGCCATGGTCAGGGAACCTCCAGCTCTACCAGCTCTACCACTTTAAGTAGCGCTAAATCAGCAAGTACTAAAGGGATAGGGGTGAAAAACACGTAACAATACCCACAAAGCCTACTACATCTACAGGGGCGGGCAATTTAGCGGGCTCCACATTGGAGAAAGAGGAACCCACTCTAAGGAAGGTACTACATGCTGTGAATGCCTGCCGGGAGTCAATTTCCATTTTGAACATACAGTTGGAGAGCATCAAGGAGGAATTACTCCAGACAGGCCATGATCTGCGTAAAACAGTAGAAAGGACTAGTGCTCTGGAGGAGCGTGTAAGTACAGTGGAGGATGACTTGTATCCATTAAAACACGAACTCGAGAGCTTAAAGGAACAAATGGATAGACAAGCAGCTAAACTCGACGAGATGGAGAACAGAAGTCGCAGGAACAATGTGCGTTTGATAGGCCTGCCAGAGCGGAGCGAGGTCTCCAACCCCATTTTATTTTTAGAATGATGGTTTAGGGACATTTTTGGTCCGAACACCTGTTCGCCAATTTTTTTGATAGAGAGGGCCCATCGTGTCCCCTTTAAGGCTCGGCAAGAAGGTGCTCAACCCAGGCCTCTTCTCCTCAAACTCCTAAATTATAACAACAAGGTAATCCTCCTCCAGAGAGCTCGAGATATGGGGACCATTATGTACAATGGGGTCAGGGTATCCATGTACCCGGACTTCTCTCCAGACCTCCAAAGGCGTAGGAACGAATTTATGCCAGTTAAACGAGCCCTACAGAAGCACAAAGTTCAATATGCCCTGTTGTACCCGGCACGTCTGAGGGTCTCAGCATTGGGGGACATTTGATTTCTTCAGTTCACCGGGGAAAGTGGAACAGTGGTTGGAGAAGCACAGGAAGGACTTACAGGACATACCAGCTTAAGGATCTGAAGTCTCTTCTTTTTTTTTTTGACAGATTGTACAACACGTTATAGCACTGGGGGTACAGTCTTGGGGATCTTACTTTTTTTTTTTTCTTTTTTTCAGGGGGTCTTTTTTTCCCCTTTACTTTTCTTTTTCCTTTTCCCCCCCCCCTCTCCCTAGAGGGGGTGGATCCTACGGTATCACACTATTTTTACAAGAGCATCCCCACATTGCAATAAAAAAGAATAAAAAAGAACAAGTGTGCTAATGTGAATTGACTAATAATCAAAAATTATGAATCCACACATATATTGAATAAATAAAGTCCAACAGTGATAACAATGAATGTGTCCTGTGAAGATGAATATATCCTAAATAAGTCCCATCAAAAATCAGCAATGAAGGGAAGCCGTGAAGAGGTGAACCGCAAAAAGTTTGAATTCGGTGCATGCACAACCGTGTCCACCACCAACAATCAAGCTGCTTACCAGAGGTAAGAAACAAATAAGCCCATCAGCAATCCCAGGGGGAGATCCAGAGAAATCCAGATAAACTTTTCAGAGTTCCAACGTCACTTGATAGGCAGTGGATATGCAACTTTGTATCATCCCCACATTGCACCTGAATTGTAAACGGAACTTCAATTGCACTTTAGAAAGCTCTATTCCCTCCCCCCTTTTTTTTTCTTTTTTTTGGTTTGGTTGTTGGCTCGATCCAATTAACCGGGGAAGGAGGGGAGGGGGATACACTATATTGGTGTAGCGGGGGTCTAAATCTAGGGGGAGCACCTGGGTGGTAGTATGATCCAGAATGTACCAATCATGAGAGGGGTTAGACCATTTAAGTCGTGGGGGACTTTGGTGGTGTGCTATTCTCCTTGACCTGTGGGTGGCGATGTTGTCCCAAGTCGAGGTAGAACCACTGCCGCAGTGCTACACCCTTTTTGTCCTGCTCCGGCGGTGGTACAACGGGGCGGGGAACCTGCTGTGGCTGCTGGAGGAGGAGATAAAAGGGGGAGACGCCCTCGCCACGAGGTCTTCTTGCTATCCCGCGCCCAGGCACCCTAGGCCTGGGTGCTGGCGGTCCGGAGTCCTGGCCCAGGTGCCCATGGCCTGGTCGGAGCAGTGTTGGCATCCATCTCAGGCACCTTAAGCCTGGGGTGAGGTACTACACCGGAGGCCTGGGGCCCAGTGATTTCGACTGGGCTCCGCAAGGGCGGATGAGTCCGAGGGACCCTGAGGTGGATGGGGCCTGTATCTGAGGTGAGGAGGCCGGAGAGGTTACCCTTCTGAAGAGCATGGAGCAGCATCAACCCGGTGACGGAGGGGCCTCAGGTAAATCCCTTGGAGGGACATCTTCCCCCTGACAGGGGCTGCAACGCAGCGAAGGTACTCCAGTTTATGTTCTCTAGAGTCGCTGGTAGAGACTCCAAAGATTCAAGTTCTCTCTCAAGCCGATGGCTGTAGCAACCGCTGGTGAAACCACAGTGGTTTAGTTTGATTGTTAGGACTGTGCCTCGACCTGTTCACCCCACCGTATTGAACTGTTTTATGGGTCCCAACCAGTCGGCTGGCAAAGGACTGTTTATTTGTGTGCTATAATAAACAAGGGTTGGACCCTTATCGGTGATTGGTACTCTGGTTAATGGGAGCGAAGGGGAGTGTCAGCACAACATACTTGGCTCTTAAAGAAGCACACAGGCCCGAGGAGAACAACAGGTACTGGCCTTCACCTCACCCGCTGCAATGGGGAGGACATGGGCCGTAGCGCATCTCACTCTCGCATACAAGATACCCCTAGATAAGAGCTATCGGATAACCGATTCACAAGAGAAGGGAGTGAGGCCGCTACATTGGTATCTGCGTACCTGCACTAAAGTTGCACCATAACGACACTGGAACGACACTGCAACTGCACTTTGAGAGGGGGGGTCTCCTTCTCCCTCGTCTCCTCCCTCTTTTGTTAATTACGGGAGGGGGGGAGGTTGATACACGCACGAGTTTGAAGTAGGGAGCCTATGTGGCTCTTTCACAAGGGAAATTGTTTACTAAAATGCACAACATTAAGGTTTTTGAATGAGTGGAATGTATGTAGTAAAGTGAGAGTAGAGGTAGAGGTCACAGGCGTAGCCCCAGTGGGACGCCTAGATAGGCAAGAGAAAGGGGGGGAGGGCGATAGGGAATACACACCACAAAAAATCGTACTATGGATGTTGCTAGGAGCAAGGGCAGAAGGGGCTACAGGGCGATGCGGGAAAGAGGAAGGGGCGGGAGCTAGTGTTTGTTATATATTCTGTTTTTGTTTTTTCTCTTCCTTTCTTCTAGCCTTGCTTGCTATTGTTACCCTTAAAACTTTTGATGCAGGATAAGACGTTCAGCATAGTCTCATGGAACGTCTGCGGCCTAGGGGACCCAGCTAAATGAGCTTCGGTCATGTCGGCTCTGGAGGGGAGGGGGCCTGGTTTGCTCTGTATACAGGAGACGCACCTAACTAGAGACAGTGTGAGATATATGCGTAACCAGAGGTTCCCATTCCAGTACCACTCTGTTCACTCCTCCTACTCGAGAGGAGTGAGCATAATGGTGGGGAGGGGACTGGTGTTTTCTTGCAGAGAAAGCTGCGTAGATGAACAGGGCCGATATATCTTTCTGGCATGCTCTATTGAGAATAAACCATATGTTCTGGCCAATATTTACATTCCACCCCCATTCAACTTTGAAGTCTTATATAGACTGGTAGAATTTACACTGGACAATGTGGGCACTCCAGTACTAGCGGTAGGAGACTTTAACGAAGTTTTAGATAGGAGCTTGGACAAATTCCCTCCGGGAGATAGGTCCAACAAGACAAACGAAGGCCGATTGGCTCGCTACCTGGGGGAAATGGGATTGGGGGACATATGGCGCATGCTCCATCCACAAGAGCGTCAGTATTCCTGCTTTTCCAGCTCCCACCTCACTCTTTCCAGAATCGATATGGCCCTGGGAAGTGATGAGGTGGTAGCACTGGTTAATAGGGTAGAATACGACCCTAGAAGCGTCTCAGACCACTCCCCGCTGATGCTTAGGATAAAGACAGGGGACATGTCCAATCGGGGAGATTGGAGCATCAGCCCATGCTGGCTTGAATTGATTGGTAACTCTGTAGAGCTGGCTAATAGACTAAAGGACTTTATACAAATTAACGAGGGTACAGCTCCAGCTGGAGTGGTCTGGGACGCTTTGAAAGCCTATCTAAGGGGGCTCTTGATCCAGCAGGTGGCTAGGGCGAAGGGTGAGGCTCGGAGATGGGAAGGGGATATTAGAACGGCGGCAGCACAGGCAGAGACAAGGTATATCGAGGACCCCACCGAGACGAGTCAGAGAGGATGGCTGGACAAGCAACAAATTTACAGATTAGCTACTATAAGAAAGGCTGAAAATAGGCGGATATTCCAAAGACAAAATCAATACGGCGAAGGTGAGAGAGTGGGCAACATGCTTGCCCGCCTGATTAGATCTAATACCCCTGTGGACAACGTAACATCGATTAGGACGTCAAAGGGAGAGATCTCCACCGAGGCTCCAGTAATACTAAATACATTTAGCGCCTTCTATAAAACCCTGTACAAGTCTAGGAGAGAGGCTGAGAACAGTCGATTCGAGGCCTTCCTCCGGGGAATGATGGTCCCGGTATTGTCAGAGCAGGACAAGGCAGCCCTGGAATTACCAATTACCTTGGAGGAACTCCAGATAGCGGTTGCGGGGATGCCCGGACAAAAATCACCAGGCCCAGATGGGCTCCCAATCGAACTGTATAGGAGATATGGTGAAATCCTGCTTCCAGATTTGCTGAAGACATCGGGGTGGGCACTAGCCTCAGGGAGGCTCCCCACCTCAATGTCGGAAGCCACAATTATCGCAATCCATAAGGAGGGGAAAGACCACCTGGACGTCTCCTCCTACCGCCCAATTTCACTATTATGTACTGACGTAAAAATTTTGGCCAAAGTACTTGCAATACGCCTCAATGTATGTATCCAGAGCCTCATTCACCCGGACCAGTCGGGCTTTATTCCAAATAGGTCAACGAGTATTAATATCAGAAGTTTTTTTTTAAATATACAAATCCCTGTAGCCAAGGATGGCACTAGAGCATTGCTAGCCTTGGATGCCGCCAAGGCATTCGACACCCTCGAGTGGGAATACTTGTGGAGGGTATTGGAGAGGTTTGGATTTGGCCCGATTTTTATTAATTGGGTCAAAATATTATACAGCGAACCCCGCGCGAAAATAAAAATAAATAATAAATCTTCAGACCAGTTCCAATTGGAGAGAGGGACAAGACAGGGCTGCCCCCTCTCCCCCCTATTGTTTGCCCTTGCAATGGAGCCATTGGCTATCAAGACCAGGCAAATGCCAGGATTAGGGGTTTTTGCAGGCCGGAGGGGGAGGAACGGATAGCATTATTTGCGGATGATGTGCTGTTCTTCCTGGGCGACGTTGAGTCCTCATTAAAAACAGTGATACAGATGGTGGAGGAATTTGGACGTTCCTCGGGCCTGGTCATCAACTGGGAAAAATCAGCCTTGCTGCCAGTTGACCCACTTGATGGCCAGGCCCTATTTGGAGCAGCCCGACTAAAAATTGTCACAAAACTGAAATACTTGGGGGTTTGGATTAGTGGGGACATAAACCAGTACGTAAACTTGAATATCGCCCCACTACTACTTAAATTTAAACAGAAAGCTGACATATGGAAACGATTCCCTCTATCAGTAGCAGGACGCTGCAACTTGATAAAAATGATATGGCTGCCACAACTACTGTATCTATTTCACAACTCTCCTACTTGGCTTGGCCAAAGCTGGTTCAAGAAAATAGAATCGCTCTTTAGGGAGCTGATGTGGAAGGGGCGGCACTCGAGGATCAGTTTGCAAACCCTGCAATTACCAAATAAAGAGGGGGGATTCTCAGTTCCCCATCCGAGATCATACTTCCTGGCCTCCCAACTCCAACATTTAGCGGGTTGTGGACTACCGTCGGAGGGTAACTCTAGTGTTAATATGATGCTAACAGGGGCTCCACACCGCATATTGGCAGAGGCATTGGAGGCAGACTCTTTTATCCATAGCTGCCCGACGGTAGAATTAGTCAAGAAAGTCTGGCAGGGAACAAAGGTTTCCATGGGATAAAGTGCAGTAACCGAGTTTACCCCCATATGGAGCAATAAAAAACTTCCAGAAATGAGCGCTATAGGAAAACAGATTAAAAGATTAATTCAGTTATACAGGGGTAACCAAATGAAAACATTCTCAGACTTAAGTAGTGAATTTAATATATCAAATAAGACCTTTTACAAATATCTCCAGATCAGGCATGCTGTTCAGGCCCAATTTGGGTCGTCAACACTAGTATGGACTCAGTCCCCTGTCCTTTCAAAACTAGCTATGACAAATACATCTAAAGGTCTGATCTCAGAGCTCTACACTAGACTGGGGGCAAGGACAATAAGCAGAGCAGGACCCTCTAAGAGCAAATCAGGATGGGAAAGAGATGTGGGGGGCAATTAGTACTGCTCAATGGGATAGGGTATTAGAGCAGGGTACCTTGGTCTCGATCTCCCCCGCGCAGAGAATATCCCACCTATATTTCCTCCATAGAGTTTACTACACCCCTAAAAAGATGCACAGACTTGGGTGGAGGGAAAACGACGAATGCCCTAGGTGCAATGCGACAGGGGATTTTATTCATATGATGTGGCGATGTCCTAAATTATTTAGGTATTGGGAGGAGATAATAATAAGACTAAACAAGACATTTTGGGACTCTGCTAGAACCGGTGGCAAAAACCTGCCTATTGGGAATAGAGGAGAGGAGAGTCCAGCCAGATACAACAGAGGTGGTTTTGAGGTGCTTATTTCAAGCACGCAAGTTAATTGCACAGAGGTGGCAGTCCAAGACCTCCCCATCAGTGGGAAGCTGGGTAGAGACAATAAACACAATGGTATGGAGTGAAAGGGTGCTATATATCAAGCAGAACAGGATCGGAAAATTTGAGAGAATGTGGAGGCGATGGTTGGATGAGGTGGGGTGTCCCCCATAGGATCTTTCCACCCTTTTTGCTTGTCTTTTCCTTTTTTTTTTTTTTTCTCTCTTCTTTCTTTTTTTCTCTCCTTCTCTGCCCTATGTTTCTTCTCTCTATCGCCCTTCTTGGTCCCCTATATTTACGTCTTTGAAACTATAGGCAACTCATGAATACATTACGTCTTAAGTGCAAAATGGTGTGGGGGAGGGAGGGAGGGAGGGAGGTTTGGGTGGGAGTAAATACACTCAGGCGTGATTGCATATGGCACAATTCTTTTTTTTACTTGTGCCATCACTACTCTTTCTTTTTCTATTGTACTTAGTATTGCATGTATGTACAATTGGTATGAAAAACAAATAATAAAAAGTAATTTAATCGAAAGAACTGGGATTCCTCACCCTGCATAGCTAGGCACACTGAATTTTCACAGTCTCCCAGAGTCAGAAAACAGTCCAGTATTTGTCTTTTTGTATTTATTAAGGGGATTAAACCTGGATGGGGAGTAGGGCTATTATGGAACTCCCAGAGTCAGTCCAGTACTTTGTTTTTTGTATTTATTGAGGTGATACAACATTCTATATACACTCCTCTGCTCCCTCCAGCACCTAACTTGCTTGCTAACTTGCTTGCAGAAAAAAACACAGACTCAGCTGGGCCACTTTAATAATTCTGGCAAAGCACTCAGCCAGATTAGAGTAAGAGCCCTTTACAGGCAGGGACCTGGGCCCCTTTGGCTGTGTAGCAAAGTCCCATGTCCAGCTTATATCCCTGTGGCCACTGATCCCAGCGCCATCTCCTCAAGCACTGCCAGCCCGCCTGGCTGCAGCTTCCCACTTCACCAGCCCTCATGGCTACCTCTCAACAGTCTTCCCAGACTTGCACTCTTCCCACAGTCTTCCCAGACTGCACACTCACCAGCCCACCTGGGTAACTGCTCCTGGAGATCTCCTGGACATACTGACTCTCTCCCGCTGTCCTCACACCTGCTCCCATGCCTCTAGGAAGGATTCCTCTGTGTGTTGTAGAGGGACCCTCCAGCACCCGAGCCCCAGGTCCAAGGTCTTTCCCTCCCACCAGACTACGGGGCACCCTCAAGGGCCACCAACAGCCTCCTCAGCACTCAAACTCTATCTCACTCCCCTGCTCGAATGAACCCAGAGTATTGAAGAGGTGCCAGCCCGCTGTCAACCACCTGCTGGGGATTTTCTGGGGCCCTCATCAATACTCCAAGCAGCTCCTCCCAGACTCCACCCTCTACTTCTGGAAGCTTCTTCAAGGTTTCAGAGAGTAAGGGGAGTTACCAGAGGTTCTGCTTGATGAGTCATCCAGCCTCCCTGTGTCACTCATCCCTGACCCAGGTTCAGCCAGGCCAATTTACCTACACTAACAACTATGTACATCTAGCACACTAGATGGTACTAAACTGACCCCCCCCCCCTAAAAAAACAGCCTGTCCCCTTGGCTGGGAAAACAAAAAGAATGACTCCTGCATCCAGGAGCAAGGGAATCCCATAAAAATACAGTGCGAATGGGAAAAGGGAAACAACTTGGATGGGGCTATTCACAAATAAATTAATCAGTATCAAAAATCGACATCTTTTTCAAAACCACATATGTACATTACATATTATTAACATATATACATCCTGTATAATGTTGGAAAATGTTCAGTCCATCACAAAACAGGGTGAACAGACGTCCACAATGATACCTGCAAACAGAACAAAGAGAAAAAAAAAACATATTCCTATCTCTAGCTCTATCTAATCTGTACAGTCTGTCAGCAGGGGGTTATGAGCCTGAATGACAGAGACAATCAAGTAAAGAAACAAATTATCTTTTTCAAGAGTCTCTGGTAGGAGGAGCCCCTCCAAATTTAGTAAACAGCACTAGGTCTCACCAAAAGTTATTCAGTTGAGAATGGAACATCCATCTGGAACAGGTCAGGGTGTTAGGCCGGCCTAGTCCATGAACAGCAAAGAGCACAGGCAGCAAACTTCACAGCTGAACTCTCCAAATCAGCTCTTCACAGGTAATAGTGAGGATTTAGAAATCTCTTCAGGTTGCCATCAGCTCCTCTAACCGCAACAGAGTGGCTCTTGGTGGGCTGTCCTGCTTTTACAACCACCACCCTGTCTATGTAAATGGCTCTCCCCAGCCGCTATTTCTGATGAATGTCCTGGAACCGGTTCCAAGCTCGATTACAATGCGGTCCCCACAAGAGCTTGGGGACATGCATGTACTCCCACACCATATCATCCTCCCACTCTCCTCGGGAGTCCTTAATGATGTCCATGATGCTGAGAGGAACATAGGGGTAGTCCAGCCCTTACTCCAGAGGTGTTCTCTGCTGCACCTCCCGCTGTAATCTGGAAAATGGTGGCAGTTCTCTTGGAAGGACACAGGCTTTGGGCGACCTCACAACCCACTGGCTGTACTCAGTTGCTCTGGTCTTGGTGGTAGAGGGTCTGTTGAAGAACTTTGCCTCACACTGATTGGGATCTGCTCAGCTCGTTCTGTCCCTTCGGATGACCCTGGCTCACCCTTCACCTCGGACAGCACTTCCTCCTGCTCCTAAGTGGGTCCTCAATCAGTGGCGTCTCCAGCTTTCATATTTAGGGAGGGCACATGGGGGGACAGGGACAAAAGTAGGGGGACCAACTATAAAATGCAATTATATATATATATATATATAGATATATATATATATCTATATATATATAGATATACGTATATAGATATATATATATATATATATATATATCCTGGGGCCCTTTACTACGATCCCACAACGGGCCCTTTCACATGTTCTGCAGTGAGCTCCCTTCCTACTATACTGGGGCCCCACCAGGGTGGCAGAAAACAAGAGATATATGTCACCAGCACACCAAGAAAATATAAGGGTCCAAAGCAGTGAGAGAACCATCAGGGTTGCAAAGGTTGTCTTGCCACCGGGCCCTGGTGTTCTGCCACTGTGGGGTTCCCCAGCTGTCCTGTCCCTGTTCTTGACAGCGCTGGTCTGGCATCTGTCTCCTTGGCACCGGCGGCAGTCTATTAGGACCTTGTGCTGGTGACATTATGCGTGCATGTAGGGGAAGGCTGGCACTATTGGTTATAGAGAGCCGAGCCCCCAGCTGGTCACCTAGCAGCAGTAATCCTGTATAACCTTCTCTGTTGACATGTTGATCGGGATGTGATCCAGGTGATGCTCCCAGTCAGATCTAATAAACACAGTATTTATTAGCATCAAGAGTACAACCACATATATATATAATCAACTGTATGTTCAGCAGCCATGTGGGCTCAATGCCTGTGAAGTGTGGGCTTTGATCAATAAAATCACTGATATTTAACACTAGGATTTGACTAGGAGCATCACCTGGATTGCATCCCGATCAGCATGTCAGAGAAGGCTCCACTGCTGCTAAGCAACCTGCAGGGAGCTCAACTGTCTACAACCAATAGAGATGGGCTCGGGTGTGTTTGAAATCCCACATGCCCGATCCCGCCAGGAAGCCAACACTCCACAGTGCTAATCACAGCCAGTGAGACATTTCCTGATCTGTGCAGCTGCGGACCGGGAAATGTCTCACTGCCTGTGATTAGCGCTGTGCAGTGTGGGCTTCCTGGCAGGTTCTGGCATGTGGTATTTTGAACATGCCCAGCCCATCTCTAACAACAAATTGTGCTGGCCCTCCTGTACATCAGCCCCATAAAGAAACCAGCACTGGGTTCCAATGTGCTGCCGCCTCTACCATGGAGACAAAGGACAGCAACTCTGGTTGTTCCAGCACTGGTCCACACTGAGAACATTCCCCCATCCACCTATAATGTGTAGATGGGGGAATTGGATCATTTCCTTTTTTTTTCATTCAACCTAATAGTTGAATGAAAAAAAGTGATCAATGTATGGGCTGCCTAAGAGCCAAGACCAGCCATAGACAGTTTAAATCTCAGCTGGTTCAGCAGGAACTGGCTGAGATTTGAACCATTAATCAGCAGATTCTCTTATGATTATCACTAGTGGTTGCTATAGCCACTAGTGATAATCACTGTTTGTCGGGAGAATACAATTGCTGGGCAGGAGGGATATTCCCCTGTCAGCACTGTCTGTGTTGATGGGGGAATCATGCAAGTTTCTTTCCTGAAATCTGTGGATGCAGGAAAGAAATCTGCACCGTATATTACCTGCCTCACTGAAAGTGAAAGTAAATTGTAAGGTCTTGAAAGAACAGAAGAGAGGTGCATGCCTGGAGTCTAGCAGTGCAGTCATGCAGAGTTAGAGCTCCACACCGTTTGGGAGGAGAGCCAATATTTCCACAGAACCCGCAAGTATTTGGACATACCCACGGGGTTAAGCTAGTACCCGGGACTATTCTGGTCAATTTGTGGGGGAAACTATGGCTTTGGGAGGCGGCCGTGCGAAGTTAAAGAATCTCCTCATGAAGGGGAAAACTGCAGCTAAAATGGCACCTCCCCCCTCTTCATACACAACCTCTATGCGCTCTCACAGACAAAGCCTGACACAACTTGATTCCCCAGCTGATTCTGACAGTGAACTATTTACCTCACAAGACCCCATACAGATTTCTCATGTAACTCCAGCTGTATTAAAACAATTTGAACACATGTTGAACAAAGCCTTAAAACAAACATCAGATCAAATTACAGCTAATCTCACCAGAGAAATAAGAGAACTTGGTAAGCGCACAGCAACACTAGAACTTAAAGTAGATGATTTGGAAAAAAATTCTCTTGAACACTCTATGGAAATAGAGAACCTCAAAGAGGAAAACTTATTGCTTCAAACCAAACTTGAAGACCATGAGAATAGGGCCAGAAGGTCTAACCTACGTATCAGGGGAATTCCTGAAACTATCACTGACCTACAATCCACCATAACTGCTTTGTTCCAGGAATTGCAACCAGCCATTCCTACTGAGAGGTTAGAATTTGACAGGATCCACCGAGCCCTGGCTGCAAAAAAGCCTGATGGCCCCCCATGCGATATAATAGTGAAATTACATTTTTATCGCACAAAGGAACAGCTCCTAGCGTCTGTCAGGGACAAAAAGCAGCTGAATTTCCATGGCAATGACTTTCAATTATTTGCTGACTTGTCCCAGATAACGATTGCAAAAAGGCGTGCAATGAAGCCCCTTCTCCTGGAATTACAGCGCCACAACATCATCTATCAGTGGGGGTTCCGATTTTCCCTACGCTTTGCCTACAAAGGGAAGAAATACACCTGTAGATCCTTTGATGAACTCCAGCAAACCCTCTTGGACCTGAATCTCATGGAACCAGTCCCACGAAATACCCCAACCCGCAGGAGATCAACATCTCTTTCATCCACAGGAAACCCTTCCCATCCCAACCTGAACAATGGTACCCATCCAACTCACAAGAGAGGTCGCTACACATCACCTCCTCAGGAACGAAATGATTCTATGGACTGAAGGATGCTCCTATAACTGTGAAATTGACTCTTTTTTCACCCTTTCTAGTCTTTCTAAAGAATCTCAGGGCTTCACCTTATCCCTTTTAGTTCTCTAATTCAAGACGCTACATCCTGTTTCCCTTTTTGTCCTCCAGATTTGCATGCTCAACCTTTTACTTTCAATTTTCTCTGTTTCAGTTGACTCACCAAGACTGCATTTACAAATTATAATCATAGTTTTAAGTTCTTTGCTTAACCCATTGCATGCATAGTGTGTTTTTTTATTATTTTTATATTTATGTATGTATATATGTGTGTGTGTGTGTGTGTATGTATGTATGTATATGGGTATGTATGTGTGTGTGTATGTATGTATATGTATATGTGTATGTATGTGTATGTATGTGTGTATGTATGTATATATATGTGTGTGTGTATGTGTATGTATGTATGTATATGTATGTATATATATATATATATATATATATATATATATATATATGTATGTGTGTGTGTATATATATATATATATATATATATATTTTATATCCTAGATAATTTTTGTCCCAAGTAATGGACATAACTGTAAGGTCTATTGGCATTCATAAGATGTATTATGACCAAAGGTCCCATTCGTTTTAATTTTTATGACTTTGCTGACCGCTAGCCTATCATTAGGAAGTTTTAAGGTAGTTTTGGTACTGTAATTTTAGAAATTCCTCACTCTACCTTTCCTGGTAGATCCTTCTGTTATACCCTTATTGTTAAATGATCCAGTTTTCACCCCCCAAATCCCTTAATCACTACCTTAGCACATCTTACTTCCATACCAGGAAACCCTGGGGTAGTCAGATGCCATTCTCTTATTTCCCATTTCCCCTGTTGCCCCCTTTTTAACTAATTATAGTTAACTTTAATAGTTTTCATTATAAGTCGTGTGGTTTACAGTTAGGTACATTATTAAGAAGCTTTCATTAGAAGGCTCTCCTCCCACGAACGGGAGATCCATGCGCCCTATTTTGCCTCCCTCATTCAGCCACATAATATGTGGAAGTCTGACGGAAGCACCCTTTCCCCTGAGGGTGATTTTTGTCCCCACTCACGGGATATGTTTGAATGTGTTTTTCTGTTGAATTTCTTATTATTTTCTCTAACCATTTCTGTTTTATTTATTTTCCTCACTTCAGTACTCACCTCTATTCCTTTTCTCTCCTCTTTCTTCAAGTCCACCTGGATTGTATCAACTGACTTGAGCAGCCCGATTATAGTACTCATCTTCAATCCTCCTTTTCTCCCCCTCTTCGAGTTCACTTGGATGGCATCGAATGACCTGAATAACCTGGTAACGGGTAAGTCCCCTTTGTCCATCCGACTGCCATGGCACCATTAAACATTCTGTCCCTGAATGTTCAGGGACTAAACATCCCCCAGAAACGAACCAAGGCATTCCGTATATTTCATGCCAAAAAGGCTCACATAGTTTGCTTACAAGAAACCCACTTCACAAATACCTCCACACCAAAATTTATTTCCAATTTCTATCCGCAAACATATACGGCCTCGGCTGCCTCCAAGCAATGGGGTACTCTCATAGCCTTTCATCGCTCTACCCCATTTACACTTCAATCTCAAATAAAAGATCCTGAAGGACGTTATCTAATTCTTACGGGCCACATTGTTGACCAGGCAATAACAGTAGTTTCCTACTATGCACCAAATAAACAACCTAATCCATTTATGTCACATTTACTACAAGTTGTGAATGATCATAAGATAGGAACAGTTATGCTGTGTGGTGACTCTAACCAGGTCCTCCTCCCATTTCTGGATAAATCCGCATACACACCATCCCAAATTACATCTAAAAAATCTTTTTCACAAATTCTATCCAAATATAACTTGGTTGATTCATGGAGAGAAGTTAATCCAACTAAACGGAAATATACCTACTACTCCCACCCACATAAAACATTTTCAAGGATTGACCACATATTCCTGACCATAGGTATGCTCCCTGAAATCATAGCAGCAGATACAGTCCCTATCCCATGGTCCGACCATAATGCAGTACTTACTTCCATTAAATCAACATTACCCAAAGGCCACGACCCTACTTGGAATCTCCCAGATATCCTACTCAAACACCCATCTCATCGCCAAACCATTAAACAAGCCATTAAAGAATATATAACCCTCAATTCTAGCCCAGAAATTAGCACACTAACTCTTTGGGAAGCCCATAAACCAGTTATACGTAACACAATTCAGAAACAATCAGCCATATTTAAACGCGAACGGAAGACACTGGCTCGTAAACTGGAAAGGGATTTAATACAGCCTTTATAGCCCATCAAGACAATCCATCAAAATTAACAAAATCCCGATTAGACAAGACTCGAGTTGCATACGATCTATTTCTTACTGAAGCAGTGGAAAAATCCTATAAACGTTCAGGACACAACTATTTTATGAAAGCCAATAAATCGGGTACCTACCTTGCACGTACACTCAATTCTCTGAACAAACCCTTCAAACCAATTCGCCTAAAACTGGCAAAAGATGTCTACACTTGCAATCCCAACAAAATAGTTCAGAAATTTCATTCACATCTGACCTCATTATATACTTCATCTAATAACTTCAACCCGAAAACAGCAGATGCATTTTTCTCTGATATAAATCTACCAGAACTTTCCCTTGACCAAAAGAAGTTATTGGAAGATAATATTACATCTAATGATGTCGTTGGAGCCATCAAAGATCTTAAAATTAATAAGAGGCCAGGCCCAGATGGCTACTCAACCTTATATTACAGAACCTACGCAGACATACTATCACCAATCTTAGCGGAAGCTTTCAATGTATTATTAGAAGGGAAATCTTTTAGACAAGAAACTTTAACTGCCATTATTTGCATGATTCCTAAACCTCTTACTGATGATACCTTATGTACAAATTTTCGCCCTATTTCCCTTCTGAACTTAGACATTAAACTTCTAGCCAAAATATTAGCCAAAAGACTAAATAGCATAATAGGTAAGCTTATCCACAAGGATCAAGTAGGATTCATGCCAAAGCGCCAGGCGAGTGACAATGTCCGCCGGGCTGTATTGCTAGCTCACATAGCTAAAAAACGTTGTATACCCTCCTGTTTTCTATCCCTTGATATAAAAAAAGCTTTTGACTCCATATCGTGGCCTTACCTCCACTACACATTGCAAAGATGGGGCTTTGGCCCTCACTTCCTAACATGGATCGCAGCGCTTTACAACAGACCAATCGCATATATTAAATATGCAGGATACAAATCGAATTCATTTAATATAGAAAGAGGAACACGCCAGGGCTGCCCACTTTCCCCCCTTCTATTCGCCCTCCTAATTGAACCGCTAGCCCAAAGAATCCGCACAGACCCAACAATTACGGGCATAGAAACTGCTGGATACCATCATAAATTATGTCTATTTGCGGATGACATACTCCTATTTCTATCATCCCCACAAGTTTCTGGTCCCAACCTACTGCTCATTTTAGACAAATTTGCAATGATTTCGGGGCTTACAATAAATCTCAAAAAATCCAAAGCCTTAGATATATCCCTCTCCAAAGTGGAATCCGACTAGGCCAAAAATGCACTTCCTTTCATATGGACTGAGAGGTCAATCCCCTATTTAGGGATTCACCCGACAGCCTCATATTCAGATCTTTTTTACAGCAAACTATCCCCCACTCCTCAAACAAATAACAACACTTTTACAACAATGGTCACATCTCCCAATTTCATGGATAGGTAAAATGAATGCAATCAAAATGACAATCCTTCCAAAACTACTGTACTTATTTAGAGTCTTACCGATCCCTATCCCACCTTATTATCTTAGAATTCTCCAAAGACGAACATCAACATTTGTCTGGGGCTCCAAAAAACCCTGTGTATCGCTTCATACACTACACTTACCAAAACTCAAAGGAGGCTTTGGGTTTCCGAACGTCGCTAACTATTATAGAGCCGCACACATTGCTAGCCTCACTAAATATCATGCTACATATGAAATACCCCTATGGGTAATGATAGAAGCGGCAGAATGTGACCCTCTTTCTATTTCCAATCTATTATGGCTCCTACCTAAGGAACGGAAAACCCTACGTAACCCCATTACTAAATACTTTTTATCTATATGGGACAAACTTAGAGTTAAACATCAGTTACAATCTTCTCACAATCCTCTCTTGTCATTCCTGAAAAACCCTGCTTTCTACCCAGCATGGGTCTCTCCTAAATCATTTAAGGTCTGGAATTCATTAAATATTACTCGGCTAAGTAACTTAACTTCTCCTTCATCCTTCCATACATTTCCTATACTCTGTGACACCTACAACCTACCAAACTCTGAACTTTTCAGATACCTCCAAATTAAAAACTTTTACGCACCTTTGCTAAATACAAATGTCTCCTTAACCCAACTTACGATTTTTGAATCTACATGCATGAAAGATCCTCACTTAAGAGGCATTATATCTTCTATATACTCCCACATTTCCACTTATCCGGTTTAGATAAACCACCTTATGCACGTAAATGGGAGGAGGACCTGAAGAGAACATTCAATATGAATGATTGGTCCAAAATATGGTCTGTAACAAAATCTTCTTCACCAAATATCCTGGCGGTTGAAACCAATTACAAAGTTTTGTCTCGTTGGTACCTCGTTCCCTCCAGATTGGCCAAATTCACACCAAACCAAACAGGCCTATGCTTTCGGGGTTGCCCAGATCCGGGCACCCACTTACACATTTGGTGGTCCTGCCCGTTGGTGCAATTATTTTGGGAACAGATATTTGAAACTGCCTCCAAGATATTTGGTTTCACTGTGCAACCAGACCCAGCCACAGCCTTGCTCAATCTAAAACCTGATCTCATTACACATAAACAATTCAAACTCCTCATTCAATTTCTTACAGCAGCAAAGTAAACAATAGCAAAGGCATAGAAGACCCCTAAATTGGAGATATCCAAGACCATAAATAGAGTAAATGACTTTATGTCTCACGCCAAAATGTTAGCTATAGAAAGAAATCAAATTCCAATCTTTGAAAAGATCTGGGATCCTTGGATTAACCCCCTTAGCGGTAATCCCGAGTCGGGCTCGGGGTGAGTTTTCAATGCTAAGAGCGGTAACCCCGAGCCAGACTCGGGCTGCATCGCAGTATCCAGGGGAAGTAACTTACCTTGTTACCTGGATCCTGCGATGTCCTCCCGCAGTGTCTGCGAGCCGTGTCTCGCTCGATCCTCACTGCCGAGTGCCGAGCTCCGTTCCCTGCGACGTTGCGACGCACGGGGACGGAGTTCGGCGCCAAATTCAAAAAAGTAAACACATAGTATACATACAGTATACTGTAATCTTACAGATTACAGAACTGTATGTAATAATTACACACCCCCTTTGTCCCTAGTGGTCTGCCCAGTGTCCTGCATGCACTTTTATATAATAAAAACGTTTCTTTCTGCCTGGAAACTGGAGATTGTCCATAGCAACCAAAAAGTGTCCCTTTATGTCAAAAGTGGTTTTAGACCAGCTAAAAAACAGCGATAATAAATTAGAATCACTCGCAGAATTGAGCGATAGCGATTTGTGGGGAAATTCGTCATCAAACAAAAAATCTAATGACAGCGACAATTCTGCAACTGAGCAAATTTCAGTGTTTTTGATTTGATTACATTATTGAATAATTTTTATTATAATTACATTACTATTTTTTATAATTATTTATAGTTATTTATTATATTATAATTTATTATTTTGTGTTTCAAACTTTATCATACCCGGGATGTCTACTAGACTCTTGTTTGGTCAGGTTTAAGTAAGTAATTACTAAGAATCGCAGGCCTACAATACATAACACCAAATTTCCATGCAAAATAATTGTACCGCTTTTGGTACATAATTCCAGACAGAATCATACCGCCAGGGAGGTTAGATTTCACCTACCTTCTATTAGTGACAACTCGATTCTCATGCCATGGTAACCGGAGGACTCAATCGGTTAAACTAGCTACTAAACCAAATTTCTGAAGCTTGGGAGCTACCCTGCTCAATATAGTGAATTACTTAAACCCTCAAGCCGCGGACCGATTCATTCAGGCCATTCAGGTGGACTCCTACACTCCCCCCCCCTCTAGTTTCCTACTATTCTATTCCATCTATTTTACTTTCTATTATCTATCTAATTTTATTTTACCCTATTTTATTTTGATATCTTTACTTCTTTTTCTCTTTTCTTTTCTCTATTATTCTTACTTCATAACGCACCTTATTGAAGCTACAGTATTACTCTACATTACTTTTTTCGAAGATACAGATCAATTTATAATTAATATGTTAAATATTTCTTTCAACTACAGTCTTGAATATATTAGTACAAGGATTTATTTACTTTCTATCTCATTTAAGTCCTTATAGTTTTCATTAGGATATATTCTGTAGACCCTATTTGTTATTTTTCTATATTTGTAATAATTGGACAAATATCAACAACATGTATTACATATGATCTGTATGTGACTAATATATATGTCCAATAAAATGCTTTGACAAGAAAGAACAGAAGAGGGGGAGGGAGACAGATGGGGGAGAGAAGGGATGGAGATAATGCAGTTCAGTGATTACAATGTACTGCAGTCTGCAGTGCACACACTTACCCACAGTCCGGGCTAGAATCTCAGGCATCATTCACACACAGGCAGGAATGCTGCTGATTTTCATATTTCCCGCCCACACATCCCCTCTCTTCAGATACAGCATGCAGAGATAGTGTGGGTGGGACTGGAAGGAGGAGGAGGAGCTGTATTCCTCCCTGCTCGTATGTGAGGAGAGTGAGGGGGGTGGCTGGACTCGCTGGGCTGTGAAAGAGTGTCATAGACTGGCTTGCAGTCACCCCTCTCGGGAATTTACAGGCTGGTTCTCCTGTCCTAAGGACGGGAGAAATCAGTCTGTTTTTTCAGTAACTGAGATGAAGGCTTGGGCCCCCCTCCCCCCCTCCCACAGTGCTCGTGGAGTCCTTCCTGCAACTCGCTCTTCTCCGTGCCAATGAGGATGCAGGGAAAGGAGCAGATCGGGCGGCTGTGGTTGTGTGAGCGCTTGCATTATGCAGTGTCAGCGAGCAGAGGGAGGGGGAGGAATCCCCCGCAGGAGCTGACTGGGGACGCTCTCCCTCTCAGGAGAGACTATGTTACCCCAGCAGCAGCCCAAACGAAAAAAAAAATGCAAAAAAAAATATTTTTTTTTTTTTTTAGGGGGGGCACATGGTGGGGCACAACATAATGTTGGGGGGGCAGGGCACCCTCTGGTCCCCCCCTAGGGACGCCATTGTCCTCAATCCCACACCTCCTGAGCTACTGTGAGATGACCAGCAAACTCGTCATACATGGGCCCAAAGTCTGCCTGCAGTCTGGGCAACCCCCAGTCTATGCACCCCCTACTGGCACACCTAAAGACAGACTGTCTTCCAACACTGGCTCCTTCCACATGGGGCTGGGACAGTTACAGGCGCGGCCAGCATCTCAGGGACAGCATCTGGCTTCTGCTGGGCAGTACTGGCAGGTACCAGATCCCCAATCTGGCTGCAGGCCAAGGCAGACTTCTGACTTTCTTCCCAATGTCGCTTGTCTTCGCAGGGGAGTCATCAGTCTCAGACTCAATCCTGCCTTTTGTAGATGTTTCAAGTCCTGCACCGGCCTTCCGGGACTTCCGTGGCTGTTCCATGCAGAGACCTGACTGCATGTCTACACTGTAGTTGTGTGGCTCCTGTTCGTTCAATGTGAGCTTGGTGAGCAGCTCGTCACAGTGTTTGCACCGGATCCAGACACTGACCACAAAAGTCGGTATTCTGCAACCAGGACACAGTAGACATAGCCTCTCTGTCCCCTTAATTATCCTGAGAGTGAATCCCCCTCGATGCTCCAGCCTGACACCGGTGTTGACCGGTGTCAGTTCCTGCATATCAGGCAACCAGGTCAACGCTGGGTATACACATGCAGCTTCCACCAGCTTGCTCCTCTCTCTTGCTGCTAGTAGGGCATGCTGGGTCTCCTCTGGGGTGTGGCTCCACCTCCAAGCTTCCAGACTGGCTGGCACCCACAGCCCTGATTAAGCAGACCTTTTCACAAGCACTGTGCTTTAACTCCTTGTTAACTGTACTGAAGTTTCTGCAAACTTTAGTACAGTTAGCAAGGAGTTAACTGTGATGCACACACTGGCACTTGCAGAACTTGTTAGGACATGCCGCTTGGCACCAACTGTGCCCAAGCAGCTGGGAGCAGGTGACGGCAAGCTTTTACTGTGGTTGACAGGAGCAACAGCAAAGTCTGTAACACACGTCACACTGTAGATAGCAGGGTTAGGACAGTCATTAACATTAGCTGTGGTTGAGCAACTGATACACCCATCCCGCAGGTACCCACTGGCTTACCCTGATCACCATGGGAAACAGCAGACATTTTGGTGTACTCTTTGCTGTTCTCATCATGAAATTTCAGTATACAGTCACTTTTTCCAGCCTCAAGCAGACTGCTGGACATTTTTTAATCTGTAGGCGCGGTCGCCCACTGTGGTTTCCACAGTTGACAGCACATACCAGTTCTCACTGAAACAGCAGGTTTTAACACAAGTGTCTGTTCCAGCCACGGTTGGGGCGACTGGGCACACAGGGCAGCACTGGCTTCAGCAGCAGCTCCCAGTGGTCGCCAAGGACAACAGCACCTGGCTTTAGGCATACCGTCACAAAAAGGCAGAGAACATGAGTCCTTTTCCCTGGTTTTAACCCTCAATGGTCCCAGAACAAAGCACAGTTCCCCGGCTCGATTAATCTTTGTTTTCTAGGAGCAACAGCTGTGCAGGCTACCGTGGGCTATATCCCGGATGAGCCCCCAAATGTAGCGCAGCTCACGTAGGAGCCGCAATTAGAACTGGGTTTCCCTACCCTGCACAGCCAGGCACACCGATTTTTCACAGTCTCCCAGAGTCAGAAAACAGTCAAGTATTTGTCTTTTTGTATTTATTAAGGGGATTAAACCTGGATGGGGAGTAGGGGTATTATGGAATTCCCACTTGACTTCAGACAACTCTTCAGGGACAACTTTCCTTTATACAGCCTATATACACTCCTCTGCTTCCTCCAGCACTTCACTTGCTTGCATAAAAAAACACAGACTCAGCTAGGACACTAATAACTCTGGCAAAGCACTCAGCAAAATTAGAGTAAGATCCCTTTACAGGCAGGGAGCCCGGGCTCATTTGGTTGTGTAGCAAAGTCCAGTGTCCAGCTTACATCCCTGTGGCCACTGATCCCAGCACCACCTCGTAAGGCACTGCCAGCCTGCCTAGCTGCAGCTGCCCCCTTTGCCAGCCCTCCGGGCTACCTCTACACAGTCCTCCCAGACTGCACACTCACCAGCCCACCTGGCTGACTTCTGGAGATCTCCTGGGCATACTAACTCTCTCTCGCTGTCCTCACACCTGCTCCCGTGCCTCCAGGAAGGATTCCTTCATGTGTTGTAGAGGGTCCCTCCAGCACCCGACCCCCAGGCACAAGGTCACCACCTCCAGACAAGAGGGCACCCTCAGGGGCCACCGTCAATCTCCTCAGCACTCCATTTCCAACTGACTCCTGTGCTGGAATGACCCCAGAGTATTTAAGAGGTGCTCCCCCTCTCACCAGCCCACCTGCTGAGGATCGGCTGGGGCCCTCATCAATACTCCAAGCAGCTCCTCCCAGACTGGACCCTCTATTTCTGGAAGCTTCTCCAACGTTCCAGAGAGCAGGGGAGTCACCAGAGGTGCTGCTTGATGAGCCATCCAGCCTCCCTGTGTCACTCATCCCTGACCCAGATTCAGCCCAGCCCTGGCTCTCAGCCAGGCTAATTTACCAACACTAACAACTATGTACATCTAGCACACTAGAGGGTGCTAAATGTGCAAAGGTGAGGGCTGTGCTGGTGCAGAGTTAAGAGCTGAAGAAGATTGCTACACAGCTTAACTGTTGAGGAGAAGGGGTTCTGAGCATTACACACTCCTGAACCCTGCACTCTCTGCATAACTCACTCGTAAACTCTACACTCTCTGTATAACGCATTCCTGAACCCTGTATTCTAAGTGTAACACACTCCAGAACCCTGCATTCTGTGCAAAACGCATTCCTTAATCCTACATTCTGTGCGTAACACACTCTTGAACCCTGCATTCTGAGTGCAACGCACTCCTTAACCCTGCATTCTAAGCGTAACACACTGGTGAACCCTGTACTCTCTGCATAACGTACTCTTAAACCCTGCACTCTCTGCATAAGCATACTGCAGAATGAACACTGCATTCTGTGCATAACACACTCCTGAACACTGCACTTTCTTCATAATGCACTCCTG
This sequence comes from Rana muscosa, assembly GCA_029206835.1. Taxonomy (NCBI): domain Eukaryota; kingdom Metazoa; phylum Chordata; class Amphibia; order Anura; family Ranidae; genus Rana; species Rana muscosa. The sequence goes on along the minus strand of CM055123.1, from coordinate 13,567,819 downwards.
AACACTGTACTAGTCTCCTAGATGAACACCCTCCTGAACCCTGCATCCTGCACTCTATTCCTTAAATGCACTCCTGAACCCTGCACTTTCTGCATTATGCACTCCTGAACCCTGCATTCTGTGCATAATGCACTTCTGAACCCTGCTTTCTGCGCATACCACACTCCTGAACCCTGCATTTTCTGCATAACGCACTCCTAAACCCTGCATTCTTTGCTTAGTGCACTCCTGATTCCTGCATTCTGAGTGTAACACACTCCTGAATCCTGCACTCTGTATATAATTTTGCCACTGAACCATGCATTCTGAGTGTAATGCATTCCTGAACCCTGCATTCTGACCGTAACACACTCCTGAACCCTGAATTCTGAGCATAAGACACTCCTGAACTCTGCACACTACACATAGCGCGCTGCTAAACCCTGCATTCTGAGTGTAACATACTCCCTAATAATGCATTCTGAGCATAATGAACTGAACGCTACACTTGTAGTGTGCGTACCCACTCCTGAACCATGCACTTGTGTGTTATGCATTCCTGGCTTTACTTAATAATGCCCCTTTAAGACCCTCCCACTGGTGCAATTTGGCCACATCCACCCTATGACACACTTATTCTCTGAGAAGAAAAAGCCCTGTGTATGTATGTATGTATGTATGTATGTATGTATGTATATATAATATATATCTATATATCTATGCTACACACAGAAGGATTTTTATCTTAATGCATAGAATGCAGTAAGATAAAAAAAAAGTTCTGCCTTTACAGCTCCTTTAAAACATTGACATGGCTGTAGCTGCAGTCGTGAAGTTTAAAGTGGATGTAAACCCGAATTATTATTTTTTTTGCTGTCACAATGTAGAGTATAAGATTTAATATCATTTGTGCCAGGTCTTGCCACAAAGAGTTAATCCAGCTCTGAGCAATTCTCTTTTATTGTTCAGTGAGATAAAACGGACAAACAGAGTTACCTTTGTCCGTTCCACCCCCTTACTTTGAGTGACAGGTTATTTACATATCTCATGCACTAGCTTTAGACATTATTTTTTAATTCCCACCCCCCACTCTTTTTCTAAAAGTCATGTGGTTACTTTTCTGGATTTGACTGGATGTTCGTGATCATAGCAGAAGGAATCCACAGGAGAAAATGCATATTGACAAGGGGAGTGTAGAGGTCGGCGGGGAGTCTACTGACATCACGACTCCACCCACCGAGCTCCAGACAACAGATCCACCCACAGAATCTGCAGTTTTTTAGGTCTCATAACAGACAGAGGGGAGATATTTGACAGATAAGGATACATGCAGGAGGCATCTATATCCTTATAGCTCAGCACTATGGCAGTAGTTTAGAGAGGATGAGAGTGGGTTTACATCCACTTTAAGGTGGCCAAATGTTAATAATTTTTTTCCGTTCAACCAATGGGTTTCACAAACAACAAAAAAAAAGACAGAATTTCCCAATCCACACATTTGAGGTAGATGGGAGAATCATTCCCACTGTGCTATTATGCTCTGACAGTCATCTTCCTGTCAGAACACACTGATCAGTGTTGCTGGCTATAGCTAGCGGCATTCATTGTTCAGAAAAAACCTGACAGACCAGTTGGATGGAAGTCAATCAATAGGTCAACTTCTGTCTAACTACCCTACTAGTCTGCCCATACATGGATCAAAATTGGCAGAGCCCTGCTCAACCGGACAAATTTCGGTCCATGTATGGTACCTTTAATGTCAGAATGCCACTTTTTTTTCATCTGGTGATTGGCTGTTCAGTAAAAGTCATCTGGATGGCTCTACAGCTGCCAGATCTTTTTGCTTTCACTTCTACAGTAGTGAGAAGGGCCTCCCCAACCCACCCACTGCAGCCACCTGCCGCTTCCCTGTGGTAATTTCCAGGCTTTCTCATTCCTCCACAGAGCTTGGCTTCCACTTCAACACCTTCCAAAACAACTTAAATAACATCCACTTATAGGCCAATCATTACTATGCTTCCGAATCACATGCAAATCAGTGGCCTTTTCTTCCTCACCAGGCCCTTTAACTACAGTGTGTGACAATCCAAATTATCCCCCTGGCCTGGCACATACATTCCTGATAAGGGAATGGCCCCATAACGATGTATTAGCACACCACTTCTTCACTAAGGGGAAACCCCTCTAAATATCCCAATTAGAATCTGTTTCCACTACAGGTACCTTTCCCTGGAGGACATATAGACAAATCAAACACTTTCTGGGTTCTTCGCTGATGGCCTCACGGTCGACAAGACCGCTTACGCATTTCAAAACATTATGCACTAGAAATACGCCTCAACGCCACTTGATCTCACTCATATACCCTCTCCTTACAGAAGCACCTTCCCAAATCATTGACACAGTAAGAAAAGCTTGGGGAAAAAGAGCTTCAACTCACTCTTTCTGATAACGATTGGGAAAATATCAATGAATGTGTTCATAAAGACTCTTTAAATGTCGCAATACAGGAAAATTCCTATAAAATTTGATCCAGATGGTACAAATCTGCTACATACATTTTATCCAACCTGCTTCAATGTGTGTTGGAGATGTAGCCGTAAAAAAGGAACCATGCTACACATTTGGTGGAGCTGTGAGCATTTGCAACCATACTGGAAATCTATCCATGACACCATATGCCAGGTAACGTTGTACTCTCTGGATTTTTCCCCAGCCCAATACTTACTACACCACACTTCCCTCCCCAAACAGGATTAACATAAATCTCTTGCAATACATATGGTAAATGCAGCACACCTATGTATCCCAGTCCATTGGCTATCAATGCATACCCCAACAGTAGCGCAGTGGTTTGCTAGATTGAACAGATTTTGACACAGTTCCCCATAAACGTTTACTGTACAAAATAAGGTCTGCTGGCATGGACCATAGGGTGAGTACATGGATTGAAAACTGGCTACAAGGGCGAGTTCAGAGGGTGGTGATAAATGGGGTACTCAGAATGGTCGGGTGGATAGTGGGGTCCCCCAGGGTTCTGTGCTGGGATCAATCATATTTAATTTGTTCATAATCTACCTGGAGGATGGGGTAAACAGTTCAATCTCTACATTTGCAGACAATACTAAGCTAAGCAGGGCAATAACTTCTCTGCAGGATGTGGAAACTTTACAAAAAGATCTGAACATATTAATGGAGTGGGCAACTACATGGCAAATGAGGTTTAATGTAGAAAAATGTAAAATAATGCATTTGGGTGGCAAAAATTATGAATGCAATCTAAACACTGGAGGGAGAACCTCTGGGGGAATCTAGGATGTAAAAGGACCTTGGGGCCTATTAGATGATAGGCTCAGCAATGGCATGCAATGCCAAGCTGCTGCTAACAAAGTGTCAGAAACCATGAATCAGACCGAGACAGAAGAACCGTTAAATCACACTTGTTTAATAATAAAAATAAAAACGTAAACAGAGAAAGCGTAGTCAAAACATAGCCAGAGTTCAGTAACCGGATCGGGTAGTCGGCCAAGCCAATGTCCAAGAGCCAGCGATAAAGGTAGTAGTACAGCAAGCAGGATCTGTAGCCAGAGGGAACGTCAGTCAAGCAGGTCTTCAACAGGAATGCAGGAGAAAGTCTCTTGTGATGTTAACACAGGAGAAGGCAGAGAGCAAATGAACTGGAAGGCTTTAAGTAGGCAGAGCTGACGAGCAGGATCATCAACAGGTGGATCACTGTGGAGAGATGGGAGCAGGCAATTAGCTGACAGCTGAGCTGCCAGCACAGAGAAGGAAGGGCTGAGCCCAGGCCTGACAGTACCCCCTCCTCAACGACCCTCCCCCTCGGAGGACCACTGGGCTTGAGGGGAAAATGTCTATGGAAATCACGAAGGAGGACAGGGGCATGTACGTCCGAGGATGGGACCCAAGAGCGTTCCTCCGGACCATACCCCTTCCAATGCACCAGGTACTGTATGTGCCCACGGAACCTATGGGAGTCAACAATGGACTGTACTTCATACTCCTCATGGTTCTCAACCTGTATAGGGTGAGGACGTGGCACCGAGGTGGTAAAATGGTTGCAGACCAAAGGTTTTAATAAGGAGACATGAAACACATTAGAGATACGCATACTGGAAGGAAGGTCCAACGTGTAAGCCACTGGGTTTATGCTGCGAAGGATACGGAAAGGCCCAATAAACCGAGGTGCGAACTTCAGAGAAGGAACACGAAGTCGGAGGTTGTGAGATGACAGCCAGACCCTGTCCCCGACCTGGTAGGAAGGCGCAGGCAGGTGTTTGCGGTCAGCATGGAGTCTGTACCTCTCGTTAGCCTGTCACAAAGCCTCCTGGACTTGTACCCAAGTGGAACGAAGACCACAGAGCTGTTCCTCTAACGCAGGAATACTCTGAGGAACAAATGAGTCAGGCAACATGGAAGGTTGGAAACCATAATTCGCCATAAACGGGGACAAATGGGAAGCAAAATTCAGAGTGCTATCGTGAGCAAACTCCGCCCATGGTAAGAGGTCTGACCAGTTGTTGTGATGGTCAGAAATATAGCAACGCAGGAATTTCTCCAAGGACTGATTGGCTCGTTCTGCGGCCCCATTAGACTGCGGGTGATACGCAGAGGAGAAAGCAAGCTGAATTCCCAACTGCGCACAAAAGGCATCCCAGAACCGGGACACAAACTGACTTCCCCTGTCTGAGACAATGACCTTGGGTAGGCCATGTAAGCGAAAGATCTCCCGAGCAAAAATGGAAGCCAGTTCCTTAGACGTAGGCAACTTCTTAAGTGGAATACAGTGAGACATTTTCGAGAACTGGTCTACCACCATAAGGATAACTGTGTTGCCCTGGGAGTTGGGTAACTCCATAATGAAATCCATAGACAGGTGGGTCCAGGGCCTCACTCCATTGGGTATGGGTTGTAGGAGTCCCACTGGAAGGTGTCGTGGAGTCTTGCTCTGAGCACACACGGAACAGGCAGCTACGAAGGCGGTTACATTAGCACGTTTGTTTAATAGCAGTTATTAGTACACCATATTGCTATTCAGCAATTCACCAGCCTCTTTGTGCCTCTGTTCTAGATATGCTATACACTGGCATCAACAGCAGACCAGCAGCTTTTTGATTTTTTAACGGCTTGGGCAACTCAGGGAGCAGTATGTTTTAATGTATCAGAACTCACTTGTTTAAAACAATCCTTTTTTCAAAGTATGAATTACTTTTTCCTAAGAACTCTTTGATGGGCCCCCCAATTTGATATGTTTTCCTATTATTCTCATGCCTCTGATTGCAGTGAGATGACTGCCCTATTCAGACCTTTTTGAAACACCAGTGATACTTTCACATCCTGTGTCAGCCATATGCTAAGTCGTCCTAGACTGTTAATCCTTTGAAGGTATGTTCTTTATTCAATCACAGTGATGTTAGCAATTCTGCAGTCAAACAGGCTAATTTTTAAAACGTTTTCTTTTCCTTTTCGTTTGCATTCTTCAAAAATACACTACAACACCTGTTAAGTAACTCTGCATCCAGATAATTACAAAATTCTGCTGCCATTGCTTACTTTCCAACACTCTATCTATGTAAGTTTCCAGCTAACGAAATATTGCCTTCAATTGAAGGCAATTCCATATATTATTTTTTCAATAGCTTAATTACCCATGTATGTTTAATGTATTTTAGTTTCCTGGTGCATCCCCGTATTCCCCGCTATACTCACCTTCCTTGATCGGGTTCATTAGCCAGGGGCAGGTGGTGACATTCCACCACCCCTTAGTGGGCGGACTGTCCAGTTGAGGTGCTGGGGGGTTGGAGTAATCGCATCTGACATTCCGCAATAACACTTTCTTTGGTGAGAGTCATTGTTTACAGTCATTGACATCCATAAGTACTTCATAAATCTGTATTGTATTTTCATGTATTAAAACTATGTTCTCTATTGAAATTTAGAAGCTCCTGAAGAAGCGATTCTTCCAAAATCGTGAAACATGTAGAGTATCTTTTAATTTCTTCAAGAACCCGGTGGATACTTACCTGGGAGACAATCCTTCTTCTGTCCAGCGTGGGCAATTTCAGCATGTATATCCCCGCAATAAGTCATACTTACCTTTTGAGTGTTCTCCTGTGGTCATGACCCATGGTTCCCGTTTTTGTCTTTATGTATTTTATGTATGCATTTATTGATTTAATTGTATTTTATATGCAATATTAAAATTTGTTATATTTTTCTATAGCAGTGCCTACAAAGTCCATTCTTTCTATACACCCCTTTATACATCAGCACGTAGACTAGGCCACCAGAATTGTTGGGAATTGGCACAAAAAAATTGATTCTTCCCAGGGTGGCCAGCAGCCTTGGGAAAATGGTAAGTCTGGAGCACGGCAGTATGGAGACTCTCGGGAACAAAGCAGTGGTCACAAGGTTTCTCAGGAGGGGCATCGACCTGAGCAGCAAGAATTTTTATTTTTTTTACTTTAAAGATTTTATTGAGAAACCAAAGGTTTGCAGTACAAAATGATGACATATATCATAACAACGATAATGCGGTATAAGGATAAACAAAATCAGGGTGATAAGTCATATCACAGTATACAAAGTCAAAATGTACAATGTATAATAATAGGAAGTAGAAGCATCCATTACACTGCTTCAGGCTATATACTGCATATAAAGGTTAATTGACCAATGTATAACAGCAAAACCAGATAGAAGAGAACAGTGAAAACAAGAATAAAATAAAAAAAAACATAACAAGAAATAACAAAAAATCTCAGGTCATTCTTGAAGACGCAAAAGCCACTATGGGTTCCATTTAGCATCATGGACAGGCATGGAATTGTGCAGTTTGTGACATATTTGTTCAGAGCGCATGATTCAATCAATCCTCGTAAGGACTTGAGTAAATGGGACCGTAGGTGATTTCCAATTCAGGGCAACAGCCCAGTGCAGAGCAATACAAATGGTGTGCAACAGTTGACGTAAAGGTTTAGGGGTATCAGGGATCTTTTCAAACAATAAACAGTGCCTGTGTGTAAAAGCCAAGCGCCTCTCCGCCAGCTTATCCATAAGGTCAAGGGCCTCCCTCCAGGTGGGCAAAATCTTCTCACACTCCCAGAATATGTGGAGAAAGGAGCCTGGGCTAGCACAACCCCGAAAACAGAATGGAGAGGATTGTGGGAATATCCAATTCAGGCACTGGGGGGTGTAGTACCAGCGTGTGAACAGTTTAACTGCAGTCTCCCGTATTGTGAGAGATTTGGTACATTTCCGTAGGTTCTGCCAATTCCTCTCCCAATCTGTCTGATCATAGTCTAATCATAGTCTAATTCTAATTCGGACTCCCATTGTATCATATGTTTAAGTTTGGGACAGTCACTTTTGACTTCTATGGATTTGTACAGGGATGAAATTAAGCCACATTGTCTAGGGGAAGTCCTACACAGTGATTCAAATGTAGTATATGAATCTGAGGGCAGCTGTGCATAATGCATTTGGAAAAAGTGATGAATTTGTAAGAATCTATAGAATTCTCTATCAGGGACATCTTTTAGGGTTTGCAATTGTGAGAAAGAGATAAAACGTTCTCCTTGTTGAAAGTCCTCTAAAGCTGTCAAGCCCTGGTTCTTCCACCATCTGAATGAGTCAGGATCTGTGAAGGCAGACGGGAGTCTAGGATCACCCAGGAAGGAAGCCCCTGGGGGAATCCCAGAGACCATCGCCAGAGAAAATTTATGGCGGTTCCATAGTTTTAGACCCTGAGTCACCAATAGGTTCATATTGCTGAGCTCTGGAGTCTGTGGTCTAGAAGACCACAATAGTCCTGGAAGATAAATAGAATCCTGCTCAAATCTAACCAAGGGTACTTTAGGGCCCTTAATGTTCCACTGGACTTGCTGGGAGAGTCTACTTGCTACATAATACAGCCAAATTTGGGGAACTCCTAAACCTCCTACTCTATAAGGTCGATATAGTATCTCCCTAGAGAACCTGTAATGTCCTTATCTCTCCACCGAGACTCCTGTAATATTCTTATCTCTCCACCGGGGCTCCGAGATCTCAACCAACTCCATCACAGTCCGATGACTCACAGCGACATCACCCGGCTATACCTCTTCTCCCTACTTAAACAGCCGACACCCTTTGCTTGGTGTTCGTGCTAGGAACCTGACACCAGGTAAATAGCTCCAGCAGCTGACGACAGTCTTCCCTCACTATTGGGCCAGATAGAGCCCCTACTTCCATCTCACTATTGGGCCGGATAGAGCCCCTACTTCCATCTCACTATTGGGCCGGATAGAGCCCCTACTTCCATCTCATTATTGGGCCGGATAGAGCCCCTACTTCCATCTCACTATTGGGCCGGATAGAGCCCCTACTTCCATCTCACTATTGGACCGGATAGAGCCCCGACTTTCATCTCACTATTCAGCCGGATAGAGCCCGGCTGCCTCCTCACTATTGGGTCGGTCAGAGCCTCTCCAACTTCCAGCTTTTGGGCCAGACAGAGCCCCAGTCCTCTCACAGCAAGTATTCCTCCGTATACTATAACCTATTATCCTGTGTACTGCTACTTCACCTAAGTTTCCTCTGGAACTCCATGTTATGACTGTGTACTACCAAACTAAATAAAACCACTAGTATTCCCAAATTATCTGAGTCTCCCTATCTGATTTCTGACTACTTATAGTTAACTGTTAAGTATATCATATATACCTCCGAAGCTGTGATCTACACCAAACTTTATAGTAACATTGCCTGAAGCGTTACAGAACCTAGAGGGCCTGTCCCGCCATATAAATCTATTTAGGTGAGATTGAAACTTCAGGAGATATGCTTTAGGGATCAGGAGGGGTAGGGCACGAAATAAGTATAACAGTTTTGGTAGAATAGTCATTTTTACTGCAGTTATCCTGCCCAGGAAGGAGATATTATAGGAGGACCAAATTTTCAGTAAGTGTTTTAGATTGGTGATCAGGGGGGGGAAGTTTAGGCGAAATAAATTGTGATAATTCCCAGAGAGCTTTACCCCTAAATAGGGAAGGGAGGATTGGGCCCAGGAGAATGAAAAGGATTGCTTTAAAATTTTCAGCTCAGCAGGGGGGTACCCGACAATGGAGGGCCAGGGATTAACCGAAAGGCCGGAGACGTCAGCAAATATGGAGAAGGTGTGCAGAAGATTTGGTGAAGTGATCAAGGGGTTAGTGAAAAGGAGGACGTCATCTGCATACATGCAGAATTTGTATGTGGATGTGGCCTTACTGTAGCCTGAAATGTCAGGGTGTTGTAGTATTGCGATGGCAAGGGGTTCGATGGCTAGGGCAAAAATTAAAGGGGAAAGTGGACATCTCTGTCTAGTGCCCCTGCCAAGCTGGAAAAAATCAGAACTACATCCTGGGATTTTAATCTGTGTACTAGGATTCTGATAAAGGGCCTGGAAGGCTCCTAGGAAGTCACCCTGGAAACCAAAGCATTGTAAGAGAAGAGACACGTAGCTCCAAGACACACTGTCAAAAGCTTTTAGCATATCTAAGCTTAACATAAACAATTTCCTAGAGAAGAGGGTAGCATCTTGAATAATATTCGTCGCTAGGCATATATTATCTGTGATGAGGCGATGGGGGATAAACCCAGATTGATAAGGAGATATCAACGAGGAGATTATGCTCCCCAATCTGTCAGCCAGGATTCTGCTAAAAAAATGTAAGTCATTATTGATGACTGAAATAGGTCTAAAATTCTGTGGTAGGGAGTGATCCTTGTTAGGCTGGGGGATGAGGGACATATTTGCTAAAAGCATTTCCTCCGGGAAACCTTCACCATGTAAGACCGAATTAAAGAGCCGAACCAGTCTTGGGCTGAGTTGAATGGAGAACTTTGTATAGTATATGGCCAAAAACCCAGGGGAAGAACCATTTTTAAGAGATTTGATGACATTCAAGACCTCTGACTGAGAAATGGGTTCATTAAGGGAATCTAATTGTGAGGAGGTGAAGGTGGGCAGTGGGAGGTTATCAAACCAGGCCTTAGACTCCTCTGAGGGAGTGGCGTGTGAGGGCCCTAATAAAGAAGAATAGAACTCCTTGAAATTTTTCAGAACCTCTTGGGGGTGGGACTCAAACCCACCAGAAGGGGAGGTTAGTTTGTATATATGTGGAGGACGGGTGGACTGGTTAAGCTTTCTAGCGAACATGGTGGAGGCTGTGTTGCTATGAAGTAAAAACCTGGCTTTGGACCACCTCAGAGCCTTTTCTGTTTTAGAAGAAAGCAACGTGTCTAGTTCCAGCCGCTTCTGGTCTATGGGCCTTCTAGTAGATTCTAATTGCAAGGCAATAGGATTTTTATATAATTTATCCAACTCGGCTGAAAGCCATATAATAGTTTGTTTATTGGCTTTATTGCGGGCAGAAGCCAAGCTTATGAGTTTACCTCACAATACTGCTTTATGGGCCACCCAAACAGTGGAGATTGGGGTCTCTGGGAGATCATTAATGGCAAAATAATTTTCTTTGGATTGAGTCACTTCCATCTCTAAAACAGGGTCAGAGATATGAGCTTCATTGAGTCTCCATGTAAAAGGTGTGGGGGCCAATTTGATGAACTCTGTGGTGAATGCGGCAATGTGGTGGTCAGACCAGACGCAGCTATGGATAGACACTGAACTAGAATTAGCTAAAATAACAGGGGTTGAAAGGATATAATCTAGTCTGGCGTAACTATTGTGAGGATATGAAAAAAAAGTAACTTCTTTAGCCTTCCAGGTGTCTATCAGTTGGAGATCAATAAGTTTACGGGAGAGAGATTTGGGGAAAGCTTTAGATGTTGCGGAAGCATGACTTCTGTCTAGGGTGGGGTTAGCCACCATGTTGAAGTCTCCTCCTACAATCATATTGCGAGATTGGTATTTTTCTAATATAGACAGAAAGGACATAAAAAAGGTGGCAGTGGAGTCATTAGGGGCGTAAACACTTGCAATAGTACATTCTCTATTGTGAATCATTCCTTTGATAATGTAAAAGCGACTTTCCTTATCTCTATAAGTTTGACGAACCTCCATTGGAAGGGATGTGTGCAAGAATATGGCAGCTCCTCTGCTTTTAGAGGAATGGACAGTGTAGAAAGCTTGAGGGTAATTTCTATGAAAAAATTTGGGGTGGGAGGCTTGTGAAAAATTAGTCTCTTGGATCAGCAAAATTTTGGCTCCCAGTTGTTTGTAGTGAGAAAAAGCCTTACTCCTCTTTATAGGGGAATTAAAACCCTTCACATTATGCAAAATACACTTAATAGCCATGACAATTTCCATGTGAAGAAAGCCAAGGTGGGTGGAAGTCTCTCACCCAGAAATAATACCTTAATAAAAAAAGGCTCTGTGGATTCTGTCACAGGTGAAGGCCGCAGACTCACAGACAGGCAGGAGAGATTTAAACAGCCTGATGACATTAGGGATCAAATCAGTGACCGTCTCTGGGAAACCTTGCAGAAGCAAATTATTGCGTCTGTTTCTGTTGTGAAGGTCCTCGACTTGTGCCTGTATCTGGCTACAGGCAGTGGTCAGTGTTTCATGTTCCCTACTCAGATCATTGTAAGCCAGCGTCAGTTTATCATGTTTAGTTTCTAGCTTATCTGTACGGGTACCCAGGGCTGCTATCTCTTGGGACAGAGCATGCAAGGTTTTATGCAGCTCTGATTGAAATTTGGATGCCTACTTATCTCTAACTTTACTACGGCTTTATGCCTTATTACATTAGTATGATATCTTGACAAATAGTCAGATCGACGCATCTGCTAATTTCTTTTTTATTTTTAATCTCACATTTTTAAAAATATTCACTTAATTATCTGTGTGCATTTATTTATCATAGTGAATAGTTATCTATGTCTGTATGGACTCAATATATTATACTTGGTACTGTTAATGTAACCCAGATTTATCTATGCTTCTGTATTTTAGTATTTTCCTTTTATTCTTATTTTTTTTCCCCCTCTCCAACTTCTGTTCCCCTATTGAAATCTCAATAAAAACATTTGACAAGAAATTTGGATGCCAAGCGGGTGTACATCTTCTCTAGGCCGGCATCTAAGTCTGCCTTAGACAGGGATGCAGGGTACTCATAGCCAGATGGAGAAGGAGAGCCCGGGTCTGGAGGCAGGGAAAGAGCAGCGGCGCCATTTTGTGACATGCTGTACTGCTCCCTGGTGTGGAGAAGATAGTGAGTGAGAGATGTCTGGGGGGCTCCCACGGTCTTTTTCATGGACGAAGGCATGCACCGTATCTCACGCTGTGGGGGGTGATGATTAGAAGCAGTTTAAGGTAGTTAATAGCCCCCAGTGAGCCGATTCAGTCCCGCTGTGTGCGGAGCTCCTCTATCAGGCGTCCATCACGCTCAGCGCCGCGTATGCGCCCTGGAGCAGCAAGAATTTGTCTCCCAAAGGAGAAGTGAGACTGGTGCGAACCGTAGCCAGAATACGATCAGGAGAAATCACAGGAACTGGAGCCGACTCCATCTTGGAAGTGAAGGAAAATTGTTGTGACAAGGCGTCAGCCCTTACATTCTTAGTACCGGGTAAGAATGAGACAATGTAATTGAAACTCGACAAGAAAAGAGCCCATCGTGCCCTTCTGGGAGAGAGGCGCTTAGCCTCAGACAAGAATGTGAGTTTTTTATGGTCAGTAAGAATAAGAACCGGCACAGTGGTACCTTCGAGGGGATGCCTCTATTCTTTCAGGGCTAAAATGATCGCCAACAGCTCTCTGTCACCAATCACGTAATTGCCCTCCGCAGGTGACAATTTCTTGGAAAAGTAGCCACACGGATGCATAGCGCTGTCAGAGCTAGGATATTGAGACAGAAGGGCACCAATTCCAGTCTCAGAAGCATCAACTTCAAGGATAAAAGGCAACGTAGGATCAGGATGTGCCAACACAGCAGCAGAAACAAAGGTAGTCTTAAGACTCTCAAAAGCCTTAATGGACTCTGGAGACCAACTCTGTGGGTTACTTTTGGTCATATCATTCAGGGGCTTGACCAGAGACGAGAAGTTACGAATAAACTTCCAATAATAGTTGGCAAAGCCAAGAAAATGCTGCAGAGGACGTAAACCCATGGGTCGAGGCCACTGTAGGACAGCAGAACGTTTTTCTGGGTCCATCGAAAAACCAGCCGTGGAAATTACATAACCCAGAAATTTGACCTGTTCCCGATTGGAATTCACATTTCTCTAGCTTACAATAGAGATTGTTCTCTCTTAGTTTTTGTAGCACTCGACAGACATCTGTGTGGTGGCTCTCCAGGGACTTGGAAAATATGAGGATATCATCGAGATAGACCACCACAAATAACTGCAACAAATCTCGGAGGACATCGTTAATAAACTTTTGGAAAACAGCCGGAGCGTTACAGAGGCCAAAAGGCATTACGAGATACTCATAATGACCTGTTCTGGTAATAAAGGCAGTTTTCCACTCGTCGCCCTCCTTAATCCTCACGAGATTGTATGCCCCTCTCAAATCAAGCTTTGTGAAAACCGTTGCTCCCTAAGGGGGTCAAATAACTCCGTAATCAACAGAATCGGATAGGCATTCTTAATGGTGAGACGATTGAGACCCCTATAATCAATGCAAGGTCTCAGTTCACCACTCTTCTTCTTCACGAAAAAGAAACCAGCACCAGCAGGAGACGATGATTTGTGGATGAAACCCTTGAGAGAGTGCATCTGCAACATAGTCCTCCATGGCCTTATCCTCCAAGACCGACAAAGGGTAATCCCGGCCACGAGGGGGTATGGCACCAGGTTGAAGGTCAATTGCACATAATTCCAGCTCCAGCACCAATTGGCTGAACCAGCTGTACAACACCAGTGATCTAGGTGTATGTAAGGATGTTATTGTGACCACACCTGTAAGAAGGGCATTCTTCCCCCTCACCACCAATGTAAGTAGCCTTCTTCCCACTGACCTCTGATGAATTAATTTTAGCAGGGTTTCCCTAAGATATAAAAAATAATTTTAAGTGTTCCTCAGAGGGAAAACAAGGTTTTCAGAGGCTGCTGTAGACACTGTAAAATCCCATGCTGGCCAATAGTATGGCCAAACGTTTTTCCATATAGTCAAAAAAATCTCTGCTGAATCAGAGTTCAGACTAGTTGATCCTACCCTTCAACAGAAATTGCTTAACCAAATACCTATCATGTGATAAACCATTTTTAGAATTCTGTTGGCTTTTATGACTTTCAGAGAGCAGGATAAGCTTCACTGAGGTATATGTTTATGTAATTTTAGTTGCACCTTAAAAAAAAATGAAACTGAAAACACTAGTTAACTCCACTAACTCACAGTAATATTGCAAGCAACTATAGAAAAAGTGACCTATGTCTTTCTCAAATGTAAAATTAACATTTCATTATATTACAATACTAAAACCTTATATAAAGACCACCCTTCCCTTTTCATTGCTGTTAAATCTAATAGGTAATAAAATGCTACAACTCATAAAAAACGGTACAATTAACGTATGTGCTTCCTTTATGCATTTGTTGCTTTTGTGTACTTTTTTCTGTGCATCTCTACAATTTTATTTTTATTTTTTATTACTTCATGAAGCAGATTTTATTTTTTTTATAATGTTTTAAAACCGGTTATTGAGCAAAAAATTACATAAAATACACTTCTCTTTTTGCTGCTGTGTTCAATGTCATTACCAGAAAATCATCAATAGTCTGTTTCATGGAGCCCTACAGTAACCTCTGACAGAGGTCACTTGCATTTCAAAGTCAGTGTGTGCATTTTTCCTAGCAGGCGAGGGGCCCATAAGAGAAAACAAAGAGGCAGATGGACACCTGCACACTGAAGGGAGCAAACGGATGTACACAAACCATGTTCTCCCTCCTATTACCACCCAATGTGATCCCCTACCCAGGTCATGATGTTTCCTCAGTTGTTGCTAAACAATACCAGAAACTCAAGTTCTCTGGAGATCTGCAATCACAGAGCAGTTTAGTAAAACAATTCAGTAGAAAAAAAAATAGCAAAGTTCAGTCATACCCAATTAAGATCTTGGTTTGCAAAAAATGCATTGTTTGTATTGTTTCCTCGAGAATTATTATTGGATTATTATTGGATTCAAGGGAATCATTTCTAAAAAAAATCTAGGGAATTGGCAGGTACAGAGCATGTTAGCTGGCTTAAAACATTTTTCTATAGCTGGCTGCAGAAAACTGTAAATTTCTGAAATGGAGATGCAAACTTTAAATTATAATAGGCAGAAACAATGGAAAAAAATATATTGTTAAAAATTACCACATATATAAGCAGTGATCATACATACATAGAAATGATCAAATAGGTTTTGTAATTCAGGCAAATAAGTGAAGTGTTTTATTATTTTATTTGAGTAAATTTATGGATGCAAATATATCCACAGTGCACACAACCAAACAGTTCATCATAATAAAAAAATTAAAAAATCATGACATGGCACCACTATATCTAATTTGTAGGCTTGTGCAATTCATTTCGTAACAAATCAAAATTTGTCCGAATTTAGCAACTTTCGGACATTCTGAAGCATTCGAATTTCCGAACAAAGCAATTACGAATAAAACCGAATCCGAAATAAATTATATCGCAAATAGCGAATGCCCGAATGTTTTCGGCATAATTCGTTATGAAAAAAGTTACGAATGTACGAATCCATTCGAAGCACAATAACACTCTGCTCTGCTCTCTGCTTCTCCCTCACCGTGCTGAACTCCCTCTCAAAATGGTGTAATGGGGCGGAGGCTATAGCCGCATGTAAAAAAAGAAAGTAAAATACGAGATTTCGAATCGTTACAAATAACCGCTATGTATTTAGAAAAGTACAAATCCATTCGAAGCACATTAGGCATAATAGGCAGCATCGTGAGAGAGACACGGAAAATTACGAATCAACGAACCCAAAAAAAGTTACGAAAGTAGGAGTTGTGTCCAGAATCAACGGAAAACAATGTACTCTACCAAAAGTACGAATTATAAATCAACTAAAAATAAGGCTTACATTAATACGAATCATTCCGATTCAACAAAAAATGTCGCTTGCGAAAATACGAATTAGTCCGAACGCGAAAAATCCCGTCTAGCAAGATTACGAACGATTACGAATCAACAGAACCGAAAAGAAAGAACCGAAACTAAACAAATTTTTCCGTTGTGCACAAGAAACGAACCGAAACTAAACAAATTTTTCCGTTGTGCACAAGTCTACTAATTTGGTTGGGTACTAATGAACCTACCACTATATTTTGGATTGCTGGAGGAAACATTTGATGAAAATCAACATAAACACAGAAAGAAAGCTCAAACTCCATGTACACAGTGTGTCTGCTGTTGATATTAATTTCCATTAAGAAAAATCTGCATTTTATAGAAATGCTGTGCCATAAATAGAGAGATAAATTTGTGGAAACACTTCTATGTGTGACATATGTAAAAGTGTAGCTATTATGTACAATCTTTTTATGGGAAACCAGGCACAAGACTCAGCTCTTGCCAGTTCAGGATTTCCCCATCCATGTGCATTTGAGTTCTTATATAATATACACTTTTAGCAAAAAAAACTGTTGATCTTTGTAAGGGAAACTGCTCTTTGCTGCTTTTGGGCATTTCAATTTCAGTTTTCTATACAAGTATGGAAAGAAAGGCCTTAAAGGGGTTGTAAAGGTTTGTTTTTTATTTTCTAAATAGGTTCCTTTAAGCTAGTGCATTGTTGGTTCACTTACCTTTTCCTTAGATTTCCCTTCTAAATGTTTTTATTCTTTGTTTTCTTTGTCTGAATTTCTCACTTCCTGTTCCTCCTCAGTAAGCTGTTCAGTAAGCTGTTCTGGCTGACTAAACACCACTCGGATGATGGTGTGAAGTTTAGTGAGGAGAAACAGGAAGTGAGAAATTCAGACAAAGAAAAAAAACATTTAGAAGGTAAATAGAAGGAAAAGGTAAGTGAACCAACAATGCACTAGCTTAAAGGAATCTATTTAGAAAATAAAAAACAAACCTTTACAACCCCTTTAAACAAGGCACAGCCTGTCAAGCCACTCCACTGCCATCACTGTACTTGCTGGCTGGCAAAAGTGGCTGAAGGGACAGCCAGCCATATCACTAGAGGGGTAAATAAGTGTATTTACTGTATATACAGGTGAAACTCGAAAAATTTGAATATCGTGCAAAAGTTCATTTATTTCACTAATGCAACTTAAAAGATGAAACTAATACATGAGACAGACTCATTACATGCAAAGCAAGATAGTTTAAGCCGTGATTTGTCATAATTGTGATGATTATGGCTTACAGCTCATGAAAACCCAAAATCCACAATCTCAGAAAATTTGAATATTACAGGCAATCAATAAAACAAGGATTATACATAGAACAATATCGGACCTGAAAAGTATAAGCATGCATATGTACTCAGTACTTGGTTTGGGCCCCTTTTGCAGCAATTACTGCCTCAATACGGCGTGGCATGGAAGCTATCAGCCTGTGGCACTGCTGAGGTGTTATGGAAGACCAGGATGTTCCAATAGCGGCCTTCAGCTCTTCTGCATTGTTCGGTCTCATGTCTCTCATCTTTCTCTTGACAATGCCCTATAGATTCTCTATCATAGATTCTCTATGGGGTTCAGGTCAGGCAAGTCTGCTGGCCAATCAAGCACAGTAATCCCACGGTCATTGAACCAGGTTTTGGTGCTTTTGGCAGTGTGGGCAGGTGGTGCCAAGTCCTGCTGGAAAATTAAGTCAGCATCCCCATAGAGCTTGTCTGCGGAAGAAAGCAAGAAGTGCTCTAAAATCTCCTTGTAGACGGCTGTGGTGACCCTGAACTTAATGAAGCACAGTGAACCAACACCAGCAGATGACATGGCTCCCCAAATCAACACAGACTGTGGAAACTTCACACTGGACTTCAAGCATCTTGCAGTGTGTGCCTCTCCATTCTTCCTCTATACTCCGGCTCCTTGGTTTCCAAATGAGATGCAAAATTTGCTCTCATCAGAAAAGAGGACTTTGGACCACTGAGCAACAGACCAGGTGTGTTTTTCTTTAGCCCAGATAAGATGCTTCTGAGGCTGTTTGTTGTTCAGGAGTGGCTTGACAAGAGGAATATGACATTTGAAGCCCATGTCCAGGATCCGTCTGTGTGTGGTGGCTCTTGATGCACTGACTCCAGCCTCAGTCCACTCCTTGTGAAAGTCCAACACTTTTGAATGGCCTTTTCCTGACAATCCTCTCCAGGCTGCGGTCATCCCTGCTGCTTGTGCACCTTTTTCTTCCACACTTTTCCCTTCCACATAACTTTCTATTAATGTGCTTTAAAACAGCACTTTGGGAGCATCCAACTTCTTTTGCAATTACCTTTTGAGGCTTTTCCTCCTTATGGAGAGTGTCAATGATGGTTTTCTGCACAAATATCAGGTCGGCAGTCTTTCCCATGATTGTGATTCCTACTGAACCAGACTTAAGCCGTGTACACACGATCGGTTTTACTGATGAAAACAGTTCGATGGACTTTTCTCATCGGACAAACCGATCGTGTATGGGCCCCATCGGTCTTTTTTCCATCGGTGAGAAAAAATAGAACATGTTTTAAATTTATCCGATGGGGAAAAAAACGATAGCAAATTCCGATCGTCTGTGCGGAACTCCATCGGACAAAAAACCCACGCATGCTCAGAATCAAGTCGACGCATGCTCAGAAGCATTGAACTTAATTTTTCTCAGCTTGTCGGAGTGTTTTACGTCACGGCGTTTGGGATGGTCGGATTTTTGACTGATGGTGTGTAGGCAAGACTGATGGAAGTCAGCTTCATCGGATTACTGATGGAAAAATCCATCGGTTTAAAATCCATAGTAAATCCGATTGTGTGTACAGGGCTTTAGAGACCATTTAAAGTGGTTGTAAACCCCAAAATAAAAAAAATAAAAAAATAAATACCTGAAAGACAAAGGCATAATGAGCTAGTATGAGGGTGAAAGCACAAAAAGCGGCACTCTAAGTGCAGAATTATCAATAAAATTTAATGTTGAAAAGGGGGGGGAGCATGTGTATACTCACAAACATGAAGTAAAATAAGCATGTAGATAGATTCAAAGTCTTATCTGTGAGACAGCAGTATCGCAGGCCAGATGGTGCTGGTGGGAGCTGATGTATGCCAGCACCGCACTTCAGCTGGTGCAGAGGGAGGAAGGATGTGGGAAATCCACGACGAGCGGTTGATGGTGCTGCACACCGTGACTCCTGGAGATTTCCGGGTCAAAAGCTGGCCGTGACTAACAGTGAATATCCGGGTTGTTGGAGGACCAATAAGATCCGTGTGGCTTGGAACCAATGGGTGGTAAGCGCTTTCGGAGCATGCGCTCCTTCATCAGACCTAAATGGCCATGTAAAGTGAGGGCTCTATATACTCTGCTGTCACGCCGCAGGGTCCTAGAGCCCACACCAAACCAAAACCTCAACTTGAATATTACAATGCAAAGTGAACCACAGGAGCATCAATTGTGATTGAAAACGACAGACAATCACATCAAAGAGGTCATGAAAAGGAAGAATGTATTATTATATGAGTATATGTATGGAAATAAATTAGAATATGATATATAAAGAAACATTGTGCAACAAATGCACAATACAAAAAAAACGGGAATGACTAATCAACAATGAATTAGTCTGTAAATAAAAAATACTCAAAAAATAATACTAGAAAAATAAAATAATAAAAAATGAAAATGAATTGAAATAAAATGAAATGAAATAAAAATAAAAATATTATAAAATAATAATGAATGTTAATAATATAATAGGATACCTAGATTATGAATGAAATATTTGAAAGATTATATTATGTATTATAGTATATTCCCATATGCATGATAGTGGAAAATGCATATTGAGAATTAGTAAGAGACATTAATTGATTGAACAGAATAAAAATAATAATAATAAAATAATTATAGGGAAATTTAGTACTGAAATCTGTATGCTATTTGGAATTAAAATGGCTCACGTGTCAATACACCAAATCAAAGACACTATCAGTATGTGTCACATACCTGTGTGTGAGTAAGGGGAGGGAAAAAGGGGATTGGATGGGGGGGGGAGGAACTGAAAAAATGCACTAGGGGAGAAAAGCCATTTCAAATAAGATTATTGACCTCTATCTCCTCATTGAGGCCCCAAGGCGATAGAGTATCCAAGTTATATATCCAGAAAGTTTCCCTCCGGCAGAGACGTTTAAAACGCTCAGCCGAAGAGAACTTTCCGGAAATGGATTCAATGACCCAAACCCTAAGACCTGCAGAGGATTGTTCGTGATGCTTAAGAAAATGGAGGGGAACACTATGTTTATCATTTCCACCCTCTACGAATCGACGATGTTCCCCAAATCTTTTTCTGAGTGTTCGGATGGTTCTCCCAACATAATGAAGACCGCATGGGCAAACCAGACAATATACTACGAATTCAGTCGAGCAGTTGAAAAAACTAGAGATTAAATGAGTTTTCCATTTGACTGTGAACTCCTTTTGCCCATGATTGACATGTTTACACGTCAAACAGGCTTGTTTACGGCATTGAAACATGCCAACCAGAGGAATCAAACAGGGTTCACGCGAGAGTACGACAGGAACTGGTTTATATTTGCTGGGAGCTATAAGATTTTTGATATTCCTAGCTTTCCTATATGCAAATGTGGGTTTGGATGGTAAAATGGACTTCAGGTGAGGGTCTTCTAACAGAATAGACCAATGTTTGTTTAAAATCTTCTCCATATTTTTATGTTTGGTATGAAATTGAGTTATGAATCTAATTGGTTGAGTGGTGAGCTGATCGTTGGCTCTGTGTGACACAACTTGATCTGATAAATATAAATTAAATGCCTCATCCACAAGTGCAGGTGGGAAATCTTTTTCTATGAATTTTTGTCTAAGAAAAGACCCTTGTTCCAAATAGTCTTCATCCACAGTACAGTTCCTACGAAGACGACAGAACTGACTTTTGGGAATGTTCTTAATCCATCTCGGATGGTGACAACTGTGATGATTAAGAAATGAATTTCCAGCTGTGGGTTTGGTGAAATTTTTGGATACTATTTTGCCTTCTTTATGGTATAAAGTTAAATCTAGGAAAGATAATTGTTGGGAGTGATGTTCTGAAGTGAAGGATAGACTAAACGTATTGTTATTGCAATGTTGTACAAATTGTGTAAACAGGGGTTCTGGGCCATCCCAGATGACAATAATGTCATCTATATACCTCCCATAAAAAACAATATGGGAGGTATATGGATTGTTGTGCCAGATGTAGTTGGCTTCCCATAGTCCCATAGTGAGATTGGCATAGCTGGGGGCAAAATTAGCCCCCATAGCTGTGCCCTTAGTCTGCAAATAAAACTCACCATCAAATTCAAAATAATTGTGAGTTAGACAAAATTCTGTTGCTGCCAAAATAAAGTCTGCCTGTCTGGGATTGAGTAAGGGATCCAAGGACAAAAAGTGAGATGTAGCTCTGAGGCCAATATGATGCGGTATGGAAGTATATAAAGAATTGACATCTAGAGAAGCCCACATATAAGTGGGTTCCCAGATGTAATGAGTCAATTGTTCCAAGAGATGGACACCATCTCTAATATAGGATGGAAGATTTTGTGCCAATGGTTGCAAAAACTGGTCTATATATAAAGAGATGGGGCTGGTAATGCTGTCCATGGCAGCAACTATTGGCCTACCAGGTGGGTTGATAGAGTCTTTATGAATTTTTGGTATGTGATAGAAGTATGGGGTCGCAAAGAAGTCTTTCCTGAAGAAGGCATATTCAGATTTAGTGACTATATCATCTTCCTTTGCCTGAGTGACAAGTGTAGTGGCTTCAACAGTAAAAGCAGATAGGGGATTGGAACGAAGTTTTATATATGTCGATGTATCAGATAAGAGACGTTGAGCCTCTGTGAGATAGTCGCTTTTATTTTGCACAACTATGCCTCCACCTTTGTCTGCAGTTTTAAAAACTAAATCGTGGTGCTCGGCTAGATCATTTAATGCCGTTTGTTGATTTGAAGTAAGGTTTCGATGATTGGAGTGGCTGGTGTGAGCCTGTTTGCAGAGTTGGGTAATATCAGAATTAACTACTTGATAGAATGTTTGTAGGTATGGACCCTTAACATGTATCGGGTTGAATATGGATTTGGGTTTGAATTTTGTGTGTTGCACTGGGGGAGAGGTAGATAGATGTTGTGTGAAGAGAGCTAAATCCTCATCTTCATCCCCTTCCCCATAATGATATAATTCTTTTAGTATAGATAGATCGACTGGATTTGGACTGACCGGGCAGGTGGACATAGCTTGGGAGACAGAATTAGGCAAGCATACTGTATCTTTGAGTGAATTGATATTGTAGTACCTTTTAAAAGTCAGAGTGCGTATGAAGCTGTGTAAATCTTTGAATAATGTAAAAGAATTAGGCAAAGAGGACGGAGCAAAGCTCAATCCTCGTTGTAAAATGGAGATCTCAGAATCTGATAATACATGAGAAGATAAATTGAAGATCTTTATGGTTTGTGGAGCTTGGCCCTTGGATTTATGTCGATATCTTCCCCCTCGCTTTCCTCTTCTTCTAGTTTTCTTTTGCTTGTTGGGTAATTTTGAGGTTGCGAGGGGGACTGTACTAAAAAATCTAAAGGAATGGGAGTGATGGAATTTTCTAAAGAAGGTGTCCTAGTAGTACTCTCAATGGGTAAGGGTATCGTAGGATCTTTAGTAACACTGGCAGATATGGGCAAAACTGCCGGACGGACTTGGTTTCCCTCAGAACCAGAATCTACAGCGAAAAAATTGTCTTCTGAGACAGTGGTTGAAGAGGCCCCAATGGTATGGGTCAAAGGAAGGGGCCCATTATGGGAGGAGGGGATAGGAAGAACCCTAAGATTAGCTGAGGAAAGGGAAGTACAATTATTGTGATTGGATAAACTCACTGGTGGAGGTCTGGGTATGTAGTGTTTCTTAAATCTGTTATTATGATCACGCTGAGGTTTAGGAGTGAGGGGACGGAATCCTGCATTGTGCGGGTTGAAAGGTAAACCATGTGAGTGGAAAGGAGCACTCTGTTGATGAACAGGAAAAAGTGGCCCACCATAAGAGGCCAAATTGTGATCCCTGTGCTGAGGTCTCCAATCCATAAGGGGCATGAGTGGTGGACATGGATGAGAAGGTGGGCCCACGGGGGGTGTGCGGGATCTCTTCTTCCAATTAAACACTCTCCCCAGATTGAAATCATCAAGATCTCGCCTCATCTTACCCAACTTTGTTTCAACTAATCTATCCTCATCTTTCTTTGTGTGTTGTTTTAAGGTGTTGAACCAAGTGTTGGGCAGGTGGGACGAGAGTTTACTGAGGAGGGTTATATTGGTCTTGTATTGCTGTACTAACTCTGAAAATTTGAGATCTCGTTGTTTGGTGATGGTGAGCATCCATTTTTTGGTGCAAAATTCTGAAATTTGGGACCATTCGGTCTGTAGTTCTCGTGACAAGAAGGAGCATGTTTTGAGAACTCTAAGGCCTCGAGGGGAAATGGAATGGGAAATATATTGCTCTAAAAAGAACTTATCCCACCACTGGTGATTGGCCGAGATGATGTTCTGTTCAATCTTCCTAAAAAGTGTACAACAATCCTTAAAAACATGTTTAGGGATAATAAACTGATTTTGAAAGAAATTAGGTGGAAATGACGTATACAATGCATCTAAGGTGGAGTATTTGGCATCTTCTAAGTGTTGTAATAACTCCATATTGTAAAATTCAAGGGAAGCTAAAACAACAGAGGAAAAGAAGGGGGGGGGGAGGAAGGAGTTTTAGGAGGGTGGTTGTATATAGGAAAAAAACAAGTGTGTGTGCTGTGTGTGGGTCCACACACACACACACAGGCACCTATATAAATATCAAAACGGTTGCTGCATGCATATGCGTGTTTTCAGACCAAATATGATGTGATGTCACAAATATAACATACCTATGGTAACCACAAATTACAAAAAATACAAAAAATATTCTAATCTAAATGACTGTGATATTATCAACAAAACAAATACATGAACATGCATGTGTAATGGATTGAAAAAATGATATAATAATAAGACTGGCAGGTGAACACTAAAAGGGAAAATGCCAAAGTCTAATAACACAGCAGCTCAACTGTGGCTTCTTGAGACAACAACACATATAGGAAAAAGTTGGCGCTGGTGTTAGGGACAATGTAAAAGCTAAAAAGGAGAAAACAAATTAAAATCACATAAGACTATGAAAAAGTCCTTTTAGTCCATGTTAAAACACTTAGAAGGCAGCCCAGTGAAGATATGAAGCAAATCCTGGAAAAGCTGAGGGTGAAAGCACAAAAAGCGCTACTCTAAGTGCAGAATTATCAATAAAATTTAATGTTGAAAAAGGGGGGGAGCATGTGTATACTCACAAACATGAAGTAAAATAAGCATGTAGATAGATTCAAAGTCTTATCTGTGAGACAGCAGTATCGCAGGCCAGATGGTGCTGGTGGGAGCTGATGTATGCCAGCACTGCACTTCAGCTGGTGCAGAGGGAGGAAGGATGTGGGAAATCCACGGCGAGCGGTTGATGGTGCTGCACACCGTGACTCCTGGACGATTTCCGGGTCAGTAGCTGGCCGTGACTAACAGTGAATATCCGGGTTGTTGGAGGACCAATAAGATCCGTGTGGCTTGGAACCAATGGGTGGTAAGCGCTTTCGGAGCATGCGCTCCTTCATCAGACCTAAATGGCCATGTAAAGTGAGGGCTCTATATACTCTGCTGTCACGCCGCAGGGTCCTAGAGCCCACACCAAACCAAAACCTCAACTTGAATATTACAATGCAAAGTGAACCACAGGAGCATCAATTGTGATTGAAAACGACAGACAATCACATCAAAGAGGTCATGAAAAGGAAGAATGTATTATTATATGAGTATATGTATGGAAATAAATTAGAATATGATATATAAAGAAACATAGTGCAACAAATGCACAATACAAAAAAAAACGGGAATGACTAATCAACAATGAATTAGTCTGTAAATAAAAAATACTCAAAAAATAATACTAGAAAAATAAAATAATAAAAAATGAAAATGAATTGAAATAAAATGAAATGAAATAAAAATAAAAATATTATAAAATAATAATGAATGTTAATAATATAATAGGATACCTAGATTATGAATGAAATATTTGAAAGATTATATTATGTATTATAGTATATTCCCATATGCATGATAGTGGAAAATGCATATTGAGAATTAGTAAGAGACATTAATTGATTGAACAGAATAAAAATAATAATAATAAAATAATTATAGGGAAATTTTGTACTGAAATCTGTATGCTATTTGGAATTAAAATGGCTCACGTGTCAATACACCAAATCAAAGACACTATCAGTATGTGTCACATACCTGTGTGTGAGTAAGGGGAGGGAAAAAGGGGATTGGATGTGGGGGGGGGGGGGGAACTGAAAAAATGCACTAGGGGAGAAAACAACACACAAAGAAAGATGAGGATAGATTAGTTGAAACAAAGTTGGGTAAGATGAGGCGAGATCTTGATGATTTCAATCTGGGGAGAGTGTTTAATTGGAAGAAGAGATCCCGCACACCCCCCGTGGGCCCACCTTCTCATCCATGTCCACCACTCATGCCCCTTATGGATTGGAGACCTCAGCACAGGGATCACAATTTGGCCTCTTATGGTGGGCCACTTTTTCCTGTTCATCAACAGAGTGCTCCTTTCCGCTCACATGGTTTACCTTTCAACCCGCACAATGCAGGATTCCGTCCCCTCACTCCTAAACCTCAGCGTGATCATAATAACAGATTTAAGAAACACTACATACCCAGACCTCCACCAGTGAGTTTATCCAATCACAATAATTGTACTTCCCTTTCCTCAGCTAACCTTAGGGTTCTTCCTATCCCCTCCTCCCATAATGGGCCCCTTCCTTTGACCCATACTATTGGGGCCTCTTCAACCACTGTCTCAGAAGACAATTTTGTCGCTGTAGATTCTGGTTCTGAGGGAAACCAAGTCCGTCCGGCAGTTTTGCCCATATCTTCCAGTGTTACTAAAGATCCTACAATACCCTTACCCATTGAGAGTACTACTAGGACACCTTCTTTAGAAAATTCCATCACTCCCATTCCTTTAGATTTTTTAGTACAGTCCCCCTCGCAACCTCAAAATTACCCAACCAGCAAAAGAAAACTAGAAGAAGAGGAAAGCGAGGGGGAAGATATCGACATAAATCCAAGGGCCAAGCTCCACAAACCATAAAGATCTTCAATTTATCTTCTCATGTATTATCAGATTCTGAGATCTCCATTTTACAACGAGGATTGAGCTTTGCTCCGTCCTCTTTGCCTAATTCTTTTACATTATTCAAAGATTTACACAGCTTCATACGCACTCTGACTCTTAAAAGGTACTACAATATCAATTCACTCAAAGATACAGTATGCTTGCCTAATTCTGTCTCCCAAGCTATGTCCACCTGCCCGGTCAGTCCAAATCCAGTCGATCTATCTATACTAAAAGAATTATATCATTATGGGGAAGGGGATGAAGATGAGGATTTAGCTCTCTTCACACAACATCTATCTACCTCTCCCCCAGTGCAACACACAAAATTCAAACCCAAATCCATATTCAACCCGATACATGTTAAGGGTCCATACCTACAAACATTCTATCAAGTAGTTAATTCTGATATTACCCAACTCTGCAAACAGGCTCACACCAGCCACTCCAATCATCGAAACCTTACTTCAAATCAACAAACGGCATTAAATGATCTAGTCGAGCGCCACGATTTAGTTTTTAAAACTGCAGACAAAGGTGGAGGCATAGTTGTGCAAAATAAAAGCGACTATCTCACAGAGGCTCAACGTCTCTTATCTGATACATCGACATATATAAAACTTCGTTCCGATCCCCTATCTGCTTTTACTGTTGAAGCCACTACACTTGTCACTCAGGCAAAGGAAGATGGTATAGTCACTAAATCTGAATATGCCTTCTTCAGGAAGGACTTCTTTGCGACCCCATACTTCTATCACATACCAAAAATTCATAAAGACTCTATCAACCCACCTGGTAGGCCAATAGTTGCTGCCATGGACAGCATTACCAGCCCCATCTCTTTATATATAGACCAGTTTTTGCAACCATTGGCACAAAATCTTCCATCCTATATTAGAGATTGTGTCCATCTCTTGGAACAATTGACTCATTACATCTGGGAACCCACTTATATGTGGGCTTCTCTAGATGTCAATTCTTTATATACTTCCATACCGCATCATATTGGCCTCAGAGCTACATCTCACTTTTTGTCCTTGGATCCCTTACTCAATCCCAGACAGGCAGACTTTATTTTGGCAGCAACAGAATTTTGTCTAACTCACAATTATTTTGAATTCGATGGTGAGTTTTATTTGCAGACTAAGGGCACAGCTATGGGGGCTAATTTTGCCCCCAGCTATGCCAATCTCACTATGGGACTATGGGAAGCCAACTACATCTGGCACAACAATCCATATACCTCCCATATTGTTTTTTATGGGAGGTATATAGATGACATTATTGTCATCTGGGATGGCCCAGAACCCCTGTTTACACAATTTGTACAACATTGCAATAACAATACGTTTAGTCTATCCTTCACTTCAGAACATCACTCCCAACAATTATCTTTCCTAGATTTAACTTTATACCATAAAGAAGGCAAAATAGTATCCAAAAATTTCACCAAACCCACAGCTGGAAATTCATTTCTTAATCATCACAGTTGTCACCATCCGAGATGGATTAAGAACATTCCCAAAAGTCAGTTCTGTCGTCTTCGTAGGAACTGTACTGTGGATGAAGACTATTTGGAACAAGGGTCTTTTCTCAGACAAAAATTCATAGAAAAAGATTTCCCACCTGCACTTGTGGATGAGGCATTTAATTTCTATTTATCAGATCAAGTTGTGTCACACAGAGCCAACGATCAGCTCACCACTCAACCAATTAGATTCATAACTCAATTTCATACCAAACATAAAAATATGGAGAAGATTTTAAACAAACATTGGTCTATTCTGTTAGAAGACCCTCACCTGAAGTCCATTTTACCATCCAAACCCACATTTGCATATAGGAAAGCTAGGAATATCAAAAATCTTATAGCTCCCAGCAAATATAAACCAGTTCCTGTCGTACTCTCGCGTGAACCCTGTTTGATTCCTCTGGTTGGCATGTTTCAATGCCGTAAACGAGCCTGTTTGACGTGTAAACATGTCAATCATGGGCAAAAGGAGTTCACAGTCAAAGGGAAAACTCATTTAATCTCTAGTTTTTTCAACTACTCGACTGAATTTGTAGTATATTGTCTGGTTTGCCCATGCGGTCTTCATTATGTTGGGAGAACCATCCGATACACTCAGAAAAAGATTTGGGGAACATCGTCGATTCGTAGAGGGTGGAAATGATAAACATAGTGTTCCCCTCCATTTTCTTAAGCATCACGAACAATCCTCTGCAGATCTTAGGGTTTGGGTCATTGAATCCATTTCCGGAAAGTTCTCTTCGGCTGAGCGTTTTAAACGTCTCTGCCGGAGAGAAACTTTCTGGATATATAACTTGGATACTCTATCGCCTGGGGGCCTCAATGAGGAGATAGAGGTCAATAATCTTATTTGAAATGGCTTTTCTCCCCTAGTGCATTTTTTCAGTTCCTCCCCCCCCCCCATCCAATCCCCTTTTTCCCTCCCCTTACTCACACACAGGTATGTGACACATACTGATAGTGTCTTTGATTTGGTGTATTGACACGTGAGCCATTTTAATTCCAAATAGCATACAGATTTCAGTACTAAATTTCCCTATAATTATTTTATTATTATTATTTTTATTCTGTTCAATCAATTAATGTCTCTTACTAATTCTCAATATGCATTTTCCACTATCATGCATATGGGAATATACTATAATACATAATATAATCTTTCAAATATTTCATTCATAATCTAGGTATCCTATTATATTATTAACATTCATTATTATTTTATAATATTTTTATTTTTATTTCATTTCATTTTATTTCAATTCATTTTCATTTTTTATTATTTTATTTTTCTAGTATTATTTTTTGAGTATTTTTTATTTACAGACTAATTCATTGTTGATTAGTCATTCCCGTTTTTTTTGTATTGTGCATTTGTTGCACAATGTTTCTTTATATATCATATTCTAATTTATTTCCATACATATACTCATATAATAATACATTCTTCCTTTTCATGACCTCTTTGATGTGATTGTCTGTCGTTTTCAATCACAATTGATGCTCCTGTGGTTCACTTTGCATTGTAATATTCAAGTTGAGGTTTTGGTTTGGTGTGGGCTCTAGGACCCTGCGGCGTGACAGCAGAGTATATAGAGCCCTCACTTTACATGGCCATTTAGGTCTGATGAAGGAGCGCATGCTCCGAAAGCGCTTACCACCCATTGGTTCCAAGCCACACGGATCTTATTGGTCCTCCAACAACCCGGATATTCACTGTTAGTCACGGCCAGCTACTGACCCGGAAATCGTCCAGGAGTCACGGTGTGCAGCACCATCAACCGCTCGCCGTGGATTTCCCACATCCTTCCTCCCTCTGCACCAGCTGAAGTGCGGTGCTGGCATACATCAGCTCCCACCAGCACTATCTGGCCTGCGATACTGCTGTCTCACAGATAAGACTTTGAATCTATCTACATGCTTATTTTACTTCATGTTTGTGAGTATACACATGCTCCCCCCCCTTTTTCAACATAAAATTTTATTGATAATTCTGCACTTAGAGTGGCGCTTTTTGTGCTTTCACCCTCAGCTTTTCCAGGATTTGCTTCATATCTTCACTGGGCTGCCTTCTAAGTGTTTTAACATGGACTAAAAGGTCTTTTTCATAGTCTTATGTGATTTTCATTTGTTTTCTCCTTTTTAGCTTTTACATTGTCTCTAACACCAGCGCCAACTTTTTCCTATATATAATGAGCTAGTATGACTAGCATACTAGCTCATTATGAATTTCTTACCTTAGATCGAAGCCCCCACAGCGATGCTCGGACACCGCCACCGCGCCTCGATGTCCCTTCCGTGTATCGCCGCTCCGTCGCTGTGATTGGACCCCGGAGCGGCGATGACGTGACACGCATGCGCGCTCGGGCTGGCTAAATCCATTCAGAAATCCGGCTACTATGCCGGCCCGCTAGTGCGCATGCGCGAGACGTCAGCGGCGCCGGTTTTAAAAGCAAATATCTCCTTAACCATGTAGGTTAGGGAGATATTTCATGCACCTACAGGTAAGCCTTAATCTAGGCTTACCTGTAGGTGCATGTTGTGTAAGTGGGTTTACAACCACTTTAAAGGCTCAGGAACCCTTTGCATGGATTATGGCTTAATTAGCTGATTAGAATGGGACACTTTGAGCCTAGAATATTGCACCTTTTCACAATATTCTAATTTTCTGAGATTGTGGATTTGGAGTTTTCATGAGCTGTAAGCCATAATCATCACAATTATGACAAATCACAGCTTGAACTATCTTGCTTTGCATGTAATGAGTCTACCTCATATAATAGTTTCACCTTTTAAGTTGCATTAGTGAAATAAATGAACTTTTGCACAATATTCTAATTTTTTGAGTATCACCTGTATGTAGGTGTATACACTGTGTATGTATATAACAATGCATTTATAGTGTATGTACAGTGTGTATATGGTGTGACAGCAGGAAGGTAAAGTCACCTGGTTGCATCCAGGGGGGTAGATATATTTCGCCCAGATTCAGGCTTTACGCCGACTTATACAACTAGGTGGAGAGTTGTATAAGGCTAGTGGGCTCATGGATGACTCATACCTCTAGGGAGAGGGCTGGGCGTCGTGCAGACAGGGAGTTGATGAGACCAGCTGAAGCTTGTCAGCTCATTTAGGCCTCTATAAGAACTCCCAGCTTCATTAGATGTTAGCTCATGCCTGGAACCAGACCTGTGTGGACTGTCTAGGGAGAGTGAACCCCTGTGCGGTGAGACAAAGCCTGTGTGGCTATTTGCTTGGACATTTAAAACCAGGGACTTAGGGACTAGGACAGCACTAGGCTGATCCCAGTTGTTAGTTAGGAAACCTGTATGTTTAGTCAGAGGTCAACTTGACCAGGATTTATTTTGGTTATGTTTCTTTTGCTTTGCTGTGTTTTGTCACTGTAAATAGAAAATAAACCGCACCTTTTTGATTTTGAAAACCACAACCTCCGTTTGCTGGGCCTGTTTTGTGTGGGGAGCCCATCCCGGGGGTCACACACACCCGCTGCCGAGCTAACCCCCTCACAGTTGGTGGAGAACCAGTGGCAGTTTTTTTTTAAGCCAGCATGGAGGAGATACTGAAACAGCTGGCTCTAGCAAATGCCAATCAACAGCAGACAAATGCAGGTTTGCAAAGGAGCCTTGCAGCCCAGCAGCAAGCTCATCAACAGAGCCTTGCAGCCCAGCAGCAAGCTCACCAACAGAGTCTGGAAGCTCAGCAACAAGCCCAGCAGCAATCTGAGGCCCGCTTCATAGACCTGTTACAGAAGCAAGAGCAGAGACTACAACAAATGGAAGCAGTAATGCAGCAACGTCCGCAGACCAGTGAGGAAAGCCGTCCCACTAATACCGCGTCCTTTGGGGTGAGTCGTTTATTGACAAAAATGACTGGAGAAGATGATCCAGAGGTATTTTTGACCACATTTGAAAGGACCGCTGAAAGAGAAAAGTGGCCTGAGGAGCAGTGGGCTGGACTGGTGGCTCCTCTGTTAACTGGTGAATCGCAGAAAGCTTACTATGACCTAGAGCCTAACCAAGCAAAAGACTATGTGATGCTAAAAGCTGAAATTTTGGCAAGGCTGGGTGTCACCCAGGCTGTCCGGGCTCAGCGTGTGCATAACTGGACTTTCCAGCTTGGAAAACCCCCCAGGTCTCAAATGTATGATCTCATTCACCTGAGCAGAAAGTGGCTACAGCCAGAGACTTTGTCCGCACCAAAGATTGTGGAACGTGTTGTAATGGATCGGTTTTTGAGAGCTCTTCCTACTGCCATCCAAAAGTGGGTAAGCCATGGAGACCCAGAGACGGCCGATGGTCTTGTGGATCGTGTGGAGAAATACTTGGCTACAGAGAACCTGACGGCCTCTTCCAGAGACACTCGGACTTTCCACCCTAAGACCAGACCATCCCCAGGGGCGGATAAGAGGATTCCAAGGGGTGAGGGTGGAGAGAGTGAGAGGGTGGGAGCTCTACCCCAAGTTTGGCGAGAACAGCCTGGGAAATCAGCGGCTCAAGAGGCGGCAAGAAGGATCGTTTGCTACCGCTGCCGGCAAGCGGGACATATTGCAGCCAATTGCCCGGTTGTGGAGGAACCCATGCAGTGTGACTTTCTGACGGGCAGACGTCAGTCGCTGTGTGCGACAGTCGCATGCACTGCCATTCGAGGAACTGAGAAACATTTATGCAAAATGTGTGTTAATGGTAGAAATGTTGTGGTATTGCTGGATTCAGGTAGCCTTGTGACCCTGATAAAGGCTGAGTTAGTTAAAACAGAGGTCTCTGGGAATAGCAAGGTAGCTGTTATTTGTGTGCATGGGGACACCCGAGAGTATCCAGTGACTACAGTGTGTTTCGAGACCCCCAAAGGTACCCTCTCTCATCCAGTGGGCTTAGTATCTCAGTTACCGCATGACGCCATTGTGGGAAGGGATTTTCCGAAGTTCTGGGAACTGTGGGATGATCCTGAGCCCCTCACTGGTGCCCCTATGTACCAGGAATGTGATAGCCAGAACTCCCCTGAGAGTGGTGAGGACTCTCCGGAATTTCCCTTATCAGTATTGGCAGGGGAGACTCAAGAAACTGGAGAGGAGCCCACCTCCTCAGACGAAAACCTACCGTCTGTGGAGTTTTCTGATCTTGAGGTTCACAGGGAAAACTTTGCCACAGAACAGTTGAAAGACCCCGCCCTAATAAAGGCACGGGAAAACGTAGTGAAAATAGATGGCGAGTTAGTGAACCCAGATAATACCTGCACTTACCCATACTTCAGCGTAGAGAAGGACCTACTGTATCGGGTGGCAAAAAGGGCAGAAGAAACCGTTGAGCAGCTTGTGGTGCCCAAACCTTACAGGAAGTTGGTGTTGGAGTTGGCCCATGGGCACATTCTTGGAGGTCATCTGGGGACAGAGAAAACCCGAGAGAGGGTATTACAGAGATTCTATTGGCCGGGGGTGATGAAGGACGTAGAAAATTATTGTTCCTCCTGCCCTGTGTGTCAGAGGTTGGCCCCGATGCCACATTTCCGTAGCCCGCTGGTCCCTCTACCCATCATTGAGGTCCCGTTTGAGAGGATCGCCATGGATTTGGTAGGTCCTATAATCAAGTCCGCTAGGGGGCACCAGTACATATTAGTTATAATGGACTATGCCACCCGTTATCCAGAAGCGATCCCTCTCCGAAATACCTCGGCCAAAACCATAGCCAAAGAGCTATCTCTTGTTTTTAGCCGGGTGGGTATTTGTAAAGAACTGCTTACGGACCAAGGTACACCCTTTATGTCCCGGGTTATGAAAGAGCTGTGTAAATTGTTCAAAGTGACGCAATTGCGTACGTCTGTGTATCACCCCCAAACCGATGGGCTGGTTGAAAGATTCAACAAAACCCTAAAACAAATGTTGAAGAAAGTGGTGGATAGAGATGGAAAGGATTGGGACTGTTTACTTCCTTATTTGATGTTTGCTATTAAGGAGGTGCCCCAATCCTCTACGGGATTCTCCCCCTTTGAGTTACTGTATGGGAGACACCCAAGAGGGCTGTTGGATATTGCCAAGGAAACTTGGGAAAGTGAGAGTTCTCCCCACAGGAGTGTGATTGAGCATGTCGCCCTGATGCAAGATCGAATTGCACAGGTAATGCCCATCGTGAAGGAACATTTGGCCCAAGTGCAGTTGGCACAGCAGAGAGTGTACAACCGTGGAGCCAAGACCCGTACCTTTTCCCCGGGGGATAGGATATTGGTACTTGTCCCTACGGTTGAAAGTAAATTCCTTGCCAAATGGCAAGGCCCCTACGAGATAATGGAAAAAGTGAGCGAAGTGAATTACAAGGTCAGACAACCAGGAAGGCGAAAGCCCGAACAGATCTATCACGTTAATCTGTTGAAAGCCTGGAGGGATAGAGAGTCCCTAGTCGCAGACACTTGGTCACCAGCTCAAACTGGTTGCGTGATTCCTGAGGTTGGAATAGCAGCCACCTTGTCACAACCCCAACAACAGGAGGTTAAGGAGTTTGTGCTTCGCAACAAGGAGGTATTCTCTGAGCTGCCGGGACAAACATCTGGGGTAGAGCATGACATCATTACCCCGCCCGGTGAAAGGGTGAAGTTAAAACCCTATCGGATCCCAGAGGCTCGACGGGAGGCAATACGGGAGGAAGTACAGAAAATGCTGAACTTAGGGGTGATAGAGGAGTCCCAAAGTGATTGGTCTAGTCCCATCGTGTTGGTGCCTAAACCGGATGGGAGCTGGCGATTTTGTAACGATTTTCGTCAGTTGAACAAAGTTACAAAATTTGACACCTACCCCATGCCACGTATAGATGAGTTGATCGACCGGCTGGGAACAGCCCGATACATGACGACTCTTGACCTCACAAAAGGGTATTGGCAAATCCCCCTGGCCAAGTCGGCCAAAGAGAAAACCGCATTTGTAACCCCAGACGGGGCGTTCCAATATAAAAGAATGCCGTTCGGGTTACAGAATGCGCCGGCCACATTCCAGCGGAAAATGGACCAGATGCTGAGGCCCCATCGGAAGTATGCTGCGGCTTACCTGGATGACGTAATTGTCCATGGCACAGATTGGGCCTCACATCTGCCAAAAGTGCAAGCAGTCCTTGACTCTGTTCGGGAAGCGGGGTTTACGGCTAACCCCAAGAAGTGTACCATTGGGCAGGAGGAGGCCAAATATCTTGGGTACACCATTGGGAGGGGAGTAATAAAACCCCAACTCAACAAAGTCGAGGCCATCCAGAGTTGGCCACGTCCCAACAGCAAGAAGCAGGTACGAGCCTTTCTGGGAATCGCTGGGTATTATCGGCGATTCATTCCCCACTTTGCTTCTAAGGCTGTGCCCCTAACCAACCTGACGAAGGGGAAAGGGTCGGTCATGATTAAATGGACCCCCGAGGCTGAGGCAGCATTCCAATTCTTGAAACAAGCCTTATGTAGCCAGCCAGTGTTGTACTCACCCGACTTCTCTAAAGACTTTGTCGTACAAAGTGATGCGTCAGATGTGGGGTTAGGAGCAGTATTGTCCCAGGTCTGGAACGGGGAAGAGCACCCAGTCATTTACCTCAGCAGGAAGTTGAAGTCCCATGAGGTAAATTACGCCACCGTTGAAAAGGAGTGTTTAGCGGTGAAGTGGGCTCTAGATTCCCTTCGGTACTACCTGCTAGGTAGGCACTTTGACATGGTTACGGATCACGCTCCGTTAAAGTGGATGGCTCAAAACAAGGAAACAAATAGAAGAGTGAATAGGTGGTTCCTGGCCCTCCAGGAATTCAACTTCACAGTAAAGCATCGCCCTGGCGTTCAAATGGGGAATGAGGATGCTTTGTCTCGAGTACATGAATGCCTGATTGCTGGTGTTCCAACCCCGAGGTTAAAACAAGAGGGGGGGGGTATGTGACAGCAGGAAGGTAAAGTCACCTGGTTGCATCCAGGGGGGTAGATATATTTCGCCCAGATTCAGGCTTTACGCCGACTTATACAACTAGGTGGAGAGTTGTATAAGGCTAGTGGGCTCATGGATGACTCATACCTCTAGGGAGAGGGCTGGGCGTCGTGCAGACAGGGAGTTGATGAGACCAGCTGAAGCTTGTCAGCTCATTTAGGCCTCTATAAGAACTCCCAGCTTCATTAGATGTTAGCTCATGCCTGGAACCAGACCTGTGTGGACTGTCTAGGGAGAGTGAACCCCTGTGCGGTGAGACAAAGCCTGTGTGGCTATTTGCTTGGACATTTAAAACCAGGGACTTAGGGACTAGGACAGCACTAGGCTGATCCCAGTTGTTAGTTAGGAAACCTGTATGTTTAGTCAGAGGTCAACTTGACCAGGATTTATTTTGGTTATGTTTCTTTTGCTTTGCTGTGTTTTGTCACTGTAAATAGAAAATAAACCGCACCTTTTTGATTTTGAAAACCACAACCTCCGTTTGCTGGGCCTGTTTTGTGTGGGGAGCCCATCCCGGGGGTCACACACACCCGCTGCCGAGCTAACCCCCTCACAATGGGTATAACAGTGTGTCTGTGTATGTGTGTATACAGTGTGCATATGTGTGTATAAAGTAAGTCTGTGTGGGTGTCCATGTATGTGTGCACGGTGTATGTAAAAAGGGTGTACTGCTGTGCAATGCATAAAGAGATGGTGTCAAAAAGAATCACAGATGATGCTGAACTGTTTATAATTCTGACTTCTACACTGTGTACATTATAAAAACAGGAGAAAAAGAATGGGACTTTTATGAAGGTGTTGCCTCTCAAATAATAGCCAGAAAACATATCAATACTGCTAAAACATTTCCATTTTATTAGCATAACCAAAAATCTCAATCATAAAAGCATAGTTATTGCATCCACATATGATATCACAATGAGATTCAAAGTACACCTCATAATGACCAGCCCATAGCTACTGTCTATAAAGATCCATATTTATCCATCTATTTTACTATATCACCAACAAATAACATTGAAAGTTGATAATCAAGCAGTAGACTGATGCGTTGATTATGATTTTGATCAGCAACCTACTCGTTTCACATTATGCTTCATCAGGAGGAGAAGTGATGTGCTGTTAAATAAAATCAAGATATAAACATGAGATTCACAGTGCATATACATAACATTATGTTAGAAATATCAATACTGAATTTGAGTAAATTTACTTAACCTATAGGGATGCTATTGAAAGAGAATGTGATCTGTCAGCAAGAGGGAACCCCCCCCCCCACACACCCACACACACACGCACACACACGCACACACACGCACACACACATACTGGGAAAATATATAAATCTATAGATCAGGGATAGGCATTGGCTCACAGGTTGTTAAAGAAGTGGCCATTAACATTCTCAAAGATAACGTTCACTATGGGGAAATCTTTGCCTGATGATCAACTTTCTTTTTGTTTACAAACAATTTTTAGTATAGAAAAGGTCTTGATACAAAGTACTTATGATGAGATATATGAAAGGTTAAAGTACAAAATTCAAATGCACATAAGTGTGGAGTATACAATAGGGGATATGCCAAAGTTTTAACAATGAGAAAGTAATATATAAATTGGATATAAAAAAGAGGTAGGATGAAAGGGATTTTTATGGTGCAGGAATTAATCGATGAGAGAGAGTTTCTAATATAATATAGTTAATAATTTTATTAATGCAAAAATAGACAAAGAAAGTATAAAATATATAAAAAAACAATCCTAGGTTTTTTAGTACATATGCAGTATCATACATAGATGGTGGTCATAATGCATTTTTGGATGAACATAAAATCGCATAGAAACCCAACATGTTTCGCTTGAAACAGCTTCCTCAGGGGTTTGCGATGACCATCCGTATTTGTCAAGTATGACTATACAAAAGAAAAAAGAAAAAGAAAAATATACAATTATACATTGAAATACATTACATATTATATCTAGACAAATTAAGTATGAACAAGGTCTGATTGTTATGCTGGACCCCTCCCATTGCTACTTACCTTGCCGTCTGTATTGTCCGCTGCGCAACACCGAGAAACGCAGGATCAAGAGCAGAGGTCACCCCATATATATAGAGAATGCGGATAGGTGACCACAGTGGACACTAAATAAAAGACCGGCTGAATGCCAAAAACAAAAAAAAACAGGGATCAGAAAAGGAAAAAGAAAAGGAGAAAAGGAAAAAAGGAAAAAACAGGAGGAGAAAATTAGTTTTAATTTTAAATTCTAAATTATGGAAACAATGGTGCGCAATTGAGCAAACCATACAGAGACAGAAAAGTCTGTCTAGTATACAATGAGTAAATGATTGCAGTAAATAGAAATGACTTACGTAGAGTCAGGTGAACAGAAATATGTTCACTTGCTGAGATGGAGAGGCTATCTGCTTGCAAGAAACCACAGATGGAGATTGTGGAGGCCACTAAAAAAGACCACATTGTTTGGAATTTGTTTACATATAAAGGTTAATATAGATGACATGGTGTGCCTATGTCCCCCAAAAAAAGATAGGCACACATAATTTAAAAATTAGATTAGTCAGGCAATTTAAATGACTAAATGTATATGAGACATATATTGAATTTGGATAATAATCTTGTAAATAGATATTTATTTTTAAATATTATCTGTTGGTTTGAAATTACTTTTAAAATGAGTTCCATATCAAAGTGGAACATAGTGGACAATAGTCTCCATAAATGGATTTGACAAGATCAAAATAGATGGATTAGAAATAATAATAATTGTAAGCCCAACAGTCCAGTGTGGAAAGAGGGACAGACTCACTTTAGCCTATGGCAGCCATATCCTATGCATTGGGTGCAGTTTAAATGCAGCCTGAGATCAAGGGGTTATAACCATAAAAAGTATCAAAGGGCAGAAAGAGGAGCACGAAGGTATGTGAATATTACCTTTGAATAGTTGAACCGCCAGCCAGAACTCCACCAACCCACAACGCTGCGAACAGTGTGTGAGCTGGTTATATAGTGTCCACCAATACGGTCGGCGTCTGACATTACCGACCGTAGAGCGGGCTAGAGGCGCGTGACGTCAGCCCGTAGGACACGCCAACTGCTGGAAACTGCAAGGGCCAGAATGCACCAGGGCTGGGGGAGGAGCCGCTCGCCGTCACACCATACAGGACGGATGGAGCGGATACCGCCCTCTGGAAAATTCCACCAATTGGAAGATGTTCACTAACAGCCAATGGCGAAAGGATGGAAAGCAGCCAGACCAAACCAGAATGCATGTCACCAGGGTCAACGCCGCGCTAAAGATGGGCCATCCATGGGGGATCGTAGATGACCCTGGGTGCCCAAGCAGTCACACCGCATAAATCAAGGGGGGACAATGGCCTGAGGGAAACGGCAATGCACAGCAGACAGAACCGGCGGCAGTTGTTAAAGGGATAAGTGCAAAAACCAGAGCAGCGAGCCCGGCTGAAGGACCGGATCAGAACTCATATGGCCCGACACTCTGAGGGAGGGGGGAGAAAAAGGAACCAGCAGAACAAGAAGACCAATATGTATCATCAAATAAACATAATAAATTAACACATTGTACATAAATGTAAGGTTGATATGGTATCAAAACATAATATGCAACATTATAAACTAACACTTTACGTATAGATGAAAATTAAAACTAGAATGTCCATAGCATGAAGGGTCAAGAAGATGTATTCTGGACCATTGATGCTGAGACATGCACCATTTTACTGTGGCCACAGTGGACAGCCAATAGAGCATGGCGAGAAAAAAAGAAAAAAAAAAAAAAAAGAAAAAAAAAAGGAAAAGTTTCACAAGAACAATAAACAGAAAACCCAAAATCAGTCCTAGATATAACATCAAAGAAATGATCTAAAACTAAGACTTTCATTGAATCCCGGAGGGTGAGTGGCCCTGAGGTCATAGATCCAGCGCGACTCAAGTTGGAGAAGGGTCCTGTCTACACTTCCCCCCCTTGAGTCGAGCGGGACATGCTCCAGGGCCAAAAATTTGATGACATTGGGGTCAAAATTATGATAATTGCCGACATGCCTACTAACTGCCGTCACTACTTTTCTATTGAGAATGGGTTTCATATGGTCCCTTATTCTCTTAAAGAAGGGTCTTTTGGTTTTCCCAACATAGTACCCCCCGCATTGACACTGAGCCAAATAAATCACCCCCACTGATTGGCAGGTGACTATATCACAGGTAGAGTGCCAATTGCCATTAGGTAATTTAAACTTGGTTTTGGTGTCTACAAAGTGACAAACATCGCAGTGACCACAAGGCGATGTACCGCCAATAGATGTATTTTTGGAAACTGGAACAGGCTTAAAGTGACTATGGACCAGGCGATCTCTCAAGGAAGAGACCCGTTTAAAGGTAATTTCTGGGTGTTTTTTTATGTATTTATTGACAGTCGAATCAGCCAATAGTAATGGCCAGAATTTTGTTAAGATGTTTCTCATTTCTTTATGTTGGGAAGCATACCTAGTAATTACTCTAACCGTATCTGTGGTTGCTGAATTTTTCGAAGAAAAAATTAGAGAACTTCTTTTTTGGGTTTTTACCCGATTGAAGGCTCGTTTTAAACATCTATGGCTATAGCCTCTGGCTTTTAATCTCTGGTAAAGGTCTTTCGAGGTAGCTTTAAAATCTGCATCCCTGCTACAGTTCCGCCTAAGCCGAAGATATTGGCTATAGGGGATACTGTGCAGGAGAGGTGCAGGATGTGCACTGCTGGCATGAAGGATGGTATTTCCAGCAGTGGGTTTTCTATATAGACATGAGTGAACTAGCCCTGTATCATCAATAGAAATGTTGAGGTCCAGAAAACTAATAGTGGTTTGACTGTAATTGATAGTAAATTTTAAATTAAAGTCATTAATAGACAAAAGATCAAAAAATTGCTGTAATTAAATCTGATCACCTGACCAAAAAATCAATAGGTCATCTATGTACCTATACCAAGAGATGATATAATCCAGAAAGGGAGCAAGGTCCTCTCTAGAGAAAACCTGTCGTTCCCACCCCCCCAGGTACAGGTTGGCATACGATGGGGCACACTTAGTCCCCATTGCAACCCCCTGCACCTGGAGGTAGTGGGAAGATCCAAAAAGAAAAACGTTGTGTTTCAGGATATAACTCAATAACTCCAACACGAAGTCGTTGTATATCCGTGAGGAGGGGCCTCTCTCAGAAAGATGACCTTTAATAACCTCCAAGCCCCTATCATGGGGTATTGTATTATAGAGGCTTTCAACATCCAGGGAGACAAGCCAGGTATCAGCTGGAAGTTGTATACCCTCGATTGTTCTCAATAAATCGATAGTGTCCTTCACATACGATGAAAGAGAAGTAACATGAGAAGACAGATAGCTATCAACCAGAGAACTGGCATTTTCGGTGAGACTGGAACAGCCTGAAATTATCGGCCGTCCTGGCGGATTAGTTAATGATTTGTGTGTCTTTGGCAGAGCATAAAACGTAGGAGTCCTTGGATTTTTAGTGTCCAAGAACTTCCACGTATCGTGATCTATGGTGCCTTGCTGAAATGCTTTAAGAATAATATAACGATACTTGGCATAATAATTTTCCAACACAGTTTTAGAAATTGGTCTGTACCATTCGACATTGGACAAAATCTTCATACACATAGTCTCATAGTTCTCCACATCCATGATGACAAGATTACCGCCTTTGTCTGTGGGTTTAATTATTATTTCATAATTGTTTTGTAGAGATTTAATGGCCGCTTTTTGTGGTATGGTTAAATTTGAGGTTGCTAAAGAAACCAAATTCATTGTTTGGATACTGTGTGAGACCTGCTGAACAAAGGCCCAAATATTGGGATCGGTGTTCAACAGTGATTTCGAGTTTCGAGATTTGGATCTAAAAGATTGAGGAGGGGGGAAGGACATGCCAGCGATAGATAAATCCGGTGTATCACTCCACCAGGAGTCCTCATCAAAGACATGGCCCTCCTCCCAAAGATCCATCAAATCAGCCATTGCATTCTGTTCAGCAATGTGTGACTTGATGTTATCAATGTCACATATGGATGGTTCAGCTAAAGGTTTATCATAAATTACTTTATACATGAGACGGCGTGCAAATAAATGTACATCTTTTATGAAATGAAATTTGTCAACATTGGAATCTGGACAAAAGGTCAATCCTAGTTTCAATATTTGGATCTCACTTTCAGAAAGGCTATATCTAGACAAGTTAATTGTAGATAATTCCAAGTCATCGTCAACCTGTGCGGTGAAATTGGGTGCATTACCTGAAGGTGAAGGAGAGTCTATTCCTTCACTAAAAAAATTGGTGCGATCCTGGTTTCAGATGGTAAAAGTGTCCCAGACGGTGATACCATTATGTCTGAATTACTCACCTTCGGAATTGCACCAAGGTGCATAGGTGATGCAGTGACAGATGTAGAAAGTGCGGTAGAAACGATAGCATGCGATGCTGTGGGTTGAGGACCTCGAGGTGCATTGGAAGAAGGGTGCAATAGAGTGGAAAGGTGAGAGGAAATTAGTTTAGATTGGGCGTCGGATGGTTGACGTGGTAAGGGAGTGCCGAGTTGGTGTCACAGTGATTCGGTCGATGCTGCATCCGAATTGCCTTTGCGCTTTTTGGGCAATCTATCCCCAGACAAATCGCGATAAATCGTAGATTGGCTAGAAGATAAGGAAGAGTTAGTGGAAAGATTTGATGCATTTTCATCTTTTTTGGCACTTCTATAGCTGTTGGATCTGAATGGTTTCTGATTGGTATTGACATTCCAATTTATATGCAAAGTTGTTAGTATATGCGTTTTTATCGCGTACAAATTTGTCTTCTTTTGTCCTAATGACATCTGTTGTATAAGATTCTATGTGTTCTTTGAGAGTCTGTTCTTTTTTCTTAAATCTTGTGCTGGTCATGACCAAACTGTACTCATCATAGCATTTAGAGACAGATGCATCCAATGCAGTTAACTCATGCTCGTATTGGGTACATAGGATTGTCATCATGCCTATTGAACAGGATTGTAGGTTTGCTTCCCATTGTGTTTTGAGAAGATCCCCTACCTTCCTGAGGTTTGGAAAGATCTGAACCCTCAGGCCCCAAGGTACTATGTTATTGTCATTATATTTTTCAAAATATCGTTTATGCCAAAAAATTCGCACTTTTTTCTCCAATATTCTCTGAAGTCTGAGAAACGCTTGGTCTAAATCTCTATCTGAAATATTTCCAGATCTACTGTTTAATTGTACCTTGTTCATAAGTCCCTCCCATGCTTCGCCACTGAAGGCGTGCCCCATCGTATGCCAACCTGTACCTGGGGGGGTGGGAACGACAGGTTTTCTCTAGAGAGGACCTTGCTCCCTTTCTGGATTATATCATCTCTTGGTATAGGTACATAGATGACCTATTGATTTTTTGGTCAGGTGATCAGATTCAATTACAGCAATTTTTTGATCTTTTGTCTATTAATGACTTTAATTTAAAATTTACTATCAATTACAGTCAAACCACTATTAGTTTTCTGGACCTCAACATTTCTATTGATGACACAGGGCTAGTTCACTCATGTCTATATAGAAAACCCACTGCTGGAAATACCATCCTTCATGCCAGCAGTGCACATCCTGCACCTCTCCTGCACAGTATCCCCTATAGCCAATATCTTCGGCTTAGGCGGAACTGTAGCAGGGATGCAGATTTTAAAGCTACCTCGAAAGACCTTTACTAGAGATTAAAAGCCAGAGGCTATAGCCATAGATGTTTAAAACGAGCCTTCAATCGGGTAAAAACCCAAAAAAGAAGTTCTCTAATTTTTTCTTCGAAAAATTCAGCAACCACAGATACGGTTAGAGTAATTACTAGGTATGCTTCCCAACATAAAGAAATGAGAAACATCTTAACAAAATTCTGGCCATTACTATTGGCTGATTCGACTGTCAATAAATACATAAAAAAACACCCAGAAATTACCTTTAAACGGGTCTCTTCCTTGAGAGATCGCCTGGTCCATAGTCACTTTAAGCCTGTTCCAGTTTCCAAAAATACATCTATTGGCGGTACATCGCCTTGTGGTCACTGCGATGTCTGTCGCTTTGTAGACACCAAAACCAAGTTTAAATTACCTAATGGCAATTGGCACTCTACCTGTGATATAGTCACCTGCCAATCAGTGGGGGTGATTTATTTGGCTCAGTGTCAATGCGGGGGGTACTATGTTGGGAAAACCAAAAGACCCTTCTTTAAGAG
Source organism: Rana muscosa (assembly GCA_029206835.1). Lineage (NCBI taxonomy): Eukaryota > Metazoa > Chordata > Amphibia > Anura > Ranidae > Rana > Rana muscosa. Next base: position 13,523,684 of record CM055123.1, on the reverse strand, counting down.
AATAAGGGACCATATGAAACCCATTCTCAATAGAAAAGTAGTGACGGCAGTTAGAAGGCATGTCGGCAATTATCATAATTTTGACCCCAATGTCATCAAATTTTTGGCCCTGGAGCATGTCCCGCTCGACTCAAGGGGGGGAAGTGTAGACAGGACCCTTCTCCAACTTGAGTCGCGCTGGATCTATGACCTCAGGGCCACTCACCCTCCGGGATTCAATGAAAGTCTTAGTTTTAGATCATTTCTTTGATGTTATATCTAGGACTGATTTTGGGTTTTCTGTTTATTGTTCTTGTGAAACTTTTCCTTTTTTTTTTTTTTTTTCTCGCCATGCTCTATTGGCTGTCCACTGTGGCCACAGTAAAATGGTGCATGTCTCAGCATCAATGGTCCAGAATACATCTTCTTGACCTTTCATGCTATGGACATTCTAGTTTTAATTTTCATCTATACGTAAAGTGTTAGTTTATAATGTTGCATGTTATGTTTTGATACCATATCAACCTTACATTTATGTACAATGTGTTAATTTATTATGTTTATTTGATGATACATATTGGTCTTCTTGTTCTGCTGGTTCCTTTTTCTCCCCCCTCCCTCAGAGTGTCGGGCCATATGAGTTCTGATCCGGTCCTTCAGCCGGGCTCGCTGCTCTGGTTTTTGCACTTGTCCCTTTAACAACTGCCGCCGGTTCTGTCTGCTGTGCATTGCCGTTTCCCTCAGGCCATTGTCCTCCCTTGATTTATGCGGTGTGACTGCTTGGGCACCCAGGGTCATCTACGATCCCCCATGGATGGCCCATCTTTAGCGCGGCGTTGACCCTGGTGACATGCATTCTGGTTTGGTCTGGCTGCTTTCCATCCTTTCGCCATTGGCTGTTAGTGAACATCTTCCAATTGGTGGAATTTTCCAGAGGGCGGTATCCGCTCCATCCGTCCTGTATGGTGTGACGGCGAGCGGCTCCTCCCCCAGCCCTGGTGCATTCTGGCCCTTGCAGTTTCCAGCAGTTGGCGTGTCCTACGGGCTGACGTCACGCGCCTCTAGCCCGCTCTACGGTCGGTGATGTCAGACGCCGACCGTATTGGTGGACACTATATAACCAGCTCACACACTGTTCGCAGCGTTGTGGGTTGGTGGAGTTCTGGCTGGCGGTTCAACTATTCAAAGGTAATATGTACATACCTTCTTGCTCCTCTTTCTGCCCTTTGATACTTTTTATGGTTATAACCCCTTGATCTCAGGCTGCATTTAAACTGCACCCAATGCATAGGATATGGCTGCCATAGGCTAAAGTGAGTCTGTCCCTCTTTCCACACTGGACTGTTGGGCTTACAATTATTATTATTTCTAATCCATCTATTTTGATCTTGTCACATCCATTTATGGAGACTATTGTCCACTATGTTCCACTTTGATATGGAACTCATTTTAAAAGTAATTTCAAACCAACAGATAATATTTAAAAATAAATATCTATTTACAAGATTATTATCCAAATTCAATATATGTCTCATATACATTTAGTCATTTAAATTGCCTGACTAATCTAATTTTTAAATTATGTGTGCCTATCTTTTTTTGGGGGACATAGGCACACCATGTCATCTATATTAACCTTTATATGTAAACAAATTCCAAACAATGTGGTCTTTTTTAGTGGCCTCCACAATCTCCATCTGTGGTTTCTTGCAAGCAGATAGCCTCTCCATCTCAGCAAGTGAACATATTTCTGTTCACCTGACTCTACGTAAGTCATTTCTATTTACTGCAATCATTTACTCATTGTATACTAGACAGACTTTTCTGTCTCTGTATGGTTTGCTCAATTGCGCACCATTGTTTCCATAATTTAGAATTTAAAATTAAAACTAATTTTCTCCTCCTGTTTTTTCCTTTTTTCCTTTTCTCCTTTTCTTTTTCCTTTTCTGATTCCTGTTTTTTTTTGTTTTTTTTGTTTTGTTTTTTTTGTTTGTTTTTTTTTGTTTTTTTTTTTGTTTTTTTTGTTTTTGGCATTCAGCCGGTCTTTTATTTAGTGTCCACTGTGGTCACCTATCCGCATTCTCTATATATATGGGGTGACCTCTGCTCTTGATCCTGCGTTTCTCGGTGTTGCGCAGCGGACAATACAGACGGCAAGGTAAGTAGCAATGGGAGGGGTCCAGCATAACAATCAGACCTTGTTCATACTTAATTTGTCTAGATATAATATGTAATGTATTTCAATGTATAATTGTATATTTTTCTTTTTCTTTTTTCTTTTGTATAGTCATACTTGACAAATACGGATGGTCATCGCAAACCCCTGAGGAAGCTGTTTCAAGCGAAACATGTTGGGTTTCTATGCGATTTTATGTTCATCCAAAAATGCATTATGACCACCATCTATGTATGATACTGCATATGTACTAAAAAACCTAGGATTGGTTTTTTATATATTTTATACTTTCTTTGTCTATTTTTGCATTAATAAAATTATTAACTATATTATATTAGAAACTCTCTCTCATCGATTAATTCCTGCACCATAAAAATCGTTTTCATCCTACCTCTTTTTTATAATAATCTTCTGGGATGAGGTGCCAATCTCAATGAGTGTTTCGCCAATGAATGGACAACCCAAACATATAAATTGGATATTTGTCTGGTCCCGGTAATATGGATGAAAATCATTGAGAAAAATGACATGTGTCCCCCCCCCCCAGCCTACTACCAGCCCCTTTGGGTCTTGTATATTAAGGGGAACCCAAATTAAAAAAAGGTCCTATATACTCTGAACAATAGTATACAGGCGGTGCATACAAGACAGGGACTGTAGGTTTGTTCTTAAGTAGAATCTGTTTGTAATTTGGAACAGGTACATTGTTTAAGTGTAGCTCCAGCCAAAAAATCTATTTTTAAGCTTTTTGGAAAATATAGGGAAGGGTTTATCACCCCTGTAACATTAGTTTTGCTGTCTGTGCACCTGTTCAGAACATTTCACCCCACTTTCCGTCCCAATGACAAATGTTTTTTGAAAATTTTGGGGTTTTAGTGAAACAAGGATTGGTGATAAAGCATCAGTGGAGAGGAGACACCTTTTTCCCATATTAACTCTTACAGGAGAGAATTTCCCTCCCTAGGGGTAGATTTCCTCTCACTTCCTGTTGTCTCCTTCCGTTTGCAAGTAGGAGTCGTTTGTTGGATGTTTGAAAGTAGGGGCCTGCCGTATATACTCTGCTGAAATTTGCCCCTTATATGTTGGTGTTGCCACAACACTGTAAGCCCTCACAGTTACTCTTGGTGGGTGCTGTGAACTATTATATCAAGAATTATAATTACATGCCATTGTTCAACAGTGGTAGGAAAAATTCGGCCTTTGGTGGTGGTGCTGGTGCCACAACACTGTAAGTCCTCACAGTTACTCTTGCTGGGCGCAGGAATGGGCCCAGCTGTGAAATATTAGATCAAGAATTGTAATTACATGACCCTGTTGAACAGGGGCAGAAAAATTGGGCCTTTGGTGGTGGTGGTGGTGTTGCCACAACACTGTAACCCCTCACAGTTACTCTTGGTGGGTGCAGGAATGGGCCCTGCTGTGAATTATTAGATCAAGAATTGTAATTACATGCTAGACATGTGCAGGATGAAAAAATTTGTTTTGTTTCGTTTTGTTTCGATTCGTTAATTAACTAAATTAGTTTAGTTAAATTTGTTGCATACATTAGTTTTCGGGTTTCATTTAGTTTCGTATTCGAATTAGAAAATATTCAACTGCATTCTAAAACCATTGTACCGCATTCGAAAAAAAATAAACCGAATTCGAAAAAACTATCAAATTCAAAATAATTCTACCGCATTTGAACTAAACTATATATAACTGTAGCGGGGTGCTATATTTAGGGGGAGCATCTGAGTGGTAACTAGGCTCAGATGCACTAATTGTTAGGTTTCATGGACCATTTCTGTCCCTGGGAGATAGTACTGGTGTGCAGTTACCTGGGGCCTATAGGTGGCGCTGTTGCCATAGCCCTGGGTTGAACCGTGGTACAGGGTTGTGCCTTTTCTTGTCCCCTCTCGGCAGCAGTACAGCGGGGCGGGGAACCTGCTGTGCCTGTCGGGAGAGGTTATAAAAAGGGGCGGCCATCTTCCAGTGGGGGTCCACGCAAAGGCACCTTAGGCCTGGGTGTGTGTGTGTGTCGCCTCCGGGTGCCCTAGGCCCGGAGGCCTGGGTTGTTGTCGGTTTCACGCCCAGGCACCTTAGGCCTGGGTGGGTGTGTTGCCTCCGGGTGCCCTAGGCCCGGAGACGGAGCTGCTGTTTCCATCCCAGACACCTTCAGTTTGGGGTGAGGTACTTTGGCGAGGGCCTGGAACCCAGCAACCTTCAGCTGGGGTCCGCTAAGGATCAAGGCTCCCAGGGATCTGCCTTGCGAGGGGACCCATATCCAGAAACGAGGAGGCCAGGGAGGTGACCCTTTCTGAAGACCCAGCGCAGAGTCGTGGTGACAGAGGGGGCCTCTGGTAACTCTCCGGAGGGATGTTCTTATCCTAAAAATGGGCCAAGTTACTCAAAGAAGGAAGTGTGGGTTTTTTATGTCATAGTGGCTGTGACTCTATGCATACCAGGTCAGTGGCAGTGACTTGCAACTATTCACCAGGTCAGTGGCAGTGACCATCCTCATGGTCCGTGGCAGGGACCATACGCCAAGCCTGTTCGTGCGAACCAGAACAGGAGAAACCTTAAATTAAGTTTGTGCCTGGACCTCCTCCCACCTTATCTGACCCGTGTTTGTCTCAACCTGTCTGCTCTCAAAGAGATTATTTATTGCCCTTATGAATAAATAAGAAGTTGGACTTTTCAGTTGCTGTGGACAGTTGCTTACTGGGGAGAACTAAGGACTTGTTTCTGGCTACCCCAGAAACGAGATCAGCTCTGGAGGTTTTCAAACACTGGCTGCAGGCAGGCCCGAAAAACTAACACCGCTCAACATGGACAACGACATATATTACATATCTAGGAATTAACCTTACGGCTAACCCTATAGAGCTTTATGCATCAAATTATCCACCAATGCTAACACAACTTAATAAACTTCTTACAAATTGGTCAACCTTACCTCTAGCATGGATGGGCAGAATTGCAGCAATAAAAATTTCTATCCTCCCGAAAATACTATACCTTTTTAGAGTTCTTCCTGTCACGATACCATCACATTTCTTACGGATATTACAGAGGAAAACTACAATATATATGGGGTAAGACGAAACCCAGATTACCTAAACCTACTTTATATTCTCCTAGAATCCAGGGAGGTCTGGGAGTACCAGAATTTACCAAATATTACTATGCAGCCCAATTGTCGATATATCCCGAATATCATGCAACGACTGAAACCCCACTATGGGTGGCATTGGAATCAGTTGATTGTGACCCTCTCTCTACTGCAAATCTTTTATGGCTCTCTCCTACTCAAAGAAAGATGGTCAAAAACCCCAAAACCAATCATAGCCTGTCTATTTGGGACAGATTGAAAACGCATATTGGCCTGCAATCTCGCCACAATCCTCTACTTTCCTTTCTTCATAACCCATCATTCTATCCAGCCTGGTCCTCCCAGCCTCCTTTTCAGCTTGGTCAAAGAAAGGATTGACTTGTGCACATCATTCTTACACATCCACAGCCATTACTTAATTTCCAACCTTACAAGAAAAATATGATATTCCTATTACGGAAACCTTTAGGTATCTGCAAATTAGGAACTTTTTTACAAATAATGCACCATCAGACACTACATCCCCAAATCTCACTACCTTTGAACAAGCCTGTAAGACTGATCCTCACAGGTGTGGACTCATTTCAGATTTCTCTTTCAATAGTTTTTTATTGAGTTTTATAAAGGTACAAAACAATAGCGGTACAGTCAGTTTCACATTAAAATAGTAAATCCATAGTACAGCAAAAATCTAACAGAACAGTTTTCAAAGCAATAATCTTTTACAAATGAGGATATGAAGCATATTCCCACTCACGTACAGGACGATGGAGGAAGCCCTGTATCTCCAGACACCCCAATGAGCACTAACTGTGTCATGGAGAGGGGGACAGTAGACCCAGCTCATAGGATGCTTTCGGTGGGCCGAACAGTTAATAAAAGAGGAAAAGCCTGAGAGAGAGTAATTAACTATAGCAAGACATGGCTTATGTCTGTCAGCCAGGAGTACCAGTCTGTGTTATTATAAGGGGTAACTAAAACACTTAGTTAAAGTATTACGTTATGGTTCACCGGTCAGGACCGTATGGACAATTTGTCCAATTGTGTGGTATCCTGAGTGACCCAGATACGGAAATGCTAAGGTGGAGAAGACCCCTTAGAGAGTGTAAGAGTGATCCCCATAGTAGGGCGTGTTATAGAGATCATATAGTATATACTTCTATGGGGTCACAGTCCAGGTATCCATACCAGTTGATTCACAGGCATTCCCATAGTGAGGAGGGAAAATATACCAGGCAGTGGCGTCTTAACATTAAAATCCCTCAGCATGGTATGTGGACTATGGATTGAAGAGTGAGAAGGAGTAGAAAGGAAAGAAAGGAAAGTGGGAAAATAGAGAATAGAAAGACAGGAGAGAAGACCAAGTGACTGATTGAGTCTCGTCCTTACTCCATGGGCAAAGTCTAGGTCATGAAGAGAGCTTCAGTTGCATATATTGTGCGCATAGTTTCCTTATAGCTTCAAATTTCTTGGTAGTATCTAATAACATGCTGACCATTTTTTCCTGGGCCATAATCCAGGATATTTTTCTTTTGATCGTAATGAGTGAGACGTGAGGTTGTTTCCAAGCCCTAGCAATTGTTATTTTTGTTCCCATGAGTATAAACATAATAAGGCGTTGCATAAGTTTGGGAGCCCCGGTACAGGGAAGTTGAGTAGCGCTATTTGGGGGGATTGTTGTATGGGAAGGCCCGAAATTTTCTGGAGTATGTGGAAGATTTTGTTCCATATGCTTCTAATGTTGGAACATTCCCACCAAGTATGTAACATTGTTCCCTCAAGTCAACAATTACGGAAGCACAGGGGGGAAGAAGATGGGTATATTTTAGCAAGTCACAGTGGAACAAGATACCATTGCATTAAGACTTTTAAATTTGCTTCTACCAGCGCTATGTTCAGAATCCCCTGGGAAGTGGATTCAGAAGCCTTATGCCAATCTGCTAAACTCCAGGTTTGTCCCAGATCTTTCTCCCATGCAAGCATAAATGAGGTCTTAGAATCTACCATAGCAAGTGCCCGATAGATCACCGATATTCCACCCCGCTGCTCCATGGCTTGTCTACACCAGAGTTCATATTCTGTGATTGTTAATGGGTCAGGTTTTGTCGTCCATAATGTAAGGAGAAAGTGGGAAATTTGGTGATGTCGAAATCTTTTGGAGGTTGGCATTTCAAGTTTGCTTGCATAGTGAGCAAAAGTGAGGGGGCCAGAGGAATTGACAAAGTGACCGATTCTATATAGTCCTTTATCAAGCCACCATTTAAATGCTTTAATGTCCCCACCTGGGGGAAATAAGGGGTTGCGGAAGAGGTGTGAGAGTGGGTGCCAGTTGGAGATTAAATGTGGGTTGTGCTTGAGAGAGTCCCATGTTACTAAAGAGTGGGAGAGAGTAGGGACCATAATTGCGGGTCTGGATTTAGGGGAGCACCAGAGAAGAAAATCTAGTGTAAAGTGAGGGATCGTTTGTCTTTCCATGTGGACCCAATCTGGATGGCCCGACTTTGAATAGATTGTCGAAAGTTGGGAAAGTTGGGCCGCCTGGTAGTACCAGAGAAGATTCGGAAGACCTACTCCTCCCTTACGCTTATTGTGGTATAGGGTCCCCATTGCAATTCTATGTCCCTTAGTCCCCAAAATAAATCGAAGAATTTTGGATTGGAATCTCTTGAATTGGTCCCGCTGGATTGGAATAGGGAGTGACCTAAAAAGATAGAGAATGCGTGGCAGTAGAGTCATTTTTACAGAGTTAACCCTGCCCAACCAAGAGAGCCCCAAATTGCCCCAATGTTTAAGATTCTCCTCTAGTTTGCGGAATATCAGGGGATAATTGGCCTCATATAAGCGGTCCACTGCGGCAGCCAGATTGACACCCAAGTAGGGTATAAACGAGTCACTCCATATGAATTGGTATTTATCCTTCAAACATGCGACTAAGTGTTCAGGAAGGTTTACATTCAAAGCCATAGTTTTTGAATAGTTAACTTTGAGACCTGCCACATCTCCAAAGGTATCTAGTAGTTTGCATAAGTTAGGAAGCGTGATTAAGGGAGAGGTGATAAAGAGAAGGATGTCGTCCGCAAAGAGGGCACATTTGTGAGTTTGCGGGCCACACTGAACTCCGTGTATGTTTGGGTGATCTCTAATGGCGATGGCCAGCGTTTCGATAATAGCAAAGATTAGAGGAGATAAGGGGCATCTCTGTCGCGTGCCTTTAAATATCGGGAAAGAGTTGGAGTAGAATCCTTGCAAGTGTATTTTGACTACAGTGTTTGAGTAGAGGGCACCTATTACGTTCATGAAGGTTTGTCCAAACCCCCAACGATGCAACATAGGCCTTCTGCAGGTCTAGTGAGAGCAGGAAGCCTGTTTGCGGGGGGTTGCCATCCCACCTGGACCATAGAAGAGAGACAATGTCGATTGCTCTCCTAATTTGGTCAGGACCTTGACGTCCTGGTATAAAGCCAACCTGGTCCTTGTGGATGTAAAGACTAATGAAGGAAGAAATACGGTCTGCCATAATTTTGGTGAGAATCTTAAGGTCGTTATTTAATAAAGATATGGGGAGATAATTAGCTACTAAACTGGGGTCCTTGCCTGGTTTTGGGATTACTGTGATGAAGGCTGAGTTCAGGGATTCATCGAGTTGGGTTCCCTTACGTATCTGATTAAAGAAACGGGCCAGATACGGGGCTAGGAGAGAGGTGAAGTGTTTATAGTATGGAACCGAGAATCCGTCCGGGCCGGGAGCTGAGTGTTTTTTTAGATTCTTAATCACCTGTGTAACTTCCTCCACTGTTATCGGTTCCTCCAGCCAATCTCTATGGTGGTCCTTAATCTCAGGAAGTTTGATTGAGTTGAGAAAGGTTTCTAAGGTGTTTTCTTGGGGCACTTGTCTATTACTATATCGTTTCTTGTAAAAGTCATGGAAAGCTTCCATGATCTTATGGGAGTTTTGGGAATAGGTATTACTTCCTATCTTTATTTTAGGTAAGGTGTGTGTCTTAAGTTTAGGAGTCAATCTGGCTGCCAATATGGACCCCGCTTTGTCCCCTTGATGATAGAAGCGTGCTCTACTACATCGTAGGCTTTTCTCTGCAACTGCCATTAGAGCTAAATTCAGAAACGTGCGTGCAGTGTCTAGTCTCTCCATTGGAACAGAAATGGGGTCCCTTTTATGTTGTTTGTTAAGGAGCAAGAAGTCCTGTTTGAGTTTTTCTATATCCGACTTACGTGCTTTTTGTAGACTCTAAGTCATTTGAATTAGCTTTCCTATAAGGGTAGCCTTATGGGCTGCCCACAGCATAGTCGGGGAAATATCCCCAGTGTCAGTCAAGAGAAAGTATTCTCAAATGTTTTGTTCAATCTCACTAACGGTCGGGTTACTAAAGCCGCGTACACACGATCGGTTTTACCGATGAAAACAGTCCGATGGATTTTTTTCATCGGACAAACCGATCATGTATGGGCCCCATCGGTCTTTTTTCCATCGGTGTCAAAAAATAGAACATGTTTTAAATTTTTCCGATGGATAAAAAAACGATAGCAAATTCTGATTGTCTATGGGCAAGTCCATCGGTTAAAAAACCCACGCATGCTCAGAATCAAGTCGACGCATGCTCAGAAGCATTAAACGTAATTTTTCTCGGCTCATCGAAGTGTTTTACGTCACCGCGTTTGGAACGGCCGGTTTTTTGACTGATGGTGTGTAGGCAAGACTGATGACAGTCAGTTTCATCGGTTTTCCGATGGAAATATCCATCAGTTTAAAAACCATAGGAAATCCGATCGTGTGTACAGGGCTTAAGAATCGAAGCATTGAGTTTCCAACAGGGATTCTTTTTCTGTCTCGAGGGTCGCCCCATTATCAAGAAGAGAAGAGAGTGATCCGACCAGGCAGAGTCTTTTATATAGGATTTAGACACTACAGGTATATCAGAGGCGGAAATAAAGAAGTGGTCAATTCTGGCAAAAGAATTGTGGGGGTTTGAATAGTGAGTGAAGTCTCATACAGTTGGGTTAACTTCCCTCCAGATATCCACTAATCCTTGTGTCAGGGACTTGCCAGAAATAGAGGACGATCCCTGCTTCCCTCTGTACCTGTGCGTCGGCGCGCGCCAATTGCGCACGCGCATGCGCCAATTGTGCGCGCGCGCACGCTAAATGACATGGCGCCATTAGGCCTTTAAAAAGCCAGCAGTTGCAATAGTGCACTGCTGTCTGATCTGCAGCTTCTGTGTATCTTTACCTGCATCTGCTTTCTGATTACCTGGACGACCCGGCTCTGCTGACTTACCTGTTATCTCCAACCCTGACCTCGGCCTGCCTTGACCCTGCTACTATTACCTGTTGTTCCGTTGTCAGACCTCTGCCTGCTTATCTGATCCTGCTCCAGTCCACCGCATTGCTCTGCCTGACCACCTGATCTGACCCGGCTCGTCTGACCCTGCACCTGCCTGCTACTTGCTCTGTGTGTTCCAGTGTTGACCTGGCTTATCTCTCCTTGCTTCAGCCTGCTACTGATCCTGCCGTCATCCGCAGTTCCAGCCTACTTGGAGGATCATCAACCAGCTACAGTGTCAACCACCACAGTCTCCACAGGCACTCCTACCCCGCTGTGTTCCCGAGACCACTGTTCCCACTCCGGTGGCTCCTGAACCAGAGCTGTATGAGAGGTCTTCTCCTACAAGTCAGACTCGTCCTTTGAGGTACGTAACACCTTGTCTGTAGAACTGTTTAGCTACCTTAAGGCTCTGCCTGGTGGGACGAATAAGTCCCTGACACAAGGGGCGAGATTTGTCTAGTCCCGTGTCAAATACTATGTTGGAGTCCCCTCCGTATATGACAGTACCTTCAGTCAAAGGATTCAAGGTGCGAAATAGGGAAGCAAAGAATTGGGATTGGTCCCTGTTCGGTGCATAATATGACACCAAAGAGTAGAGTTGGTTATCAATGAGACCCTTAATGAGTATGCATCTCCCCTCAGGGTCCTTGAATTCAGAGATGAAGGAGAACTGGCAGTTACGAGAGAAAAATATAGCTACCCCCTTATTGTTCGTGTCCAAACTGGCAAGATGGAATTTAGGAAATTTGGGATGTATGTAGGAGGGGTTATAGGAGCGAGGTAAGTGTGTTTCTTGGAGGAAGAGAATATACATTTTTTGGCTATGGTAATACTGAAAGATTTTCCTGCATTTAACTGGTGAGTTCATTTCCTGAACATTGTGCGTGGCAATGCATAGGAAAGGGTTCGGTGTGGTAGGGTCAGCCATGGAGCAGCGGAAGACAGAACGCCAATGAGTACCAGTCACCTACCTCCAGGCCGTCATCGGATGTGGAGGATGGTATTGTAGTATATTTCATTCCATTGTTGTAAGGGAGTCCGGAGGGGTCCGAGCTCAACCGGGTCACTAGGGAAGAAGAAAAGTTAGTGCGAGAAAAGAAAAGAGGTTGTAGACGAGAAAGATAAATAAACATGGTGAAAACTGCAAAGAAGCAGTGGTGAAAATCCACTCTTCTCTTAAGTACACAAATAATGTCCCTCTAGAAAGAGGTAACGTCCTGTCCAGGAGAAAGGAAAATTCCGCTTCTCCGAGGTCAGGAGGTGGTGCATGAGCACTGCTCTGGTCACAGTGCCCCCCCATATCAAACTAAGTGAGGGCAAAAAAACAGGAGGCAACAACTGAAACACCTGTAAAGGAGAGAAACACAATAACAACACATTAAAACAATTTGTGGTGAGTCAAGTGCATGGCTCGAGGGGGGGGGAGGAGAGTGAGATCTGGATGCTGGTAAGTCGGGGAGGAAGGCGAGGAATAAAGTATATGAAAGTCCAGATCGGGATAAAGAACCAGGGGGGGGGTGGGAAGAACCAAATGGGATCGGTATGGTAAGTATATGGTGGGCGAGGATTTAGACTTCCAGTGGAAGGTTATCGATTTCTTAGCATAAAACAATACTATACGCATAAAGGTTTGCACATTCTTAGATATACCACCATCATCAATATATCCCATTAAACACCTCAGGGGATTACATATATTGGGTATCTGAGTTAGGGAGCTGATGAAGGCCGTGACCTCCGACCAGAACTTCCTAATCGGAGTGCACTCCCACATCAAGTGATAGAATGTGCCATCAGCCATGCCGCATCGGGAGCATAATGCAGAGGGTAGTCTATTGAGCTTAAACAGTAAACATGGTGTAAAGTAGGATCTGTATAGCAATTTAGTCTGTATCACCTTGTCACAGGAAGAAATGACAGAGGGAACCTGAAGGGGAAGAACCTCCTGCCAGATGTCCTCCGTCAGTTCAGGGATTTTAGCTCTCCATTTATTGGTCGTACTGCTGAGCCTTTGAGTTGTAGAATGTAAAAGGGACCCATAGTATGTTTAGACTAGTTTGGCGTGAGAAGAGTCAGTCAGTAAGGGTTCTAGCGGAGAAAGTTGAACAACTATATTACGGAGGCCGAACTGCGTTGCCGCAGTGTGGCCTATCTGTAAATAAAGGAAGTAGGCCGTGCGAGGTAGATTGTAGTCTCTACAAAATTCCTCAAAAGGACAAAACATGTTGTCCGAGAATAAATGCATAATTGTTTTCACCCCCAGTTTAGAACATAATCCCCCATCATATCTGCGGAAGAATTCTGGTAGATTCGGATTCCCCCAAAGTGGAGTGTTTGGTGAGTATGTATTACTGTCAGTGGAGGACTGCAGTTTAGTGAGCCTAAAAATCCGTAGGGTCATTGCCAGGACAGTGGTACCCTCCCTCCCTCTAAGGGACATGCAGTGAATCAGGTTTTGCAGGGACTCATAGGAGGTAAGTATAGCTGCCTCCAATGCGGTGGCCGTATTGTTGTCCTCAGGATAAAACCATCAATGTGCATGGGCCAACTGCGAGGCGATATAATAGGTGTGGAGGCAGGGTAAGGCCAGCCCGCCTTCCAGTACTGGCAATTGTAGGGTATTTTTGGCAATCTTAACTGCTCCCCCTCTCCAGAGAAAAGAGGTAAGGATTGAATCTATTTCCTTAAATTTGACTTTTGTGACATATACTGGTGAATTACCCAGGATATACAAAAATCGTGGTAAGAAGATAATTTTAAAAATGTTTATCCTACCTAGTAACGTAAGCGGGAGAGTAGTCCATGTTTTTAATGTGGTTTTCATTCTTCCGATAAGAGGGTCCAGGTTAATTTTGATATAGGAGGATAGTGGGTGTTGTATCATAACTCCCAAATATCGGAAGGAACTGACTACTTGGAGTGGGCAACAGGGAGGGAGCACTATCGGTGTTGCCTGGTCTATCAGAAACAAGAGAGACTTGTCCCAGTTAAATTGGAACCCAGAGAAGTAACCAAACCTCAGAATAATCTCCAACAGGGCTGGGAGAGACGATTGGGAATCCGACAAGTATATTAACATGTCATCAGCGTAAAGAGACACCTTCTCCTCCAGACCCCCAATCGTCAGTCCCGCAACCTCCCCACTGGATCTTATCAGCGCCGCCAAAGGTTCTATTGCCAACGCAAATAGCAGTGGCGACAGGGGACATCCTTGTCTGGTGCTTCTCTTTATCAGAAAGGGATCAGACACCGATGCGTTCACTCTCAATCTAGCGGTGGGCTTCAGATAAAGCAGTTGCACCCATCTGATAAAGGTGTTGACGAATCCAAACTTCACCAAAACCTCCAGCAGATATGGCCATTCGACGGAGTCAAATGCCTTGTGTGCATCTAAGGCCAAAACGGCCCGAGATCCCATCTTATCATGAGTGGCCTGTAGATTGGTAAACAGTCTACGCAAATTAATGGAGCCCAGGGATGAACCCAGTCTGGTCCGCACCAATAACAGTAGTAATGACTGTAAAATTGCAACCACTCCTATCAGCTAAGGTATAGAAATAAAGCTGCTAGCGTGAAACACATCTCATAAATCGTGCCAAAGACTAAATAAATAAAAAATACGTAGCTCTAATGATAGTGCACACACCACTATACAAAGTAAAGGGGATAAGTGTCCAGTAAGTGATGTAGATATCTGCAAACAAATAATATAAACAAATATAAATAATGATTCAAAAAAATTGCATCACACTAAAGTGCATAAGTGCATAAACATGCATAATAAATAGTGGTAAACATTCCAAAAAATCACACACAAGTCCATATAAAATTTTCTAAGGTGCTTCAGTGTAGATAAAAGATGAATGAAAAAATGTCACAGTTTTACAGTGTATTTAATCAGTAGCAGCTGTCCAAAGGTGGTGTATAATACAGTTCATACAGCAACACACGGCCCAGTGAGTGATTCAAAAGTCATGCCAAGGTGTAGTCACACAGGTGCTCCCCTATGGTAATGGATGCTCACCTTAGAGCGTGCGACCTTGCAACTAAGCTTGATCTGTGCACGCTTATGAACCACACCTGTGTTCTAATGGATGATCCTGGGTTCCTGGTTCCTTACCAGGCAGCTCCAGATCATAAAATATATAAGAAGAAAATCTGGATGGTGCAAGTAACGTTTTAACAATATTTATTTAAATTAAAAGAGAGAGATCCCTTGCCGGGGTACTCACATACTGTAAGTGTGACAGTGCACCACTTTATAATAGGCTCGAAGCGAGATGTACAGATCAGGATATGGTAAACAGGGGCGAGAGACGTGTTTCTGAGGAGCTCTGCCAACCCAAACCTAATCTATTGCCGTCCGGAGCTTGTACTCATGGCTCAAACCCCCAAAACACTGATACAGGCTCCAGAGTATCCCCTGTATCGGCCTAGTGCCGAATTGGTGATCGAGACCACCGGATTGCCTCGTTATATGGTCCGTGGCCGCATCAACACACCAGAGCCCCGCCGCCATCTTGCGGCCTACGAGGTCTCCGCATCCTCTGCACTCGAGTACTGCGATCTGCCCGGCCGCACTGTCAGGGTCACCTGTGGCCAGGTGACAGATGCACACCGTAGGGGGACAGGAGTGCACCGCGAGGTAGTGAACCCTATGGCTGGCTTCTGTGGATAGGAAACTGGGTGGTTGTGGAAAGCGGGACCAGAGGAGCACAACCGGGATCCCAACGGAAGCGAGAGCCAAGATTCCCCAGGGCGCGGAGTCTAAGACCCAGCTGGTCTTCTCCAGGGCCTCTAGTGGTGAGGATGTTACGCTGCAGGCTGGGACCAGGTCGCGGCCCCTGGAGTTTCCTAGCTCACGCCCCGTAGGATAAGGGGAAGCAGCAGCACACGATAGAGAGAACCGAATAACAAGCCGAAGGTCAGGGGCCACAAGCAGACAAGGATAACGAAGAACGAGCCGAAGGTCAAGGGTCACGAGCAGACAGGGATGGTCGGGGACAAGCCAATAACGTAACAGAGAGACAGACGTAGCACACGGCAGGCAGGAACCCAAACACACAATGCCTAACAAACACGTTGATCAGCAAAGCAGGCTTGCAGTGCACAGGTTAATATAGTGTTCAGTGATAGGGCCTGGGGTGGAGTCAGGCTGGGAGGAGATTATAAAGGAAGCCAGGTGAAGGAGGTCTGGTCTCTAGATGAACACATGAGGAGGAAGGTAAGATGGCAGACAGACATTAATGCATATCCATGACAGTACCCTCCCTCTTACGAGGCCTCCCCCTTCCCCGCCTGGGCCCAGGTTTAGAGGGAAACTTCAGATGAAACTCCTTTAACAGACGAGGTGCAAAGACCTCAGATGCAGTGATCCAAGACCTCTCCTCAGGACCAAACCCTTTCCAATGAACGAGGTACTGAAGAACGCCTTTACAGAGTCGGGAGTCCAGAATTTGACTGATCTCGTACTCCTGATTATCCTCCGAGACAGGCGCCACGGTAGGAAGAGGACGAGAGAATTTATTGAGGACTAAAGGCTTTAGAAGAGCAACATGAAAGGAGTTAGTGATTTTAAGGCTCTTAGGAATCTGGAGTTTGAAACAAACCGGATTCAGTTTAGCAGTTACCGTGTATGGACCGATGAATCGTGGAGCAAACTTCAGAGAAGGAACTCGGAGCTTGATGTTCCTGGTAGAGAGCCAGACTTTGTCCCCTGGCTGAAGAGAAGGCGGTTTACGCCTGCGGCGGTCGGCAAAGCCTTTGAATTTTTCAGCAGCTGCCCGGAGGGAATCATGAACGTGACCCCAAACGGAATTGAGAGACTCCTGAACCGAAGCCAAAGCTGGAATGTCTGGAGAACAGATCATAGGAAGAGGAAGTTGAGGGTGTTTTCCATAAACTGTGAAAAAGGGTGTCTTCTGCGAACTGGTATTCACATGATTGTTATGGGAGAATTCTGCCCACGGGAGTAGAGAGGACCAATCGTCATGGTGAGAAGACACAAAGGTGCGAAGAAAGACCTCTAACTCCTGATTAACCCTCTCAGTCTGTCCATTGGATTGGGGATGGTAAGAAGAAGAAAAATCCAAGACAATATTGAGGGATTTGCAAAAGGCTCTCCAAAAACGAGACGTGAATTGGACTCCCCTGTCGGAAACAATATGAGAAGGGACCCCATGTAGGCGGAGAATTTCTCGAATGAAAATGGGAACCAAGGCAGGGGCAGAAGGAAGACCAGGAAGAGGAACAAAATGAGCCATCTTGGAGAATCGATCGATTACCACCCAAATGACTGTATTATTCTCAGACAGTGGGAGATCGGTGATAAAATCCATGGCAATATGGGCCCAGGGTTCCTTAGGAATAGGCAAGGGCATGAGGAGACCAGCAGGAGCTTGTGTGGAGGATTTGGACTGAGCACAGACATGACAAGCTTTAACGTAGTCTTTGACGTCTGAGCGGAGATTAGGCCACCAGTAGTGACGACTGATGAGTAGGAAGGATCGGAGGAATCCAGAATGCCCTGCCACCTTGGAATCATGTCCCCAACGAAGGATCTTAGCTCTTAGCTCAGTGGGGACAAAGGTCTTACCAGGCGGAATTTTAGACTTCAGGGTGGTAGAGTGGGCAACAATGCATGAGGTGGGAATGATCGGCTCAGGTTCAGGGGCGGACTCCTCGTCCAAAGTGTCAAATGACCTAGAGAGCGCATCAGCCCGACCGTTGCAGGAACCAGGTTTGTAGGTAATCGTGAAATTAAAACGGGCAAAGAAGAGACTCCACCTGGCCTGTCTAGGATTCAGACGTTTAGCATTCTGTAGATACTGTAAATTCTTGTGATCGGTAAAGATCGTTATGGAGTGAGGGGAACCCTCCAAGAGATGACGCCACTCCTCTAACGCCAATTTAATTGCGAGAAGTTCCCGATCACCGATGGCATAATTCCTCTCTGCCTGAGAAAATTTTTTGGAGAAGAACGCACATGGTTGGCATCTCTTCTCAAAGATTTGAAGAAGCACAGCTCCCACCCCCATTGAGGAAGCGTCCACTTCAATAAAAAATGCATTCCCAGGATTTGGTCTCCTCAAGAGGGGGCCAGAAACAAAGGCCTGTTTCAGGTTGTGAAATGCAGAGACAGCTTCGGGAGGCCAGTCTCTGGCATTCACACCCTTCTTGGTCAAAGCGATAATAGGCGCGGCAATGGAAGAGTAATTCCTTATGAACTGCCTATAATAATTAGTGAAGCCAAGAAAGCGCTGTGTGGCCTTGAGGCTAGCAGGAAGAGGCCAGTTGGTGATAGCCAAGACCTTCCCAGGGTCCATACGAAGCCCCGAACATGAGACAAAGCACCCCAAAAACAGGACCTCAGAACATTCAAAGGAACATTTCTCCAGCTTGGCATAGAGATTGTTCTCTCTAAGACGTTGAAGTACAGTGCGGACATGGTTTCTGTGGACGAGCAGATTTTCAGAAAAGATCAGAATGTCATCCAGATAGATGACAACAAACTGGTACAGCAGATCTCTGAAGATTTCATTGACAAAGTTTTGAAACACGGCTGGAGCATTACACAGACCAAAAGGCATCACCAGATATTCGTAATGCCCGTCTCTAGTGTTAAATGCAGTCTTCCATTCGTCACCCTCCCGTATTCGAATGAGATTGTACGCGCCTCTGAGATCCAACTTGGTGAAAATGGAGGCACCCTTCAACCTATCGAATAGCTCAGATATTAAGGGTAAGGGGTATCGATTTTTAATAGTAACCGCATTTAAACCCCGATAATCGATGCAGGGTCTTAAGGTACCATCCTTTTTGGCAACAAAAAAGAACCCTGCCCCTGCAGGCGATGAGGATTTCCGGATGAACCCTCTCTCCAGATTCTCTGCTACATACTCCGACATGGCCTGGGTCTCTGGGATGGACAGAGGGTAGGTACGACCCCTGGGTAGAGTTGCTCCGGGGACAAGATCAATAGCACAGTCAAAAGACCTGTGGGGAGGAAGCACCTCAGCTGATTTTTTACAGAACACATCCCGGTAATCGCTGTATGCGGCGGGAAGATCAGAAGAAACAGAAGTGGCAGCAACCGGAAGACTCTCCTTGGGGGTCACCTTGAGAAGACACGACGAGAAACATGAGGAACCCCAGGCCAGGATCTGCCCAGAGACCCAGTCCACATGTGGAGAGTGGAGCTGTAGCCAAGGGAGGCCCAATACAACTGGGGTAGAGGCCTTGGGTAGAATAAGAAAGGATATCCACTCCTGGTGGAGAATCCCTACCGACATCCTAATGGGTAGCGTCTGGAAGCGAATAGGGCCCCCTGGGAGAACAGTGCCATCAATTGCCGAGACTACCAATGGGGTAGTGAGAGGTGAAAGGGTAAGCTTCATAGAAGAAGCAGTTCTCCAATCCATGAAATTGCCGGCAGCCCCGGAATCCAGGTATGCAAGGGTTGACTGAGGAGAAGTGCCTACATGAAGGGACACCGGCAAGAGCAGGCGAGAAGGTGATGTTTCTGGGTCCAATACTCCACCTTCCAAATGTATTAGACCCGAGCGTTTCCCGGACGAAGCGAGCAGGAGTCACGAAAATGACCCTTGCCCCCACAATAGAGGCACAAGCCCAGAGTTCTGCGCCTAGCACGTTCTTCGGGGGTTAGTCTGGTCCGGCCCAGCTGCATAGGTTCTTCAGCAGGTAGAGGATGCTCCACGGAATGAAGGGAGGGGAGCTCAGACTGGCTAGGACCCAGAGAGTGCTGGCGTCTTTTTTCTAAGGACCTCTCTTGAAAACGAATGTCGATCTGGTTGCATAATGAAATTACATCGTCCAGACCGACGGGAATGGCTCTTCCCGCTAATTCGTCTTTCACTCGGTCAGAGAGGCCATGTAAAAAGGTAGCGACCAGGGCCTCATTATTCCAGCTCAATTCAGCTGTGTGGATACGGAACTGAAGAGCATATTGCCCCACTGAACTAGATTCTTGGCGAAGACGTAAGACAGCACTAGCCGCTGAAGAAGCCCGAGCCGGCTCTTCGAAGATATTACGAAAGAGCTTCAAGAATTCGGACAGACTGGAAACCACCGGATCGTTCCTCTCCCACAGGGGGGCAGCCCAGGCCAAAGCTTCACCGGAGAGGAGGGAAATGATATAGGCTACCTTAGCCCGGTCAGATAGGAAGCTTTGAGGCTGAAGCTCAAAATGAATAGTGCATTGGCTGAGAAACCCCCTGCAGGCCTTGGAGTCCCCAGAGAAACGGAACGGAGCTGGCAATCTTAGTGAGTGTGAGGCTGCGACTGGTGCGATAGGTACAGCCGCTGGTTGTACTTGGGGTTGCGGATTCGGGGTTCCCAAGGAGACCTGAAGCTGCTCGAATCGAGAAGCCAGATCCTGGAGGAATCGCATCACCTGGGTCTGATTTGATTCCTGGGTCTCAAGTCTGCGAACTATGCCCTGCAATGGATCATCCGCGGGAAGCGGGATGTCAGCCGGGTTCATGGCTGATCAAACTGTCAGGGTCACCTGTGGCCAGGTGACAGATGCACACCGTAGGGGGACAGGAGTGCACCGCGAGGTAGTGAACCCTATGGCTGGCTTCTGTGGATAGGAAACTGGGTGGTTGTGGAAAGCGGGACCAGAGGAGCACAACCGGGATCCCAACGGAAGCGAGAGCCAAGATTCCCCAGGGCGCGGAGTCTAAGACCCAGCTGGTCTTCTCCAGGGCCTCTAGTGGTGAGGATGTTACGCTGCAGGCTGGGACCAGGTCGCGGCCCCTGGAGTTTCCTAGCTCACGCCCCGTAGGATAAGGGGAAGCAGCAGCACACGATAGAGAGAACCGAATAACAAGCCGAAGGTCAGGGGCCACAAGCAGACAAGGATAACGAAGAACGAGCCGAAGGTCAAGGGTCACGAGCAGACAGGGATGGTCGGGGACAAGCCAATAACGTAACAGAGAGACAGACGTAGCACACGGCAGGCAGGAACCCAAACACACAATGCCTAACAAACACGTTGATCAGCAAAGCAGGCTTGCAGTGCACAGGTTAATATAGTGTTCAGTGATAGGGCCTGGGGTGGAGTCAGGCTGGGAGGAGATTATAAAGGAAGCCAGGTGAAGGAGGTCTGGTCTCTAGATGAACACATGAGGAGGAAGGTAAGATGGCAGACAGACATTAATGCATATCCATGACACGCACTCTTCCACACCAGAGGAGGACCTACCTCGCGCAATCCAGCGCTGAATCACCAGACGGCCGCCAGAGGAAGCTCGCCAGGCACATCACGGGTGAGAGGCGGCCATCTTGCTACACCCCGGAGCCCATAGTAACAACATCCCGCCCGCACAGGGGGTGTTCTCGGCCGGGGATTAAAGGATCTTCCAGACCAAAGCTAACCCTGGTGATCGCCTAGGCCCTGTCCCCATAGACACTTGTAGCGGCCATCTTGCTGCACCCAGTAGCAGCGTAGCTGGGACTCCACGGGTTCTTATAAGACATGTATGAAAAATATACTAAAGCGCTAAAATGGTGCAAAAGCAATCAAATATGTGAAATAAACCAAGGATAACTAAATGATTCAGCTGCAATCAATCAATGTGTCTGATAACATATAAGTGAAATTGCAATGTGATATTGATGCGCTGTAAATCAACCCTAAGTGAACCAATCATACCATATACATTAAATTAATAATGTGACCAAGATACAAAATACACAAATAACCAAATGTGCAAAACAGTGCTAAAATGAATATGCACTCAGTGCTAAATAGTGTGCTGAATAAGTATTATGCAGAGACCCTAATGAGGATCACTCATAACAATAAGCAGACAAACAAATACACTTTAAAAAAACAGCTGCTGGCAGGCTACTGCACGCCAAACACTCAGAGTAATTACAACGGAGAAAAATCACAGTCCTTTAAGTGTTGGCCAAACAGAGCACTCCTTCACTTAATCCCACTCCTCCACTCAATCACAAATCAGTGCAGCTGTCAGTATGAGTATCTTGAGCAGTCTTGAATGTACCTCATAAACATGGACCATGGAAGACAAAAGGAAAAAACAAACCTCATTGCGCAGTGCTCACATACAAGGATGTAATGTTAAGCACACAGCGCTATCACTCACGTGACCAAAAGGGTTGTATCGCATAAACAGCCACCGTTCAGCTCAGTATAGGCTTCTCCTTCACAGCTCCAGCTGGGAACACATCCGAGTGCCGCTGGCAGCGTGATTAGGCTCCTCCCCCTACGCGTTACGTCACTCGTCACGTGACTTAGTCATGGGTATGCCATGTGACAGGAAAAGCTGTGTATTTATACACAGTGGCGTACTGGTTGCCATGACGGCAAAAGGGATCATTAGAACATCATTGCTGGTAGGCCTGTGCTGATTAAACTTAAAATCATTTAATTTTAAACAACTTAAAACGTCTCAAACAACTGAGACTGAAAGAGATTCACTAAATAACAATATTATATACCTATTAAAAACCTATTTTACAATCATTACAAAGACCGGATATTAAAGAATACCCCCTCAAGTGGTGTAAAACGACATAACACCATCATGTCGGGACAATGATAAAGTACTCTGTTGCAATAAATGTTGAACAGGTAAACATATATATATACACTCACAATCATTTTAATACAACAATAAAAATAGAAAAAATTTGAAAAATTGGGAAGAGATGCTGAAATAAAATATGGACATTATATAAAAAATTATATAAAGAAATATATAATTATATATAAAAAAAACAAATAATGGGATCTATAAAATAAATAAAAAGCGGAAATTAGTAATTGGATATGAAGCAATTTAAATCAAACTCGATGTTTAGGCCGTTAGGCGCAAGGGTACGCATTTCATGTATCCATCTGGACTCGCTTTTGCTGAGCTCCCTTACTTTATGACTACCCCTCCAATGGGGTGTATATTTTTCTATTGCCCAGAATTTTAATTCTGTGGGATTATTTTGGTGACAACGTGAAAAATGAGGGAAACACTATGCTTCGGGAATCCATTCTCAATATTTTGCACGTGTTCCCTTATTCGCTTCCATAACGGTCTTTTGGTACGACCTATGTACTGGAGTGAACAAGAGCACTCCAGCACATAGACCACCCCTTCAGTCCTACAAGTGATCACATATTTAATTTCATAACTTTGTTGTGTAGCATTTGATTTAAATTTAGAACATTTTTTTTTATAAATTGTATTTTTATTAAAGAAATTTTCACAAAATACAAAAGCAAACATAACTGACAAAGCATAGGGAATGTCTGAGGTACATCATACTAGGCAAATGGAATGACTTTGGGGAGGCTGACAATGGAAATAATAAGAATAACCAAACAAAATATTGAGGAAAAAATAAAAAAATAAAGAGAGCCAGTGATCATCATACAATACATAATGTTGGACTTAGGGTATGAGTTTACAGATTCAGGGACATGACCAAGTGTGGACCGGAGGGGCACCTAGGGCACAGAGATAGAGGATAAGAAGTTGAGAGGGTATCGAATGGTTTCTAGGCCCAGGGCGGCAGCCCGTACGTCGAAACATCCCAGGCCGCCCAGATCTCGTCAAATCTATCAACTCCATCCTCCACCATAGCTGTCATATATTCCATCTGTCGTATGCCCCTGACGCTTTGTATCAACTGAGTTTGGGTAGGCACTAGGGTGGATAACCAGTTAGAGGGAATGGCTCTTCTGGCTGCAAGCAGAATAAAAGCGGCTAGTCTGTTTGCTGCCTTTCCTATCCCCGGGAAGGGAAGACCTAGGAGACAATGAATCGGGTCTAGGGGGATAGAGGCAGGGAGAACCTGTTGAAGCACTTGTGCCACCATGGACCAAAAGGGTACTATCCGATCGCATTGCCAAAAGATATGGAAATGTGATCCTTTTTCTTTCCCGCATCTCCAACACAGAGGAGAGAGAGAGGAGTCATACCGGTGAATAACCTCAGGGGTCTTGTACCAAAATAGTAGAACTTTGTATGCTGTCTCTCTCTGTGCCACACATCTTGAAATTTTAGAGGTCGAGGACCAAATTCTTGACCACTCCGAGACTGAAATTTGACGCTGGGTGAGCTGCGACCATTTGTACATGTAGGAGTGGGTGTTTTCAGAAATTGTTGTCTGTTCCTGGAGGATGTGGTATATACTTGAAATGAGCTGTGCTTGATAGGGACCTTGGGAGCAGAGAAGTTCAAAGGATGTTGGCTTGGTGAGGATGAGAGATGGGGAAAGTGTCGAGAAATAATGGACTATCTGGAGGTACGAATACCTCAAATATTCTGGGATTTGGCTCTCAGTCTGGAGGGTCGGGAAGGGTTTAACCTTACGTGTGACCGGATGTACGAAGTGTCGAAGTTGGAACAGTCCCTCTTTTGCCCAGGGAAACACACGTGTATGTGAGAGGCTATCAGGGATCAAGGGATTGAAGAGCACATTAGATAAGGGAGGGCAAATGGAAGATAATGCAAACTTGGAAAGGCATGAGCGCCACAATCTGAGCACAAATACCATGGGACTCAGGCAGAGATCGTGAAGTTTGGGGTCCCCCAATGTCCCAGGGGACCATACCAGGGAACAGGGGTGAGTTGGATAAAGGGAGCCCATTTCTATCTCCGACCAACGGTTAGGGGGCCTGAGGCTAGACCATGACACCAAGGTTCGCAAATGGGAGGCCAGGTAATATTTGTATATGTCCGGGGCTCCCATGCCCCCCTGATCTCTGGGGGAGAAAATAACCGAGCTTGCCACTCTATGGGCCCTGCCACTCCAAATGAACTTAAGAAACCACTGCTTAAGGATCTTAATCTGTGTCATCGGGATGGGGACTGGAAGGGTTTCAAAAAAGTACAATAATTTCGGCATTATTGACATTTTTAGCACATTTATCCTGCCTATCCAGGACAGGGGGAGGGAGGTCCAACGGGATAACATAGTTTTGATTGATTGAAATAGCGGGAGATAGTTGATGGAATAGAGGGACGAATAGGATGGCGTGATCTGGACCCCAAGGTATCTAAGGGACGAAGTGCACCAGCGATAAGAGAATGTACCTTTCAAGTTCAAGAGCTCATCCGAGGGTATGTGGAGGGGGAGAGCTTCTGTTTTCGCAGTATTAACCTTATAACCCGACAAGGAGCTAAATTGAGAAATTTAGAACATTTTTGACCATTCAATTTCGTTTTCCTACACGCAAAACATCTTTTACATGGAAAAAACCCCTTTCCCTGAAAAAAGGTAAGTGTAGGTAACCTAGTTGGTGGATCAGGTATATTTTTAGCCACTATATCCCTAAGTGTAGGTGCTCTCCTATATACAATACGGGGTACAATTGGCAAAATACTCTGCAATTGACTGTCTCCTCTGAGTATAGGCCAATGCTTTTTGAATATAGACTCGATTTGTCTATGCTGGACATTATAATTCATTATGATAGGCAATTCTTGAAAGGCTGAAGTTTTTATTGCCTTATCCTTATCCTGTATTAATGTGGCCCTAGGCATCTCCAGAACTTCTTGTATTTTGGTGTTGACAAATTCTTCATTATAACCCTTTGCGGAAAACTTTTGTCCCATCATTTTAGCTTGTTCCAGAAATACCTGCTCATCCGTACAATTTCTCCACAGTCTAATCAGCTGTCCTTTAGGTATATTGATAAGCCATGGTTCAAAGTGACAGCTGTCTACTGGAATGTAGCTATTTCGTTCCACTGGTTTGAAGTACGTTTTTGTAATTATTGCATTACCTTCCAATGCAATATCCAAATCCAGGAACTGTATGTTGGTCTTGCTCATTGTATAGGTTAATTTTATATTTTGTTCATTCTCATTTAACTTTTCAAAAAATTTAACTAAAGTGCTCTCATCCCCCTCCCAGATTACTATGCAATCATCAATGAATCTTTTGTATAACATAAGTTGTTCAGGTGTATTTTCATAGATGGCTGACTCCTCCCACTCCGACATGAAAATATTCGCCACACTAGGTGCATATTTGGCACCCATCCCGATTCCATTAAGTTGCCTATAGTAATCGGAACAATGGCAGAAATAATTGTGCTGAAGTCCAAAAGCCAAACTTCGTAGCACAAAACGTTTTTGTTTGGAGATAAGGTCACTAAACTTATTCAGGGCCCATTTCGAGGCCCTGATTGCATCTTCATGATCTATAACCGTATATAATGATGCGACATCCGCAGTGGCTATCACATAATTTCGCTCTGCATTAATCACTACTTTCTCCAAAATCTGGATTAAGTGCTTAGTGTCCCTTAGGTACGATCGTGTTTTAGGGACTAATGGTTGTATAAATTTGTCAACATATTCACCAATCCTTGAATTAATCGATTGGATGCCATTAATTATGGGCCTTCCTGGTGGTTTATAAGGGTCTTTATGAATTTTCGGTATTGTGTATATAATTGGGACCCTGCATATTAGACTTGTGCACAACGGAAAAATTAGTTTAGTTTCGGTTCGTTTCTTTTCGGTCCTGTTGATTCGTAATCGTTCGTAATTTTGCTAGACGGGATTTTTCGTGTTCGGACTAATTCGTATTTTCGCAAGCGACATTTTTCGTTGAATCGGAATGATTCGTATTAATGTAAGCCTTATTTTTCGTTGATTTATAATTCGTACTTTCGGTAGAGTACATTGTTTTTCGTTGATTCTGGACACAACTCCTACTTTCGTAACTTTTTTTGGGTTCGTTGATTTGTAATTTTCCGTGTCTCTCTCACAACGACGCTGCCTATTATGCCTAATGTGCTTCGAATGGATTTGTACTTTTCTAAATACATAGCAGTTATTTGTAACGATTCGAAATCTCGTATTTTACTTTTGTTTTTTACATGCGGCTATAGCCTCCGCCCCTGTACACCATTTTGAGAGGGAGTTCAGCACGGTGGGGGAGAAGCAGAGAGCAGAGTGTTATTGTGCTTCGAATCGATTCAAAATCTCGTATTTTACTTTTGTTTTTTACATGCGGCTATAGCCTCCGCCCCTGTACACCATTTTGAGAGGGAGTTCAGCACGGTGAGGGAGAAGCAGAGAGCAGAGTGAGTGTTATTGTGCTTCATATGGATTCGTACATTTGTAACTTTTTTCATAACGAATTATGCCGAAGACATTCGGGCATTCGCTATTTGCGATATAATTTATTTCGGATTCAGTTTTATTCGTAATTGCTTTGTTCGGAAATTCGAATGCTTCCGAATGTCCGAAAGTTGCTAAATTCGGACGAATTTCAATTAGTTACGAAACGAATTGCACAAGCCTACTGCATATATCTGGAACTAGATATTGTTCTTCCCTCTTGGATAGGATATCTTTCATAGTGCCCCTCAGGACCAGCTCCGACAATTCATCTCTATATTCCTTTGTAGGGTTGCCCCTAAGTTTAATGTAAGTATTTGTGTCATTAAGTTGACCAAGTAGTTCTTCATGGTAATAATCCTTTGACATCACCACAATGGCCCCTCCTTTGTCTGCCGGTCTTATCACCACTTGTTTATTTTTTTCTAGTGCTTTTATACCCCGATGAATGGCTATAGGATCAGTCATTCTTTTGACCTTTAATCTTTCTAAATCTTTCAACACCAATTTATTGAACACCTCAATGTGCTCATTATTGTGAACCGGTGGATTGAAGAGGGATTTATTCCTCAATTCACTATGAACTACACTTCCTAGAGAGTTTATACTCTCTTTGACCCTCATAGGAGGTTTATTCAGCATATACTTTTTAATGTTAAGTCTCCTTGTGTATTTTTGAACATCTACATAAACATCGAATTTATTCAAATTTCTCTTAGGCGCATACTTCAGTCCTTTATCCAATGTGATCATTTCTGTCCTTGTCAGTTCAACTCCACTAATATTATATATGCCCTCGCCTACCTCATTCTTCTTTTTTTGGACTTTGAATCCTCCTCGACATCCCCTCTTGCATTTGGACTTCGGGCATTTGTCATTTGTTCGTATCGAGGCGGCGTTCGGTCGCTCCTGCGGTATTCCAAAAAAGATCTTGTTTCATCTTCCTCCCTATAGTTATTTAATGGTTCATACCTATTTTGTGTATGCACCGGGCTTTTTCTACTTTCATAATGGTACTGGTCCTGATGGCCTTGAGCACCCTGATTTTGATACTGATGTTCATAACCCCCTTGATAATGTTGATTTGAATAGGGGTGTCCATCTCTTGTGTCCCTTCTTTCATGATTATAATGATTATAATCTTCATGGTGTCCCTGTTCATAACCCCCCTGATGTCCAGAATAATTTTGTGGGGGGTTTCGGGGTCTTTGATTGTTCTTATTATTCTTCCAAAATGTTTTTTTTGGAGATTTTGACCATGGTTTGTGGTTATTCTTATTTTTCCACCAAGGTTTGGGTGTTCGGGGCCCAGTGTGATCATCCCTAAATGGTCTTTCTTATAAGACACTCTGCAGAGATTTTTGAACTACCCAGCAGATCGGTCAACCAACAATAGTCCCCATCATAGGACCCCCTTACTTACTGCTTCAAAAGACGCTGATTTCTGCATCACTACACTACTAGGAGCGGCCATCTTGCTACACCCCATTAACCTGTTCTCCCTGGTTCCTAATTGTTTAACTTTTACTCTGATGGCCCCGCGGCCCCCTCATCAGGAAGTACATATCATTAGTACAGACATGTAATGAGTCATTAACCTGTGATATACGAGACAGGATGTGCTAAAAGACACAATCAAAACTAGGAGGGGGCGCATGCGCGGCGCGATGCAGATCACCATATTTAATTAAACACTCCATCTGATCAGCGGGGATTTAACCCACACTGCATGGATTAACCTCCACAAACTGCTATATTTTTTATAATTCACCTTGCAGTTCACACTAGTGCATGCCGTCGGGCAAGAAGGCGTACAATCACTGTGCGCAACAGCACTCTTTGATCACATACCCACTGCGCAATAAGGAGCAGAAAACAATGGCTCATAAAGGTGCTGGTTCTCCACCGTTACAATCTCCTACAGCTGCCAGTGATCCTCAGCAGAAGTCTGCTTCCACACATAACAATAGTGATCTCTCCTCTCAGATCACAAAATCGGATTTGGACTCCAGCTTAACCAAAATTTACGAAAAACTTGTAGACAAGATACAGTGTGAACTCCAAAAAACAACAAACACACTCACACAAGAAATAGCAACCCTGGGAGGTCGCACAGATATTCTAGAAACCAAACACGATGAGCTTTCACTTGCGCACAACGATCTTAGAAAGGACTTTGAACTTTTAGCTGAAAACCACTCATACTTACAATCACAAGTGGAAGATTTGGACAATCGTAACCGAAGAAACAACCTAAGGATTCGTGGTATTCCAGAGTCAGTCACTGAACTGATGCCTGCAGTATCTAAATTGTTCCACAATCTCCTCCCTGAATCACCCCCATCCTCATTTGCGTGTGACAGAATTCATAGGGCCCTGCGTCCTAAACCACCCCCAGACAAACCTCCACGTGACATCATTCTATGCATGAAAGATTTCATCACTAAAGAAAACATATTGAGAGCATCCAGAAATATGCATAACATCGAATTGGATGGCACAAAACTCCAAATATTTCCAGATATCTCACAAGCTACCCTGGAAAGGAGACGCAAAATGAAGGAGATAACTTCAGTATTACAATCAGCACATATTAGATACCGGTGGGGTTTTCCATTTAAGTTGACAGTGCCACACAACGGCACCACCTATACAGTATTCAATACCTCAGAAGGCAAGGATTCCCTTGTGAAGTTGGGTCTTTTGGATCCAGGAACAGATACAAGACCTTCTGCAACTCCTCACACTTCACCTATCTGGGCCACCCCAGCCACGCGTCGTGATCAAAGGAGATGGCGACCATCATTCAGAAATTTGGACGCTTGAAGATAAAGCTGGCTCACAATTGCGGCCCCAAGCTTACCCTCCTTCTTTTGGAAAAACTTAATTTTTTTCCCTTTTCCCCACTTTTTTATTTTATTTTTCCTCTTTTTTGCAAGGTTCAAAGTACCACTTTTACAGATCTAAATATTTGAAGTCTGATTGTCTGTGCATAGTAAACAGCTGTTCTACTCGATTAAATGGTACCGGATTGGTATTACCATAGTTCCTTCTATACGATGTTATATATTTAACATTTTTTCTTTTTCATTTTCTATGCTGTTTTGTATGCTAATTTTTTATCAATATATGTTACAGCATGCACTTATATAATTTTTTTTGGTTTATAATATCCTCGCTGAGGCTGATCTGCTCCGCCTCTGTTAGTTTGTCCCCCTACTCACAAAGGACTACAAAAGCATGGTTCAACTAGTAGATACTTTTCTGCATCTGATCCTGCTATCTTTTGTTTTAATGGTGGAGGATCCATTTGTGAGTAATGGACAGTATTGTCCACATCAATATTATTTCCGGTCAGGAAGTGCTTCTCACCCTGACCCCCAAACTATAAATGTTAATTCTCATAATTATACTAAAATACTCTATTTTTACAAAATGTTGAAAAGGTTGAACAAATTCTCTTTATCTTACTTAAAACATTGTGATGAAATGACGCTGTACAATACGGTACTGTTATTTTCTATAAGTTTACCATTTCTAGTGTTCTACTGTTCAGGAACCCTATTCTCCATTGTTCTATTGTACAGGTATAATATGTTATTTGACAAAGAAAGGTCATCTAGAAAATACTTATGCTGGATACGGATGTATATTTTGATATATTATATATGCAAAGATACAAATGGCATGTTTTCTAATTCCGCCTCTATCTCAGGTAGTTCTTCATTTTTAATTTTAATAGTGATAATCTTATTACTAATACCACTCCGATTTGGCTATATACTAAAACCTGGGCCTTGTGACCCATTGCCACCATAACCACCATCGCTCCTTAATACCATACAATGGGCCTTAGAGTGATTTCTCACAATGCCCAGGGCATTAATTCACCTCACAAGAGAAAGAAAGCCTTTCGCCATTACAAAAGATTAGGAGCGGATATAATATTAATGCAGGAAACTCACTTTGCAACAGACAAACACCCTAAATTTTTTGACAAAAGTTCAAGCCAATTTTATTGCACTACTTACAACACAAAATCTAGAGGTGCTGCTATATTTATTAGAAACTCTGTGGTTTTTGAGGTTCAAAACATATTTAAAGACCCATACAGTCGTTATTTGATCTTGAAAGGCTCAATTAAAGGACGTTCTATCACTATAGCCTCAATTTATGCTCCTAATGATGCCCAGTCAAACTTTTTTATCAAGTTTTTTGATACTCTAGACAATTATCACTCCGCACATTTAATAGTGGGTGGTGATTTCAATTTAGCTGCTCATTCAGCTCTTGATAGAAGCAAAGTTGTCCCATCCTCGAAAGCTTTCCCCAAATCCTTGAATAGATCACTATATAATCATCAATTAGTAGACACTTGGAGAGCCCATAACATCGGATCCAAATCTTACACATTCTACTCCCATCCGCACAACAGCTTCGCTCGTCTCGATTACATCTTCTGCACCCCGATCCTACTTGCCAATTCCTCTAAAGCAGATATCCATCCATGTCCTTGGTCCGATCACCACATAGTCTCCTTTAACACCTCACGAATAGGTCTAGCCAACACAACACACTCATGGCGAATAAATGATTCCTTGCTCGCAGATCCATCAAGCAACCAACAAATTCTATCTCACCTTGAACAATACTTTGCACATAACGTAGCACCAGACATGTCCCCTACAATACTATATGGATGGTGCATAAAGCGGTAATGGGAGGTCATCTGATAAATATCGCCTCAATTAACAACAAATCCAAACTTGCGGATATTAGGTTCCTAACAAAAGATCTAGATCACTTATATCATAGAAACAACCAGAACCCATCTAGTGACCTACTTAAACAGATTCAAGAGAAACGCACTACCTTAGACACATTATTAACATCAGATACTGAAAAAGCTCTCAGATGGTCTAAAGCTAGATTCTTACTCAACAGCAATTCATATTCCACCATGTTTGCTAGAAAACTGAATCAATCTATGAAACCTCCACACACCTACAAATTAAGGAACCCTTCTGGTAATTTGGTGTCCCATCCCAAAGAAGTCATGAAATTGTTCTTAGACTTCTATAAAAATCTTCTGTCCTCACCACAAACATCCCCAAAACAGTCCTCCCTAGACTGGCTTAACAACATTACATTACCCACTCTTACTAGGGAACAAATTGAATCTCTCAATGCCTCTTGTTCAGAGATAGAAGTTAACAGAATCATTGGAACATTAAAAATATCCACAGCCCCAGGCCCCGACGGCTATTCCACATCTTACTATAAAATAATTTCCTCTACCATTACCCCACACCTTACTAAACTGTATAATAATATCTTACAGGGTGACCAATTCCCATCCGAGATGATTTTAGCGAACATGTCCTTACTTCCCAAATCAAATAAAGATCACTCCACCCCTCAAAACTACCGCCCAATATCAGTTATTAACAACGACCTAAAAATATTTGGCCGTATATTAGCAGACAGACTATCTGCCGTTATCTCCCCATTAGTTGACCCCGATCAAACAGGCTTCATTCCAAACAGACAAATAACAGACAACATACGACTGACCACAAATATCATTCAAGATTCCAACATTCATTTCAAATCCACACTGTTACTTAGTCTTGATATACACAAAGCTTTCGACAGCGTTTGCTGGTCATATCTTGACACTCTACTCTCCAAATATGGCATCAACAATGAATTTCTACATGGCTTTAAAGCTCTCTATCACAACCCACAAACACGCATCAAACTCCCAGGCAATAACTCTGACTTTTTTCCCCTGACTAAAGGTACCAGACAGGGTTGTCCACTCTCTCCTTTACTCTTTGCCCTCGCAATAGAACCCCTTGCCTGCGCAATCAGAAACAATACAGACATTAAAGGATATTTTAAAGGATCCAAAGAATACAAGCTGAGTCTTTATGCGGATGACGTCCTTCTGTTTATAACTGACCCTCTTATCTCCCTACCCAATATAACTAAAACCTTTGACATCTTCCATGACTTGTCAGGTCTAGGACTTAACCTATCTAAGTGCTTGGCTTTACCAATCAACATTCCCCCAGCCTTAACATCTTCACTTACCTAGTTACATAGTTACATAGTTACATAGTTAGTCAGGTTGAAAAAAGACACAAGTCCATCCAGTTCAACCATAAAAAAAAATATATATATATATATATATATATATATATATATCGTACAATCCCATATACCCAATTCTATACCCACAGTTGATCCAGAGGAAGGCAAAAAGCCCCAGCAGAGTATGATCCAATTTGCTACAGCAGGGGAAAAAATTCCTTCCTGATCCCCCGAGAGGCAATCGGATATTCCCCAGATCAACTTTACCTATAAATGTCAGTACCCAGTTATATTATGTACATTTAAGAAAGAATCCAGGCCCTTCTTAAAGCAATCTACTGAGCTGGCCAGAACCACCTCTGCATTCCACATTTTCACAGCTCTTACTGTGAAGAAACCTTT
The DNA here is from genome assembly GCA_029206835.1 of Rana muscosa. Classification (NCBI taxonomy): domain Eukaryota; kingdom Metazoa; phylum Chordata; class Amphibia; order Anura; family Ranidae; genus Rana; species Rana muscosa. The sequence goes on along the minus strand of CM055123.1, from coordinate 13,490,475 downwards.
CCGTATTTGGAGGTGAAATCTCTTTTCCTCTAGACGCAAAGAGTGCCCCCTTGTCCTTTCTGTTGACCGTAAAGTGAATAATTCAACACCAAGTTCACTATATGGACCCCTTATATATTTGTACATGTTGATCATATCCCCCCTTAATCTCCTCTTCTCAAGAGTGAATAAATTCAGTTCCTCTAATCTTTCCTCATAGCTGAGCTCCTCCATGCCTCTTATCAGTTCGGTTGCCCTTCTCTACACTTTCTCCAGTTCCCCAATATCCTTTTTGAGAACTGGGGCCCAAAACTGAACTGCATATTCCAGATGAGGTCTTACTAATGATTTGAACAGGGGCAAAATTATATCTCTCTCTCTGGAGACCATGCCTCTCTTAATACAAGAAAGGACTTTGCTCGCTTTGGAAACCGCAGCTTGGCATTGCATGCCATTATTGAGCTTATGATCTACCAAAACCCCCAGATCCTTCTCCACTACGGATCCCCCCAGTTTTACTCCCCCTAGTATGTATGATGCATTCATATTCTTAGCCCCCAAGTGCATAACTTTACATTTATCAACATTAAAACTCATCTGCCACATAGTCACCCAATTAGACAGAGCATTGAGGTCGGCTTGTAAATTGGCGACATTCTGTAAGGACGTTATTCCACTGCATAGCTTGGTGTCATCTGCAAAGACAGAAATGTTACTTTTGATCTCAGACCCAATATCATTTATAAACATATTAAAAAGTAAGGGTCCCAGCACTGAACCTTGGGGTACACCACTGATAACCTTGGACCATTCAGAGTAAGAATCATTAACCACTACTCTCTGAATTCTGTCTTTTAGCCAGTTTTCTATCCATTTACAAACTGATATTTCCAATCCTGTAGACTTTACCTTGCACATGAGCCAATTAAAGACAAATTCTCATTCAATTGGCACGCGGATTCGTTTAGATACCTAGGTATTCATATTACACCTTCATATAAAACGTTATATCAAGCAAACTACCCTCCCTTATTTAACAATATTAAAAATCTACTTAAACTATGGTCATCATACCAGATTTCTTTCTCGGGCAGAATAGTAGCCGTAAAAATTATGATATTACCCAAACTTCTATTCTTTTTTAGAGCCCTTCCACTTATTCTACCTAAAAAAACTTTAGAATCTTTACAGAGAGATCAACAAATTTATATGGCAAAACAAGAAACCCAGATTTAGTTATTCCCTTATGTTTAGACCCCAATTAAAAGAAGGCCTCGGCATTCCAAACCTTTGGCTTTATTATTTGTCGGCAAGATTTACCCAATTAGCCCAATGGTATGCCCCTTCATTCCAAATCCCTTGGCTCCTGTTCGAAGAAGAATCTATCCTACCCTACAATTTACAAGGACTTCTCTGGTTCAAAATCATCCCACCACAAAAAATAAGGCCCTTAAACCTCATCGTCACTCACACTCAACTATGGAACAGACAAATCTCCAAATTTAAGTTATCCTCAGATATCCTCCTTTATAGGTGACCCACGTCCCCCCCCCCCAGATAGAGATCAAGATGAAAACTTACTAACGTATTGGAAGTCACATAATCTAACACATTTAAAATTGCTCTCCCACGACAATGCATACCTCACTTTCACCAGACTACAAAAAAATACAATATCTCTCCTACTGAACTATAGATCTATACAAAAATCTCCACAAATGTACCAAAACAACCTCGATCAGAGAATCGGCCATCAAACTACTTTATAGATGGTATCTTACCCCTGCTAAACTCAATTAATTTTATCCCTTACTATCCCCACTCTGCTTTAGAGGTTGCCCCACCCAGGGAACACTTTTGCATATTTTTTGGGAGTGTCCCCACATTAAAGACACTTGGCATAAGGCCAGTATTATAATAGAAAAAATATCCAGTAGAAAGATCTCTCTTACACCCCAAATATGTCTTTTATTCACCCCTATACAAGACAATCCAATGACTAGCACAAGGTTAATCCATACATTCCTCAGCTCCATCCATTGGGCCATAGCATTTAATTGGCACTCCACTACAGTACCTTGGCCACAAATTCTCAACCGCATGTCGAACATTAAACTTTCTGAAAGAATTCACCACATGTTATATGATTCTATGCCACTTTACCAAAAAAAATGGACTCTCTGGGATACCACCTCTCTGGTTTAGTACCTTTTTTTTAACCTCCTATTCTTGACATATATGTAATTGTCATTTAGTCTTCTCTCCACTACAGTACTCTTGGTTGACCTGATTTGAACTATATGCATTTCTATACCTGACTTAACAAAACCCTTTTTCTTTTTCCTCTGTACAATGCTCAATATTAACGATATTTGTATACATACCTGTACCATCATTGTAATTTATTTTATACCTTGACCTTTTCTATAATAAAAATCGTTTGTAAACAGTATATGGTGAACAGTCCTCACAGCCTCACACAGACTCTCCTGCCGTCCTGTCCCCTCCCCTATGCGTGCCGATACAGGGGGCGTTGCATCTTCTTCTATTTCCCCCTGAAGAAGATATGGGATAAGGGGAGGGGACAGGATGGCAGGAAAGTCTGCCGGGGAATGATGGGACTGTGACGTCATATGGGGGCGGGGTCAGCGGGTGGCATCACCCGGTGACCACGCCCCATGCCAATATAAGTGGGTGCGCTCCGCGGACACAGCATTGTAGCGGCCGCCAGCGACGAGGCAACATCGGGTGGAGAGAAGAGGGAAGAAGACGACGATGAAGACCGGAACCCCGCTAGCAAAAGAGCTGGAAGAAGATAGCGGGGCACCCGGCAGAAAGACCCCCGAAGTCAGAAGAAGATCCCCGGAGCTGCCTAATAAATTATGTTTTTATTGACTTTTTTTGCCACCAGGTGAATGGGTAGGGGTACGATGTACCCCATACTCATTCACATAGGGTGGGGGGCCGGGATCTGGGGACCCCCTTATTAAAGGGGGCTCCCGGATTCGGATAAGCCCCCCACCCGCAGACCCCGACAACCAACGGCCAGGGTTGTCGGGAAGAGGCCCTTGTCCCCATCAACATGGGGACATCCTCCCCATGTTGAGGGCATGTGGCCTGGTACGGTTCAGGAGGGAGGGGGGCCGCTCTCTCCCCCAATCTTTTCCTGCGGCCTGCCAGGCTGTGTGCTCCGATAAGGGTCTGGTATGGATTTTGGGGGGACCCCCACGCCATTTTTTTTTACATTTTGGTGGGGGGGTCCCCTTTGAATCCATACTAGACCCAAGGGCCTGGTATGGACCTGGGGGGGGGCCCCACGCTGTTTTTTTTCTAGATTTTTTTTTTAGAGCCGGCAATGTTTATTTTTTTTACATTTCCTTTAACAACCAGCTATAAACAGTTTTTTAAAAAAGCGCAAATCGCCGCAAAATCGCGGTACTTGCGTTTTGGATGCGGGTCAATTGAATTCTATTACATCCAAAACACAGTTTTTGGCCTGGAAAAAAAAAAAACTGCAGTTGCGTTTAACCTAGTTTTTCACAAAGCCAAAAAATGCCTTCAGACGCCAAAGATTTCCACGTTTCAGACGCGGTACCGGTGTTTAGCCTAGTTTTTGTTTAGAAGCGTTTTTAAAGGTGACCTCTTTTTTTACATTGATAAACTCAAAAATTATGGCAAATGAGGAAAAACCATTAAAAATATATATATATCAAAAAAAAAATGTAATTGCTTCCATTGCATTGTGGACAATCCACAACTTGTGGCAGGTGACGTGGCAAGTGGACAATCCACAACTTGGGGCAGGTGATGTGGCAAGTGACACGCTAAATACAAGTACACTGCTGCTCTCTCAGCTGCTGATACTCACTCTGGTCTCACAAAATAGCTGAAATGGTTAATAATACTGTTTTTGGAGCTTAGGGCGGCTCCTTATGATGTTTCCTAACTAAACGCATATAGACGCAAATGTGGTAAAACGCGGCATGCAAACGCGACAAAGCGCGCCTTTCTAAATGCCGCTTTCAACCTTAGTTCTGAACACTTTGCACCAGCGTCCCGTGTACATGGCCTATGCCATTTACAGATCAAAAATGCCATGGTGGGCATGAGGCCATAGGCTAACATGGAGAGCCGTTTTTAAGCTGCAAAAAACGCTCAAACAAGCGGCTGGAAAAACGTCTGTGTGCATGTAGCCTTATATTAACCACTTGCTTACTGGGCACTTAAACCCCCTTCCTGCCAGGGGCGGATCCAGGGGGGGGCAACAGGGCAATTGCCCCCCCCCGAGACCATCTGTCACACTCGCTTGATGTTTTTTTTTTTTTGCGCCTGATCTCCCGAACTTTGGGGACCCGGTACTGGCCGGCCATAGGTCCCCTGGACCCCAAACGTGGCACACATGTAGCCCCATGTCTCCTCTACAAGTGTGCCTGGGGGACCTATGGCCGGGGAGCACTGATTTTTTAAAGCCGGGCACCCCTTCCATAGACTCCAATGTTAAACTGTAATTTCTCTGGTGATTTTGCAGACCCGGTACCGGCCGGTCGTACGTCCCCTGGACCCCAAACTTGGTACACATGTAGCCCCATGTCTCCTCTACAAGCGTGCAAAGTTTGGTGTCTGGGAGATCTACGAACGGGGAGTAGCGATTTTTCAAAGCCGGGCACTCCTTCCATAGACTCCCATGTTAAACATCAGTCTAGTCATGGGCACAGTGAAGCATGGGCACAGTGAGGCATGGGCACAGTGAGGCAAAGTGAGGCACAGTGAGGCACAGTGAGGCATGCAGATGGACACCCTAGGCTTATACTCGAGTCAATAAGTTTTCCCAGTTCTTTGGGGTAAAATTAGGTGCCTCGGCTTATATTCAGGACGGCTTATACTCGAGTATATACAGTACTTGTTCAGGGCTGCCGCTGCCTCTCTGAGTCTCTCTCTCAGTTTTTCACATCAGCTGATCAGCGGCGCAGAGAGAGAGACACGTCTAATGTAGTTACGCGGCGCACTGACACGATACCAGGAGCAGAGGAGGAGGTGGATGGAGCCTCTTCCCTGCACCCGTTGCTAACGCCTGGACCGCTTGGCGTCTAGCAACGAGTGACGTCAGTGAGTCACGTCGGGCCACTCTGCGGGCAGGTGCGATAGCGTGCGGCTCCACAGACGGGTAAGAAAGCGGGCGGCTCCGCTTGCCGCGAGGTTTGTTGGCGGGCGGCGCGGTTTGTGGGCAGACCGTGCTGCTCAGTGTGTTGGCAGCGCAGGTGAGAGTGAGAGAGCAGGCTCAGTGTGGCAGCTGGCCAATCAGCTAGCCGGGAGCAGGGGAGCAGAGAGATGAAATCATCTCTCACTGCCTGTGCGTGCCCTGCATTCCTGCAGTGACTTCCGCCCTCACTGTGCAGGCAGCAGAGAGATTACATTATCTCTCTGCTGCCTGACTCTGGGAGTCTGGGACACAGCAAGAGACAACCAAAACTACACCTTAGCAGGCAAGTTAGTGACAATCGGCAAGGTGTGGCAGGCGACGTGGCAAGTGACAATCCGCAAATTGTGTCAGTTGACGTGGCAAATGACAATCTGCATCTGGTGGCAGGCAAGTGACAATCAGCAAGGTGTGGCAGGTGACGTGGCAAGTGACAATCCGCAAGGTGTGGCTAGTGACAATCCGCAAGGTGTGGCAGGTGACGTGGCAAGTGACAATCCGCAAGGTGTGGCAGGTGATGTGGCAAGTGACAATCCGCAAGGTGTGGCAGGTGATGTGGCAAGTGACAATCCACAAGGTGTGGCAAGTGACAATCCACAAGATGTGGCAGGTGACGTGGCAAGTGACAATCCGCAACGTGTGGCAAGTGACACACTCAGGGCTCCCACTAATTGCAGGTGACGGTGGAAAGTGACACACTCGGGGCTCCCACTGATTCTGCATTGAACTATTTAATTTATATTACAATGTAATAATAGAAATAATGCGCTTCAATCATCCTGACACCATAACAACCATGGTGCCGGGATGATTGAAGCGCCGACACCAGCCATTTCCCCGATAAATTTCCCACAAAAAAAACATATTTTTTGGCAGTGCCCCTCCCGAGAAAAGACTCTGGATCCGCCCCTGCTTCCTGCCCAGACCAATTTTCACATTTCAGCGCTGATGCACTTTTAATGACAATTGCGCACTCATACAACACTGTAACCCAATGAAAATTTATAATTTTTTTGGACACAAATAGAGCTTTCTTTTGGTGCTATTTGATCACCTGTTTTTTTTTTTCTATAAATACAAAAGACCGACTAAAAAAAAAAAAAATTTGGCTATTTTAACCACTTCAGCACCGGGCCTATTCTGGCACTTCTCTCCTTCATGTAAAAATCATAAATTTATGGCTATAAAATTACTTCAAAATCCCAAACATTATATATGTTTTTTTAGCAGACACCCTAGGGAATAAAATGGCGGTCATTGCAAATTTTTATCTCGCTCGGTATTTGCGCAATAAATTTTCAAACGCCTTTTTTGGGGAAAAAAAATGGTTTCATGAATTTAAAAAAATTACAAAACAGTAAAGTTAGCCCAATTTTTTGTATAATGTGAAAGATGTTGTTATGCTGAGTAAATAGATATCTAAGATGTCACGCTTTAAAATTGCGCACACTCATGGAATGACACCAAACTTCAGTACTTAAAAATCTGCCTAGGCGATGCTTTAATTTTTTTTACACGTTACCATTTTCGCATTACAGAGGAGGTCTAGTGCTAGAATTGTTGCACTCGTTCTAACGCACGCAGTAATACCTCACATGTGTGGTTTGAACGGCGTTTACATATGTGGGCGGGACTTATGTGCGTGTTCGCTTCTGAGCGCAAGCTACCGGGGACATGGGCGGTTTTTTTTTTCATTATTATTTTTTTTGTTTTTGACTTTTTTGTATTTTTTTACTCTTTTTTTAAGTTTTTTGTTTTTTTGATCACTTTTATTCCTATTACAAGGAATGTAAACATCCCTTGTAATAGGAATCTATTGTGACAGGTCCTCTTTATGGAGAGATGCAGGGTCAATAAGACCCCACATCTCTCCTCCAGGCTGGAAAGCATGAGATCGGTCAAAAAAATTCACTGATCTCATGCTGACAGCCGAGATCACGGCTTTGTTTACATACGAGAACCCGGCGTGATGTCATAACGTCACGCCCTGGCCTCCGACGGTCATAGAGATGACTGGTGACCATCTGGTCAACAGTCATCTCTATGCTTCCCATCCGTCGCCGGCCAATTCGTTCTCCAAGCCCCAGATGGCACGGGAGAGCCCGGAGAAGCACCGGATGGCGGCGGGAGGGGGGAACGTCCCCTCCCGCCGCCTATAAGAACGATCAAGCGGCGGAACTGCCGCTATGATCATTTTTATTGTGCACAGAATCGCCGTCTGAAAAGAATGATATCTGAATGATGCCTGAAACTGCAGACATCATTCAGATGTCACTGCACAAATCCAAGGACGTCATTTGACGGTGGGCTGTAGGGAAGTGGTTAATATTTCGAAAATTTAGAAAAAAGGAAATTTTTCTCCTTCATTGATGTACACTAATGTGACTGCACTGATGGGCACCGATAAGGTGGCAAGGGTGGGCATTGAGAGGTGGCATTTCTAGTTGGCACTGGTGGGCATTGAGAAGTGGCACTGCTAGGTGGCAATGATAGTTGGCAGTGATGGGCACTGATAGGCAGCACTGCTAGGTGGCACTGATTGGCACCAGTGGTGGGCATTGATAGGTGGCACTGGCAGGGGCTACTGATTGTCACAGATGACACAGAATTGCCTCTTCCTCTTCGGGCCTGATGTCCCTTGCACATAAGCCGGTGATTGCCTTTTTTTATGCTCACGCTGTCAGCACAAGGAGAAAACAAAAACCATTACCCAGCTTTTGTTTACATCACGTGATCAGCTGTCATTGGCTGACAGCTGATCACATGATAAGGGGCAGGGATCGGCCCCTTACTCGGATCTGTCATCACCCGAGTCTCAGTGACTCGGTGACCACAGCGCGCGCGCAAAGGGGAGGATGTCTATTGACGGACTCCCGGCAATTGAGGACCGTGCTGTTGTCGTCAATCATTTATAGCGCTGATCTCAAGTGATTAAAGAGGGTCTAAAAGGCCATTGACATGCATCACAATTAAACTTAGGAATGTGTCTTTGCAAAGTTAAACTAAATGAAATCCTTCCTTATTTTTGCTTGGGGATAGAGTGCAGAGGGATTACAAGTCTAGACAGTTATTGGGGATGTCTTCACCCCTGATAGGGTGAAGAGTAGACAACTCCCAAATTTGGTCACTTTATCCTTCTAAATAATTCACTTCCTGTCACATAGCCACACAGGAAGTGAGGGTAAATCCCTACCAATGTCTTTCCTTGGGGACACACAGGTCAATCTAAATACTTTCCCCATTATGTACATTGCGGGGTACACCCCAAATGATTAGGTATTTTGGACTTTGGGGTTTGTTTACTAAAGGCAAATCTACTTTGCACTACAAGTGCACTTGCTGGATATCCGAGGGGGACATGCAAGCAAACAAAAAAAACAGCATCTTTGCTTTTACATGATAGGACGTTACAATCACCAGTGCTTCCCCTCAGATTTTCAGCAGCTACACTTTTACTGCAGAGTGGATTTGTCTTTACTAATCCCCAAACTATCCAATGATTTGGGGTGTACACAACAAAGTGCTAGAGTGCAATTTGCTCAATGGGGACACTAGTTAGATTGATCTGTGTGTCCCCAAGAAAAGACATTGGTAGGGTTTTACCTTCACTTCCTGTTTAGCTGTGTGACAGGAAGTGAAGCCAATTTTACTAAAAGGGACACAAAGCCCAACCTAAAAAAAACAAAAAAAACAATCAGGGTTTCTAACACTTACTTGGTTTCCCTCAAAATGCCCACAATTAGAATCGTATTGCCTTGAGCTATTTTTAAGTGCAGTGCTCTAAATCAGTGCTTCTCAAGTACCCCCAACAGGCCATGTTTGCAGGTTTTCCTTCATCTTGCTTTAACCATTTAAGCCCCGGACCATTTGGTAGCTAAAGGACCAGAGGTGAATTCAGAATTTTGCACTGCGCTGCTTTAACTGTAAATTGTGCGGACATGCAATGTTGTACCCAAACGAAATTTGCGTCCTTTTCTTCCCACAAATAGAGCTTTCTTTTAATGGTATTTGATTGCCTCTGCGATTTTTATTTTTTGCGATATAAAAACGGAAAAAGGCCGAAAATGTTGAAAAAAAATAATATTTTCTACTTTTTGTTATAAGAAAAATTGAATAAACTCAATTTTAGTCATACATTTAGGCCAAAATGTATTCAGCCACATGTCTTTAGTAAAAAAAAATGTCAATAAGCGTATATTTATTGGTTTGCGCAAAAGTTATAGCGTTTACAAACTAGGGTACATTTTCTGGAATTTACACAGCTTTAAATTTATGACTGCCTATCTCATTTCTTGAGGTGCTAAAATGGCAGGGCAGTACAAAACCCCCTCAAATGACCCCATTTTAGAAAGTAGACACCCCAAGGAAATTGCTGAGAGGCATGTTGAGCCCATTGAATATTTTTTTTTTTTGTCCCAAGTGATTGAATAATGACAAAAAAAAATAAAAATTACAAAAAGTTGTCACTAAATGATATATTGCTCACACATGCCATGGTTATATGTGGAATTGCACCCCAAAATACATTCTGCTGCTTCTCCTGAGTACGGGGATACCACATGTGTGGGACTTTTTAGGAGCCTAGCCACGTACGGGACCCCGGAAACCAAGCACCGCCTTCAGGATTTCTAAGGGCGCAAATTTTTGATTTCACTCCTCACTACCTATCACAGTTTTGAAGGCCATAAAATGCCAAAATAGCACAAAACCCCCCCAAATGACTCCATTTTAGAAAGTAGACACCCCAAGGAAATTGCTGAGAGGCCTGTTAAGCCCATTGAATATTTTTTTTGAATAATGACAAAAAAAAAAATTACAAAAAGTTGTCACTAAATGATATATTGCTCACACATGCCATGGTTATATGTGGAATTGCACCCCAAAATACATTCTGCTGCTTCTCCTGAGTACGGGGATACCACATGTGTGGGACTTTTTAGGAGCCTAGCCGCGTACGGGACCCCGAAAACCAATCACCGCCTTCAGTATTTCTAGGCACAAATTTTTGATTTGACTCCTCACTACCTATCACAGTTTCGAAGGCCATAAAATGCCAAAATAGCACAAAACCCCCCCAAATGACCCCATTTTGGAAAGTAGACACCCCAAGCTGTTTGCTGAGAGGCACGGTGAGTATTTTACAGCTCTCATTTGTTTTTGAAAATGAAGAAAGAACTTTTTTTTTTTTTTCTTTTTTCAATTTTCAAAACTTTGTGACAAAAAGCGAGATCTGCAAAATACTCACAATACCTCTCAGCAAATAGCTTGGGGTGTCTACTTTCCAAAATGGGGTCATTTGGGGGGGTTTTGTGCCATCTGGGCATTCCATGGCCTCCGAAACTGTGATAGGCAGTGAGAAGTGAAATCAAAAATTTACACCCTTAGAAAGCCTGAAGGCGGTGATTGGTTTTTGGGGTCCCGTACGCGGCTAGGCTCCCAAAAAGTCTCACACATGTGGTATCCCCGTACTCAGGAGAAGCAACAGAATGTATTTTGGGGTGTAATTCCACATATGCCCATGGCATGTTTGAGCAATATATCATTTAGTGACAACTTTGTGCAAAAAAAAAAAAAAAAATTTTCTTTTTTCCGCAACTTGTGTCAACATATAAAATATTCCATGGAATCGACATGCCTCTCAGTATATAGCTTGGGGTGTCTACTTTCCAAAATGGGGTCATTTGGGGGGGTTTTGAACTGTTCTGGCATTTTATACACAACATTAGGAAGCTTACATCCACTCTTCTAACCACTTGAAGACAAAGCCCTTTTTGACACTTTTTGTTTACATGAAAACATATATTTTTTTGCAAGAAAATTATGTTGAACCCCCAAACATTATATATATTTTTAAAGCAAAGGCCCTACAGAATAAAATGGTGGGTGTTGCATTTTTTTTTTTCTACACAGTATTTGCGCAGCGATTTTTCAAACGCATTTTTTGGGGAAAAAATACACTTTTTTAAATTTTAATGCACTAAAACACACTATATTGCCCAAATGTTTGATGAAATAAAAAAGATACCAAACACGACATGCTTTAAAATTTCGCACAAACGCGCATAGGCGACAAACTACATACATTTTTAAAAGCATTTAAAAGCCTTTACAGGTTACCCCATTAGATTTACAGAGGAGGTCTACTGCTAAAATTACTGCCCTCGATCTGACCTTCGCGGTGATACCTCACATGCATGGTGCAATTGCTGTTTACATATGACGCCAGACCGACGCTTGCGTTCGCCATTGGGCAAGAGCAGGGCAGGACAGGGGTGCTTTTTTTTTTTTTGCTTTTTTTTTCTTATTAATTTTGCTTTTTTATTTTATTTTTAAATTGTTTCTTCCATATTTTTTTTTTTTTATCATTTTTATTGTTATCTCAGGGAATGTAAATATCCCCTATGATAGCAATAGGTAGTGACAGGTACACATTTTTTGAAAAAACTGGGGTCTAGACCCTAGATCTTTCCTCTGCCCTCAAAGCATCTGACCACACCAAGATCGGTGTGATAAAATGCTTTCTTTCTCGTACATCACAGGACACAGAGCGACATAGTCATTACTAATGGGTTATATAGATACCGTCAGGTGCTGGCACTGGCAACTTCCAAAACCGGAAGTACCCTCCCCTATATAAGCCCCTCCCATCCGGGAGCACCTCAGTTTTTTGCCAGTGTCTAAGGTGTTGGCCAAGAAGAAACATGTGTTTTTCACTGAGCTTGCGTACAGGTTCTTTTGGGCCTCAGTAAGCTATTCCGGATCCGACCAAAAAAGCTTCATAGCTAAACGGTCGGTACCCGGGCCTTGCAGAGAAGAGCAAGGTTTTGCCTGTAATGCTTCTCTTAGGAGAGCTGGACCCTGGGATCCAGAGCTCTGGTCATACCCACGACCAAGATGTTTTCTGTGCAGGGTGCTATACAGGTCCAGGGGAGTGGAATCCTTGGGAACCTGGTCCCTGAAGGTTTGATTACAATGCCTGCCGTGATAGCTGAAGTTTGGGCTTTTGTGGACCAAACAAAGTCCTGCGGCAGGGAACAGGTAAGTGGGGGCCCCCAGGAACTTGGTTCTATTGGGGGACCCCCAAGCCTAATTTGTCTTTCTGTCTGTTACCTAACGGTATTCCCGCTAATATCTGTGCATGCCTGTAACTACTAAAAAAATGTAATTTTAATAGTGGTCAAGAAAAAAAAAATTATATATATATTTAATATATTAGACTGCGGTACCTGTGTTTATCCACTAGAGGCCGCTGTGGAACGTTTCTTGTCATGTGGACTAGTTTCTTTTCATCAGAGCAAGTCCAGGCAGATGGTGAGTTCTCTTATGGGAAACTGCTTCCTCTGCCATGTTGCAATGCTCGTCCATCCCCCGGCCTGCGGCAAAGAGGGGCCCTGGCTCTTGTCCCTAGTTTCCATTTTCGAAATTAGCGCCGAAGGCGCACGTGGCCGCGCGCGTGCGCGTGCACGCGCCTCTATATATAGAGGTGAGCCGGGAAAGGGGGCGGAGCCTGGGGATGACGCTCTGTGCGCGCCGCAGCGCTTCTGCACATGTGTGGGCGTCCCAGCATGTTAAAAACCACAATTTTGTGTTGTGAGCTGGCTATGGAGTGCAGAGACAGAGCTGGCAACATTTAAAAAAGGCATACAGCAAGCGGTTGATGCAGGCATCCCCTAGAAAGGCACATTAGTAGACACCAACTGTTTCTTATAGCAGCATTTATGCTAGACTATTGTCAGTAAGTGGTGTATTTCGGCTGGAATACCTCAGCTTTGGGCTTAGGAATAATGCCGTCTAAAAACTCCGGGACTAGAAAGGAAGCATAGGGGGTCTCCATCGGGCTCTGAGGATCTTGGGCATGCTTCGGCTGCACCAGTCTCCCCTGAAGAATCAGAGGTTAGTGACCGTAGAGCACCCTCAGGAGTACCTGGTACTGTGGCTGTCCTCAGTTCACCTGCTCCTGTGTATGTAACAGAGGAGGTTTTTTCCTCAGCTCTGGGAGGGCTGGAAGAGAGATTGTCAGCATTGATCGCTGCTTCCCTGTCACAGGAAAAAAGCGCCCGATCTCCGTCTCCTCCCTCAGAGTGCCTGTTAACAGAGCAACAGTCCCATACAGGGATCGACCTACCTGAAGGGGATCAGGATGAGGTCGATTCGGTTGTAGAGGAATCAACAGTGGAAGAGCCATTCTCAGCATCACATGCTGAAAGGTTATGGGTTCAGTCCCTGACTAATATGGTCCGATCAGCATTTAAAATGCCCCTTGCGGAGCCATCATCCACTTCTGTCTCCTCGTTGGGGTCGCTAAAAGCTCCCCAGACTGTTTGTTCCTTTCCGATCCATCCTTTACTGGAAGGGCTCATTTACCAGGATTGGGAGCATCCTGATAAAATATTTACTCCCCCCAAGAGATTTCCGGTGGTCTATCCCATGGAGGATAAGTTCATCAAAAAATGGAGGGTCCCTACAGTGGACGCAGCCATCTCTTGTGTGAATAAATCACTGACATGTCCAGTGGATAATGTCCAAATGTTCAAGGACCCAATAGATAAAAAATTGGAGTCCTTATTAAAATCTGCTTTTTCTACAGCAGGATTGGTGACACAACCAGCAGTGGCAGCTATTGGGGTCTGCCAAGCAGTGAAGGATCAGTTGAAACAGGTCTTAAGGGACTTGCCAGATCAGCAGGCTCTTGCCCTAGCCGATCTACCTAGAGCCTTATGCTTTGCGGTGGACGCTATAAAGGATTCAATCCATCAGGCCTCCCGCCTTACGCTGTCTGTAGTACATATGCGCAGGCTTCTATGGCTCAAAAACTGGTCTGCTGAAGCTCCCTGTAAAAAATTGCTGGTCAGCTTCCCATTTCATGGTGAACGCTTATTCGGGGAAGACCTGGACAAATATATCCAGAGAATTTCCAGCGGTAAAAGTACACTTTTGCCGGTTAAAAATAGAGTTAGAGGTCCCTCTTTTAAGAGGCCTGCTTCTCCAGTCCCTAGGACATCGGCTGTGAAACAGTTCCGACGGCCTCCTCGGTCAAATCCCGGAGGTAAAAATCAGGGACAATTGCAGGGTAACAAGAAGCCCTGGAGCAGGAGAGGTACAAAACCTCCCCCAAAGTCAAATGCATGAAGGGTTGCCCCCACTCAATCGGGTGGGGGGAAGACTTCAGTTGTTCACAGAGACCTGGCGGGACACGATCAGAGACAGATGGGTGCTCTCCGCAGTCAATCTGGGATACAAATTGGAGTTAAAAGACTCCCCTCCTTCCCGCTTTATAAGGTCAAACTTGCCAAGGGATCCCCAGAAGAGAGGATCCCTCCTGTTGGCACTAGAACAATTATTGCTCCAAGCAGTAATTATAGAGGTTCCCCTGGAAGAATGGGGGTTCGGGTTTTACTCAAACCTCTTTACAGTCCCGAAGCCAAACGGGGACGTGAGGCCCATATTAAATCTAAAAGGGCTAAACAAATTCCTACATATCAGGACTTTCCGGATGGAGTCGATCCGGTCGGTGGCCACTGCCCTACAAGGGGAGGAATGGTTAGCCTCGATCGACATCAAAGATGCTTATTTGCACATTCCCATCTTTCCAGCCCTCCAAAAATTTCTACGCTTTGCGGTAGAAGGGCGCCATTTTCAGTTCAGAGCCTTACCCTTCGGTCTGGCCACAGCACCACGAGTGTTCACAAAAATTCTGGCCCCATTATTGGCCAATCTAAGAACACGAGGTGTAACGATAATGGCATATCTAGACGACTTGTTGCTGATAGACCACTCAGTGGAAAAACTAGAAGTGGTTGTTCACGAGACAATCAAGTATCTGGAATATCACGGTTGGATTATCAACCGAGACAAGTCAGCCCTAAAACAGTCAAAAGTCTGGAATACTTGGGGCTAAGGTTGGATTCAGACCGGAGAAAAATTTTCTTGCCTCAAGAAAAGGGGTCGTCTTTGAGAGATTTGATCCACTTAGTGGGTTCAAAAAGACAGCCATCCATACGCCTGTGCATGAGGCTGCTGGGAAAAATGGTGGCATCATTCGAAGCAGTACCCTACGGTCAATTCCATTCAAGGAATTTGCAAAGGGCCATACTGTCAGCCTGGAACAAAAAAGTTCAGGCTCTGGACTTACCAATGTCCTTGTCGCCTTCCGTTCGCAAGAGCCTCCGCTGGTGGTTGGTTCCCCAGAATCTGGAAAGAGGGAAATCCTTCAGTCCGATTTCCTGGAAGGTGGTCACTACAGATGCCAGCCTTATAGGCTGGGGAGCAGTACTGGAGCAATGGTCTCTCCAGGGCAGATGGTCGGATGCGGAAAAGGCCCTGCCCATCAATCTCTTAGAGATACGAGCAGCCCGGTATGCCCTAGTAGCATGGACATCCAAACTCCAAGGGTCCCCTGTCAGAATTCAATCAGACAATGCCACAGCAGTGGCATATATCAATCATCAGGGGGGCACCAGGAGTCGTGCAGCCCAGAGGGAAGTAAATTACATCCTGAGATGGGCAGAAAGATATGTCCCAGCCATATCTGCGGTATTCATTCCAGGAGTGGAGAATTGGAAGGCGGACTTTCTAAGTCGCCAACAATTATGCCCAGGGGAATGGTCCCTTCATCCCGAGGTTTTCCGGACAATATGTCAGCGGTGGGGAACACCGGATGTAGATCTGCTAGCATCCAGATTCAACACAAAAGTGGACAGGTTTGTCTCTTGGACAAGGGATCCCCTAGCTTGCGGCTCGGATGCCCTAGTGTTCCCTTGGGATCAGTTCAAGCTGATATATGCATTCCCACCGCCACAATTGTTACCTCGATTACTCCACAGAATCAGGGTAGAAAAGAAACCAGTGATTCTGGTGGCTCCAGCGTGGCCCCGAAGAGCATGGTACGCGGAGATTGTAAAGATGTCTGTGGGGAGTCCTTGGACCCTCCCACATCATCCGGACCTGCTTTCGCAAGGACCGATATACCACCCTTCCTTACCAGCCCTAGGTTTGACGGCCTGGCTATTGAAGCCCACATTCTAAAAAAGAGAGGGCTCTCTAATGCTGTGGTATCTACCATGATCAATGCCAGGAAGCCGGTATCCAGGCAGATCTACTATAGAATCTGGAAGGCGTACATCGCCTGGTGTGAGGCCAAGAAATGGCATCCACGTAAATACGTAATAGGTAGGATTCTGGACTTCCTACAATGGGCTGTAGATAGGAAGCTTGCCTTGAGTACTATCAAGGGTCAGATTTCGGCCTTGTCAATATTTTTTCAAAGGCCCTTGGCTTCGCATTCACTAGTCAAAGCCTTTATACAAGGAGTGATGCGTATTAGTCCTCCGGTTAATATTCCCATATGTCCATGGGATCTAAACTTGGTTCTGTCGGTTCTACAGAAACAACCATTTGAACCATTACAGCATATTTCTTTGGTGCTTCTCACCAGGAAATTGATTTTTCTAGTAGCCATTTGTTCGGCTAAAAGAGTGTCGGAATTAGCAGCTATGTCCTGTAAGGAGCCATATCTGGTTATCCATAAGGATAGAGTAGTGTTACGTCCTCATCCAGCCTTTCTTCCTAAGGTGGTATCGAGGTTTCATTTGAACCAAGATGTGGTTCTTCCTTCTTTTTTCCCCAAACCTACTTCGGTAGAGGAAAAGTTATTGCATTCTTTGGATGTAGTAAGAGCAGTTAAAGCTTATCTAAAAGCCACTGCTCAGATTCGCAGAACGGATACTTTGTTTATTCTGCCGGAAGGCCCCAGAAAGGGTCAGGCAGCGTCAAAATCTACTTTAGCCAAGTGGATTCGACAGGTCATAATACAAGCCTATGGCTTGAGAAGGAGACCGCCTCCGTTCAAAGTTAGAGCGCACTCCACAAGAGCAGTTGGAACTTCATGGGCAGTGCATCACCAGGCCTCCCTGGCTCAAATCTGTAAGGCCGCAACATGGTCTTCAGTACACACGTTTACTAGGTTCTACCAGGTGGACGTTAGAAGTCAGGAGGATGTCGCCTTTGGGCGCAGTGTGTTGCAGGCCGCAAAAGATCCTCATGTCTGATAGCGCTCAGCTTATGTATGGTGTATCCCCCCCCTCATTGGGCATTGCTTTAGGACATCCCATTAGTAATGACTATGTCGCTCTGTGTCCCGTGATGTACGAGAAAGAAAATAGGATTTTTATAACAGCTTACCTGTAAAATCCTTTTCTTGGAGTACATCACGGGACACAGAGCTCCCGCCCCTCTTTGGGGACACTTATTGCTTTGCTACAAAACTGAGGTGCTCCCGGATGGGAGGGGCTTATATAGGGGAGGGTACTTCCGGTTTTGGAAGTTGCCAGTGCCAGCACCTGACGGTATCTATATAACCCATTAGTAATGACTATGTCGCTCTGTGTCCCGTGATGTACTCCAAGAAAAGGATTTTACAGGTAAGCTGTTATAAAAATCCTATTTTCCCAATTTCCCAATGGCGCTTTTTATATCCGGGGGGGACATTCCCTCCCACTGCTTGTAAAAGCAGTCCAGAGGCTAATTAGCCACTAGGATTGCTTTTACATGAAAGCCGGCCGCTGGCTGAAAAGAATGATACCAAGATGATACCTAAACCCACAGGCATCAATCTGGTATAACCAATCAAAGTCCAGCAACATACCAGTACGTTGCTGGTCCTTGTTGGACATGTATTGTAATCTTTTTTTTTTCATGCAGCCAGGTGGCTGAACGAAAAAAGAGATTGATCAGTGGGTATGCCCAACATTAGAATACCGCCCTTCATCCACCCACTTCTAACTGCTGCCCCAATGCTTCGGCATATTTGCTTTTTTTTTTTAACTGTGGTGGTGAAATCACCTCCTACAGCACTGGAGTCGCAGGGATCAGGCCTGTCTCTGCGAACCCTGCAGTTATGTTTGTTGTGTTTTGTAAGTGACAGTGATCGATCGATACTGCACTTGGGTGGCCTGGGCTGGACGGAGGGGCAAAACGCAGGTGCTAGCAGGTATCTGGGCTGATCCCGCTAACACTGCGTTTTTGGGAACCCTAAACTGCTGGGGACGCTAGTATAGATCTGATCAGATCAGATATTGATCTGTTCAGATACTATACCACTAAGGGGAGGTGTATGCTTCACGCGTGGGTGTTAGCGTTACTGGCACTAACCTGACGCTGCCTGGGGTGTGACGCAGACCCTCTCTGACGCTAAAACCTAATTGATATCACCCGCCGGGCGATCAGGGGGTTAAACCTTTATTGGGTTATATACGGCGGGTGCCCTGACACTATAAAAAGCAAACTAACTAACCAGCGTCACCCGTAACACTTATATGATGATCACTGGTGAAAGGGTTAACTAGGGGCAATTAGGGGGTTAAAACCTTTATTAGATAATATATGGGGGTACCTGACGCTATAAAAACCTGCGGTGAACCTAAAAAAAATTACTGGCTACCGATCTGCATCACCGTCGCTAAGACAGCGATCAGAAAAATGATCGCTTAGCGACAGTGGTGATAGGGGGTGAAAGGGTTACCTGGGGGGCGATCAAGGGGGTTAAACCTTTATTAGATAATTTATGGGGGTACCTGACGCTATAAAAACCTGCGGTGAACCTAAAAAAAAAAATACTGGCTACTGATCTGCATCACCGACGCTAAGACAGCGATCAGAAAAATTATCGCTTAGCGACAGTGGTGATAGGGGGTGAAAGGGTTACCTGGGGGGCGATCAAGGGGGTTAAACCTTTATTAGATAATTTATGGGGGTACCTGATGCTATAAAAACCTGCGGCGAACCTAAAAAAAATTACTGGCTACCGATCTGCATCACCGACGCTAAGACAGTGATCAGAAAAATTATCGCTTAGCGACAGTGGTGATAGGGGGTGAAAGGGTTACCTGGGGGGCGATCAAGGGGGTTAAACCTTTATTAGATAATTTATGGGGGTACCTGACGCTATAAAAACCTGCGGCAAACCTAAAAAAATATACTGGCTACCGATCTGCATCACCGACGCTAAGACATCGATCAGAAAAATGATCGCTTAGCGACAGTGGTGATAGGGGGTGAAAGGATTACCTGGGGGGCGATCAAGGGGGTTAAACCTTTATTAGATAATTTATGGGGGTACCTGACGCTATAAAAACCTGCGGCGAACCTAAAAAAAATTACTGGCTACCGATCTGCATCACCGACGCTAAGACATCGATCAGAAAAATGATAGCTTAGCGACGGCGGTGCTAGGGGGTGAAAGGGTTATCTGGGGGGTGATCAAGGGGTTAAACCTTTATTAGGGGGGGTTAGGGGGCTACACTGGACCTAAAACTAAATGTAGTGACACTTTTACAGTCACAAATGTCACTGATTGCAGTGATCAGTAAATAAATGGTCACTGCAATCGGTGACACTGTGACTGGGGGCTGGGGGGTGATCTGGGGGGGCCTGGGGGGGCGATTTATGTGCCTATGTGTGCTGGTGTTAGTGTAGTGTTTGTGCACTAACCTGTGTGTCTTCTCTTGTACGGCGCTCGGTATATGAGCGCCGCACAGGAGATGACATCACTTCCTCCTGCTTCCTCTGTCTGTGTGTACATTCGACAGACAGAGGGGGCATTTCTATTCGCCGGGAGCGATCGCGGGGTGTGGCCGGAATCGAACGGCCGTCCCCTCATGTCGGATCGCTCCCCAACGAATTCCGACCGCTCACTGTACAGAAGGGGGGTCCGATCGGACCCCCCAACTGTACAAAGGCAATCACGTATGCTCTACGTGATTGGCCCTGTCGGTGCCATTGTGCCGACGTATATATACAGTGAGCGGTCGTTAAGTGGTTAAATCACAGTCAATGTTTTTTTATTTTGGACAGCAATTCTCTATAAGATAAATTCACAAAACATGTCCTGTTGGGGGTACTTGTGGACTGAGGCTGAGAACCACTGCAGTAAAAAGGAAAATTGAATACTTACCGCTGTGTATTTTTCATTTGCTGGTGACTATCCATGGCAGCACACAATACATGCATATGCTAGCATGAAGGCACCAGGGTAGACAAATCACACCTGTTTTGTTTTGACATGCCAATCAGCTGTCACATTTGTTGCATAGAAAACAAAAAAGAAACATCAAAACTTTGCATCAAATTTTATTGGTCAACAAATAAATGGAAGCCAAAATAAAAAACAGGGCCAATTTGAAACATTAGTCACATCTTGAGAAAGATTTAGCAAAATAATGCAGCACAGACAATTAAATCAAAGTGAAGAAAAACAACACACATTAACAACATCAAAATTATTTCAGGGGAACATTTCCCCCACACAAAAAAATACAATCAACAAAGTGTAGCGGGTATATGCTTTTCTCTCATGTTTGAATTTGGTGGGGATATCTGTAATGTATGGTTCCCTGGGGCCCAGCGGGTGGCGCTGTCACTTTGGGCCCGGGGTTGAGCCATCATTGCAGTGCCGTACCCTTTTTGGCCCCTCGCAGCATGAGTACAGTGGGGCGGGGGCTCCGCTGGGCTTGCTGGGGGAGGATATAAAGGGGTCGGCCATTTTGGTCACGGGGTTGTCGAGTCCCAGGCACCTTCAGCCTGAGGGCTGTGGTTCGTGGTCGGTGTCCAGGCGGCCTAGGCCTGGACACCTGGAGCTCGTGTTCCACCCCAGGCACCTTCTGCCTAGGTACTCGGTTGGAGGCCTGGGGCCCAGTGTCCACCGCTGGGCTCCGCGAGGGAAGGATTTCCTAGGGGACCCCGGGAGTGGGGTACCCGAATCCAGAGGTGTAAGGGTCCGGAGGAGTTACTCACCTGAAGACCTGGTGCAGCAGATTGCCGGTGCCGGGTGAGCCTCAGGAGACCGCCCGGAAGGGTATCTTCCCAAACTAGGGCCGAGTGCAGTCAGGAGGAAGGTTCACCGTTCACCCGGTCGGTGGCAGCGACCAAGATTCTCAGCAGGTGGCAGAGACCATGTGCCAAACATATTCGCTGACATAGGAATAGGAGAGTTCATTGTGCCTGGGCCTACTCGTATCCACACCCCCTGTCTGTTCTTTGAGGGAGTCCAACTGATTGTGTTTTATCCTGACATTGGAAAATAAAGGAATGTTGGACTTTTTTTGGTGTGGGGCTCATTTACTGGCAGACACTGTTCCACAGAAGAAGCGGAGGCTCCAAACACCGAACACCGACCCGAAGGTAAAGAAACTTTGCTCACACCACACAAACATCTGCAGTGAAGGCTTGGCATGGTGACCCCGCACTCTCTCCTCCAGGATACCCCTAGACAAGCAGCAACCAGTCAGCAGTGGAGAGAGAGAGTGGAGGCCGCTACACGTGGGGGCTCGGGTCCGGGATGGTGTTCGTGTTACTATGGAGCTAGAATGGACGGAGTTTGAACGTGTCTGCCCGGAGGAGTTCCGAGTAGGTCGGCCATATTATTGGCCAAAGTGCAACCCTGCTCGAAGTCGTGGGCATGACCCTAAGAAGGGAAAGGACTGCGCAGAAGAGCAAGAAGAGGGGGGAGTCCAGCCATGTGAAGTACTACACGTGGGGGCTTCTATTGCACTGCGCCACGAGGCACACCCTCCCTGCTCAGTTCGTGGGCGTGACCCAGGGAAGGAGAAAGCCTGCGAACTGGAGTGCAAGAGGGGAGGAGTCCAATCGTGTGAAGGACTACACGTGGGGACTTTGGCGCTAAACCTGCAGTGCGCAATGGATCAGCAGCGAGTCACCATGTTCGGAAATACATTGTGGATTCCACTTCACCCTTCTACCACGACCTTGACTACAGCTGCTCCGGTGACCGATACGGGGATCTGGCTAAAGCCCCGGGGACGATTCGCCCTGTACTCGTGCATGGACCTGGGTTTGATTTGTCCCGGCTGTTCGGGACTGGTGTGTCAGCTGAAGCCATTCGGGCGATGCGAGGCCTGCGGGGAGTTCTTATTTGAGGTGGACCCAATTATCGAAAAGCCAAGAACCATCCACCTCAACCGCACTACAGGCAGCACCACTCAAGTAGGAGGAATCACCGCTTTGACAGCCATCCCTGTGCGCACTGCGGCGACCGCGGGGGAGATCGCGACCACCGAAGTACAGGAGAAATCCGAGGATGCTGACTCGGTCACCACTGTCTCTCAGCGTCCACCGCCAAAGAGGAAGACCGGCATGGTAGCCCCGTCCAGCGGTCGCGGTGGATCATCTTGCCCGCCTACGCCCGGCCCGGATGGATCCGGTAGGTCGAGTCCCGGACACCCCGTTTCAAATAAAGGCAGAGGTAAGCCGGGCGGAGGGACTTGGTGTGTGGGCGGAGGTGTCGAGGAGTCACGGCCCTGTGTGTCCTCGGGAGGTGGCAGTTCAGTCTCCATTACAGGCTATCTGCCCGCGGAGGAGTGTGACACCTCCGACCTGGAGTTGCTCTCTGATCTGGGAGACGATGTTGCCATAGATGAACTCTTTGCCAGTAAGGGTTGGGACAAGATGCCTCTCTCCTCATCCCGCAGAACTAGGGATCCACCCATGTCTACAGGGGATAGTACACCCCGGTTGGAGGCACCAGCGCCTGAGGAGGGATCCCGTTCCCAGCCTGCCCTCACATCCCCGGTGCCACCTGCACATAATGCCAGGGATAAGAGACTGTCGCTGCGGGCGCCTATGCCCAGAACAGAGGTGACCAAAGCACCTCGTCACCCGGATGCTATAGTTTTGCCAGGTGAAGGGGATAAAGCCACCATGCCTCCACTGGCGAGACTACAACGCCTATTTGGCCAGAAGGTTGCTGCTGAGTACGGGTGGGAGTACCCATACTTGTCTAAAGAGTTATTGTATGAAGTGGAAGTTTGCCGGGAGCGCTGGTACAATGACTTTGTGTGGACCCACATTCAGGTCCCACACGCCCGTAGGTTCCTCGCGTGTTATCCCAAGGCATCTCAGCGTTTCAAAGACTGCAAGGCAGAATGGATGTTGGGGCGGCATTTCCACACGGACAAGGTGTTGATTCGACGCAAGGAAGGAGAAGATGTTGAATACCATCTGGAAACCATGGACCAGCATTTGAAACCACTTGTCCTGTCGCACCCTCGCTTCTATCTGTAGGAGATAAAAGACTCCGTTGCTGAACTCTCCGGGTTTGTTGTTTGTTTCCCGGGAAAACTCAGTGACTGTACCCGAGCTAATGGGTGTTTGTGCTCTTCGGAGGAATTGAAGGACTGTTCCTGTTGTTGTTCTTCATTCTCCAACAAGTGATCTTGGACTCTGGGGTAGAGAGGGCCAAAGAAGAAGAGGTCTCCACAAGTGCAGTTACTGCAATGCTGTCACCAGGTGGCAGTGTCACGCATCGGCATTCACTTTTCACACACACACTTTTTGAAGGAAAGGATTTCTTTACGGAGAGGTTCTTTCGTTCTCACACGAACATATGTGTCAGGAATTTGTGTGTTTAATATTTCATTTCCCCTCTGCAGGAGAACATGCCATCAAGACCGCTGAGAGTGGGGCGGGTCTCAGTCAGTGATGTGGGTGGGGGAAAATGTAATGATGTGGCTTTTGAGATGTTTTACAGTTATATGTTATTTGTTCCCCTCCCCTCCCTTTTCATTTGAGGCTCAGGCACAACTGCTCTAGGTAGTTAGTTTTTTTTTCAACATTTTGGGGATTTTTGAAATTTTCAGTCGCTTTCTGGACTGGACTGTGTCAGCCCTTGAGGGCATAGTTTATTCCAGACACTGGGGACCAGTGTCAAACAACCAGGGGGAGAGTGTAGCGGGTATATGCTTTTCTCTCATGTTTGAATTTGGTGGGGATATCTGTAATGTATGGTTCCCTGGGGCCCAGCGGGTGGCGCTGTCGCTTTGGGCCCGGGGTTGAGCCATCATTGCAGTGCCGTACCCTTTTTGGCCTCTCGCAGCATGAGTACAGCGGGGCGGGGGCTCCGCTGGGCTTGCTGGGGGAGGGTATAAAGGGGGTCGGCCATTTTGGTCACGGGGTTGTCGAGTCCCAGGCACCTTCAGCCTGAGGGCTGTGGTTCGTGGTCGGTGTCCAGGCGGCCTAGGCCTGGACACCCGGAGCTCGTGTTCCACCCCAGGCACCTTCAGCCTGGGGTGAGGTACTCGGTTGGAGGCCTGGGGCCCAGTGTCCTCCGCTGGGCTCCGCGAGGGAAGGATTTCCTAGGGGACCCCGGGAGTGGGGTACCCGAATCCAGAGGCGTAAGGGACCGGAGGAGTTACTCACCCGAAGACCTGGTGCAGCAGATTGCCGGTGCCGGGTGAGCCTCAGGAGACCGCCCGGAGGGGTATCTTCCCAAACAGGGGCCGAGTGCAGTCAGGAGGAAGGTTCACCGTTCACCCGGTCGGTGGCAGCAACCAAGATTCTCAGCAAGTGGCAGAGACAATGTGCCAAACCTATTCGCTGACATAGGAATAGAAGAGTTCATTGTGCCTGGGCCTACTCGTATCCACACCCCCTGTCTGTTCGTTGAGGGAGTCCAACTGATTGTGCTGGACTTTTATTGGTGTGGGGCTCATTTACTGGCAGACATTTACTGGCAGACACTGTTCCACAGAAGAAGCGGAGGCTCCAAACACCGAACACCGACCCGAAGGTAAAGAAACTTTGCTCAAACCACACAAACATCTGTGGTGAAGGCTTGGCGTGGTGATACCCCTAGACAAGCACCAACCAGCCAGCAGCGGAGAGAGAGAGTGGAGGCCGCTACAAAAAGTAAAACAAACATCTGTTTTGCAAAGACATAACAAATAAAATACATGTGTTACAAACTCGATAAGGACACCAAAATTTACTTTTTGCTACGCGCACACACACACACTTGCCTCTTTTCAGGGCAAGGGAGAGAATGCTATCTGCAAGCTTTATATAACATAGGTTTGTGAAGCTAATTAGGCAATTGAAAACACATGCACAGTCCATGAAACACCCAAAATGTAAGTTCACCCAATGTAGAGACTGAACTTCAAAGTGGGTACACCTGTTAAGGATGTCCTTCAATTACTAACCCATAAAAACACTCTCTCTGAGCATGCCCAGAAACATCCAGGTGCTGTTCACACACAAAAAGCACCAAAAAAAAACTAAGTCCCTGGGCATGCTCAGAACAACACAAATGCAGCTAGCAGAAAATAACCCCCCCCCCCCCTGTCCAAAATTAAGCACATCATCCAGCATGCTACAAAATTAGAGATGGGACAAACACCCCCCCCCCCCTTCCAACAAATACCATTGCAGTCTATGGGAACTGACTTGTTAATTTTGCTAGTCCCCACTTGGCTGGCTTATCTTCTAGTTATTGGTCTTAAAATGGGGGCCCAGGTCCCACCCTAAGGGACATATATCAATGTCACCAATTTGGACAACACCAAAAACAAAACAAGGAGAAGTGCCTTTAAATATGCCAAATTGCTTAAGGGCCATTTCACACCACATGCAGTCCATTGCATTTTTTTATGCATCAAAAATGCATGGAAAGTTGGTTATATGGTTTTAAATGGCAGTGTTTGTTCCAGTGCATTCCAGTTCCACAAAAAAGTAGAACATGCTGCATTTTACCTGCACTGGACTGTACTGGAACGCAGCAAAACGCATCAAAAACACACTGGAACGCACAGGAACACACCTAAATGCACAAAAAATGCACTGGAACACACTAGTCCTTATCTATGGTTAATAAAAAAGAGGGGTGAAAAAAAGCACTGGACTGCATCAAAAACGTACCAAAAATGCACTGGAACGCATCAAAAACGTGCATGCAAAAAAGCACCTAGTTCACACCATAGAAACGCAGTCTGGATGCGTTCCAGGTGCTTTTCTACATGCGCGTTTTTGACACGTTCCAGTGCATTTTTGATGCGTTTTTGATGCAGTCCAGTGTTTTTTTCCCCCTCTTTTCACTTAGGACAAGTGTGTTGCAGTGCGTCTTTGGTGCATTTAGGTGCGTTCCGGTGCATTCCGTAGCGTTTTTGATGTGTTTTACTGTGGTCCAGTACAGTTCTGTACATAAAAAATGCAGCATGACCAATTTTTTTTTCCTTTCTGAAACACACTGGAACGGACTGCAGTGGTGTGAACTATGCCATTGGCATTAATGTGATCAACTTTCTTTGCGTTTTTCATGCATCAAAAAAACGCACTGCACTGCATATGGTGTGAACTGGCCCTAAATATCATACCTGGGGGGTGTCTATAGTATGCCTGTAAAGTAGCGCATGTTTTCCATGTTTATAACAGTTCAGGAGCAAAATTGCATTTCTAAAGTAAAATAATAGTCATTTAAAAGTACTTGCGGCTGTAATGAATTGCTGGTTCCCGTCAATACAGATAAAAGTGATTGAAAGTCTTTGAAAAAAAATACGTGGGGGTTCCCCCAAATTCCATTACCAGGCCCTTCAGGTCTGGTATGGATTTTAAGGGGACCCCCGCGCCAAACTCAAAAAAAATAGTGTGGGGGTTCCCCTAAAAATCCACACCAGACCCTTTATCCGAGCATGCAACCTGGCAGGCCGTAGGAAAAGAGGGGGGGATGAGAGAGCGGCCCCCTCCCTCCTGAACCGTACCAGGCCACATGCCCTCAACATGGGGAGGATGCTTTGGGGGTCTGTGACCAAACTTAAAAAAAAAATGCCGTGGGGTCCCCCTGAAAATCCACACTAGACCCTGTTTTGGTATTTACAAAACATTTGCGCCGGTAGCGCAGCGCTATTCCCCATTTACTATAGTATTCTCGGCACACGGGAGGAGGCGCTCAGTGCAGTGTAATGGGGGTTATGTGGGGTGATGTGAGGAAGTGTAGTGACACCTGCCCAAGTAACAAATATGCCCAAAATAGAGTGAGAAAGTAACTTTTTCTGAACCAGCCCGCTGCGCCGGCAAGTACGTTTAGAACTGCAAGGGTTTTTTTTTTAAACTCAGCGCGGGAATTTCACTTGTTCAAACGCGCCGGGACACTGCGCCGGAAAAATCTTCGTAAATGTCAAGTCACGTAAATCAATTTGCATAAGTTGAACAGGCGCAGCTCTGAACTTGCCGTTATATAACAGTCCGACAGCAAAATTACATTTCTAAAGGAAAAAAAAAAGGCATTTAAAAGCACCCGCGACTGTAATGAATTGTCAGCTCCCGTCAATATAGAGAAAAGTCATTGATAAAAAAAATGCGTGGGGTCCCCCCAAATTCCATTACCAGGCCCTTCAGGTCTGGTATGGATATTAATGGGAACTCCGCGCCAAATAAAAAAAAATGGCGTGGGGGTTCCCCACAAAATCCGTATCAGGTCCTTCAGGTCTGGTATGGATTTTAAGGGGACCCCCGTGCCAAAATTAAAAAAAATGGCGTGGGGTCGCCCTAAAAATCCACACTAGACCCTTATCCGAGCATGCAACCTGGCAGGCCGCAGGAAAAGAGGGGGGGGGATGAGAGAGCGGCCCCCTCCCTCCTGAACTGTACCAGGCCACATGCCCTCAACATGGGGAGGATGATTTCGGGGGCCGGGACCCCAAAGCACCATATCCCCATGTTAATGGGGACAAGGGCCTCATCCCCACAACCCTTGCCGGTAGTTGTGGGGGTCTGCGGGCAAGGGGCTTATCGGAATCTGGAAGACCCATTTAACAAAGGGGACCCCCAGATCCCGCCCCCCCCCCTGTGTGAAATGGTAATGGGGTACAAATGTACCTCTACCATTTCACAAAAAAAAGTGTCAAAATTTTTAAAAATGACAATAGCCGGTTTTTGACAATTCCTTTATTAATGTCTTCTCCTTTCTTCCATCTTCTTCCATCTTCTTCTTCCATCTTCTTCTTCCACCTTCTTCTTCCAGCTTCTTCTTTTCTCCATTCGGGTTTCTTCCTCAATCTTGTTCTTCATCTTCCTCTTCCTTCTTCCTTCAGTGTTCTCGTCCGCATCTTGCTCCGGCTTCTTGTTCCCTTCTTCTTTCTCCGGCCGCCCCCCTCTGACGCACATGGATTTCACAGGGACTTTCCCCGTGGTGTCAGAGGGGGGCGGAGCCACCGGGTGGCAGCGGACCCAGTGGAGAACTGAACAACTGAAGTGTCACACAGCGGGAACCTCGAATTCAAGCAGAGCGGCCGGAGAAAGAAGAAAGGAACAAGAAGCTGGAGCAAGATGCGGACGAGAACACCGAAGGAAGAAGGAAGATGAAGAGGAAGATGAAGAACAAGATGGAGGAAGAAACCCGAATGGAGAAAAGAAGAAGCTGGAAGAAGAAGATGGAGAAAAGAAGAAGCTGGAAGAAGAAGGTGGAAGAAGAAGAAGGAAGAAGATGGAAGAAAGGCTAAGACATTAATAAAGGAATTGTCAAAAACCGGCTATTGTCATTTTTAAAATTTTTGACCCTTTTTTTGTGAAATGGTAGGGGTACATTTGTACCCCATTATCATTTCACACAGGGGGGGCAGGATCTGGGGGTCCCCTTTGTTAAAGGGGTCTTCCAGATTCCGATAAGCCCCCCACCCACAGACCTCCACAACCACCGGGCAAGGGTTGTGGGGATGAGGCCCTTGTCCCCATCAACAGGGGGACATGGTGCTTTGTGGTCACAGACCCCATTTTGTAAATACCAAAACAGCCGTTGCGCACGCAGATGCGCCGATACTCATGGCGCAAACGTTTTGTAAATCAGCCCCTATGTGTTGGTGCTGACATCTGTGAACAAATCTTCAATGGGACCCCTATGACGGACACGGTGGAACAGTAAGGTAACGTGCAAAGGCCCAAAACAAAACCAGCAGCTCCTACGGGGGTTGTTCTACATATAAAAATGTCTACTCCCCTGGATTTAGAATAACCTGTATAAGTTGTACAGTAAAATTGACTGTATGATTTGTCAAAGTATTGGGAGTGATTGGCTGTAGAAAAGTGAGTTTCTTGTAATAAAATTACATCAGCCCCCAATCTTTTGTAGTGGCGGAATGCCTTTTTTTGTTTCTGAGGTGAATTGGTGCCCTGGGCATTATGGGAAATCACCTTAAGCCCCATCATTTATATAAGTGTTAATGAGAAAACCTGTAAGGTGATAGGTGAAACCCACAATGATCCAGGCAATGTGAAGTATACTGATAGTGTTAATTTAGAAAAATGTCACCAAAATTGCAATATTTGATAACGTAGTCGTATGACAGAATTCTGCAATAACTATCCCTAAAAATATAGGATACTTTACCACCTGTGTGCATCATGAGTAAAAGTAAAAATAGCAATCTTAGCAGTTGGTTAATTATGGTAGAACTTCTTGTGTAACAAAACGTTTTACAAAACCTGAAATGAGAAGTTAGAAACAAATAACATGAAACCAAGGTGTCAAACTGAAAAAAAAAACAGTTTGGCCTTAAAACAAAAAAACTTGGACTACGAGACCCCCCATCGAAATTCTCCCGGACCTGGGCCTGCTGGACCCACTTCTGTACCAAAGAGAGATATACCTCCATGATGAGATTAAACCGTCCTGAGCCCTCCAATAGCTAATTAAGATGCCCCAAATTACACTTTTTAGGAGAATACTCTTCTAATATGGTGCACAGAACCTCTCACCTTTAGCCAAAGACCGAACCTGGGAGGAGACCCCTCCTAACAGAGATCCCTCCACCGGTCTCTACACATACGCTGCGCCCTGTGGAGACCGAGGAGTTGATACCCTCACAGCTTCATCTCCCCCCCTTTTTTTTTTCTCTTCCCTTTCCCCTCTTTTCTTGCCTTTCATCCTTGCCCCCCTTCTCCCGCCATTTCCCCCTTCTTCTTCTCTTGCCCCACCTGCCCGAGCGATACCGTCCCACATACACATCCCCATTAACATATTAGCCAAGGTGATTGACTGTTACCTCTACACTCTATACCAAACAACCGACCGGTCAAGACTGCCCCCCCCCCCACAACCTCACCCCACTTTAAGGACCTAACCCTTCCTGACCTATTCAGGAATAGACAGGTATACATGTAACTAAGCACTACCTCTACAATGAGCCCCGCACCTCATAGGCTGAGATTAGGATGACTGCCCTGTTTATATCTAATTGCAGACCCCTGGTGACTGTGGGGATTTTTGGCTATTTTTGGTTATTTTATCTGTTTCGCTATGTTCTCATGAGTAATGTTACACCAATTCTGTATATGTTCATGATGTTCAATCACCTTCTGTTTGTATAAAATTGTGTATTAATACATATTTTTATAATAAAAATTTCATATGGAAAAAAAAAAAAAATTGGACTATGATGTCCATTACTCACTCGGGAAGCCCTGTCATAATGGACCCAAAGGTGTATGGTCAAAAGCACAAAAATCTGTGCTATCTGGACCATGAATGGGTTCCGGAAGCGAGTTGGGGGTCAATCAAGCGTAGGCGGAAAGACACAGCATTTTTCCTTTCTTTTTTTCTTTATCATAATTAGCGTGCATGCTATTTTACATATTATCCCTTTACCTTTCTATTTAAGGTTAATGGGAAGATATTTATAAAATTGTGTAGTGGTCAAATAAGAGAGAGATAAACTACTAGCAATAAAAAAAAAAAAAACAACACCATTTTGGTGGTAAAAAAACTGTTCATGTGTTCTATATAAAGCTTCCCTTTTTTGTACGTCTTTTTCCATATGGTGGTATGGAAAAATGTAATGATATAGAAAGTACTCTGGTTTTAAACTTGCGTGTAGTATCCTTTATAGATTCATATTCCTTAACCAATTCAATACAGGGCATTTTCACTCCCTTCCTGCCCAGGCCAATTTTCAGCTTTCAGTGCTGTAACATTTTGAATGACAATTGCACGGTCATGCAACACTGTACCCATATGAAATTTTGATAATTTTTTTCCCCCACAAATAGAGCTTTCTTTTAGTGGTATTTCATCACCTCTGTGGTTTTTATTTTTTGTGCTATAACCAAAAAAATAGCTAAAATTTTGAAAAAAAAAACACAATATTTTTTACTTTTTGCTATAACAAATATCCCATTAAGAAAAAATAATAATAATTTCTTCCTCAGTTTAGGTCGATATGTATTCTTCTACATATTTTTGGTAAAAAAAAAAAAACGCAATAAGCGTATATTGATTGGTTTGCGCAAAAGCTATAGCCCCTACAAAATAAGGGATAAAATTATGGCATTTTTATTGTTATTTTTTTTATTTTACTAGTAATGGCGGCAATCGCCGATTTTAATCATGACTGTAACATTGCGGCGGACATATCGGACACCTGACAGGATGTGGATCTGTGTGTTTACACACACAGAACCACGTCCCTGCTGTGTGACAGGCAATCGCGGGTGCCCGGCGGACATCGCGGCCGCCAGACACGTGCATCGGCTCCCGAGTGACGCGGCGCGCGCGCAGCCCCTAGAGGCTCGGGAAGCCAAACACGTCATATGACGGTGGCCCGGAGGGACAAAGGGTTTCTGCAGCCGTCATATGACAATGGGGCGGTAGGGAAGTGGTTAAGGATTGAAAAAAACAATGACAGGTTTTTAATTTGTTTAAATCAGAGATGACAAACTATGCTGTTTTCCCAAATCTCAGAAGTGACAGTCCCACAAGCTGCTTCTAAATTTATCTGTTACAGTCCACAACTGTTCTTGGTCTTTTTATGAGAGGAAATGAGATGCTGGCACAAATTAAAGACTTGCCCAAAGCTTGACATATTAAGAATATTGCAGATGGACCACCTGCATACAACTGCTTTAGAAGAATGATGGAAAAAAAAGACCAAAAGACCAAGTGGTCCATTGAATCTGCTCCATTTTGTTTTTTAACTTATAGGCCTCATGCCCACAGACATTTTAAAAAACGGGCTGTAAAGCTAGTACAGAAGCTAGGAAAAAAGCTGCGTTTTGCATTGAATTCAATGCATGTTTCCCCGTGCTAGCTTTCAGCCGCATTTTTCTTTCTCTATTCAAAATCAATGGTTCCCTATGGGAGCCCATTGATTTGAATAGAGTTCGCACCAGAAGTCGGATCAAGATTATCCGACTTGCGGGGCGACTTGTGTGCGGAGAATCTTGAAGGGGAACCCCCGCAATTGTTAAAAAAAAAAATGTGTGAGGTTCCCCCCCAGGACGATACCAGACCCTTCGGTCTGGTATGGATCTTGAGGGGAACCCCCACACCAAAAAAAATGGCATGGGGGTTCCCCCAGGATCCATACCAGACCCTTATCCGAGCACGCAGCCCGGAAGGTCAGGAAAGGGGGGTGAGTGAGTGCCCCCTCTCCTAGACCATACCAAGCCACACGCTTTATCAAAAAACGTTGTCTGTGTATGGATCTATTTTTGACCCAAGCATGTGTAGCGGTGTGTCGTTTTACCCACAGGACTACATTTCCCGGGATGCTTTGCGGCACCCAGGGTGCCATTCCCCGCGCAAGGACTGCTGGGGTGGACTTTAAAAAGGGAAGGGCGGGGCTCGCTCTTTCTCATGGAACGCCGCCCTCCTTGCAAGAGGATCCCCTGCACTCACCTGCTGCGCACGCTAGGCCTCAGGCCTGGGTCTCGCGTTCCTGTTCCAGAGGGCTTCCATTCCGCTGGGGAGTCTGCAGAGCATCCGATCCACCTGAGGTGCCATCTTCTTCTGAAGGACCAAAGACTCGGTGCATCGCGGACCACTGTGACACCATTCACAGTAGCGGAGGAACCGGACAGGAGTCGGTCCGGTTTGGGTGAGAGAGCGCCTGCTCGGAACCTTAAAACAATAACTTTACCTAAGCCTTCTATTGAACATAGTTATACTTTGGAGAGACTGTTGTCCTGAACTGAGTTTGCCAAGTCAGCGATTATTCACCAAACCCCCTCCCCTTGTTGGATTACAATTTGTTTCTCTATGTGTACCACCGACAGTTGCTAGCGAAGATTCCTCACCAAACTATACCCACAGTTATAGTCAGGCCTGACTGGGTAGTTAGGACATTGCTGGGCGCCATTTCTTTGCTCACGAGGGAGGATAGGTGCAGCAGGGTTAATATCGTTCTATTGCCTAATTGAATGTCAGATGCATATGATGTATACACCTTTATTGCAGGGATCTACATAAGATATTATACTCAAATTACTCTTTTATATTGTTGCTTACAGTAAACCGTTATGCCGCGTACACAAAAAAACCGCCGTGAATAATGACATTTTAAACGAGGGAACAGCTTGTTCCCCACACACGGTCATTTTTCTCGTCATTTTTTAAAATGACGAGAAAAACGATCGTCTATGGGCTCCGCGGCAGTGTTTCCCTATGGGAAACACTGCCGCGGAAGAAATGTCAGGAAAAACGACGAGAAAAATTAGAACATGTTCTAATTTTTCTCGTCGTTTTTAATGCCGTTTTTCACGTCGTGAAAAATGACAAAAAGACCACACACGGTCGTTTTTCTTGTTGAAAACAAAAAATTTCATTTTTCACGACGTGAAAAATGATCGTGTGTACGCGGCATCATAGTTAAGTAACTTGATTGTGAGTGTCCATTATTGTGCTGGTATACAAAGGGGGTTGTACTGTGTTATATATATGTATAGAGATAGTACAGTTATACCACTACTTTCCCTCCTTTTCTAACTGTGTCACGAGAGAAGTCAGAGCCGATTGCCAGGGGTTGGTAGCAGTGCATTACAGGGGCCCAAACAAACAAGCAGCCCTCTTAAGCTGAGGGTACCGCTATAAGTGGGGGCTCGGTCCGGGACCCATGTATATTGCACGCTGCGATCAAGGCGGCCTGAAATACCAGCATGGACTCGCAGACAGTAATAGAATGGTGCGCAGAGGAGGGCGTGGATCCACTCCGGGCGGTAGCTATTGAGCTCCCGGGAGAAATCCGGGAGAAAGAAGAGATAAAGCAATGGATAATGTTAATATCTCCAAAATGGAAAGCATGGCCGGTAGATGTGAAGTCAAATGCCTCGGGGACATATGCGCTAATAGAGTGGACAAGAGGAGTCCCAGAGGAGTTCAAAGGGCAAAGTATAAAAGACATAAATGACAGAACGTATCGCTTAGTGCATACTGGGGCTGTGAAGAAAGAGTCCCCAGGGACCTCCCCACAGTTATCTCCGTCACTCTTCTCCAAAATGGGAGGCAGTAGCGAAGTGAAAGCACCAAAGTCACCCCTGACCGCTATAGGTTCTGAACTGTTGACTGCTTTGGGGGACTTTGTTATTAAATGCCAAAAAAACAACACAGTGCACGTGGAAGCTGGGTACCGGAAACTCTGGGTGTTCTCAGGAACGCAACCTGTGCCACCTGGGGAGGAAGATTTTGATACTTGGATCGAGCAGGCAATGCAGGCAGAAGAAGGTTGGGAAGTCCCAGAAGCGCAGAAGAAGCAGCGCATCAGTGAGAGCTTGAAAGGCCCTGCTGCTGAGGCAGTGAAAAATCTTAGGTGCAGCAATACTGTGTGTACAGCAATGGACTAATTATCTATGTTGCAGGAAGAGTTTGGCCAGCTGGAGAAGATGTCAGACTTGATGTATAAATTTGAACATACCTTCCAACAGCCAAAGGAAAAGTTGTCCGAGTATGTCCGGAGACTGAATAGAATGCTGTGCCAGATTGTACTGAGAAAAGGAATGCAGCCACAGGTCATAGATGCTACCAGGATGAAACAGATCCTTAGGGGAGCCTTACGGTCAGATCCAGTTTGGCTCCACCTGAAGACCTCTGACGGAGTCATGGCCCTGAACTACACAGACCTTGTGTGGATCATAAGGGACGAAGAGGCTTTGATGAAGAATCAAGAGGGGTTTGAGAAGACCACCCCACCTGTTTCGGTAGGAGTCAGAACGACAGTGGCTGCAGAACATGACCAAGAAGTAGAAACTTTGAAGTCTCAAATGGCCCAAGTACTGGACTTATTGACCTCTCTATTGGCCAAGAACTCTGGAGTCAAGGAGAAAGAAGAGATCCGGAGGGAACCGGATCAGAATGTCCCTATTCCAACCTCCCAAAGATCAGGAAGGAAATTATCTGCTTAAATTGTGGAGGAGTTGGCCACCCTGATAGAAGGTGCTCCAGTCCAAGGAAGAACAGAGGTGCTCAATACCAGCCGGCGGAAAACTTCAGAGGGCCCCGGTGAAGGAGTCAGCCGGGCGCCCGTTACATACAGAAAGCTCCAAGAAGATTCAGAGACAAGCAGAGAAAAAAAAAAAAAGGACAACAATGCCCCTCCTAAAAATTCCCATACTGTCTGTCGGGAGTTGCAATTTGACAACCAGAAAAAGATCAATGCATACCAGGTTCAAAAAGAGTTGAGATCCAGGGATAAATGAAAAAAGAAGAAAAAAACGTTGGAAAAGTCAAAAAATCCAAAGGAGAAAATACCTCCAAAGAAGTTCCCAGATAAATTAGTTGGACCCTCCCGTTTAGTCTCCGTTCAAGTGGAGGGAGTCTACGCAAAGGCACTCTTAGACACAGGAGCCCAAGTGACTCTCTTATCCCGAGACTTTTATCAGAAGCATTTAAGTCACGTACCATTGCAGAAGCTGGAAGACCTGAAGATAGGGGGGATTGGCACTCGCAGTTTCCCCTATGATGGCTATGTTTCGATCAGGCTGGCCTTTGACCCCTCGGTGACCGGGAAGGCCAAAGCTTTTGACACTTTGGCGGTGGTTTGCCCTCGCCCACCAGGAGCCAACACGATGTCCATGCTGATAGGGACCAACACTGACTTGGTACGGAGACTGCTGACCTCATTGGTGCAAGAACGGAGTTCTCCCAGACAGAAGATTCACCCCATGCTGCAACAGGTCTACCAGAAGATGATCCTGGAGCAGAAGGCCCCGGAAGAAGGGGTGGGAAGAGTCTGGAGACTATGTTGTCTGTGCCTTTTAGGAGGAGCACTCTGAATACATTGAAAGAAATAGATGAAATTTGTAGGTGAAAGACCAGTTTTAGGAGAGGAGAGGCCGGGTGTTTGCTAATTTATGAAAGGATTCCTTGAGGTTTTGTTAAAACCCACTTTAATTGTGTTTAGGTTGGTGTAGTGCCTCGTGATGTTAAGAGAGGGTTTTTGGTGTCAGTAGGGCAATGGTACCTCAGCCGGGTGTTTATTACACCTTGCACTAGCTGGTATGATTAATATAAGAAATAATAAAAAATATATATATAAAAGTCCATATATTGGTGACAGTGGATATTGGTGACTTTTCTGCTGCTGTGCTTGTTCTAGACAATTTTCTTGTGAAATGTGATATCCGTGAACGTTAAAACATTGCACTCACCAGATGAAGTCAGACCAGACGAAACCGGTAGAGCGCACAAGATGAATGTCACAAAACACTTCCAGGATCTGTCAGCATTTGTCTCTTACATGCCTGTTTGATACAGCTTAAATCTCTGCAGGGGAGGCAATCTCAAACGGGTTCACGCTATGGGCATCCTTTCTTTCCTTTTATAAACCCTCACCAACTCGGAGGACCGCAAGGGATCTTTGGAGCTATTCCCCCTCTCCCGGGACTGCTACTCAGTGGCACATACTGTGACTGCATCATACCCCCAGAGGGTATGAAGGATCTGGTGAGTGCAATGTTTTAACGTTCACGGATATCACATTTCACAAGAAAATCGTCTAGAACAAGCACAGCAGCAGAAAAGTCACCAATATCCACTGTCACCAATATATGGACTTTTATATATATATTTTTTATTATTTCTTATATTAATCATTTTTACTTTATATATATTTTTCATTTATTTTTACTTTATTATTTCTCACGAGTATTTATGTATTTATTTTTCATGTGTATTTGCCAAGGATTGCCTTAATTAATTAAATACATCAAACTAATTAAAAACATCATACCAGCTAGAGCAAGGTGTAATAAACACCCGGCTGAGGTACCATTGCCCTACTGACACCAAAAACCCTCTCTTAACATCACGAGGCGCTACACCAACCTAAACACAATTAAAGTGGGTTTTAACAAAACCTCAAGGAATCCTTTCATAAATTAGCAAACACCCGGCCGAGCCTCTCCTAAAACTGGTCTTTCACCTACAAATTTCATTTATTTCTTTCAATGTATTCAGAGTGCTCCTCCTAAAAGGCACAGACAACATTTTAAAACCTTATTTTAAAACCTTATTGTAGACATTCATCACCAATTTTTAACAAACACCCGGCCGAGACGCCATCAAAAATCACTAACCAATTTCCAATTTTCACTATTAATTTTATTATCAATTTTTGAAGTAACACCTCTAAACTGCACACGTCTCAAATAATCACCTTTACCACTACCACCCATTGCCCGGAAAGCAAACACCCGGCAGAGCCAAACTTATTTTAATTGGTTTAATAATTTTTTATCACATATTTTATATATTTTAAAATCACATATTAGGCTGATTCATCAACCAATTTTCATCAGAACAGCGCCATATCTACACCCCCATACTTTCTTCACATTTCTTGCTCCACCCACCTAGGAGGCAGCAATAAGTAGAGGCAGCAGTTCTGTCTACTGTGTATGGTTTGATTTTCTCTGCGCGGAGATACCCCATCCCTTTTCAGAGTCTGGAGACTGTCTAGAAGAGAGAAGATACTACAGCCTGGTGAGGTGACCTGCCTTCAGGCTACAGTAAAACTCTCCTGGGAGCAGCCAGGTCCCTTTGTGGTCGTGGAACCAGACCCCTCCCATACTCACCAGGGATTGGAAGTACTCCCTGAAGTGGTCCCGTTGAGGGCACTGAAGAAAGCAAAGGGACAGATTCCAGTAAGTGTCAGAAATGTCACAAATTCTCCTGTGAAGATCCCAGCCCGGGTGCTATTGGGCAAGGTAAACCCTGCCACCCCAGTGACCCTGTCTGAATTGAAGTCAAAAGAAGGAGAAGCCACCTTGGAAGAGCTTTGCCTTGAAGATACAGCCCTGCCACAGAAATGGAAGGAGAGAGCCAAGGCTCATCTGACTCGGTGGAGGAGAATATTCTCTGAAGATGAGTTTGATGTGGGGTGTGCGAGGAGTGCCACCCATAAAATCCATCTTCAAGAAGACAAGCCCTCATGGGAGAGGGTCAGAAGAGTTCCACTGGCTGATCTGGAAGATTTGCGGGAGCAGTTGGCAGAGCTAAAGAGGACAGGGGTCATTAAAGAGTCCAGGAGTCCCTTTGCCTCCCCCATTGTGGTGGTAAGGAAGAAAAACGGGTTGCTGAGACTCTGCATAGACTATAGGACTCTAAACCGGAGGACCATTCCCGACCAGTATACTACCCCCAGGATAGAAGATGCTTTGCAGAGTCTGTCTGGGGCCAAGTGGTTCAGTGTCATGGACCTGAAGAGTGGGTATTATCAAATCCCCATGCACCCTGAAGATAAGGAGAAGACGGCCTTCATCACCCCGGTGTGGTTCTATGAGTTTAATAGGATGCCCCAAGGTCTGTCAGGAGCCCCTGCTACCTTCCAGAGGTTAATGGAGAAGACCGTTGGGGACATGAATCTGATTGAAGTCCTGGTGTATCTAGACGACATCATTGTCTTTGGGAAGACTCTGGAAGAGCATGAAGAAAGATTGGAGAAGGTCCTGAAACGACTCAGTGAGGAGGGACTGAAACTTTCCAGAGAAAAATGCCAGTTCTATCAATCCTCGGTCCACTATCTGGGGCACATAGTATCTGCTGAAGGAGTGTCTACAGACCCTGATAAACTGGAGGCAGTCACCTCCTGGCCTCGACCAACTACAGTGACTGAACTCAGGTCCTTCTTAGGTTTCTGTTCCTACTACCGTAGGTTTGTGGAAGGATTTGCAAAAATTGCCAGACCCCTAAATGAGCTACTGAAGACGGAAGGAGAAGAGGATGATACTGGTCCCAGGAAGTCTGGAGAGTCTGTGGAAGACCAGTTAACAGGGGAGTGCGAAGAAGCCTTCCAGATGTTAAAGAAGAGTCTTACCACTGCACCAGTCCTGGCCTATGCTGATCCAAAGAAGCCTTATGAACTGCATGTAGATGCCAGCCATGATGGCCTAGGAGGGGTGCTATATCAAGAATATGAGGGGCAGTTGCGCCCAGTTGCCTATGTTAGCAGAAGTTTGGCACCCACTGAAAAGAACTACCCCACCCACAAGTTGGAGTTCCTGGCCCTAAATTGGGCAGTCGTGGATAAATTTCGAGATTACCTGTATGGAGCTGACTTCACAGTAAGGGCTGACAATAACCCACTCACCTATCTCTTCACTACGGCCAAGCTGGATGCCACTGGTCACCGTTGGTTGGCCGCCCTAGCCGGGTTCAACTTCAGTCTGAAGTATAGGCCGGGAGCAGGAAACCGTGATGCGGACGCACTGTCCAGAAGAGGCCATACACCCACCTACCGTCCAGAAGATTGGACCCAGGTAACCCCGGATGAGGTACGGGCCCTGTGTCAAGGAGTACAACTTCAAGCTAGTGGTGGGTCAATGGCTGAAGAGATCGGTGTTTCTGCCGTGGGGGTACCTAAGTGTTACTGCAATGTGACCCAAGTGGGAGAGGATGACCTACCCAAACTGTACAAGAAGGACTTGAGGAAAGACCAGCTGGAAGACCCTTGGGGAAGATTAGCACTGGAGACCTTGGAAGACAAGGGTTCAGAAAGACTTCTGAAGAACCCTTCAAAGGTGGCCCGGTTGGTCCACAAGGAATGGGACAAGTTACAGGTTCATCAAGGGGTGGTCTACCGAAGGGGCCCCTCTGATGATCTGGAAGATAAGTGGCAGCTATTTCTGCCGGAAAAGTACAGAAGAGCCGTCTTAGCTGCCTTACATGATGATCATGGCCACTTGGGGGCTGAACGAACATTCCAACTTGTAAGGGATAGGTTCTATTGGCCTTGTATGCGGGCTGAAGTGGAAGAATACTGCCACTCCTGTGCACGCTGTATCCAGAGGAAGACATTGCCACGTCAAGCTGCCCCAATGGGCCATCTGCAGAGTCAAGGACCCTTGGACTTGGTGTGCATTGACTTTCTCTGTCTTAAGTGGACAAGGAAATGTTCTGGTGATAACCGACCATTTCACCCGTTATGCCCAAGCTTTTCCAGCCAGAGACCAGAAGGCCTCCACTGTAGCTAAGATCTTAGTGGAGAAATACTTTGTGCACTACGGACTGCCACAACGCTTGCACTCTGACCAAGGGAGAGACTTTGAGAGTCGATTGAGCAAGAAACTGTTAGACTCTTTGGGTATCAAGAAAACCCGCACCACCCCTTATCACCCTCAGGGTGACGCTCAGCCGGAGCGGTTCAACAGGACTCTATTAAATATGTTGGGGAGTGAGCAGAAGCAGCACTGGAGCAAGCATATAGCGGCCATCGTGCACGCCTACAATAGTACCACTAGCGATGCCACAGGGTACTCTCCATATCGCCTTATGTTTGGCAGGGAAGCAAGACTGCCTGTGGATCTGGCATTCGGCATATCCACGGATCGCACTTCAGGCACCTCACACAAGGGCTACGTTGACAGACTGAGGATGAGTTTGAAGTTGGCTTTTGAACAGGCTCAAGTGGCCTCAGAACAAAGAGGAGACCGGAACAAGAGGAACTTTGACCTCAAGGTTCGAATCCAGGACGTCCAGCCAGGGGACCAAGTGCTGCTGCGCAACCTAGGAGTTCCAGGGAAGCATAAGTTAGCAGACAGATGGAGACCTGAACCTTACCTTATGTGATCTGTAAGAAGTTACCAGATTTGCCGATGTATCAGCTAAAACCAGAAGGGAAGGTCGGGCCACTGAAGACATGGCACAGGAACCATTTACTCCCACTTTCGGAAGCGATCAGGATACCTTCTGTAGAAGATTCCCCTGAATCATCCTCAAGTTTGGAGACACCTAGGCCAAACACTCAGTCGCAGGTCTCTCAGTCTAGAGAAACGGATGCCTCGGATCAGAGTTTGGAGAAAGAGCTTGGGTGGTTGTGGCCTTCTCAGACCCCAGAACCTATGTCTATAGATCTTCCATCATCTGAGGGCACTGTGGACAGTATATTGAACGTGGAAGCCACTGAGTTTGTTCCGTCTAGTCCTCTGGTTGAAGAGTGGGAAGATGCCACATGGTCACCTTCTGCTGATCATCAAGATTACTCCTCACATCTGCCTACACCTGACTTGGATGTACCAGAAGTATTGGAGCCCAGTGTGCCCACTTTAGAGGAAGATGAAGTGAGGGATGTAACCGTCACCCCAAGAGAACAAAGGGCCAAAAGAGTTATTCGTCCCCCTCGGAAGTTAACCTACACCCAGATGGGGAAAAGTTCTGAGGATACAGTAACCACTGCTAGAAGGACTTTGCCAGCACTTGATCCTTCTGCTGTGCATTTGGCTGAAGGCAACCCCAGCTCTCTCTCTGGCACAGTTAGACAGGTCAACCCCTTGGATGTAACCAGTGGGCAGGACAAACTTCCTTCTCCATTCTGGTGGGAGTTTCCTCTGCCAACTTCTTTAGCTGCCCTTAATGAGTTTGTGTTTTCCTACTGTTGATACTGTCTTTGAGGGACCAAAGATTTCAAGTGGGGGGAGTGTGTAGCGGGGTGTCGTTTTACCCACAGGACTACATTTCCCGGGATGCTTTGCGGCACCCAGGGTGCCATTCCCCGCGCAAGGACTGCTGGGGTGGACTTTAAAAGGGAAGGGCGGGGCTCGCTCTTTCTCTTGGAACACCGCCCTCCTTGCAAGAGGATCCCCTGCACTCACCTGCTGCGCGCGCTAGGCCTCAGGCATATTCCGCTGGGGAGTCTGCAGAGCATCCGATCCACCTGAGGTGCCATCTTCTTCTGAAGGACCAAAGACTCGGTGCATCGGGGACCACTGTGAGGCCATTCACAGTAGCGGAGGAACCGGACAGGAGTCGGTCCTGTTTGGGTGAGAGAGCGCCTGCTCAGAACCTTAAAACAATAACTTTACCTAGGCCTTCTATTGAACATAGTTATACTTTGGAGAGACTGTTGTCCTGAACTGAGTTTGCCAGCATCTCCAGTTTGCCAAGTCAGCGGTTATTCACCAAACCCCCTCCCCTTGTTGGATTACAATTTGTTTATGTGTACCACCGACAGTTGCTAGCGAAGATTCCTCACCAAACTATACCCACAGTTATAGTCAGGCCTGACTGGGTAGTTAGGACATTGCTGGGCGCCATTTCTTTGCTCACGAGGGAGGATAGCTGCAGCAGGGTTAATATCGTTCTATTGCCTAATTGAATGTCAGATGCATATGATGTATACACCTTTATTGCAGGGATCTGCATAAGATATTATACTCAAATTACTCTTTTATATTGTTGCTTACAGTAAACCATTATAGTTAAGTAACTTGATTGTGAGTGTCCATTATTGTGCTGGTATACAAAGGGGGTTGTACTGTGTAATATATATGTATAGAGATAGTACAGTTATACCACTACTTTCCCTCCTTTTCTAACTGTGTCACGAGAGAAGTCAGAGCCGATTGCCAGGGGTTGGTAGCAGTGCATTACAGGGGCCCAAACAAACAAGCAGCCCTCTTAAGCTGAGGGTACCGCTATACATGTTTGAATCCACTTACTGTATGGTTGACTGACTCACTACCTTTTTTTACCTCTATGGAAATCTATTCCATGCATCAACTACCCTTTTGGTAAAATAATAATTTCTAGGATTAGCTTTGAACTTTCTTCCTGTTAGTTTGACATCATGTCCCTGTGTTCTTGATCTTGGTTTCATACTGAAAATACTGCCCTCCTGAACTTTATTGATGTATTTAAAGGTTTCAATCATGTTTCCCATTTTCCTTCTTTCCTCCAGAATTGTACATGTTAAAGTGATTGTAAAGGCATGATATTTTTTACCTTAATAGTTACTTGAGTCTTCACTCGATTCAGCGTTGTGCCTGTCTGTAGTGATTCTCTCCTCTCTAGCTGCATTTACAGGACAGAAAGGCAACAGTCGGAGCCATTGACTCCTGCTTCTGTTTATCAAATCCTGTGAGCAGAGAGCAAAAAGTGGGGCCGAGCTACTTTAAGTGTGTCTATGGATGGACATAGCAAGGCTCAGCAGCGTGACCACACATGAGCCCCCATAGAAAGCATAGAAAGAGGAGGAACCAAGAGTGTTGGCAGGGTCCCCAAAAGAGGAGGTACTGGGATGCTTGCACAGAGCTGGTATATATAACATATTTGTTATTTAAGAAAAAAAAAATTGCCTTTACAATCACTTTAAAGAGGAAGTAAACCCTGATGGGTTTTACTTCCTCTATTCCCCTGCAAAGTAAAAGCATAATGGGCTAGCCCATTATGTGGCACTTACATGCAAACTAATCCCGCGATGTCCCCGCTGGTGGAAGCATCCATCTTCGCCCCACTTCCTTCCGGGGCTGCGGACTCTGGCTTTGTGACTGGCCGGAGCCGCGTGACGTCACTCCCGCGCATGCGCGTGGGAGCCATCAGCACGGCTCACGCTGGGGAAGAAATGGCACGGAGGGCCGTTTCTTCCCTGCGCATGCGCCGATGACATCATCGGCACACTTGAAGGTAAATATCTCCTAAACGGCACAGGTTTAGGAGATATTTTCAGTACATATACTGTAGGTAATAAAAGA
Source organism: Rana muscosa (assembly GCA_029206835.1). NCBI lineage: Eukaryota > Metazoa > Chordata > Amphibia > Anura > Ranidae > Rana > Rana muscosa. The sequence continues at coordinate 13,446,785 of CM055123.1, read as the reverse complement.
AAAATCAGACAGCGCAAAAACAAAAACAAAAAACTCCTAATAAATGCAGCTGAACACTGAAAGGTCAATATAAAAGTCCTTAGGCAGAGTACATATGAAAAGCAATGCAGCGCTAAAAATTTTAACTAAAAATAGCATCACAAAACAGTCCAAAAACGATATGTAGCAAGATGAGGCCAGAGGGTGTTGAAAAGGCAATAGAGGTGTGAACTTCTTAGACGGAAATCGGGGTGCTGTAGTCAGTCACTATACATCCCAACATAAGCATTTCCTCCCCCTGAAGCACAAACCGCTCACCTGAACGAATGGACCTCTGAGCAAACAGAAGGTCAATCACGCTGTCCCTTCTCAAGGGTAGTGGTAAGATGTTGTCTTCACGTGAGGTCCTTCTTTAAAACTCCTCAGTCAATAAGTGGTCTCCAAAAACTCGCTCATACAGAGTGGATCATGTAAAAATATAAAGGAAACGCATAGTGCTCTCCATATATAAAAAGCGACACATTTATACGGTTATATCCGCTGAGGAAGTCCTGCACCACGGACGATACGTGTGCGGGGGGCTTATAGTGATGTCAGAACAGCCAACCACCTGTTTTTTTATCTATATGTACTTCATGCCGTGCACTAGGTCATAGTGCCGTGTTTGTGAGTATTTTTATTTACTGGAATAAATGTGTCGCTTTTTATATATGGAGAGCACTATGCGTTTCCTTTATATTTTTACATGATCCACTCTGTATGAGCGAGTTTTTGGAGACCACTTATTGACTGAGGAGTTTTAAAGAAGGACCTCACGTGAAGACAACATCTTACCACTACCCTTGAGAAGGGACAGCGTGATTGACCTTCTGTTTGCTCAGAGGTCCATTCGTTCAGGTGAGCGGTTTGTGCTTCAGGGGGAGGAGACGCTTATGTTGGGATGTATAGTGACTGACTACAGCACCCCAGTTTCCGTCTAAGAAGTTCACACCTCTATTGCCTTTTCAACACCCTCTGGCCTCATCTTGCTACATATCGTTTTTGGACTGTTTTGTGATGCTATTTTTAGTTTAACTTTTAGCGCTGCACTGCTTTTCATATATATATACTGTAGGTAAGCCTTATTATAGGCTTACCTATAGGTAAAAATGTCTCAGCGGGGTTTACAACCACTTTAAGTTCCTGAAGTTTCTCCTAATAGATTTTATCCTTCAGACCTCTCACTGTTTTTGTTGCCCATCTCTGGATTCATTCTATCTTATTGGCGACATCTTTTTGATTCACTCTTGTAAATCGAAAGTAAACCAGGAATTTATGGAAAGAGATGACTAGCAGACAGGCAGCAATCACAACATGAATAAGATTTTTCAAGTAAGCTGGATTGTCATGAATAACTATTGTTTGTATTGTTATTACAATGTTGTTACAGTACGTCAGACTGTTGCAATTGGAGAAACACACAAAGCCAAGTAAAAAACAAAACACATTACTAACAAAAAGAAAAAAAAAACAGGCACGTACCTGGGTTCTCACTGATAATACAATCGCTCACACTGATGATCACTGCTGTAGGGTAAGAATAGAGGAAAGGTGGCTGTTCAGAGACTAAAAAATAGCTCTAGTCTCATGAGTGCTGGGGTTGAAGGCGCTGTCTGAGAGTGGGCTCTGCTAGCTCCAGCAATGTGACGTCTAGGCTAGACGAAACATGCCCTGGGTCAGAGGTGTATTCTAGTTTTAATGCCCAGGTGCAGTTAAAGCCCTCACCTGTGCCCTTACAGGTCGCTACCCATCCCTCTGCCTCCTTGATCTCTTTCACCTTACCTATCCACTGCTCACGGCTAGGGATATGTGTGCGCTTCCAATAAATTGGGAGCATTTACGTGCATTTGCGTGCATGAAGCATAAATTACTGACCAAAAAAGCATGTTTACATGCCTGTGTGCATAGGCACATTACAATTAATGGGCCGTATTATAGCTCAGTAAAAAAAGCTTTTTCAAGCTGCAGTGTGTAAGAGGCCTTAAAGAAACCTATATGAACATTAACAGTAAAAGCTTCACATTCCACAATAAATACCCCTTGTCTGTAAACACAAGGTATTTCCATGTTGTAGAAAAGATTATACAAATAGCACAAGTAGCACTAAATAATTTCCATCATGTTAAAATAAATAGTTTACTGTAAAACGCATAAACATGGTTGTCATAAGTAGATGCTAAAAGATTTCTCTTTGCTTTCAAATACAAGTACCGTATTTATCGGCGTATAACACGCACTTTTTTCCCCTTAAAATCAGGGGAAAATCGTGGGTGCGTGTTATACGCCGATACTCCGTCGAATTCCCCTGCTGAAAACGAGCGAGAGGAGCGAGCGGAGCCGAAGCCGAAGTACAATCGGCTTTACTCGGCTCCTCTCGCAGTCCCGCCCATCTCTGACTGCGCCGCTGACATAGAGAAAGCCGAGTGTACTTCGGCTAGTCTCGGCTCCTCTCGCAGTCCTGCCTGTGACTGTGAGCAGAGCCGAGTCTAGCCGAAGTACACTCGGCTTTCTCCGTCAGCGGCGCAGTCAGTGGAGATGGGCGGGACTGCGAGAGGAGCCAAGTCTAGCCGAAGTACACTCGGCCCCGCTCGCTCCTCTCCACAGAAATCGGTGCCAAATTTTAAAAAACGCCGGGACTGACACGATCGCAAAGGCACTGGGCAAGGCTGCAGATGGACAGATGGACACTGGGCACGGCTGCAGATGGACAGATGGACACTGGGCACGGCTGCAGATGGACAGATGGACACTGGGCAAGGCTGCAGATGGACAGATGGACACTGGGCATGGCTGCAGATGGACAGATGGACACTGGGCAAGGCTGCAGATGGACAGATGGACACTGGGCAAGGCTGCAGATGGACAGATGGACACTGGGCAAGGCTGCAGATGGACAGATGGACACTGGGCAAGGCTGCAGATGGACACTGGGCAAGGCTGCATGCTGCATTTAAATGTAAGTTTTTTTTCCTTGAATTTCCCTCCTAAAAGTTTTTTTCCTTAAAATTCCCTCCTAAACTTGGGGTGCGTGTTATACGCCGGTGCGTGTTATACGCCGATAAATACGGTACATGTATTGTACTTATTGGACAGATACACACATTATTCTATGAAAGAAAGACTTCCTCTATAGGGCTTCATGCACACTGGATATTTTGCTAACTCTGCTAGACTCCTATGCTCCTGGCAGTGGCGATTTACCAGAAATAATGCTTGACGCTTGAAAACACGTGTAATGTGTTTAGGCGTGTCAAGCACTTGAGCGTTAATTCATTTCAATGGCCAGAATAATCATTTATTCTGCCCATTGAAATTAATAAATGCTCAAGCGCTAAGCGTGAGTTTAGACACCTTTACATACATTTACTCTCGTCAAGCATTTTTTTCTGCCAAAACACTGCTGCTCCTGGACGCACTGGCTCTGGGTTTTTTCTTCTGCCCCAAAATGCCACCGTATCTAAACACCTATGTGCACATGGACACATAGGCTAACATGCAGGGGCATTTAGAAGCAGAAAAAAAATGGCAGATGCCTCTAATAGCAATGTTAAAACAGCCAGTGTGCATGAGGCCTATTACTCATCTTTACGCAGCTGTGTGTACAATTCCATAGACTACAATGCATCTATATCTAGATTAGTAAAAAATGTGTTGTTTTTTACTCCCGTGTGCAAGAGACCAAAAGATTATAAACTGGTTATGGAAAAATGTATTTATTCCCCAGATAAGCTACTTTTGGATAAAGGGTAGTCTGTGGCATCTATCATGGAATCTGTCACTTTGTACTTAATCTATACTGTTGTGCAATGCCAATATTTTAAGAAAAAAAAAAGAGATATGAAAGTGACATGAAGTTTCTCAGAAATCTATGCCAATTTATTTAGCTAATTTTAGCTCATTAGGATTGTGAATTGAAAAATACATATTGTGGGAAATACAGGGAACTATCGTGGGAAAAACAAGACACAAAAGCTGACTCCTAAAGGATATTTTAACCCAAGAACAAATGTTTAATATAGCGTAGCTTATTTCCTAAATTTGATGGCTACAAACAGTTTCAACAAATACAGAGAACACTTGTTGACTGTGTGAGAAATCCAGTGTCCTTGTCACTTCTTGTTAACTGAACTGAAATCAACAACTCACCTGCCCTCTATTATAATGAGAGGGAGACATATTTGTAGTCCAAATTGGAAGAACAGCTCGGTGTGATAGCCATGGCCTCCTCCATAGAGACCCTGGAGTGAATGAGCAAAGCCAACCTATGACAGGATGTGTGTTCTTTGCTGGTTTACCAGATACAAATAAAGGGGAAAAGGCATTAAAAAAAAAACAGAACAAATGCAGCAGTATATTAAAGTCTTAGTTTTGGGTTTAGAAATGTTGTAAAGTAGAACTTTATGCTAGGAAATGAAAATGGGTGAACCAGCAGGATTATATATGCAGAAGAGACATGTTTTGTCTCTTCTCTTCTGCATTAAAGCTACTTACCTGCCTGTTCACCCTTGTACAGTGAGCTGCGCAAACACAGCTCACTGCACAAATTAGGCAATGTCAAAGCTGACAGAGTTCTCACGCATGCATAGGAGTGATGTCATCTCGGCCCCCCGCAAATGACTGCAACCGGCAATCAAGACCTGGAAGCCAGCCACTGAAGTTGTCAGCAGATGAGAGGAGTTCCAGAATGGTGCAACACTTGATTGAAGGTAAGTATAGTCCATGCTTTAAGGGCAGCTCCACTAAGCCATAATGAATGAAGGCAGATTTGAGTGTAGGTTCAGACTGACAGGTCCAGAAAGTTGATTGAGGATTTTCAATACTTAAATTACTGTCATTTACACACTAATCTAATATTCCCAACATTTTGCCATTTAATTGTTAGCTGTATTTGCCTTTATTTGTTTGGAATCTAGGGGGCAGTTCTAGAACCTAGATACCTTGGGAACATACAGCAGGTTCAGCTAAGTATCTCAGATCTCCTTTTCCATAAGTGCCAGCTTCTTATGATCCCATGAGTAACCATAATGAGAAATAAACACTTCTTTGTTGAACATTACTTCCCAGTGTTTATATATTGTACATCTACTTTCACACTAGTAGCAATTTTTAAATAAATGATGATACTTACAAGTACTGGTTTGTTGTATAAAAATAGTGTGTGTGTATATATATATATATATGTATATATATATTGTAAGATTGGGGGTTGTTAGCTCTTGTGGTGGATGCGTATGTCCAGTGATGCAAGCCAGTCAGCAACTCTGTTTAAGGGCATGGTAGCCCATTTTTATTTAAAAGCACAAAAGTTCACAAACACATCTGTAGTATTCACAGGGGGGTCCACCATTCCTGTATCTTTCATGCTAACCGTAGCCTCGTAGCTTTACCTTCTAACAATCCAGGCCTTTAGCCTAGGCCTGACGGTCTGTTCCTCAGACCCAAACAGTGTCCAAGAGTTTCAGCTTTCTTCTAGCTTCTCCTGGTCAGCACCTTTGTTGCTGTATCACTAACGGTGTCTGCCTCCTGCAGACATGCACCGCCTTTGACCCCACTTCAGAGAATGAGAGCCCACTCGACTCTCAGGCACACAGACTTCCTCTCTATTGGGTGGAGCCCTGTTCCATAATCATCTCTGACTCCACTTCAGAGGACGAGAGCCCACCTGGCTCTCATGCACACAGACTTCCTCTCTGTTGGGTGGAGCCCTGTTCCATAATCACCTCTGAACTAAATAGCCCAAGACACAGCTGTTCCATCAGTGTGTCTTTCTTTACCAAATCTGGCATAAACCAACCCTCTTGAAGGTCGCACAAAGTCGCACTGTCACAATATATATATATATACATACTGTCACAGTAAATAAAATGTGCCTACCTTTACACCTATGGTGGGATACAGTAGGTGGTTAGATTTAAACTTTGGAAATCTTGACTGACATTTATCAGCCTAAATATAATAGCATAGGCTGTAATAGTTCACATTGCGTCTGTTCTTGTTTCTGTGAAAGTTTTTATTTTGCATCACTGGACAATTATCACCAGGACAAATGTACAGGTTGAATCTCCCCAGTGGGAACACAGACAACAATAAAAAGCTGACAGGTTTAGCATTTCCTCACTCTCTCCAAAACGTTAAAAAAAATTGGCATTTCCTATACATTTTTAAACTGTTTTATATCGGTTTCTTCCCATATGAACATTGTTTAACACATGGCAATGTATTCCCAGAGAACTATGGGTTAGCTATATAGACCTCAGTAACTGCTTGACTTTTGTTCCTATTTCTCCTTCCTTTAATGGATAAGTAACTGCGATGAAACAGCCAGGTACATTTATTAAAGCATGTTCTCTTTATAAATTGTATGGGGTTTTTTTTTATTTCCAAAGGGAATGCTCACTTAGCTTAGTAAATTAGGTAAAGTTGCATTTACCTCAATCATCCACTCCTGTGAAAGCAACATTACTGTTTTTTTTTTTTTTATTATTTCATTTGCATGTGATTGGGTACGCTAAGTGAACAAAGTAAATGGCCTCACCAGATACAGTATATAGAATTGGGCTTACTGCTGAGTACCAAACTGTCATTAGATAGCTTTGTACAAAGAGACAGTGTACTGAGCCAGTCCAAGTGGCTCTGTACCTTGTGATCAATGCAATCAGTGATTACAATGTTCAAATGCTTTTAATTACATGGTTGATCCCCCCCCCCTTATTCTTTCAAGAGATGAAGAAGAGCAAATCAATGGGGAAATGGATTAGCATTACCTTATCCTGTGGTTCTGAAAACAAACCCCTTTATCTCATCCTACCACAGTATGTGGCCTGTATATTCCCTCTTCACCTCCTCCTCCTTCTATTTTTGACCTGTACAGTAATCTATCTTGTGCACCATTACCAAGCTCCACCAAAGGAAAGCTCTATCTGTCAAAAAATGGTATCAAATTAATTTGGGTACAGTGTTGCATGAGTGAAAATTGTCAGTCAAACTATCACAGCACAGAAAACTGAAAACCAGCCTGCCTGATAATGAGGAGAAGTGTACCGCTCAAAGGTTCCAGGTTCCTTCAATTAGCCCCCGCCCTGCTCCACTTCCAGGTGCTGGTTATGCTCTGATGCTTGAGGAGAAGAAGTAATCTGGACTGCCGCACTCTGGTTAAACGTATTATTTCATGAAAAAAATTAAAATGCCAAAAAAAAAAATCAAAAAAAAGAAATAAATAAACAATCCATCCAAAAACAATCAAAAGTGAAGGGACATGCAGGGTGACAGCTAACGCGTTTCACATCAGGGTGTGATGCTTACTCATAGCTAAAGTGTAAATGACCAAAACTGTGTATATAAAGTGATCTGAAAAACCTCTCAACCAATGAGAGCTGTTGAACACAGTGATAGAATATTAGGCACTAATTTAGGTCTATTACACTTCGTGTTTCTGAAGCACCTGTTAGATGCCAAAACCATTAATGAGAATTGGCACGTAAGATCTTACATATATGTGTAGAGTGCATAAAGATATATGCAAACTGCGTGAAAAAGGAGTAAAAATTCCAAATCAAAAAAAGATATTAAATGTATATGTGACTGCTTGTCACAGGACAAGTGCTTTGAAAACATTTGTTTTATCTATAACGTGAACAACTGTGTATAACACGTGTATGGTGCATACAAAATAAGGATGCTGTAATAGAATAAAGAGCAAAACAAAACAAAACAAAACACAACAAGGCCCTCAAAATGCATGAATAGTGTAAGTTGAAAATAGTAGAAACTGGTCGGAACCAAAAAGAGGTGAGCTGTACATGAATCTTAATATTGGCATTGAATGCATGATAAATCAAATAGATATAAATATGAATGTAAATATCTAAAATAATAAAAAATGCAAAAGATGAAAACAATAATGATAATAATGATTCTTTTTGTGTACAAAAACCTAGATGTTCCAAAAACTAAAATTAATGCAACTAAATACTAAACATAAAACCACAATGAGTTAATGTTGTTGAGATGTATGTTAAAAATATGTGTGTAATTGTTATTAAACTATAGATAAAACTTATTCATCCTATATAACCATTCTGCATGTCTATTTGAGGAGGGAAAAGATTATTAAAATGTATGTGTTGATCAATATATGTGTCTGGTATTGATACTATAAGACATAAATTATACTAACCTCCAAAAAGGCATGCAGATGTAATGGATGAATATGGAGGCGAACCCTACTAGCAATGTACATACATATATGTGATTGAGTCGAAACACACGCATATATTATTATATATATATGTGCAAGTTATCGTTTACTTGTTCTATTTAATGAAATTCAAGTTTGATTGAATTATTTAGTTCTCATTTAATTGTGTTTTTATTTTTATGTTTTATTGTGTCTTTTTTATTTATTTTTCATTATTGTTTATTATTTTGGATTTGAACACGCACACAAATATTGTATATATGAACTTTTTTAGTTTATAACATGCCTATCCGGTGGCAAAATGTGTCAAAAATATATACACAATATTGTGCGTGTTCAATAGCTGAATCAGCTATAACCAAAGCCATGTTGGAAAAACAAGAAAAAAAGAGAGAAGGAAAGATTCCACTGTATATGAGGATTAGGCAAACAATGGAAAACAACAGAAAGAGAAACTTTGTGTTAATAAATCAATTAATTGGTACCGATATTTTAATTCTCAATTTTAATATGGTTCAATTTTGTGCTTGATTGAATGAGAGTTTCTTGAGCAGGGCATGGATTCAAGGTGGAGTCCAGGTGCGGAAAGAAATCCACACATGGGCCTCATCACTCCAAACGGGTGATGCAGTGAGCTCCAAGACAACAAAGTAACAGGATAAAAATGCCATGACCACAATCTATATGACTGTCATGTGCATAATGTCATAAGTATATGAAAATGGTGTGGCATTTAAATGCTGTAAACTATAGAATGCGCAATGAGTCTTGTATGCAAGAATAAACACCTTAGATGAAAAAGGTGGCTGCAGCAGACAGCGAGTGCGGTGGAAAAAAAAAAAAAAGGAGAGGACCAGAATATGATAGATTAATGAGTTAATAAAAGTGGGAAATGTCCCACTCAAAATTCAATCCTGAAGGTCGTCTGGTATTTAAAATAAAATAAAAATCCACCGCACTTCTTGTCTGCACAGGAGGTTAAACTTGTCGCCTCCTCTCAAAGGTCTTGCAATTTTCTCTAGGCCTTGTATAACTAGACTGGAAGTGTCCTTGTTATGAGCTACATTCCAGTGTCGCGCTACATTGCCTGATAATGAGGGGGTAATACAGGCTGTTACACAAGAGGATAATAAATTACCGCTCATCCACTTCTGTGTGTAAATTTCAGCTTTAGCAATTGTTCACTGTAAACTGACTTTTTTTCCATCAAAGTTTCCAAAGGAGCCCATAAAGGTGTGCAAACAAACCAAAAGATTAATCTATTGTCTTAAAAAATACAAAACATTAGCAGACAATATTTTATGCAGTGCCCTCTTCTAATTAGGCTGATAAGTAAATAACATTTTTGCTTTAACAGTAGCTTTAACATTTTTGCTTTACCATATATCTTTTAACCTTTATACGTACAATAATAAAAGTTTATATTTTTATTACAATCTTACTGGTTTGTCAGTCACTTTCAAAGTCCCATTCTCCAGGGGGTTTTGTTTTTGTCCATATAACAGGGATGTGGTGACTGTCAAACTGTCTTTCTGCGTAATAAGGGAATTTATTTTCCATACCTGTGGATGTTGGGTGGCAGACAGATTCTGGCACACTATGATTAAAGATGTTGCTGGGTACTATTTGTTGTGCAAGTGCCAGAAGTTGCTATATGATCTGCAGCTGTAGGGTCCTAGATTTTACTTTTGCCCACTCTGCGATACAGCTTACTCACATATCTTTGTGATAACCAAACCAAACCAAACCAAACAAATAGTGGTTAATATACATAAAGTTAGTGCTAACAATCCCAAAAACAGCTGCTGTGCTTAATACATTCCTATAATGTATTAACAAAGAGAATACCTCATAAGAGCCCAGGGCTGAAAACTTTTGGGCACACCTTACTGTGACAAAAAAAACATTATTAAAGCGGAAGTAAACCCATTGATTTGATAGTTTAAAAAAACAGGTAACATTCCTGGCATGCCGGAAATGCTAGCTGTCAAATTGGTTGTGCTCTCAATCAAACTGTCAAACCATCCAATGGCTGGTGTCATAAAGGATCACATGTGCAGCATCATGGCAGTTGCAGATTAAACAGAGGCTAAGATGGCAGCTTCCTTTAGGGTTGCCACCTATTCGGGATTTACCCAAACAGCCTGGGTTTTGAATTATGTGTCCGGGTTTCAGGTGGTCTGAAACCCGGACACATTATTTAGACCGGACTGTGGCTCCCCAAGTAACCAAGATAGTCACACACAAAGCTGGTGCTCTCCGGGAGCTGTTGCCAGCTGTCTGGGGGCAGGTTAGTCATCACTGGGGGGCAGGGCAATGTTGTCAGCAAGAGCAATTTGGCCACAGCCACTGTTCACCCACTGTTCACTGTGGCACGCTATGCACACCGCATTACTACTTTCCTTGGGGCACCCAAAGGTGTCCAAGGCCTGGGTTTGGCTTAAAGAGTGGCCAAAAGAGAGGCAACCTTAGTTTACTTCCACTTTAAAAGATACAAAACACAAAGTATGTGTTATATAAAAAAACAAAGCAGCAGCACTGCATTAGTCTCATTGGTAAGCAAGTGAAATATTAGGGGTATTGAGTCTCAATAAAGAGAACCTGTCACCCTAAAAAGGCCTCACATAGGGGAATTTTCATGCCCTATGTGATGAAAGAAAAGTTTATTAAACAAATGTAATAGATGAAAGTTACACCCAATCACTTAAAATCCCACATACTGTACATGCCTGTACAAACATAAATGCACATTTTGGGGGCACCTATGCACGGAAACGTTGATAGTCCTACACATGTTACATATCACCATGCACACCAGAGTGAGAGCAATAATTCTAGGCCCATTATTCATGGTTAACTCTAAATTAATGACCTTAAGGGGCATTTAAAGCATTGACTGTGAAAAATACAGGGTACCGAAATTCTTAGCCACTTCACGGATGCATGCAATTCTAAAGTTTGACATGCTGGGTATCTATTTACAGTACTTGGCGCAACCTCATCTTTTATATTTTGCCAAAAAAGTGAGTACCGTATATACTCGAGTATAAGCCGAGTTTTTCAGCACATTTTTTTGTGCTGAAAATGCCCCCCTCGGCTTATACTCAAGTCACCTTTTTGCGCCTGATCTCCCGGACTTTGGGGACCCGGTACCGGCCGGCCGTAGGTTCCCTGGACCCCAAACTTGCCTCACATGTAGCTTCACTCTTTCTCTACAAGTGTGCAAAGATTGTTGTCCGGGGGACCTACAGCCCGGGGAGCACTGATTTTTCAAAGCCGGGCACCCCTTCCATAGACTCCCATGTTAAACAGTAATTTCTCCGGTGAATTTGGGGACCCAGTACTGGCCAATCGTAGGTCCCATGGAACCGAATCTTGAAACACATGTAGTTCAATTTCTCCTCTATAAGTGTGCAAAGTTTTTTTTCTGGGGGATCTACGGCCGGGGAGCACCGATTTTTCAAAGCTGGGCACCCCTTCCATAGACTCCCATGTTAAACGTCAGTTTAGTCATGGACACAGTGAGGCATGCGCATGGGCACAGTGAGGCATGGAGATGGACACCCTAGGCTTATGCCCCATACACACAATCGTTTTTCTTGCCATTTTTTTTCTTGCCGTTTTTCACGTCGTTTTTTTTCATGTTTCCTCTCAAGCCTGTCTTGCATACACACGATCATTTTAAAAAACGATCAAGCAAAGCGCAGTGACGTATACCACGTACGACGGCACTATAAAGGGGAAGTTCCGCTCGAATGGCGCCACCCTTCATGTTAGTAAAGTTTGTTGAGCAACGATTCGCGCTTTTCAGCCTCGTGCTTTTCAGTCCGTTACTGCGTGACGAATGTGCTATCTCCATTACGAACGCTAGTTTTACCAGAACGAGCGCTCCCATCTCATACTTGATTCTGAGCATGCGCGTTTTTTTCACGTCGTTAAAGCATACACACTATCGTTTTTCACGTCGTTAAAAAAAACAACATGAAAAACGACGTGAAAAAAGAGAGCATGTTCGAAATTTTTAATGCCCGTTTTTCACGTCGTTAAAAATGCTCTGGAGCATACACACGATCATTTTTAATGCCCATTTTTAAAAATGGCATTTTTAACGGCATGAAAAACGATCGTGTGTATGGGGCATTATACTCGAGTCAATACGTTTTCCCAGTTTTTTGTGGTAAAATTAGGTGCCTCGGCTTATATTCGGGTCGGCTTATATTTGAGTATATACGGTAATATGTTTGCATTTATGTGTTCCAAAATTAACTTCAGTGTATTTTTTACTCAAGTTTGTGTTTCATAAACCGTTGTGATAGCATCAAAAATTTGAACTACCACTATTATTATCTCTAACTTGTCTGCTTTCAGAAAATATAAAATGTTTGGGGGTTTTACATAATCAGGCCTAAAATGATTTTTTATGGTTCAATGTTTTTTATTGAGGTTTAACAAAAATAACAGTGGAAAACAGTATCCGTCATACTTCAATACAGAATCAATACAGAATCAATAATGAATAAATGTACAGTCGCTGTAAATCTGAGGGGTAGATCTGAAATGAGTGGAAGCTCTGCTGATTTTATCATCCAATCATGTGCAAGCTAAAATGCTGTTTTTTCTTTTCCTTGCATGTCCGGCTCGGATCTACAGCGGCTGCACTTCCAAGTGCACTTTCAGTGCAATTTAAAGTGCACTTTGCACTTGTAGTTTGGACTTGCAGCGCAAAGTGGATTTGCCTTTCGTAAATAACCCCCATTGTGTCTTGTGAAGGAGACAACACAACCAACCCTTTTACTTCATCTTTCTTCACTGAAGCTTTGCACCTAAAAAATTATTTTAAGCGTGTGCAAAAAAATAGCAAAGCTGGCTCTGGTAGTGAAAGGGTTAGATGAATCTGGCACCAAATAGTTAGTAATGCTCTGCAAACTCCTTGTAAAGTGTCCATCTTACACTCCTGAATGAGCAATCTAAAGGAATTCTGGACTGGATTGTGAGAGATTCTTTAAAGGTGCTAAGCAGTTAATGCTTATTGTATCTGCACTTAGGAGGAAAACAATCCTTTACAGCTGGACCTTATCTGACCCTACCTCTCAACACCAGTTTCAAGAGAAATGGCGCTATGTTTTCAAAATGAAATGCAAGGAGACCGCACTTAATAAAGAGACAAATAAAGACACAAAAGGATTCCTTGAAACATGAGGAAGGTTTATAAACACCTTAAGGGCTTGTTCACACGTGCAGCAGCCGCCGCCAACCCTCTGAAAGGCAGAGACTGCTTTTCAGAGGGTGGTTGACATGCAGCTTGGGAGGTGATATGCTGCCACCTCAATGCCTATTTTAACCCTGGAAAGCCTGCACCACTGTGCTTCAACAGCATACTGTGCATTGAATGCAGTTGCAGGTCAGGTGTGACACAGTCCCATTTACTTGGATTGTGCACGTTCCATGGCAGCACTGCCCACCAAACTTGATAGGGTGTAAAATGTTTTTCATATCTGAGAGGAAAAGCATCACGGCCGTGTCTGGCTGCCTTTGCAGCTTAAGGGGGCATTTGGGGAAAAGTAAAACAACCGCCCATTTCCTTGACTTCCTCTACCACCCCCTGGGTGAACAAGCCCTAAAAGCAGACATTCACCCAACTCCCTACCCTGTGCCCTAACACGTTTGAGTTTTTTTGCTGTTTTTTATAGGGAGCATGTACCTTTTTTGATAGGTACCTGCTCCCAGTTCCTTAAAGGTGTTGTAAAGGCAGAAGTTTTTTTTTCTTAATAATATTTATTAAGATAAAAAAAAACTTTTGTGTGTAGCAGCTTCCCCAGCCCCCCTAATTACTTACCTGAGCCCCATCTCTCTCCAGCCATGTCCACGATTGTCTAAGCCGTCCAGGACACTCCTCCTGAATGGCTGAGACACAGCAGTGGTGCCATTGGCTGCCATGGCTGTCAATCAAAGTCAGTCAGCCAATCAGGGGAGAGGGGGCGGGGCCGGATCAGGGCTCTGTGTCTGAATGGATACACAGAGCTCTGACTCGGCTCGGGTGCCCCTGTAGAAAGCTGTGGGCTGTGTGGGCACTCGATAGGAGGGAGGGGCCAGGGGCAGCAAAGAGGGACCAGAGAGGAGGAGGATCCGGGCTGCTCTGTGCAAAACCAATTGAGACTGCATGACTAGTCCTGCACGCTGCACAATCTTGTGCATGCTCAGTAGGGAGTCCACTGTAATTCCGCAGGAAGTCACTGTCTGCTTCCATATCCAAAATGGGACCTGAAACAGTATGAAGAACCAACTGCAGGAAGGCAGTGCTGGAACCTCAGGTATCGGATAGTGCCTTATTTTTAAAAGTCAGCAGCTACAGTATTTGACTTTAAGATTGAATTTAAACAAAAAAGACAGACGTTCCTCTTTAACCTCATGAAAGCCTCACCTACTCGCAGGGGAGGGCTGGCGGCCTTAGGCCTGGGGGGCAAGTCCAGTCAAGTGGCCCATTGAACCGCCGAATCAGCTCACCATTCATGGCCCACCTGGTTTTTCAATGCAGCCTCACCAGTGCCCATCAGTGCAGCCAACTCTAGTGCCCATCAATGCAGCCTGATCACTGGGGCAGGTTACATGGGGTGTATGGGGGGGGGGATGGGGGGTCAGCTAGGGGTCAGTGGCGTCACTAGGGTTGGTGTCACCTGGTGCGGCAAAACATGGTGTCACCCCCCCTCCTGTCTATCCTGCCCAGCGCCCTCCAGGCAGCACACAGTCACGAGGCGCACCCCCAAATGACCCCTGTAAATTAAAGTATAGGGTGGTATTGGGCTGGCTGGAGCGATATAGGGCAGGTTGGGGTAATATAGGGCAGGTTGCAGTGGTATAGTGCAGTCTGGGGTGGCATAGGGCAGGTTGGGGTTGTATAGGGAAGGCTGGGGTGGTATAGAGCAGGTTGGGGTGGTATATGGCAGGCTGGGTGGCATTGGGCAGGTTGGGGTTATATAGGGCAGGGTGTGATGGCATAGAGCAGGTTGCAGTGGCATAGGGCAGGTTGGGGTGGTATAGAGCAGGTTGGGGTGGTATATGGCAGGCTGGGTGGCATTGGGCAGGGTGTGATGGCATAGAGCAGGTTGTGGTGGCATAGGGCAGGTTGGGGTGGTATAGGGAAAGCTGGGGTGGCATAGGGCAGGGTGCGGTGGTATAGAGAAGGCTGGGGTGGCATAGGGCAGGGTGCGGTGGCATAGGGCAGGGTGGGGTGGTATAGAGCAGTTTGCGTGGCATACAGCAGGTTGCAGTGGCATAGGGCAGGCTGGGGTGACATAGGGCAGGTTGCGGTGGTATAGGGAAGGTTGGGGTGGCATAGGGCAGGGTGCGGTGGTATAGGGCAGGCTGGGGTGGCATAGGGCAGGCTGGGGTGGTATAGGGTAGGCTGGGGTGGCATAGGGCAGGTTGCAGTGGCATAGGGCAGGTTTCGGTGTCATAAGGCAGGTTGCGGTGGCATAAGGCAGGCTGGGGTGGTATGGTGCCAGGTTAGGACTCCATCATGGGGTGCAAGGTGGTCTGCTGCTGCTAGACAAAGCTATAGATTATATATAGATATTATGTAATATAGCTGGTCCATCCGCCCCTCCCCCCACCAGTCCAGCTAACTCAACTACTGTGCCTATTATATGTAATATAATATATCTGTGTCCAGCATCACCCCCCCCCCCATTATCATCATCAGACCAGCTCAGGGTGGGGGTGTCTCAGTCAGCTAATATAAATTATATAGTCAGTGTTGTCTGTCTGATAATGGGCGGGGGGGTGATGCTGGATATAGATATATTATATTACATATAATAGGCACAGTAGTTGAGTTAGCTGGACTGGTGGGGGGAGGGGCGGATGGACCAGCTATATTACATAATATCTATATATAATCTATAGCTGTGTCGCAGCAGGCCACCTTGCACCCCCCCCCCTTCATTATCATACAATACAGGTCAGGGCGCCAGACAGACTGAGTCCTCCTCCCACACTAGCTAGTAGCTCTGCCTCTTACAATGGCAACCGCCCCCCCCGCTCCCCACACACACACACACCTACCTCATCTTGTGCTTGTGCTCGGGAGTCGGGCCGGCGGTGGAGACCCCCCCACCTGTTCTGGAGTCTTGACTGGAGAGGAGGAGGGCTGGGCAGCGACCCTCACAGCGTGCAGCCGGAGAAAGTTGTGTGTGACGTCACATCATCACAGTGCAGTGTGATGATGTGACAGGCTGACGCTCTGTAGGGTAGGGAGGGAGGAGGAAGAAGAAAAAGGAAGCGGAGGACACACACACACCAGGCGCGGCGGCGCTGGAAGTGTTGTTCCAGCCCAGCGGGGTGAAGTTGCTGAATTAAAGTGTCAGCTGTAAAAAAAAAAAAAAAAGTCAAAAAAAAAAAAAGTCAAAAAAAAAAAAAAAATTTTTTTATCACCGTCGGAAGGGTGTCACCCCTCTAGCGGGTGTCACCCGGGTGCGGACCGCACCCCCCGCACCCCCCTAGCAACGCCTCTGCTAGGGGTGTCAGGGTCTCTCACCTCAGCGATCTCAGATCAGCAAGTCCTTGCACACCACGGTCTCCTGGGGGGGTAACGCTCCTGATCCTGGGGTCAAGTTGCAGCCAGGGCCCAGCCCTGCGTTCCGATTCCCTGGCACGCCCTGCCTCTGCCTGCTTCCAAGAATCCGGTCCCAGGGAGTTGTAGTTTCCTCTGCGCTGCTCTGTTTTCCACCCACCAGAAGCTTGAGTGCGGACTACAACTCCCGGAATGCAACAGCTAGTGGTCGGCCGCCAAGGCCATGCCACCAGCCCGACTTCCTAGACCAAAAGAAAAAAGAAAATGGTAGCGGGCAGCGGCTGCCGGCCATTTTGAACATAAGTTAGGGCGGCCTGGGAGGCAATTGCCACCCTGCCCCCTGGCCCAGCCCTCCCCTGCCTACTCGCCACCTGGTACCTGGAACAATTGTGCCTTTAAAACCACACTGAACACATATGCTCATAATGCAAAGGATCAGAGAAAGGATCACCACCAATTTTGTGACATTTCAACCAGACAGCGACATCTGTCTGTAGTCATGAATACTCTAAGAAAGTTCAAATATTTTAATTCTTTTTTACAGTAGCATAAATGGTTCCACAGACTTTTGACTATTGCAGATATTTTTTAACCTACACTTCATAGTTTGTTCCTATTCTCTGTTCCATGCATCAACTAAACTAAAAATTTTTAAAGCTGGACTCCAGTCTTACCTTTACTGTTGCACATTTGTACAGGCTTCTCTCCTATACTGAAACGCAGGGCCGGCGCCGGCATAAGGCAGCCCAGGCATCCGCCTGGGGGCACCAGGAGGGGGGTGCTAAAGCCGTTTTCCTCACTCTGCACAGCAACGCACAGTGACTGGCAGCACAGCCCCGAGCACTGTGACGTTCAGAGCTGTCTGCACACATTTCTCTCCCGGCCCCTCCTCCTCTCCCAGCCAGTTTCAGGGCAGACGATAGCTGTTAGTTTCTCCCCCTCCGGCCCGCCCTATAAACAATCCCCAGCTATGGAGTCCCACCTCCAGTCCAGCACAGGGACAATTGCTGCTGAACTGGAGGTGATTAAAGTGTTTGTTACCACACCCCCCAAAAAAATATACAGGTCATGGTCCCTTAAAGCAGATTAAACAGCACAGCACTTGTGCTGTGTAATCTGCCCCCTCTAAACTGTAAAAAAAAAAAAAAATGAATCTGCCACTTCCTTTATGCCCTCTCTATTCTGACCACGAAAATCAGGGCTCCTCAGCCCTGATAACCGTGGTCAAAGTACCTCCCCCCGTCATACGCTACCCTGCTCTTCCCTCCTCTCTCCTCCTGTGTCTGTGTCTCTGCCTCCACCCCCCCCCGGCCGCTACTAACTACTATTGAAAATAAATAAATGCTCAATGCGAGCCCCTCTATTAGAGGCTGGCATACCACACTAGGCAAGTCTCCTTTGTAAAAAGGAGCAGTCTAAATACCTCTTTGGAGCTGTCTTCAGGCTGGTCACATGACTCGTGGCCACTTTAAAGGGGTTGTAAAGGTTTGTTTTTTATTTTCTAAATAGGTTCCTTTAAGCTAGTGTATTGTTGGTTCACTTATTTTTTCCTTTGATTTACCTTCTAAATGTTTTTTTTCTTTGTCTGAATGTTTCACTTCCTGTTTCTCCTCACTAAACTTCACACCATCATCCGAGTGGTGTGGATTCAGCCAGAACAGCTTACTGAACAGCTTACTGAGGAGGAACAGGAAGTGAGAAATTCAGACAAAGAAAACAAAGAAAAAAAATATTTAGAAAGGGAAATCTAAGGAAAAGGTAAGTGAACCAACAATGCACTAGCTTAAAGGAACGTATTTAGAAAATAAAAAAACAAACCTTTTCAACCCCTTTAAATCTGTGAGACAGAGCTTCTGCTGAGGAGACGAATGCCCATGTGATCTCCCCAGCTGACGTCAGAGGGAGATCACGGCTCCTCCCGCAGAAGACATCCATCGGAGCTGTAAAGCGGCCACGAGTCATGTGACCAGCCTGAAGACAGCTGAAACTTGGTATTTAGACTGCTTGTTTTTTAAAACTAATTACATAGTGTGCAATGCCAGCCTCTAATGGAGGGGCTGGCATAGTCTTTTATAAATGGGTAAACAAACCCATTAAGATGAGAGGAAGCCTGGGAGACCAGGGGGAGTAACTGAATGAAAGAAGAGGGCGGACACAAGAGCTGGAATGGCAGAGATGAAAATCCTCTATGGAAGGTAAAGCATGGATTAAATGCCTTTCTATGTGTGACTGTGTGTACTGCCTAATCTACAGCCCACTGCATGTACATGGGGACCCTCTGTAGGGTAAACACATGGGGAAAAAAGGAGGAGAGATAAAGCAAAGGGAAAAGAGAGGCGGGGACATGGGGGGGACAATTAGAGAAGCTACACAGAGACAGAGCAAAGGAGATGGGGACAGAACAGAAGACACACAGGGGAGAGGAGGGACTCTGCTTACCTCAGTGGGAGATATATGAGCTGATCCCCGCTGAGCTGGGTGGGCCGGAGCCCGCTCTGCTGTATGGGCTGTCAGATGTCAGATTTTGCTGTCCGTTTACACCCAACTATTATCTGATCTAAAACACGGAAGGGAACAGATCTCCTTCCATTTGTTCTTAGTGGACCGGATTGGATTGGAGATTACAGCCGCTGCTCAAAGAGAATAGAGGGTCCAATTGGGTCTGCCTAAAAAAACAGACCGGCAGATCCAATTGGACTTCTCATGTAAAAGTGCCTAAAGTGCAAAGTGATAGATAGAGAGAGTAATTAATATATGTACGTTCAAAGTGCTAGTGCAGTAAATACATTTCATACAAAAAAGTCCAATAAAATTGTGTCATGATAAACTTGTGCAGATCCACTGCAAGCTGTTTGCACTGACTTCACTGTAACATCACCGAAACAGAGCACACACCATCTGCTTACCAAGAAACGTGTCCTCCTAAAATTATGAGGTGATGTGTGCTTGTCATCTGCCTTATATTTTCAGCCACTTCTCTCAAAAACCAACAATGCAGGTATGATGGCTTTCTCCCAAAAGTGGCCATTCACCACTCCATTCAGTCCAGTATCAACCACAGGGAACCCCGTATATGTAAAGAATAAACCATACTATAGTGCATTACCAAGCCAAGTAAACAATTTGTCTCTTTATCCTAGTAAAGTTTGCTGTAAGTACATTACTTTAATAAAACAGCACAAATTCTTTCCAAAATAAATGCATTTGAAATTTTCTGTGCAAATACAGTATAACATAAAAACTTGTGTAGCGGCCTCACCCCTCTCTCCCCTTCTCATTCTCGGCTTGTCTTTCTTTGTCTAGGGGTGTTAGTGCTGGGGGGAGGGACGAGACACACCACGGCCCATGTCCTCCATAGTGACGAGGTGAAGGCCAGAAAGATCGGGCTTTGTGTAGGTGTCCTAGAGTAGGGTGACCAGACATCCCCGGTTTCAGGGGACAGTCCCCGGATTGAGGACACTGTCCCCGGACCAAATCTGTCCCCGGTTTTGTGCCCGGATTGGATTTGAACAGGAGCTGGGCTGGGGCAATTTCAAAGACAGTCAGTGCAGAATAGAAAAAAAAAACCTGAATTACACCCCCGCTCCGCCGCTCCTACTAGCTTAGGGGGGTGTATTTTTCCATTATCTGTGCCCCTTTCTGATGATCATGTGCTGGTCGGAGCAGAGGGAATATTTCTTCAGTTTGGGGTGCATACCCATCTAGCTCCGCTCGCATGTTCTTCTGCCTTGGCTCAAGTCCCGGCCAGCCGCCTGCCTGCTTATCTCCTTGCCTTCCCTGGCGGAGTGATCTTCCTCCACTCCCCACCCAGTAGTAGCCGGGGCCCGGAGAGTAAGACATGACAGGCTGTGAGGCGGGCGGCGGCGACGGGCAGAGAGTCGCTGATTGCCGCCATTACTAGTAAAAAAAAGAATATGTCCCCGGATTTCATTTTAAAAATCTGGTCACCTTATCCTAGAGTCAAGTCCTGTCCTTCGTCCCTGACTCCTTTGCTCCTAGTAACCAGAGTTCCACACAGTGAATAGGTCCAACTTAGCTTTATTCTTCTCAGCGAATAAACATATAGCACGGTTAAGTTGAATTCTTTTGCAACAACTTAGTAGTAATGGGAATAGGTCGAGGCACAATCCTTTCCCTTCTGTAGCTAACCACCCAGTGGCGAATAGTCACTGCCACTGACTATATGAGGTAAAACGTGAATTACTTTCGCTAGCACAGCCCCTGTCAGGAGATGGAAATCCGTCCAAGGGAGATACTGGAGGCCTCTCTGTCACCAGCGATGCTGCGCCGGACTCTCCAGAGAAGTTCTGCTCACCAGACCTCACGAACTCAGACACGGGCACCCAAGGAGTTAGGGCCCCCCTCGGATTCCTCCACCTTCGCGGAACTCAGTCGAAGGTACTGAGCCCCAGGCATCCGCCATAGTACCTCACCCCAGGCTAAAGGTGCCTGAGATGGACTCCATCTCCGCTCCAGCCAGGCCAAAGGCACCTGGGCCCGGAACTCCGGAATGCCAGCACCCAAGCTGAAGGTGCCTGGGTGCGGCTGCATCCTCCAGACTCTGAACCCCGTGGTAAGGGCGTCCGCCCCTTTTATCCCCTCTCCCTTTGCGTCACAGCGGGTTCTAGACATGTGCAAAAGGAAAAAATTTGTTTTGTTTTGTTTTGTTTTAATTCGTTAATTAATTAATTTTGTTTAGTTAGATTCGTTAAATTTGTTAAATTCGTTTTCAGGTTTCGTTTAGTTTTCGACCGAATTCGAAAAATTGGTCGCAAAATATTTCAACCGAATTCGAAAATATTTCTACCGGATTCGAAATTATTTCCACATGATTCGAAATTATTTCAACATGATTCAAAATTATTTCAACCGCATTCGAAACTATTTCAACCGGATTCGAAAATATTTCAACCGGATTCGAAAATATTTCAACCGGATTCGATAATATTTCAATCAGATTTTTTGCAGATTACTATTTATTTCCATCAGATCTCCTGCAGTATATTAACATCTATTTCATTTTTTTTTATCTATATTCTATTCTGTTGTTCTATTGTTTTTCTATTCTATTTTCTATTTCTATTCTAATCTTTTCTAATTGGAATTCGAAAAATCGGTCGCATTCGAAAATATTTCAACCAAATTCGAAAATATTTCTACCGGATTCGATAATATTTCATCCGCATTCGTTAATATTTCAACCAAATTCGATAATATTTCTACCGGATTCGAAATTATTCCAACCAAATAGAAAAGATTATAATAAACCATGTTCCGACATTCGAATTTTGTATAGAATGAATTCAAATTCCAATTAGAAAAGATTAGAATAGAAATAGAAAATAGACTAGAAATAGACTAGACTAGGGAAATGGCTGCTAATGGTTTGCAGGAGACCTGCAAAAAAAAAAATGAAATAGATGCTTATAGTCTGCAGATCTGATGAGAAAATGAAATAGATACTAATAGTCTGCAGGAGATCTGCAAAAAAAATTATATAAATGCTAATAGTCTGCAGGAGATCGGATAAAAATAAATAGTAATCTGCAAAAAAAAATGAAATAGATGCTAATAGTCTGCAGCAGATCTGTTGAAATAAAGGAAATGGCTGCTCTAATGCAAAAAAAGAAAAAGAAAAATGAAATAGATGCTAATAGTCTGCAGGAGATCTGCAACAAAAATGAAATAGATGTTAATATACTGCAGGAGATCTGATGGAAATAAATAGCATCTATTTCATTTTTTTTTTGCAGATTACTATTTATTTCCATCAGATCTCCTGCAGTATATTAACATCTATTTCATTTTTTTTTGCAGATCTCCTGCAGACTTTTAGCATCTATTTCATTTTTATTTTCTTTTTCTTTTTTTTTTTGCATTAGAGCAGCCATTTCCTTTATTTCAGCAGATCTCCTGCAGACTATTAGCATCTATTTCATTTATTTTTTTTGCAGATTACTATTTATTTCCATCCGATCTCCTGCAGACTATTAGCATTTATATAATTTTTTTTTTTGCAGATATCCTGCAGACTATTAGTATCTATTTTTATTTTCTCATCAGATCTGCAGACTATTAGCATTTTTTTTTGCAGGTCTCCTGCAAACTATTAGCAGCCATTTCCCTAGTCTAGTCTATTTCTAGTCTATTTTCTATATCTATTCTAATCTTTTCTTATTGGAATTTGAATTCATTCTATACGAAATTCGAATGTCGGAACAATCTTTTCTATTCGGTTGGAATAATTTTGAATCCGGTTGAAATATTATCGAATTTGGTTGAAATATTAACGAATGCGGATGAAATATTATCGAATCCGGTAGAAATATTTTCGAATTTGGTTGAAATATTTTCGAATGCGACCGATTTTATGAATTCCAATTAGAAAAGATTAAAATAGAAATAGAAAATAGACTAGAAAAAAATAGAACAGAATAGAATAAAATATAATATATATATATTGTATTTTATTCGATTCTGTTCTATTGTTTTTCTATTCGATTCTTTCCAATATTTTCAATTCTATTCCAATTGTTTTCAAATTCAATTCGACTAGAATTTTTTTCGAATTCGATTCAAATTTTTTTCGAACTCGATTTGAATTTCGTCTGTGTTTTTTCGATTCTAAACATTATTTCGGATTCGGTTGAATTCGTTAGCATTGTAATTCGTTAATCCGGATGCATCCGAACGTCCGAATAATGAAAATTCGTCCGAATTTCGATTCGGATCGAAACGAAATGCACATGCCTAGCGGGTTCCCCGCCCCGCTGTACCAGCTCCAGGGCAGGACAAAAAGGCACAGTCTTGCGGTGTGAGTTCACCTCCGGCTCCCGGCAACAACGCCACCTGTAGGCCGCAGGGAACCTCACACCACCAGAGTCCTCCAAGAACCATAAAAGGGTCTCAGACTCCCTAGCAATCAGTGCATCTGGGTTACACTACCACCCAGATGCTTCCCCTAAATTCAAATATCCGCTACACTCTCCCCCCGGTGATTTGACACTGGTCCCCAGTGTCTGGTGCAAACCCATGTCTCCCAAAAAGTGGCAACACAAGTTCGACCCAGAGACAAACATCCACAAAATTCAAACTCAACATTTTCGATAAGGAATTGTGCCAGGACCTGAAACAGGAAAGGGAAACAGGAATATAAAACGATAAACTTTGTAATAAAGTACTTTAAATATCTCACACATTTACATTTTCTTCTTTCCTCCCCCTTGCTTTCTAAGGACCACCCCATTCTCAGCAGCCTTGACAGATGAATCTCCTGCAGAGGGGGAAAAAAAACACTTCACATCCTAACATCATATATGTATTTGCTTGGAATGAATGGGTCTGTCCGAGAAGAGACCCACTCACTCCAATGAGTGCTGCATAATGTTAAAAAAAAAAACAATTGTTGTGCAACACTGCCACCTGGTGGTAATGCTGCGGTAAAGACACACTTCCAGATGAACTTTTTCTCTCTTGATCTCTTTTTTTTTTCTCTGTGTCCCTACACTGACTAGAACCCCAAAGTCAATGATTTGTGTTAGTGCTGGGGGGAGGGATGAGACACACCACGGCCCATGCCCTCCATAGTGAATAGATGAAGGCCAGAAAGATCGGGCTTTGTGTAGGTGTCCTAGAGTCAAGTCCTGTCCTTCGTCCCTGACTCCTTTGCTCCTAGTAACCAGAGTTCCACACAGTGAATAGGTCCAACACAGTTTTATTCTTCTCAGCGAATAAACATATAGCACGGTTAAGTTGGATTATTTTGCAACAACTTAGTAGTAATGGGAATAGGTTGAGGCACAATCCTTTACCTTCTTTAGCTAACCACTGTGGTATCACCAGTGGCGAATAGTCACTGCCACTGACTATGTGAGGTAAAACGTGAATTACCTTCGCTACCACAGCCCCTGTCCAAGGGAGATACCGGAGGCCTCTCTGTCACCAGCGATGCTGCGCCGGACTCTCCAGAGAAGTTCTGCTTACCAGACCTCACAAACTCAGACATGGGCACCCAAGGAGTTAGGGCCCCCTCAG
Source organism: Rana muscosa (assembly GCA_029206835.1). Taxonomy (NCBI): domain Eukaryota; kingdom Metazoa; phylum Chordata; class Amphibia; order Anura; family Ranidae; genus Rana; species Rana muscosa. The sequence goes on along the minus strand of CM055123.1, from coordinate 13,421,967 downwards.
ATTCCTCCACCCTCGCGGAACTCAGTCGAAGGTACTGAGCCCCAGGCATCCGCCATAGTACCTCACCCCAGGCTAAAGGTGCCTGAGATGGACTCCATCTCCGCTCTGGCCAGGCCAAAGGCACCTGGGCCCGGAACACCGGAACGCCAGCACCCAAGCTGAAGGTGCCTGGGTGCGGGTGCGTCCTCCAGACTCTGAACCCCGTGGTAAGGGCGTCCGCCCCTATTATCCATTCTCCCTTTGCGTCACAGCGGGTTCCCCACCCCGCTGTACCAGCTCCAGGGGAGGACAAAAAGGCACAGTCTTGCGGTGTGAGTTCGCCTCCGGCTCCCGGCAACAACGCCACCTGTAGGCCGCAGGGAACCTCACACCACCAGAGTCCTCCAAGAACCATAAAAGGGTCTCAGACTCCCTAGCAATCAGTGCATCTGGGTTACACTACCACCCAGATGCTTCCCCTAAATTCAAATATCCGCTACACTTGCAATGGCCACCATTTTATTCCTTAGGGTGTCTGCTAAAACAGTATATATAATGTTTGGGGGTTCTGTGTAATTTTCTAGCAAAAAAAAAAATATGATTTTTACATGTAGGAGAGAAGTGTCAAAATTGTGGCAAGGGGTTAATTACCATAAGTGAGTAATATACAAATAATTATTGCATATTATTTTTAAGGTAATTTACTATATTTTCAAAAACTGTACTTAAGCAGGTGGCTTAATGGACAAATTACTGAAGTTATAACTTCCAAACACTAATTTCACAGTAAATCTTATAACATAGCATAATAATATAGCATAATAATATATGATTTAGCTTGTACCTTTTCAGCAGCAGCAGATTTTCATTCTCCCTCCTAACTGTGTGAGAAAAACATGGGATTGTGGGTAAATCTTATACAAATAAACACATGTTTTTTCCTTGTAGTTAAGAGGGCTGGGCTGGACGGGAGCATTTGTCTTTTAGACACATGCCCCTTCTATGACACTGCAGTGAGAGGCGTGTCTCCACTGCAGCATTTTTATTGGACAACATGGGCCAATGGTACTTTTCCATTGGTCCAAGACTCCAAGATGTCCATTGAGCTCAGTGCCTCTGACAAGAAGTATGGAGAGGCACTGTGAGCTCAACCTCGCAGTCTGCTGCAAACAGCATGTGCCAGCTTGTATTAAAACTGGCTGCTCTGTATGTAGCTTCTGACAGGCTTCGCAAGGAGCCTTGTATCTCCGGAACCTTAGATGATAGGAGCAGATAGGAGCAGAGGTCTTTGTGACCCCTGGTCACCGAGCTACGACCATCGTTTTTTTTTTTTTAGGCTCTGCCTCACCTGCCTCCCCTGACTGCACACACGTCGCTGACACATCGCCATCCTACATACACACACAGAGTCATCTCCATCCTACACACACACACACACACACTCCTCCATCCTACACAGTCATCTCCATCCTACACACACACAAACCTCCATCCTACACACACACACACCTCCATCCTACACACACACACACACTCCTTCATCCTACACAGTCATCTCCATCCTACACACACATAAACCTCCATCCTACACACACAAACACACCTCCATCCTACACACACACACACACACACACACACTCCTCCATCCTACACAGTCATCTTCATCCTACACACACACAAACCTCCATCCTACACACACACACACACACCTCCATCCTACACACACACACACTCCTCCATCCTACACAGTCATCTCCATCCTACACACACACAAACCTCCATCCTACACACACAAAAACCTCCATCCTACACAAACACACCTCCATCTTACACACCCACACACACACCTCCATCCTACACAGTCATCTCCATCCTACACACACACACCTCCATCCTACACACACGTCTCCATCCTACACACAGTCATCTCCATCCTACACACACACCTCCATCCTACACACACCTCCATCCTACACACACACAGTCATTTCCACCCTCCCTCGTTCTGCACTGTACATTCACTATTTAACACTATGTAAGTCATCACAGACTCTATTTAACCACACCCCCTTTGAACCACGCACAATATTTAGCCTATTTTAAACCACACTCATTTTTTGATGCGGTGCGCTTTGCCACATTATTAATTATCTTGCTTTCTGTACAATCACACCCATAATATATGAATGTGTCACCCCTAATCAAAATAATGCCCTGTCTACAGAGGCTTTCTCGCCACACAGAAAAAAAAAGTGACCCTAAAAACTTTTTTTAAATGTTGCCAACTATGCATTACAGGTGCATGAAAGATGTGCAATGCTGGCTGCTCAGAGGGGCCTTAAAGCAGTATCGTCTCTGCAGAGGTTCAACGCACCCTACTGAGTCAGAAATAGAGCTTTCCAGTCATGAGGGATAATGAGTTTTGCTGGTTGCAGAACTATAGACCTGACTCACCAAACGGTATATTGCACATTGCAGAGAGGCACCTACTACTACACTGAAAGCAAGTGTCCATCCCTGGGGGCATGTTTTTGTACTGAGAATGTTGAGGCTGCTTTTCAAAGAAAACTTTGCACTCTTGGGTTGGGTTTTAAACAATTAGTTTATACTGCTTTATCAGTGAACCACAATAAAAAATATATATATAAACAAGTGTGCTGGCCTGCTTTGTCCACAATAAAAATAAATAAATAAATAAATAAATAAATAAATAATAATAATAATAATATATATATATATATACATATATACCGTACACATTAAGCATTCATGCACATGGGGCTTTTACATGCATATCCCTACAGTATATGCCTAGAGCAGTTTCCTGGTGCCTTCCCACACTCACGGAGCTGCACATGCCGCATACAGTCTGCCATACAAGTGAATGCCCGCTGATGCTTCTTTACATCATTGTTTTCGGGCACATGAATGTCTGATATATTTTCCAAACACGTAAAATTGCATTTGAAAAATACACACAATAAAGTCATAATAAAATTACATAATAAAGTCTATGTAAGATACCAAAGTGATATTACAAAGTGATTAGGGGTATTGAGAGCACTACTTTGTTTATAGTTTATCTATGTTAACAGGTTTTATGTGACTTGTGTTTGATATATGAAGCAGTTGAGGAGTTCTTTTGATTCTATAGCGTGGAGCTTATGCATTTTACATAAATGGACTTTTTACTCGGCAAGGATATTTTCCCTTAGCTTAGTGAATGAGAGGAGCTCTGCATACAATACAGTCAGAGGAATTCAGTACGATATTAATATAATTTGTTGGTGTTATGGCCCTTTAAATGGTCCTACGCCAAATTTAAAGTGCTATTTCGTCTGTTTTGGTAGCTTTACTGAAACATGAAACAGATTCAAGTACTTCTTAACAGCACCACTTTTGCAAAGTAGCACTATTTCTGCACCAAACTAAAAAAAAATGACCTCCAGTTCATAAATAACTAAACTGAAAGATGTTGTGAAGTCAGAAGTTTTTTTTTTATCTTAATGCATTCTATGCATTAAGATAAAAAGCCTTTTGTGTACAGCAGCCCCCCTAATACTTACCGGAGCCCCATCACTGTCCAGCGATGTCCACAAGTGTCTCCCTCCTGATTGGCTAAGACACAGCAGTGGTGCCATTGGCTCCTGCTTCTGTCAATCAAAGTCAGTTTGCCAATCAGGTGAGAGAGGGGGCGGGGCCGAATCACAGCTCCGTGTCTGAATGGATACACAGAGTTGCAGCTTGGCTTTGGTTCCCCCATAGCAAGCTGTTTGCTGTGGGGGCTCTCAACAGGAGGGAGGGGCCAGGAGCACAGAAGAGGGACCCCGAAAAGGAAGGATCTGAGCTGCTCTGTGCAAAATCACTGCACAGGACAGGTAAGTATAACATGTGTGTCATTTTTATAGAAAAAAAACAAGACTTTACAATCACTTGAAGGTAATTGAGTCCAGCTGTAACTTGGCATGCAAAGACAACGAGGGTGCCTGTGTCTATGTACAATGTGTATCAGGTGCCAACACTACTCCTCCCTACCTGTCTCTGGCTGTTACGGTTGCTGTCGACTTGGCCAACAGCCTCCTGTCAACCAGTGATGAACAGACAGTGGGCAGGATTTTCAAAGTGCAGCTAAGATGTTGCTGTCACTCATCCAGTCAGTGTTTTATTTTTTTTTACTTTTTTTTGCCGAATGGTAATTTTCAATTACACTAATGTGCGATAACTGTGAGCCAAGCATTGGGCTTATGGCTGTGGCATGGCGCCATTGACAATAATGGGTGAGTATGACAGGAGCTGTAGCATGTCAACTCAACACAGCACCATTGGTGAGCGTAGCCTATTGCATTAGGGTGTGCACCCCAAAGCTCAAACACACATGCGTGTGTGTGCATGTGTATGTATACTGACGGTGTCAGAAGAGCAGTGGGTGGTGTCAGTAGGGGATACATTAGTGTCAGTAGGGCAGTAAATTGTGTCAGTATTTTTTCATTTTTATGATTTTTTTTTTTATTTGTTTTTATATAAAAAAAAATTATTACAATTTTTTTAGGAGCCTCATTAGGGGGCTTTAGTGAAATATCATGGGTCCAAAAAGGGGGAATCTGCACCACACGGGGGATTAGGGTATGCCCAGGCACCCCTGGCGCACCCTGTGCGCACACCTATGCACAGCACGTTAAATTTGCCACAGCTAAAAACCAGCTGCTGCATGTGAACAGCCCCCTTTGATTGTATGGTAGGCATTAAATGAGTGGTCAGGGGGTGGTAAAACTGAAGCTCAACCACCTGTATGGCCAGCCATGTGAAAGAGCTGGCCATAAATGAGTAGACTGAACAAAAATGTAACTTTCTATTGATCTAAGATTGGATAGCCCAATCAATGTATGGGAAATTTGTCATCGAACTTCATCATTTTTCAGACCGTTTTCAACATTAAGGCCTCATGCCCACGGACGTTTTTACAGCCGCGTTTTTGAGCGTTTTTTACAGCTTAAAAACGCCTGTCCATGTTAGTCTATAGCTTCATGCCCACCTAGACGTTTTTGAGCTGCAAATAGCATAGACGTTTTTAAGCTGTAAAAAAAAACCAGGACCAGTGCGTTCCTCAGTGTCGGCGTTAGGCATAAAAAAAGCGAAGCGTCAAAAAACGAGCAAAAACACACAAAACCGCGCGAAAACGTGCAAAAATGCAGTGATTGCGTTTTTAAGCTCCGACGATTTTTTTTTTGTTTTTGTTTTTTTCGAAAAAATTAATAAATGATACAATAACATGGATAGGCGTTTTTAAGCTGTAAAAAACGCGGCTGTAAAAACGTCCGTGGGCATGAGGCCTAAAAGCTCATGCCCACGGACGTTTTTACAGCTGCGTTTTTGAGCGTTTTTTTACAGCTTAAAAACGCCTGTCCATGTTAGTCTATAGCTTCCTGCCCACCTAGACGTTTTTGAGCTGCAAATAGCATAGGCGTTTTTAAGCTGTAAAAAAAACCCAGGACCAGTGCGTTCTTCGGCGTCGGCGTTAGGCATAAAAAAACGCGAAGGTCAAAAAATGTATACAATAACATGGACAGGCGTTTTTAAGCTGTAAAAAACGCGGCTGTAAAAACGTCCTTGGGCATGAGGCCTGAGAATTTTGTTTACATTTTTATTTTAATTTTTTAACAACTGAACTACAAATGATTAGAAAATGGTTTGTTCGATTAAAAAAAAAAGAAAATTGTTTGTTTGAAAACTATTTTCCAACATGTTCGTTCATTTTCGATCTTGAAATGTAAATTGTAAACCAACTGTTGCAGTAAGCACATTAGCCATATGAAAAGCGAACAATCAGATTTTCCATTTGATTTTCTATCCATCTATGGCCAGCTTTAGATTATACCGTTATATTATAGATTCATTATCTATTCTATACTCCATCTTTCCAAGACTATAAAGAAGTGACTCAACCTGTCATTCTGCTCCTCTGCAAGTAACACTTCTGTTGTGTAAATCTGCTCCATCCCTAGAGAGTCCAGCCAGGTAACAGGAGAACCAACAGATCCATGTCCGCATTGCTAAGTAATGTGTAACAGATGGAAATTGATGCAGCTAACACTATACAACACACAGGGAATCCCTGATTCCAGAACAGAAAAAAATAAAACATCCCAGGGACAAAATCTATAGCATTGGAAATGAGAGGGACTCTGATTTCACATGCTATTAGCAGATAACCTACCTATGCTGAACTAGAGGTCTGCTGAGTAAGTTCCAGCCAACTCTTTAATAGAGGAAGGATGTAATAACATGCCAGAGGTGATAAATCACTGGAGCTTTTCTCCTCCCCCTGCTCTGCACTTCCAGGCTTCTCCTCTCTGAGTCCAGTTCATTCTTCACACTGACTCTACAAGAGAACATATCCATAGCTGAGCCCAAGCATCCAGGAACAGAGCCCAAGCATCCAGGAACAGAGCCCAACCTAACCAACCAGGAGCAACATGGACCTCAGCCACCTCGCAATCCTCACCCTCCTGCTGGGGACTATCTGCCTCTCTGACGGTAAGTACACAGGGCAGCTTTCCACAAAAAGTATACAAGTGTCATCTATTTATCAACAAAGGGAAACATTATTCTTCAACTTCCACACATCGGATTTCTGTGCATTGTGTTGGCTCCATCGGATGTTTTATTTTATCATAAATTGGTGTAGAAAGTGTTCTTTTTTACATTAGCAGTCCCCTCTGCTAGGTGTGATCTGTATATGATAATGGTGATTCGTTTTCTGATGTTGGCACAAGGAGAGATACATGAGAAGGGAGAGGAGAACATGTGTTGAGCAGGGTCAGGCTTTACAAAGCACATTCGTTATTTGTGCACTAGTTGCTCTGAGTGTGGTTGGTTTTTGTGGTGATGTGAAGTGCAGACTGTTGAAGTGTGGCTTCTCCCTGTGCAGGTGTTGGAGTGGTTTGGTGTGTTACTTTACTTTGTATTGGTTTCTCTGCTCAGTCATGGATCTATTACAGCTGTTCCATGTGTTATGTTTGTGCTGATATAAGCATGCTTGCTCGGCTGTGCTGTTTCCCACAAAGTGACCTTCTCCCCTCTAGCCATGAGTTTTACAAGCAACATTTCTTATAGCTCCAGGCTACATTATTATGTGCTGCTGCTGCTGGTGTCTGCCATTACATCCTTCATCCGACTGGGGAGACCACTGACTGTGGCTGACATCACACCCTTCATCCAAATGGGGAGCCCACTGACTGTGTCTGACATCACACCCTTCATCCAAATGGGGAGCCCACTGACTGTGTCTGACATCACACCCTTCATCCAAATGGGGAGCCCACTGACTGTGTCTGACATTACATCCTTCATCCGACTGGGGAGCCCACTGACTGTGGCTGACATCACACCCATCATCCGAATGGGGAGCCAACTGACTGTGGCTGACATTACACCCATCATCCAAATAGGGAGCCCACTGACTGTGGCTGCCATCACACCCTTCATCCAAATGGGGAGCCCACTGACTGTGGCTGACATCACACCCATCATCCGAATAGGGAGCCCACTGACTGTGGCTGACATTACACCCATCATCCAAATGGGGAGCCCACTGACTGTGTCTGACATTACATCCTTCATCCAAATGGGGAGCTCACTGACTGTGTCTGACATTACATCCTTCATCCGACTGGGGAGCCCACTGACTGTGTCTGACATCACACCCTTCATCCAAATGGGGAGCCCACTGACTGTGTCTGACATCACACCCTTCATCCAAATGGGGAGCCCACTGACTGTGTCTGACATCACACCCTTCATCCGACTGGGGAGACCACTGACTGTGGCTGACATCACACCCTTCATCCACCTGGGGAGCCCACTGACTGTGGCTGACATCACACCCTTCATCCAAATGGGGAGCCCACTGACTGTGTCTGACATCACACCCTTCATCCAAATGGGGAGCCCACTGACTGTGTCTGACATCACACCCTTCATCCAAATGGGGAGCCCACTGACTGTGGCTGCCATCACACCCTTCATCCAAATAAGGGGGGTGCACTGACTGTGGCTGCCATCACACCCATCATCCAAATGGGGAGCCCACTGACTGTGTGGCACTGGAGGGCACATCATTTCCTATCCTGCTATATAATATTGTATCACCCTGAGAGAAGCAAATGATTACTGTGAAAAGTGTATGCTACTATACCAAGATGTGTACTTTTATGTATTTGTGTATTGTTTATGAAAAAAGGTTTTTCATAGAAAATGTGTTTGCAGGTAAATGATAATATTGAATAACCAATCGTGCAGGAAAATGTAAGTCATATTCTGCAGAAAACATTTCTTAAATGAAGGCTGCTTCAACATATTTACTAAGATCAATTAATGTTTACTTAGTGAACTTATTATTATTACACAGGATTTATATAGCGCCAACAGTTTGCGCAGCGTTTACAACATGAGGGGAGACAGTACAGTTACAATACAATTCAATACAGGAGGAATCAGGGGGGGCTGCTAGAGCTTACAATCAAGAACTGTTTTTATTCCTTGAGTAAATCAACCACATTCTGTTAATTTTCTATCTATTGTAACAGATTTTTGCAGCAATTGTTGCAGCAATAAAAATAAAAAGAACTTGAACTATTTAAAGATTGGGTAGTGAAGATTTTCCATGATTTGGGTCCAGGAGTTGACAGCTGGGGTCACCAAACATCCTACAATCAGACTACAATTTTTGTATAGTCAACTTTAGATATAACAAAACCATGTAATATACGGACCTAGCTAAACGATCCAATTATTGCCTCGTTTCCACTGAGCGGAACGGTTCGCGTCGGTACAGTTTGGGACGGTTAGAATGGTCCGGTCTATTCTGGTGAGCGTTTCCACTGCAAGACGGACCGTCAGGGGCCATACAGGGTTTAGAAAAAATGCCTAGCGTGTCCACCAATCAGTGGAATGTATGTGCATGGCCCCACACTTGAAGCAGGACCCAGAATGGTGCGGTACGGTTCGGTTGTATGGGCCGCTTTCATAATGGAAACACCCAAAATAGCGTACCGTACCGAACCGTACCGAACCGATCCGCTCAGTGGAAACGAGGCATTAGTCTGTATCCAATCAGGTAGACTCTTGGACTACCTAATGAGAAAAGATCTGCAGAAACTTGTACAGTCAGATTGTATAGTGTGTAGTCAACATATTTGCAGCAATATCTTTCATGCCTGTTGTATATATTTATATAACATATCGGAGTGTGCAGCTGATTCTTGCAATACACACAGAATTCAATATACAATGTTGGTTCTGGTGAATACATGTATCTCATATAAGAGTGTTTTGTCTACTATGTGACCTGATAGGCATACCAAATGTGTGATTCTACAATATGACTAATCCTTGTACATGTAGACATAACATCTCCTGGAGGGCTATACTATCATCACACGTTATCCCAGGCTGAAGACTGTATGGCAGTGGCCAGGGGTCCTGGGGAGCTATACCTGCAATTTCCATCACCACATTATTTAGTCCAGTATTGTCACCTTTGTCAAGCCAAGACCACCTTTCATCAAGGGCATTCAGATGCCCGACTCCTTGTAGCCCCCAGCCTGTGTTTCTTGTATAAAAGACACACAGTGATTTGTTTGGGGTCTGGAGCAGCCCATCAAATGACTTTCCATAAGAAAGAAGGGAAAAGGCCACAACAGTATTAACATAGCAGGATAAAGGAAGCAGTAGTCAGGGAGGGTGTGGGATCCAGGACAACAGAGGAGAGCAGACCCCCTTCCACTGATTAGTAGTCACCCTACAGACCAGTGTATCAGTGACCAACATCTGGAACACAGACTATCTCCACCAGTTCAGCTCAATCAATAAAGGCTAGCCCCTAAAAGGTTAACAGATCCTTCGCCCTGATAACCCCTCTGATCTGTAAAGCCACAGACAAAATCAAATCGGGAACAGATGAGGTCGGCAATAAATAGTTCCTGGCTTTTTATAGTATGATATATATTCAGGTGTGCGATGGGTTGCAGGAGAGAAATGTCAGAGGAGGCAGCAGAGCAGTACCAGCCTGCTCACCCCCCGACAGCCTTAGTAGTCTCTGGGTTGTAGCGCTTCTTCCATGGAGCAATGTCCTTCCATTCACACTGTCAGTCCTCAACTAAAAATATACAACTAGTAGTTTTCCTTTTAATTACAAGTATAGAACCGACGCTGAATAAACTGCTGTTCTACACAACAAAGTGAATGAGCTCATAAACGTTTGTATGTACTAAGAAAGATTGCTTAAAAAAATACCTGGTATGATACACAACTCAAGGTATAAGCTTAAAGTGGTTGTAAACCCACTTTTTCAACTTGCACCTACAGGTAAGCCTAGATTAAGTCTGTATGTACTAGGAATAGAGCTAAACACAGTATGATACTCAGAACAAGATATGAGGTTATAATAGTCTGTATACTACTAAAGTGTGCTAAAATCTGATATAATACACAGAATAAGGTATGAACTAAAAGATCGCAACTCAAGGTATAAGCTTATTAATAGTCTGCATGTACTATGGATGGTGCTAAAATCTAGTATGATACACAGAACGAGAAATTTGTTTATAATAGTCCATATGTACTACTAAAGTGTGTTAAATTCTGATATAATACACAGAATAAGGTATGAACAAAAAGATCGCAACTCAAGGTATAAGCTTATTAATAGTTTGCATGTACTATGAATAGAGCTAAAAAAAAACAAAAACAGTATGATACTCAGAACAAGAAATTAGTTTATAATAGTCTGAAATAATGTAAGAATTGAAATCTGATATAATACACAGTATAAAAAGATCGATGGACGCACAAGGTACGCGTTTATAAAAGCCTGTATGTACTAAGATTACTAAAAGCATTCGTATGATACAAAACACATAGTAGGATCTTATAAGTATCCTTATGTAGTAAGAAATATCTCCAACTGCTTATATCTATGGAAGGTAAAAGTAGGGTCATTGCTCGTCACAAAACAAGCAAAACTTTTTATGTTAAGCAAGAATTCTTTTTGATTTGTCTCAATCGTCCACAACTGCGTTTTGTCATTCGTTTCCCTATATATTTCGTTAGTAAAAAAAGACTATTTTCAGAAAATAATCATGCAATAACCCAGCACAGTTCAAGAGAAATAAAAAAAAAAAAAAAACTCCTTTTGTGACTCAACTTTAATTCAGTACACCGCATATAGAAGAGACGTCAAGTCTCAATGTATGGGGATTATATACTAGACTTAGATGTATGCCGTAGGTGTCTTGAATGTGTTACAGTCTTCCAAAATGTCCCATTGTTGCTATCCGATTTGCTTATCTGGCAAAGATCAGCCACATATATTGGTCTAAATGTCCAGGGTTATAATAATAAAGTATGCCTGGTGTTAAAGCAATGCACATAACTCTTTATTGCTTCAAAATGGAATATTAAACTTTCTGAAAACGTGATAAGGACTTGCAAGAAAAGAAGAGTTTGTTTTCTGTCTTAAATTATATTCTTTTAGTAAATCTGTAACAATCCACAATTACTCCATTACATAGTCTGTAAATCAAATGTTGCCTATACTTCTGCCTTTTACAATTCCACAAATCAGCATGTGGTTATTTAATTAGTAGGTGTTCTATGTGCCTGAACTAATAGCTTGGCCGTATCCCCCCCCCCAAAAAAAAAAAAATGACCCCCAAACGTTTTAACCAGCTTTAGGGGAAATATCTTTATTTTCATCAAGGTAAGTAGAGCTGCCTTCCCAAAAATATTCCTATATATTTCAATTCCATTACACATGACTGTGTGGTCAAAGGAACACAAGTCTACCTGGCTATCTAAATAATCGCACGTTTTTCCTAAATAATTTGTAAAAAAAAAATGTAGTTCAGGAGAAAAATTGCCTGAATCCATCTGTGTGTTTCCTAATTGTGTGCCCATAAACAGTTTTTCGTTTGCTCAGCCTTACATGTGCCAAAGTTCCAGTTTGCATCAAACACCAGCTGGTGGCGCTGTTATGCTCCTTTGCCAAGTCATCCCATGACTCTAGAGAAAATGTAGTTGTCAATTGCCAAGTTATTGTACTTCTTGCAGTACATTCATGGGAACATGACTGGCTGCAAGTACAATCAGGAATTATTGCAAAACGAAGGGAACTGATAATTGTACATCTTCTACTGATAAAGTCAGTCTGTGACATTAATCCCACATTGATCCAAGCATATCATATCCTATAGGAATGTCTCCCGTCTGTAGCGTAGTTTAGGTTTACTACATACTGGCTCCATAAGTCACACAGGATCTGCTTTGAATTATATTTTTATTGTGCATCGCTGTGGATGTAATTTTCTAACCTTGTATAGATTTCTTCATAATCTGCATAGGAGGAGAATGAAAGAACTCATGGTGTGCAAGGTCTGGCCTGGCTAGATGTTTAACTGGCCACCCTGACTCTTATCTCTCAGTCATGAGCCATCTCTGTATATGCAGTGTAATCTCTAACAGCACAGCAGCCAGTCAAACACAAATTAACCTTTATTTCCCAGTTAACTCCAGAATTGGGGGGAAAAAAAAATTGGGGAAAAAAAAAAAACTAAAACACATCTGGTTTGATCAAATCTTTTTCATCACTATGGTCAAAAACAAAACATCGGCTTGACCCCACTAACCATTAGAAAATCAAACAAATATTCCAGAAATTAAACATTTTGAACAAAATGCTACAAGTACCCTATTTATCGGCGTATAACACGCACTCTAACGTTCAAGCCCTGTACACACGATCAGATATCCTATGGATTCTAATCCGATGTTTTTTTCCATCGGAAATCCGATGAAACTGTCTTCCATCAGTCTTGCCCACACACCATCAGTCAAAAAACTGACCGTTTCAAACGCGGTGACGTAAAACACTCAGATGAGCCGAGAAAAATTAAGTTCAACACTTCTGAGCATGTGTCGACTTGATTCTAAGCATGCGTGGGTTTTTTATCCGATGGAGTTCCCCACAGACGATAGTAATTTGCTATCGGTTAGCGCGAGTCGGCTCTCACCAAACTTTTACTAACACGCGGTAACACTAAATCAGCAAAAGCAGCCCAAAGGGTGGCGCCATTAGATTTGAACTTCCCCTTTATAGTACCATCGTACGTGTTGTACGTCACGTCGTTTTGGTGCGGTCGGTTTTTTGACTGATGGTGTGTGGGCAAGACTGATGGAAGACCGTTTCATTGGCTTAAAGCCCTGTACACACGATCGGATATCCTATGGATTCAAATCCGATGGATTTTTCCATCGGAATTCCGATGAAGCTGACTTCCATCAGTCTTGTCTAGACACCATCAGTCCAAAATCCAACCGTCCCAAACGCTGTGACGTTAAACCCCCCCACCCGACGAGCCGAGAAAAATGAAGTTCAATGCTTCTGAGGATGCGTCGACTTGATTCTAAGCATGCGTGGGTTTTTTATCCGATGGAGTTCCACACAGACGATCGGAATTTGCTATCGTTTTTTTTCCATCGGAAAAATTTAAAACATGTTCTATCTTTCCACACCGATGGAAAAAAGACAGATGGGGCCCATACAGGATCGGTTTGTCTGATTAAAACAGTCCATCGGACTGTTTTCATCGGTAAAACCTATAGTGTGTACACGGCTTAAGAGGGGAGTTTCAGGAAAAAAAACTTTCCACAGCCCCCTGCATATAACACGCAGGCACAGTTTACCCTTTATTTTCAGGGTAAAAAAGTGAGTGTCATACGCCAATAAATACAGTATATGTCCAGCTTTACTGTTTACCCAATTTCCACCCTAAATCCTTCATCTTTAATGTGTATTTCTCCAAAGGTGCCAGAAGATATGGTCAGATTAGGAAATGTGTTTATAAATTTGTAGATCCTGGAGGGAACTACCTACCTGAGCCTGCACTGGGATCATAGGTGTGCACAGCCCATTGCATTAGGTTGTGCACCCCAAAGCTCAAACACATACTACCGATCACTCATGATGAAAGGGAAGAGGTCGGTAAGTTACATATTTACCAGCCCCTTCCCCACTCATCCTAAAACATCCCTGCAGCAACAGCCAGAGGAAGAGGAGAGTAGGGAAGCCGGCAGCGCTGCAAGGGGAAGGGGGGGGGGAAACTAGGCAGTATGGGGAATCTGTGCGCACGCCTATGACTGGGATATTCTGGTTTAAATACCATTGTGTCCACAAGATAGGCCAGGCAAACAGCACTCCCCTAAAGGTATATTCATATATAATCATAGAAATTCAACCATTGCATGCATAAGTGTTGCACCCATAGACATGAGATGACCATAACCTGATCTGTCTAAAACAATCAGATTGCGATGTGTCTTGAGCAGACAGATTGTGATCCGAGCACACATTTCCTAGCTGATTGCTCTTGGGGGAAAAATTATTCCAGAGTGGGTTTTCCAAGATAAACATTATTGGTTTCCTAGGAGTAGAGATGGGCTGAACACTCCCCTGTTCGGTTCACAGCAAAACTCCCGAACAGAGGAACAGTTCTGACCTAAACTACGAAAACCCATTGAATTCTATGGGAGCCAGACAAGGAAAATCAAATGTTTTTTGAAGGCGTATATGCAAGTTATTGGCTTAAAAAAAAGGTATGGGGGTCCAGGTACTGTCCTAGGGGACATGTATCATTGCAAATTTTTTTTTAAAAACAATATTTTTTTCAGGAGGAGTGATTTTAACCCCTTCCATACCGGGCCATTGGGAAATGACGCCGGCAGGAACCCTCTCTCCCTCCGGGTGGACGTCATATGACGTACTCCGCTTTGAGGGGGGATATCTGAATGATGCCTGCAGCTAAAGGCATCATTCAGATATCCTTGTTTAGAGCCGGCGATCCTACGCACCATAAGAACAATCATAGCGGCGATTCCCGCCGCTTGATCGTTCTTATAGGCAGTGGGAGGGGACACCCCTCCCCCTCCCGCCGCCATCCGGTGCTTCTCCGGGCTCTCCCGTGCGATCGGGGACCCGGAGAGAATCGTCGGCGCTGGTGGTGGGTCACGTAATGAGCATAGAGTTGACTGGTGACCAGATGGTCACCAGTCATCTCTATTAACGTCGGAGGCCCGGGCGCGATGTGATGACGTCACGCCCGGGTCCTCAAATGTAAACAAACCCGCCATTGCGGCTGTAAGTATGAGATCAGTGAAATTTTTTTCACTGATCTCATGCTTTCCAGCCTGGAGGAGAGATGTGGGGTCTTATTGACCCCGCATCTCTCCATAAAGAGGACCTGTCACATACATTCCTATTACAAGGGATGTTTACATTCCTTGTAATAGGAATAAAAGTGTAAAAAAAAAAGGGTAAAAAAAAAAACGCCCGTCCCCAATAGCTCGTGCTTAGAAGCGAACACACACGTAAGTCCCGCCCGCATATGTAAACGCCATTCAAACCACATATGTGAGGTATCGCCACGTGCGTTAGAGCGTGTGCAACAATTCTAGCACTGGACCTCCTCTGTAACTCTAACCTGGTAACCTGTAAAAATTTTCAAAGTGTCGCCTATGGAGATTTTTAAGTACCGAAGTTTGGCGCCATTCCATGAGTGTGCGCAATTTTAAAGCGTGACATGTTAGGTATCTTTTTACTCGGCATAACATAAGCTTTCATATTTTACAAAAAAATTGGGCTAACTTTACTGTTTTGTTATTTTTTAATTCATGAAACCATTTTTTCCCCCAAAAAAAGGCGTTTGAAAAATTATTGCGCAAATACCGTGCAAGATAAAAAGTTGCAACGACCGTCATTTTATTCCCTAGGGTGTCTGCTAAAAAAAACATATATAATGTTTGGGGAATTTGAGTAATTTTCTAGCAAAAGAATGATGATTTGTACATGTAGGAGAGAAGTGCCAGAATAGGCCCGGTATGGAAGTGGTATAAAAAGCCCTGTATGGAAGTGGTTAATGATGCATAAAAAATGACTTTAAATATAATGCCCGGGGGATCCCTTAGTCTGCCTATAAAAGTGGCACATCTGTAGCATGCATAAAACATGCTGCAGCAAAAATGAAATTTCCAAAGAAAAAAAAAAATTGTTAAATCACATTTGAATTGACTTGCGGTTGCAATTGCGGGCACCCAGCTATTTAAAAAAACAAAGAAATACGCGGTGTGGGGTCCCCCTCAAATAAAAAACAATGGCCTGGGGCCCCCCCAAAATCTATAACAGCCCTCTATCTGAGCATGCAGCCTGGCAGGTCAAATTCCGATTAACCCCCTGCCCGCAGACCCCCACAACCACAGCCCAGGGACCCCCACAACCACAGAGGGGGAACTCCACACCAAATTTTAAATAAAAAACCGGCATGGGTTCCCCTCCAGGAGCATACCAGGCCCTTAGGTCTGGTATGGAATTTAAGAGGAACCCCCTACACCAAAAAAACAGCGTGGGGGTCCCCCCAAAATCCATACCAGACCCTTATCTGAGCACGCAGCCTGGCCGGTCAGGAAAGGGGGTGGGGACGAGCGAGCGCCCCCCCTCCTGAACCATACCAGGCTGCATGCCCTCAACATGGGGGGTGGGTGCTTTGGTGCAAGGGGGCGCCCTGCGGCCCCCCACCCCAAAGCACCCTGCCCCCATGTTGATGAGGACAAGGACCTCTACCTGACAACCCTGGCCATTGGTTGTCGGGGTCTGCAGGCGGGGGGCTTATCGGAATCCGGGAGCCCCCTTTAATAAGGGGGCCCCCTGATCCTGGCCCCCCACCCTATGTGAATGAGTATGGGGTACATCGTACCCCTACCCATTCACCTGGTGGAAAAAAACACACTACACAGGTTTTTAAAGTAATTTATTAAGCAAGTCAGGGGGTCTTCTTCCGACTTCGGGGGTCTTCTTCCAACTTCGGGGTTCTCTTCTGACTTTGGGGGTTCTCTTCCGACTTCGGGGGGTCTCTTCTTCTGCTGCTCTCCGGTGTCGTCTCCATCATTCCCTGGGACTGTGATGTCATACAGGGGTGGGGTCACTAGGTGGCATCACCCGGTGACCACGCCCCATGCCTATATAAGTCGTTGCGCTCCACGCACACGGCATTATAGTGTTGAGTCAACATCGGGAGGAGAGAAGAGGGAAGAAGACGACGATGAAGACCCCGCTAGCAAAAGAGCTGGAAGAAGATAGTGGAGGCGTCCGGCAGAAGGAAGAAGGCACCGGAGAGCGGGAGAAGAACCAGAGAGCGCAAAGACAACACCAGAGAGCAGAAGAAGAGACCCCCGAAGTCAGAAGAGAACCCCGAAGTCGGAAGAAGACCCCCGGAGCTGCCTAATAAATTACTTTAAAAACCTGTGTAGTGTGTTTTTTTTATTGACTTTTTTTCCACCAGGTGAATGGATAGGGGTACGATGTACCCCATACTTATTCACATAGGGTGGGGGGCCAGGATCTGGGGGCCCCCTTGTTAAAGGGGGCTCCCAGATTCCGATAAGCCCCCCGCCCGCAGACCCCGACAACCAACGGCCAGGGTTGTCGGATAGAGGCCCTTGTCCTCATCAACATGGGGGCAGGGTGCTTTGGGGTGGGGGGGCCGCAGGGCTCCCCCCTGCCCCAAAGCACCCACTCCCCCATGTTGAGGGCATGCGGCCTGGTACGATTCAGGAGGGGGGCGCTCGCTCGTCCCCACGCCAGGCTGCGTTCTCGGATAAGAGTCTGGTATGGATTTTGGGGCGTAGGGGGTTCCCCTTAAAATCCATACCAGACCTAAGGGCCTGGTATGCTCCTGGAGGGGAACCCATGCCGTTTTTTTATTTAAAATTTGGCGTGGAGTTCCCCCTCATGATAACAGCGGTGAGATCGCGGTCAGCCACTGTACACTTCCCTCTCCTCTCCCAGGTCAGCAAATCCACAGCTAAAATGCAAAGGAACCGCTGAACGACTGATTGCGAACTTGGCAAAGACTCCGGAGCTCAAAAACGTAATGCACAAGTGTGAACCCAGCCTGAACCTGATCTCCGAGACTTAGGCAAAATGTACTCTTGCAACACAATATTGCAAGGATTAACTGCCTATTAAGTCTAGGGGTTAGGGTTGCCACCTCATCTCTTTAAACCCAAACACATATGAATTACAGAGGTTCTGATGCAGATAAAGCACTAAGTGAGTTTGATTACCTCCTTAATCAGCCACAGAACCTGTGTAATTAATACGTGTTTGGGTTTAACGGGATGAGGTGGCAACCGTACTAGAGGTGCTAGTTTAAGGAGAAAAACTTACCTCATTACCTGCTCCTGTAGGGTCCCCTTGGTCCATGTGACAGGCCCCCTTGCTGCCTCCTCTCAAAGGCACTTCTGGCCGTGGGACACTCCGACTTGGTGCATGTACAATGTAGAGTTAATGGACTTGTCTTATACATAATGACGCTGCGGGATCGCCCACAGGCTGGAGGTTTGGGGAGAGAGAGGAGGAGAGTACAGGAGATTACTGGAGCAGGTAATAAGATAAGTAATAGATCCCCTTCACCACCCCCCAGACTTACAAAGGCCCCATTAAAAGGGTATATTTTGCCTAATTCTTAGTGTTCAGCTTTAATTTCCCTCCTCCCCACCAGTACATATTCATGTTCCCTATGTTCCCCCCTGTTCCATTTAGTCTCAGAAGCCAAGAGAAAACCCAAATATTTCCAGGTATGGGGGAGTATATGACTCAATCCCATTTCTCCCACATGTCTGTTCTGGTTCTTGATGATTGGCTCAGTGCTGTCATATGGTGGCGAAGACAGAGTCCTGAGCCCCGTGTAAACTCCAAGTGAAAAGTGCCATACACAAGGCTTTACTTTTTGCTCCCTGCAGGCAATTGAGTTGTGGAAGTAAAGCTAGCCATACATTATACAATTTTCTTTTTACATTTTCCTTTAGTTTTACCAAAACCATGAAATATGAGGCCAAACACTTTCTATCTGTATGCAATCAGATAGGCCTTTGCACTACATAGTTGTATAATGTATGGCCAACCTAAGGCCCCTTTCACACTTGGGCGGGCAGGTGCGGTGGCGGTATAGTGGCGCGATTTTCAGCGCCGCTATACCGTCGTTATCACCGCGGTATGCGGCCGCTAGCGGGGTGAATTTAACCCCCGCTAGCGGCCGAAAAAGGGTTAATACCGCCCGCAAACCGCGGCTATAGCCTTCGGGCTTTCACTTTGAAGAATACAGGGCACAATTATTTCAGGCGGTATAACAGCGCTAATATTAGCGCTAAACCGCCTGAAAAACGTGCCAGTGTGAAAGGGGCCTAAAGGTAAGAAGAAAATGTAGTGCTGGTGAACAGGAAAGTTAGGTGAACATGCTGCGTTGCCCCAGATGTACAAAGCACAATTCACTTTACAAACCCAGCAACTATTAGTAATAGCAGGCATAGGGTATGTCCACATGTATACATCTGAGGTGCTTTGTATTTTGTTTATGCATTTTACATGCAATTGATAGATTAGTAGATGCATAAAAGTCCATTTTACATTTTTTGAAGCACATATTTACAGTATTTTGCATATATTTTTTAGCAGGTGAGGTATTTGTGTTCTGTTGCTTATATCAAAATAGCTGTACTCTGTATTCCCTTTCCATGCAATAAAACATTATCCTACACAATCCTTGTCTAAGGTCTCATGCACATTTGCAAACTTGCATTTAACTTTTCAAATTGCGGAAGTTTCCTGGAAAGAATAACCAACTTTTATGCTTCGAATGTAATTTTCCCCCTCATTTCGATGTTCCTGCATTTTGTGGCACATTTTTGGAGCGGCAGCATTCATTTTGAGCAGGCCTCTCTCCGCTCCAGAAATGTGCCAAAGAGGCTCATGTACCAAATTTTGGCACTGAGTCAGATGCGTTTGGCGTTGCGTGTTTTGCAGCAATTTATGCATGTTTTGTCCCACGACACCTGTGGCAAAATCACACTGTGTTTGGTGTGCAATTAAGAAATAATGGCAACACAAGCACGTTGCATGTTTTGCTGCGATCCTGGAATTGCGGGCAGATTTGCGCAATTCTGCCTGCGATTCCAGTAGGCCAAGTGTGAAAGGGGCCTTAAAGCAGGTTTAGACATGTTTACGTCCATTCAGCTCCGCTCCACAAAAGCAATGCAAAGCAGACCAGTAATACAAAGTTTTCTTAATTTGAAAAGCACATTTAAATGTTTTTGACGCTAGTGTGCATGAGGCCTAAGGGGATCAGACTATGTCACAGAAGACTTTATACTAGGATGGGTTTACGCTGGTTACATACACAAAATATATATATTCCATTTGCAAATCGCGTGACACAAACCAGTTTCTAAACAATTATTGTGAAGGCACTGAACATGGATTTTACTCCTTCGCTTTATTCTGTGTTCTATGTTGATTGCTATGGAAGCATCTATCCTAATGCTGCTGACCTGTGACTAGATCCAGACATTTACAACAGGATACAGTTGTGATAAATTTAACGGCATAGAACAATCAGAAATAAAACAAATAATAAACTAGCCACCCACATACATGGCAGTGCCAGTGCCAAAGGTTGTCTCTTGCAGCACACCCCTATGCCAGGCTGGAGCAGTGGGAGAAGAGCACCTTGGGTGCTTTTTTACAGGCACGTCTGGAGCTCAACCAACACGGTTTTAGTATTCCCCTAATGAGGCTCAATTGCCATTCTATTTTACAAGCTTTCCTATGGATAAGAACAAACAGACAAGGGAAAGTGGAGAAGGGCTCTGATGAACCATTACAGCAGATAAAAGAAGTTCTTGAAGAAAGGGGGTCCTTTGTAGTGCAAACACCCTTCTACCTCCATCAGCTCCCCCTGAGCATCATTCACTCTGATTCCTGGCTCTCTACTCTTCAAACAAATTTCAGATACTAAATGTATACAGACACCAATTGCTAACATTAGTGCTGACAATAAAACAAACACAAATAACATGAGCATTTTACCATGCACTCAAAATCTTTCATAATGTAGGTAGAGAGCAAAAAAAAAAGATAAGGAGACGTGCATACTGGACTGCAAAATAGAAATACAGGCTACTGTATTTCCAGCTAGAAAGCTCTGGGACAGAATTGGGTGTCTATGAATAATTATCAAATTAAAGCTCTCAGCAATTATGATAACAGTTGGTGCTTTACATGCATTCGGTAGAGCAGTAGCTGAATTTTGTTTGAAGATCTGACAGTTTGAAATCAGAGTCAATTGTGCTCTAGGGAGCTTGTGAAGTTCGGAAAGGTTTTTGCACAACAAAAGGTGAGAAGTGTATGTGTGTGTTTGGGGTGGGGAGGGGGACCCGCATGATCCCATCACGTATAGTAAACCTGCACAAAATCAAAATATACATATGATATTATACTCTAAAAAATACAAAAAGCTACATTTCAGCTCATCTGCCGAAGATCTGAGAGTTCATGCATATGAATAGTTATTAAGGTACATTTTATTGTTTTCTCCAGTGCATATGGTAATACATTTGTGTTTGTTTAAGTATGGTTCCACCATGCCCTCAGGTGCCACAAAAGACCTTCTGCCCTCGAGCAATATCACAGGCTCGACTTCATGTTAGAACTTGCACTAATAAAATAGATAAATAAAGGGGACATGTTAACAACTGTTGCTAATGCTATAAGGAAAAGTTTAAATGAAATGAGTATATATGCATATATTCAAACCAACTGTGCAAATTAACCATGATCACTTATTAATGTATTTGAACAAATCTGTAACATGTGAGGCACAGGACTACAAAAACACACAAGAAAAACAAAACATTGCTTAGAGGCTGCATTGAGTCTTTAGCTTCCAGTGCCTGGATGGTCCTAAGAATTATTCAACATGGTTTTGCAAAGTCAATTTTTATCACATCATAAGTCATAAAGGGGTTGATTTACTAAAAACAGAGAGTGCAATATCTGGTACAGCTGTGCATGGTAGCCAATCAGCTTCTAAAGCTGGCCATACATTATACCAATTTTCTTGCTCAATTTCCTTTAGATTTACCTTTTAACTATGTAGTGCAAGGGCCTGCCCGGTTGCATACAAATTAAAGGGGTTTGGGTTCGACCTCATATTATATGGTTTTAATAAATCTAAAGGAAACTTGAAACAGAAAATTGTGTAGTGTATAGTCAGCCTAACTTAAAGTGGAAGTAAACCCTCCTATCATTTTCAGGCAAGGAAGCTGCCATCTTGGGCTTTGTTTAATCTTCTATTGCTATGATGCTGCACATGTGATCAGTTATGACACCAGCCATTGGATGGTTTGACAGTTTGGTTGAGAACACAACCAATGTGACAGTTGGCATTCCCGGCATGCCTGGAATGTAACTGCTTTTTGAAACTGTTAAATCGATGGGTTTACTTCCGCTTTAAGCTTGTTCAGTTAACCGCTTAACAACCTCTTCACGCCGATATACGTCGGCAGAATGGCTCATACAGGCACAATCACGTACCTGTACGTGGCCCTTTAACTGTTGACGTCGGGGTCGCGCACGCTCGCGACCCCCCTGCCTTCCCCGTGAGTGGGACCGCGGGTCCCGCGGACTCGTTCGCCGCGGGGATCCCCGCGATCTTCTCACGGAGGCTCGGAGCGGGGAGATGTGTGTGTAAACACAGCATCTCCCCGCTCCTCTACTGACAATGTCAGCGATCTCCGCTCTGTGTAAGCAGAGCGGAGATCGGTGACGTGTCAGTCGTAGCCACGCCCCCCTCAGTTAGTAACACGCCTCTAGGCACACTTAACCCCTCCAGCGCCCCTATTGGTTAACCCCTTCACTGCCAGTGTAATTTTCACAGTAACCAGTGCATTTTTATTGCACTGTTCGCTGTGAAAATGACAATGGTCCAAAAAATGTGTCAAAAGTGTCCGATGTGTCCGCCATAATGTCGCAGTCATGAAAAAAATCGCTGATCGCCGCCATTACTAGTAAAAAAAAAAAAAAAATTATAAAAATGCCTTAAAACTATACCCTATTTTGTAAACGCTATAATTTTTGCGCAAACCAATCAATAAACGCCGATTGCGTTTTTTTTTACCAAAAATATGTAGAAGAATACGTATCGGCCTAAACAGAGGAAAAAAAAGTTTTTTTATATATTTTTTGGGGATATTTATTATAGCAAAAAGTAAAAAATATGTCATTTTTTTTCAAAATGTTCGCTCTATTTTTGTTTATAGCGCAAAAAATAAAAACCGCAGAGGTGATCAAATACCACCAAAAGAAAGCTCTATTTGTGGGAAAAAAAGGACGCCAATTTTGTTTGGGAGCCACGTCGCACGACCGCGCAATTGTCAGTTAAAGCGACGCAGTGCCAAATCGCAAAAAGGGGCCTGGTCATAATGGCCCGTATTGGTCCGGGGCTTAAGTGGTTAAGCTTTGAAAAAATAAAATTTGGAAGCTGTAGCACACAATTTCAAAAGGGGGCCTGTCCTTACCATAAGTGCTGGACCGGCCGCCTACTTCTGATTTCCATCAAAGGCATAGCCCATTACAGACATTTTATGCTGGCAAGGTCAAGAAACCGCAGCAAGCTGTGACATACCATAGAAAAAAGGGGTGGGAGGGTGGGCAGCTCTTCCAACCACGTTTCTTGAAAGACCCAGAATTCCCTGGGGCAACACTTTTACAGAGCTCAGGCCCAGCCCATACCCCCCTAAACAACCAATCCTTGGTGACCACTCAGCCACCTTGTCCTGCACCTGGCCATGCCCCCATCAGTCAAGGCTCTCTTTCCCTAAGGGGCTCAAGAGGCCTTCATTTAAATCAACCCCAATGTTACGCTGAGTATCTGAGTTCACATAACTGCAAAGTCACACATTAACTTGTGTTGCACTGGGGCAGCCCATTAATTTGAATTGGCAGCCTAATGCATCAAAATGCAATAAAAAGGTGTAGCTATGATTTTTTTTGTAATGCAGTGCAAAAGGCACAATAGTGTGTTACCATGTGTTGTGGTGCGCTGCAACGCATGTGCATTGGCAAGGTGCTTTGGGGTGCCATTAAAATTTTTGTGTTTTGCGCTGGTGTGTGCATTACATCATTGCAACAGTGTGAACTTAGCCTGGCCATACAAAGAGCGAGTTTTGTTCACTTCCTAAAGAACCATTTGAAATCTGAGCCATGGGTTTCCGTGTCAGCATCCTTCCACTTGACATCCTTCAATCTGAAAATCACCCCTATTCACACCGGAGCGACTCGACATGCATTACATGTCACACTTTTTTTCTCAGAAATGGCACTGTTCAAATCCTGCACCACTTTAGGCGATTTCAGGTGAAACTTGCATAAACATCTGTGCACAAAGCCACACAGATGTCTTCCAAGTCGCACCTGAAGTCGCACAGACATGCAGCTTTGAAATCGTGCGATTTCAGACGAAATCGCACAATTTCAGAGCCGCATTCAATGTGAACGAGGGCTTAAAGGAGCTGTGCAGAAAATTGTTGGCAAGGCAGTGTCTTTTTTTAATCAGTTGCATTTACTATTTGGGTATTCATGGGGAATAGCTGGGGAAATTCGATCATGCATGATGTTTAGTGTGGATGGGGAATCAGGTGATTTCTCTCGTTCAGCCCTGTGGTTTACAGTGTTTGCGTACTGCAACTGAAAGGGGATTTTTATTTGGAATACCATGCCGCAACCGCAAGCCAAGTGCTTGGCTCGCAGTTAGGGAATCAACCTGTTCTCTCAATAGGTCAGGTTTGGTGGTGGAACTGTATGCCAATAGCAACCTACTGCATAGATTTCTGCTGCACCAAGCCCCCGCCCATGTTAACTTGAAGCTGGCTAGTTGCGGGGTGGTAAAACCGTGGCTCCTCTGTCTGTCTATTTTTACCGCTCCCTGGCTGCTCACATTATTGAACCAAACAGAGTTGAAAATCTTCACGAAAACATTGTGTAAATATTCACTTCAGTTCTCCATATAGGAAAAAGTATGGACATGTGATATGATTTGATATTCAAAATGAAGAGGGATTATAACTGATTTAGGTAGTTCCAGCCTATTCTGCAGAGCTAAATAAACAAGAACATACTGTATAAGGCTATAAAAATAACTTTAAAATATATACAGGTGCATAACACCCTAGGAATGAGAGTCCTGGGCAAATACTGTAAGTCAAATAACAGCAGGCAGATGCCACAAACCATTACCCTGCTGACAGGGATCTGTTAGCAAAACATTTGGAACGACCCTCTGGAAAGTCTAATGATAACAATCTATGTTTAAATGTTTACTGTACAGCCCTATTATGGAAAGAAGGTTCTTTAATTTAGAACATGTGGTTGATTCATTTATATAGATAGATAAAAATGTGAGGACTGGATCAGCCATTATCAGATGGGTTATCTACTAGGTAAGGTTTTCGTAACTATTGATTAGCCTCTGTATCTTAGGGGCCTTTGTACACAAAAATTACTAGGATTGTGAGCACCATCTAGTGGAATTACTACTGTATTTTTTGAAATACCCAAGTCAAGAAAAATACAGCATTATTGCCACTAGATGGTGATGACAATTGTAGGAAATAAACCCATTAGGAAAATTATGGAGGCGATTCATGGAGCCTGTGCAAATGACTGACATGTTTGCATGGTGTATTTTTTATATGTAGACCCCTTAAAGAAGGTATTGGTATAGTTAGTTCTCAAGTGTTAAAATATATTTAAATCCCATCATTAAAGCGGTTGTATACCCGCTGCTGTTTTGAGCTAGTATGCACCGCATACTAGCTCATTATGAAATACTTACCTTAGAACGAGGCGTCGGTAACTTACCTGGTCCACGCCGAAGGAGATGTCATCTTGCCTCGGCGTGTCTTATGGGTATCGCCGCTCCAGCGCTGTGAGTGGCTGGAGCGGCGATGTCGTCACTCCCGCGCATTGTGAGGGGAATATCTCCTAAACCGTACAGGTTTAGGAGATATTCATTTTACCTACAGGTAAGCCTTATTATAGGCTTACCTGTAGGTATAAATGTGAAAGCGGGGTATACAACCGCTTTAAAGTATATGTAAGCCCTATCACTAAAATCCCCTCTTTAACTTGCTTGTAGAATTTCAAAAAACATTTATAATATTTTTAAATCAACATCCTTCATTAAATTAGTATTTTGGAATACTTGGTGATCGTGCCATGAGGATGTTTATTCAAGCACTTCCTCTTATAGGATGACAATATTTTGTTCTTGTCTCATAATTGTTACCCTGTTACACAGTCATCCAAGCCATTTTAACACACATTACTCTAACAATATTTACTGTTAGAAGCATTAGAAATGCACCCAGAGAAATTACATTTAGCCCTCACTATAAAACATACATTTTAGGCAGAAAGTGCCGAAAAGAAGCTACAGGATATCAGCAGCACTGAGATGCTATAAAAGAGCAATACAAAGTGAAAATATTAAATTTTTAAAAAATGACAATGATGTACCATGCTTAGACAAGCTAAATGGCATTTCTAATAGGGTTAACATCTACTAAAAGCCCATCTCTGCCCTATACCCCAAGTGGTCACCATTCTCCCCTTAAGGCCTCTACTGGCATTAAGTTATGCTTTGTTTAGACTGGGTGGGTCTCCTTTTTCCATGGTCCTCTGGTGGGTGGTCCTAGATGGCAGTTATGTGAGTGCATGGTGCTGTGCTCAGGGGTCGGTTCATGATGCCCTTCATTTATAATAATTTCTCAGTCTTCCAGACTGAATGGCACTGGGCATCATTCAACCCAGACGACTGAGGACTTCTTGTAGTGAAGAAGAGGTGGGTGGCTCCAGGTTGAAGGTGAGTATTTTTATTTTTATTTTTTTGTAGTTATCATAACCTGGGGGACATTTAAAAATAAAGTAGCAGTAGTAGATGGGTTTTAGGCAGGGCTTTTTTTCCTCAGACAATAGGTGAAGGAACTCCCCCTTTCCGAGTCACCCTGTTTCTCCATCCCTACCCACCTCCGAGCACCATTCCTTGGTTCCATCCCCTACCCACCTCCCAGTACTGCCCCTTTAAGACAATACAAAACCAAGTATCATTTTGTGGTACTATGGAATTTGTATGGAATTTGGTAATGATATCAAGAAAAGCAGTAAAATAGATCCCCTTCAGGCAGCAACAATAGATCCCCCTAACAGCAATGGACCACCCACAACAAAATCGCCCCCCCCCTCAGCAACAATAGACTCCCGTCAGCATCAACAGATCTCTGCACAGCCAGCATTAATAGACTCTCCAGCAGTCATCAACATTAGATCCCTCCCCCCAACAGTAGATCTCTTTCAGCAACAAATGACCTCCCAGCAACATAAGACCCACCGCCAGCAACAGTAGGTCCCCCACCAGCAACAATAGACCTCCTCAGAAACAATAGATCCCCTCCAGCTAGAACAGATCCCCCAGCAGTGAGCATCAATACCCTGCAGCACACCCCAGCACCCCTTGCCATTACATACAGTCAGTCCAGGAGGTGCCGGAACTGCGTTCCCCCGTATTTCTGCTGAAAGAAAGCCCTGGTTTTAGGTGATAAAATACCCCTCTGTGATACTGCAAGAAGTGGTCACAAACAGAAATGTTTTTGTTTAAGGATGTAACCAATATAAAGTCCTACAAATTAATATTCTATGCATTTTTTTTTGTATTGCTGGAGAAAACCTGTGTGTTGATTGTTGGGCTAACATAGGCACAGCATAATCACAGCTGGAAATTCGCAGTAGGCCTTAGGATTGGATTGTTCTGCCATGTACTGAAATAACATGGGAGTGCCCAAAAGCAAAAAAAACATTTGTCTTATAATCAAACTGTTATTGTAGTGGCTAGGATACCACCAATTATCTCATGCCTATAGGTGACTTTCAAAAGATCTACTCTTATGACCAAGGGAAAAAGTGGTAGAATAACATTAGGGGCTACTACAGGCATTATTGGCCTGGAATCAGCTAAATCTTCTGCTGCCATGGTAATTATATCAGTATATTCACAATTTAACATGCACAAATCACAAAAATATCTGTTTGCTTACAGTGCATATTTGATTAACTTTAATGCTTTCCTTGTCTGAGTTTTAATACAGTGTTTTTAGTTCGATGACTTTTAAGCAAAATGGTCAACTCAAAATGGACTGTTTTTACAAGTGTGCTTATACTGTGATAATTTAAGTGTAGCATGCTTGCTTGGGGCAGTTAGAGGCAAATGAAATATGTTCTTTTTGCAACAATAACAATCACTAATAATACAATAGAGTTATGACAATGTCACTATTGGGGTCAATGACAGGTTGACCTTCGACCATAAATACAGCTACTGACCTGCTGCTGACATAGAATTATCATACAATAGTAAAAAGTCAAGGAGTTCATGTCTGCTGTGACCTAATAAAGTCATTGATCTTGGACAGTTATTTACCACTTAACTTTCAAAATGCCCCCACTGGAAAGTCTTTTGCTTTCCATGTCATATGTGTTTGTTCACTTTGTAGGGTTAATGGTAGCAGATCTGTTGAAGATAAGAGGAGTAGACATTCCTCTAAAAACTAAAATGTTAAGGTCGGCTGCAAATACCTCCATGAGGGCAGAAATTAAAGCTGAAGAATCTTAACCATCCCCCACCCCAATAGACCTTTATGTTCATCAGTAAACTTTCAACGTTTTACATGCGTGAGTTAGGAGATTCAATTTTACACACCATCTTAGCTTCACTGACATCAAAAAAATTACCAGCAGGGAGTCCAGGGATGACGTGACATATAAATTGGGTAATTATGGCTAATAAGGGAGACTACATCCACTGGTACCTAACCTGAATCTGTCTTTTATTTTCAAATTCCTGTTGCTGAAATATAACACAAAGCTACTGTACATCTCAAAATGCTCTCTAAAGCCCCGTACACGCGGTCGGACTTCCATCTGACTTTTCCGTGGATTTTTGTCCGAACGGAGTTGGCCGGGAACACACATAGCATACACACCACAGGACTTTTCTGCAAACTTTCCCAAAACTTTTTCCAACATCACGTGGTTTTTCTGCCACCCTTTGGTCAACTTCTGCTATTGTTGGTTGATTTTAACATTATTTGTTTTGTCCATCGGACAAAAGTCCGATGGTTTTCTGGACACGCGGTCGGACTCTGCTCCATAAGACTTTTGTTGGCCAAAAGTTTGTCCGTTTGCAGACCGAACTTTTGTCCGATGAAAACCAAAAAAGTTTGCCCGATGGAGCGTACACACGGTCAGATTTTTTGTCAAACTTGCTCAAAATGAAGTTTGTTGGCAAAAAGTCCAACCGTGTGTGCGGGGCTTAAGAAGGCCACCACTGGGAATAAAAGAGAGACAAAATAATTGCGTTATCTGGTACTAAAGCATTCAATTCACTAGTCTGTAGATTATGTATCATTGGAAACAAGCAGGCAGCTCTCCTGTAGTTTAGATCTGTGGATGTCTGTTAACATTTTTAATTAGAAAAAGTCCACACTTGTAAACAGGTATTTAAATGAAATATGGATACATCTGCATCAAAAACACTGTTAAAATGGCACTACATATACCTTGGGTATGGTTTACTAAAGGTGAGTTTACATACACCAACATTTATTTTCCATACCAGCCTGTTAGTTAGCAGGCTTGCTTACTCATGTATATAAGCATTCAGCATATAAGCATATATAAGTGTTAATAACTACAAACTATAGTAATAAATAGCTTAACAGTGATTTTATTAAATAATTCATTCTTTTTTTTTATAACCAAACAAAGTGTAGATTCTACAAAGTAAAGAATCAGAAATACTCCAGCCAAGATAGTTTAGAATGTAGCCTTTTTAGTACCTCGTTGCCTCACTCTGATGTTATTGTCAGAAAGATCAAATACTAGCC
Source organism: Rana muscosa (assembly GCA_029206835.1). Lineage (NCBI taxonomy): Eukaryota > Metazoa > Chordata > Amphibia > Anura > Ranidae > Rana > Rana muscosa. The sequence continues at coordinate 13,392,108 of CM055123.1, read as the reverse complement.
CATACTAATTTATTTTTTAATTCAATGATTACTGCCTTTTATATATGCTTTTGATGGGTAAGCAGCACATCTTCATACTGAACCAATAGTTTCTTCTCTTTTAATATGTCTACATTTGTAAGAATTTCCAATTTTGTAAACGTTCCCAGCTGTAGAAAATCAAGTAACACTTGGCCAGAGTATATAATTTATAAGGCAATCTGGGATTTCTTTATATCCTGCTTTGTCAATTTAGACCAATGTATATTGACATTCTTTTCTGTCGACAATGTTATTTTTCCTCTCTATTTCCCCAGAAAAGCATTCGTCTGTATTTGATGTAAGATACAGTAAGGGCAAAAAGTTACCATTTAATGATCATTACCTCCATGAATATATGTGCCATCTGTAAATCATATCTATGACTATGATAAGAAAAACATGAGTGCAAAGGAACAAGTGTTTTTTAAACTAGCAATCAAAACAGAAACATTACAATGAGAAAATCTCACTTGTTTCTCATACTTCCCTGAATTTGAGCATTTTTGTAACAAATGCTTTTGTTTTTTCAATATGTAGTTGTACAGTGTTTCCCCTGAAAATAAGACCAGGTTTTATATTAAAGAGGTGCTCTGCCCCCCCCCTTCCCCACGAAAAAATCAAAAGTCGGCAGCTTCAAATACTGTAGCTGCTGACTTTTAATATTAGGACACTTACCTGTCCAGGGTTCCCGCAATTTCGGCCCCCCAGCTGATTTTCAGATCGGCTGTCGAGTGCTGCCGCCACCATTCTGGTAAGGGAATCCGGCAGTGAAGCCTTTTAGCTTCACAGCCGGTTCCCTACTGCGCATGCGCGAAGAGCGCTGCACTTTCTAATTGTCCTGGCAGCGGAGGAAGGAGAAGGGGGGGTGCATACTTCCGAGGGACACCTCCGGTAGTGGAGAAGGATACCTGTCATATACAGGTACTCGTTCCACCCTCCACCCTGCAATGTGCCAAATGTGGCAATGGAGGGGAGGAGGAGACAAATGAGCGGAATTTCCACTTTTGAGTGGAACTCTGCTTTCATTTTGGCTACAAATAGGCTTATTTTCAGGGGATGTCTTATTTTCCTGGTTGATCCTGCCAGTTTCTATGTCCCCCTGTCTTTTCTCCTCCTCTCCCCCTCCCTCTCTACCTGTCAGCTCAGGAGTCTGTAGCATTAGATTTTAAGAAATCCTGTAATCCAGGATTATTCAAAGACATGCTGGTAGGTTAATTGGCTTCTGTCTAAAAATTGGCCCTAGTATATGAATGAATGAATGTGAGTTAGGGACTTTAGATTGTAAGCTCCTTGAGGGTAGGACCGTTGTGAATGTACAATGTATATGTAAAGCGCTGCGTAAATTGACGGCGCTATATAAGTTCCCTAATAATAATAATAATAATAATATAATGTGCAGTATGTGTGTTTGTGTTAAATCTTTGTGCAAAATACCTTATTTTTTCTTCAATGCTCCGAGCACTGCAGAAGGAGGGGCCGAGATCCCCCACTGACGTCAGCTGGGAAGAGAGGAGGAGAGCAGCGGGAGGTCACATGAGTGCCCAGTGGCGCTGTAAACAAAGTATTTTGCACAATAATTTTACACAAACACAGACACTGCACGTTATATAATCCTGTAACAGAGCGGATTACAAGATTTCTTATGACTTAGCAACAACTTTAACTGGGGCTTATTTTTGAGGGATTATATTTCAAGCATCCTGAAAAATCATGCTAGGCCTTATTTTCAGGGTAGGTATTATTTTCGGGGGAAATACAGTAGTGGGATTATGTGGGTATTCTGCTTCTTCTTCATTCTAAATAATTACAGTTTTAGTTACTTAGGCAACAGAAATGACTGTTACCTATCAAGTAATCCAGCACTCCACTGCTAATCATCTGTCCACACACTCCCAACTATAAGTTCTGCCTCACCCAGCGCTCTGTCATCCTCTTGAAACATAAGCCATAAAGTGGAGAGAGGAATCTGCACTCTTCGGTAAAAAACACTATCACACGTTTTTAATGCAAACCACCTGAACCTCCGTCTTCTAATGCATTTCATTCCAACCAAGGACTTATTTGCAGAGTGCAACTTGCAACACTGGCTTTTACATCACAATTTGGTTTGCTCTCTCCTCTTCATGATATCTATCCAGTTCAGAGTTTTGTTTTGGAGGAAGGCAAATTCCTGTAGGTAAATACTTCCAATTCTACCACAAAGGTGAAAAAAAATCCTTTCTGATCAACGAAGGGCAGTCATAGCAATCCCCAGAATTTTTTTTTTCTCTTTTTGCCTTTCATTATTAAAACTTTAGATCTTTTTACATGCAGGAAAATTATACAGTCCTTCTTTCAATTCCATTACTTTTTTTTTCATTTCAACGTAATTGGGTAAAACGTCCCGCACTTTACCCACTTTTACTGTAAATAACACCTTCCTAAACAGATGGAAACATCTTCTTTCTTCCATATTCATTCCATTTCCCCTTATTTCTTTTTATATTTATAATCTATGTTCTCTTGACCTAAGACATATTAAATGTGTTACTTAAGTCACCTAAAAAATTTATTTTTCTAAGCTCAACATACTCAGTTTGTCAGATCTTTCACTGAAAGTAAGTTTGTCTATCCTTTTATTAACATAATTGCCTGTATTTAAGCCCTTCCCATGTCCATTTTACAAAAATGGACCCATATGTTAGATGTGGCCTTACTAGAGCAATGCTTTATTGCAGATTTAATATATCTCGCATTGAGGTTAATATGATAACCAATAAACAAATAAAACAAAAAGGGTATGTGAATTTTACTCCCATACAGAAAAAAATACATAATTTTGATTGATAGATTATTTTCATTGAGACTGCAAGTTCCTCCATCTTACAAAGCTTGGATGGACGAATCCCCCTGCTTGGCTTTTGCATTCTGACAGCCGACAGTGGCAGCTGTCAGAATACCCAAACATCTAAAATGGTGCCGTTCACCCAACAAATTTCTACCTAGCTCCTTTGATTAAAAAATGGGGCAGGGGTGGAGCCAACAAGGACACCCATTAAAGTAAATGTTGGCCAGTTTATCAGGAAAACTGCACAGTGGCCAGCTTACAGAACAGAACACTTTTAAATGTAAATAGTGCTTTTACTTCAGTCATTTTATCTCAGTAGTTGTTGATAAGACAGACTAAGTGATTGCAGTAAAACCTAGCTAATCATCAGTGGGGAATGCAGAAACAGTAATGTGATTAAAGTACATCAGACATATAAACAACGTTAAAGCCATTTAAAAACATTATTCCAAGATATACATTAGCTACCACACATTGCGATAGCTCAAATTATATGTCCACAGAAAATACTTTATAGTTTCTCTTTGAATTTGGTTTGATACTATGTCATATTTAACAGTTACTACAGTACATACAGTATATATCAAAAAATATGGTCCTGTCCAAGTAATCTGCAGCCATAACAGACAAATCAATTGTCTGCTGAATGGGTCAAATATGAAATGTTTGTGCCGAATATATAATATAAATATACTTCATTGTTTTTTTTAAGCTTTATTAAAATATTAAATCCAGAGATGGGTTTCATAACTATTGCCCAGCCCTCAAATGCATAAATAAAGGGTTTAGGATGTTGTGAATTAGCCAACATATTTAAACCTATACTGGATCAATCCAAAGACTCTCTCAGACATATTGCTCCAATCATTTATTCCTTTTCTGTTTATATCTTCTAGAAAATCCTGTTTGGCCTTACTGAACATACATATTATTCTGCCAAAGGGGAAAAAAACAAATATGAAGCTTATACTGGCGATTCACTGTATATAAAGGGCAATTAGTCTGTAGGGAATTCTGGATCTATTGACTACAAACTCCTGCACTTATATAGTTGTTGTAATATTGGAATAAATGTCATTCATAAAAATGCTATTTTTCCAAATACAAATAGCACATAATCCCATGTATAAGAAACATAAAAAGCATTGTGTTGGCTTAGTTGAATTCCATTTGCATGTACTATTTCTTTGTATGGATGTAGAAATTTGGAAAGGCGAAATACATTCGAATTTTAACTCTTTAATTACTATTTATTTTTGTTACTTTTAGACAATTACCGTAAATATTATGGTATAATAATCATTTTATTATTTTGAGACCATCTTGAGTATAATTTGATTATGAAGTCAGCCCTGGTGTACTGGTAAAGCCAAACAAAAACTGTCAGGTTGGAATCTGTCATCAGTTTCCATATTTTTTGTGTGGCAATAAGTCGGGGTTACAGTTCACAGTCTGTGGAGAGTACACTGAGATGCATTGTACCATGGACTTACAGGTCAAGTGAAAAAATAATTCCTAGGGGTCTGATCATTCACACATGCACAGTATGGGAAAGTAAAATTGCTAAAGTTGCCTAAATTTAGTACATTGTACTGATATTTGTTGAAAGCATTTGCTTGGATATACATTTTTGGGAAATATAATTTACTTTATGTGTTGTTTCAAACAAGGAAATAAATAATACTGTTTTACAGAAATTATGTTATCATACTGACAGGAATGTACAACATGAAATAATTTTCTATTCATGGGAGGTCTGAATAGCAGACAGTTCCATAGGTTAATGACTGCCAGGCACCCTTAATAACTCCTTAAAGTGTGTTTGAGCCCAAAAACAAAAAATGCAATATGTTGCAGTTTACTTGTCCTTAGATGTGGTGACTGCAATAGTATTCTTTCTTTTCCATGCTTATTTTCCATTATTTTCACCAGGTGGTGTTGTCAGTAAAACATTGTTGCCTTGTCGCCTTAAATCAAAAATAATGTTTAGGACTACAGAACACCTTACCCTCTTCTCATGTCCATAACAGAAGAAGAAGGTGTTCTGTAGTTCACAGAGGTAACCTGGGCAGGGATGATAAAACTGAGAAAACAATGCAGAGCACACAGGACAGAACTGGATTTTTTTCAAAAATGTACGACTTGTTTTCCAGCACTAGTGCTTTCACTTTTGCCATATTTAAAGTGAAACTTTATTCAGAAAATTAAGTCCTGCTAGATCACTTAAGGCTGGCCCCTTTTGCAGGAATAGTTGTGCAAAACATTAAAGATAAGTGCCTAAGCTGTTTGAAATCCAGTAATACACCGTCTCGCCCGCTCTGCACACGCTCAGTTACTATCCATTTATGGCATTGTGCTGAAAATCAGAGCCACTAGAGGCTGATTTGCTGACAGCTGCTCAGGGGCTTTGTGCTTCAGCAAAATGGCAGCCTCTGGCAACAAGAAACTGGAGCAATGCTGGAGACAATTTACAGCACACTCATTTTGGTATCATAATTATTGTGGAATGTATGTTCTGTGCTAAAGAACATAATTTTTTTTATCATTTTGTTCTGGGTAAAGTTCCACTTTAATATGAGGTAGAATGAGTTCCCACTGTACCCAAATGAAACTTTACATCAAATAGATTGCCTAAATAAAGCAACATAGGGACAAAGTTAGTGCAACAATATGAAAACCCCCCTTTTTTTTCATCTGACATGAACAATCAGCTTTTACCTTTAGTGAACATGTGAACACAGAAATTTACATATCATACTTGGATTTAAACATTAAGCAGGCCATATGTGATTTTTTTTTTTTTATCAGCCAGCGGGCTGATCGAAAAAACTGAACTGACCCATCATCCACACAATTGAGATGGATGGATAGAGGAATCCTCCATGCTGTGTTATTGTATTCTGACAGTGGGGACTCCTCCACTGTCAGAATACACTCATCAAACAAACATTTTCCAACAGGCCTGTTCGTGACCGACTTCTCACGAAAGCCAAATTTTGATCCATCTGTGGTAAGCTTTAGTACCTGCAGTGGAGTTTCCACCAAAAATACAGCATAAATGTGCATATAATACCCTGAAAAAAAACATTTGGATATTTTTTTTTTTTACTCATCTGGAAATACCTGTTACTATGTGGTCCCACGAAATCTGCCTTCTGAATTACCTCGGATTGTGTCGTCATCTCCCTCGGCTCCTCAGTGTGCTACTGCTCCTGGGAAATGTGTGTCATCATTTCCCAGGATGCAGTGTGCATCCCCTAGCGCTGGAATCGCGGGACTTGGAAACAGGAAGTGACGCGATTTAACCACTTAAGCCCCGGACCATTTGGTAGCTAAAGGACCAGAGGTGAATTCAGAATTTTACACTGCGCTGCTTTAACTGTAAATTGTGCGGACATGCAATGTTGTACCCAAACGAAATTTGCGTCCTTTTCTTCCCACAAACAGAGCTTTCTTTTAATGGTATTTTATTGCCTCTGCGATTTTTATTTTTTGCGATATAAACGGAAAAAGACCGAAAATTTTGAAAAAAAAATGATATTTTCTACTTTTTGTTATAAGAAAAATCGAATAAACTCAATTTTAGTCATACATTTAGGCCAAAATGTATTCAGCCACATGTCTTTAGTAAAAAAAATGTCAATAAGCGTATATTTATTGGTTTGCGCAAAAGTTATAGCGTTTACAAACTAGGGTACATTTTCTGGAATTTACACAGCTTTAAATTTATGACTGCCTATCTCATTTCTTGAGGTGCTAAAATGCTCACACATGCCATGGTTATATGTGGAATTGCACCCCAAAATAAATTTTTCTGCTTCTCCTGAGTACGGGGATACCACATGTGTGGGACTTTTTAGGAGCCTAGCCGCGTACGGGACCCCGAAAACCAATCACCGCCTTCAGGATTTCTAGGCACAAATTTTTGATTTGACTCCTCACTACCTATCACAGTTTCGAAGGCCATAAAATGCCAAAATAGCACAAAACCCCCCAAATGACCCCATTTTGGAAAGTAGACACCCCAAGCTGTTTGCTGAGAGGCATGGTGAGTATTTTACAGCTCTCATTTGTTTTTGAAAATGAAGAAAGAACATTTTTTTTTTCTTTTTTTTTTTTCAATTTTCAAAACTTTGTGACAAAAAGCGAGATCTGCAAAATACTCACAATACCTCTCAGCAAATAGCTTGGGGTGTCTACTTTCCAAAATGGGGTCATTTGGGGGGGTTTTGTGCCATCTGGGCATTCCATGGCCTCCGAAACTGTGATAGGCAGTGAGAAGTGAAATCAAAAATTTACACCCTTAGAAAGCCTGAAGGCGGTGATTGGTTTTTGGGGTCCCGTACGCGGCTAGGCTCCCAAAAAGTCTCACACATGTGGTATCCCCGTACTCAGGAGAAGCAACAGAATGTATTTTGGGGTGTAATTCCACATATGCCCATGGCATGTTTGAGCAATATATCATTTAGTGACAACTTTGTGCAAAAAAAAAAAAAAAATTGTCTTTTTTCCGCAACTTGTGTCAACATATAAAATATTCCATGGACTCGACATGCCTCTCAGTATATAGCTTGGGGTGTCTACTTTCCAAAATGGGCTCATTTGGGGGGGTTTTGAACTGTTCTGGCATTTTATACACAACATTAGGAAGCTTACATCCACTCTATCTAACCACTTGAAGACAAAGCCCCTTTTGACACTTTTTGTTTACATGAAAACATTTTTTTTTTTTGCAAGAAAATTATGTTGAACCCCCAAACATTATATATATTTTTAAAGCAAAGGCCCTACAGAATAAAATGGTGGGTGTTGCATTTTTTTCTTCTACACGGTATTTGCGCAGCGATTTTTCAAATGCATTTTTTGGGGAAAAAATACACTTTTTTTAATTTTAATGCACTAAAACACACTATATTGCCCAAATGTTTGATGAAATAAAAAAGATGATCTTAGGCCGAGTACATAGATACCAAACACGACATGCTTTAAAATTTCGCACAAACGCGCATTGGCGACAAACTACATACATTTTTAAAAGCCTTTAAAAGCCTTTACAGGTTACCCCGTTAGATTTACAGAGGAGGTCTACTGCTAAAATTACTGCCCTCGATCTAACCTTCACGGTGATACCTCACATGCATGGTGCAATTGCTGTTTACATATGACGCCAGACCGACGCTTGCGTTCGCCATTGGGCAAGAGCAGGGCAGGACAGGGGTGCTTTTTTTTTTTTATTATTATTAATTTTGCTTTTTTATTTTATTTTTAAATTGTTCCTTCCATATTTTTTTTTTTTATCATTTTTATTGTTATCTCAGGGAATGTAAATATCCCCTATGATAGCAATAGGTAGTGACAGGTACTCTTTTTTGAAAAAACTGGGGTCTATTGGACCCTAGATCTTTCCTCTGCCCTCAAAGCATCTGACCACACCAAGATCGGTGTGATAAAATGCTTTCCCAATTTCCCAATGGCGCTTTTTATATCCGGGGGGGGGACATTCCCTCCCACTGCTTGTAAAAGCAGTCCAGAGGCTAATTAGCCACTAGGATTGCTTTTACATGAAAGCCGGCCACTGGCTGAAAAGAATGATACCAAGATGATACCTAAACCCGCAGGCATCATTCTGGTATAAACATTCAAAGTCCAGCAACATACCAGTACGTTGCTGGTCCTTGTTGGACATGTATTGTAATCTTTTTTTTCATGCAGCCTGTCGGCTGAACGAAAAAAAAAGATTGATCGGTGGGTATGCCCACCATTAGAATACCGCCCTTCATCCACCCACTTCTAATGATGGGCATACATGCACCATTTATATATGCCGAAGCATGGGGGCATCTTCCCGCAAAAGTTATGCCACGTACACATGGTCAGACTTTTCCACGGGCAAGCCTCCGTCGGAATTTCGACCGTATGTACGCGGCATTAGGAGCAAAATCGCTCCTCCGCCCCTGCTGCCTCAATGCTTCGGCATATTTGCTTTTTTTTTTTAACTGTGGTGGTGAAATCACCTCCTACAGCACTGGAGTCGCAGGGATCAGGCCTGTCTCTGCGAACGCTGCAGTTATGTGTGTTGTGTTTTGCAAGTGACAGTGATCGATCGATACTGCACTTGGGTGGCCTGGGCTGGACGGAGGGGCAAAACGCAGGTGCTAGCAGGTATCTGGGCTGATCCCGCTAACACTGCGTTTTTGGGAATCCTAAACTGCTGGGGACGCTAGTATAGATCTGATCAGATCAGATATTGATTTGTTCAGATACTATACCACTAAGGGGGGTGTATGCTTAACGCGTGGGTGTTAGCGCTACTGGCACTAACCTGACGCTGCCTGGAGTGTGACGCAGACCCTCTCTGATGCTAAAACCTAATTGATATCACCCGCCGGGCGATCAGGGGGTTAAACATTTATTGGGTTATATACGGCGGGTGCCCTGACACTATAAAAAGCAAACTAACTAACCAGCGTCACCCGTAACACTTATATGATGATCACTGGTGAAAGGGTTAACAAGGGGCAATTAGGGGGTTAAAACCTTTATTAGGTAATATATGGGGGTACCTGACGCTATATAAAAACCTGACGGCGAACCTAAAAAAAAATTACTGGCTACCTATCGGCATCACCGACACTAAGACAACGATCATAAAAACGATCGCTTAGCGACAGTGGTGATAGGGGGTAAAAGGGTTACCTGGGGGGCGATCAGGGGGTTAAACCTTTATTAGATAATATATGGGGGTACCTGACGCTATAAAAACCTGCGGCGAACCTAAAAAAAATTACTGGCTATCGATCTGCATCACCGACGCTAAGACAGCGATCAGAAAAATGATCGCTTAGCGACAGTGGTGATAGGGGGTGAAAGGGTTACCTGGGGGGCGATCAAGGGGGTTAAACCTTTATTAGGTAATATATTGGGGTACCTGACGCTATAAAAACCTGCGGCGAACCTAAAAAAAATTACTGGCTACCGATCAGCATCACCAACGCTAAGACAGCGATCAGAAAAATGATCGCTTAGCGACGGCGGTGCTAGGGGGTGAAAGGGTTACCTGGGGGGTGATCAAGGGGGTTAAACCTTTATTAGGGGGGGTTAGGGGGCTACACTGGACCTAAAACTAAATGTAGTGACACTTTTACAGTCACAAATGTCACTGATTGCAGTGATCACTAAATAAATTTGTCACTGCAATCAGTGACACTGTGACTGGGGGCTGGGGGGTGATCTGGGGGGGCGATTTATGTGCCTATGTGTCCTGGTGTCAGTGTGCTGTTTTGTCCACTAACCTGCATCTTCTCCTGTACGGCGCTCGGTATATGTGAGCGCCGCAGGAGAGATGACATCACTCCCTCCCGCCTGTGTAAACAGTACACAGGCAGGGGAAGCTCTCTCATTCGCCGGGAGCGATCGAGAGGGGGGGGGGGCAGAATCGAACGGCCGTCCCCTCGTGCCGGATCGCTCCCGAAGGTAAAACGACCACCCACTGTAAAGAAGGGGGGTCCGATCGGACCCCCCAACTATACAAAGGCAATCACGTATATGTACGTGATTCTGCCTGTCGGTGCCATTCTGCCCACGTATATTTACAGTGGGCGGTCGTTAAGTGGTTAATGAAGATTTTGGCGGCTTTTTACACTGTTCTTCATTGTTGATGTTGGTTGCCATCACAACGGCGGGCACTTCCGACGACGCCGCCCGTTGTGATGGCAACCCGAGTGGTTGACGGCGCTGCGCGAGAATGGGGCGAGACGGGCGGTCCGTGATGGTCACTCTCGTCATCACAGTCCAGGAAGTAAGTGCTTGTGGACTTCACATGCCCACAAGCAAAATGAGAACTTCGGGGAAAAGGATTTTAAAAGTCTCTTTACACTGTCACTCGGCAGATCGGCGGCGGTTTTCAAAATAGTAAGTGAACTTAATTGCACAATTGTCTTGCCAGATGAAATAACATACTTATAAAATTTTCAAAATGTAATTGGAACCCCCCTTTAAATTCATATGCAAAAAAAAAAAATTGAGTTTAGTGTAGCACACAGATCCCTGGCCTTACCTCCTCAAGGCAGGACACACCGTACCACAATGCCCAGGTTCCTTCTTGAATAAGAGGGTGAGCGGTGTTCAGAAATTGTTGGGTCCCGCAGCGAGTTACCTTCCCTCGGTTGGATCTCACCCCTAGAGTGTAGGGAAGAGTCTGTTGTAGGTGCACCAATAAGGCCAATGTCCAGACAAGGTTAAACCTTAATGAAGGAAGGTTTATTTTCTTTATGCTGACAACAGAATAGGAAAGTTGGAGTTGAAGAATAAAAGAAACAGGGAGACAGGTTCAGGCACTTGGTATCAGCACTCAATCCCGAGTGGGCTCTGCTCACCCGGATAGTCCCCTCTTACGGTACTAACAGCCGGAGTGATGCACAAACTTTACTTTTCTTAAGTCCCTCTTTTGGAGATACAATCAGGAGATCCTCTGCCACAGAATCTCTGAGCCCCGAACCTCTCAGCGCTTGTAATTAAAGAACAGGTGCAAGTTACTGCACATTACAAGGCCTCAGATGATTAGTGAAATCCCTCCAGAAGTTTACCGGGCCTCTTTTTCACCGTGAAACTCTCACCGGTCCCTCAGAAAAGGTCCTCCCCCGGTCTCTTCTTCTTAGAAGGGGGCACCCTGGGATTCTTCCTCTTAGAGCTGAGCGCCAGCTAAAGGTGCTGGGCCCAATGGCGAAGTTGCAGCCCCAGGCTAAAGGTGCCTGGGACCAATGCATACGCGCACCCCTGGCCTGGAGAGCCAGGTCATGCGACCCGAACTCCGGAGTCCCGTAACTCTGGAACAACCACCTCCAGGCGGCGTCTGCCCCTTATGTATCCTCTCCCGGCATGCACAGCAGGCCGACCACCCCCATTGTACTACTGCCGAGAGAGGACACCCTAAGGCACAGCACTGTTACCAGAGGTTCAACCCTGCCCTGTCATGGCAGTGCCACCTACAGGCCACAGGGAACTGCACACCAGTACAACACCCGAGGAACAAAACAAACATACCTATCAATAAAAGCAGGTCTGAGCCTGGCTACTAGCTCAGACCAACCCCTAAATTTAGGCACACAGCACCCCTCAAAGTAGAGGGGCGCTACATTAGTGATTGCTATTCAAAAAGAAAATGGGAAAAGTTATTGCGGTTAGATTGCTAATAGATTACACACTGTTTACTAAGCAAAGTGAATGTTCACTTTTAAATTTGTATGTACTCTTTGCAAAAAACTTTTTTTTTAATTTTGCTTAGTAAATAAGGTGAAGCAATGTTTACTCTGAATGCTCAAATCAAGAGAAATAAATCAAAACGTTTTTTTGGTTGCACGTGATCAGATAATCGCAGTGAACACAGCTTCACAATATTCACTAAGCTAAGTGTAAAGTGAATCAACCCAACTGACTTTGATTTAAGAAATGTGTGTGTTTTTGTTACAATACTAATTTCAGGGGAAAAAAAGAATGTAGAGGTATCAGGAATGAAATGAGCCTTCCTCTCACCATGTTCATTATTATTTACACATGCTGACATTTCTCCTAGTTGGCAAATCACGGCCTTACAGCTCCCCACTGAAGTTAACATTTTCATTGACTAGTTGGCAGCTCAGTTTACAATGAAGCTGCAATTAGGTTTAACAGAGACTGTTGTGCAGTCTTGTGTGTTCTGGCACTCACTAATGGCACATTAAGGCCTGGTTCACACTGGGGCGACAAACGCTCCGACATTGGGAGCTCATGTCGCATGACGTGTGAAAATCAATGTTTCCCTATGGGAGCCGTCTTAACTGGTCCGACACATGTCGGTCCGACTTTGAGAATGCTCCCTGTACTACTTCGGTCCGACTTTGATCCGACTTCAGCCCATTGACTATCATTGAAGTCGGATCAAAGTCGGACCGCAGTCTTGCATGATCCGACTTTGGCATGCGACTTGTGCTGTACTGCTCTTGAGGGGGAACTCCACGCCAAATTTTAAATAAAAAAACGGCATGGGTTCCCCTACAGAGGCATACCAAGCCCTTGGGTCTGGTCTGGATTTGAAGGGGAACCCCCTACGCCGAAAAAAACGGCGTGGGGGTCCCCCCAAAATCCAAACCAGACCCTTATCCGAGCACACAACCTGGCTGGCCGCAGGGGAAAAGGGGGGGACGAGAGAGCGGCCCCCCTCCCTCCTGAACTGTACCAGGCCGCATGCCCTCAACATGGGGGGGTTTAGTGCTCTGGGGCAGAGGGGCGTCCTGCGGCCCCCCCACCCCAGAGCACCCTGCCCCCATGTTGATGAGGACAGGGCCTCTTCCCGACAACCCTGGCCGTTGGTTGTCGGGGTCTGCGAGCGGGGGGCTTATCGGAATCCGGGAGCCCCCTTTAATAAAGGGGCCCCTGGATCCCGGCCCCCCCACCCTATGTGAATGAGTATGGGGTACATCGTACCCCTACCCATTCACCTGGTGGAAAAAAATTGCAATAAAAAAACCACACAGCTTTTTAAAGTATTTTATTGCACAGCTCCGGTCTTCCCGTCGTCTCGTCCGGCTCTCCGTTGTCCTTCTGCCGGCCCCTCCACTAACTTCTTGGTAGCTCTTTCGCTTCCTCCCGCTGTAATACTGGCTGTCCGCTCCGCTCCGCATTAATATAGGCTTCTTATGACGTCACAGTCACATGTTCCCATGACGTCACAGTCACATGCTCCGGGGCCATGTGCCCCGGAACATGTGACTGTGTCGTCATGAGAAGCCTATATTAATGCGGAGCGGAGCGGACAGCCAGTATTACAGCAGGAGGAAGCGACGCGTCAACATCGAGGAGGAGAAGAGGGAAGAAGACGCCGACGGCGACGGCGGGAAGACCGCGCCCCTCCACTAGCGAAAGAGCTACCAAGAAGTTAGTGGAGGGGCCAGCAGAAGGACAACGGAGAGCCGGACGAGACGACGGGAAGACCGGGCCTCCGTTAGCAAAAGAGCTAAAAAGAAGTTAGCGGAGGCCCGGCGGAAGAAAGAACCGGAGAGCGCGGCGACGACACCGGAGACCCCGAAGTCGGAAGAAGACCCCCGGAGCTGTGCAATAAAATACTTTAAAAAGCTGTGTGGTTTTTTTATTGCAATTTTTTTCCACCAGGTGAATGGGTAGAGGTACGATGTACCCCATACTCATTCACATAGGGTGGGGGGCCGGATCCAGGGGCCCCTTTATTAAAGGAGGCTCCCGGATTCCGATAAGCCCCCCGCCCGCAGACCCCGACAACCAACGGCCAGGGTTGTCGGGAAGAGGCCCTGTCCTCATCAACATGGGGGCAGGGTGCTCTGGGGTGGGGGGGCCGCAGGTCGCCCCCCTGCCCCAGAGCACCAAACCCCCCATGTTGAGGGCATGCGGCCTGGTACGGTTCAGGAGGGAGGGGGGCCGCTCTCTCGTCCCCCCCTTTTCCCCTGCGGCCTGCCAGGTTGTGTGCTTGGATAAGGGTCTGGTTTGGATTTTGGGGGGACCCCCACGCCGTTTTTTCGGCGTAGGGGCGCCCCATTCAAATCCAGACCAGACCCAAGGGCCTGGTATACCTCTGGAGGGGAACCCATGCCGGTTTTTTATTTAAAATTTGGCCTGGAGTTCCCCCTCAAGATTCATACCAAACACAGTGCCTGATATTGGCGGGGATCCAAGTCGAATCCCCGTTCATTGAAAGTCGGACATATGTCGGCTTCATGTCGCAGGGCAAAGTCGGATCCAAAGTAGGACAGATGTCGTGTCGCACTAGTGTGAACCCAGCCTTAGACATCATTTCAGGACATTCCAGCGTGACATTTTTACCTTAGTAAAACTGCGATGATGTATGTGAGAAGGATGGACACAAAGGTAAAGGAGTGTGGCTAGTTATTGATACGGATTTGTGGGATAATATGATAGGTCTTCAAAGATGAACAAAGACTATGCTAGTTCCTAGGTTATTATTGAAAAGGGTGCTGTGACATTGCTAATGAGGCACACAAGACTATTCTGGATGGAAGAAGAAAACTTTAAATTATGTGTGAAAAATTGTAGATGTACAAAGCCATAACACCTAAATCAATCCTCAGAAAAATGCCAATCACCACTGGGCATATCCTCACACATTATGCCTGTGATGGTCCTCAACAAGCTCCAGGCGTATGCATTTTACATAAAAGTAGAAGAACTTGTAGAGATTAGTATAACAAGTTGTATAAAAATGATATGACAAATATTAGCAAAATGTGCATCAATGTACTATTTTGTAAACCCTCATTATAATATCGAGTGCCTAAATTAAACAGATGCCTACATTTACATGATCTCATCCATGCTTTCATATGTATTTTTAGGGCACATACTTAGTATTATCCTTACATCAAATCATTTACAGGGACCACATAGTACTCACAGCTCCAGTACAGTTCTCACAGCGGTTCACTCCTTAGGCAATTCAGCCATTCATAAACATCTTGTATTTTTTTTCATTGGGTACAGGGCACTTTGTGATTGGAGGAGATGAGATTGTGATACTCCTTCTCCATTCACAGAATGTCTTGTATTGGGTGAAATGAATAGAAAACTTTGTATATGGCTGCCACATACAGGACAAGCTTCATAAGGCTGCATTCACACCTGAGCGTAGCGATTCGGGCGTTTTTACCGTCGTTTTTACCATTGTTTTGTCGCGCGAATTTGCGCCCGTCGAAACGCTTTCGTTGTCGCGCTAGACGCTTGAATCGGGCGTTTCCATTACATTATATGAATCCTAAAATGCCCAATCTGCCCGATTCGCGCGACAAAAAAGGGTCCGGAACTTGTTTGAGCTTCAGGCGTTCGGCTTCAGACGTTTTTGAGTGGAGATGTGAACCATCTCCATAGAGAATAATGTATTTTTTCCCCTCTAGCGTTTTGTAGCTTCAGGCTTAGGGCTAAAAAACGCTCAGGTGTGAATGCAGCCTTAGTGCTAATATATATTTGCTGTGCAATTGTGCAAAAATAGTTCAGCTTTTAGCTTTAGCCCAGGTTCACACTGGGCTGCCGGAGTGAAGCCGTGCGAGTTCAGCTGAACTCACACGATTTCACTCTCGCTGGCAGTCCCGGTTTCAGCCGCAATTACAAAGACATCTGACACAGACGTCAATGTAAATCGCGGCCAAAATCGCAAAAAGTAGTACAGAAACTACTTTTTGAAATCGGTGCACCGATTAGGACGGTGCCATTGCTGGCAATTTGCGGCAAATATCGCCGATTTGACATGTCAAATCGCACCAGTGTGAACCAGGGCTTAGGGCCAGTTCACACCATAAAAATACAGTCCAGATACGTTCCAGGTGCTTTTCTGCATGCTTGTTTTTGATGTGTTTTTGATGCATTTATGCGTGTTTTTGATGCAGTCCAGTGCATTTTCCCCCCCTCTTTTTCTTAACCTTAAATAAGGACATGTGTGTTTCAGTGCATTTTTGGTGCGTTTAGGTGTGTTCCAGTGCTTTTTTTATGTGTTTTATAGAATTCCAGTACAGTTCAGTGCAGGAAAAATGCAGCATGTTCTACTTTTTTTCTGGACCTGGAACGTACTGAAACTACAAGCACGAGTGTGAACTATGCCGTTAAAAACTATATAACCTACTTTTTTGATGCATAAAAAAAACGCACTGGACTACATGTGTTGTGAACTGGCCCTTAAACTGTGTCCTATTGCTTTGAATAAGGACTGCAGTAATTTTTATATATTCACACTGGAGGCTAAAATAAACAACAATGTAAAATGGGACTTTTTTGAATAATTTACTCACAAATAAAATTTTCCAGAAGCAAAAATTGTTAGTAAGGCAGCAAATAGATATTGTATATCTGCTCTGTGTAGACAAGCTAGTTGGGGATATGATATGAGTTCCAGCAAGTATACAGACAAGTTGGATCCAAGAATTAAAATGAACTTCTCTAAATAGAGTTTTATTTAAACTGAAAATGATGTTTGAATATAAATTGCCATTGAAACTGACAGGTCAGGATCCCATTTGGAACTGCTTTACACTTGGAAGACTTTTTTAATGCTGAACAGATTTGAATCCCAGCTGTTGGTAACACTTTAGAATATGGATGTTCTAAAGCAATACCCAAGTTCTTATTCTGAGGCAGATCTCTGATATGAAATATGCTGCCACGGAAAGTTTCATAACATAAATGCAGATAAGGTAAACAAAATCTTTTGTATAACTAGTTGTATAGATTTATTTTAGTGAAATCATATTGACCAGCCAAATTTTGATCCATGTATGGTCAGGCTGATTGTACCCAGGTCAATCCATCGATCGACTTGGGCACAACCAGCCTGTCGGATTTTTCTGCATGCGATTACTAATAACTGCTATAGCCGCTAGCAGTAATCCTTGAATTCTGCCAGCTGGGAAGGCCCCCCTAAACCACTCCCCCCCCTCCCCCGGGCCAGCACAATACAAAAGCTCTGCGGGAGGCATTCCCTCATCAACACTGACTGTGTTTATGGGGGAATCAAGCGATTTTCTTTGCTTCCCGTCATGGTAGAAGGGAAGACAATCTATTAATCTATGGTTTGCCCAAGCTGCTGGCCAACAAAATTCTTTACCCCTTGACAGAGGGATCTTGCTTTGGTGCCTGGTACCACAGAGACATTTTGATTCTTATCTAATATTTTTGAAATCTCAGGTATTGGATATCACCATGTAAAACAAAATATATAATTAATTAGTGATAGTGGTTTATTTTAATAGGCATACATTTTTTTATTTTTTATTTTTTGCTTTATCTTAAAGCTGATCTCCAGCTTTTAGCAAAGTTCAAATAGTTTGTTTGGACCAAGCCGGTCTCAACAAACTATTGCCTTCACTGATGCCCTGTACACAGGATCGGTTTTACCGATGAAAACAGTCCAATGGACTTTTCTCATCGGACAAACCGATCGTGTATGGGCCCCATCTGTCTTTTTTCCATACACGATCGGTTTGTCCGATGAAAAAAATCCATCAAACTGTTTTCATCGGTAAAACCGATCGTGTGTACAGGGCTTAAGAGTTGCAGTGGTGGGAGCTCTGTATAAACTATATGTAGCCTTAATCCTAGTACACAGTGGCAGAACGTCTGGCGACACCGGCCGGTTCAATAAAAACAGTTTGACATTTGGGCTGTGTGTATGACAGTTGGTCCAACATAAGCCAGTCTTTCGACCTGCTTCTGTCGGACGTGCATGCTGGAAAATCAGCAGCCAGCTGACTCCCGATCAGCGCTCTCAGCCAATGGCAGAGAGCGCTGACCGGAGTGTTCTGGCAGGGGGGGTCCCCCTGTGAGAACTCAACAGCTCAGTGGGGGAGATCGCTGTTATAACATTGGATTATTAGTACAGTGGCTCCGACCGGAGCTGTCAATTTCAAAAACTCATAGTGTAGCTTTAGCTACATACAGTATACTGCACTGTGTTCTTCCTGTCCAACGCCCAAAACAAAACTGAGTTAGGCTGGGTGATGCTCATCCTTTTACAGGGAACTTTGTATTCTATGAATGAATATAAAGCTTGAGGGGGAGAGGCAGGTGCATGACATCACAATCTCTCACTCGGCCAATCTTGGGAAGGGAAGTTCCCATCTCACTGCCGGTGTTCTATCGATATGTGCCCTCCGTCGAATAGTGCCCACGCATCACAGGAGGCAGTTTGACGGGAGAGGGAATTTCACGGATACAATTGAAATCAATATACAGAGCAGAGGGACACCGTAGTTGTTACATTATGCCTCGCTGTTGCAGGGCGGCTTGTGGCTGTGTTGAAGAGTGGGTTTTGTCTGTGTTGCAACTTGCCCTTAGACACAGGCAACAGGCGCTAATCAAGACACTAAAGCCGCCTTGCAACAATGACAAAAGGCAACCTTGAGCAGACTGAAACACCGTCTGCAACAGCCAGGGACAATATGAAAACTACGGTGTCCCTCCGCTCTGTGAATAGCTTTTAATAGTGTCCGCCATATTCTCTCTCCCGTCGAAAACGGCCTCCTGTGATGCGAGCATGCGCCATGTCACGTCATTCATGCTGATCGCCAAATCAGCTAGAGTGTGGCTATGTCCTGCGCATGCGCGGGCACTATTCAACTGAGGACACGTATCGATAGAACACAAGAACACAGCACTGTCTACTGTATGTAGCTGAGGCTACATGCATTTTATACAGTGCTTCCAGCTCCTTCATCTACTAGTGAAGGCAACAGTTTGTTTGGAGCAACTTGGCTGCTGGAGTTCAGCTTTAAAATCTGCCTTAAAGCGGTTGTATACCGCAAAACTTTTATTTTTATTTTTTCAACCTGCAAGGCAAAGGCATAATGAGCTAGTTTGACTGGCATACTAGCTCATTATTAATCACTTACCTTAGATCGAAGCCCCTGCAGCTGTCCTCGGACACGTCCTCCGTCGCCGCCTTGATACCCGGAGTGACTTCCGGGTATCGCCGCTCCGGCGCTGTGATTGGCCGGAGCGGCGATGACGTCACTCCCGCGCATGTGCGAGGAACGGCACGATCCCTGCGCATGTGCGAAATCCGGCATTGTCCGGCGGGCTGCCATTCAAGAGCCGCTGCACTCAGTGCACCTGCGCCGTTATCTACGGCGCGCATGCGCCGTAGATAACGGTACAGACTTTTTTGCAAATATCTCCGAGACCGTGTACAACCGCTTTAAGTGTCCCATTCACTCTGTCTCGTCGCATTTGTTGTGTGTTTTTTCACACTTTTTTTATGCAACAGCATAGGGCAGCCTATTCATTTGAGCACTTTTTTTCAGCAGCCCAGGATCTATTGAGCTTTGTGCGTTTTGTCAAATGACAAAACACGCATTTGTTAGCTGTGTTTGGAGTGCCATTAACAATTAACTCGCAGTTTTCAAGTGTTTTTTTTTGCATGTTCCCAGAATGAACATAGAAACGTACCTCTCTGCATGCGTTCCCAGAATACGCAGGTATGAATGCTAAGGTTAGCTTTGTTTTTATGTCCAATCTAACAAAAAGGGTTTATTCTTTTTCTAGCAGGTAAACTTTAATTTTCCTCACAGGGTTTTGTTTCCTCTACTTCCAATTTAGACTTCTTTGTAGCCTGAGGTTAAAAAACAATAAAGGAGGGCATAATACAGCTGGGAGCTGTCTTATCTTTCCCCTCATCTTGTCTAATTGCAATCACTGCCTACATAAAGCAATTAAGTAATGTTCCACCCTAATCTCGCTGGTATTTTCTTTATCCATGTAGTCCCTAAGGTCTTATATCCTTTACTATCTACAGCTTGTGCAGGCATATCTGTGTGTGTGTGTGTGTGTGTGAGGATGTTGTTATGTGTGTTGTATATTGCATTACTTTTTCCAGAATAGAAGTAGCAAACTTGTGTTCCATGTTAGATGTTTAATGTAAAAAGTTTGAAATATATTATTATTACTATTACAATAATTGATTGATGTTCTGATTCCTAACTCATAGAAATTGTGGAAAACACCATTGGCATATTTATAAAACAGTGATTGTGACATTCAACAGACATTCACAGATGCCAATCAAGCATTGTAATTAAAAACATGAATATATGGTAAATATCACATTAGGGCTGCTTTCACACAGGGGCGAGCGGGCGTTAACGGCAAAACGCTTCTAGTTTTAGCGGTGCTTTACCGTCGTTTTAGCGGTGCTATTCGGCCACTAGCGAGGCGCTTTTAGCCCCTGCTAGCAGCCAAATAAAGGGATGTGATCTTTCAAGTATCTGTTATAGTATCTACCAAAAAAACTAAATTTCTGTAAGTTAAGCTGGCCATAAATGGATCATTCTTTTTTTATTTTTTTATTTTATCAGAGGGCAAGCGAGGTGGATAGAGTAATGCCGCATACACACGATCGGACATTCCAACAACAAAACCATGAATTTTTTTCCGACGGATGTTCCCTCAAACTTCTCTTGCATACACATGGTCACACAAATGTTGTCGGAAATTCCGAACGCCAAGAACGTGGTCACATACAACACGTACAACGGCACTATTAAAGGGAGGTTCAATACCAGTTGTGTTAGTAGAAGTTTGGTGAGAGACGATTCACAATTTTCAGCCTCGTGCTTTTCAGTCCATTACAGCGGGACGAATGTGCTATCTCCATTACGAACACTAGTTTTACCAGACCGAGCGATTCCATCTCATACTTGATTCAGATCATGTGTGGAATATTGTGCGTCGGAATTGGCTACACACGGTCGGAATTTCCGACAACAACTTTTGTTGTCGGAAAATTTGAGAACCAGCTCTCAAATATTTGTTGGCGGAAATTCCGACAGCAAATGTCCGATGGAGCATACACACGGTCAGATTTTCCGACAACAAGCTCACATCGAACATTTGTTGTCGGAAATTCCGACCGCCTGTAGGAAATTCCGACGCACAAAATTGCACGCATGATCTGAATCAAGTACGAGATGGAAGCGCTCGGTCTGGTAAAACTAGCGTTCGTAATGCAGATAGCACATTCGTCATGCTGTAACGGACTGAAAAGCACGAGGCTCAAAATCGTGAATCGTCTCTCACCAAACTTCTACTAACTCCTCCACTATCAGAATACATTGATCAACACTTCAGCCAATTGGCTGCATGTGCTGATCGAATAAAATAAAAACTATCCAATATTCCCATTTGAGAGAAGCCAATGATTAGACCAACTACTCTTGAGCAGTAACTGAACCATACCTCCCAACCCGCACGGATTCTGCGGGTTTTTCCCGCAGGGACACCATCTTCCCGCGTTCCCGTGCGGGACACTGTATTCCCGCACAGAGCCAGAGGAGGGAGGAGGAGGATGGAGGAGGATGGAGGAGGAGGTAATATTGAGCGCGCCAGCGCGACAGGCAGGGAGGTGTCGGCGGGACCCAGAGCGGCTGTGATCACCAGGTATTTTGGGCGGGAGGGGGCTAATTAGTCTTATATGTCATGTTTTGCGGACCCCCCCCTGCTCAAATGTCCCGCACCACCCCCCCCCCCCCGCGCTCAACAACTTTAACGGGAGGGGGAAAAAATATGACTTATCTGTGGATTTTTGTCCGAACAGAGTTGGTCGGGAACACCCATAGCATACACACCACAGGACTTTTCTGCAAACTTTCCCAAAACTTTTTCCAACATCACGTGGTTTTTCTGCTCTTTTCTGCTCTTTACCGCCACCCTTTGGTCAACTTCTGCTATTGTTGGTTGATTTTAACATTATTTGTTTTGTCCATCGGACAAAAGTTCCATGGTTTTCTGTACACACGGTCGGACTTTGCTCCATCGGACTTTTGTTGGCCAAAAGTTTGTCCGTTTGCAGACCAAACTTTTGTCCGATGAAAACCAAAAAAGTTTGTCCGATGGAACGTACACATGGTTGGATTTTTTGTCAAACTTGCTCAAAATGAAGTTTGTTGGCAAAAAGTCAGACCGTGTGTACGGGGCTTTAAGGAGCATTGGTTGTTTTAAAACCTCATCCATAGGCGTACATGTTGCTATATATAATCTCACATATCAACATAATTATTATTCTACAAGCAGAGTCTTCCTAAATAGTAAAGAAAACTCTGTTTTGCTTGTATTTAATACAGTACTAAAATCCCCTTGATTCCAGAAGCTTTCTTTCAGATCCCCCGTTTTCATTTTTTTCCTGTAATTGCTTAACAACATGATAACCTCCGACAAAGAAAATATGAACAGTTTCTACCAGGAGGTTGCTGTAAAGAATGCAGTGTTGACCTATTGTTGTTAAATGTATGTGCTGCATGTGGGGAACCCATTCCTAATATTTATCCCTTGATCCTACAGAGAAACCAGTCAGCTTGACTTACCGATGTCCCTGCAGATACTTTGAAACCAACGTAGCCAAGAGCAATATCAAACACCTGAAGATCCTCTCCACCACCAACTGTTCACTGCAGATTGTGTAAGTATAAACAAACATTGCACAAACTTTAGAAAGGAAAAATAAAGACATGTCTGAAACATTCCTTAGAACTAAACTCAAGGGAAATACTGTCTAAAAACTAGCCCATTATTCTGGTTATGTATTAATTTTAAAATCATTAAAGAGAAGAAATTATGACTAGGCTTACAGAAGAATGTCATGATTAAGGGGTCAATTCACTAAAGATTACCGTATGCAATAACACGGTTCCCATGTTGGGACAAGGGACTCATCCCCACAACCCTATTTGTGGGGGTCTGTGGGTGGGGGGCTTATCGGAATCTGGAAGCCCCCTTTAACAAGGGGGCTCCCAGATCCTGTCTCCCTATGTGAATGAGTAGGGGGTGCACCTACTCATTCACCCCCCAAAAAATGTGTAGAGCAAAAAAAGACAGTTTTTGACAATCCCTTTATTAAAAAAAAAAAAAATGTCCCCCAGTGTAGATCCATCATCAGTCACGACGCCGGCCACCACCGCTGATCTGAAAAAAAAAAAAAACCTTCTGGTCCCGATGAAGGCTCCCAACGTTTGTCAGCTCCGTTGTCTGACAGTTCTTAAATAATCATGAGGCATTGCCACCCCGCAATGTCCTGCCCATGGCCAGTGATGTCACAAGGGGGCGGGGTCACCCAGTGCCTTCACCAGGTGGCCACACCCCTTACTTATTCAAGAGCTGTCAAACGGTGGAGCTGCTTTCATCGGGACCGGAGGTTTTTTTTTCTTTTTTTGGGTCGGCATTGATGGTGGGCATCGTGATTGACAATGTATCTACACTGGGGGACATTATTTTATTTTTTTGTGTTTTTACTTTTTACACTTTGTACCCCTACTCATTCACATGGGGGGGCAGGGGTCTGGTATGGATACTGGGGGGACCCCACACCATTTTAGAAAAATTGCAGTGGGGTTCCCCTTAAAATTGTCTGGTATAGATTGGGGGGTACCCCCACTGTTTTATTTTGGAATTACATTTTCCCGCCATTTTTTTTTTACATTCAGCTGTCAGCAGGTAACCCGCTGACAGCTGATGAATTATCCGTTGTTAAGGATGCGGTAGCCGGTTTCCCGGCCCACTCCCTAACAACAAGCTACCCTAATACGCGACAATTATTGCATTATCGGTATTTTACTGCATGAGCAAATTTTTTGTGAATTGAACATTTGTACAATTGTTTCCATATGCGTTATTTTAACACATTTTTTAAGTCGATAATTAACTTTTAGTGAATTGACCCCTAATTCTTCAAATGTTGTAATTGTGTTGACTTACTTATGAACAATTTATATTCCACTTATGACGCGCACACACACAATCGTTTTTTCCGATGAAAAAAGACTGATGAACTTTTTTCATCTGAAAAAACAATCGTGTGTGGGCCCCATCGGTCTTTTTCCCATCGGTGTAAAAAAATAGAACATGTTTTAAATTTTACCGATGGGAAAAAAAACCAATAGGAAATTCAGATCGTCTGTGGGGAACTCCATCGGAGAAAAAACCCATGCATGCTCGGAATCAAGTCGACGCATGCTCAGAAGCATTGAACTTCATTTTTCTCGGCTCGTTGGAGTGTTTTACGTCACCGCATTTTGGACGGTCTGAATTTTGTCTGATGGTGTGTAGGCAAGACTGATGGAAGTCAGCTTCATCGGAATTCCGATGGAAAAATCCATTGGATTTTATTCCATCGGAAATCCGATCGTGTGTACAGGGCATTATTGTTTGCTTTTCTTGATTTGCTTGAATCTGTCTGCACACATTTTCACCGTTTTTTTTTTTTTTTATTTGCTGCCTGTCTACACAAAATCTCTTAAAAACACAGAATAATGATAAATAACAAGTACTCATAGGGATTGATTTGCTAAAGGATAGAATGTTTGGTGAGGCCAATAAAACTGTATTAACTTCAGTAATTTAGCCATGTGCATCAGATAAGTTCTTAAACTGGCCGGGGAAGGAGTGCAAGGGACACATGCTGCCTACCAGTTTGACATACCTGGTATCAGGAAATGTAAGCAATTATAAGGCTCATTTAACTGACACTGTTATGCAGACTCAGAAGTTGCGTGAGGTCGGGCAGTTGTCAGAACACCTGTTAAACATCAAGTAACAGCTGGCCCCACAATCTCACGTTAAAGGTTCAAACTCTTACGTTAAAGTGTTTAACTTAAAAAAATAATTGGATCCTGTTCCTTTAAAGCATGTTATACAGCACAGTGCTTGTGCTGTGTCATTTGGCCCTTTCTGTCACCTAAAAAATCTGGCTGAACCTGCCTGGTTCTGTCCTCCCCCTGTAAACTGACCACAGTATAAAAACATTTTTTTTTTTAATAATTAATCATTTTAGGGTGTTTTACACCTGAGGTATTTTCTTGAGGCTTGCTGCTTTTTTCAAGTAAACCAGAAAAGGTGTATCTGAAAAAATGTGGCAATAGGCCTCTAAGCGGTTCTCAGGAAGAGGTTTTTCTAGTGGGGTGATGTACCAAGTTCAATGGCAGATAGTAGGCAGGTGTCATTGGAAGACACAGAGTTGCAATTGACATTAGTAGTACCGCTCACCTGTCTATTTGTGCAAAGGGTAAATACAACAATAAGTGAACAGGTGAAAAATGTGAACATAATAGAATGTTTTAGAGCCATATTTTCTATTTGTCTTCACATAATCCCAGTTCTAGTCAACATTCAAGAAATCTGTATTTTTATTATTGAGTTTGTAAAGTAGGACATGACAAGGTCCTGAAAATTAAAGGTTCCTTTAAATCATAGCATTTACAGGTTTGGTCCCCATTGATAATGGATTTTTCTCTGCCTTCTGTACTAGTTCTCCCTAAACCTTTTTTACCCCAAACTTGTTACTCCATAGGGCTCGTCTGAAGCATAATGGGAAACAGATTTGCTTGGACCCCAAGATTAAATGGATCCAGGAGTACCTGGAGAAAGCTTTGAACAAGTAAGCAGGAGACAACAGATGTACAGCTTCCACCTCGGCATGAAATGTGTTAAGACACATCATCCATGGGCACCTACACACCTGTAACCCAGAATCTTGTAATGTATCTTGTGCTGAGCCTTATTACCCTCATGCTACCAAGGGCCTGGGGGTACTCCTTCACATTGCCGGGACATCCTTAATAAGCAGAAACTGACATAGTCTGAGTCCTAGAGGTGCCTTCAAAGCCAATCAAAACCATAGGTGAAACCCATTCAGCTTTACATTGCAAGGTTCAGACATTTATGCTGTGAGTTTAATGTAAAATTTAGGAATTTGGAAGGATAGACATTATCAAAAGTTAAAAATGTAATTCAAGCTCTGCACCTTCCAAATTCCATACATTCATCATTCTTGCCCATGCTTTTTCTGCCTCCACATATAAATATATTCTTACATATATATATATATATATATAAATATATTTAATATAGCCTTCGCTACTTATTGGACTGTGATGGAGGGAGGTTGGGATATGCCTTGCACTTACTGAAATATTATCTTTTCTAGGGAAAGGGTCACAGGTTTCATTAAAAATAGATTAGGGCCCGGCGTTTGTGTAGGTGAAGTGTGGGCAGATAACCAGCTTTCCTGGAAAAACTAAAACTTTACCTTTTCATGGGTGCTATTGTTTGGTACAGCAAGCACATGGTACTGTCAAGATAGGCATAGATATACAGGCATACCCCGCTTTAAGTACACTCACTTACATACACTCGCGAGTAAGGACATACCCCCGAGTGTATGTAAAGTGCCTCACAAGTACTGTACAGACATTTTGCAGCCGCAGTAGAAGGAGCTGAAGCTCTGAGAGCATAGCCCGCCCTGTTCCAGTGTGCCCCTGACACCCCCACTACAGCCCCATGAGACCTCAACTACAGCTCCTGACACCCCCACTACAGCCCCTGACCCCCCACTACACCCTAGAAGTGAAAAAAGGTATTATTTCACTTTAAGTACATTTTCGTTTTACATACATGCTCTGGTCCCATTGTGTACTTAAAAGTGGGGTATGCCTGTATATGACTTTTTTATTATGAATAAACCTAAAGCCTTAAAAACAATATGTTAACACTGTTTAATATGTAGTTTCAGAAAGCAAACCTTTTTTTGCTACTTTTTCAAAGTGAAAGTGGTTTTTCAGCTGCCTCCATGTTTAATTTTGAGGTTCACAGAAATGCACTCACCATCTGTTCCCACTCTCCACAGCTTGCACAAAGAAAACCCCTTTCCAGCTGCCTCCGGGGGTTTTGTGAATATTTTTTTAACCTGCATCAAAACATTGGGTTTGTTTTTATGCCAAAACCTAAAAGGCAAGTGCCATAATACAAACATAGGAAGACATACCATTGCTTTGTAGTCACTGAAGTGTTCTGTTAACAGACAGGAAAGGCCAGCTCAACAATTGGAGATGTCTAAGTGTAACATCTCTCACAGCACTTCCATTCTCTGTCATTTCTCTCAAACTATATTATTATTACAAAACAAGATGCAGCAGTAGATGATGAGATGTACTTTTGAATTAAAGGATCAGTCCATCCAAAAGTATTGTTTTAGTTCTAGATAGAACCTGGAGGTTGAAGTAGCTCCTAGCGTTTTTTTATGTCATAGTTTCCAACTCTGTTCCTGTCCACCTGGTAATTTTGGTTGTTTCCCACGTGTTCCTGCATCTTCTATTACATATTTCATAATGTAAAATAAAAAGTCCAACAAGGAGAGTGAGGTCCCCTTGAAATTGACAAAGCAGGTGTGCAGACTCTGTAGTGAAGTGCAATTCAACAATACAGTCCTCAAGACATTAGAAATTGTCTGGTTGATTAACTGAAATGCCTGTTTCAGGCAGACTGACCCTTTATCTTGAGCTAAATGTTTAAATGTGTAATTATGGAATTCATTTATGCATTGCATATAATTGGCATAGGGCATGCCTTGATAACGATATGAAACAGGACTAATGCCGCGAACACACGACCGTTTTTCATGACAAGAAAAATGCAATTTTTTAGATTGGTCGTGAAAAACGGTCGTGTGTATGCTCCATGGCATTTTTCTCGACGAGAAAACTGCCCAAAAAAAAATAGAACTTGCTCTATGTACGCATTTACGAGGGGAAAAAAACACGCATGCTCAGAATCAAGTATGAGACGGGAGCGCTCATTCTGGTAAAACTAGCGTTCAGAATGGAGATAGCACTTTCGTCACGCTGTAACGGACTGAAGAGCATGAGGCTGAAAAGCGCGAATCGTCTCTCACCAAACTTTACTAACACGAGGATCAGCAAATCCAGCCTAAAGGGTGGCGCCATTTGAATGGAACTTCCCCTTTATAGTGCCGTTGTACGTGTTGTACGTCACTGCGCTTTGCTCAAGCGTTTTTTTTTTCATGAACGTGTGTATGCAAGGCAGGCTTGAGAGGAATCACAACAAGAAAAACGTTGTTTTTTTGCATGACATGACATGAGGTCGTGTGTATGCGGCATAAGATTCAATATTTTCTTGATTTCTTCAAAAATGCCCGCCATGGTACATTTCTGATATAGAGAAACATAATCTTAACATCCAACTTCTTATTGCTTCTAAATTAAAAAGGTAGTGTTATCAGATTACTTTTCACAGGTCTGGTAAAAATCAAGACTAACAAAGCAATGTAAAGGCTGAGCGTTATTGGAAAATCCATAACAGTTGAATGCTACACCTTGGAGCATTCTGAACAAAGAAAGATTATTTCTCATTGGTTGTTGTGAGTACCTATAGTTTGCACATTTCTTTTTGCCTTATTAAATAAACTGAAACATTTGAGAGGTCCTAGGGAGGGCCTGTTTAACACAGATCCCGACAATGCTGATAGAATCAGAAATGTTTTTTTCTAGAAATATAAGAAGAAAACATAACTCTGTCTCATCTTACAGTTGAAAGGAATTCTTAGTGCAGAGGATATGCTCTATGGAGCATCTTTGCTTTTAGGGGAGGATCCTGTGATATTGCTGTATTACAGAAACCACAGGAGCTATGAGTGAGCATAGATAGCATAGATAGTAAAACATCTTCCACATAACTTTACTCTCTTTAGAGAAACTCCCCCCCCCCCCAAAAATAAAAATAAAAATATGCCCTATACACACACAAATACACAACACCGATGAACACTAGTGGACTTTCTAATAAGGCAAAGATTGATGCACAACATGTTTAAACATTAAGCAATCAATCAGAATTCTTCATTCATTGATGTACTGTATATACTCTCTGGACTTTTTTGAGATCCTAATGGTTTTTCTTGATCATTTTTCTTGCACTGCCTCATTAACTAACTCCACATAGCACTTGTATTTTAGAAAGAAAAAGAAAAAAGCTGACTACAATCACACAAGTGTCTCTTGAGCTTTAAAAAATTACTTATGCAACTTTAGACTTTAGGTAACTAAAGCCGTGTACACAAGCTGCTGGGCAAAAAAAATATTTACCCCTTGACAGAGGGATCTTGCTTTGGTGCCTGGTACCACAGAAACATTTTGATTCTTATCTAATATTTCTGAAATCTCAGGTATTGGATATCACCATGTAAAACAAAATATATAATTAATTAGTGATAGTGATTTATTTTAATAGGCATACAGTACTTCTAAGATGAACCATTTTATTTATTTTTTGCTTTATCTTAAAGCTGATCTCCAGCTTTTAGCGAAGTTCAAATAGTTTGTTTGGACCAAGCCGGTCTCAACAAACTATTGCCTTCACTGATGCCCTGTACACACGATCGGTTTTACCGATGAAAACAGTCCGATGGACTTTTTCATCGGACAAACCGATCGTGTATGGGCCCCATCAGTCTTTATTCCATCGGTGTTTAAAAATAGAACATGTTTTAAATTTATCCGATGGTTAAAAAACCGATAGCAAATTACTATCGTCTGTGGGGAACTCCATCGGTAAAAAACCCACACATGCTCAGAATCAAGTCGACGCATGCTCAGAAGCATTGAACTTCACTTTTCTCGGCTCATCGGAGTGTTTTACGTCACCGCGTTTGGAACGGTCGGTTTTTTGACTGATGGTGTGTAGGCAAGACTGATGGAAGTCAGCTTCATCGGTTTTCCGATGGAAAAATCGATCAGTTTAAAAACCATAGGAAATCCGATCGTGTGTACAGGGCTTAAACAAACTATACATTACAAATTCTTCGCTCATTTACACTATGGGACTCATTTTCACTTCAAATACATAATCAGGTCCAAGCCAAATTGTTGTTTTCATTTCTGGTGAACCTAATTGTTTTTTTTAATATAAATATGTACTAAGGTAATATGTTCTTAAAAAATAGACCACCAGTGTGTGTACTGCTCTCCTGTAATACATCAGACAGCTTCATGGGATATTTTACCCTTATTTTACCCTTACTCACTCACTAATCTAAGCCAAAAGTGACATGGTCCTTTTAAACTTACAGTACCTCCCAAAAGTAATTTTGTTGTATAGCAAATACAAGGATTTCTGCACCCCCCCCCTTAAAGTCCTCTCTACCCAAGCTGCTGTATAAATATCTGAATGATATTAAAAACCTTTATATGCAACATACAGCACTGCCTGTTGTATATAAAATAATTTTGTTTTATGTCTAATCTGGCACATGTGGTTGTCATAAAAGAGGATCGAGTTCACATAAGAAAAGCTTGTCGTTTTCTTGTGTGGAGGAAATCTGTAACTAACACCTGCATACAGCCTGGTAAAGGGTTTGCGTTGTAACTCTGTTTAACAGACCAACATAAAAAGAGGTCAGCAGTAATGAAGCAAAAACATCTGGTTAGATTGCCTCAGCCCAGGCACAACCCTAGCTACTCCCTTTACCCTCCTGCCCTCCAAATTAATATATTCTGAGGAGTCCTGTGGAATCATACAGCTATTATCACACACTGAGTGCCCGGGCTGTTTTTTGTCTCTCCTCTGCCCCCTGACCTCACTACAGGATATGGTGGCTCCTGTGTGCAAGGCCTTGCTTTAATTACAGACACTCAAAGAGGTGCATAAATTAGCTGCCCCAGCAGTGCTTCTGAGGTTTGCCTGCCAGGAACCAGAATACTTGTGACCTTATAACACATTAATTGCCAAGTAATGTGTGGTTAGACATGCTGGCAGTAACAGTAAGAGGCTAGATCCAAACCCACAAAATCATCTATTATAGTGAGCTAGATGTTCCTAAACTATACTCCAGTTCAGAGTAGTTGTTGCTTTATTCACCTCATAATTTAATTCTTTTTCTTTTTCTTTTGACATGGTTTTAGTTGAGCGTGATTAATATGGGCTAAAATAGAGCTTATATTAAACATAATATTAGGCATTACACTATGGAGCAAGCATCTATAACAGATGTTTTATTACAATCATATATCTTATATTTTTGTTTTGAGACATCCCCATTTATTTTGCAGCAGTGGAAATAACAGAATACTCACTGGAAGGCATGTCTGACATGCTTTCTACAAATGACTATGATTTTAGACCTTATTATTAGCATGCAAAATCCAAAATCACTTTTTTATTATTTGCCTATCTCTGCCTCACACGTTTGCTGATCTGTGGAATAGTTCTTTATACTCTCTAAAAGAAAGTATATGGCTGAAGTTACTTGTACTGTGAAGAATTTATAAATACATTATACAACTTACAATAGCAAAAAATTATATAATGGGGGTGAGTTATCAAATATTTTTTATTTTTTTTCACTTGACCTGTGAATTCATCTCTAAAGAAAAATACAGGAGCACATGGCACATTCACAGGACTAAAGGGTCAATTAACTAAACTGCAGGAGCTATTTTAAAGTGGAACTAAACTTTATCTGAGCACCACAACCTGAAAACGCTATGTAATTCATTGTTTTTATTCAAAGCAAACTCAGCTATCCATCCATTGTCTTCCTGCTTAATTTTGTTGAGAAACCACTTTGAAAAACACAGCCCTAGCATTTCTAGCCTTGGCAATCTTGAGGAAGTGCAGAGGATTGCTTAGCTGAGAAAATCTATGACTTAACATACAATATTATCTATGCATTAAAACTTTTATCAAGGTGAAAAAAATTGTCTTTAAAACTAAAAAATAAGACATGGACAAAAAATAAATAAAAATACTGTGCACATTATGCTTTATTGAATTGACCCTAAAGTGAAAAAAAATATATATACATTTTAGTAACTCTCCCTTTATGCCTTTTATCCCCTGAAAGGCATGTGTTGCGTATTTGAGGTTGGGAGTAATATACAGTATATGAACAATGCTGTTTTAAAGTTCTGCGCATGTTATTCATTTTAACATGGAAAGAATGTAAATTCATGTAAACCAAAACCTGAAATGTTTTGTAAACTTCCATCGGCAATTAGTGTGATCGGAACAAGAAATTCATCAGCTGTTTGTATGTTGGCCAGTACTGTTCCAGAAACATAGCAATTCCTTTATATCTCTGTGAACTCAGCACGTCTATACAGTTCAGAGTAGGAGGCGC
Source organism: Rana muscosa (assembly GCA_029206835.1). NCBI lineage: Eukaryota > Metazoa > Chordata > Amphibia > Anura > Ranidae > Rana > Rana muscosa. The sequence continues at coordinate 13,359,799 of CM055123.1, read as the reverse complement.
ATTTCACACTGTAATAGATGATTGGGGAAACACAGTCTAAACAATATGACATCCACTGTATTTTATTGAAGGAATGCTCATTTTATGTATCATATATCCTACAGTCACAATGAAAGTTGTGCTTTAACTCTGAAACTGCTGACTAGAGCAGTGAGTGGACCCAACAAAACTTTTTTTTTCTTTTGTAAATAGCTATAATCTTTTAATCAGAGTATTCAACCAATGTTATATAATATGTTATATATTTTTGTATTTGTATAAAACTGAAGAAAACCACATTATTCTTTTTTGATACTTTATGTCTGTAATAAAATGCTATTTTTTATTTTTACTCCTGCCTCATGCTTTTTAAATGACATCTGCCTTTTAACCTTAAAACTTCCTTTTCTTTCATTAGCGTTAATGTTGTCTCAGTCTTTTCTCTCCAGGCTTCTATGCTTATTTAACAGAAAAAAAAAAAAGAACTTAGCTTTACTAATTCACACACATATATGCTATGACCTTAGCTAATTCATAGAAATGTTTTTGAAATGTTTTTCATGGTACTTTTTTAAAAGGCATTTTACTGACTTTAATAAAAGATATACTATTGTTTTTCTAAAGTATGCAAATTACAACCAAATGGTCTGTTTCTTTTTCAGTGGTGAAGGGTTAGAACCACTGTAACATTTGTACTACTTTCTGTACCCCCATTAAGAAATATCCTGTCACTTCTGGTATGCTCAACAGGGCAGAAAGTAAGGAAAGTCTCTCCATTAAAGAGAAACAAGATAAATGGACATAATAGATGGGACTTTCAAGGTAGCAATATATTACCAGTGGACATATTTCCTAAAAATGGACCTTCTTATGTTTAAAGACAAAAACATACTGTATATAGCTTGTGTGGTCCAGTACGAAGTTAAACAAACTCTGGGCTCAAATCTCATAAATCACCAGATTGGAAAACATATCTCAAGATGTCACATGTTTTCATGTTATTACACATATGAATATTACAGAATGTTAACATGATGCTAGCAGCTATAGTGTGAGATAACACGAGCCATAACTCCTTAATGCCTTTTGTTGAAAGGAGCTTGACTTCTTCAGGTGTACGAGGTAGGTAATAAGTCTAAAACATATAAAAAAGATATAAAATACAGGCATAGATACATATCTGCATAAATCTACTGTCACATTCTCTGATTAAACTTATAAAATCAATCATGTCTAACCAGTGATCCCATATGTATGGAAGAATCTCCCAACCAGGAAAGACCATTGCTCCAGACTTTGCCATTGCTCATTTCCTCTGTCTGCACATTGCCCATAGGGCAGGTCATCTCTATAATACACCAGTCATGCTTTGTGGAGATAGTCAGCCTTTTTCTCCAATTATGTACTACTACATACGTAGCTATATGATTTAATCTCTTGAGTATCAAAATGTTCTGGGCAGTGAGGAAGTTTTAAATATATATAATACTGGATAGATGAGAAATTCTTCCTATATTCTGACTGGTAAATTATATCAGCAGGATGTGGTAGTGTGACTCCCATTACCCTCGACAGATTTCTCCTGGTCTTTAGTGATTGGGATGTACTTATACCATACATATGGGATCACTGGTAAACATGACTGCTTTGTAACTGTTAGATAATGCAAAAGTAGATTTATGTGGATATGTATCTATGCCTGTACCTTATACTTATTTATATATGTTTCAAACTGATGACCTTCCTCATATTTCTGAAGAAATTGAGCTCCTTTCAATGAAACGCGTAGGGTTATGGCTCATAGAATTATTCACCATGGTTGCTATGCATCGTTTTAACATTTTGTAATAATGATAGATGTAATAACATGAAAATATGTGACATCATGAAAAATGCTTTCCAATAAGGGGATATATCATGTGACGTGAGCCTGGAGTCGTAGGGTGTCTTTTATCTCTGCTTCAGATCAGATAAGGTATATGTATGTTTTCTTACCTATTGTCTATAATCAAAGGATGGATTTAAAGAAATGGTCCACTGTTTATGTTTTGGTGCCTTCTTTTATATCTATGTATCTTGCAATTTTCTGGGAGGAATGATGGTACCTGCATATTGATGCCATTTAAATCTCCATTGGAGCTGAACTATGAAAGCTGTGCCCAAAAAAGGCAAGCATAGAGTAAAGGATTAGTCACTAGCATTGTTTATGGTGTTCCTACAGCAGACCTTGCTCTAAAACTGACTCTGTATACCATCAGTGCCTTAATATTACACCAAAGATTTACAACTATCACATACCCTCACATACTAGGAACTGTACTGCCATTTTTCTGGAGGAATTCCAGGCCGAAGGTACAGTGTACCTCCTAGGCACAATTAACATTTCAACAATTTCCATATCTTAGAGAAAATCTCAAACTTTGTGGGTTCAGTTCCATGTCTCTGTTATAGCTATACTGTATATGCTATATAGCTATAGCATGCCTATGTGGCCATTGGGGCCATTTGGTGAGGCACACAGTATTAAAATCCTGACAGAGGGTTCAGCCTGTTCCACTCAATTCACCACTACAAAATGGTTGTTATCATTTGCTGTATAATCCTGTATAATAATTTGCTGCCTATACATACACATAACATACAAAGATGAGAAAATTGTTGGAATGATGTGCAATCAGTTTCCTGGACTAAGGACTGCATCCAAATAAAGTCAGAAAAAAAAATGGATTATGCATGCAAAATACATAATTTTAATGACATAAATAAATCCAAAGTAACGTTTACAAATTTGAAATGATTGGGCTTTTTCATAGGATATTACACACACACGGTAATGATGGTATGCAATATAATCCCATAAATGGCAAGCATAGAAAATCACTGCCTCCCAAACAATTAAATAAATTGTTTTTATTATCAGTGAAAAAAAACAAACATATATTTTACTTATTGCACTCAAATATGCTAAACATTGGTTGATTGGTTTGGTTTACTATTCTTCCATTGTTTGCCGTGACTTGCTAAATAGACCTTTAGGGCACTTTCCCACTGGGGCGGGCTGGCGTCTGCGCTTTTAACCCCGCTAATGGCTGAAAAAGGGTTAAAAGTGCCGCTCCTACAGCGCCTCTAAGATGCTGATTGCAGGACTTTTTTGAGCGTCCTGCCAGCGCACGGCTCCAGTGTGAAAGCCATTAGGCTTTCACACTGGAGTGAGAGGAGAGGCTTTGCAGGCGCTATTTTTAGCGCTATAGCGCCTGTAGAGCACCTCAGTGTAAAAGTAGCCTTAAAGCGATGCCATTTGTCTAAAAGAATCCAAATAGAGGCTTTGTTCTCTGACATAGAGGAACTCCTATACTCAACTCTTTGGTGACTGGCATCCCCTACCTTCCCCCCATTACAGCACTGGAACCTTTGCTGTACATATCAGCATCTAAAACTTCTCAAAATGTCAGATGCCTGTCATTCTCTGGCCTCTACATCACTGCTGTGTTCTGTATTGATATAGGGGTTGGGGAATGGACCCAAAGAATGCAGGAGGGAACATAGGCATCTGCAACTCCAAAATTTTGGGAAATGCTGATGAGTATGATGGAGGTTGCAGTGATGGAATGGAATGAAGGCAGTAGACACAAACCACCAAGGAGGTTTGAATAAAAAAAAATGCTTGTTTATTGCAGGGAACCTCTATTCTTATTTTCTAGGTGAATGACAGGGTCACATTAAAGTGGAAATGTAGGCAAAGACTACTCTTTAATCCTATGGAAATTAATTAATACTCCAAGCTGTCATTGTACTAGCTTCATGTAATCTCTTGTACATCAGCCTTCAGACTGGTAGAAGAAAGGCAGATCTGCAAGACACATTGCAGAGTGGTGAGAATCTAACACATAGAGATTGGTGATTGGAGGAGAGCCCATACGTTTTTTTATTAGTACACTGCTATTCCTTCACTATCCAATCACAGCCTTGACCAAGCTGTACTGCTTTGACTGCAGTGAAGAAAATGGACATGAATAGTGCCTGGTAGGGATATCTGGATTTGAAAACCCGCTAAACAGAGCTAGAAAAAAATTAGCAGGTAAGACAGTTCACAGATCTGTTTTTCAACTGTGTATTAAGCAGTTTGCCTACACTTTCATTTGAATGTTGAACTCGGCACAAAATCGAGAAAACAACTTAACCCAATCACGTTTTAAACACTGTTACAAATTGTTATATTAATTATTATATGCATTAGCATCTTTTAAATATGAAGTTGTGGAGTATACAGAGTGCAGCTGCTAAGGACCACCTAATGACCATGTGACTGCTTCCACAAGTGCCATGCTTTAGGACATGCATCTTTATGTACAGTCCCCAAATTATTACATCCAGTGAAAGAGTTCTTTACGAACAGTGCAAAACGAAGTAAAGTGCTCAAATAAAATTATCTAGTTAAACATACTGTATGTTAGCGTAAAGTACCAATAATCTAATAATTGTGCCTAATTGAAACCGTCAAGTCAAAATTTCTTATATAAATTTCCACAATTTTTAGTCCCTAAACTACAGTGTGCCAAAAATAAAAACTGGGAATTTCAGATGGTAGCTTGTTCTGCCTTTAAAATACATTTAATTCACCTAAGGTTTATCATAAGAAGAATACAATTTTATATATAGGTATTTATAAACTCATATTTTTGCCATACTTTGACTAATGCTCTAATGCAATGCTCTATATTAGCACTTCTATTGAATTAACATCCTCACTTTACTCACTATTTGTAAAATAATATTTACAGAACAATTTAAAATGAATTATAAAATAAAATGTATAGTTGCACTTGGTGTCACTCCATCGTTTCACTAATAATCTAACACAATGCTCTGTGTTTCTGCTACTTGTAAATTAACAGCACAGTAGGCAATGGAAACACTGAAACACCATTACAGAAAACTGTATTTTGCCAGTTACTCACTGAACCACAGGCAGATTTACTGCCTGTCCTTTGATTGGGCCCCACAACCTGAAAGAATGAATGTCAGATGGGGTACTTTTAGCAAGTAAAAGTACCTCAGTAAGTGTCCTGGCTTACTCCATGGGAAGACTGACCTTCAGTTGATGATGTAAGTTACCTCTACCGACAATATCACTATGAAGCTCCGGTAATGTGGGCATTAGCATGTCTTTTACAAGTCCTGCTTCAGGTAAGTAATCACCGGACACCAATGAATGAGAGCACTCCTCTTACTGATATCAATGTAAAGGGTGCCATTTGCAAACTATAGTAGACACTAGTGTGAAAGGGGTAAGGGGGACAACACTGACAACTAATGTAAGGGGGTCTCTCTTCCACTGAACACTAATGTAAAGGGATTTACACTGACCACCATTATAATAGGGACATTGGTAGTGAGTGTTGAATTCTTTGTTATTATTGGTGCTTATATTTTAAATGTATTTCTTTGTTAGTTATAGAAATAAGTACATGAATAACAATATTTAAGTAAGGGGTATCATGTAATAGAATAAACAAGATAAGACCTGACATATACACAATACATAGTTTGGTATGTCAAAAGTTTCAAGCCATTGGTTCAATTGTTCACCTGGGTCTAATAGAAAAAAAATATTAGAGCCAACAGAAAAATTCATACTCCCTTAGGCCCCTTTCACACTGACACTTTTTTCAAAAAATCGTGCCCTGCAGTCTTCAGTGTGAAAGCCCGAAGTCTTTCACACTGAAGCAGTGCGCACTGTAGTCCTGCTAGCCGCATCTTTGCAGCGGTGAAGGAGCGGTGTGTTTACCGCTCCTTTACCGCTGCTGCCCATTGAAAGCAATGGGAAACCGCGGTAATACCGCCGGCCATGCGCCTCTGCAGAGGCGCATGGCCTGCAGTATTAACCCTTTTTCGGCTGCTAGCGGGGGTTAAAATCACAGAATATCGTGGTAAAAATAGAGTTGCCACCTCATCCCTTTAAACCCAAACACATATGAAACACACAGGTTCTGAGGCTAATTGAATGCAGATAAGGCACCAAGTGAGTTTAATTACCACCTTAATCGGCCACAGAACCTGTGTAATTAATGTGTTCGGTTTTAAAGGGATGAGGTGGCAACCCTAGGTAAAAATGACGGTATAGCGGCGCTAAAAATTGCGCCGCTATACCGCCAGCTCACCTCCCCGCCCCAGTGTGAAAGGGGCCTTATAGTGCGGTTTGTCAAGAGAAGGAAAACAAGAGTCTCTAGTTACAAATAAAAAACATTATAAAACAAAAAGCCTATATGCGGTAGAAACATTGAATAACAAATTGAAACCCCAATTCCAAAAAAGTTGGGATGCTGTGTAAAATCTACATAAAAACAGACTTCAATATTTTTGCAAATTTCAAAAACGTATACTGAGTTTATACTGAGGAAATGTACTATGAGTACATTTGGGTAACAGCGAGCTGGCACTGACAAGGAAAAGCTGAAAGAATATTTGGCAACTAATTAGGTTAATTGGCAACAGGTCAGTAACATGACAGGGCATTAAAAAAAAGCATTTTAGAGAGTTAGGCCCCATGCACACGAGACGCCGGTGCAAACTCTGCTGAACACACATTTTTAAAGGCTGAAACCGGCGTTTAAAAACGCCCGTTTTGCCGCGATTTTAGCGGCTTTTTTTCCGCGTTTGCGTCTATAAGCGTTTAGTTAAGAAACATCATAAGACCCTCCCTAAGCTCAAAAAACAGTATTATTTAACCATTTCAGCCATTTTGTGAGACCAGAGTGAGTAGCAGCAGCTGAGAGAGCAGCAGTGTACTTGTATTTAGCGTGTCACTTGCCACGTCACTTGCCACAAGCTGTGGATTGTCCACTTGCCACAAGTTGTGGATTGTCCACCTGGCCACGTCACCTGCCACAAGTTGTGAATTGTCCACTTGCCACGTCACCGGCCACGTCACCTGATCACGTCACTGGCCACGTCACCTGGCCACGTCACCTGCCACAAGTTGTGGATTGTCCACTTGCCACGTCACCTGGCCACGTCACCTGCCCACAAGTTGTGGATTGTCCACTTGCCACGTCACCTGGCCAAGTCACCTGCCACAAGTTGTGGATTGTCCACTGGCCACGTCACCTGGCCACGTCACCTGCCACAAGTTGTAGATTGTCCACTGGCCACGTTACCTGGCCACGTCACCTGGCCACGTCACCTGCCACAAGTTGTGGATTGTCCACTGGCCACGTCACCTGGCCACATCACATGGCCACGTTAACTGGCCACGTCACCTGCCACGTTAACTGGCCACGTCACCCGCCACAAGTTGTGGATTGTCCACTGGCCACGTCACCTGGCCACGTCACCTGCCACAAGTTGTAGATTGTCCACTGGCCATGTTACCTGGCCACGTCACCTGGCCACGTCACCTGCCACAAGTTGTAGATTGTCCACGTCACCTGGCCACGTCACCTGCCACAAGTTGTGGATTGTCCACTGGCCACGTCACCTGACCACATCACATGGCCACGTTAACTGGCCACGTCACCTGCCATGTTAACTGGCCACGTCACCCGCCACAAGTTGTGGATTGTCCACTGGCCACGTCACCTGGCCACGTCACCTGCCACAAGTTGTGGATTGTCCACTTGCCATGTCACCTGGCCACGTCACCTGCAACGTCACCTGCCACAAGTTGTGGATTGTCCACTGGCCACGTCACCTGGCCACATCACATGGCCACGTTAACTGGCCACGTCACCTGCCACGTTAACTGGCCACGTCACCTGCCACAAGTTGTGGATTGTCCACTGGCCACGTCACCTGGCCATGTCACCTGCCACAAGTTGTAGATTGTCCACGTCACCTGGCCACGTCACCTGCCACAAGTTGTGGATTGTCCACTGGCCACGTCACCTGACCACATCACATGGCCACGTTAACTGGCCACGTCACCTGCCATGTTAACTGGCCACGTCACCCGCCACAAGTTGTGGATTGTCCACTGGCCACGTCACCTGGCCACATCACATGGCCACGTTAACTGGCCACGTCACCTGCCACGTTAACTGGCCACGTCACCCGCCACAAGTTGTGGATTGTCCACTGGCCACGTCACCTGGCCATGTCACCTGCCACAAGTTGTGGATTGTCCACTTGCCATGTCACCTGGCCACATCACCTGGCCACAAGTTGTGGATTGTCCACTTGCCATGTCACCTGGCCACGTCATCTGCCACAAGTTGTTAATTGTTCACTTGCCACGTCACCTGCCACAAGTTGTGGATTGTTCACTTGCCACAAGTTGTGGATTGTCCACTTGCCACGTCACCTGCCACAAGTTGTGGATTGTCCACAATGCAATGCAAGCAATTACAGTTTTTTTATATATTTTAATGGTTTTTCATCATTTGCCCTCATTTTTGAGTTTTATAATGTAAAAAAATAGGTCACCTTTAAAAACGCTTATAAACGAAATAGCGGCAAAACACTGGAACCGCGTTTAGCCGCGTTTTGCGTCTGAAACGTGGAAAACTTTTGCGTCTGAACCCATTTTTTTGCTTCTGGAAAAACACGGTTAAACGCAACTGCTTAAAAACGGCTAAAAACGAGACTGTGCGCATGGACACATAGGATAACATTGAATGAGTTCAGGGGCAGTTGAAAAAAGCGTCCAACTACCTCTGAACACGCGTTTACCAGCGTCTCGTGTGCATGGGGCCTTAGAGTGTCTCAGAAGTAAAGTTGGGCAGAGGTTCACCAATCTGTGAAAAGCTGTGTCTAATAATTGTCAAACAATTTCAGAATAATGTCCCTCAATGTAAAATTTCAAAAGACTTTAAATATAACTTTATCAACAGTACAAATTCTGAGAATCTGGAGAAATCTCTGTGCACAAATGACAAGGTTGAAACACAATATTTAATGTGATGATCTTCGGGCCATCAGATGAAACTGCATTAAATCAGTCATGATTCTGTGATGTAAATCACTGCATGGGCTCAGGAATACTCTCAAAAATCACTGTCTGTAAAGACAGTTTCCTGACACAGCATGACAGCATATACGTATGGGTAGCATGGGTAGCAGTGGTGGTGCGTCCATGAACCTATGTATTGTCGCTGCCACTGCCGGCCACTATTCAGATGGCCGGCCCCCTGTTGAGCGCCGGCCATCTGAATAACAGCGGCTGGTTGGTTTTTGGAAGTGCCTATCAGAGCCAGTGGCTCTGATAGGCTTCCCGATTACAGCCTGAGGGCTGTAATCGGCTTCCAAATAGTTAACCAGAGGACGCACGGGGGGTGCGTTCGTTGGTTAACACTGACAGGCGTTTCAGCCAATCGGGTTCACCGATAACCTGATTGGCTGAAGTGACATAGAGGGCGGGAGAAGACATCGAGGACGGAAGAAGGACGGTGCTGACCCGAGGAAGGTAAGTGCAGGGCTGGGGGTACAAACTGGCTGTATTTGGGGACAAACTGGCTGCATTTGGGGACACACTGGCTGCATTTGGGGACACACTGGCTGCATTTGGGGACACACTGGCTGTATATGGGGACAAACTGGCTGCATTTGGGGACAAACTGGCTGCATTTGGGGACAAACTGGCTGCATTTGGGGTGAAACTGGCTGCATTTGGGGTGGGAACTGGCTGCATTTGGGGGGGGAACTGGCTGCATTTGGGGGGAACTGGCTGCATTTGGGGGGGAACTGGCTGAATTTGGGTACAAACTGGCTGTATTTGAGGGGACAAACTGGTGGCGTTTGGGCACAGTGGCTGCGTTTAATGGGCACAGTCAGTTGCCCATTAGTTTGTCTGCACCCCCCCCAAAAATTTTGAGCACCAGCCGCCACTGATGGGTAGGCTCCGCCCCCTGACCAAACTCTGGATCGGTAATACTATAAAAGTAGGTCTCCTCCCTGCCTGCAGTATTCTCTTTTTTTTCCTCACTGCTACAGCCGATTATGCTACTGCTGAAAGCAGAATTTTTATTTTCCCCTCACCTTGCCGGACGCTTCTGACCAAGCCACACAGGTTCAAGCCTCTCCTGTGACGAAGCTCCCTGCTGTACAGGCAGACATGAACGCCTATATGGGGGAGACCTCCCCTCTCAGGATCCAAGAAGATATACGGGTGAGGGCATCTGGTCTCTAGGGATTGCTCCTTTATCATGACGTCATGGGTGGACATTCATTGGACTTTCTGTTTGGACATGAAGCATGCACATGGTGCACAAATCCAAATTATTCAGTTACTGCTGCAACTATGTGGTTAAACTTGCATTTCTGAAGGGTTGTGGTAGTGTCTGCAATACTGCTAATGATGATAGCAGGTGTGCTGTGCTGTGCTGTGCTGAAGCCTTCCTATTAACTGAACAAGACTGGCCCTACAGTCTTGAATTATTTTCTGCAGGTATGCTGTTGGTTTGCATTTCTGAAAAGCATATATCACACATGCGAATCTTACTGGCTGTCCATAGTGCCACTCTGTTTACTAATGTTTCACAGGTTGAAGCCTGTGTCTGCAGTATTGCTAATGCTTGGACTGATAACAGGTGATATTGAGCCTTTTCCTATTAATGCAGGGCCTGGCCCTGCAGGCTGGGCTCATTGTGTATTGATGCTTGGTTGTGGTATGATCCTTGGCGGTACATGTGTCTAAGGTAGGTTTAACCTGCTAATTGTCAGATGACTATTAACTTGCGCTGCTTACCTGTGATTACACTAACTCTACAGTATGAATGACTGTTATGTGTTTATTTCTATGTGTAGCGGGTACTTACTTTCCTGGGTGCATTTTTTGAATCTAGCGGTGACATCAGTGCTATGTTCCCTGCGGCCCACCAGGTGGCGCTGTCACCGTGGCCGGAGGGACGAATCTCACTGTGTGTTGAGCCTCCTTTTTGTCCTCTCTCGGTAGTGGTATGGTGGGGCGGGGAGCCCGCCATGCTTGCTGGGAGAGGGGATAAAGGGGCCGGCCATCTTGGTCACGGGGCTTCGTCTCAAGCACCTTCAGCTTGCGGACATGGGTTCGTGCTAGTCCCCTAGGAGGCTTCGGCCTAGGGGACCACCGGAGATCGTGTTCCACCCCAGGCACCTTCAGCCCTGGGGTGAGGTACTTGCAAGAAGGTCCGGAGCTCAGTGCCCAACACTGAGTTCCGCGAGGGAAGGGTCCTAAGGCACTTCGGGGATGGAGGCCTGAATCTCAGTAAGACGCAATGGACTGGGGAGAGCTCCTCACTCGAAGACCCGGTGCAGCAGACTGCCGGTGACGGGTGAGTCTCTTGTCGGAGACCATCCAGAAGGATCCCCTTCACCTCGTGCGGAGACCATAGTTCACTCTTCCGGAGAAGAGTGGAGGAGCGAATTTGTGTCTGGGCCTATTCACACTCACACCTCCTTTTCTGTCCTAACTATCAAGGAAGTCCCTGTATGGTGTGTTCTAATAAAGGAGTGTTGGACTTTAATGGTGTGAGGCTCACTTCCTTGCGGACGAAGTTCACGGTGACTCTTGGAGGGAGGATCCGGGTGCGCAACACAGACCCGAAGGTAAATGAGACATTGCTAATACCACAGGTATTCCCACGTGGTGGAAGCTAGGCGTAGCCCACCCGCTCTCTCTCTCTCCACCCTACCAGATACCCCTAGACGAGAGACAGTGCGAGCCGCACGGAGAGAGGAGAGGGGCAGGCGCTACATATGCATTACATGCTGACCTTGGTGCTAAAATAAAAGTCAGGATCTGTTTAGTCACATTCCTTAGTACTCACCTGTTAGCAATATGTAATTGCTTGTGTTATTTTGGGTACCCCACAGAGAGATATGTGGTTTGTAGTGGTTACTACATCTGTAAACCAGTAGCAATCAGCCTTCCTAGAGACCAGCAACTTTAACAAAGGTGAGGGCAGGTAGATATATGCTATATCCTAAAAGAGTGCACATTATGGGCATAATGAGTGTAAATCTCTCCAGCCCTCAACACCAACACCAGTTAACCTGCTTCTGCAACAAGGGACAGATCCTCTTCAGCCCTGAAAAAAACACTACGTAGTTAACTGCCAGAAGGGGCAGATCAAGAAGTCTCTACAGTAATCATAGTGGTCTGGGGGTAACTGGTGTGTTGGCCAAAATGCAAAACAAAGATCCAGGCCAGAGGCAGTGACAAATGGGCAGAGACTGAGAAGGCCTACAGTCACTAATGGTTCCATACCAAGCCTAATCAAACAACTGTGTTTATTTAAAGGCAACCTCTACCTCAGAACTTGCTTCTGGGAAATTGCTATGGCAAGTTGGCATATCAGAAGCAAAAGGTGGATACTTTAACCCCGTCCAATCTGACTGTGTGGAGCTCAGGTACTAAGCTATTCAAACAAAGTCATCTAAAGGGTACCTCTGCCTCAAAAGCAAAAAAAGCTGCATCAGATTAACCAAGGGTGCCATTCTTCCAACAGAAGAAACAATATCCTTTGCAGAGACCCTGGGACAGCAAATAGATCTGGAGATGAAGAAGGTTCATACTACTATTAAAACACTACTGTGTTTTGTGACCTGCGATTGAGCTCACTTCGGTAGCCAGACTGTCAGGACCCCAGACAGGATGAAAGAAGAGCTCTGGTCAGTGCTAAACTCTCTATGATGTCGAATCCTAGATTGAAAATTGGAGTAGCCAATGATGCAGTTCAGCCACTGTGGATACAAGACTGTATGCTGTTTCTCCAGTAATCATAGTGGACAGTGAACCCTTATGGCACACCCCACAAGTAAACACATGCCGCTTTAACCACTTTAACCCCGGGCTTTTTTTACCACCTCAATACCGGGCCTATTCTGGCACTTCTCTCCTACATGTACAAATCATCATTCTTTTGCTAGAAAATTACTCAGAACCACCAAACATTATATATGTTTTTTTAGCAGACACCCTAGGGAATAAAATGACGGTCATTGCAACTTTTTTTCTTGCACGGTATTTGCGCAATAATTTTTCAAACGCCTTTTTTTTTAAAAAAAAAAGGGTTTCATGAATTAAAAAATAACAAAACAGTAAAGTTAGCCCAATTTTTGGGGAAAATATGAAAGATGATGTCACGCTTTAAAATTGCACACACTCATGGAATGGCGCCAAACTTCGGTACTTAATCTCCATAGGCGACGCTTTCATTTTTTTACAGGCTACCAGGTTAGAGTTACAGAGCACGCGGCGATACCTCACATATGTGGTTTGAACAGCATTTACATATGTGGGCGGGACTTACGTGTGCGTTCGCTTCTGATCGCGAGCTACCAGGGACAGGGGCGTTTTAATTTATTTATTTTTTTTATTATTATTTTTTTTATTTTACTTAATTTTTTTTTATTTATTTTTTTTACACTTTATTTTACTTTTTTTTTTTATCACTTTTATTCCTATTACGAGGAATGTAAACATCCCTTGTAATAGGAATGTGTGTGACAGGTCCTCTTTATTGAGATAAGACCCCACATCTCTCCTCCAGGCTGGAAAGCATGAGATCGTGAACATTTTTTCACTGATCTCATACTTACTAGCCGCAATGACGGCTTTGTTTACATCTGAGGACCCGGGCGTGATGTCATCACATCGCGACCGGGCCTCCGACGGTCATAGAGATCTGGTCACCAGTCATCTGTATGCTCGTCACTTGACCTACCACCGGCGCCGGATGATTCTCTCCGGGTCCCCGATGGCACGGGAGAGCCCGGAGAAGCACTGGACACCCCCCCACCCGCCGCCTATAAGAACGATCAAGCGGCGGAACCGCCGCTATGATCATTCTTATTGTGCACAGAATCGCCGGCACAACAAAAGGATATCTGAATGATGCCTCTAGCTGCAGGCATCATTCAGATATCCCCCTACAAAGCCGAGGATGTCATATGACGTCCACCCAGGATGGGAGATCCCAGCTGTGGACGTCATTTGACTATGGCTGGGTAGGGAAGTGGTTAAGTCAGAGGGGTGACTGTTCAAGTCGGATCTGGTGATATCTTGAAGGAGGATTAATCCCTTATGTTAATTGCCAATGACCAGAGGATAGCCAAAAGGCAAAGTAACAAAGAGTGAATGACAGGTTAAACCTGGGAGAACTAGAGAGGAGAATAAAGAATCAATAATCATCTTTATTTGCCTAAACCCAAGCCGCCCAGTAGGGGCAGTTACCTGTAAATTTGAGCTTAGGATCCGTGGGTCCTGTGCATTAAGGAAGCCGATTGAATTTTCATTCCTCTCTACCAATTCATTGCATTCCCTCCAGGATGCATTAGAGCACAAGGGTTGTGATTACAGGGTCATTAGTCAAAAGTAAGACTTGAATAACAAGTAGAAGGATGAGGATCCAAAATTGCATAGGCCATCATTGTAATTAATCTCTCCAGCTGTCGGTAAAGCTTGACCTCCACAAATCATACCCCATGATTTCCAAGGAGTATCTTTCATAGCGGTGCGACTCCAAGTCACAGCGACTTCAAAGTAGACCCTACACTACTTTTGATCCCACTGTGATCTAACTTGGGGCCATGGACATCAAGAATACACAGGCATTGATTCAAGTCGCATAGAAATCGCAGTAAAACTGCATGATTTTTAGGTCGCAATAGTAGAAACCTAGGCTAAGACTGTAGATGGTCTTTTAGACCTAGCAAGTTGCATAATCAAATGGTTGCGTAGTGGGTGAGGTTGAGGACAGACACAAGTCGATCAAGTCCAACCTATGTGTGTGATTATATGTTGGTATTACCTTGTATATCCTGTAGGTTGTAGTCATTCACAAGTGTGTGTGTGTACTGTATACACACTTCGAGATACCTTTGTTTCGCCGTTTAGAGTTCACTACGAGTTCATTTGGCAGGCTGTGACCTTTCAACAAACTCCGGGCATTTCCCGGGATATTGGGTCCACTAGGGGCCGACTTGCGGGAGCAAGGACTTCTGGTGAGCCTTGTTTGGGCAACAGACTGGCGCAATGACTTCCAGGTTCTGGGGAAAAAAGTCCTAGTACCGACTCTGATCGAGTCGGGAGGAGCCATCATCTAGAGACCAATTAGTCTCATTACAACAATGACCTATCGGGAAGCAGTTCTGAATCTTTGAAAAAATACAATAAAGTTACCCTCAGAGAGAGAGAGAGAGAGAGAGAGAGAGAGCAACAGTATAAGTATCTCACTTGAACAAATAGCTCTTTCCCATTGGTTGCATCCCACGGCCGCAGGAGGGGTAAAGTAGCCTGTAGTAACCCATGTAGTCCGAGGGGCCCAAGGGAAGGTTGACAACTGTATTAACTGTTTTTTGTAGTAAGGAAAGACTTCCATCCTGCACCAGGAACAGTGACTCCACAGAGGAGAAAACTCCCCTTTTGGGGAGGTAGCTAAGCTAACTAATCTTTCAGCGTATCAGTTATTAATATGTAAAACAGATGATGCAGCACTAATAAAGTCCATATACATATAAAACACTGTCCGTGAGGTACTTCAGTGCTCATATATTGTGGACATGCAAGTGATTCCGTGGGTGCGATAAACCTCCACCAATGGTAAACAATGGCCGCTCACCTCCATATAGTGGACCCTTTAATTATGGAGGGTCACATAAGCATTCACCTGCGGACACTTGTAAGGATCCAAATGCAATCCTGAGCCGAAAGAGAAGCTATACCAATGAACAGTTCATTCCATATGCCATACGATCATGAAATAATAAAGGGCAGGTACATAGTGCTCTCCACCATGAACAATCAAAATTTATTAAAAATGGTTTAAAAACATATGTATCAGCTATTAGGCATACCAATCATCACAAGTTGTTACTCGTCGGGTATTCATGCCCATGGAGGACAAGGTGTCCAAAAGTCAGAGTTGCAGTGGTCGCAGATTTTCCAAAACGCAACAAAAAGAGCCTCAACTATGCTGAAAAGACTCGGCAAAATGGGGAAGGCCTATCTTCACTGTCAAGAAGGAATGCAAAAATAGTCAACTTCTGTCAGAGGTATCTCCCAGTCAGGTCTACCAGCACGGTTAGGGTTTTCTAGAACTTACGGCCAGACTGCGTAAGATACAAAAGCCGTTGGATGACAAGGGACAGTCTCCAAACCAAAAAGTCGGTCAAGGGATCGGCAACAAGTAAGGCTATCAAGATATTGGTCTGACAGTAACCTGGGTGGCTTCCCAGAGGTGGAAGCAGAGAAACTAATGACAGCCAACTGGGTCGGCAGATTAGCCAATATGTATATTCAACAAACCTAATAGTCTCCAGGATCCTTATCCAGATTCGCAGCCGTTCGGTGGTGATAACAATAATTGTCCTGTGGCTTTCAGGCCATAATATCCGCGGGTACAGTCTCAGATCCGAGAACCTCCTATTCTCCTTCCTGAGATCCAACACCTCCTACAGCGTGGCCAATGGTATCTTCCAAATTCTAGACATGTGCAATTAGTTTCGTTTCGTTTCTAATTAGTTTTTAACAAATTTTGAAAAATTCGTAATTCTGAAATTTACAAATTTTTCAATTTTCGTATTTCCGAAATTTCGAATTTCGTAAATTCGGAATTTCGAAATTCCGAATTTCCTATTTTTTTGTTTTTTGTTTTTTTTTGCTTTTTTCGGAAAAGCAAAAAAACGAATTTCGGAAATTCAACTTTCCAAATTTCCCATTTTCGAATCTCGAATTTTTGAAATTTCCGAATTTCGAAAATTCGAAATTTCCAAATTTTCAAATTTTGCAAGTTGAATTTCCGAATTTTTTGAATTTCCGAAAAAAGCAAAAAAACGGGAAAATAATTTTTCAAATTTCCCGAATTTCTGAAATAAGCAAAAAAACAAAAAACGAAAAAAAATATTTCGGCAGTGCACATGTCTACCAAATTCATACAAGTTATATCAAGATGCTGGAGACCAAGAAGTGGAGGTCTCACATTTTTAGTGTCTGAAATCCCATGGAGGTCAGAGCACCTACGCCAGACTTCAAGTACATTTAGATACGAGAAAAACCTACAGAATTTAAAGGATGAAATTCTCTGTTCCTTGCTGTAAGGATTGAATTGTATACAAGTAAGCCTAGAGACGGCATTAACCACTTAACGACCGCTCACTGTATATGTACGTCGGCAGAATGGCACCGACAGGCACAATCACGTACAGTGTACGTGATTGCCTTTGTACAGTTGGGGGGTCCCAACGGTCGGTATTCGTTGGGGAGCGATCCGACATGAGGGGGCGGCCATTCGATTCCGGCCACCCCCCCGCGATCGCTCCCGGCGAATGGAAATGCTCCCTCTGCTGTGTAATGTTTACACAGGCAGAGGAAGCAGGAGGAAGTGATGTCATCTCTCATGCGGCGCTCACATATACCGAGCGCCGTACAAGAGAAAACACACAGGTCAGTACACTAACACTACACTGACACCAGGACACATAGGCACACAAATCGCCCCCCCAGGCCCCCCCAGATCACCCCCCAGCCCCCAGTCACAGTGTCACTGATTGCAGTGACCATTTATTTACTGATCACTGCAATCAGTGACATTTGTGACTGTAAAAGTGTCACTACATTTAGTTTTAGGTCCAGTGTAGCCCCCTAACCCCCCCTAATAAAGGTTTAACCCCCTTGATCGCCCCCCAGGTAATCCTTTCACCCCCTATCACCACTGTCGCTAAGCGATCATTTTTCTGATCGCTGTCTTAGCGTCGGTGATGCAGATCGGTAGCCAGTTATTTTTTTTAGGTTCGCCGCAGGTTTTTATAGCGTCAGGTACCCCCATAAATTATCGAATAAAAGTTTAACCCCCTTGATCGCCCCCCAGGTAACCCTTTCACCCCCTATCACCACTGTCGCTAAGTGATCGTTTTTCTGATCGCTGTCTTAGTGTCGGTGATGCAGATCGGTAGCCAGTAATTTTTTTTAGGTTCGCTGCAGGTTTTTATAGCGTCAGGTACCCCCATAAATGATCTAATAAAGATTTAACCCCCTTGATCGACCCCCAGGTAACCCTTTCACTCCCTATCACCACTGTCGCTAAGCGATAATTTTTCTGATCGCTGTCTTAGCGTCGGTGATGCAGATCGGTAGCCAGTAATTTTTTTTAGGTTTGCCACAAGTTTTTATAGCGTCAGGTACCCCCATATATTATCTAATAAAGGTTTTAACCCCCTGATTGCCCCTAGTTAACCCTTTCACCAGTGATCACCATATAAGTGTTACGGGTGACGCTGGTTAGTTAGTTTGCTTTTTATAGTGTCAGGGCACCCGCCGTATATATAACCCAATAAAGGTTTAACCCCCGGATCGCCCGGCGGGTGATATCAATTAGGTTTTAGCGTCAGAGAGGGTCTGCGTCACACCCCAGGCAGCGTCAGGTTAGTGCCAGTAACGCTAACACCCACGCGTGAAGCATACACCCCCCTTAGTGGTATAGTATCTGATCAGATCAATATCTGATCTGATCAGATCTATACTAGCGTCCCCAGCAGTTTAGGGTTCCCAAAAACGCAGTGTTAGCGGGATCAGCCCAGATACCTGCTAGCACCTGCGTTTTGCCCCTTCGTCCAGCCCAGGCCACCCAAGTGCAGTATCGATCGATCACTGTCACTTACAAAACACAACACACATAACTGCAGCGTTAGCAGAGACAGGCCTGATCCCTGCGACTCCAGTGCTGTAGGAGGTGATTTCACCACCACAGTTAAAAAAAAAAGCATATATGCCGAAGCATTGGGGCAGCAGGGGCGGAGGAGCGGAGGAGCGATTTTGCTCCTAATGCCGCGTACATACGGTCGAAATTCCGATGGAGGCTTGCCCGTGGAAAAGTCCGACCATGTGTGTGCGGCATAACTTTTTTGCGGGAGGATGCCCCCATGCTTCGGCATATATAAATGGTGCATGTATGCCCATCATTAGAAGTGGGTGGATGAAGGGCGGTATTCTAATGGTGGGCATACCCACCGATCAATCTCTTTTTTCGTTCAGCCAACTGGCTGCATGAAAAAAAAAGATTACAATACATGTCCAACAAGGACCAGCAACGTACTGGTATGTTGCTGGACTTTGAATGTTTATACCAGAATGATGCCTGTGGGTTTAGGTATCATCTTGGTATCATTCTTTTCAGCCAGCGGCCGGCTTTCATGTAAAAGCAATCCTAGTGGCTAATTAGCCTCTGGACTGCTTTTACAAGCAGTGGGAGGGAATGTCCCCCCCCCCGGATATAAAAAGCGCCATTGGGAAATTGGGAAAGCATTTTATCACACCGATCTTGGTGTGGTCAGATGCTTTGAGGGCAGAGGAAAGATCTAGGGTCCAATAGACCCCAGTTTTTTTCAAAAAAGAGTACCTGTCACTACCTATTGCTATCATAGGGGATATTTACATTCCCTGAGATAACAATAAAAATGATAAAAAAAAAAAAATATGGAAGGAACAATTTAAAAATAAAATAAAAAAGCAAAATTAATAATAAAAAAAAAAAAAAAAAGCAAAAAAAGCACCCCTGTCCTGCCCTGCTCTTGCCCAATGGCGAACACAAGCGTCGGTCTGGCGTCATATGTAAACAGCAATTGCACCATGCATGTGAGGTATCACTGCGAAGGTCAGATCGAGGGCAGTAATTTTAGCAGTAGACCTCCTCTGTAAATCTAACGGGGTAACCTGTAAAGGCTTTTAAAGGCTTTTAAAAATGTATGTAGTTTGTCGCCAATGCGCGTTTGTGCGAAATTTTAAAGCATGTCGTGTTTGATATCTATGTACTCGGCCTAAGATCATCTTTTTTATTTCATCAAACATTTGGGCAATATAGTGTGTTTTAGTGCATTAAAATTAAAAAAAGTGTATTTTTTCCCAAAAAAATGCGTTTGAAAAATCGCTGCGCAAATACTGTGTAGAAAAAAAAAATGCAACACCCACCATTTTAATCTGTAGGGCCTTTGCTTTAAAAATATATATAATGTTTGGGGGTTCAACATAATTTTCTTGCAAAAAAATATATGTTTTCATGTAAACAAAAAGTGTCAAAAAGGGCTTTGTCTTCAAGTGGTTAGAAGAGTGGATGTAAGCTTCCTAATGTTGTGTATAAAATGCCAGAAAAGTTCAAAACCCCCCCAAATGACCCCATTTTGGAAAGTAGACACCCCAAGCTATATACTGAGAGGCATGTCGAGTCCATGGAATATTTTATATGTTGACACAAGTTGCGGAAAAAATATTTTTTTTTTTTTTTTTGCACAAAGTTGTCACTAAATGATATATTGCTCAAACATGCCATGGGCATATGTGGAATTACACCCCGAAATACATTCTGCTGCTTCTCCTGAGTGCGGGGATACCACATGTGTGAGACTTTTTGGGAGCCTAGCCGCGTACGGGACCCCAAAAACCAAGCACCGCCTTCAGGCTTTCTAAGGGTGTAAATTTTTGATTTCACTTCTCACTGCCTATCACAGTTTCGGAGGCCATGGAATGCCCAGATGGCACAAAACCCCCCAAAATGACCCCATTTTGGAAAGTAGACACCCCAAGCTATTTGCTGAGAGGTATTGTGAGTATTTTGCAGATCTCGCTTTTTGTCACAAAGTTTTGAAAATTTAAAAATAAAATAAAAAAAATATCTTTACTTTCTTCATTTTCAAAAACAAATGAGAGCTGTAAAATACTCACCATGCCTCTCAGCAAATAGCTTGGGGTGTCTACTTTCCAAAATGGGGTCATTTGGGGGGGTTTTGTGCTATTTTGGCATTTTATGGCCTTCGAAACTGTTATAGGTAGTGAGGAGTGAAATCAAAAATTTGTGCCCTTAGAAATCCTGAAGGCGGTGCTTGGTTTTTGGGCTCCCGTACGCGGCTAGGCTCCTAAAAAGTCCCACACATGTGGTATTCCCGTACTCAGGAGAAGCAGCAAATGTATTTTGGGGTGTAATTCCACATATAACCATGGCATGTGTGAGCAATATATCATTTAGTGACAACTTTTTGTAATTTTTTATTTTTTTTTGTCATTATTCAATCACTTGGGACAAAAAAAAAATATTCAATGGGCTCAACAGGCCTCTCAGCAATTTCCTTGGGGTGTCTACTTTCTAAAATGGGGTCATTTGGGGGGGTTTGTGCTATTTTGGCATTTTATGGCCTTCAAAACTGTGATAGGTAGTGAGGAGTGAAATCAAAAATTTGCGCCCTTAGAAATCCTGAAGGCGGTGCTTGGTTTCCGGGGGCCCGTACGCGGCTAGGCTCCCAAAAAGTCCCACACATGTGGTATCCCCGTACTCAGGAGAAGCAGCAAAATGTATTTTGGGGTGCAATTCCACATATAACCATGGCATGTGTGAGCAATATATCATTTAGTGACAACTTTTTGTAATTTTTTATTTTTTTTTGTCATTATTCAATCACTTGAGACAAAAAAAAAAAATATTCAATGGGCTCAACATGCCTCTCAGCAATTTCCTTGGGATGTCTACTTTCCAAAATTGGGTCATTTGGTGGGGGGGGGGGGTGTTTGTACTGCCCTGCCATTTTAGCACCTCAAGAAATGAGATAGGCAGTCATAAACTAAAAGCTGTGTAAATTCCAGAAAATGTACCCTAGTTTGTAGACGCTATAACTTTTGCGCAAACCAATAAATATACGCTTATTGACATTTTTTTTACTGAAGACATGTGGCTGAATACATTTTGGCCTAAATGTATGACTAAAATTGAGTTTATTCGATTTTTCTTATAACAAAAAATAGAAAATATCATTTTTTTTCAAAATTTTCGGTCTATTTCCGTTTATATCGCAAAAAATAAAAATCGCAGAGGCAATCAAATACCATTAAAATAAATCTCTATTTGTGGGAAGAAAAGAACGCAAATTTTGTTTGGGTACAACATTGCATGTCCGCACAATTTACAGTTAAAGCAGCGCAGTGCAAAATTCTGAAATCACCTCTGGTCCTCTAGCTATCAAATGGTCCGGGGCTTAAGTGGTTAAAGAATACATGAAACTCAGTCGTGTCATCACTAGGATCCAGTAACGGTTGCATGTCTTGGCAACCAATTCTGATAGACCTGGGCAGATTATTCTTTCCCCCATGGGGTCTTCAAAATAGTGTAAGACACATTGTCTCACTCTCCATTCAGAGGGATAATACATCCTCAATATGGCCAGTAACACGGAATAAGTATTCTGTATGGCAAATAGGTCTAGAAGGATCTCAGACATCCAAGTGTCAAGCCATGAACTACCTTGTTGCTGAAATTGTCAGGCAAAATGGCTCGTCTCTTCCCCAACACTATATAAAAGGTTGGTATCTTTGCAACCTGGGTTAGAAAATCATGCTTCTGGCATATCCAAACTAAAGTGTTTAAAGTACCACAAACATTGAAAATAGATTCAAGGTTGAAGAGAGACATATAATTGGCCCTTCTTCAAGGAGCAAAACGATGGGCTCATCAGGCCTAACGACATCAGAAGACAAGCACTGTCCAACGAAGACAATCGCAGGGGTGCGGATCAAGTCAGTCAAAGGGCTTAAGGATGGCTAGGACAAATCTATCAGATAAGGGCAGAGACCGCTCTTCCAAACTGATTGCGCATCCATGGACGGAACTCCAAAGGAGTCCCTCGAGTTAATTTGTAAACTACGACCTGGTCTACATTCAACACGCTTGGGTTCCATGCTTGTGGACCCAGCAGTCTTAACTACAATACATCTCAGTCATTAGTGGAGATATATCTAATCCTCGACTTAAACACTTCAGTAGTACTCACACTTGTTGTCTGGTGATTTGGTACATCCCATACGTATATGCTGTCATGCTGTGTCAGGAAAGAGGAAAATGTTATACTTGCCTGACGGTAATTTTCCTTTCCTGATGCAAGCATGACAGCATATAGGTCCCCTCCGGGAAAAATAAATAAATGAATATGTAAAGAAAGGCTTCGCAGTGATGCTAAGTTACGAGAATACTGCAGGCAGGGAGGAGACCTACTTTTATAGTATAACCGGTCCTGAGTTTGGGCAGGGGGCGGAGCCTACCCATACGTATATGCTGTCATGCTTGCATCAGGAAAGGAAAATTACCATCAGGTAAGTATAAAATTTTCCTCTTTTCTGTGCCATCCAAAAATACAAGGTAAAGATCTATCATGCAAAGGAGAAGCCATATTTGAACATGATCCAGAAACACTGCCATCTTCTCTGAGCCAAAGCTCATTTGAAATGGTCTGTTGCAAAGTGGAAAACTCAGAAGAACAA
The DNA here is from genome assembly GCA_029206835.1 of Rana muscosa. Taxonomy (NCBI): domain Eukaryota; kingdom Metazoa; phylum Chordata; class Amphibia; order Anura; family Ranidae; genus Rana; species Rana muscosa. The sequence continues at coordinate 13,336,614 of CM055123.1, read as the reverse complement.
AAATGTTACCTTCTGTTTGGTAACCCAGGGGTTGTTATTAGCAATCAGTTTAAAAGCCTGCAACTCTGCTGGTATGAGGGTTCATTGGTGCATATAGGAAGCTTGCACATCTAGAAAGGCACCATCAATGCCAAAAGATATATCCATGTTTTGGAACAGTATGCTCTTCTCAACTCCCAGATGTTGTTAAAAGAAGAGGGGATGTTACACCATGGTAAACATGCCCCAACTTTTTGGAATTGAGGTTGTACTTTGCCAGCTTTTTGTTGCTTTGGCCCAACTTTTTTGAGACGTGTTGTTGCTATCAATTTCAGAATTTGTGTCTTTCTATAGTCTCGCTACCGCAAGTCTGGTCGCTATGAAAGTTTGGGTTACAAAGGTTTTAAACTTCATGGGCCACTGCTCAATTCACATTCTCAGTAGGGCTGCTATTTTACTACATTGGGGCTCACTGTAAATGCCACCCATTATGAGGGATTTTTCACTGACCACCAATACAGTAGGACATTTTCAGGAGCCACCAATTTAATGGGGGATACTGTACTATTCTATGTATCTGTGGACATTTAGAATGACCATGTATGTAAAGTCATTTAAACTAGCCATACACTAGAAGAATTTCATTTGAGCATTTGATTTTCAAATCGTTAGAGTGGTCAAATTACCATTAGTTTTCAACTAAAGTGATGAGAAAATTCAAAAGACCAGAATGGAAAATTCTAACAGTGTATGTGTTTTTGTTCAGGGGAGTCCATTCATTCAAAAATTGAACATTAAAAGCAAACAAGATTTTTGTTCCGGCCAAAATTTTTCTTTTTAGATAAAAATACCCCTATAATCCTCATGCTTAATGTATTCTAGTAAAGGTATGCTGTAAACAAAGGTCCGTTGTGTATTTTTGCACCATTGATTTCTTACCTTTGTAAGTCCCAGCAGGCCGCGGCCATCTCATGTGTGGGCATCTGAAGCCAGACTGTATCTCTTCCTGTATTCCATGCAGGCTGGATACTCGGCATGCACCTCCAGATCTCACACATGCTCAGAGCAGTACGAGCAGTGTAATAGGTTGTAGGTGGGGTTTCCATAGCAACAGCAGTGTCAGAGGAAGTTGCCACCACTTAGCTATGGAAGCCTCTCCTCCCCCTCCAGGAACTAGGAAGTTTATCTACATTTACAAAGATTATAAATCTAGAAATACAAAAAGCTCCTGCAAAAGGTAATTCGTTTTTAAAAGATGCTAATTGTAAATGATATATCTTGTTTCTGTGCAGAGATAAAATATATATAGGTGAAACTCAAACAATTAGAATATCGTGCAAAAGTTCATTTATTTCACTAATACAACTTAAAAGGTGAAACAAATATATGAGATAGACTCATTACATGCAAAGCAAGATAGTTCAAGCCGTGATTTGTCATAATTGTGATGATTATGGCTTACAGCTCATGAAAACTCCAAATCCACAATCTCAGAAAAATAGAATATTACATGCCATCAATAAAACAAGGATTGTACATAGAACAATATCGGACCTCTGAAAAGTATAAGCATGCATATGTACTCAGTACTTGGTTTGGGCCCCTTTTTGCAGCAATTACTGCCTCAATGTGGCGTGGCATGGAAGCTATCAGCCTGTGGCACTGCTGAGGTGTTATGGAAGATCAGGATGCTTCAATAGCGGCCTTCAGCTCTTCTGTATTGTTCGGTCTCATGTCTCATCTTTCTCTTGGCAATCAAGCACAGTAATCCTATGGTCATTAAACCAGGTTTTGGTGCTTTTGGCTGTGTGGGCAGGTGCCAAGTCCTGCTGGAAAATGACGTCAGAATCCCCATAGAGCTCATCTGCAGAAGGAAGCATGAAGTGCTCCAAAATCTCCTGGTAGATGGCTGCGTTGACCCTGGACTTAATGAAGCACAGTGGACAAACACCAGCAGATGACATGGCTCCCCAAATCAACACAGACTGTGGAAACTTCACACTGGACTTCAAGCATCTTGCAGTGTGTGCCTCTCCATTCTTCCTCCATACTCTGGCTCCTTGGTTTCCAAATGAGATGCAAAATTTGCTCTCATCAGAAAAGAGGACTTTGAACCTCTGAGCAACAGACCAGGTCTGTTTCTTTAGCCCAGGTAAGACGCTTCTGACGTTGTTTGTTGTTCAGGAGTGGCTTGACAAGAGGAATGCGACATTTGAAGCCCATGTCCAGGATCCGTCTGTGTGGTGGCGCTTGATGCACTGACTCCAGCACTGACTCACTGACTTGTGAAAGTCCCCAACACTTTTGAATGGCCTTTTCCTGACAATCCTCTCCAGGCTGCGGTCATCCCTGCTGCCTGTGCACCTTTTTCTTCCACACTTTTCCCTTCCACATAACTTTTCTTTTAATCTGCTTTGATGCAGCACTTTGGGAACATCCAGCTTCTTTTGCAATTACCTTTTTTGAGGCTTTCCCTCCTTTATGGAGGGTGTCAATGATTGTTTTCTGCACAACTGTCAGGTCAGTAGTCTTTCCCATGATTGTAATTCCTACTAAACCAGACTGAGAGACCATTTAAAGGCTCAGGAACCCTTTGCAGGTATTATGGCTTAATTAGCTGATTAGAGTGGGACACATTGAGCCTAGAATATTCCACCTTTTCACAATATTCAAATTTTCTGAGATTGTGGATTTGGGGTTTTCATGAGCTGTAAGCCGTAATCATCACAATTATGACAAATCACGACTTAAACTATCTTGCTTTGCATGTATCTCATATATTATAGTTTCACCTTTTTAAGTTGCATTAGTAAAATAAATGAACTTTTTTGCACGATATTCAAATTTTTCGAATTTCACCTGTATATATCTCTATCTATCATCTGCACAGAAAGAGGGATATCATTTACAATTAGAATTGTTTAAAAAGTAATTACCTTTTCCAGAAGCTGCCCCATCATATTGCCACCATCAAAATTGGCCCCACCAAAATTGCCCCATAATATTGGCTCCATCAAAACTGCCCCATAAAAACTGCCCCATTAAATTGCCTTCATAAAAAACTGCCCCCATCAAAAACTGCCCCCATCAAAAACTGCACCATAAAAATTGCCCCATCAAAACTGCCACCATTAAACCTGCCCCATCTTATTGCTCCCATCAAATTTGCCCCCTCATAGTACTCTATTATAAATGATTAGTAATGGTGTGGCTGTGCTCTCCCACGGGCTCTGTAATCAGAGCTGAGATGCTCCAGCCGCCTCCTCCACCACCCATCACTGTGTATATAAGAAGCTTTGGTAACCATGGCAAAAAAAGCCCAGAAATGCCTATTGCCTCCTGGGATTGATGACACACATCTCCCAGGAGGCATTGCAAACAGGAAATTATGTGATGGGCCGCTGTCAGGGAGGAGGAAGTGAAAAATGAATACAGCAGATATACAGTAGGTGCTGAAAAACAATATCCAATTTTTTTACAGTGCACAGTTTAGTGAGGGATGCTGAGGAGTTGAAAATGTGGGTGGAACTCCATTTTAAGTACTTTCCAACTCATTGAATGTACTGAGAATTTTCATACAAATGTTAATTTGTTCAAAAACCTGCTAGTGTATGTCCAGCTTTACACTGACCACCAATGTAACACAGACACTTACACTGAATGTCAGTGTAACAAGGGCATATACACTAACCACCAATGTTCAGGAGGCTTGGGGGAAGGGGCAAGCTGAATATGCATATATCACAGGGAACTGATGTTTCATTATGAAGGGGCTTCATATTGGGGAAGAACAGAGGGCTGGAGTAGTCTTATTATGAGGAGGCTTCACATTGGGGATGCTGGTGGTGGCTTACTATTACGGTGCTTTACATTGGGAGGGGACCAGTGGTAACTGAATATGAATAGGATAGCGGTGTCTGAATATGAGCGGTCTTCACATAAAGGGATGCTGGAGGTGGCTGAGTGAGGGTTTGTTCTTGAGGAGGCTCAAGATGAGCTGCCCTGTACTGCTGTGTAACATTTGAGGTTGATAGTTAAAGCAGTATTAAACCAAAAACCATGAATTTACTAATTCTTAGATCTAATAGCTGCATTCGTTTTCTTCTTCTTCTTTTTTTTTGTTTGTTTTTCTTTTAGCAGTTAGAGAGGGCTGAGACAAACCACTTACCGCTGAAAGTTTCTTACAATGGTCAGATTTTATTTACTTGTGTAAAATCTTTATCCCAAAAGAAAACAAAACTGTTGACTGTAACTGCGTGTGTAACTGCAGTGTGAGGTGGAGTTCTTCTTCCATTTGTTAGTGTATCTAAATCTGCTAGTACCTCTAACACTCCCCTCCCCCCAAGACTGACGATGCTGCTGTCAGTGTGCTGCCTGTGCTCCTTCATCCAGAGTGGGGTCACTTTAATGCTGGAGGTGTGTTACTGGCCAGATCTCCAATGAAAGCAGAGGTGTCATGGATATGCAGTAGTGTTTGTCTGTCAGCTTACCTTCCTTCCCATGTGTTCATCTTAGAGGCCAGAACCCTTTCACCTGGCTTCCTTTATAATCTCCTCCCAGCCTGACTCCACCCCAGGCCCTATCACAGAACACTATATTAACCTGTGCACTGCAAGCCTGCTTTGCTGATCAACGTGTTTGTTAGGCATTGTGTGTTTGGGTTCCTGCCTGCCGTGTGCTACGTCTGTCTCTCTGTTAAGTTATTGGCTTGTCCCCGACTATCCCTGTCTGCTCGTGACCCTTGACCTTCGGCTTGTCTTTCGTTATCCTTGTCTGCTTGTGGCCCTTGACTTTCAGCTTGTTATTTGTTACTCTTATATCTCGTGCTGCTGCTTCCCCTCTTGTCCCCTTATCCTACAGGGCGTGAGCTAGGAGACTCTAGGGGCCGCGACCTGGACCCAGCCTGCAGCATAACATCCTCACCACTAGAGGCTCTGGAGAAGACCTGCTGGGTCTTAGACTCCGCGCCCTGGGGAATCTTGGCTCTAGCTTCCCATAGTATCCCGGTTGTGCTCCTCTGGTCCCGCTTTCCACAACCACCCAGTTTCCTATCCGCAGCAGTCAGCCATAGGGTTCACTACCTTGCAGTGCACTCCTGTCCCCCTACGGTGTGCATCTGTCACCTGGCCACAGGTGACCTGACAGTTTGATCAGCCATGAACCCGGCTGACATCCCGCTCCCCGCGGATGATCCATTGCAGGGCATTGTTTGCAGACTTGAAACACAGGAATTGAATCAGACTCAGGTGATGCGATTCCTCCAGGATCTGGCTTCTTGCTTCGAGCAGCTTCAGGCCTCCTTGGGCACCCTGAATCCGCAACCTCAAATACAACCAGCGGCTGCACCTATTGCACCAGTCGCAGCCACACACTCACTACAACTGCCAGCTCCGTCCCATTTCTCTGGGGACTCCAAAGCTTGCAGGGGGTTCCTTAGCCAATGCACGATTCATTTTGAGCTCCAGCCCCAAAACTTCCTGTCTGATCGGGCTAAGGTAGCCTATATCATTTCCCTCCTCTCTGGTGAAGCTTTAGCCTGGGTAGCCCCTCTGTGGGAACTGAATGATCCAGTGGTTTCTAGCCTGTCTGGCTTCTTGAAACTTTTTCGGAATATCTTCGAAGAACCGGCTCGTGTCTCTTCAGCGGCCAGCGCTCTTTTACGTCTCCGCCAAGAGTCTGCTTCTGTGGGACAGTATGCCCTTCATTTCCGCATACTGTCGGCTGAGTTGAGCTGGAACAATGAGGCCTTAGTCGCAACCTTTTTGCATGGCCTGTCTGATAGAGTGAAGGATGAATTAGCAGGAAGAACCATCCCCACTGATCTAGCCAGCGTTATCTCCTTGTGTAACCAGATCGATATTCGCTTTCAGGAGAGGACCTTAGAAAAGCAACGCCAGCACTCCTTGGTTCTTAGTCAGCCTGAGCTCCCCTCTCTTCGACCCGTAGAGCATCTCCTACCAGCTGAGGAACCCATGCAGCTGGGTCGGACCAGGCTATCCCCCGAGGAACGTGCTAGGCGCAGAACTCTTGGTCTGTGTCTTTACTGTGGGGGCAAAGGTCATTTTCGTGACACTTGCTCTCTTTGTCCAGAAAAACGTTCGGGTCCACTTCATCTGGAAAGTGGAGTATTGGACCCAGAAATATCACCTTCCCCTTCTCGTCTTCTGCTTTCTGTGTTCCTTCATGTTGGTGCTTCTTCTCATTCGGTCTCAGCATATCTGGATTCCGGAGCCGCTGGTAATTTCGTGGACTGGGAAATCGCATCGTCCATGAGACTTACTCTTTTGCCCCTCACCACACCATTGGTGATCTTGGCGATTGATGGTACTGTTCTCCCAGGAGGACCTATCCGCTTTCAGACCCTCCCTGTTAAGATGTCGGTAGGGACACTCCACCAGGAGTGGATATCCTTCCTTATCTTACCCAAGGCCTCAACGCCTATAATTTTGGGTCTTCCATGGTTACAGCTCCATTCTCCTCATGTGGACTGGACTATTGGACAGATCCTGGCTTGGGGTCCCTCCTGTTCCTCGTCCTGCCTACCCAAGGTTGCCCCCTGTGAACCTGAGCCGGTCATTCATTCCAGGTTGCATAACCATTTACATTTCTCTGTCCCTAACCACCCTTGGACAAAACAGCCAGGCTAGCTTGTCTACAAGTCCTGCAGTCGCTATGTCTTGCGATGCGATTCAGGTAGTCGCTACACCTGACTCAGCTATTCACTCTGCCTCTGTACTAGTTATGCCAGACCAGCCCATGCCCAGTGAGCCTCCTACTTTTTCTTGTTCAGGACATTCTGCTTGTCCTTCAGCTATTCAGCTTGACTCCGGCGACATGTCACCTTCTAACCAACCTGACTTCAGGGTTCCACTGGCATCTGCCCAGTCTGATGGTCCTGTGCAAGATGACCAGTTCCCCTTTAAGGGTCTAGGGGACCCTCCTCAGATTCCTGTTGATCCTCTCATGCCCTTGCTTATTCCTAGAGAGCCTTTGGTCCTCAATAGATCTTCTTGTCATCTCCCTACCTCGTTTTCGGTCTCTGAGGATAATCTTAAGTACGAGGTTAGACAAGTTCTGGATTCTCGGCTCTGCAGAGGCATTCTTCAGTACCTTGTGCATTGGAGAGGTTTTGGTCCTGAGGAGGCGTCTTGGATCGCTGCATCTGATGTCGCTGCACCTCATCTGTTGAGGAGGTTTCATCAGAGATTTCCCTTTAAGCCTGGGTCCAGGCGGGGGAGGGCCCATAAGAGGGAGGGTACTGTCATGTATATGCAGTAGTGTTTGTCTGTCAGCTTACCTTCCTTCCCATGTGTTCATCTTAGAGGCCAGAACCCTTTCACCTGGCTTCCTTTATAATCTCCTCCCAGCCTAACTCCACCCCAGGCCCTATCACAGAACACTATATTAACCTGTGCACTGCAAGCCTGCTTTGCTGATCAACGTGTTTGTTAGGCATTGTGTGTTTGGGTTCCTGCCTGCCGTGTGCTACGTCTGTCTCTCTGTTACGTTATTGGCTTGTCCCCGACTATCCCTGTCTGCTCGTGACCCTTGACCTTCGGCTTGTCTTTCGTTATCCTTGTCTGCTTGTGGCCCTTGACTTTCAGCTTGTTATTCGTTACTCTTATATCTCGTGCTGCTGCTTCCCCTCTTGTCCCCTTATCCTACGGGGCGTGAGCTAGGAGACTCTAGGGGCCGCGACCTGGACCCAGCCTGCAGCATAACATCCTCACCACTAGAGGCTCTGGAGAAGACCTGCTGGGTCTTAGACTCCGCACCCTGGGGAATCTTGGCTCTAGCTTCCCATAGGATCCCGGTTGTGCTCCTCTGGTCCCCCTTTCCACAACCACCCAGTTTCCTATCCGCAGCAGTTAGCCATAGGGTTCACTACCTTGCGGTGCACTCCTGTCCCCCTACGGTGTGCATCTGTCACCTGGCCACAGGTGACCTGACAAGAGGGAAGAACCCTAAAAAATAAAACTAATGCAGCCACCACATCCAATTATTGGTAAGCTGAAATACGCTTTATTTTCCAAAAGTATTGGGATGCCTGCCTTTACACACACATGAACTTTAATGGCATCCCAGTCTTAGTCCGTAGGGTTCAATTTTGAGTTGGCCCACCCTTTGCAGCTATAACCGCTTCAACTCTTCTGGAAAGGCTGTCTACAAGGTTTAGGAGTGTCTATGGTAATGTTTGACCATTCTTCCAGAAGTGCATTTGTGAGGTCAGTCACTGATGTGGACGAGAAGGCCTCACAGTCTCTGCTATAATTCATCCCAAAGGTGTTCTATCGGGTTGAGGTCAGCAATCTGTACAGGCCAGTCAAGTTCCTCCCATCCCCAAACTCGCTCAAACCCGCAAGGTCTTTGGACCTTGCCTTGTGCACTGGTCTAAATCATTTGATGGAGAAGGATTGTGGTGTGTGGTTGTTTTTCAGGGGTTGGGTTTGGCCTCTTAGTTCCCGTGAGAGGAACTCTTAAGGCATCAGCATACCAAGACATGTTGGACAATTTCATGCTCACAACTTTGTGGGAACAGTTTGGGGATGGCCCCTTCCTGTTCCCACATGACTGCACACCAGTGCACAAAGCAAGGTCCATAAAGACATGGATGAGCGAGTTTTGGGTGGAGATACTTAACTGGCCTGCAGAGTCCTGACCTCAACCCGATAGAACAACTTTGGGATGAATTAGAGCGGAGACTGCGAGCCAGGCCTTCTCTTCCACATCAGTGCCTGAAGAAAACAAATGCACTTCTGGAAGACTGGTCAAACATTCCCATAGACACACGCCTAAACCTTGTGGGCAGCCTTCCCAGAAGAATTGAAGCTGTAAAGGGTAGGCCAACTCAATATTAAACCCTACAAAGACTGGAATGCCATTAAAGTTCATGTGCGTGTAAAGGCAGGCGTCCCAATAGTTTTGGTAATATAGTGTATATAAAATGTTTGATGTTGGGTTTAATACCCCGTTTAATATAAACTGCTTTTACAGCATGATATGGCTTTGATGAATGATATAATATGCTATTTGCAGTTCGATATAATTCCCTGTGTGATATAATGCATGGTTCTTGTCTGTTTCTGGTTGATGCAACTTACGGTACATAATTTGCTGTAATAGCATGATATAGTATAATGCGTATGCTGGCTGATATAATTTGCTACTCTAGTGAACTGTGCAATGCTTATGTTTCATGGCATATTAGGGTTGACTTACTAAGACAGAGCAGTTATTTTAACCTTTTACTTTACTTTGTTATGATAATTTTTTCCTGCAAATATTTGCTTCACAACCTCGATATCATTCAGATGTTCCATTTTTTTTTTTTTGGGTTTTTGGATTAAGACATTGTTTAAAGTGTACATAAGGGCAAAACATTTATTTTTGGTTTTGGATAGACAGGGATAGGGTTAATTTTTTTTCAGTCCCACTGGGGAGATTTCCTTTCACTTCCTGTCCTGAAGATCCAACAGGAAATAAGGGGAAATCTCAAAGTAAATATAAAGTAAATGTAGCGGCCTCATCCTCTCTGTCTTCTTTATCGGTTACTTTGGCTCCAGGGGGTACCTTGGAGGGGAGAGCGAAGTGCGCCACGGCCCACGTCCTCTAGATTTCAGCATGTAGAGGTGAAGGCCAGCATCCAATTACACCCGGGCTGTGTATATGCTCAGAGCCAAGTCTGTTCTGCTGATAACCCCCCTTTGCTCCCAGTAATTGGAGTACCACACACTGAAAAGGTCCAACACTTATTTATTCCATAACGGCAAACAAATAGTCCTTTGCGAGCAGACAGTTTGAGACCCATAGAATAGTTCACTATTGGTGGGGAGTAGGTCAAGGCACAATCCTCAAAGAAACTAAACCGTTGAGGTTTCACCAACGGTTGCTAAGCACAGTGGCTGTTAAATGGACTTTTGGTACAGAGTCTCTTCCAGTGACTCTAATGAACAAGAATTGGAGTTACCTTTGCTACGTTGCAGCCCCTGTCAGGGGGAAGACATCCCTCCAAGTGAGTTACCAGAGGCCCAGCCGTCACCGGATTAATGCTGTACCGGGCTATCCGGAAGGGTTACACTCCTCGGCCTCCTTGCCTTAGATACGGGTCCCAACACCTTAGGGCCCCTCGGACTCCTCCACCCTCGCGGAACTCAGTCGAAGTCCTGGGCTCCAGGCCTTGGCCGTAGTACCTCACCCCAGGCTTAAGGTGCCTGGGATGGACTCCATCCCTCGCTCTGGCCAGGTCAAGGGCACCTGGGCCCGGATCTCCGGAACACCAGCACCCAGGCCAAAGGTGCCTGGGTGCGGCCGCGTCCTCCAACTCTAAACTCCAAGGTCAGGGCATCCGACCCTTTTTATCTCCTCTCCCTTTGCGCCACAGCGCCAGAAAAGGTACAGTCTTGCGGTGCAGGTTCAACTCCAGCCCAGGGCGACAACGCCACCTGCAGGCCGCAGGGAACCTTGCACCACCAGAGTCCTCCAAGAACCACAAAAGGGATTCTCAGATTCCCTAACAATTAGTACATCTGGGTTAACTAACCCAGATGCTCCCCCCCAAATTTAAATACCCGCTACATAAATATATTTCCATCTTAACCATAGGTGAATGCTGGATATGCTACCTACGCCTAAAAAATGTAATTAAAGTGGAACACATTACAACTTGATAGAAAATAATGCTCTTTAGCAAGGAAGTACATTCCACATTAATAATTACCGTATATACTCGAGTATAAGCCGAGGCACCTAATTTTACCACAAAAAAATGGGAAAACGTATTGACTCGTGTATAAGCCTAGGGTGTCCATCTGCATGCCTCACTGTGCCCGTGCCTCACTGTGCCCATGCCTCACTGTGTCCATGACTAGACTGATGTTTAACAAGGGAGTCTATAGAAAAGGTGCCCGGCTTTAAAAATTCGGTGCTCCCCGACCGTAGGTACCCCCAAACAACAAACTTTGCACACTTGTAAAGGAGAAATGGGACTATATGTGTGCCAAGTTTCGGGTCCAGGGGACGTAGGACCGGCCAGTACCGGGTCCCCAAAGTCACCAGAGAAATTACCGTTTAACATGGGAGTCTATGGAAGGGGTGCCCAGCTTTGAAAAATCGCTGCTCCCCTGCCAACAAACTTTGCACACTTCTAGAGGAAGAGTAGTGCTACATGTGTGCCAAGTTTGGTGTGCAGGGGACCTACGGCCGGTCGGTCCCGGGTCCCCAAAGTCCGGGAGATCAGGCGCAAAAAGGTGACTCGAGTATAAGCCATGGGGGGCATTTTCAGCACACAAAAATGTGCTGAGAAACTCGGTTTATACTCGAGTATATACAGTATGTTACCAAAATTAGTGTGTGCTGTAAATTGCCTTCAGCGTTGGAAAAATGCTGGATGCACTTTATGGCACACACTAAATTGTTTCTTCTTGCCGGAGGCTGCTATTTTGCTGAAGTCAGAGCCCCTGAGCAGTTCTAAATGTTTATGCTGTCAGCAGATTGGCCTCAAGTGGCTCTAATTTTTGTCACTGTGCAGAAAAATAGAGAGCAACTGAGCATGTGCAGAGTATTACTGGATTTTAAACAGTATAGGTGCTTATTTTTAATGTTTTACATAACTATACCTGCAAAAGGGGCCAGTCTGAAGTGATCTAGCAGGATGTAATTTTCTGACTAACGCTCCATGTACACAGTGTGTGTAGTATGTCATGTTTTTCTGTCCCATGGTCACCCTTCCCCCTTTCCTCTTGCTGGCAATTCCTAACTGTCAAAATTATAGCCAAAAGTTGCTGTATGAATAGAGCAGCTGTAGAAGCTGCTGCTATCAACAAATGAATCATAAACACTGTTCGCACATATGGGAGTCAAAGTGACATGTCAGTCATTAACTATTTGCCTACTGAACACTTTTACTCCTTCCTGCCCGAGCCAATTTTCAGCTTTCAGTGCCGTTTCATGACAATTGCGCCGCCATGCAACGCTGTACCCAAACAAAATTTGTATACCGTATTTTCCGGCGTATAAGACTACCTTTTAAACTGGAATTACACAGCCAAAAACCGGGGGTCGTCTTATACGCGGGGTGAAGCAGCTGCCCAATAGATATCAGCCCGCCGGCTGCTCTGTAGAGCTGTATGTAATTCAGTATGTGCGCCGCTCAGCCAATCCCGGCAGGCGATGCACTCTGATGACTACAGAGCCTGCTAAGCCTGCTCGGATTGGAGTAACAACCTCTGCCAATCCGAGCAGGGTTTTGACTGGCATCTCTGCTGGGCACTGTTGGGGCTGCACTGATAATCAGGGCACATCGGTGATTATCACCGATCTTGGTAAAGAGCCAATGACGAGGCTGTTTACCCATGTGATCAGCTGTGTCCAATCACTTAAATCATCCAATCATTGAAACAAGGAAAAGACAGTTATCGGCATTCCTTTCCTCACGCTGACAGCGTGTGAGGAGAGACGATCAGCGGCATTTCCTTACAGGGGAGATCTGTACAGATAATCAGCTCCTGTTCTGGATACAATGGACAGCAGGACAAATAGAAGGATGAATCTTTTAGGAAGGACACAAACGGCAATAGAAACTTGACAAAGGATCTAGCACTTCCCTATTCTATCCAGAACAAAGTTTGCCTTTACATACATTTTAACTGTTGAAATCCTTCTTTTCTCGTAAAGGCACTATTTTAACTCACCAGAACAAACTAATTCAGTAAGCTATAATGCCTGTGTTATTTACCATGACATCAGTTATCTTAGCTATGTGACTTATTTTGAAGTCCCATTGACCCTCACTGCTAAAAATAATGGGCAACATGGCACATAATGATAATTTAGAGCTTCCACTCTGTTTCCTTCAAATGGAGCTAGAAGAGGATGGAGCTTGGGTGGGCTGCCAGGCAGGCTGCATACACAGACCAAGACGAGCTTAGTAAATTTTAAAATAACAATGCTAACTTTGTACAACCCTAGAAGAGAGATGCCCTCTTTTTGAAATTCTAGGTTTTCACTGGTAGTGATATAGATTTTGAAAAGCGCTGCACAAACTGTTGGCACTATATAAATCCTGGAAAGTAAAAATAATAATAATAATTTCACTTTCAATACTACATGCAAATGTAATAAAGTATTACCATGAGCCTATATAGATATAGCAATTATCTGACTAAGGCTAGCAATACACTGCCAGACGAAAGCAAATGTAGCGGCCTCCACACTCTCCCTCCGCGCTACAGTTCTTCTGGCTCTGGCTTTTGTCTAGGGGTACTCTGAAGGAGAGAGTGCGGGGTCACCACGCCAAGTTCCCTCTGCAGATGTGTGTGCAGTGAGAGAAAATCCTATTTTACCTTCGGGTTTGGTGTTCTGCATCTGGAGCCTCCTCCTGGTTTTCTTGAACAATGTCTGCCAGAAAATGAGCCCCACATCATTAAACTCCAACACTCCTTTATTCTTCTCAATGCAAAAGTGAACACAATCAGTTGGACTCCCTCAAAGAACAGAACAGACAGGGGATGTGGATGCGAGTAGGCCCAGGCACAATGAACTCTCCTACTTCCTTCCCAGAAGTAGATTCCTGCTCCTAATCGAGGAAGACATCCCTCCCGGCGGTCTCCGGAGGCTCACCCGTCACTGGCAATTTGCTGCACCAGGTCTTCAGGTAAGTACCCCCTCCGGTCCCTTACGCCATTGGATTCGGGTACCCACTCCCGGGGTCCCCTAGGAAGTCCCTCCCTCGCGGAGCCTTGGTCCGGGGCCCTCAGTCCCAGACCTCCATCCAAGTACCTCACCCCAGGCTGAAGGTGCCTGGGATGGAACACGACCTCCGATCGTCCTCTAGGCCTAGGCCGCCTAGACTCCCGACACGAACCACCGCCCTCAGGCTGAAGGTGCCCGGGACTCGATTCCCGTCACCAAAAATGGCCCCCACTTTATACCCTCTCCCAGCAAGCACGGCGGGTTCCCCGCCCCACCATACAACCGCTGAGAGAGGCCAAAAAAAGGTATGACACTGCAACGATGGCTCAACCTCGGGCCCAAAGTGACAGCGCCACCCAGTGGGCCCCAGGGAACCATTCATCACAGTTTCCCCACCAGATTTGAATAGAAAAGCACATACCCGCTACACAAAGGACACAACAAATTCAAGCATTGTTTGTAAGATTACTGGAGACATCAGCCTCTCTAAAGCAAAAAATATAGGAAAAAATATAAACTGAGGGTTTACTACCACTTTAGGTTGTCCAAATGGCTTTATTGAAGTATAATCAGAACACAGACAGGGAATGCTATGTTTCGAAGTCACGCAGATCCCCTTCGTCAGGCATGTGATCACATACTACATAAAGCGGTTTGGACAACTTAAAGATCTGTGGTGTGCTGGCAAATATCTACCCTGTGTCATGTAAGATTCAGTCCCCAGTTGGAGATTGTTGCAGCACCCAGTACCCTAGTGTCTTTTCCAGGAACGCGTGCAATGGGAATATGGATGGTTAGGCTGTATAGCCAGGTTGGTGACCTAACTTTTCTCTGCTGCAGTTACCCATTAACCACCCTGGCGGTATGATTATGTCAGATTTTTGCGTCTCAAAGCGGTACAATTGTTTTGCATAGAAAATTTTATATTTTAGGCCTGTAATTCTTAATAATAACACACTTAAATATGTCCAAACAAGAGTCCAGTAGACATCCCGGGTATGATAAAGTTTGAAACACAAAATTATAAATTATAAAATATAATAAATAACTATAAATCATTATAAAAAATAATTATATAATAAAATAAATTTCCCCACAATTCGCTATCGCTCAATTCTGCAAGTGTTCTCATATACTATCGCTGTTTTCTAGCTGGTCTCAAACCACATTTGACATAAAGGGACACCTTTTGGTTGCCATTGACAATCTCAAGTTTCCAGGCAGAAAGAACAGTATATATAATATAAAACTGTATGCAGGACACTGGACAAAAGGGATATGAAATGATTTCATACAGTAATGTTATCTGTAAGATTACTGTGTACTGTATGTATTATGAATTTTTGGAATTTGCCGCCGGGCTCCGCCCCCATGCGTCACGACGCTCTCAGGGAACGGAGCCCGGCACGCATCAGGTGTAGAACACAGCCCCCGGACACAGCGGGGGGACATTGCAGGATCCTGGGAACAAGGAAAGTATCCTGCAATGCAATCCCGAGTGTGGCTCGGGGTTACCGCTAATGGTACTGAGATTTAACCCCGAGCCAAACTCGAGATTACCGCCAGGGAGGTTAAAGCTAAGTCACTTACCTGACCCTAGCCTGCTAAGGGACAGTGAATGATTAGTAGCAGTTCAACTCACTGTACATACTGCTCTCACCTCCTGTCAGGATGTTCATTGTCAAGACAATGTAGCTCTCCTGATCGACTCCTAGTGTTGCTCCATTGTACAAGGTGTTAAAAGAAACATATGCCAAGTCAATTTCAGATAGTTCCATGAGCAGATCACCTGCTGAATCGGCTCTGAAATGGATGGCAGTATTTTTAACATCCATGCCCATTATGTTTGTGCCTGGTGGATATGGGTGGGCCCATGACAGCTCTATGGGTGGCTGGATGTAAATGGACTCTGATGTCTGTTTTATATCAGGCTACCTTCAATCCATCAGGTTTAGGTCCAGAAAAATGGAAAAGAATGCAGTGCTTTTCTGGATTTATTTTATTTTTTTTCCAGACCTAGAGGGATTTGGAGTGTAGCGCCCACCCCAATTTTGGGGCACTATATGTGTAAATTTAGGGGCAGTCTGAGCCAGTATTTGGGCTCAGACCTATTATAGTTCAAATTGTTTGCTCTGCTCTGGGTGTGATACTGCCCGGCAGTGTTATTCTCCTTTGCCTGCAGGTGGCACTGTCACCGCCGGCACAGGCTTGATAATGGGGGTATCACAGCACCTTGGGTGTCTTCTCTTGGCAGCCGTGCAGTGGGCGTGGTCTGGGAGAGGGTACAAAAGGGCAGACGCCATTAGGCGTGGGGCGATTCCAAGGCGTTCGGGGGGACCTCTGGTCCAGTGAGCGTGTCTCGTGGCACTCATGGCATGGGATGCGTGCGTTTGGTCTCAGGCACCTTTAGCCCGAGGCTTTGCTGCTGCATAGTAGGTCCAGCTCTCCTATCGAGGGCCTACGCTTCGGAGAAGGATCCCAGGCTGCCCTGTTGAAGGGGGCCCATCTTTAGGGAAGGAGTTCCAGGGGAGATAGCGACGGTACTGCTGTCTCGGGGAGAGACCTGGAGGTCTACCTAAAGGGGGATCCATCATCTCTGACTTCCGTGCTCCACTCCGGCTGCTAGGACCGCTCTCAAAGGGACTATCCGGTTGAGCAATACCCACTCAGGCTTGAGTGGCGACGAAAGTGTTCTCTAAGTGTTGCGTGCCTGAACCTTCCCCTACTCTGTCATTTCTACTCTCTCTCTCTTCCAAGTTATACCTCAAGAAAATAATAAAACCTTGCTGCTTAGGTTTTACACCTGTGTGGACATTGGCTTTATTACAAAGGAACTTCTGCCTAGACAACGGAGACCAGGGATCCATTCTGGAGAGGTAACTCGCCGCAAGACCCAAAAACATTAACAAAAAGCAGAAACAGGGTGGTGAGTGCTACAGGAGGTAGGCAGGTGTAAATGGACACAAGTCCACTTACATCCGCCATTCATAGGGCTACATAGAGCTTCTGATCAGGTCCAACTGAAAAACTGACAGGCGGACCAGATAAGAATGCTTGTGTGAAAGGGCACTTAAGTTCCCCGACTTCTGTAAATGAGACTGGCCAGTTTTTGGCTGTGACAGATGGAAGCTTAACCATTTTTCTGTAGCTTTATAAAAGTTATAAAGACAAAGATAGTAAGAAAACTAATAGCCTTTATCTACCTTTTATGTATAATGAGTGGGAAGATTGCTGAAAAGAGAAAAATGTTCAACACTGTGAATACTAACTGCTTGCTTGGTGTTTAATAATGCTAAATATTTATGAAATGTTGGTCCAAATTTATTTACCCTTAAGCTAAATATAAAGAAACAGAATAAAGTGATCTTTCATAGCGTAATTCCTAAATATGGTATCATCATTAGCTTTGATGACATTGCAATTTTAATGCTTGCGCTGACTCAGTAAGTACATTGTATCCAAAAATTCCTAACCCTGCGGGACAAGAAAGTCGAGAAGAATTCATCTAGCCTGTTACCAGGAACAAAGGTTTGGCCAAGATAAAGACAGAAGTGAAGAACTTCTTTTTAAAATATTTGCCAACAGGAACATCTTATTGCAGTTCAATGGCCTCTAACCAGAAGATGATGAAGAATGCATTGCACAAATGATACACATGCAAATATCTCTGCCAAATTGCCAATGTCTGCAGTTCAGTGGAAAATCATCAGAAATACAAATACCAGGAAGTGTACTCATTTGTCAGACTGCGATCTGATATAAGAACATTCACAGATGTGTAGTAATAATGCAGTAAAAACATTTTGACAGCAGTGGATCAAAGTTTAACGGAATAATTGAATTGCCCTCTACTTGATTTTTTTGCACTTCTCACTGTTTTGTGAGAATTGAAAGTACCGTATTTATTGGCGTATAACACGCACCCTAACTTTAAAAGGGAAGTTTCAGAAAAAAAACTTTCCACAGCCCCCTGCATATAACACGCAGGCACAGTTTACCCTCTATTTTCAGGGTAAAAAAGTGTGTTTTACGCCAATAAATACAGTATATCTAAACTCAAGAACAAATATAATATATACAGTATGTATTGCAGCTTACTAGTCCTTAGATTTTGTGGTTGCATTTTAAGCTTTTTTCTCTTTATTTTCATCTTGGGATACTAAAAATAACACACTTCCTGCCTTTGGGTAGCTACGCTCATTCCTCCAGAGTATCTATGGCTGAAACCATGGTTGCCTCCCAGGTTGGACTTCAGACTTGACTGCCTTTGTTGATGTCCACTACATGGGGTCTGATATGATGATTGATTTCTGTCAGGATCAACATGTTCTGATTCCGCGTACACACGACCGTTTTTTTAATGACGGGAAAAATTAAATTTTTTAAAATGGTCATTAAAAATGATTGTGTGTGGGCTTTCCAGCAATTTTCCAGATGAGAAAAACGCTGAGAATCACGACGAGAAAAATTGGAACATGCTCTAATTTTTCACGTCGTTTTTTACATCGTTGTTTTTCTCGTCATGAAAAACGGCCATGTGTGGGCTTTAACGACGTGAAAAAAATGCGCATGCTCAGAATCAAGTATGAAACGGGAGCGCTCGTTCTGGTAAAACTAGCGTTCGTAATGGAGATAGCACATTCGTCACGCTGTAACGGACTGAAAAGCACGAGGCTGAAAAGTGCGAATCGTCGCTCAACAAACTTTACTAACATGAAGGGTGGCGCCATCCTAATGGAACTTCCCCTTTTATAGTGTCGTCGTACGTGTTGGATGTCACTGCGCTTTACTCGAACATTTTTTTCCACGCCAGTGTGTAAAAATGCAGTTTTTTCAATGACATTAAAAACGGTCGTGTGTACGCGGCATTAGGGTCAGGATCAAATGTTCTTAGCCTTAAAAATACAAAAGAATGTATGTAGAAAAGGAGAGCTGTGGGACTTTGAGTGAGGCTACCGCCATGTCAGATATAAACAGAAACATGAAATTTACAGTACATAATTTATTGTTACATTGTAAAAAATATTGTGTCAAATAAATAGGTAGTCACATGACTTACACTAAATATTCTGCTATATAGCATGCAATACAAATACAAATTAAACATAGTAACTGTACATAATAAGTTAGATGGGTTAAAAATTTATTGTAGGGACAGATAACTTGGGGCATCTAGGGGCACTCAACGCGTTTCCTGGCATTACAGCCATTCATCAGGAGTGTTGTAACATGATATACTGGAAAGGAAAGGGACAAGGATTAATAATGATACTCTTGGAATAAGGGAGGACAGAGAGAATGTGTCCCAAAAAAAAATAGGGACAATCTGGGATACTCACTGCACAGCCCCAAGGCCAGGCCTGGTGTCCGCCAGGGAAGATGGGGGTGACAGGCATGATGTCTCCCCTGGGGTTGAGACGGGGGAACCCTCCAAGGACGAAGAACAGCGCCCAGAGCATGACACAGTGGTCACAGCCTGATCCAATAGACTATGTGTGCACAAAAAGTGCATAGTGTTCCTGGAAAAAATGTGTATCAAAAAAGGGAAGATTAATTGAATGTGTAAAGGTGTAAAGTGTGTGAAATCATGGCAGATATCTATGTGTTCCCACAGGGGGACTACATGAGGGGGTGTATGTGAAATGAAACCAATTTAAGGGGGAAAAAAGAAAACATACCAAAAAAAAAGGATTGCTGAGCTCCCAACGAAGGTAACCTATGTGTGGATTCAGTGTATGCTGTCCTTGTGATTGAGTCAAGCAAATGAACAATCGGCTGCTTCAAGGCTGCTATATACTCCCATTCCAAGGGAGGGGCCCCGTCAACGCCATGCCTGATTGGCCATACTGCACAGGAGAGGTGGGGAGGGGACTCCCAGCTGCATGTGGAGGAGCCATCAGCAGTAAGTCCCCACCCACCTAGTGCATGGCTAAGGTTGGAAAAAAGACGTTTAAACAACGTCAATGACACCGCTGGTGTGGCGTCGAAGCATGACGCCGATGAGCAGGAGGCCAAGCCCCGCCCCCACCAAAAAGTGGGGGGGGCTGCTGCACATCGCAACCCCGGAGACAGAGAAAACACCCAACCCCCCTCAAACCCACGCTGAGCCGGACAAGGGATTGGGAGGCGATTTAAAAGAGTTAATTGGTCAAAGATAATACATGGGAAGATATTGACATAGGAATCTAATGGAAATGAGGAATAAATCTGATAACAAATTACTGAACATTGTTGTAGTGTAAGGGCAATAAACAAGAATTCATAAGGTATGTTAGGTGTGACAGGTCACTGGGAACGGGTGTCTTCCACCCAAATGTTTGTCAAACAGTGAATTGGATGTGACCTGACACACAACTATAGCACAAACATGGCGACCTCCATCCCTAAATTAGTTTGTAGAAAAGGAGAGCTGTGGAACTTTGAGTGAGGCTACCGCCATGTCAGATATAAACAGAAACATGAAATTTACAGTACATAATTTATTGTTACATTGTAAAAAATATTGTGTCAAATAAATAGGTAGTCACATGACTTACACTAAATATGCTGCTATATAGCATGCAATACAAATAGAAATTAAACATAGTAACTGTACATAATAAGGTAGATGGGTTAAAAACATTGTAGGGGCAGATAACTTGGGGCATCTAGGGGCACTCAACGCGTTTCCTGGCATTACAGCCATTCATCAGGAGTGTTGTAACATGATATACTGGAAAGGAAAGGGACAAGGATTAATAATGATACTCTTGGAATTATAGGACACATTCTCTCTGTTCTCCCTTATTCCAAGAGTATCATTATTAATCCTTGTCCCTTTCCTTTCCAGTATATCATGTTACAACACTCCTGATGAATGGCTGTAATGCCAGGAAACGCGTTGAGTGTCCCTAGATGCCCCAAGTTATCTGTCCCTACAATGATTTTTAACCCATCTACCTTATTATGTACAGTTACTATGTTTAATTTCTATTTGTATTGCAGGCTATATAGCAGCATATTTAGTGTAAGTCATGTGACTACCTATTTATTTGACACAATATTTTTTACAATGTAACAATAAATTATGTACTGTAAATTTCATGTTTCTGTTTATATCTAACATGGCGGTAGCCTCACTCAAAGTCCCACAGCTCTCCTTTTCTACAAACTAATTCAGCGATGGAGGTCGCCATGTTTGTGCTATAGTTGTGTGTCAGGTCACATCCAATTCACTGTTTGGCAAAAGAGTGTAGCCACCAAAGCTTAGACCTGGTAAACTGCAATATATATTACGTAGTTGGTTTTGGGTTTATTTATACTTTAAATGTCAAATCCAGCACAAACTGCTATTTTATTTTAGAAAATGCAGGTAAGGGTTAGAACCTCTGTAGTTCATTTTGATTGTTATTGTTGTTGTTGTTTCTGTGTTTTATTGGGCAGGTTTGCCATCACTTTCTGTCCTGAAGTTGCTGATATGTAGGCAGTGAGATGAAATCAGACAAAAATGTCATTAAGAACACATTTACTAACTGAGTAAAATATTAGTTAGAAGTTCTGGCTTTTATTGATGTGTATATTTTGCTTCACTTTACATAGTGAAACTCTGTATATGATAGAGCTTCTGGAGTGCTAGAACATTATCGGGACAGTGAATAAGGGGAAACATTTGAACCAGGTTACAGACAATAATAAAAAACATACATTTCCCACTGCACCACACGTGTTATACTGTGCTGTATATACCAACAGTAATTTTCTTGTAGCTAACAAGTCTGCTGTACCATACTCACATTATTTTATTAAATTAATTGTATAGATTGTATTCCTCTAGTAGCCATCTGTATTTCACTATAATAATTAAGATCAGCCATTGCTGAGGTAGAATCTCAGCCATAATACGAGTGCTTTGCTTTAACTCCGTTAGACCTGACTTGTAACTTGCTCTAATAGAATAGAATGAGAAGCATCAGAAACCAGGAAGCAGAGCATGAATATGTAATGATCAAATATATCTAGGTACAAAATATTTACAAAAACTTGCTTTTTTAAACATTAACACACATTGATAACATTTGCAATAAGCTAATAATTTTCACATATACAGTGGAACCTCGGATTGCGAGTAACGCGGTTAACGAGCGTTTCGCAATACGAGCACTGTATTTAAAAAAAAACCCTGACTCGGTTTGCGAGTGTTGTCTCTCAAAACGAGCAGTATTCAAACCAAAGCGGTGTGCAATACCGCGTTTGGCCTGAGGTGGTAAGACGCCGGAGCCAAGCAGAGCCGAACTGCGCCGTTCGGAACCGTTTGGAAATGCTCGGAAAATCACAGAAATACTCCTTTCCCGGGCCTTTCCGAGGTTTTCCGAGTTCAGCCGAGGTGTCCTCGGCCCTTTCCGAGTGTTTACGAGGCTCTCCGGTGCCCCCCGCCTCTGGTCGCATGCGGTATTGAATGCCAAGCACCCAACAGACACCTCACAGATAAAAAAAAACTTCTGACTTTACAACCACTTTAAAGGGCAGAGATTTATAAACCTATTACAAGACAATTTTATGGTACATAATAAGCCTCTAACACAGCGCTGTAAAAAAAGTGGTTGTAAAGGCAGAAGGTTTTTTTATTGTAATGCATTAAGATAAAAAGCCTTCTGTGTGCAGCAGCCCCCCTTAGCCCCCCTAATACTTACCTGAGCCTCATCTCTATCCAGCGATGGCCAAGAGTGCCTCTCCCTCCTCATTGGCTCAGACACAGCAGCAGCACCATTGGCTCCTGCTGCTGTCATTCAAACTCAGTTAGCCAATGAGGAGAGAGAGAAGGCAGGGCTCAGTGTCTCTGAATGGACACAAGGAGCTGCAGCTCGGTTCACGTGCCCCCATAGCAAGCTGTTTTTGCTGTGGGGACACGCAACAGGAGGGAGGGTCCTGGAGCTCCAGCCAGAGACCCGAGAAGAGGAGGATCTTGGCTGCCCTGTGCAAAACCACTGCACAGGGCGGGTTAGTAGAACATGTTTGTTATTTTAATAGAAAAAAAAATGAGACTTTACCATCACTTTAACCTAAATCTCAAACAATAATAAATAGTAATAAATACGTGCTTTAACACTTAATCTATAACAGTGAAAGCAATCGTGCTGCCTTCTTTATATGAAATGTATCTCTCTTTTAAATGAACTTTAGCACTTTATGCTTTGAATTTTGAGCATTGTTCTAGACCCTTCTGGAATCTATTAACAATTTTATGGTACAGTTGATCGAAATCCCAACTAGAAATGATGCTCTGCCGAACCTGGTAATCTGAAATCGTACAGAGTTTATTCCTAATGTTCATAGAAAAGAACATCTGGGTAGCGTAGACCATAACATGATTTTTTCTGTAACGTTAGCTGTAAGCAACAAGCACATACTGGAAAGATAAAAACACATAACTTTAAGAAAATTAATTTCCCAAGGCTGAGGACTGCTCTCCAAGCATTGGACTGGGAGCTTTACTCTGTACGCATAATCAATGTCTCCCTGTCTGTTTTCCTTTTCATTGTTCAGTCCCCCCCTCTCAGCTTTCGTTTGCACCTCATCCCCTATCTGCAGTGCTAGAAGCTCCATACACAAAACTTTACAATTGTATGACTGTTTGTTTTCTTTCCCCTTTTCCTCATCCATTGCTACTGCCTATCCACACTGCTTTCTCTTCCACAGTCATATTCTCTTCACTTTTTCCCCTGCACATACTGCCCACTAAAATATGCTCTGTATTTGACCCCTGCCCATACTGACCATTGTTATTCTCTCCATTTCAGGGGATGACTTGGCTTGGGGACAATGCTAAAAAATATATTTTAGGGTGGCGGCCCTGAGTGGACACATTTACCATTTACCATTCATGCATCAATTAGAGTGGCTGTCATTTACAGCTGGTGGAAGAGCTGGGAGGCTGCCTAACAATCCCAGAGCTGGTGGATGTGTTGCCAGACTTCATATCCTGCATCTGACAAAGAAGACGAGAGAAGCTGCCAGGTTGCCTTAAGCCTTGTTCACATGGGTTTACTACAGTGTATACCTGTGTGAAGGCCGTGTTCGCCTGCTCAGTGAGGCACAGGTGTTCTATGCACCCCTGTGCAGGCAGTCCCATTCATGTCAATTGGGATGCAGTGCCTGCACAAACACAGCCACTGCTCCCAAATTGGCATCCGTGCAGGTGGCTGACCTGAATGCAGACAGTGTGCGTTCGGGGTGTTGCAACTACGTGGATGTTAGATTGGGAGCAGCTGCTGTGTCCATGCAGCCACTGCATCCCAATTGACATGAATGGGACTCCCTGCATGGGGATGCACGGAACACCTGTGCATTCCCATTAAGGCAAACATGGCACTCACATGGGTGTACACTGTAGTACACCTGTGTGAAAGAGGCCTAACAATTGTATAACTATCCCTGTTCACACGTGCGATCTTGGCTTCTAGCAGGGGGACGTTTTCCAGCCTTTGATTTAATTTGTGGCTCTAAAATGTCACACAACCACATGCCAAGAGCGCCAAAGGATGCTGATGCTAGAAAACATGAATAGGTATGTCACAATAAACCATGCAATTTAGGAACACCCACCTTTCACCAGGGTCACTAATCACGGAAGCATCATTTAACACTTTCTTTAGCCCGCAGAAATATGTACTTACTGTAAAATGACAGCCTGGTTGTAATTGTCCCTAGGCCAAAAATTTCTAGTCTTCCCCATTCTTAGGTTTCTGTACGTCACGTACAGTACTGACAACTTCTTTAACAATGTTTGTAAAATCCTGAACATTGCGCAATCTGAAACAGACACTAGTTAGTAGTTATAAAGGAAATTTGCTATGGAAGACTGACTTTTATGTAGAACATGGACACACACACCAAATTTAATTGTTATTTATATGTAGAAATATACCAGGCTACTTCAAAGTTTCAATTGCTCATTTGCCAGAAACAGAAAACCTGCATGTTTTCCCTGTGCTTGCTTGTTTTTTCCTTTTGGGTACTCTGCTTTCCTCCTACACTCCAAAGACATGCTGGATAGGTATAATGGCTCCTGTATGGCTTTAGTATGTGTGTACAAATTGGCTATGCACATGTTTTCTCACACCCTGCATGCCAGTCCCAAGACAATGAAAAAAGGTAGAGTTGAGGAAAGACTTGGTGACCTATCTCATAAAAAAACTCATGAAGAGAATTCTATAGAAAGCAACTCTCAAGCATATCAGATATGATATACGACAAGTGACGGTGCAAACAAACCAAAAAAACATGTATAGTACCCAGAACAATTGAAAAATTTATAAATATAGTATAACATCTAAAATAGAATTATTAAGATCAACCGTGTAAAAAAGGCACAGTCTTTAAAAGTCTTTCAAAGTCTGTAAGTACACACAGGGTGTAAGGAGGGTAAAAACAGGGGTAAAAAAGTCCACAGTGCACAGGGCTGCCTTCATGGGTGAACAGAAACCCTGTTCAGGGATAGCTGTAGAGAAACAAGGAGAGAGGCGCCTCTAAATGCAGTAGTGTTGACACAAGCTTTAATTGTAAATACACTGAATTAACTCACATATTGTAGATAAAATACAGGCGTAGCAAGAAGGGTCACAATCTGTCAGAATGACGGTCTCAGCAGTGGGTCACAGGGAATCCTGGCTCTGCGGTGGATAGCAGGAGTGTCTCTGAGGATGGAACAGCCGGCTTCCGGGGACAGCGATCCTAGAGGGTTCAGAGCGAGGCCTGGAGCGCAGAGACAGCCATACTGCGAGAAATGACGTCATCAAAGTAGGACGCGTTTCGTGAGCGTGCGCACTTGCGATGTCCTGGCAAGTCGCGCTCCTTTTTCAACATGACGTGAGGGCGGAAGTGAAGGGATGCCATATATATGGGCCGAGAGGTGAGTAGTGGGCTGGATGGGGTGGGACAATGGAGTGACGATGAATGGTGGAAGGAAGAAAAAAGGGATGTCATGTGATCATAATAGACGGGGACTGGGAAAAGAAAAAAAAAAAAAGATACGAGAAGAGAAAGAATGGAGATTGAATAGTACATATAAATGAGTGGAATAGAGACTCAAAAAGTAATAGAGATGACGGGACAAATGAAATTAATTAAAAAACGGGGGATATATATGAGATGGTTGACTTATTTTTTTTGCATATTCTAAACATTATAGCTTGGTAAAGGGAAGGAAGAAGGGGGGGGGGAGGGGTGGGAGAAGAGAAATGGAATGGGAATAGTATTGGCTGGCAATATGGAGGAATGTATAACACCTAACGAGTAATGCATAAAATTATTAAGGATAATTATAAACAAAGGGATTTTAATGGTTATACAGTGCTGATGATTGCAACTGTGTGTGTAATGGAAAAGTGGCATATATTAAATTAAATTGAATAGCAGGGAGTAGTTGCGGACAAGGAGAAAAAGTGAAGAAGAAAAAAAGTTTTTTTTTTTATTATTATTAAAGTGGAATGAGAGAAGGAAGTGGGGGGGGCACAAGGGGCTGGAAGAGAAAAAGACATATTATAATAAATAATTATGAAGTATCTATGTGTCAGTGGATATATATACACTTAGGGGAGGGGGGGGGTTTGTAGTATGGGTTATATTTGAAAATAGAAAATAATAAAGGTCATGGGAAATGAATTAATATGGCATACATTAAGAGAGGATGGGGGGATGGATGAATACGGTGAAAACGGGGGGGGGAAGGGGAGGGGAAGACTGGGGTGGGGGGGGCAATGAGAATGTGGCTGAAAGGCGGAGAGGATAGTATAGTAGAGCCTATACTATACACATACATATATAAATGCATTTACCGCATTGGTAATAGGAGTATAAAAAAAATGTATGCAATATAAAATTACACACATACACACATTATATATATATATACATACATACATACATACATACATATACACGCAAATATATGAAGATACGCATAAAAAAAAAATATATATATATATATATATATATGACATACGGAGATAATGCATATAAAATGGGTATAAAAGGGGGTGTCATACATACATCAGAACATTAAAACACGCCTTAGAGTCACATAGAGAACATATAATCAATATGTCAGTATATGGTACAGGTAACAATGTAATATATGATGGCGGTATATTATGGAATAAATATAAAGCACAGAAGAAAGTGTCAACCGGTGAATAGTGTAGAAGATTAAGAATCTTAGAAGACCTGATTGTACATAGGAACAACAGAGATAGTACAATAAAATGGATAAAAATTATTAAAAACAGATAAGATAAAATACCAATAACAAGGGAGAGGGTGAGATATTTTAATTATAAAATGGTAGAGATCTCGATCCCTTCATTAATACCACCAGGCGAAAGGACATCTAGAGTATAGATCCGGAATGTTTCTCTGGCGCACAGTTTTTTGGAGCTTTCCGCTGCTGGAAGGGAACTGGGGATCTGTTCGATCACCCAGACCTGTAAGCCACTGGTGGATTTTTGGTGGGCTACGGAAAAATGTCTGGGGACACTGTGGGGATCGATACCTCATTCGATCAGCCTCCTATGTTCCCCAAACCTAACTCGTAGGGCACGTATGGTGCGGCCTACGTACATGAGGCCGCAAGGACAACTGAGGCCATAAACCACAAAATTAAGAAGAGCAATTATAAAACTCTTTGAAAGTGTATGTAGTGCCCTTCGTGGTAAAGGATTTTTGTCCATGTTGGACATATTTATATGTTTTACATAGGGATTTTTTACACCTATACATGCCGACCAAGGGTATAAGAACAAGTGGAGTAGGAGAAATGTCACAAGAGCGAATTTTGTTGGGTGCCAATTTACCCTTAAGGTTGGGTGCTCTGCGATATGTGACTTTGGGACGTGCAGGGATGATGGATTTTAAGAAGGGATCTTGCAATGGTTGGCCAGGATGTTTTCCATCTTCTTGAATTCAAAATGGAAAGTGGTGGTGAAGCGGAGAGAATGATTCTCTGATTCACGAACCACTTTTGGAGGTTTGCCTTTCAAATAATATTGGAAGGCCTGATCAGTAAGACTATCTGGATATCCTTTTTCGCTGAATTTTTTCTTAAGTAGCTTACTTTGGTCGATGTAGTCAGCATCTCTTGTACAGTTCTGCCTCAGCCGGCAGAACTGTCCTTTGGGGTTATTGTCAATAGTGATGAGCCGAACACCCCCGGGTTCGGTTCGCACCAGAACCCGCGAACGGACCGAAAGTTTGCACGAACGTTAGAACCCTATTAAATACAATGGATGCGAACGTTCGAAATCTAAAGTGCTAATTATAACGACTATTATGCATGTTATTGTCCTAAAAAGGGTTTGGGAACCCGGGTTCTGCACCAGGGGACATGTATCAATGCAAAAAGAAGTTTTAAAACCGGACGTTTTTCGGGAGCAGTCATTTTAATGATGCATAAAGTGAAAAAAAAAAAGTCAAATATTCCTTTAAATATCGTACCTGGGGGGTGTCTAAAGTATTGCTGTGAAGTGCCACGTGTTTCCCGTGTTTAGAACTGTCCCTGCACAAAATTACATTTCTAAAGGAAAAAAAGCCATTTAAAACTGCTTGCGGCTTTAATGTAATGTCTGGTCCCGGTAATATGGATGAAAATCTTTAAGAAAAAAGGCATAGCTACCCCATCACCCCCCCACCCCAGCCCATTACCAGCCCCTTTGGGTCTTGTATAGATATTAAGGGGAACCCCGCACACAAAAGAAAAAAGGCCCTATATACTCTGAACAGCCGTATACAGGCGGTGCATACAAGACAGGGACTGTAGGTTTGTTCTTATGTAGAATCTGTTTGTAATTTTGAACAGGTACATTGTTTAAGTGTAGCTCCAGCCAAAAAATCTATTTTTAAGCTTTTTGGAAAACATAGGGAAGGGTTATCACCCCTGTAACATTTGTTTTGCTGTCTGTGCAGTGTGCACCTGTTCAGAACAGTTCACCTCACTTTCCGTCCTAATGACAAATGTTTTTTTGAAAATTTGGGGTTTTTATTGAAACAAGAATTGGTGATAAAGCATCAGGGGAGAGGAGACACTTTTTTCCCCATATTAACTCTTACAGGAGAGAATTTGCCTTCCTAGGGGTAGATTTCCTCTCACTTCCTGTTGTATCCTTCCGTTTGCAAGGAGGAGTCGTTTGTAAGTTGGATGTTTGAAAGTAGGGGCCTGCCGTATATACTCTGCTGAAATTTGCCCCTTACATGTTGGTGTTGCCACAACACTGTGAGCCCTCACAGTTACTCTTGGTGGGCGCATGAATGGGCCCTGCTGTGAATTATTAGATCAAGAATTGTAATTGCATGCCCCTGTTAAACAGGGGCAGAAAAATTGGGCCTTTGGTGGTGGTGGTGGTGGTGTTGACACAACACTGTAAGGCCTCACAGTTACTCTTGGTGGGCGCAGGAATGGGCCCTGCTGTGAATTATTAGATCAAGAATTGTAATTACATGCCCCTGTTAAACAGGGGCAGAAAAATTGGGCCTTAGGCACTGGTGCCACAACACTGCAACCCCTCACAGATACTGTACTTGGAGCACAGCAATGAGCCCTGTTGCAAAGTATTGCATCAGAAAATTGTAATTACACGCCCCTGTTAAACAGGGGCTGAAAAATTGGGCCTTAGCCACTGGTGCTGGTGCCACGACACTGCAACCTCTCCCAGATACTCTAGTTGGAGTGCAGGAATGAGCCCTGCTGCAAAGCATTGCATAAAAATTGTAATTACATGCCCCTGTTAAACAGGGGCTGAAAAATTGGGCCTTAGCCACTGGTGGCGGCACCCAGAAACAAAAATGTTCTTCCAAGCTATCATCATCAATCGGATCATTGAGGAGGAGGAGGATAGTCAGTCAACATAACAGGACAGTCACTCAGCATCAGTCTTGAAGGGATGTGACATTTGAAAATAAATTAGTCTGTTATATCAGCTTCAGGTGTTTGGTAGCTGGTGGTGATCCAAGACTGGTTCATCTTTATGAAGGTCAGTCGATCAACCGAGTCGGTGGACAGGCGCACCCTGTGATCCGTGACAAATCCTCCAGCAGCACTGAATGTGCGTTCTGAAAGAACGCTGGATGCAGGACAGGCCAGTAGCTCAATTGCATACTGTGCAAGCTCTGGCCAGTGATCCATCCTCAAGACCCAGTAAGCCAGAGGATTTTCGGTGGGGAAAGTGTCCAAGTCTGACCTTGCCCCTAGGTATTCCTGCACCATGTATATCAGACGCTGGCGATGGTTGCTGGAACCGATCATACCTTGGGGCTGCGGACTAAAGAATTGTCTGAACGCATCGGTCAGACGGCCACCTTCCCCACCGCTCCTTCTTTGACTGACCGAAGCCTCAGCAACTCGTTGTCCAGGACCAGGAGTTTGTAACCTCCCAGTCTCTGGGAACGCGTTGCACAGACCTTTCGGCAAGGCCTCCCGGAGTTGTCTCATCCTCTGCTCCCTCTGCGACGGTAAGATAAGGTCCGCAACCTTACCCTTGTACCGTGGATCAAGGAGAGTGGCCAGCCAGTAATGGTCCCTCTCCTTGATCCGAAGAATACGAGGATCCTTCCGCAGACTTTGCAGGATCAGGGAGGCCATGCAGCGTAGGTTAGCTGAGGGATTCGGTCCGGAGTCCTCTGGGTCACTAAGGACGACATGATCCGCAGCCACCTCCTCCCAGCCACGTACAAGTCCACTGGTTTCTTGGGACTGTAAATCATCCCTAAAAGACTGCTGCTGATGATGCTGAGTGCCAGGCTCCACCTCCATGCTGACACAATCCTCCCTCCTCCTCCTCCTCCTCCGGGACAGAAGGAACACTGTCTGGGTAAAGGGGGCCTTGAGAGGCAAGGAAGTCCTCCTCTTCCTGCCTCTGTTCTGCCTCAAGTGCCCTGTCCATTATTCCACGCAGCGTATGTTCCAACAGGTGGACAAGAGGTACAGTGTCATTGATGCATGCACTGTCACTGCTCACCATCCTCATGGCCTCCTCAAATGGTGCCAGGACAGTGCATGCATCCCTGATCATGCCCCACTGGCGTGGTGAAAAAAACCTGAGCTCCCCTGACCCTGTCCTGGTGCCGTAGTCACACAGGTACTCATTGATGGCCCTCTGCTGCATGTGCAGCCGCTGCAGCATGGCCAACGTTGAGTTCCACCTGGTGGGCATGTCACATATAAGGCGGTTCTTGGGCAGGTTCAACTCCTTTTGCAGCTCAGCCAGGCGAGCACTGGCATTATAAGATCTGCGGAAATGCACACAGACTTTCCTGGCCTGCCTCAGGACATCCTGTAAGCCCGGGTACCTGCCCAAGAACCGCTGCACCACCAGGTTAAGGACGTGAGCCACACAGGGCACATGGGTCAGTTGTCCCTGTCGGAGGGCGGAGAGGAGGTTGGTGCCATTGTCGCAAATCACCATTCCTGGCTTAAGCTGGCGTGGCGTCAACCACCTCTCGGCCTGCCCCTGCAGAGCAGACAGAACCTCTGCCCCAGTGTGGCTCCTGTCCCCCAAACACACCAGCGCAAGCACGGCATGGCATCTTTTTGCCTGCGTACTTGCGTAGCCCCTTGAACGCCTACGGAGCACTGCTGGTTCCGAGGACAAAGCACAGGAAGAGGCCATGGAGGAAGAAGAGGAGGGGGTGGAGGAGAGAGGTGTGTCACAACCAGTAGTAGCATTTTGGAGGCGTGGCGGCGGAACAACCTCCAACACTACTGCACCTTGTCCTGCATCCTTCCCAGCTGCCAAAAGAGTGACCCAATGGGCCGTGAAAGAAAGGTAACGTCCCTGTCCATGCCTGCTGGACCATGAGTCAGCGGTAATATGCACCTTACCGCTGACCGCCCTGTCCAGCGAGGCCAAGACATTGCCTTCCACATGCCGGTAGAGAGCCGGAATCGCCTTCAATGAGAAAAAGTGGCGTTTGGGAACCTGCCACTGAGGAACCGCACATTGCACAAACTCACGGAAGGGGGCCGAGTCTACCAACTGAAAAGGCAGCAGTTGAAGTGCTAGCAATTTAGCCAAGCTAGCATTCAACCGCTGGGCATGTGGATGGCTGGGAGTGAACTTCTTTCGACGGTCCAGCAGCTGTGGCAGGGAAATTTGCCTGATAGAATCGGACGACGGTGTACTGCTAGCAGAGTGCACACAAGTACTTGGCTGTGACACACCTAATTCTACACCTTCATTCCTCTTGGTGCAGGTTTCAGAGAGGACTGAAGGTATAGTGGGGTTGGAGATCCCAGCTGATGCGGTGCAAGGAGAGGGCCGCTTTGTTCTTTGGTGTGGGTTTTTAAGGTAGGCTTGCCAACGAGCTGCATGGCAGGTCAACATATGTCTGGTCAAGCATGTGGTGCCCAAGCGGCTGATGTTTTGGCCACACGATATACGCTTGAGACATATGTTGCAAACAGCAGCTGTGCGATCTGATGCACTCAACTCAAAAAAGGCCCACACCAAAGAACTTTTTGAATAACGGGTAGAGGCAGCGCCCTGCACAGGCGGAGCTCTGCGGTGTGATTCCGTCGGTGTGCTGCCCTTACGCTGGTCCCCCGAGGGCATCCTGCCTCGTTGGAGATGTGCCTCCTCCTCATCCTCTCTCCTATTAGGCACCCACGTGGAGTCAGTGACCTCATCATCCCCTCCCTCCACATCACTGGAGCCAATCTGGCAGTATGCTGCAGCTGCTGGAACATGACTGCCAGATTGGTGTCCTTCTTGAGCATCCCCTCTCTCTGCTCTCACGCTACTGCCTTCCTCTAGCTGGGTATCATCATCAGACCCTTCGAAACGCTGGGCATCCTCCTGGAGCATGTACCCAACACTGTGCTCAAACAGTTCAGGGGACTCCTCAGGAAGACATGGTGGGTCTAGGGAAGGAGTGACTGATGATGACGACATTGATACCAGGGAAGAGGACGCTTTGGCAGCTGCTTTGCCAGTACCCTGAGCCTGGGTGAGAGAGGATGAGGAGGATGAGGAGGGCTTGGTCATCCACTCTACCAAGTCTTCGGCATGATGCGGCTCAACACGTCCAGCTGCTGAAAAGAAGGACAAGCGTGTCCCATGGCCATGTGCTGATGGCGATGCACCGCATCCACGACCAGCACTGTTGTCTCTAGACACAGAGCCTGCTTGCCCTCTTTTATTGGCTCCTGACTGTCTGCCTCTCCTTGTTTGCCTTCCAGACATTCTAATGGCCTGCAGCGAGATGGGAAAACCAGAAATAAGGCCTAGCTTCAGGAGTATATTTTGCAGGAAGCACACTACGCCCGCTGTAAGTGCTGCAAATGCCTGTTGGTGTAACACACCAGGAAAACACAGCAATACGGGCTAGCTTCAGGTGTATAATGTGCAGGAGGCACACTCCGCCCGCTGTAAGTGCTGCAAATGCCTGTTAGTGGAACACACCAGGAAAACACAGCAATACGGGCTAGCTTCAGGAGTATATTTTGCAGGAATCACACTACGCCTGCTGTAAGTGCTGCAAATGCCTGTTGGTGTAACACACCAGGAAAACACAGCAATACGGGCTAGCTTCAGAAGTATATTTTGCAGGAATCACACTACGCCTGCTGTAAGTGCTGCAAATGCCTGTTGGTGTAACACACTAGGAAAACACAGCAATAAGGCCTAGCTTCAGGAGTATATTTTGCAGGAATCACACTACGCCTGCTGTAAGTGCTGCAAATGCCTGTTGGTGTAACACACCAGGAAAATACAGCAATACGGGCTAGCTTCAGAAGTATATTTTGCAGGAATCACACTACGCCTGCTGTAAGTGCTGCAAATGCCTGTTGGTGTAACACACCAGGAAAACACAGCAATACGGGCTAGCTTCAGAAGTATATTTTGCAGGAATCACACTACGCCTGCTGTAAGTGCTGCAAATGCCTGTTAGTGTAACACACCAGGAAAACACAGCAATAAGGGCTAGCTTCAGGTGTATACTGTGCAGGAGGCTTAGCAACAATGACACTGACACTGCCCCCTGCCTATCCTTCTCTCTCCCTGCACACAAGGTTTATCAAAGAATATGACACTGACACTCTCCCTGCCTATCCTTCTCTCTCCCTGCACACAAGGTTTAGTAAAGAATATGACACTGACACTGTCCCCTGCCTATCCTTCTCTCTCCCTGCACACAAGGTTTATCAAAGAATATGACACTGACACTCTCCCTGCCTATCCTTCTCTCTCCCTGCACACAAGGTTTAGCAAAGAATATGACACTGACACTGTCCCCTGCCTATCCTTCTCTCTCCCTACACACAAGGTTTAGCAAAGAATATGACACTGACACTCTCCCTGCCTATCCTTCTCTCTCCCTGCACACAAGGTTTAGCAAAGAATATGACACTGACACTCTCCCTGCCTATCCTTCTCTCTCCCTGCACACAAGAATAGCACAAAGAATATCAACACTGTCCCTGCCTATCCTTCTCTTTCCCTGCGCCGGAACACACTACACAATGCCGCCGCGCTGGCGGCCTTCTATAGTGTGGGGCGTGTGCTAAACCCCCTGAGCTATAATTGGCCACGGGCAACCTGCCTGTGGCCAATTATGGCTCTCCTAGCTGTCGGCGCTGTGATTGGCCAAGCATGCGGGGTCACAGTGCATGCTTGGCCAATCACAGCGCCAGGATTGCACTGCGATGGCGCAGTGTATTGTGGGCCATTCGCGTCACTCGAATTTGGCTCGAACGGCCCAAATCGTTCGATGTTCGCCGAACGATCGAACAGCCGATGTTTGAGTCGAACGTATGTTCGAGTCGAACACCGAGCTCATCCCTAATTGTCAATCCATTTTGGAAAATGGCAACTTTTATGATACAGGTAGGAGTTGCCTGCAGTGGGTTTGATGTAGTTTTTGGAGATGATGACAGAAGTCTCTTCGTCATAACTCAACTCCAGGTCCAGAAAGGGTAAGGTCTTGTGGTCGGTAACAAAGGTGAAAGATAAGCCAAATGGGTTATCGTTACAGTGGTCTACAAATATTGTTGATACTGTCCACAGGACCGTCCCAAATAATAATAATGTCATCAATATAGCGACCAAAAAAAGCAATATTACGTGAGAAGGGATTATTACTGTTAAAAATATATTGTTTTTCCCAAAAACCCATCGCTAAGTTAGCGTAGGAGGGTGCAAAATTGGCCCCCATGGCGGTTCCCCATAGCTGTAGGTAAAAGTTGTCATTAAATTTAAAATAATTATGGGTCAAACAAAAAGATGTAGCATCCACAATAAAAGAGGCTTGTCGGGAATTGATTAAAGGATCATGGGAAAGAAAAAAACTCCAAAGCCCGAAGGCCGAAAGCATGAGGGATTGATGTATAAAGGGAATTAACATCAAGTGAGAGCCAAATGTATGTGGGTTCCCATTTGTAAACAGAGAGGAGTTCTAGGAGGTGGGTCCCATCTCTGATGTATGAGTCCAATTGGTGCACAATAGACTGGAGGAATTGGTCTACATATAAACTGAGTCCCGTGGTGATGCTGTCCATAGCTGCCACTATGGGTCTCCCTGGGGGATTGTCCAAGCTCTTATGTACTTTAGGGAGATGGTAGAAATAATGAATATGATAGAAGTCCTTTAGAAGAAAAGATTTTTCTACTTTATTAAGGATATTGTCTTGGAGGGCAGCAGTGACTAAGGAATCAATTTCTTTAGCATAGTCTGAGGTGGGGTCCTTGTTAATCTTTAGGTAGGTATTACTGTCAGAGAGCAACCTCCTTGCTTCTCCGTGATAGTCGTTAAAGGTGGAGGAATTGTTATTCAAAACCATATCTGCCAACTTGATGACTATATCATCTGCTCCAGTAAGGGATTTTAGGGCTCCAATTTCAAGAGGAGAGAGATTTAGTTTTTTTGGGGGCAGCTGATAGACAAAGTTTTTGAAAATCCGCAAACGCCACCCTATAAAAGCTTTCTATATAGGGACCTTTTGCATGTACGGGGTTAAAAATGGACTTAGTTTTAAAGGAAGAGTGAAAAACCGGAGGGGAAGTGGCGGGGTGTTGGGTAAGAAGGTAAAACAATTCTTCATCGATCAGAGGGTCATCTGTGTCCTCAATGAGATTGAAATGAAATAGGAATAGATCAGAAGGGGTGGTTGGAGATGTAGAGAGGGAATTAGTGTTGGTCAAGTTGTTCTTTTTTTCTTTTATGTGGTAGTACCTCTTTAAAGTAAGATTGCGTACATATCTATTTAAATCCTTAAAAAGTAAAAAGGGATTGGGTTTATTGAGAGGTGCAAAGTTTAGACCTCTACTCAAAAGGGAAGTATCGGCCAAGGAGAGTGTACGTGAAGACAAATTAAATATTTTTATAGTTTCCTGATCTTTACGGCATTAGGGTTGTTTTCTGTTTCACCCTCCTCTACAGCCTCTACGGTGAGTTTTATTTTTTTGGATGCTGTCAGAGGAGGACTGGGTACTAAAAAAGAGGACGGAATAGTTGGACCGGAGCCAGATTCAGTAGGAGCAGGAATGGTGGATGAATAGGTATGGAGTGTGTCAAGAGTGTCTGTAGGGGGGACTTCTGTGGTGTCCATGATGTTGGTCAAAAGGATATCATTACTCATATAACCTGAGTACAGTGTGACTGGACAAGGGTCCAGGAACTACCGCTATTGGCTGGACTGGTGGTCTATTATAAAATGTATTCAAAGCATGGATGAGACTGGTATTACCATATGTGTTAATGTGCTTATTTTTATTCATTATGTTGCTAGTCTTGGAGTGTTGTCCTTTAGAAGGCCCTGAGATTGTGGGACCCGAAAGGGCTCTCATGGGCCTATGATGTATATTAGAGCCAGGGGGGGTTAGGGATTATTAGGCTCATGAGGGGACGTGGAGGGTCAAGGCCAGAGACTGGAGGAGCGGACCAAGGGGATGGACATGGATAATTCTCTGTAGGTGGTGTAACAACTGGTGAGGCATGGTGGTGATTATTCTTTCTTTTATTCCATGTGAAGACGTTATCATGATTAAAGTCATCTAGGTCCTGCCTAAATTGTAAATATGTCCAACATGGACAAAAATCCTTTACCACGAAGGGCACTACATACACTTTCAAAGAGTTTTATAATTGCTCTTCTGAATTTGTGGTTTATGGCCTCAGTTGTCCTTGCGGCCTCATGTACGTAGGCCGCACCATACGTGCCCTACGAGTTAGGTTTGGGGAACATAGGAGGCTGATCGAAGGAGGTATCGATCCCCACAGTGTCCCCAGACATTTTTCCGTAGCCCACCAAAAATCCACCAGTGGCTTACAGGTCTGGGTGATCGAACAGATCCCCAGTTCCCTTCCAGCAGCGGAACGCTTCAAAAAACTGTGTGCCAGAGAAACATTCTGGATCTATACTCCTAGATGTCCTTTCGCCCGGTGGTATTGTGAAGGGATCGAGATCTCTACCATTTTATAATTAAAATATCTCACCCTCTCCCTTGTTATTGGTATTTTATCTTATCTGTTTTTAATCATTTTTATCTATTTTATTGTACTATCTCTGTTGTTCCTATGTACAACCAGGTCTTCTAAGATTCTTAATCTTCTACACTATTCACCGGTTGACACTTTCTTCTGTGCTTTATATTTATTCCATAATATACCGCCATCATATATTACATTGTTGCCTGTACCATATACTTTTCATATTGATTATATGTTCTCTATGTGACTCGAAGGCGTTTTTTAATGTTCTGATGTACGTATGACACCCCATCTTTATACCCATTTTATATGCATTATTTCCGTGTGTGTATGTATATATATATATATAATGTTTTATATATATATATATATATATATATATATATATATATTTTGTATATATATTTTTTATGCCCATCTTCATATATTTGTGTGTGTGTGTATATATGTGTATATATATATTAATATACACACATACATACACACGCAAATATATGAAGATAGGCATAAATATATATATATATATATGTGTGTGTGTGTGTGTGTGTGTGTGTGTGTGTTTTTTTATACTCCTATTACCAATGCAGTAAATGCATTTATATATGTATGTGTATAGTATAGGCTCTACTATACTATCCTCTCCGCCTTTCAGCCACAATCTCATTGCCCCCCCCCCCCAGTCTTCCCCCCCCCTTTCACCGTATTTATCCATCCCCCCATCCTCTCTTAATGTATGCCATATTAATTCATTTCCCACCCATGACCTTTTTTAATGTCTATTTTCAAATATAACCCATATTTTCTCTTCTCCCACCCCCCCCTTCTTCCTTCCCTTTACCGAGCTATAATGTTTAGAATATGCAAAAAAATAAGTCAACTATTTCATATATATCCCCCGTTTTTTAATTCATTTCATTTGCCCCTTCATCTCTATTACTTATTGAGTCTCCATTCCACTCATTTATGTACTATTCAATCTCCATTCTTTCTCTTCTCGTATCTTTTTTTTTTTACAGTCCCCTTCCATTATGATCACATGACCTCCCTTTTTTCTTCCTTCCACCATTCATCGTCACTCCATTGTCCAGCCCACTACTCACCTCTCCGCCCATATATATGGCGTCCCTTCACTTCCGCCCTCACGTCATGTTGAAAAGGGAGTGCGACTTGCCAGGACATCGCAAGTGCGCACGCTCACGAAACGCGTCCTACTTTGATGACGTTATTTCTCGCAGTCTGGCTGTCTATGCACTCCAGGCCTCGCTCTGAACCCTCCAGGATCGCTGTCCCCGGAAGCCGGCTGTTCCATCCTCAGAGACACTCCTGCTATCCACCGCAGAGCCAGGATTCCCTGTGACCCACTGCTGAAGCCTCGTACACACGAACGAGTTTCTCGGCAAAAACCAGCAAGAAACTTGCTGGCAGAGATTTTTTGCCGAGAAATTCGTTCGTGTGTATGGTTTCTCGTCAAGAAAAGCGACAAGAATCTCGACGAGAAAATAGAGATCCTGCTCTCTATTTTCTCGTCGAGATTCTCGTCAGCCTGTTTCTCGACGAGAAAATTGTGTGTGTGTGTACACTTACCTTTTCGCCGGGAAGCCCGCGCATGCTCGAAATGACTTCGACGCATGCGCGGTAGCTTCCTAGGCATAGGTAGGGTGAACCAAGATGGCGGCGACGGCATCGAATGTGACGATCGCATGCTCGTCGTATTCGATGACGTCACAGCGTTCGCTCCATTCAAAGAACCGCGGGTTTTTTGAATCGAGCGTGTGTACACTCGGCCGGGACAAGTTTCTTGTCCAAGAATCTCGTCGAAAAAAAACACATGTTTTTTCGACGAGAATCTCGGCCGTGTGTACGAGGCTTGAGACCGTCATTTTGACAGATTGTCACCCTTCTTGCTACGCCTGTATTTTATCTACAATATGTGAGTTCATTCAGTGTATTTACAATTAAAGCTTGTGTCAACACTACTGCATTTAGAGGCGCCTCTCTCCTTGTTTCTCATATCAGATATGATGCCCAGAGAGCTGACCCATAAAACTGCAGGGAAATGGATATGACTCAACACACAACTGAGGAAATTCAATAATGCTGCTACACCATTGTTCTGGCAGTAATTGCTTATGTAAATATGTTTTGCAATTCTAAAAATATCCGAGACAGTTTGGCTTCTGACAGTAACTTGTGCGTGAAATTAGGGTAGTTCCAATTAGCTCCACTTTTACATTGTGGTCTAACACCTGAGCCAAATTCTAAATTAAAACACTGACAGTTTGTATCTTACAAAATTGGAGCTAATTAAGACCAACTTTCTTTTGGCGTACAGGGACAGATTTAGCGAAAGTGTCTTGCATTTCCTGTGATGTCAGATATCAGTGCATGCTGGCTATACAATAGTGGTAGTAGTAGTTTTCTTTTAACAGTCTAAAGCCTCGTACACACGGTCGGACTTCAAACAAACTTTTCTGTGTTTTTTTGTCCGAAGGGAGTTGGCCGGGAACACCCATAGCATACATACGGCAGGACTTTTCTGCAAACTTTCCCAAAACTTTCCCAACTTCACGTGGTTTTTCTGCTCTTTACCGCCACCCTTTGGTCAACTTCTGCTATTGTTAGTTGATTTTAACATTGGTTCTGGGCATGTGTGTTTGTACTTCAGACAAAAGTCAGATGGATTTCTGTACACACGATAGGACTTTGCACCGTAGGACTTTTGTTGCCGAAAAGTTTGTCCATTTGCAGAGCGAACATTTGTCCGATGAAAACCGAAAAAGTTTGTCCGATGGAGCGTACACACGGTAGGATTTTTTTGAAAACTTGCTCATTTTGAAGTTTGTTGTCCAAAAGTCCTACCGTGTGTATGGGGCTTTAAAATGTTCGATTTCAGGACGTTTATTCAATTTTTTTTTATTGATTAATGGGGTAAAACTAACTTTCATTTTATACCATAGTGATGAGAAAATTCAAAGGCGCAGGATGAAAAAAATTCTACCTGTGAATGAGATTTTTTGTTCAGGAAAAATCATACATACTGTAATGAAACCTGTTCTGGATGAAATTTTAAGGGCTTTTTAACTGAATTAGTTGACTCAATGATGGCAAGAAAGAATGTTCCAGTGAATGATTTTTCTATGAATGTTTGAACACAAATCTAAGCTTTTTAGATATAGCAGAGGGGCCCGGTACATTACTGAAGTACCAATTGAAGTTTGCAGTTTGTGGTAGACTCTGAAGACTTTTTCCTAGATTGATTAGACTTTGTCATACCTCCTATAAACATGGAACCAAGTACCTTGGGGTTAATTTATTAAAGGCAAAATAGGTTGTTCACTTTGCAAGGTAATTTTCCCTTAGCTTAGTGAATGTGGTGAAAATTCACTTTGCAAAGTATACCCAACCACCTGCGAGGAAAGTATATATTGTAAAAAAATATTTAGATTTTTCCTACATACTTACCTTTAAAATCCATTTCTTGGAGTACATCCAAGGACACAGAGACAGTTATAATAACTATTTGGGTTATGCGCCACCTATAGGTGAATGGACACTGGTAGACCAATCAAACAGGAATTTCTCCCCTATATAACCCGTCCTATACAGGAAGTACCGGTACTTCAGTTTTGTAGCAAGCAAAAAAATCCCAAAAAGAGGAGAGGGACCTCTGTGTCATGTGATGTACTCCAAGAAATGGATTTTGCAGGTAAGTATGTAGAAAAAATGTATTTTCTATATCGTACATAACAGGACACAGAGCCGACTATAATCATAACTATTTGGGACCTCCCAAAGCAATACACTTGAGGGAAGAAGAGACACAATTACAGAAACCGTCACCCAAGAAGGACTTACTCTGCTGCCCGTAAAATACTGCGGCCAAAGGCAGTATCCTTTGCGGCTCTGACATTAACCTGCTAAAACATTGTGAATGTATGAACCATAGACCATGTCGCGGCCTTGCAAACCTGAGCCACTGCCGCCTAATGGCGGATAGCCCAAGATGCGCCCATGCACCTGGTAGAGAGAGCTCTTCCCAGAAAGGGTGGTACTTTGCCCTTTCAAACCATAGGCTTCAATGATTAACTGGCGGATACAATGATAAATAGTTGACCTGAATGCCGCTTGCCCTTCCTGGGCTCTTCTAGCAGCACAACCAGGATTCCTGATCTGCACTTACAGCCCAAGTAAATCCTGACCGCCTGAACTACCTCCAGAGTATGCAGCAATCTTTCCCCTACCGGCTGTGGATTAGGATAAAAATTAGGAAAAAAAGAAAGATGAATGAGGATGCAACATCACCTTATGCTCTTCAATCGTGTTTTTCTTTGTCTATGAACTTGTGCTGGTGCTTCTTATGAAGGGGTATTCCACATTCACGGTATATGCCACTGTGTATCAGATCCCAGATCCACACCTTTTGATGCCTCTCCTCTCTTTGCTCCTTTGAAAGTTCAGCCCCTCCGTCTCACCCACATGCAGAGAAAAGATGCTCCTATAGCATGATACTGCTTTCAAAAAGTTTTGTTGGATGTACTCTGTTATAAACATACGCACATTTTCTCTGTATACTACAAGCTTTTAAAATCAGGAAGTCTGGAACGATTCACGTTCCACGGCTTCAAACCGGAAGTGACGCAAAGATGCTAGAAGCTCCGCCCATAGTTCATAGATAAAGGAAAATACGATTTGAAGAGCACCTGTCACTTTTTAAAAACAAAGACTTAGGTTTTATGAATTCTAAAGGACTGTGTATATGAATGCTGTATACAGTATCTCACATTTTTGTAAATATTTTATTATATTTTACTATTTCATGTGACGACACTGAAGAAATTACACTTTGCTACATTGTAAAGTAGTGAGTGTACAGCTTGTATAATGGTGTAAGTTTTCTGTCCCCTCCAAAATAACTCAACACACAGCCATTAATGTCTAAACCGCTAGCAACAAAAGTGAGTACACCCCTAAGTGAAAATGTCCAAATTGGGCCCAAAGTGTCATTATTTTATGTGGCCACCATTATTTTCCAGCACTGCCTTAACCCTCTTTGGCATGGAGTTCAACAGAGCTTCACAGGTTGCCACTGGAGTCCTCTTCCACTCCTCTATGATGATATCACAGAGCTGGTGGATGTTAGAGACCTTGCGATCCTCCACCTTCCATTTGAGGATGCCCCACAGATGCTCAATAGGGTATAGGTCTGGAGATATGCTTGGGGCCAGTCAATCATCTTTACCCTCAGTTTCTTTAGCAAGACAGTGGTCGTGTTGGAGGTGTAACAAGCATGCCATAATGACATATTATGCTGAACCTGCCCAACTGCACTTGGCCCCATACTAGTTTTGCAGGATCAGCCAAGCACATATGCATCCAATGAAGCTTTTATGCTGCCTCAAGTGCAGCCTTAAAATATGTTCCTGCAGAGCAAATGCATGCTATTCTGGAGACACAACTCCTAAAAGAGCACTGATACCCATACTGGGTGTATCTAAAGACAGTTGTACAAGCCCCCGGATTAAGCAATAAGTATACTTTTATGCACTAATGCAGTATATAATAATTTCCTGTCTGGTCACGCAGCTCTCCCATAGGAAGTACTTAAACTTCATTATCTAGCCATAGGCTGCTGTTGCATCCCAGGAAGCCTTGCTGATCCTTTAGCCCACATGATATTCCAAACAAAAAATGGCCACCCTTCTACCTCCTGCCTATACTGACAAGAGTATGCCATACCGAGCGATCTTGTGCCCTCTAGTGGCAAAAGGAGAACCCGCAGCCCAATACTCCTGAGAGACACACAGAGCATGACCTGGCCAGACCAAACAGCACACTGCCCCCAATGGCCACCAGGACAAAGGTCAGATAGTCAGATCTTTTTTGCAAATGTAGACTTAATATTCCTGCTGCAGGACTCTGAGTCATAACACAACCTTCACCCATCACGACGGGCACTGTGATAAAAGACCTTCAGGGACTCGGTCCTCCTTAATCTGGGGTCCACTCCCCTGGACCTGTCCATCACCCTGCTGGAAAGCTCCTTGGTCAGAACAAACAGTGCACAGGGTTCCATTACGCAGGGTCCAGCGCCATAAGGCTGCATTACAGGCAAACCTCAAGGATTCTTCTATCTAATTTGGCTCGGGTACCATCCATTTTAGCTGACAGCTTTTTTCAAATGGATCCAATTGAAGTCCATGATTACATAGTTACATAGTTAGTCAGGTTGAAAAAAGACACAAGTCCATCCAGTTCAACCATAAAAAAAATTAAATAAACAAAAATATACAATATCATACAATCCCATATACCCACAGTTGATTCTCAGCAGAACCATTCAGGACCACCAAGTATGCCCCAAACAGCACATGTAGCACATCAGTGACCACCACCTTAGAGGCACTGGCGAAAAAACTGATGTACTTCCTGTATAGGAGGGGTTATATAGGGGAGGACTTCCTGTTTGATCTGCCAGTGTCCATTCATCTATAGGTGGCGCCTGTGGCGTAGCGTGGGGTTGCGAGGGGGGGGCGTGGCACCGGGGGCAAAATTTAGGGGGGCGCAGCGCAGCATCCGGTGCCAGTGTCACTCCATCCTTTGGACGGTGTCACTCGCTGCGCTCCA
This sequence comes from Rana muscosa, assembly GCA_029206835.1. NCBI lineage: Eukaryota > Metazoa > Chordata > Amphibia > Anura > Ranidae > Rana > Rana muscosa. The sequence continues at coordinate 13,292,871 of CM055123.1, read as the reverse complement.
GCCGCCATGTTGCGGCTCAGGGATGGGCAGTGGCTGCCCGGTGATTGGCCGCTTCAGTTCCTCCTGCTTTAAGTGACATGATCGAAGCTGTCGGCTGCTGTCCCCGCCCACCACCAGCAAGGCTTAGATCTGCTCGAGTCCTGCATGTTCTTTCTGCTTTCCTACCCGCCTGTCAGCACGCCCACCATTTGCATTGTTATAGAATTCTTAGCTCTGTCTAGTTTGAGTCCCGGCATTTTCTGCATTTTCTGTCCCCGCCCACTGGCCCGCCTACCTTCTATCAGACCTGTAGAATATAGTCTAGGGAAGTGCTACAGGTGGTGGGCAGGGATAGACTGCATCCCTGACAGAGCTAAGAATACAGCAATGCATGTGGTGGGCGGGCTGACAGACTGGGACAGAAGGAGACTGAAGATGCAGAGACTAAATCCAAGAAGACTGAAGATGCCGAGACTAAATCCAAGAACACAGTAGAACTACAGGTACAAGGCAACTATGTTCTGCTCTTTTCAGCTGAGCACTGTGGATACGTTTGCTAAATAGGAGAGTATTAGGTAAATGATGTTTGAAGGCACTGTGCTATGTGTATTTCCTTTTAGCTAACTATTATGTCAGGTTCACACCAATGTATTTGCTGTGACTCACATTTGTGTGGGTACAGCAGCCCATTCATTTAAATGGGCTGCTGTAACTACAGGAAAAAGGTCCCTGCACCTCCATGAAAACACAGCCGCAGGGAAATCACATTGTGCTTTTGCTGCATCTTCAGAGGCGTGGGGGGTGCCAATAAGAATAAATGGCAGCCTTGCCTGTCTGTAAAAAAACAAGGAATTTTCCCTACAGGTGGCTGTGGGTGTGGGAATAGGTGCCATTTACACACTGTCCTGCACATGCAACCACCCGTAACAGTGTGAATCTAGCCTTGGGTACACTTGCGGTTGGGGGCAATAAAACATGCTGCTGAGCCTCATTTTACTGCTCCCTATCACTCCACCCATTTAAGCTGAAGAGGAAGAAACTGGAGGTGTACAGATGGTACTGCTGCAATATTTGTATTTGCAGTTGCGGCAGGAATTATACCCACCCCCCCCCCCCCGTCCACTTTCAGCATGCACAACCGTGTGAATTGGGCCACACTGAAACCACACTGAAGCCACACTGAAACCTCCCCGCAACTGCATGAAATGCACACAGTTGTTGTGCAGCTTGGGGGGTTTTAAACAGGTGAGGAGGAGGCAACATATTGCCTACATATACCTACTGTGGGAAGAAGAAAGAGGACACCTGCTGAAAACACACCTGAGTCTCAGCACAGTCACAGTGACACTGGGGAGTGAGGGCAGACTGCCTTCTTGTCATGTGACATATATGACTGGAGTGGGGAAGACAGAGAAGCTGCCTTCATTCCCAGCGGGAGCCACACTGAGACTGAGATGTGAACTGTGGGTGCAGTTTGTCATCTTTGCCCAGTGCACGGGATGACCTTGCCCTGGCACTGCCGTCAGGTATCTGTCCTGGGGATGGAGCCAGTGCGGGAACTCAGTGGGGGGGTATCATTGAATTCAGTAAATATTCCTGCTGGCTGCAGCTTCCTCTGCTGTGCACTCTCTCCCTCTGCCTTCTCCCCCGTGGGGTGTCTGTCGCCCCGCCCCCGCCAGCCTGTGAATGCTTTGCTTTGCAGTCATTGGTTGCTAGGTCTGCCGGTGCCCTAGCAACATGGACACTTTTGCCGCTGTGCTCACACATGGGATTTTCTTAGAGCCGCTCCACCTCCCATTCAGCTCCATCCCCAAACTCTGGACGGTTCAGACACGCTTGGCCAGTTCCCTCCCAAACTGTGGCCGGTTACCACTCACACAGCAGCTTTAGTGACTGTCCCTCCTGCCGGTAAGGCATAGACAATACAACAGAATGGGACGCTATAAGGGGGGTCTCTCTCTAATAGAGGTCTCTATGGGGGGAGGGGGCACTGATATAGGGGACTCTGAGCTAATGGGGGGTGCTGACTGCTGATCTAAAAAAATTAAATAAATGCTGTGTGACGCTAAAGTGTTCGGGTTTGGCTTGAAGAAAAGGTGGCAACCCTACTTAGCACCAATGTTCCAACTCTCCCCCAAGTAACCCCCCCCCCCCCAATTTAACACCAATGCCCCATTAACTTGGCACCAATATCATCGCCTATATCCCCTCTTTGCACTAATGCCCCCTATCCCCACCTAACATTGCACTCCTACTGTAAGTTGTAGCTGCTCTTTTGAAGAGAGGATTTGGGGGTGAGAGAAGAGCTCTTACTGAAAGGAGGCTTGTAAACTGTCCTGTGAGACATGCATTCTTGAGCCCTGCAATCTGTACGTAGCACACTTATGAACTGTGCAGTGCACTCTCTACGCAGTGCACTTCTGAACTCTGCTCACTCTGCGTAGCGCACTCCTGAACTCTGTGCACTCTTGAGCTCCTCACTACTGAACCCTGCACTCTGTACCTAGCACTCTCCTGAACTCTCCTGAACTTTGCACTAGAATCTTAATCTTTTCTCTTTGTGTATAGCACACTCCTAATCTTTGCACTCTGTACGTAGCGCACCTCTGAAGTCTGCGCGGTGTACGCAGTGCACTTCTGAACTCTGTTTGCAGTGCACTCTTTAGCTCTTCACTCTGTATGAAGTGCATTCTGAACTCTGTACCTAGCACTCTCCTAAACTTTACACTCTGTACTTAAGGTACTCCTGATCTTTGCACTCTGTACGCAGTACACTCAGGAACTCTGTATCTACTGCACTCCTGAACGCTGCACTCTGTGCAGAATGCACCACTAGTATTTAACAATGCCCCATTAAGACTCTCCCACTGTTAGGCGGTGGTGGTGTGGTAAGGTCCTGCACTTATTCTCTGAAAAAAAAAACACCCTGCCTATAGTATGTCTGCAGTCTCTGACCATTTCCTGTAGTGTGTCTGCAGTCTCTGAACATCTCCTGTCCTATGTTTCTATGTCTGCAGTCTCTGAACATGTCCTGTAGTATGTCTGCATATTTGTTGAAAAACTGACGTTTATTCGGGAGCAGACATTTTAATGATGCATAAAGTGAAAAAAAAAAGTGAAATATTCCTTTAAATTTCGTACCTGGGGGATGTCTAAAGTATGCCTGTGAAGTGGCATGTGTATCCCCTGATTAGAACTGTCCCTGTACAAAATGACATTTGTAAAGGAAAAAAAGCCATTTAAAACTGCTTGTGGCTTTAATGTCATGTCTGGTCCCGGTAATATGGATGAAAATCTTTGAGAAAAATGGCATGGCTACCCCATCACCCCCCACCCCCCCCCCCTACCCCAGCCCATTACCAGCCCCTTTGGGTCTTGTATGGATATTAAGGGGAACCCCGCACACAAAATAAAAAAAAGCCCTATATACTCTGAACAGCAGTATACAGGCGGTGCAAACAAGACAGGGACTGTAGGTTTGTTCTTAAGTAGAATCTGTTTGTAATTTTGAACAGGTACATTGTTTAAGTGTAGCTCCAGCCAAAAAATATACTTTTAAGCTTTTTGGAAAACATAGGGAAGGGTTATCACCCCTGTAACATTTGTTTTGCTGTCTGTGCACCTGTTCAGAACATTTTACCTCACTTTCCCTCCCAATGACAAATGTTTTTGGAAAAGTGGGGTTTTTATTGAAACAAGGATTGGTGATAAAGCATCAGTAGAGAGGAGACACCTTTTTCCCATATTAACTCTTACAGGAGAGAATTTGCCTTCCTAGGGGTAGATTTATTGGTGGGCGCATGAATGGGCCCTACTGTTAATTATTAGATCAAGAATTGTAATTGCATGCCCCTGTTGAAGAGGGGCAGAAAAATTGGGCCTTTGGTGGTGGTGGTGTTGCCACAACCCTGTAAGCCCTCACAGTTACTTTTGGTGGGCGCAGGAATGGGCCCTGCTGTGAATTATTAGATCAAGAATTGTAATTACACGCCCCTGTTAGACAGGGGCTGAAAAATTGGGCCTTAGGCACTGGTGCAACCCCTCACAGATACTGTACTTGGAGCACAGCAATGAGCCCTGTTGCAAAGTATTGCATCAAAAATTGTAATTGCACGCCCCTGTTAAACAGGAGCTGAAAATTTGGGCCTTAGGCACTGGTGCTGGTGCCACGACACTGCAACCTCTCCCAGATACTCTAGTTGGAGTGCAGGAATGAGCCCTGCTGCAAAGCATTGCATAAAAAATTGTAATTGCATGCCCCTGTTAAACAGGGGCTGAAAAATTGGGCCTTAGCCACTGGTGCCACAACACTGCAACCCCTCACAGATACTGTACTTGGAGCACAGCAATGAGCCCTGTTGCAAAGTATTGCATCAAAAATTGTAATTGCACGCCCCTGTTAAACAGGAGCTGAAAATTTGGGCCTTAGGCACTGGTGCTGGTGCCACGACACTGCAACCTCTCCCAGATACTCTAGTTGGAGTGCAGGAATGAGCCCTGCTGCAAAGCATTGCATAAAAAATTGTAATTGCATGCCCCTGTTAAACAGGGGCTGAAAAATTGGGCCTTAGCCACTGGTGGCGGCACCCAGAAACAAAAATGTTCTTCCAAGCTATCATCATGAATCGGATCATTGAGGAGGAGGAGGATAGTCAGTCAACATAACAGGACAGTCACTCAGCATCAGCATCAGTCTTGAAGGGATGTGACATTTGAAAATAAATTATTCTGTTATATCAGCTTCAGGTGCTTGGTAGCTGGTGGTGATCCAAGACTGGTTCATCTTTATGAAGGTCGGTCGATCAACCGAGTTGGTGGACAGGTGCACCCTGTGATCCGTGACAGCCTCCAGCAGCACTGAATGTGCGTTCCGAAAGAACGCTGGATGCAGGACAGGCCAGTAGCTCAATTGCATACTGTGCAAGCTCTGGCCAGTGATCCATCCTCAAGACCCAGTAAGCCAGAGGATTTTCGGTGGGAAAGGTGTCCAAGTCTGACCTTGCCCCTAGGTATTCCTGCACCATGTATATCAGACGCTGGCGATGGTTGCTGGAACCGATCATACCTTGGGGCTGCGGACTAAAAAATTGTCTGAACGCATCGGTCAGACGGCCACCTTCCCCACCGCTCCTTCTATGACTGACCGAAGCCTCAGCAACTCATTGTCCAGGACCAGGAGTTTGTAATCTCCCAGTCTCTGGGAACGCGTTGCACAGACCTTTCTGCAAGGCCTCCCGGAGTTGTATCATCCTCTGCTCCCTCTGCGACGATAAGATAAGGCCCGCAACCTTACCCTTGTACCGTGGATCAAGGAGAGTTGCCAGCCAGTAATGGTCCATCTCCTTGATCCGAAGAATACGAGGATCCTTCCGCAAACTTTGCAGGATCAGGGAGGCCATGCAGCGTAGGTTAGCTGAGGCATTCTGTCCGGAGTCCTCTGGGTCACTAAGGACGACATGATCCGCAGCCACCTCCTCCCAGCCACGTACAAGTCCATGGGTTTGTTGGGACTGTAAATCATCCCTAAAAGACTGCTGCTGTTGATGCTGAGTGCCAGGCTCCACCTCCATGCTGACACAATCCTCCTCCTCCTCCTCCTCCTCTTCCTGTGCGATGGGTGGGACAGAAGGAACACTGTCTGGGTAAAGGGGGCCTTGAGAGGCAAGGAAGTCCTCCTCTTCCTGCCTCTGTTCTGCCTCAAGTGCCCTGTCCATTATTCCACGCAGCCTATGCTCCAACAGGTGGACAAGAGGTACAGTGTCACTGATGCATGCACTGTCACTGCTCACCATCCTCGTGGCCTCCTCAAATCGTGCCAGGACAGTGCATGCATCCCTGATCATGCCCCACTGGCGTGGTGAAAAAAAACAGAGCTCCCCTGACCCTGTCCTGGTGCCGTAGTCGCACAGGTACTCATTGATGGCCCTCTGCTGCCTGTGCAGCCGCTGCAGCATGGCCAACGTTGAGTTCCACCTGGTGGGCATGTCACTTATAAGGCGGTTCTTGGGCAGGTTCAACTCCTTTTGCAGCTCAGCCAGCCGAGCACTGTCATTATATGATCTGCGGAAATGTCAACAGACTTTCCTGGCCTGCCTCAGGACATCCTGTAAGCCCGGGTACCTGCCCAAGAACCGCTGCACCACCAGGTTAAGGATGTGAGCCACACAGGGCACATGGGTCAGTTGTCCCTGTCGGAGGGCAGAGAGGAGGTTGGTGCCATTGTCGCAAACCACCATTCCTGCCTTAAGCTGGTGTGGCGTCAACCACCTCTCGGCCTGCCCCTGCAGAGCTGACAGAACCTCTGCGCCAGTGTGGCTCCTGTCCCCCAAACACACAAGCGCAAGCACGGCATGGCATCTTTTTGCCTGCGTACTTGCGTAGCCCCTTGAACGCCTACGGAGCACCTCTGGTTCCGAGGACAAAGCACAGGAAGAGGCCATGGAGGAAGAAGAAGAGGGGGTGGAGGAGAGAGTTGTGTCACAACCAGTAGTAGCATTTTGGAGGCGTTGCGGCGGAACAACCTCCAACACTACTGCACCTTGTCCTGCATCCTTCCCAGCTGCCAAAAGAGTGACCCAATGGGCCGTGAAAGAAAAATAACGTCCCTGTCCATGCCTGCTGGACCATGAGTCAGCGGTAATATGCACCTTACCGCTGACCGCCCTGTCCAGCGAGGCATGGACATTGCCTTCCACATGCCGGTAGAGAGCCGAAATTGCCTTCCATGAGAAAAAGTGGCATTTGGGAACCTGCCACTGAGGAACCGCACATTGCACAAACTCACGGAAGGGGGCCGAGTCTACCAACTGAAAAGGCAGCAGTTGAAGTGCTAGCAATTTAGCCAAGCTAGCATTCAACCGCTGGGCATGTGGATGGCTGGGAGTGAACTTCTTTCGACGGTCCAGCAGCTGGGGCAGGGAAATTTGCCTGCTAGAATCGGACGTCGGTGTACTGCTAGCAGAGTGCCCGCAAGTACTTGGCTGTGACACACCTAATTCTACACCTTCATTCCTCTCAGTGCAGGTTTCAGAGAGGACTGAAGGTATAGTGGGGTTGGAGATCCCAGCTGATGCGGAGCAAGGAGAGGTCCGCTTTGTTCTTTGGTGTGGGTCTTTAAGGTAGGCTTGCCAACGAGCTGCATGGCAGGTCATCATATGTCTGGTCAAGCATGTGGTGCCCAAGCGGCTGATATTTTGGCCACGCGAGATGCGCTTGAGACATATGTTGCAAACAGCAGCGGTGCGATCTGATGCACTCAACTCAAAAAAGGCCCACACCAAAGAACTTTTGGAATAACGGGCAGAGGCAGCGCCCTGCACAGGCGGAGCTCTGCGGTGTGATTCAGTCGTTGTGCTGCCCTTACGCTGGCCCCCCGAGGGCATCCTGCCTCGTTGGAGGTGTGCCTCCTCCTCATCCTCCTCCTCCTCCTCTCTCCTATCAGGCACCCATGTGGAGTCAGTGACCTCATCATCCCCTCCCTCCTCATCACTGGAGCCAATCTGGCAGTATGCTGCAGCTGCTGGAACATGACTGCCAGATTGCTGTCCTTCTTGAGCATCCCCTCTCTCTGCTCTCACGCTACTGCCTTCCTCTAGCTGGTTATCATCATCAGACCCTTCGAAACGCTGGGCATCCTCGTGGAGCATGTACCCAACACTGTGCTCAAACAGTTCGGGGGACTCCTCAGGAGGACATGGTGGGTCTAGGGAAAGAGTGACTGATGATGACATTGATACGAGTGAAGAGGACGCTTTGGCAGCTGCTTTGCCAGTACCCTGAGCCCGGGTGAGAGGGGATGAGGAGGATGAGGAGGGCTTGGTCATCCACTCTACCAAGTCTTCGGCATGATGCGGCTCAACACGTCCAGCTGCCGAAAATAAGGATTAGCGTGTCCCATGGCCACGTGCTGATGACGATGCACCGCATCCATGACCAGCACTGTTGTCTCTAGACACAGAGCCTGCTTGCACTCTTTTATTGGCTCCTGACTGTCTGCCTCTCCTTGTTGGCCTTCCAGACATTCTAATGGCCTGCAGGGAGATGGGAAAACCAGCAATAAGGGGTAGCTTCAGGTGTATACTGTGCAGGAGGCACACTCCGCCCGCTGTAAGTGCTGCAGATGCCTGTTAGTGTAACACAAAAGAAAAAAAACACGAGCAATAAGGGGTAGCTTCAGGTGTATAATGTGCAGGAGGCACACTACGCCCGCTGTAAGTGCTGCAGATGCCTGCCTGTGTTACACAACAGGAAAACACAGCAATAAGGGTTAGCTTCAGGTGTATATTGTGCAGGAGGCACACTACACCCGCTGTAAGTGCTGCAGATGCCTGTTAGTGTAACACAAAAGAAAAAAACAGGAAAACACAGCAATAAGGGCTAGCTTCAGGTGTATACTGTGCAGGAGGCACCCTACGCACGCTGTAAGTGCTGCAGATGCCTGCCTGTGTTACACAACAGGAAAACACAGCAATAAGGGCTAGCTTCAGGTGTATACTGTGCAGGAGGCTTAGCAAAAATGACACTGACACTGTCCCTGCCTATCCTTCTCTCTCCCTGCACACAAGGTTTAGCAAAGAATATCACTGACACTGTACCTGCCTATCCTTCTCTCTCCCTGCACACAAGGTTAATGAACAAATAGCACTGACACTGTCCCTGCCTATCCTTCTCTCTCCCTGCACACAAGGTTTAGCAAAGAAAATCACTGACACTGTCCCTGCCTATCCTTCTCTCTCCCTGCACGCCAACACACTACACAAGGCCGCCGCGCTGGCAGCCTTTTATAGTGTGGGGCGTGTACTAAATCCCCCTGAGCTATAATCGGCCACAGGCATCCTGCCTGTGGCCAATTATGGCTCTCCTCGCTGCCGATGCTGTGATTGGCCAAGCATGCGGGGTCACAGTGCATGCTTGGCCAATCACAGCGCCGGCCATGCACTGCGATGACGCAGTGTATTGTGGGCCGTTCGCATCACACGAGTTTGGCGCGAACGGCCCACAAAGTTCTGGTTTTGCCGAACAGCCGATTTTCGAGTCGAAAATCCATTCGACTCGAACACCGAGCTCATCCCTACTCTGCTGTATATAGGTGTTCCTCGTTTTTTGCAACCTAAGCCTCTGGCTGCCCGCAGCCTTTTATTATTGGTTGATACTGAGAAGATATCTCTTTGACTACTGTAATCAAAGAGATATCTCAGATTTAACCAATAATAAAAGGCTGCAGGCAGCCAATCAGAGGCTCAGGCTGTGAGTGGAGGAACCTGGACCCCCATTCTTGGGTGCTAAAAGTCCACAGGTTAGGGGGCGCAAATTACTTGCCTTGCCCCGGGTGCTGACAATCCACGCTACGCCACTGGGTGATGCATAACCCAAATAGTTATGATTATAACCAGCATTGTGTCCTGTGATGTACTCCAAGAAAATGATTTTACAGGTAAGTATATAGGAAAAATCCAATTATTTTTTACAATATATATTTTCCTCGCAGGTGGTTGGGTATACTTTGCAAAGTGAATTTTCACCACATTCACTAAGCTTAGGGAAAATTCCCTTACAAACCGAACATACCTATGTGAGAGAATTTTATAACTCTACTTATGAGAATGATTGATTGTAAAAACAATTTGCCCCTTTCATTAATAAGTTTTGTCATATTAGTAGGACTCTAAGGAGGTTCCTGTAATGGGAGTCTTGTGCGGGAAGGGAGGGGAGCCTTGAGTCTAGATTCTTACGTTTACATCACCTTAAAGTTGCAAACTGTGGAAAAGTGGGATGGCTGAGAGCTGAAGAAGATACTTGAATGCAGCACAGGAGGGGGGTTGCAGTTTTATTTTTCTTATTAAGACTCCATGTACACTGGGCATAAAAAGAAAATGGCAGTTCCTTTGGCAAAAAACAAACAAACATTCATATGGAGAATTTTTTGTACATACCGTATTTTTCCGTGTATAAGACGCCCCCATGTATAAGACGCCCCCCACTTTTCCTACCCAAAATCAAGAAATCAATGTTTTAAACATAGGTAAAACAGAACACATTTTTATTTAGTAATGTTTACATACCAGTATATTATGCAGAATATCACTTTATTCAGCCTCTGTTGCATCAATGTTCTCTTCTTCATCACTAGTTCCAGACAGAATTTCTTCAACTTCTTTTGCATCACTGCTGTCTTCTGAATCACTGTTTATATATGTGAGATCATCCTCAGTTCCGTCCATGGCATTGCTGATTCCACATTTCTTGAAGGACTTCACAATCCCCTCTTGTTTGACGCCATGCCATGAGTTTAGGACCCAATTGCAGACCTCAGTAATGGTTGGTTTTTTCACTCTTCCTGCCGGTGTCAAGTTATCACCTGCTTTTTGCATCCATCTACTCCATTCTTCTCTCATCAGGACCTTAAATGGCTTATTTATTGAAACATCTAGTGGCTGTAGCTGCCCTGTAAGGCCACCAGGAATAACTGCTAGGTATGTTCGCAAATCCGATGCAACCCTTTTAGTCTTTTCTGTTAAATGTGCTCGGAATTGATCATAGACAAGCAGAGCTGGCTTCTTTAAGAGCCCTCCAGGTCTTCTGGACCAAACCTTTGCAAACCAAATGGCCATAATGTCTTCATTCATCCATCCCTTCTCTTGAACTTGCACAATAATGCCAGGTGGTATGGTCTCTTTAGGAAAGGTTTTCCTCTTAAAAATAAGCATAGGAGGCAGTTTAGTACCATCTGCACAGCATGCAAGCACAGCAGTATAGTGTGTCTTTTCATGGCCACTTGATTTGATTGCCACTGTTTTTATTCCTTTCACATCAACAGTTCTGTTGGAAGGCACATCAAAATTGAGAGGGACCTCATCCATGTTTGCAATCTGACTTGGTTCAAAATCATATTTTTTCCTAAGTTGTATGACATAGGAGTGAAACTGTTGGATTTTATCCTCATAAACTGGTGGCATTTTCTGAGCTAACTTTGTTCGTGTTCTCATGGCCAACCCTTCTCTCCTCATGAAATTGAAGCACCATTTTGCCTTTCCTGTAAAATCAACAATGTTCATTTCGCTTGCAAACATTCTTGCCTGACATTGAATAAGCTTGGTTGACACACATAAGCCACTCTGGCGCTGCTCCAAAATCCAAGTCTTTAGCCTCTGCTCCAAATTTGGCCATTTTGCTGGTTTTCCTCTTAGAGCCTTCTTCTTTTTTGGCATCTTAAGGAGTTGTTCTTCCTGTTTTCTCCACTGTCTGATCATACTCTCAGTGGGGGGAGGTCCAAACTGTCTCTCTGCAGCTCTATTTCCATGCTCTTTCGCATAGCTGACAACATTCAGTTTGAATTTTGCAGAATAAGACAATCGCTTACCGGTACTTTTATTATTCTGTGACATCTCAATATGCTCCGGTCCCTGATCTGCGCACTCTCCACGTCCAATAGGATCGCATCTGCACACTATCCACACTCTCCACCTCCTCCTCCAACTCCAGCTGACGTCACTAACACAAAGCTCGTGATTGGAGGAAGCCGTTCGACGGCCGTTCGACGACCTATGACCCGCTACGCACCCACGCGTCTCTCTCCAAGGCTGACTGACTGTGTATAAGACGCTGCTTGATTTTCCGTCAAATTATTTTAGCAAAAAGTAGCGTCTTATACACGGAAAAATACGGTAGTTTTAGAGAGTTTTGCGATTTTTCTGCCAGAAAGCTCCAATCAGAAACGCAAACCAGAAGTTTTTTTTTTTTCCTGCCTCTAAACGTTGAGCTCAAAAAATGCCTGTAATCATGGGATTTTAGGCAGGATGCCTGGACATACCCAAAAAAACTACAAACAACAAATTATTATTATTATTATTATTTTCTTTATTATTTAAATAGTTTATTTAAATAAATAACCATAACATATATATATAATTTTATTTCTTATATATTTTTTTTTTTTGGATAAAATTCGGCCGCGGCTTATACTATTGTTTTTTTCATTTAAAATATATCATCATAACCGTATCAATAAATAATTCAAATCACATAAATGAAATAAGAAACCAGCTCAGCCACTACGACTCAAGCTGAAAGGAATCATCCTTTAAAATTTCCCCACAACATTTGTTCTTTTTAGAAATATTACAAAAGAACCACACCACATAGTTTTTAGCCGCGACAAAGGGAAGGGGGTGGGAAGTTCCGCTGTTAATCCTCTTCAGGACGACTGGCCCCGGACCTCCCGGACTAGCCCTTTAAATAGGGACCCCGAAGGCTTCTAGAAAGATCTATGGGTCAGATGACCCCAATTGACCAATCATGAAACCAGGGTACCCTGAATTTTTTCCCCAGTAACTGGTCAGTTTAACCAATCCCTAACTTTCCCGCCTGACTGACCTAACTGACCTATCCTGGACTCAGGACTTTTTCCCCAGCAACAAGCTGCCTGACCTATCCTTATCCTTCCCTCTTAAAATCAAAAAGGGGGAAACTTGAAACTGCTCCTGCCAACAATCCCATAAGGAAAAGGGGAGCCTTAAAACAGCCTTATCCCCTTTTCCTCACATGGGATTTTAGGCAGGATGCCTGGACATACCCAAAAAAACTACAAACAACAAATTATTATTATTATTATTATTTTCTTTATTATTTAAATAGTTTATTTAAATAAATAACCATAACATATATATATAATTTTATTTCTTATATATTTTTTTTTTTTTGGATAAAATTCGGCCGCGGCTTATACTATTGGTTTTTTCATTTAAAATATATCATCATAACCGTATCAATAAATAATTCAAATCACATAAATGAAATAAGAAACCAGCTCAGCCACTACGACTCAAGCTGAAAGGAATCATCCTTTAAAATTTCCCCAAAAGACAGGACGGGTTGTTACAACCCCGACTGTCACCCAAACCCCAGCACGCGGCTCTTTCAATGCAAGATTGGAAAGAAACATTAAGTATGTCCAGGCCAATTTCCGAAAGATGAACCCCATCTGCCCTATAAAGGCCCGAAATTCCACCCTCTAGATCTACATGACGAAAAGAGAAACCCATGTCCGGGGCCATGAATTTATCAATAGCCCTATTTATCCTTTTCCTGACTTTTTCAAAAGGTTTAAAAACCATAGACTCCAGCCATCTCAACCTAGGGATAATTTCAGAGAAAACAATCACCATATTTGGATAGGATTGTTTCAAAACTTGGAGTGTATCCCTAATACTAAAAATAAGATCCAAAGTTCTCATCTGACCAACGTCATTCCCTCCCAAATGTAAAATTAACACATCAGGTTCAGGCCAATATGATAACAATGAACTGAATTCAAAAAGTAACTCCTCCCAAAGCATTCCCCTCCTACCGAACCATAAGACTTGAAACTTTGATGGATCCAGGCCTAAATTCGAAGTGTAATAACGAGCATTAGCCCGATGATGCGCCCAAAACACGAAGGAGTGTCCAATAATCCAGACCACTCCAGGCACACCTAAAATAATCAAACAACAAGATTAGGACGTACATATAACTGAAAAGAATTAGACTTCCATCTCCCCAAGTTCTTAATTCTGCTATCAATAAACCCCAACCTTGCAGCTTCCGTGGCAGCTCCGATTCTGAAAGAGTGCGAAGAAATCCTGATGTTAGCTAGATTCAATAACTTGCAGCACCTGGACAATATTTTATTAAATTGAAACTTAGTCAAAGGAGAAGAATCCATATGAATGAACAGCACACCGTCCGAATGAGGCCGAAGTTTCAAATAAGCTGATAATCTTGCCACCGGGCAAAACACCGACCCAGGGGAAGACAGCAAATGTATCCAATTGCCTTTCCCCAACTGGTCGGTTTTACTACCACGAATGAATATTTTCAAATTCGAATCATTCAGGATTATGTGCTTAAATAGCAATCCAGACGGATTTCTTTTGCTCATCGACACTATTTCAGATACTCGGAGTGCTGCAAAAAAGGCCATAGTAAAAACTGCATTAAATAGAGTAGCCTCAAAAGAAGAAGAACATACTGAAGCAGTTATAGCACAAAGGGATTCCAATATCTCGGGAGTAATGGGTTGTCTATTATCAATATTGCAATGAGACTTTTTATAACCTTTAAGTGCTTGTTGTACTGAAAAATAGGATAAACAAGAGGTCAGACTGTTCAATTACTGAAAAAAGGATATACCTGACAGAGTCTTATACACATAAGACCAAGAATATTCTTTATTCATAAGACATTCCAAAAAGGACAAAACCAGTATTTCGGACACATCCGAAAATTGGGCCCTCTTGGAATTTAAAAATTGCAACCATAGCAACCACGAGGACCGATAACTGGACCAAGAAGTGGTAGCCAAAGATTTCTCTATATTGTCTGAAATTAAACGATTTCCCATAAACGTGATGGACAAGGAGTCCCGACAAGGTCCGCTGTGGGTAACAGGGAGAAAAAACGCTCCATCTGTAAACGAGAGAGTGCGTCAGCCGTCTCATTCACCCTACCTGGGATGTATTTAGCTTTAATCCAAATGTTGTGACACAGGCATTTATACACTAGATAACGTAACAGGGCTATCACAGGAGGAGATTTGGAAGTCAAACAGTTGACTGCAAACAAAACACCCCTATTATCAGTACTGAAAAGGATTCTCTTGTTTGCAAACATATCACCCCAAATCTCTAACGCAACTATAATAGGAAAAAGTTCCAAAAGTACAATATTCTTGCACAAACCCCTACTTACCCAACTCTGAGGCCAAGTAGCAGAGCACCACTGGTTTTTCCAAACGGCTGCAAAACCCACTGATCCAGCCGAATCAGTGGATAAGCAGAAATCACTATCCCTAACAAACTCGTCCTGCCAAAAAGTTCTCCCATTAAAGTGTATTAAAAAATTATACCAAACTAATAAATCTTCTTTTAAATCTACTGTCAATCTAATATGTGCATGAGGGTTCTTGATTCCTGATATTGCTAAATATAAACACCTAGAGAAAATTCTACCTACAGGTAAAATGCGTGTAGCAAAAGCTAACAGACCCAGTAAAGACTGTAATTCTTTTAAAAGAATCTTCTTCTTCTTGATAAAAGACAGAAGAAGATTCTTCAACTTTTCAACTTTCTCTACAGGCAACCTAAACTCCTTTTGAACGGTGTCAATTGTGATACCTAAAAATTCAATGCATGTAGAAGGAAAAACCGTTTTCTCATGCGCTAATGGAATACCAAAGTCTTCGCAAATGGCTATAAAATGTTGCAATAATGACATGCAAGCACTGGAATCAGAAGAACCCATAAACAAAAATCGTCTAAATAGTGCATCAGGAAAGGGGATCCTGACTTACACGATACCACCCATTCCAAAAATGTAGAGAACTCTTCAAAATATGAGCATGATAGTGAACAACCCATTGGCAGACAACGATCAAAATAAAACTTTCCTTGAAATTGAAAACCCAAAGAATTAAAACAGCTAGGGTGAATCGGAAGTAACCGAAATGCTGCTTTTATATCTGCCTTTGCTAGAAGAGCTGAGCCTCCTAGCACCCTAAGTTTTTGGATAGCCTGCTCAAAAGAAGCATAAGATACTGACGATAGCCCATCATCTATCTGATCGTTTAATGAAGATCCAACTGGAAAAGACAGATGATGTATTATGTGAAAAGAATTTGGTTCTTTCTTTGGTACAACACCCAACGGGGACAAACGAAAATCCCGAAAAGGAGGTTCATCAAAAGGGCCTGATATTCTACCCAAAGCCATTTCTGCTTCCAATTTTCTTTTAACTATAACTGGAAAATCCGAAACAGATTTCAGATTATCCACCATCGTGCAACCTGTTCTGTAAAACTGAGGAATTAAAAAACCTTCCTGAAAACCTCTAGTGAGAAGCTCCGCCTTCTGACGATTTGGGTACTGTTGTAGCCAAGGAAGCATGTTTTCCACTATCACCGGGGATGTTGCTTTTAAGAAAAAATTCCTTCTGCGGCTGCTGCTGATTAGTAGCTGACATTTTGCGAAAGCATTTAGCCACCGGGTGCGACCCCCCACAGAAAGCACACTCATGCTTGTATCTGCATGTAGCAGGCCATCTGCATTGGCTGTCATTAAAAGAAAAGCATAAGCCCTTCTTGTACGAACCCGTTGGCATTGGTGTGGGATTACCTGAGGTTACCCTGGGCAAAGATGGTTTCTGTGGAAGAAAAAGGTTAAGCCACAGGCCCACATCTTTTGACCCCCACTGCAAACCCGGGTAAAGGGACATTTTGTGTCGGAAAGCCTCATCATATGTAAACCAGGAAAAACCTGAAAAACACCTGTAGGCTTCCTGTATGATATCAATGTGTTGAAAAAGTCCCGGACTTTTATCCGGAAATCTTTCACACAAAACACTTGAAAATATGCAAAATCCTTGCAACCAGTTGGAGAATGACTTAAAAGGTACACTTTTGCGTCTATCTTCATCTAATTTTTCACCTTTTTCAGCTTTAGAAAAAGGCTCCTTCAAGGATGGTAACAATGTTAAAATATCAATAAAGTCACCATTCCAAATTTTCTCCTTCACTGTGGAAGATAGATGAAAACCAAGAGGTGATAAAAAACAAGGCATTGATTTTTTCACATGGTTGTCAGACACCGCTATAGGAATGGTATGTTTAACAGAGCTTGTTGCTACCATGGAAACCGGATCAGTAGCCTGTATTACCTCCGGAGCTGTCCCTGAAATCTTTTCAGCAGACCAAACCAGAGCAGCAGGTTCCTGTGACCCTAAGCAATGATCATTAGAAACAGAAAGAGTATTCACCTTAGTTTGATGTAATAACATATCTTTCTTAAAACTCTCCATAAATTTGGCTAACACATCTGAAAAACGATCAATTAAATGTACATTTAAAAGCTCACTTGTAGACTCACCCATGCCCATAGACATTGGCTGCTGTGATGCACAAAGCACTGGAATTGTACCAGCTGCTTCTGCATTTTGAAGAACCGGCACCGCTGCGCTGTTTGTGGCCGCTGGAAAACCGCCCCGCTGCCTGGCAGATCCATTCTGAAAGGACGCTGTATGTTGCCGTGGAGATGATGACCTCACTGGGGGGCGTGCCTCGACATTCGCTGACACTGCCGCTCTATCTCTCTCTTCAGAATGGGAGAGACGCTTCCTTGCTTTCTGCGCTGGCTCCGCCTTCCGCTGTACGTCGCTCCGATTCGGGGGCGGGCTGAATCTCCTCCGCAACGTGCGCTTCCTCTTGCTTGGCAGCTCCGCCTCCCCATCCATCACTGCCGCTGTCTCTGAGGCCCGACCTGGAAGCGGAAGTTCCGACCTCAACTCCGCCTCTTCTTCCGCTCTGATGGCGGCGATATCCCCTTCAGGCTGCTCCATGATCTCCTCTTTGAACGCTCCGGCTTCTTGACCCACAGGTAAGTCCAAGCACTGCCGTATCCAATCTTCTCCCTCCGCTTCCACCCGTTCCAGCAGCTGCCGAATTAGTGTCTTCATGCCGCCGAAGAGGATTAAACAGCGGATGTATTACAGCTCTTTGCCCAGTATTATAGCTCAAGTTCCGCTGTTAATCCTCTTCAGGACGACTGGCCCCGGACCTCCCGGACTAGCCCTTTAAATAGGGACCCCAAAGGCTTCTAGAAAGATCTATGGGTCAGATGACCCCAATTGACCAATCATGAAACCAGGGTACCCTGAATTTTTTCCCCAGTAACTGGTCAGTTTAACCAATCCCTAACTTTCCCGCCTGACTGACCTAACTGACCTATCCTGGACTCAGGACTTTTTCCCCAGCAACAAGCTGCCTGACCTATCCTTATCCTTCCCTCTTAAAATCAAAAAGGGGGAAACTTGAAACTGCTCCTGCCAACAATCCCATAAGGAAAAGGGGAGCCTTAAAACAGCCTTATCCCCTTTTCCTCACATTCTAATGTGCATGGACACATAGGATAACACTGAGCAGCTTCTACAGGCAAAACCCAAAACTCCTGTGGTAACAGTGATTTTTAAGCTAGTGTGCATGGAGCCTAATAGCAGTGATTATGGGAGGGCTTGAAGGAGGAGCTCCCAGGAAGACTATGGCAACAACAGCAAGCCACACTACCCTTTGCAACCAATTTTTATTGGTATTTTGACACTGCATATTACCTGAACACCGTTATAGAGTTAACTGAACACTTGAAAAATATGTGCATTATAAATCAAGTGTTTTCTTCAGAAAACAGATATGCCATAGAAGTTCTCAAGTTAAGCCCATTGTAATTGTGATTTTTTTAATTTTTTTTAATAGTATTGTTTAGTCACTGCCTGCTTTTATTCTCACATTTACTTGTTTATGAGCAAATGTAAAACTTTTAACAACATAAAATGACATCTGTTTGCCACATGCTGAGCTGTAAGAGTGGCTTGTCCACAGAGATGTAGAGTGCCCATTACATTCTGGGTACTAACGTGTTAATGAAAGCTGGAGAATATAACTTCTAAGCTGTGACAATTCTCCACTTCAAGGAAAGCAGACTAGCACTAAATAAATTGAGAAAATGAATAAAAGTCCCATAATGGACAATGGAAATTAAACTACAGCAAGTTCTATTTTCCTTATGATTAGTTTAACATCTGATAGATTGCCAAGCATCTGTGACTATACATGAAATATCATTTATTAAAGCTGTGTTTTCTGGGGTTTTTAAAATCATTGCTTTGTCATAATATCTTTCCTAAGCTTACATCATAAGGCAGTGTTAAGAGCAGTGATATGCATTAACCACTTGCTTACTGGGCACATATACCCCCTTCCTGCCCAGGCGAAATTTCAGCTTTCAGCACTGCATCGCTTTGAATGACAATTGCGCGGTCGGGCGACGTGGCTCCCAAACAAAATTGACATCCTTTTTGTCCCACAAATAGAGATTTCTTTTGGTGGTATTTGATCACCTCTGTGGTTTTTATTTTTTGCGCTATAAACAAAAAAAGACCAGCAATTTTGAAAAAAAAAACTTTTTTACTTTTTGCTATAATATCCCAATAATAAAAAAAAAATGTTCTCAGTTTAGGCCGATACGTATTCTTCTACATATTTTTGGTAAAAAAATCGCAATAAGCGTATAGTGATTGGTTTGCGCAAAAGTTATAGCGTCTACAAAATAGGGGATAGATTTATGACATTTTTTTTCTTCTTTTTTTTTTTTTACTAGTAATGACGGTTATCTGCTATTATTATTATTATTATTATTATTTTATTTTTTTTGTCAGGACTACGATATTACGGCGGACACATCGGACACATTTTTGGGACCATTCACATTTATACAGTGAACAGTGCTATAAAAATGCACTGATTACTGTATAAATGTGACTGTCAGGGAAGGGGTTAACACTAGGGGGCGATCAAGGGGTTAAATGTGTTCCCTGGGAGTGATACTTACTGTGGGGGGAGGGGACTGACTGGGGGAGGTGACCGATGGTTGTCACTATGTACAAGGGATACACCATCAGTCTCCTCTCCCTGACAGGACATGGATCTCTGTGTTTACACACACAGATCCACGGTCCTGGCTCTGTAACTGCCGATCGCGGGTGCCCGGCGGACATAGACAGCCTCCCGGCATTGTAGAGCCACCTTGTGGCCGTCAAACTACAATGGCCCGGATATGAAGTGGTTAACCTATGTTTCCTAGAGTTAAAAACAGTCCCAAAATTAGGACAATCTTCCTAAGGCTGGGTTCACACCTATGAGAATTGGATGCGGCTTACACTGCATCCAATTCGCATGACATTTCAAAATACATTCATTTGAATGAGGCTGGTTCACATATGTGCATTGCATTTGCACACCGTATTGCCCAAAAAAAATGTGCGTTTTCTTGGCATTGCGGTGCGAATTGCAATCACATTATCTTCTATGTGAACGCAGATGAATTCCACTGTGAACCGGATAAAATCCTGACCTGATCCTGATATAAACCTGACCTGATACTGATGCAATCCTGACCTGATCCTGATCAAAAACTGACGTGAAACGCTGAACAACTACTTTGTCAATTAGCTGTGAAAACGGAGCTTCAATTCGCACCGCACATGTGTGAACCCAGCCTCATAGTTACTGCAGTTTCATTTATTAACCACTTCAGCTCTAGGAGATTTACCCCTTCATGACCAGGCCACTTTTTGCGATACGGTACTAACAATTGTGTGGTCATGCGACATTGTACCCAAATAAATATATTTTCCCCATGCATCCTCCCCCCAAAAAAAACTGTCTAGCAATGCACACCAAACTGAGCATGTGCAGAGTGCCTCCTAGTGCTCTGTGTTATCAACAGATGGATTGGGAACAGTAAGAGAAGGAAGGATCAGAGAAGACAGAATCAAACCGCCTTTTTATACAATGCAAAGGATTGACCCCTTTAGGTTCTTAGGTTACACAATCAATATGTATAACAGACATGCTTTACTGCATATACAGACTGATTTTACTGTTGTGGGTTTAGTAACACATTAATATAACACACACACACACACACACACACACATATACATATATATATATATATATATATATATATATATATACAGGGCTCAAAATTTCAAGTCCTGAGCTACTAGCCAGGCCTTAGGAGTTACTCGCCACCAGTTGCCCCACCCATCCCCTTCCCTGCCCCACCCGTAATTCTGCCCCTAAACACGCCCTCATAAATAATCTCATGAAATTACACTGTTAAATGTTTTATACAGAAACAAGTTACAAAAATAAATATTAACAACTTTATCAGTGCAGCCTCATCAGTACCCATCAGTGCAACATATCAGTGCCCACTCATCAGTGCATCCGCACCAGTGCCCATCAATGCAGCTTCACCAGTGCCCATCTTTGCAGCCTAATTAGTGCCCATCAATGCAGCTTTACCAGTGCCCATCAATGCAGCCTCACCAGTGCCCATCAGTGCAGCCTCACCAGTGCCCATCAATGCAGCCTCACCAATGCCCATCAATGCAGCCTGATCACTGCCCATCAATACAGCCCCAATGCAATGCAGTGAAATTGGAGGTATAGGTATGATAGATTGGGGGGGGGTGGAATTGGAGGCATAAGTATGATTCAGACCTATGCCTCCAATTCTACCCCCACCCAATCCATTATACCTATGCCTCCAATTAACCCTCTCCCCCCTCCCCAATCCAGAACATCTATGCTCTCAATTCCCTTTACTCCCAGCACACATCTTGTTCAATCCCCCATTCAATGCCTCCAACCCCCTCAAGCACATGTACTGCTTCCAATCACAGCACACTGTCCTAGTTACCATTTTCCTGCAGCCACAGGGGTCAGGCTGTGGCATCGGTGCACACTGAGGGTGGTCCGAGAGGGTTCGAGCCCACCCACTTAGAACTGGCTTGTGGCATGCACTTCCCCACTCCTTAGGTGTGCAGCAGGAGGGAGGTGAAGAGGGGCGATCCCAGGTGGCTGACTGCTCCTGTTGAAATGTCTGGGCTGCGGGGGGCGGGATGTGCGGCAAGGAGGGAGGAAGAGGGGCGGTCCCAGGCGCTGACAATTCTAATTGAAATGCCCGCACTGCGAGTGCGGGGGGTGGGATGTGCGGCAAGGAGGGAGGGAGAGGGGCGGTCCCAGGCGCTGACAATTCTAATTGTAATGCCCGTGTTGTGAGTGCGGGGGGCGGGATGTGCGGCAAGGAGGGAGGGAGAGGGGCGCTTGGGACCGCCCCTCTCCCTCCCTCCTTGCCGCACATCCCGCCCCCCGCACTCGCAACACGGGCATTACAATTAGAATAGTCAGCCGCCTGGGACCGCCCCTCTCCCTCACTCCTTGCCGCACATCCCGCCCCCCCGCACTCGCAACACTGACATTACAATAATTACTATTGAAATGCCCGCGCTGCGAGGGGGCGGGATGTGCGGCAAGGAGGGAGGGAGAGAGCGACTCCAGGCGGCTGACTATTGTAATGCCAGCGCTGCGAGCCTGTGTGCGGCAGGGGGGCATTCCTGGTACAGCGCAGCCCTGTACATACTCGCACTCCTCATAATTCCACTCGCAAAATGCGAGCACAGGCGAGTGGAATTTTTGAGGGCTGTATATATATATATATATATATATATATATATATATATATTATATGTAGCGCCCTCCCCAATAGGTTGGGACGCTATTTAAAATATAGAGGGATGTCTGAGCCAGTAGTTGGGCTCAGACGGTTGAATTACATTGAAATTTACCTCTGTTCTAGCTGTGGTTTGCCCGATAGCATATTCCCTTATTGCCTGTAGGTGGCGTTACCACCTCAGGCACCTGTTGGAACACAGGCAAACCATGGTGCATTGAGTGGCCCTTCTCGGCAGTGGTGCAGTGGGAGTGGCGACACACTGTGCCTGCTGGGAGGGAATACTTAAGGGGCAGACACCATTGATTGGGGTCCGTCTTTGCCCCGCAGCCCTCCGGGTGCGAGATATGTGTGTGTGTGTGGTTCTGGTCTCGGGGCCATGTTGGCCCGAGGCTGTATCGCTATCCAGTAGGCCCAGCTAGTCTAGCTGGGGCCTGCATACTGAGAGGGGATCCCACGCTGTCCGTCCATGGGAGGAAGCTGTCTTAATGAAGGAGACCAGGGGGTGACCTGCCCTGGAGGAGACCGGCAAAGTGCTGCTGTCCAGGGTGAGGCCTGGCAACTTTATTGAGGAGGGATCCACTATACTACAAGCCCTGCAGTTCCGAATTGGCTTAAAGGCTCTTTAACTGTACGGCTGGAAGTTTGGGACTTTGAAATCCTGTGGCAGAGGATTCCTGGACTATCCATTCGCTCAACTTTAAAAGGTCTGTGGCAGAGACTTTGTTCACTTTAAAAGGTCTGTGGCAGAGACCCCATTCACCTAGGGCAGTCTGTGGCAGAGACTGTCCTGTTGCTGATCTGCGTGTCATCCCGGCTGCTAGGCCATGTGAGAGGGGACTATCCGGGTGACCAATACCCACTCTAAACACTGAGAGTGGTAAGTGACTGTGAGCTGATATTTTTGGCAAGTATTACTGAGTGCCTGAACCTTCCCCTACTCATGTATACCTTCTACTTTCTCAACGCTTACTGCATAAGAAAATAAAGCCTAACTGTTTGAGGTTTTACATCTGCGTGGACATTGCATTACTACAGACTTTCCTACCCGGACAACGAAGCTGAAGAGGTAACGTGCAAAACACAAAATTAACCAGCGGCCCTCTAGGGGGTATTGCTACCCGTGGGGGTTCATCCGGGATATTTGCCATTACCTCTGACAACCAGATTACTGTTCTTTTGCTTTTTGGAATGTCTGCCATTGAGAAAGAGTTGGACTGTTCTTTTTGATGAGAGAAGAAGGGGTCAAGGGGCACAGATCGCTTTGTTAGCTGCGTAGTTCGTGGGCGGGGCCGAAAAGAAGAAAGCCTGTGAGCTACATGCAAAAAGAACTAACTGGGAGGAGTTCTCGCCACCTGCATGCTACACGTGGGTGCATTTGGCGCCAAGAGCAGAGATTGTTGGACTGAGCAAGAAGAGCAGCATGTCTTTGGTTTTATGGGCCCCAGCAATGTCGGGACCCAGGATGCTCCATATGCCTACTACTATGGACACTGCTCAGCTTGGAGCCCCGCTTACAGATATGGGGATCCGAATCAACCCCCGGGGCCGCTTCACGCTATACACATGTCGGGATTTAGAGGCCCTGGGCATGCTCTGCCCTGGATGCAGTGGACTGGCTGTGCAGTTGCGCCCCTTTGGACGATGCCTATCCTGCGGGGAATTTCTTTTCGAGGTGGAACAACCCACTGCACCACCCCGCGTTTATCGGGTGGACTGGATTACAGGCGCCGTCACTCCTGAGGAGGCCGCCTTTGCCCCTGCGGTTCAGCCCGCGCGCACTGCAGATGCTACAGCAAGGGAGTCCGGAGTGAATATCACTACCACTACGGAACCACCCGTGGACCTCGCAGCGGACGATGCCACCGCCACCACTCGTGTCTCCATCCCATCTGCAAAAAGGAATGTGGGATACGTTAAGGCCTCCCGCGGCCGCGGTCAAAGCCTACCCCAGCGCCTGCCGGAACCGGACCTTGTGAGCGGTGAAGTCTCCGGAAAGTCCACGACAGGAGCCGGTAAGGAGGCTGGGGGCAAAGTGACTTTAGTTACCCATAACTATCTACCCGCCGAGGAGTTGGATTCCTCAGGAACTGGAGTCCTCCTCAGATGTTTGGGATGACGAGCTGATTGAGGCTGTTTTTCTGGAAAAGGGATGGAACAATCAAAAATGTACTACCCCGATATGCAGCCTCCAAGAGGGTTCACCCATGAGTTCAGGGGACACCACACCCCGGGTGAAAACCCCTACCCCTGTTGTAAAGAGAGACTATACCCAATGACGGGCCCTGGCCTCAATTTGCTACGTCTTTGGTCCGGAGGTCACCGGACTCATATGTAATGCCCGGGACGGGAGACCCTGGGTCCTTACCTAGGCTCGCCCACCTACAGAGGATCCTGATGAAGCGGGTAGTGTCGTGGAAAAATAGGTTGTATGCAGAGCACACAGCCTATTTTTCCTGTGCTAAATATCACAGATTTCATCTTAATGCAATAATGCTTCTTAAGCTAAAGTTCCACTCGCCATTCATTCGATTTGCCATTCATTCAAAGAAGGAAGCATCACCACCCTGTCCTTCTCATCTCGTCATCACAGCCTCACTGCCATGCCGACGCCCATAAAAGCTTTTTATTAAACTCCCAGCCGGAAGTGATGTCACAACATGTGAACTCCTCCACAGGAAGTGAGCTCACAGGAGCTCCACTCAGAAAACAACACAAGAAATATAGCTGAAAGGATTCAATACAATAATAATACAATAACCAATGAGCACAGTTCCTGATGAGGGGAGCTTATCCGCAGGTGTGCGCCCACGCCATCACCTCAAATGCTGATCAGGCATACAGAGATGACAAGAGCACACACCTGCTAAACCGATAATGTGTTTGCAGAGAGGCCTCACTCCGCAAACACCCTTCTCCAAATCAGGAAGTTTATCTCAACCAGCCTCAGACTGCCCCAGTCAGCTCTTTAGAGCGGGTTGCAGAAGTACTAACACTGGGTGACACTATGACAATACATATTAAATACATCTTCATAAAATTCTCCACAACCGTAGCTACCGAGTATGGCTTGGAGTTCCCCTATGTGCCCAAAGAACTAATGTTGGAAATTGAAGCTCGCAGCGAGCAATGGTATGGGGAAGCTATCTGGGACTATCTTAAAGTACCCAAGCCATTTAGGAACTTTGAACACTCGGTTACCATGACCGATCGATTCAGGGGGTGCCGTTTGGACTGGGGCTTTGGCCAGCACATTCACGCCGATCGGGTTGTTCTCCGATGTCCAGGAAGGGAGGATGCAGTATACTTTATCACCACCCTGGACAAACAGTGGAAATCTGTGACTCTACCTGATCCTAGTTTCTACTTATGACATTTTAAAATGGAAACTTGACTTTGATGTTTTGCCTCCTGTTTTCTGACAAGTGGAGAATGCTCTGGATAAAAATGCCTTTGTTCTCCACTGTAAGAGATTTTGATACTCTATAAAAAAATAATTAAAAAAAACAGAACGTTTTTGATATCTCTGAACAGTTTTTTTTTCTCCTCTAGCTGAACTTTGGGGGGTTAGTTAGATAGAGTAGTGTTGCTGAGAAACGCCGCATTCAACAGTGGTTCTCTCGTGTGTTTGTGATTCAACCCCTGTTTAAAAAAAAGGACATTTTGATGCCTCTAACACTAGGTGGCAGTAGTCTGCCGAATTAGGGAAAGACTTTTATGCTGACACAGCAATTAAAAACTTTAGGAAGGAAAATTGCATTCTCACAGGCATACAGTTCTGCTTCTGTGTACATATGTCTGATAATTTAGGATTATGTGTTGCTATGCATGTTCTTTATATTTTGTCTTAGGTACCGGATCTGCTGTCAAGACCATCAGAGAATGGGGTGGGATTAGACAGATAGTGATGAGTGGTAGTGTACATACATAATGTGTAATATATCTAAATGTCATATATGGAGAGTTATGTCATTCCTTTTATTATATTCTGTGTATCTTTCTCTTTTTTTCTTTTCCCTTTCACAGTTTTTTGGGTTCAGGTACCAAAACCTCAGGCTTGAGGTTTCTTTTTGTTTTTCCAGCCACTGGGGACAGTGTCTTTTGTGGAGGGGGGGTATATGTAGCGTCCTCCCCAAAAGGTTGGGATGCTATTTAAAATTTAGAGGGATGTCTGAGCCAGTAGTTGGGCTCAGACGGTTGAATTACATTGAAATTTACCTCTGTTCTAGCTGTGGTTTGCCCGATACCATTTTCCCTTATTGCCTGTAGGTGGCATTACCACCTCAGGCACCTGTTGGAACACGGGCAAGCCATGGTGCATTTAGTGGCCCTTCTCGGCAGTGGTGCAGTGGGAGTGGTCGACCCGCTGTGCCTGCTGGGAGGGGATACTTAAGGGGCAGACGCAGCCATCCGGGCGCCCCGCAGCCATCCGGGCGTGAGATGTGTGTGTGTGTGTGTGTATGTGTGGTTCTGGTCTCGGGGCCATGTTGGCCCGAGGCTGCATCGCTATCCAGTAGGCCCAGCTAGTCTGGCTGGGGCCTGCATACTGAGAGGGGATCCTACGCTGTCTGTCCAAATGGGAGGAAGCTGTCTTAATGAAGGAGACCAGGGGAGGACCTGCCCTGGAGGAGACCGGCAAAGTGCTGCTGTCTCTGGCGAGGCCTAGCAACTTTATTGAGGAGGGATCCACTATACTACAAGCCCTGCAGTTTGCCGAATTGGCTTAAAGGCTCTTTAACTGTACGGCTCGAAGTTTGGGACTTTGAAATCCTGTGGCAGAGGATTCCTGGTCTATACATTCGCTTTAAAAGGTCTGTGGCAGAGACTTTGTTCACTTTAAAAGGTCTGTGGCAGAGACCCCATTCACCTAGGGCAGTCTGTGGCAGAGACTGTCCTGTTACTGATCCCTGTGTCATCCCGGCAGCTAGGCCATGTGAGAGGGGACTATCCGGGTGACCAATACCCACTCTAAACACTGAGAGTGGTAAGTGACTGTGAGCTGATATTTTTAGCAAGTATTACTGAGTGCCTGAACCTTCCCCTACTCTTCTATACCTTCTACTTTCTCAACGTTTACTGCATAAGAAAATAAAGCCTAATGCCGCGTACACACGGCTGTTTTTCCCGTCGAAAAAAACGACATTTTTCCCATTCGACGAGAAAAACGATAGTCTGTGGGCTTTCTGTCGTTTTTTTCGACGAGAAAAATGGCATTAAAAACGACGAGAAAAATTAGAACATGTTCTAATTTTTCTCGTCGTTTTTTTCTACATGTTTTCCGCGGCAGTGTTTCCCATAGGGAAACACTGCCGCGGAGCCCACACACGGTCGTTTTTTTCGACCAAAAAAAAAATGACATTTAAAACGGCCGTGTGTGAGGGGAACAAGCTGTTCCTCGTTTTTAACGTCGATTTTTTCAACAGTGTTTTCACCGTCGAAAAAATCGATCGTGTGTACGCGGCATAACTGTTTGAGGTTTTACATCTGCGTGGACATTGCATTACTACAGACTTTCCTACCCGGACAACGAAGCTGAAGAGGTAATGTGCAAAACCCCAAATTAACCAGCGGCCCTCTAGGGGGTATTGCTACACACATTATATATATATATATATATATATATATATATATATACACACAGTATAGTAGCAGTAGCTTTAGGCAGGTGTGAAAAAATGATGTACATTAAAGGCCCGTACACACGATCGGATAACCTATGGATTTTCGTCCGATGGATTTGTCCATCGGAAATCCGATGAAACTGTTTTTCATCAGTGTTGGCCACACACCATCAGTCAAAAAACCGACCGTTCCAAACGCGGTGACGTAAAACACTCAGATGAGCCGAGAAAAATGAAGTTTAATGCTTCTGAGCATGCGTCGACTTGATTCTAAGCATGCGTGGGTTTTTTAACCGATGGACTTGCCCATAGACGATCGGAAATTCCCATCGGTTTTTTATCCATCGGAAAATTTTAAAACAAGTTCTATTTTTTACAACCGATGGAAAAAAGACCGATGGGTACCATACACGATCGGTTGGTCTGATGAAAACCATCCATCGGACGGTTTTCATCAGTCAAACCGATCGTGTGTACGGGGCTTAAGAATTCTTTCCAGAAATAGTAATTTTAATTAATTTATTTTTATCAATTAACAAAATGAGGAAAAAGTAAATGAAGAGAAGAGAAATCCAAATCAAATCAATATTTGATGTGACCACCCTTTGCCTTCAAAACAGCATCAGTAGTTCAGCAGGTAGGTTGCTCCAAATATCTTGGAGAACTAACAACAAATCTTCTGTGGATGTAGGCTGCCTCAAATCCTTCTACTTCTTCATGTCTCCATACAGACTCAATGGTGTTTAGATCAGGGCTCTGTGGGAGCCAAACCATCACTTCCAGGACTCCTTGTTCTTTATGATGAAGATAGTTCATAATGATATTAACTGTATGTTTGAGGTTATTGTCTTGCTGCAGAATACATTTGGGGCCAATTACATGCCTCCATGGCATGGCATCTGCCTGTATTTCTCAGCATTTGAGGAAACCATTGATACTGACCAAATCACCAACTCCATTTGCAGAAATGCAGCCCCAAACTTGCAAGGAACCTCCACCCTGCTTCACTGCTGCTTTCAGACTCGCATTAGACTCGCATTATTGTATCGCTCTCCAGCCCTTTTTGCAAACAAACTGCCTCCTGCTACTGCCTAATACGTAATATATTAAATATTAAAAATTTTGACTCATCAGTCCAGAGCACCTGCTGCCATTTTTCTGCACCCCAGTTCCTATGTTTTTGAGCATAGTTGAGTCACTTAGCCTTGTTACCAGATTGAAGCAAAGGCTTTTTGGCCGCAGACTGGCCAGACTTCTCCAGACAGTAGGTAGGTGTACCTGGGTCCCACTGGTTTCTACCAGTTCTGTGCTGATGGCACTGCTGGACATCTTCAGATGTCAAAGAGAAGTAGGCTTAATGTGTGTTTCATCTGCTGCATTAAGTTTCCTTGGTCAACCACTGTGTCTATGGTCCTCAAGAGACCTTGCTGATGCAGTGTCTTGTAGACATGTGCACTGCCGAAAAAAATCATTAATTTTCATTTTCATTTCATTTGTTTTTTAGCTTTTTCCGGAAATTTGAAAATCGGAATATCGAAAATTCTGAATTCGATAATCGGAAATTTGAAAATTTGAAAATCGGAATATCGAAAATTCAGAATTCGATAATTGGAAATTTGAAAATTCGGAAATTCGAAAATTCAGAACTTGGAAATTCGGAAATCGGAAATTTGAAAATTCTAAAATTCAGAATTTGAAAATTTTAGAATTTCGGAATTTTAGAATTTTAGAATTTCCACATATTCCAATTTCCACATATTCCATTTTTCACATATTCCAATTTCCACATTTTCGATTTTCCACATTATCGAATTTTCGAAAATTCAGAATTTTCTAATTTGTCAAAATTTGTTAAACGAATTCGGAACTAAACGAATTGCACATGTCTAGTGTCTTGTTACTATGCTCAGTCTTGCCATGGTGTATGACCTGTGACATGAAACTGTCTTCCACAACCTCACCTTAGTAGCATAGTTGGCTGTTCCTCGCTCCGTTTTAAGCCTCCTACATTTTTTTGTTTCAGTTATTGACTGTGTTTCAACATACATATGAAATTTATGATTGCAGCGCTACCCCCAGTTAAGAGAGCCGCTGGTTTTGTTTTGGGCCCTGTAGTGCACCGCTGTCAACCCCTGGCAATCGGCTCTAACCTCCCGTGGCACAGCTAGTAAGGGGAGATAGGACCGCGTGACCGCAACTCTAGGTGACGCAGTCCTATGGCAAACACACACAGTGATATACTTTAAAACTTCTATTAAAGTAAGTGAAACTGACACCAATGTACTTGACCCAGATATTTTACTGAGGCTAATGGTTAAGTAATAAACAACAGTATAACAAGTTGCAGATCCCTGCAATAAACAGTAATAAAGATAAACAGAGTAATCAGAATAATAAAGTATTGCTATGCAACTCTAGCGCTGCCCTTTTACAGCTACTTCCCCTCATGGGTAGACTAACACCCAGCAATGTCTACCTATGCAGTCAGGCCTGACTGATCTAAATGGAAGTTCAGTGAAACAATATTCGCTAGCAATCTTTCGGTGGTGCACTTGAAGAACAACTTTGTAATTCCAACGAATAGTAAAGATAAAGTATCTGTCTTTAAACAGCTCTCACCACCCGGACAAGTCCAAGTCCTTTTCCTCCGCCGATTCGTCTGGGAACAGGAATCCACCAACATCCGAGTCTTCAATCCTTCTGGTGTACTGCAGCAAGGAGGAGAAGATGTCTCTAAGGCTCTGCTAGGCTGGCAGAGGGGCTCTTTGGAAAAGAGCACAAGGCCCAGGCTTCAGGCCTTGTGCATACAGCAGTTCAGCACAGAGATCCTCTTGCTAGGAGAGGGGGGTGTCCAAAAGAGGCAGAACAAACCCCACCTCCCCTTTATAAAGTCTGCCCCAGCAGTCTCTGTTCCGGAGCAATGTACCCTGGGTGCTGCAAGATGTACTGGGAGATGTAGTCTCTCTGTATTAAAGGGGAATACCCCGCTACATGAGCAACAGCACCTGCTTGGTATAACTGGTTATTATCATAAACCTGACTCTAATCCTACTTTGTGCAAGTGTACATAGTGTACAAGCAGAGGCGTATCTAGTGAAAATGGCGCCTATGGCAAGCACTGAAACTGCGCCTTTGTCAAAACATAAATGCGTCCTTACCAGCACCCATAATTGCAGTAATATCAGCACCCATAATTGCAGTAATATCAGCACCCATAAATGCAGTAACATCAGCACCCATAATTGCAGTAATATCAGCACCCATAAAAGCGGTAATATCAGCACCCATAAATGCAGTAATATCAGCACCCATAAATGCAGTAACATCAGCACCCATAAATGCGGCCTTAGCAGCACCCATAAATGCGGCCTTAGCAGCACCCATAAATGCAGTAACATCAGCACCCATAAATGCAATAACATCAGCACCCATAAATGCGGCCTTACCAGCACCCATAAATGCAGTAACATCAGCACCCATAAATGCGGCCTTACCAGCACCCATAAATGCGGCCTTAGCAGCACCCATAAATGCAGTAATATAAGCACCCATAAATGCAATAACATCAGCACCCATAAATGCAGTAACATCAGCACCCATAAATGCGGAGGAATCGTGTGATGTATGGGCACTTAGCGGGAGGGAGAGAGACAGAGAGCGGCCTCCATGGGGGCGGATCATGAGATGTACGGGCACAGCACTGGGCAGAAAGGCAGAGTGGAACGGAACATCAGAGACAGTGACTGTGTGCAGTGGTACAGAGACAGATCACACTCACTGGCAGTGGCACTGTGATGATCAGGGACACGCAGCGCTGCAGGGGATGTTTCCTCATAATGGATACAGTCCTCCGCCACTTCTGCACCAGCGCCTCTGACACTGTACAGAGGGAGAGAGGGAGTAGGATAACCAGCGGCCCTGTCTGCTTAGCACACACGCACAATCGCACATGATGTTGACTTTAAGGCCTCTTTTACACTGGGGCGGTGGGGGGGCGTCGTTTACCGTTGTTTTTGCGGCGCTATTCAGCCGCTAGCGGGGCTCTTTTAACCCCTGCTAGCGGCCGAGAAAAGGTTAAAAAAAAGCCCGCAAAGCGCCGCTTTGATTTCAATGGAGCCGCTCTTTCAAGGCGCTTTGCAGGCGCTATTTTTAACGTTATAGCGACTGCAAAGCGCCTCAGTGAGAGTCTTAGGCTGCTTTCACACTGAGGTGCTTTGCAGGTGCTACAGCGCTACAAAATTGCGCCTGCAAAGCGCCCTGAAAGAGCCTCTTTTCCCACTGCAATGTGAAAGCCCGAGGGCTTTCACACTGGAGTGGTGCGCTGGCAGGACGCTCAAAAAAGTCCTGCTAGCCGAATCTTTGAGGCGCTGTAGGAACGGTGTACACACTGCTTCTAAAGCTCCCCTGCCCATTAAAATCAATGGGCAGCGCCGCCGAACCGCCAGAAATGCGCCGCTGCAGTGGCGCTTTGCAGGCGGTTTTAACCCTTTTTGGGCCGCTAGCGGTGCGCTGGCAGGACGCTCAAAAAAGTCCTGCCAGCCGCATCTTTGAGGCGTCCCGCTAGCGACAGTGCTTTACCGCCGAGGGCGCAACGCCCCAGTGTGAAAATAGCCTAAGTCATCATGTGCCAGGCACAGGCCCAAACAGAAGCAAGCAGCCAATCAAATATAGTGATTGCTCAATATGGATTAAATAAATTGTAATTATGCATAGCCATAGATATCATAAATAAAGTGATTTGTGCAACAGCAGGTACTACTTGCACAAATCACTTTATTTATGATAATTATGGCTATGCATAATTACAATTTATTTAATCCATATTGAGCAAGCAGGCACTACAGTATACTTGATTGGCTGCTTGGCAGTTGGGCTGGCCTGGCACACATCATTAACACTGACTGACTTGCAGTTTACTTTGAGGAAAGGGTTAAGTTACCCATATGAAGGAGACATTGCTCATCTTATTTATGTCAGAGACAGAGATTCATACATGGGGTCATTATATGCACAGTGAAAACTTTTTTCTAATAAAAAAAATGCTTTATTCACAAATTACACTGTGACTGACTTGTGACTATAGTACCTGCCGCAGTTGCTGCCTGGCTTGGGGGTTCGGGTTCCAGAGTCCAATTTGTCTAAAACCAACTTGTCAGTTCAGGTTCTGTTCTCCTCCTCAGCGACGGCGACCTCACCTCACGTGACGTCACCGACCTGCTCGCGCTCGGGGAGAAGATAGTGCAGAGGAGGAAAGCTCCGCCTCCGCCAGTTAGCCGAATGATGGTCTGGAGATGCAGTGGACGGTCCCACTCATCTACAAGCATGGGGGCGCCCACGCCTGTCACTCCGTCTCCTACACACTGCCATCCAGCCCAGAGTACTTACAAGTGAAGTGCCATGCCGCAGACGGAGGCTATAGTGTGGAAGGCGGCCCGCAGGAGGACAGGTGCGGGAGGGATTTTTTTTTTTGTTTAGTTTATTTTGCCGCCCCCCCCCCCCCCGCAGGGCGCCCATGGCACTTGCCATGGAGTGCCATACCCTGGATACGCCACTGTGTACAAGTGTAAGAATTGATGCTGATTTGAAGCCAAAAGGTAGTCACACCAAATATTGCTCACTTTGCATTTTAAATTGATAAGTAAAATATATATTTTGAAAGCATTTATACACCCTTGCCTAAAACATTTGTACTGTATAATATATATACGGTATTAATATATAATATATACTGTATATATGTGTGTGTGTGTGTGTGTGTATATGTGTGTGTATGTTGTGGCAGAGCGTCCCAGAGAGAGCCAGGAAAAGTCCTGTTCGGGGTTTATACATCTCCCAGGCTCCTCTCTTATACGTTCAGGGATCTCTGATCCAGTTCGGGTGTTGGTCCTCTCTCCCAGGTCAATTTAAGCTCACCTGAGCAGACAGATTTTGCTCTGCCTGGGAAACGCAGACACCTCTGGTCTGTGAGAGCAAGAAGGTTGGTGAAAACTGTTAATCAGTTGATGTGGAAGCTGACAAGCTGTAGGCTTGTTCAGCCTGGTAGTGAGGGCTTGTATATACCGTATAGTTAGAGCCGAGACACGGCTAGGGTTTTGTTTAGCTATTTTTTTGTTCTGTTTGTTTTTTCTGCACACTGTACAGCACCTGTCAATAGACTTTGTATATAGCACCAATAAACAACACTGTTTTTTCACTTATCCCATGGACTTGGTATCTGTGCCTGCTCATCCCAGGGAGCTTTTGTACCTGCTACCTGTCCCCCAGGTTACATATGGTGGAGGCTGTGACCAGCTGTAGTAAGTTACTACTTAAAAGGCCAGTACCTAGAGTGAATAAACATGGAGGAAATCCTCAAGCAAATGCTGTTATCAAACGCTGCACAACAGCAAACTAATGCTGCATTGCAGCAAGCAAACACTGCACAAACGCAAGCAAACGCTATCGCACAGGAGCAAACCAAGATGCTGTGCCAACAGATTGGTGCTGTACAGGAGCAATCGCAGAGGCTGTTTGAACAGCTTGCCACTGCTGCAAAAGCGGATAGGAGAGCCCTTACTGAGGTTGTGGAGACGCTAGCACAGTGGTCACCTGCGAAAATGAATGATATTGGAGACAAGCCCTCAGCCATCCATGTGGGTCGCTTTCTTTCTAAGATGACTGCAGATGATGATCCAGAAGCCTTCCTACTAACGTTTGAACGGACCGCTGAGAGGGAAGGTAGGCCTCAAACCCAGTGGGCAGGACTGATCGCCCCCTTGCTTTCTGGAGAATCGCAGAAGGCCTACTATGATCTGGAGTCAGCAGAAGCGGGAGACTATGAGAAGGTCAAGCGGGAAATCCTGGCGCGACTCGGTGTCACCTTGGCCGTTCGAGCTCAGCGGGTCCACAGCTGGTTCTTCCAAGATGAGAGGCCCCCAAGATCGCAGATGTTTGAGCTAATCCACCTGGTGCGCAAATGGCTACAGCCGGAGTCCCTGTCTGCGCCACAGATAGTGGAGCGTGTGGTCATGGACCAATTCCTGAGGTCAATTCCCCTGCAAAGGTGGGTGAGTCAAGGAGACCCCAAGTCGGCAGACAACCTGGTGGAGCTCGTTGAGAGGTACTTTGCTGCAGAGAACCTGGTCACCACCCCTACAGCTGCACGGACTTTCCACCCAAAGCCACGGTCTCCCCAGGACAACCGGTAAGACTGTTCCAGGGGAAGTGGGTGGTAAGTATGGCAAGGAAATAGGGGGGAGGATTTTTGGTGCCAGGACTGAGGTTTGGCGTCCCAAACAAGGGAAGCCACTGCCTGTCAGCAAACCAAACTGGGGAAACATCAGCTGTTTTCGTTGCCAAGAACTGGGACATGTTGCAGCAAACTGTCCGTTGACAGATGAACCAATGCAGTGTGATCTATCTATTAGAAGGCAGTCTATGTTTGCTGCTGTTTCATGCACTGCAGTGCCAAATGTGGGAAAACACATGTGTCAAATGACTGTTAAAAAATAAGCCTATTACGGCCTTGCTGGACTCTGGAAGTCTAGTTGCTTTGGTTACAGCTGAGATGGTTGAAACTGTGAATTTTCATGCTAAAAAAGTTGCTGTAATCTGTGTACATGGGGATACCCGGGAGTATCCTATAGCCACTGTTCAGTTTAAAACTGGCTTAGGTACGGTGACCCATTCGGTCGGACCTGTGCCCCACTTGGTGCACGAGGCTATCATTGGTAGGGACTTCCCTAAGTTTTGGGAACTGTGGGATCGTCCCGACCCAGTCGCAGTACCTGACTCCTGGCCACTACTGACATTGTGGGTTCAGGGGACTCCTCTCAGGGCTCTCCAGGTTATCCTTTCTCAGTTATGGCAGGAGAGCTGGAGGAGCCTGAGGAAGTCCCCACAACCAGTAGAGCTGGACAGCCGTCTGCTGAATCTGAGCCTACATTGGAGTTTGCTGACCTTAATGTGCACAAGGAAAATTTTGGTACTGAGCAGAGAAAAGACCCTACCATTGCCAGGGCCTGGGAAAATGTAATGGTGATTTAATGATGTACCTGTCGAACCAGGGGACAGGCCCTGTTTTCCTTATTTCAGCAGCAATGAGGATTTACTGTATCGCTTATGTAAAAAGAATGATGAAGTTATTGAACAGTTGGTGGTCCCTAAGCCTTACAAAAGGGTGGTGTTGGAACTTGTCCATGGGCACTTGCTAGGAGGCCATTTAGGGGTTGAGAAAACCACTGAAAGGGTGTTGCGCAGGTTTTACTGGCCCGGGATACAGAAAGATATTGAAAATTATTGTCAATCTTGTCCTGTGTGTCAAATGTCAGCCCCACTATCCCACTTCCAAAGTCTGTTAGTGCCCTTACCCATTATTGAGGTACCCTTTGAAAGGATCGCCATGGACCTTGTGGGTCCACTCTCCAAGTCTGCCCGGGGTCATCAGCATATCCTTGTAATCATGGATTATGCTACCCGTTACCCCGAGGCAGTTCCCTTACACACCGCGTCTGCTAAAAACATTTCCAAAGAACTGTTTATGGTGTTCAGTCGGGTTGGCATCCCTAAAGAAATCCTTACAGACCAGGGCACCCCATTTATGTCACGAATAACTAGGGAACTGTGCAAGTTATTTAAGGTGACGCAGTTGCGAACCTCAGTGTACCATCCTCAAATGGATGGCTTGGTGGAACGTTTTAATAAGACGTTAAAGAGCATTTTAAAAAAGGTTGACAAAGATGGGAAAAACTGGGACTTCCTGATACCATACTTGATGTTTGCTATCAGGGAGGGTTCCCCAGTCCTCTACAGGGTACTCTCCATTTGAGCTGCTTTATGGAAGACACCCTCGGGGACTCTTAGACATAGCCAAGGAAACTTGGGAGGGGGAGCAGACACCCCACAAAAGTGTAATTGAGCATATCGCTCAAATGCAGGACAGGATTGCAGCAGTCATGCCGGTGGTAAAAGAACATTTACTGCAGGCCCAAGCAGCCCAACAGAGAATATACAACAGGGGGGCCCAACTCCGTGTTTTCTCACCTGGTGACAGGGTCCTCGTGTTAGTTCCCACTGTTGAGAGCAAGTTCCTGGCTAAGTGGCAGGGTCCCTTTGAAGTAATTGAAAGAGTTGGGGAGGTTAATTACAAGGTGTATCAACCAGGTAAAAGGAAGCCCGAACAGATTTACCACATAAACCTGTTAAAGCCCTGGAAGGATAGACTGGCATTAACTGTGAGGTCCCTCCCGGTAACACCTAAGGGTACTGAATCCCCTCTATCCCTGAGGTCACGATTCCAGACACCCTGTCATATTCCCAAAAACAGGAAGCTAGAGAGTTCCTGATAAGGAATAGAGAGAGGTTTT
Organism: Rana muscosa; assembly: GCA_029206835.1. Taxonomy (NCBI): domain Eukaryota; kingdom Metazoa; phylum Chordata; class Amphibia; order Anura; family Ranidae; genus Rana; species Rana muscosa. Next base: position 13,255,824 of record CM055123.1, on the reverse strand, counting down.
CAGAGTTGCCTGGCACGACTTCAGCAGTTCAGCATGATATTGTTACTGAACCTGGGGTCCGTGTCAAGCTCAAACCGTACCAGATTCCTAAAGCGAGGAGACAGGACATCAGTGATGAAGTTAAAAGGATGTTGGAGCTAGATGTCACTGAGGAATCCAATAGTGTTAGTCCCAAAACCGGATGGCACTTGGAGGTTCTGTAATGACTTCAGGAAGCTTAATGCAGTGACAAAGTTTGACACGTACCCAATGCACAGAGTAGACAAACTTATAGACCGACTTGGCAAGGCTCGCTATCTGACCACTTTGTACTTGACAAAAGGTTATTGGCAAATACCCCTGACGGGTAGCGCCAAAGAGAAGACTGCATTTGTGACCCTGGAGGGTTCCTTTCAATATAAAAAAATGCCTTTTGGGTTGCAAAATGCCCCTGCGACATTTCAGAGGGCCATGGACAGGACCCTAAGACCCCACCGACAGTATGCAGCAGCCTATCTAGATGACATAGTGGTACATAGCACTGACTGGGAGTCTCACTTGCCCCGTGTCCAGGCTGTCCTTGATTCCCTCTTCAAATAAGGTTTTACAGCAAATCCAAAAAAATGTGCCATTGGTCTAGAGGAAGCCAAGTATTTGGGCTACACTATTGGCCGTGGTGTCATAAAGCCCCAGGTGAATAAAATAGAAGCCATCCAGGAGTGGCCACGTCCTGCAAACAAGAAGCAGGTCAGGGCCTTTCTTGGCATTGCGGGGTATTATAGAAGATTTATCCCAAATTTTGCAACTATAGCTGCCCCACTGACAGACCTTACGAAAGGGAAATACTCTGTAATGGTGAAATGGTCCCCAGTAGCAGAGGAATCTTTCCAAGTCCTGAAGAAGGCTCTTTGTGCACAGCCAGTGCTATATTCCCCCGATTTCTCCAAAGATTTTTTGGTTCAGACAGATGCATCGGATGTTGGTATCGGGGCAGTACTATCACAGGTACACAATGGGGAAGAACATCCTGTGGTGTACCTAAGCAGAAAGCTCAATGACCATGAAAAAAAGTATGCAGTCATTAAAAAGGAATGTTTAGCCATAAAGTGGGCCATGGACGCGCTCAGGTACTACTTGTTGGGGCGCCAGTTTGAGTTGATAACTGACCATGCTCCCCTGAAATGGATGGCCCAAAAGGAGACTAACAGATGGGTGAACCGGTGGTTTTTGGCTCTAAAGGATTACTTCTTCACTGTAAAACACAGGCCAGGTGTTGAGATGGGGAATGTAGATGCCCTGTCCCGTGTTCAATCCTGTTGGGCTACAGGTTTTCCAACCCTGGGGTTGACACAAGGGGGGAGGATGTGTGGCAGAGTGTCCCAGAGAGAGCCAGGAAAAGTCCTGTTCTGGGTTTATACATCTCCCAGGCTCCTCTCTTATACGTTCAGGGATCTCTGATCCAGTTCGGGTGTTGGTCCTCTCTCCCAGGTCAATTTAAGCTCACCTGAGCAGACAGATTTTGCTCTGCCTGGGAAACACAGACAACGCTGGTCTGTGAGAGCAAGAAGGTTGGTGAAAACTGTTAATCAGTTGATGTGGAAGCTGACAAGCTGTAGGCTTGTTCAGCCTGGTAGTGAGGGCTTGTATATACCGTGTAGTTAGAGCCGAGACACGGCTAGGGTTTTGTTTAGCTATTTTTTTGTTCTGTTTGTTTTTTCTGCACACTGTACAGCACCTGTCAATAGACTTTGTATATAGCACCAATAAACAACACTGTTTTACCTTTTTTTTTACTTGTTAGTTTGTTTTAACTAATAGCATTTGCAGATTGAATCTCGTCCCTTTTGATCTGCATATCAATGAAACAAAGTAGATACAAAAGTAACAATGCTACTTCTTTTATTCACATTCTTCTATTTCACATCTCAGGCCGGGTTCACACTTTTACGACAAACGCTCCAACATTGGGAGCTCATGAAGTATGCAAATCAATGGTTCCCTATGAGAGCCGTCTTAACTGGTCCGACACAAGTCGGTCCGACTTTGAAAAAGGCTCCTTGACTACTTTGGTCTGACTTTGATCCTACTTCAGCCCATTGAATATAGTTACATAATTACATAGTAGGTGAGGTTGAAAAAAGACACAAGTCCATCAAGTCCAACCTATGCGTGTGATTAAAGGTCAGTAGTTTACATTGTATATCCCTGTATGTTGCGGTCATTCAGGTGCTTATCTTATTGTTTTTTAAACTATCGATGCTCCCAGCTGAAACCTTGATATCATACAGGATAATTCAGGTTTTAAATCACAGACCCACTTCAAGAATGTGGACAGGAATAGTTACCTGCCGATAGAAAGCTGTCATCATAAAAACTGACTCTTCAACGTCCCCAAGGGTCAGCTTGTGCGTCTAAGGAGAAATTGCACCAACCTAGACACCTTTAAAGAACAAGCAGAAGCAATGGGACAAAGATTTGTTAAGAAAGGATATAGTAACACATTCATCGAAGAGAAGATAGTCGAAGTGACAGAGATGAAACGGGACGAATTGATTAGAGATAAAATTAAACAAACATCCACAAAACCATTAACATCAATTATTCTGGATTATAATGTACAACACAAAAAAATCGAAAGAATCATAAAGCGACATTGGCATATATTATTGGCAGACAGACAATTACAAGATTCATTACCAACAAACCCTAGATTCATCTACAAAAGGGCACCAACCATACGGGATAAAATAGTGAAGAACGTACCAGATCCACCAAATAAACCATTCTCCTTCTTCACGATGAAAGGCTTCTACCCCTGCAAACAATGTTTTGCATGTAAGAGAACAAAGAGACCAAATGAGAAGAAAGCTAACTTCACATCTACAAGTACAGGCGATACCTAATGAAGTTAAAGATTTTGTGTGTTGCAATACGGAAGGGGCAGTATACGCCTTGGAGTGTAGCTGCGGCCTTCAGTACATAGGACGCACAAAAAGACTCCTTAGGATACGTATTAAAGAGCACGTTCAAAATATATTGAAAGGATTTGACAAACACAATGTATCTAAACATTTTTTGTTACACCATAATAAAGACCCCTCAGAGCTCAAATTTTGGGGCATCGAGCCATATACTAGACACTGGAGGGGGGGGGGGGTCATAAGGTGAGGACGCTTAGTCAACTAGCGTCCAAATGGATATTCACCCTTGATACTTTTGTACCAAGAGGACTCAATGTCGAGTTCGACCTCAATTGTTTCCTCAGTGATTTCTAGTACACCTATTAATTCACCACACACCTACTCACCTAGTAGTGCCTATGGCCTTTCCTTCTCATATTTTTATGTACACACTCTTGTTAGAATAATGACTGTTTCTCCCATTTTTATATCGTCATTTTATATTATATTTGTACTATATTTTATTCTGCAGATCCCTATCTTCTACTATTTTAATATTTATGTCTCATATGTATCTGGGAAGCAAATATTTGAAAAGCTCATATTGCAGACGTCTATCTGATGTTCACCAGACCTAATTTCTGTCATTTTGGGGGATTGGTGTATATATATGAATTCCCCACAATTATGAGAGCCCATCCCATATCCATTCCGGGGATATATTTACTTAATTCTATTTTTTAATTATTTTGTTAATTATTTTTATTGATATACATGATGACAAATATATTTGCATTATTTTTAATCTATTGTTCATCAACACATGTGCAATTATATTTCTCTACATATATTCTTTTAGCTTTATCATATATGATTACAATTGCAGCCCCCTCGTTTTTATAGATCTGGTTTATATGTCCTGCCAGGTATTATGTAGATAATAAAGATCACTATATACCGATACATGGACTTCAAAAATATGGCCGCCAACCCAACTATTCAAAACCTTAAGGAAAATGGCGGCACATTTGTTGTCGTTGTTATTAGTTTATTATTGTTTTTTAACCACCATAAAGATGGCCGCCCCCATTACTAAGACAGGATCCTAGGGAAAATGGCCGCCAATGGAGATTAACATTGAGCTCCGAGAAAATGGCCGCCGTATTCATTTTAATGGAAAAAACTATTTAAAGACCATCTCATTGCCTTCCCATCATCCCCTGATGAAGTCACGTGACCGTGACGCCACGCGTAGGGACGGAGAGGCAATCAGACAGACGGAGGCAAACGAGCTCGCCGCTCGTATAGGAGATAAGTTCACTTTTATGTCATTTTATGTGAGTTCATGTGAGTTTTATGCAAGCAATCCACTGTTAAATTATTAAACATACCATTTGGTTTTAAAAACGTACTTCACGATCGAGACCCTATTTTTTTATTTTAACCCCGCCATCACTGGGAGGTGAGAGCAATCCCCTGGATATAATATAGGTTTACCCTATATCCGAGGAACCACAGCGTTTGGCACAAGGCCTTTCTATTGATGCCAGGACCATAACAGAGGAATCATTGACCCTAATTAAACACATGCAGTTAGGGATGAGCTTCGTGTTCGAGTCGAACATACGTTCGACTCGAACATCGGCTGTTCGATCGTTCGACGAAGATCGAACGATTTGGGCCGTTCCCGCCAAATTCGAGTGACGCGAACGGCCCACAATGCACTACGCCATCGCAGTGTCATCCAGGCGCTGTGATTGGCCAAGCATGCACTGTGACCCCGCATGCTTGGCCAATCACAGCGCCGGCAGCGAGGAGAGCAATGATTGGCCACAGGCAGGATGCCTGTGGCCAATTATTGCTGAGGGGGTTTAGTACACGCCCCACACTATAAAAGGCCGCCAGCACGGCGGCCTTGTGTAGTGTGTTCCGGAGCAGGGAAAGAGAAGCATAGGCAGGGACAGTGTCATTATTTTTCCTTTACTAATCCTGGATTCCTTGTGTTTAGGGACAAATAAGGATAGGTAGGGAGAGTGTCAGTGACAGTGTGCTATTCTGTGCTAATCCTTGTTTGTAGGGACAGAGAGGTACAGTGAGGGAAAGTGTCAGTGTGCTATTTTGTGCTAATCCTTGTTTGTAGGGACAGAGAGGTACAGTGAGGGAAAGTGTCAGTGTGTTCCATCTCTGTGCTAATCCTTGTTTGTAGGGACAGAGAGGTACAGTGAGGGAAAGTGTCAGTGTGCTTTTCTGTGCTAATCCTTGTTTGTAGGGACAGAGAGGGACAGTGAGGGAAAGTGTCAGTGTGTTCCATCTCTGTGCTAATCCTTGTTTGTAGGGACGGAGAGGTACAGTGAGGGAAAGTGTCAGTGTGCTATTCTGTGCTAATCCTTGTTTGTAGGGACAGAGAGGGACAGTGAGGGAAAGTGTCAGTGTGTTCCATCTCTGTGCTAATCCTTGTTTGTAGGGACAGAGAGGTACAGTGAGGGAAAGTGTCAGTGTGCTATTCTGTGCTAATCCTTGTTTGTAGGGACAGAGAGGTACAGTGAGAGAAAGTGTCAGTGTGCTATTCTGTTCTAAACCAATCTTGCTGAACCATATTTTCAATCCTTGAGTTTAGGGACAGAGAGGTACAGTGAGTGAAACTGACAGTGTGCTATTCCATTCTAAACCAATTTTGCTGTTCCATATTTTCAATCCTTGAGTTTAGGGACAGAGAAGGACACTCGTAGAAATTATCAGTGTGCTATTCTGTGCTAAATCTTGTTTGTAGGGAGGGACAGAGTAGGACAGTGAGGGAAAGTGTCAGTGTGCTATTCTGTTCTAAAACTATTTTGCTGAACCATATTTTCAATCCTTGAATTGAGGGACAGAGAGGTACAGTGAGTGAAACTGACAGTGTGCTATTCTGTTCTAAACCAATTTTGCTGTTCCATATTTTCAATCCTTGAGTTTAGGGACAGAGAAGGACACTCGTAGAAATTATCAGTGTGCTTTTCTGTGCTAAATCTTGTTTGTAAGGAGGGACAGAGTAGGACAGTGAGGGAAAGTGTCAGTGTGCTATTCTGTTCTAAAACTATTTTGCTGAACCATATTTTCAATCCTTGAGTTGAGGGACAGAGAGGTACAGTGAGTGAAACTGACAGTGTGCTATTCTGTTCTAAACCAATTTTGCTGTTCCATATTTTCAATCCTTGAGTTTAGGGACAGAGAAGGACACTCGTAGAAATTATCAGTGTGCTATTCTGTGCTAAATCTTGTTTGTAGGGAGGGACAGAGTAGGACAGTGAGGGAAAGTGTCAGTGTGCTATTCTGTTCTAAAACTATTTTGCTGAACCATATTTTCAATCCTTGAGTTGAGGGACAGAGAGGTACAGTGAGTGAAACTAACAGTGTGCTATTGTGTTCTAAACCAATTTTGCTGTTCCATATTTTCAATCCTTGAGTTTAGGGACAGAGAAGGACACTCGTAGAAATTATCAGTGTGCTATTCTGTGCTAAATCTTGTTTGTAGGGAGGGACAGAGTAGGACAGTGAGAGAAAGTGTCAGTGTGCTATTCTGTTCTAAAACTATTTTGCTGAACCATATTTTCAATCCTTGAGTTGAGGGACAGAGAGGTACAGTGAGTGAAACTGACAGTGTGCTATTCTGTTCTAAACCAATTTTGCTGTTCCATATTTTCAATCCTTGAGTTTAGGGACAGAGAAGGACACTCGTAGAAATTATCAGTGTGCTATTCTGTGCTAAATCTTGTTTGTAGGGAGGGACAGAGTAGGACAGTGAGGGAAAGTGTCAGTGTGCTATTCTGTTCTAAAACTATTTTGCTGAACCATATTTTCAATCCTTGTGTTTAGGGACAGAGAAGGATAGGCAGGGGACAGTGTCAGTGTCATTGTTGCTAAGCCTCCTGCACAGTATACACCTGAAGGTAGCCCTTATTGCTCTTTTTCCCATCTCCCTGCAGGCCATCCATTAAAATGTCTGGAAGGCAACCAAGGAGAGGCAGACAGTCAGGAGGCAAAAAAAGAGGGCAAGCAGGCTCTGTGTCTGGGGGCAACAGTGCTGGTCGTGGACGCGGTGCATTGTCATCAGCACATGGCCATGGGACACGCTGGTCCTTGTTTTCGGCAGCTGGACATGTTGAGCCACATCATGCCGAAGACTTGGTAGAGTGGATGACCAAGCCCACCTCATCCTCCTCATCCTCTCTCACCCAGGCTCAGGGTACTGGCAAAGCAGCTGCCAAAGCGTCCTCTTCTCTGGTATTATTATCTTCATTAGTCAATCCTTCCCTAGACCCACCATGTCCTCCTCCTGAGGAGTCCCCCGAACTGTTTGAGCACAGTGTTGGGTACATGCTCCAGGAGGATGCCCAGCGTTTGGAAGGATCTGATGATGATACCCAGCTAGAGGAAGGCAGCAGCGTGAGAGCAGAGAGAGGGGATGCTCAAGAAGGACACCAATCTGGCAGTCATGCTCCAGCAGCTGCAGCATACTGCCAGATTGGCTCCAGTGATGAGGAGGGAGGGGATGATGAGGTCACTGACTCCACGTGGGTGCCTAATAGGAGAGAGGAGGAGGAGGAGGATGAGGAGGAGGCACATCTCCAACGAGGCAGGATGCCCTTGAGTGGCCAGCGTATGGGCAGCACACCGACGGAATCACACCGCAGAGCTCCGCCTGTGCAGGGCGCTGCCTCTGCCCGTCATTCAAAAAGTTCTTTGGTGTGGGCCTTTTTTGAGGCGAGTGCATCAGATCGCACAGCTGCTGTTTGCAACATATGTCTCAAGCGTATATCGCGTGGCCAAAACATCAGCCGCTTGGGCACCACATGCTTGATCAGACATATGTTGACCTGCCATGCAGCTCGTTGGCAAGCCTACCTTAAAGACCCACACCAAAGAACAAAGCTGACCTCTTCTTGCACCGCATCAGCTGGGATCTCCAACCCCACTATACCTTCACTCCTCTCTGAAACCTGCTCTGAGAGGAATGAAGGTGTAGAATTAGGTGTGTCACAGGCAAGTACTTACGGGCACTCTGCTAGCAGTACACCAACGTCCGATTCTAGCAGGCAAATTTCCCTGCCCCAGCTGCTGGACCGTCGAAAGAAGTTCACTCCCAGCCATCCACATGCCCAGCGGTTGAATGCTAGCTTGGCTAAATTGTTAGCGCTTCAACTGCTGCCTTTTCAGTTGGTAGACTCGGCCCCCTTCCGTGAGTTTGTGCAATGTGCGGTTCCTCAGTGGCAGGTTCCCAAACGCCACTTTTTCGCACGGAAGGCGATTCCGGCTCTCTACAGGCATGTGGAAGGCAATGTCTTGGCCTCGCTGGACAGGGCGGTCAGCGGTAAGGTGCATATTACCGCTGACTCATGGCCCAGCAGGCATGGACAGGGACGTTACCTTTCTTTCACGGCCCAGGGTCACTCTTTTGGCAGCTGGGAAGGATGCAGGACAAGGTGCAGTAGTGTTGGAGGTTGTTCCACCGCCACGCCTCCAAAATGCTACTACTGGTTGTGACACACCTCTCTCCTCCACCCCCTCCTCTTCTTCTTCCTCCATGGCCTCTTCCTGTGGTTTGTCCTCGGAACCAGCGGTGCTCCGTAGGCGTTCAAGGGGCTACGCAAGTACGCAGGCAAAAAGATGCCATGCCGTGCTTGCGCTGGTGTGTTTGAGGGACAGGAGCCACACTGGGGCAGAGGTCCTGTCTGCTCTGCAGGGGCAGGCCGAGAGGTGGTTGACGCCACGCCAGCTTAAGCCAGGAATGGTGGTTTGCGACAATGGCACCAACCTCCTCTCCGCCCTCCGACAGGGACAACTGACCCATGTGCCCTGTATGGCTCACGTCCTTAATCTGGTGGTGCAGCGGTTCTTGGGCAGGTACCCGGGCTTACAGGATGTCCTGAGGCAGGCCAGGAAAGTCTGTGTGCATTTCCGCAGATCTTATAATGCCAGTGCTCGCCTGGCTGAGCTTCAAAAGGAGTTGAACCTGCCCAAGAACCGCCTTATATGTGACATGCCCACCAGGTGGAACTCAACGTTGGCCATGCTGCAGCGGCTGCACACGCAGCAGAGGGCCATCAATGAGTACCTGTGCAACTACGGCACCAGGACAGGGTCAGGGGAGCTCGGGTTTTTTTCACCACGCCAGTGGGGCATGATCAGGGATGCTTGCACTGTCCTGGCACCATTTGAGGAGGCCACGAGGATGGTGAGCAGTGACAGTGCATGCATCAGTGACACTGTACCTCTTGTCCACCTGTTGGAGCACACGCTGCGTGGAATAATGGACAGGGCACTTGAGGCAGAACAGAGGCAGGAAGAGGAGGACTTCCTTGCCTCTCAAGGCCCCCTTTACCCAGACAGTGTTCCTTCTGTCCCACCCATCGCACAGGAAGAGGAGGAGGAGGAGGAGGATTGTGTCAGCATGGAGGTGGAGGCTGGCACTCAGCATCATCAGCAGCAGTCTTTTAGGGATGATTTACAGTCCCAAGAAACCAGTGGACTTGTACGTGGCTGGGAGGAGGTGGCTGCGGATCATGTCGTCCTTAGTGACCCAGAGGACTCCGGACTGAATGCCTCAGCTAACCTACGCTGCATGGCCTCCCTGATCCTGCAAAGTCTGCGGAAGGATCCTCGTATTCTTCGGATCAAGGAGAGGGACCATTACTGGCTGGCCACTCTCCTTGATCCACGGTACAAGGCTAAGGTTGTGGACCTTATCGTACCGTCGCAGAGGGAGCAGAGGATGAGACAACTCCGGGAGGCCTTGCAGAAAGGTCTGTGCAACGCGTTCCCAGAGACTGGGAGGTTACAAACTCCTGGTCCTGGACAACGAGTTGCTGAGGCTTCGGGCAGTCAAAGAAGGAGCGGTGGGGAAGGTGGCCGTCTGACCGATGCGTTCAGACAATTCTTTAGTCCGCAGCCCCAAAGTATGATCGGTTCCAGCAACCATCGCCAGCGTCTGATATACATGGTGCAGGAATACCTAGGGGCAAGGTCAGACTTGGACACCTTCCCCACCGAAAATCCTCTGGCTTACTGGGTCTTGAGGATGGATCACTGGCCAGAGCTTGCACAGTATGCAATTGAGCTACTGGCCTGTCCTGCATCCAGCGTTCTTTCAGAACGCACATTCAGTGCTGCTGGAGGATTTGTCACGGATCACAGGGTGCGCCTGTCCACCGACTCGGTTGATCGACTGACTTTCATCAAGATGAACCAGTCTTGGATCACCACCAGCTACCACACACCAGATGCTGATATAACAGACTAATTGATTTTAAAATGTCACATCCCTTCAAGACTGATGCTGATGCTGAGTGCCTGTGCTGTTATGTTGACTGGCTATCCTCCTCCTCCTCCTCAATGATACGATTAACGATGATAGCTTGGAAGATCATTTTGGTTTATGGGTGACGCCACCAGTGGCTAAGGCCCAATTTTTCAGCCCCTGTTTAACAGGGGCGTGTAATTAAAATTTTTGATGCAATACTTTGCAACAGGCCTCATTGCTGTGCTCCAAGTACAGTATCTGTGAGGGGTTGTAGTGTTGTGCCACCAGTGCCTAAGGCCCAATTTTTCAGCCCCTGTTCAACAGGGGCATGCAATTATAATTATTGATCTAATAATTCACAGCAGGGCCCATTGCTGCGCCCACCAAGAGTAACTGTCAGGCCTTACAGTGTTGTGGCACCAGCACCACCATCACCACCACCACCACCACCAAAGGCCCAATTTTCCAGCCCCTGTTCAACAGGGGCATGCAATTATAATTATTGATCGAATAATTCACAGCAGGGCCCATTGCTGTGCCCACCAAGAGTAACTGTCAGGCCTTACAGTGTTGTGGCACCAGCACCACCATCACCACCACCAAAGGCCCAATTTTTCAGCCCCTGTTCAACAGGGGCATGCAATTATAATTATTGATCTAATAATTCACAGCAGGGACCATTGCTGCGCCCACCAAGAGTAACTGTCAGGCCTTACAGTGTTGTGGCACCAGCACCACCATCAAAGGCCCAATTTTTACTACCACTGATCAACAATTATATGTTATTACAATTCCTGATATTATAGTTGACAGCAGGGCGTTCCAGCACCCACCAAGAATAACTGTGAGTGCTTTCAGTGTTGTGCCAACACCAACACCTAAGGGGCCAATTTCTGCAGAGTATATACGGAAGGTCCCTACTTTCAAACATCCAACTTACAAACTACTACTACTTGCAAACGGAAGAAGACAACAGGAAGTGAGAGGAAATCTACCCCTTGGAAGGAAAATTCTCTCCTGTAAGAATTAATATGGGAGAAAGGTGTCTCCTCTCTACTGATGCTTTATCACCAATCCTTGTTTCAATAAAAACACCACATTTCAAAAACAGTTGTCATTGGGACGCAAAGTGAGGTGAAATGTTCTGAACAGGGGCACAGACAGCAAAAAAAATGTGACAGGGGTGATAACCGTTCCCTATGTTTTACAAAAAGCTAAAAAAAAGGAATTTGGCATGGAGCTCCACTTAAACAATGCAGCTGTTCAAAATTACAAACAAATTCTACATAAGAACAAACCTACAGTCCCTGTCTTGTATGCACCGCCTGTATACGGCTGTTCAGAGTATATAGGTCCTTTTTTATTTTGTGTGCAGGGTTCCCCTTAATATCCATACAAGACCCAAAGGGGCTGGTAATGGGCTGGGGTAGGGGGGGGGGGGGGGTTGATGGGGTAGCTATGCCATTTTTCCTAAAGATTTTCATCCATATTACCGGGACCAGACATTGCATTAAAGCCGCAATCAGTTTTAAATGGCTTTTTTCCCTTTAGAAATGTTATTTTGTGCAGGGACAGTTCTAAACACGGGAAACACGTGGCACTTCACAGGCATACTTTAGACACCCCCCAGGTACAATATTTAAAGGAATATTTGACTTTTTTTTTTCACTTTATGCATCATTAAAATTACTGCTCCCGGAAAACGTCCGTTTTTAAAACTTCTTTTTGCATTGATACATGTCCCCTGGTGCAGAAGCCGGGTTCCCAAACTCTGTTTCAGACAATAACATGGATAATAGTCGTTATAATTAGCACTTTAGAATCCGAACGTTCGCATCCATTGTATTTAATAGGGTTCTAATGTTCGTGCGAACTTTCGGTCCGTTCGCGGGTTCTGGTGCGAACCGAACCCGGGGGTGTTCGGCTCATCACTACATGCGGTTACCTCATTACCGCAAGGTAAGAGGCCATCTATTACCCTAGTGTGTGACACCGGAATTTGAGATTCACACATCTCCTCACCATAGAATCACTTGTATACGCAAAGTTCCAGGACCGTCACTTTGAAGAAATCATAAATACATTTGTCACTGGCACCACTTGCCATTTTTTCACCTATGAACCTTTGGAGTTCAACATCTTCATTTCTGTTCCATTGCTTATTGGACAATTTTTTTGATTATATTTTGTGCATTCCACTTTAGCACTTTTTTTGCACTTTGCAATTAGCAGTTTCACTTGTGCACAGTTCATTGCACTGCAATTTGCAGGTTATTTTGTTTATGCACTCTTTTAGCATATTTGCACAGCAGTGTTCACTTTCATATTTATTGTAGTTTTTTATCAATTTTTTATTCACCTTTGCACTTTCAATTTATTTATTTGATTGTTTTTATGGTTCTAGTATTTATTCATTACCGTAATTCATCATTATCATTTTAGATTGTGTATTGATTTTAATTTATTTATTGGTTTGAGTTAGCCACTGTGCACCTTATATTTTCACCAATACATGTTCATACCAGAAACAGCGCAACATCACCCCCCCTTTACATTCATCACCTTATCGGGTTAGGATTAACCCTTTCGGTGTTTGCGACAGTTTCAATTACTCCTTCCACTTTCCTCTTTTGGTAGCGCAGGAATAATCACCCTTAACAAAGTCGGATCATCGGTTTAACTGATCCGACTTTAGCATGCGACTTGTGCTCTGAGGATTTTGAAGGAGAACTTCACGCCAAATAAAAAAAAATGGCATGGGGTTCCCCCTCCAAGACCATACTAGGCCTTTTGGTCTGGTATGGATTTTAAGAGCAACCCCCACGGCATAAAAATGGCGTGATTGAGAAGGCTGCTGGAGAACTTGGGGGACAAGATGATGCAGAGCAGGCAAGAGAAAGCAAAAGAAGAAAACTTTATGTAAAAAAGTGTTTAATCTAAATAGGGAAACACTAAACCGAGAGGAGCATTTACAGTAGTATTGGAAAGAGGTTTGAATATACTGCAGAAAATAATTTGAATGAACTGGATATATAAATTAATGTTCATAAGTATATTAGGAATTAGGAAACTGAAAGCTAAGAAATATTTTCTGACTTAGCCAGCTGCTGAAATGTATTTTTAATCACCTGAGAATAAATATATTGGGGTGGTCAGGAAGATAATTTTGGATGGTTTAAATAAATTCCTGCGGGAGTCAGGGTTGGGTTACACACAGAGTGCAGAGCGCAAGAGTATATAATGCAGGATTCAGGTGTTTGTAACACGAGTGCAAGCGTCAAGAACATGTACAGCAATAATAGGTAGGGTCAGTGGTACATTTTGCAAAGAGTGCATGGGTCGGGGTATACAATGCAAAAAGTGCAAGGCTCAGGACTGTGTAATCTGCAGAGTGCAGGGTCAGGAGTATCTATTGCACAAAGTGCCAGGGTTCAGGGTTTGTAATGTAAAGAATGCAGAGGTCAAGAGTATATAACACTCCGAATGTAGTGGTCAGGGGCATGTAACACACACAGGGTTCAGGAGTCAGGGGGGTGCAAAATTCCCCCCACAAGCAATACTTTTTTCCCATTTTACCCTCTCAGCAAAAATCCTGCCTCCCTCCTAAAAAAAAACCAGTATGCATCTGGACACTTATCCCCAACACAAATTTCCTCTGCAAGACAAATTTTTCCCCAATATAAATTACAGAGATACCTCCCAGTACAAATCTACCCCTCTGCTGAGATGACCTCACCCAGGACAAGTCCTCCCGACGCAAGTCCTCCCGACGCAAGTCTTCATCCCCAAAAATCTCTTCACCCTGCACAAGTCTTCACCCGCCTCAAAATCTCTCCTTCTAGTAGAAGTCTTTTTTCCCTCCAAAAATCTCCAAATATCTTCTCTCAGGATAAGTCTTCATTCCTGGTTCCTGCCTCAAGTTATGACCATGGTTTACAAAGAAGAAAAGACCCAAATGCTGACTTTGGAGCCCCACCTCCTTGCTTTTCAGTAAGAGTTCTTCAATGCCCATTAACCTTTACTTTGTCAGAGCCGGTTTTTAATTTTTTGAACACATGTTTAAGAAATAATTTTAGGCCTGAAGGTTCCATGGAGGCCCTCCCAGAACAAGAGAGCTGTACTGTAGCTGTCTTTTGGCTATAGTGCGGTAACGAGGTGGTTAAAAAGGCCTTGGATGTAACTAAAGAAATGCAATTTATATGATTATAACGTTAAGTTTACATGTAAGGGGGCATGAGGCCAATCTCATTAACCAGCAGCTAATGGGAAATATAAGTCTGAGAAGACTTGTTAACCTGTAGCTGATGGGAACAGCTAATAGTAGCTTCACATTGACCCACTGTGCCTTTGCTAAAGCGCAGCTAACCCATGGTTTTCGTGCACCTTCCGATAGATTTCTATGAGGATCTGCGGTTTTGGTGCGGTTTCAGAAAGCGCACCAAAACTCTTGCATGCTGCATCTTTTGCCCACTTTCTGAAACTGCACCAGTGGTGGCCCATAGGGGGCGCAGGGGCGCTGACCCCCCAAAGCTACTCATCATGAAAAAATAAAAATAAATACTGGACTTTAAGTGTGTGTGGGATGATGCACACACACAGCTGCTATGGGATATATGACGTGTTTGCAGTCACGTGATTGCAAACAAGAATCTCTATTGGCTTTCTTTAGAAAGTCCTCAGGGCGCTGAGCTCTGAGCAGTGAACACTCCCTCTATAGCATTGTTCTCTGCCGTAGTGTGTGATTTGGCGGGTCCTGTGCCTTCACTTCTGGTTTCTCTCACTCATCTCGTCCATCCGTCGATGGATGACAGGCGACTTGTGTGAGAGCTGTAAGTAGGGGGGGAGAGGGGGGACTTCTGATATAAAGGAGGGCTCTGATGGGGGTATCTAATGGAAAGGGGGGCTCTGATGGGGACATCTAATGTAAAGGAGGACTCTGATGGGGACATTTAATGTAAAAGGGGGGCTCTGATGGTGACACCTAATGTAAGGGAGGACTCTGATGGGGACATCTAATGTAAAAGGGGATTCTAAAGGTGACATCTGCTGTAAAGGGGGACTCTGATGGGGTTATCTGGTGTAAAAGAAGGTCTCTGATGGTGACATCTGATGTAAAGGGGGACTCTGCTGGGGACATCTATTATAAATGAGTACTCTGATGGTGACATCTAATGTAAAGGGGGGGGGCTTTGATGGTGACATCTGCTGTAAAATAGGACTCTGATGGGGACACCTGATGTAATAGAGGACTCTGATGGGGACATCTGATGTAAAGAGGGACTCTGATTGGGACACCTGATGTATAGGGGGATGCTGATTGGGACACCTGATGTAAAAGGGGGCTCTGGTGAGGACACCTTATATTAAGTGTTTTTTTTATTTTACATGAAATGTGGATGTAATTGGCCTACTGTGATGGGCAAAGTGAGGCTGCATATGACGGGCACAGTGAGGCTGCTTATGATGGGCACAGTGAGGCTGCATATTATGGGCACAGTGAGGCTGCATATGATGGGCACAGTGAGGCTGCATTTGATGGGCACAGTGAGGCTGCATTTGAGGGGCACAGTGAGGCTGCATTTGATAGGCACAGTTTTATCTGGCAGTAATGATACATAATCATCTGATAAATGGCTATTTACAGTCCCCTGAACTGCACCAAAACCACAGGACATTAGAGAAGTCTATGGGAAAGCACATGGAACCTACGGGTTAGCTGCCCATTGCCCAAAGTGCAATTGGACTGCACTGGAACAGAGTGAAGGTGCAAAGAGAAGACTCATTAAGATTGGGATATGGCTGATTTTTATATGGGAGAAGAGGCCACAAGGTTGATGTCAGCCCGCCGGGTGCTCGATAATACTGTGTACAAACCGTATGCGCCACTCAGCCAGTCCCGGTGGGCGATGCACTCTGTTGATGAATACAGAGCCTGCTCGGATTGGAGTAACAACCTCTGCCAATCCGAGCAGGCTTAGTAGGCTCTGTATTCATCAACAGAGTGGATCGCCCGCCAGGATTGGCTGAGCGGCGCATACTGTTTGTACACAGTATTATCGAGCACCCGGCGGGCTGACATCAACCTTGCGGCCTCTTCACCCAGCGTATAAGACGACCCCCGCTTATTGCCTATGTAATTTTGGTGTAAAAGGTTGTTTTATACGCCGGAAAATACAGTACCTATTTGGCTGAAAGATTGATCTGATGTTGCAGCTGTCCCCTGCCATCTCTGAGACTGAGAACTAAGTGATCACTTGACCACCAAACGCTCAGTTCTCAGTTTTCACTGAGCAGAGAGGGAATACTGTCAGTCACTGGCTCTATGCTTTGCCCCCCCTCAAGCGCTCACTGGAGTGCTGGGCTGTGGCAGGGATGTGAACGGCTGGCTCAGGCTCTAAGCGGCACACTGAGAGGCTCAACCAGCTACAAGTCCAGAATCTGGGTGGATCCTGATATTACTGTCAGGATCCATCTAGAGACTTAAGCGGCTCTATGACATCAGCTGACAGTGGGCTTTCCTTTTTGACCCAGAGGAAAAGTATGGCCAAAAAAGCTTTAGCCATACTTCTCTTTTAAAACATCAGTTTTTGGGAGAGATGGTAAGAGATATGCCTGTGAAAGGGTTGCTGAAAAATTGCTTGCAGAGTGTACAACAACAATAAAGTATCCTAGGGTTATCATCTGGGGTTACATGTGTATTCATGCTGTTGGCCATATTCAGCCTGTAGAATGGGCACTAGCAGCTGAAAAAAAGCACAATAATGTAAGACATATTACAACGAAACCCTCTTTCTCCTGTAGTTTCCAGGGCAGTGACAGAGAGGTCACAGGCAATCACAGTGGTCACAGGATTAAAAAGTTTACCCCTTCATCTGCCTTAAGACCCATTTACCACAGTGGGTAGGAGTTAAAGAAAAATTGTAATGGATTTTATCAAATAAAATTACAACGAAACCCTCTTTCTCCTGTAGTTTCCAGGGCAGTGACAGAGAGGTCACAGGCAATCACAGTGGTCACAGGATTAAAAAGTTTACCCCTTCATCTGCCTTAAGACCCATTTACCACAGTGGGTAGGAGTTAAAGAAAAATTGTAATGGATTTTATCAAATAAAATTTTCCTTATGTTTATGTAGCGGGTATGTGCTTTTCTGTTTGAATCTGGTGGGGAAACTGTGATGTATGGTTCCCTGGGGCCCACCGGGTGGCACTGTCACTTTGGGCCCGGGGTTGAGCCATCGTTGCAGTGTCGTACCTCTTTTTGGCCTCTCTCAGCGGTTGTATGGTGGGGCGGGGAACCCGCCGTGCTTGCTGAGAGAGGGTATAAAGGGGGCGGCCATTTTTGGTGGCAGGAGTTGAGTCCCGGGCACCTTCAGCCTGAGGGCGGTGGTTCGTGTCGGGAGTCTAGGCGGCCTAGGCCTAGAGGACGTTCGGAGGTCGTGTTCCATCACAGGCACCTTTAGCCTGGGGTGAGGTACTTGGATGGAGGTCTGGGACTGAGGGTCCCGGACTAAGGCTCCACGAGGGAGGGACTTCCTAGGATACCCCGAGAGTGGGTACCCGAATCCAGTGGCATAAGGGACCGGAGGGGGGTACTTACCTGAAAACCTGGTGCACCAAATTGCCAGTGACGGGTGAGCCTCCGGAGACCGCCGGGAGGGATGTCTTCCTCAATTAGTAGCAGAAATCTACTTTTGGGAAAGAAGTAAGAGTTCATTGTGCCTGGGCCTACTCGCATCCACACCCCCTGTCTGTTCTGTTCGTTGAGGGAGTTCAACTGATTGTGTTCGCATTTACATTGAGAAGAATAAAGGAGTGTTGGACTTTAATGGTGTGGGGCTCATTTACTGGAAGACACTGTTCAAGAAACCAGGAGGAGGCTCCAGATGCAGAACACCGACCCAAAGGTAAAAGAGAATTGTCTCTCACTACTAACACATCTGCAGTGGGAACTTGGCGTGGTGACCCCGCACTCTCTCCTCCAAGGTACCCCTAGACCAGGGATATGCAATTAGCGGACCTCCAGCTGTTGCCAAACTACAAGTCCCATCATGCCTCTGCCTCTGGGTGTCATGCTTGATGCTGTCAGAGTCTTGCTATGCCTCATGGGACTTGTAGTTTGGCAACAGCTGGAGGTCCGCTAATTGCATATCCCTGCCCTAGACAAAAGCCAGAGCCAGAAGAACTGATACATAGAGGGAGAGAGTGGAGGCCGCTACATTTAGTTTTTACACTGATGTTTTATTTATATAATCTTTATGCATATTAAACTTTTTTTTTTTTTTTTTATACTTGCATTTAATACAGAATGTAACCATGCCACAGGTTTTGAAGAGTATTTTTCTAAAGTAAATAAAAATGAAACAAATAATGAAAATATACATAAAACACTACACATTCCCTTTAAAGTGTATGTCTACTGCTGCTGTATGGCTGCTGCACTAAAAAGAACCCCAGAGAAAATGCAGTGGATAGATCATGTTGATGAATGACTCAAGATAAAAAACTGTTTATTTTTTCAGCAAAGGGGGTAACAATGTTAGGCTATGTAAACACAATATTTTATTTTCTTTGTATTACAATATTTTTATTGATTTTCAAAAGGGGAGATAAACGGCTGCCAACACAGTGACTTTATGACAACAGTAATATTATATGCCAGACAAGAGCAAGAGAGTCACACAGTAAGGGCAGTCCAAGATGAAACAGAAGTTTATACAGGGTGGTCCTGCTGTGCACGAGGGGTGTCCTCCTACAAAGGTGTCCAAGAATGTAGGCTCTCGATTGATGGTACCAGCTAGGGTGGGGGATTGGGTAAAAAAGGATGTCATAAAAATGTCATAATGAGATCAGAGAGATTTGGACTGCTTTCATTCAGACAATTGAGCCCCCCTTGCAATTTATGTATGTAGAGAGTATTATGGGCTGTCTTAAGCTTTTCACACACACGGTTCGATTGTCGTACGACCGAGCTTCTGATTTTTGTCAAAGGTGCGTGTGCAGGTATTTGTCTGGCATACTAACTATCCACAAATTGCCATTTGACCAACACGAACGTAGTGACATACTACGAGAGTATAAAGAGGAAATTAATTTCTCGAGCGCCACCCTTTGGGCCCCTTCTGCTAATTTTGTGTTAGTAAAAGTTTGGTGAGCGTTGATTCGCGATTTTCAAATTGTTCCTGATTTTGAAATGACAGTTTGGGAGTAGGCAGTTAGATTAAAAACACAATGGAAAATTAACAAGGGACACTAACATAGTTGTATCTTTGATCTTAAAAACTCCCCTTAATATCTATACCAGACCTGAAGGGCCTGGCATGGATTTTGAGGGGACCCCCACGCAATTTTATTTTTGTGTGGGGTTCCCCTTAATATCCATACCAGACCCAAAGGGCCTGGTAATTGGCAGGGGCCTCCGAAACTGTGATAGGCAGTGAGGAGTGAAATGAAAAGTTTACACCCTTAGAAAGCCTGAAGGCGGTGCTTGGTTTTCGGGGTCCCGTACGCGGCTAGGCTCCCAGAAAGTCTCACATGTGGTATCCCTGTACTCAGGAGAAGCAACAGAATGTATTTTGGGGTGCAATTACACATATAACCATGGCATGTTTGAGCAATATATCACTTAGTGACAACTTTTTGTACTTTTTTTTTTTGTCATTATTCAATCACTTGGGACAAAAAAAATATTTAATGGGTTCAAGATGCCTCTCAGAAAATAGCTTGGGGTGTCTACTTTCCAAAATGGGGTCATTTGGGGGGGGGGGTTTGAACTGTCCATTACATTAGGAATCTTGTGTCACACATCATTCACTCTTCTAACCACTTGAAGACAAAATCCCTTTCTGACACTTTGGGGCTGATTTACTAATAACAGTGCGCTGCGCTGGTTCTAACCTTAAGTGGTGCGCCAGATAACTCCTTCACTTGGCGCAGGAACCAGCGGCGCACTGTTATAGTAAATACAAATGTCAGCGGCGCTCTATTGAAAATGAATGGTTCCCTCTGGGAGCCCATTGATTTGAATAGAGGTCACCCGGGAAGTCGGATGAAGCGTATCCCACTCGCAGGGCGACTCGTGTGCCGGCTGACACAGGAACAGCACGACTTTGCCAGGCAACTTGGACACGACCTGAGCGCGTGAAGCAGCTGCTCAAGTCGTGTCCTAGAGGCGACTAGCTGGCCGAGAATGTCTCCAGCGCGATGGCATCGCGCTGGTTCTCGGCAGCCTCGCTGTCCCGTGTTTTGGTATGAATCATGAAGGGGAACTCCACGCCGAATTTTAATGAAAAAAACGGCGTGGGGGTTCCCCTCCAGGAGCATACCAGGCCCTTAGGTCTGGTATGGATTTTAAGGGGAACCCCCTAGGCCAAAAAAACAGCGTGGGGGTCCCCCCGAAATCCATACCAGACCCTTAGGTCTGGTATGGATTTAAAGGGAAACCCCCTAAGCCGAAAAAACGTCATGGGGTTCCCCCCAAAATCCATACCAGACCCTTATCCGAGCACGCAACCTGGCAGGCCGCAGGGGAAGAGGGGGGGACGAGAGCGGCCCCCCTCCCTCCTGAACCGTACCAGGCCGCATGCCCTCAACATGGGGGGGTGGGTGCTTTGGGGCAGGGGGGGCGACCTGCGGCCCCCCCACCCCAAAGCACCCTGCCCCCATGTTGATGGGGACAAGGGCCTCTTCCCGACAACCCTGGCCGTTGGTTGTTGGGGTCTGCGGGCGGCGGGCTTTTCAGAATCCGGGAGCCCTCTTTAATAAGGGGGCCCCCAGATCCTGGCCCCCCACCCTATGTGAATGAGTATGGGGTACATCGTACCCCTACCCATTCACCTGGTG
The DNA here is from genome assembly GCA_029206835.1 of Rana muscosa. Classification (NCBI taxonomy): domain Eukaryota; kingdom Metazoa; phylum Chordata; class Amphibia; order Anura; family Ranidae; genus Rana; species Rana muscosa. The sequence goes on along the minus strand of CM055123.1, from coordinate 13,234,830 downwards.
GCAAAAAAAAGTCAATAAAAAAGACAACACAGGTTTGAAAAGTATTTTATTGGGCAGCTCCGGGGGTCTTCCTCTGACTTCGGGGGTCTTTCTGCCGGGCGCCCCGCTATCTTCTGCCAGCTCTTTTGCTAGCGGGGGTCCCGGGCTTCCTCGCCATCTTCTTCCGACTTTGGGGGTCTTTTTGCCGGGCGCCCCGCTATCTTCTGCCAGCTCTTTTGCTAGCGGGGGTCCCGGGCTTCCTCGCCGTCTTCTTCCGACTTCGGGGGTCTTTCTGCCGGGCGCCCGCTATCTTCTGCCAGCTCTTTTGCTAGCGGGGGTCCCGGGCTTCCTCGCCGTCTTCTTCCGACTTTGGGGGTCTCTTGTTCTGTTCTCTGGTTCTTTTACGGTGTCTTCTCCACGATCTCTGGTTCTTTCTGCCGGGCGCCCCGCTATCTTCTTGCAGCTCTTTTGCTAGCAGGGGCCGGTCTTCTTCATCGCCTTCTTCCCTCTTCTCTTCGCCCGATGTTGCCTCATCACTGTCCACTGCCGCAATGCTCTGTCTGAGCAGCGGTGCCACTTTTATTGGCATGGGGCGTGGTCACCGGCTGATTCCACCGCTGACCCCGCCCCCGTATGATGTCATAGTCCTGGGGAATGATGGGACTGTGATGTGAAACGGGGGCGGGGTCAGCGGTGGCATCAGCCGGTGACCACGCCCCATGCCAATAAAAGTGGCACCGCTGCTCGGACAAAGCTTTGCTAGCAAAAGAGCTGGCAGAAGATAGCGGGCGCCCGGCAGAAAGACCCCCGAAGTCGGAAGAAGACGGCGAGGAAGCCCGGGACCCCCGCTAGCAAAAGAGCTGGCAGAAGATAGCGGGGCGCCCTGCAAAAAGACCCCCGAAGTCGGAAGAAGACGGCGAGGAAGCCCGGGACCCCCGCTAGCAAACGAGCTGGCAGAAGATAGCGGGGCGCCCGGCAGAAAGACCCCCGAAGTCGGAGGAAGACCCCCGGAGCTGCCCAATAAAATACTTTTCAAACCTGTGTTGTCTTTTTTATTGACTTTTTTTTGCCACCAACGGCCAGGGTTGTCGGGAAGAGGCCCTTGTCCCCATCAACATGTGGGCAGGGTGCTTTGGGGTGGGGGGCCGCAGGTCGCCCCCCTGCCCCAAAGCACCAAGCCCCCCATGTTGAGGGCATGCGGCCTGGTACGGTTCAGAAGGGAGGGGGGGCGCTCTCTCGTCCCCCCCTCTTCCCCTGCGGCCTCGGATAAAGGGTCTGGTGTGTATTTTTAGGGGACCACACGCTAATTTTTTTTGCTTTTTGGCGCAGGGTTCCCCTTAAAATACATACCAGACCTGAAGGGCCTGGTATGGATTCTGGGGGACCCCCACGCCATTTTTTTTCTATTTTTTTTTTTGAACCAGCATTTTTTTTCATTTTCTTTAACAATCAGCTATAAACAGGTAAAACAAAAAATCGCGGTACTTGCGTTTTGGATGCGGGTCCATTGAATTCTATTACATCCAAAACACTGTTTTTGGCCTGGCAAAATAAAATCTGCAGTTGCGTTTAAAATTGTTTTTCACAAAGCCTAAAAATGCCTTCAGACGCCAAAGATTTCCATGTTTCAGACGCGGTACCAGCGTTTAGCCGCATTTTAGTTTAGAAGCGTTTTTAAAGGTGACCTATTTTTTTACATTGATAAACTCCAAATTTATGGCAAATGAGGAAAAACCATAATATATATATATATATATATATATATATATATATATAAAAAATTGCTTCCATTGCATTGTGGACAATCCACAACTTGGGGCAGCTGACGTGGCAAGTGGACAATCCACATCTTGTGGCAAGTGACACGCTAAATACAACTACACTGCTGCTCTCAGCTGCTGGTATCACTCTGGTCTCACAAAATAGCTAAAATCGTAAATAATACTGTTTTTGGAGCTTAGGGCGGCTCCTTATCATATACACGCAAATGTGGTAAAACACGGCATGCAAACGCCACAAAGCACGCCTTTCTAAACGCCACTTTCAACCTTAGTTCTGAACACTTTGCACCAGTGTCCCGTCTACATGGGGCCTAAAAACGCCTATGCCATTTACAGCTCAAAAACGCCATGGTGGCCATGAGGCCATAGGCTAACATGGAGAGATGTTTTTAAGCTGCAAAAAATGCTCAAACAAGCGGCTGGAAAAACGTCCGTGTGCATGTAGCCTTATATTAACCACTTGCGCACTGCCCAGACCAAGTTTCACATTTCAGCGCTGATGCACTTTCAAGGACAATTGCGCGCTCATACAACACTGTAACCCAATGAAAATGTATTATTTCTTGGCACACAAATAGAGCTTGCTTTTGGTGCTATTTGATCACCTTTGTTTTTTTTTTTTTTTTATATAAATACAAAAAACAAAAAAGGATATTTTAACCACTTCAGCACTGGGCCTATTCTGGCACTTCTCTCCTTCATGTAAAAATCATAAATTTATGGCTATAAAATTACTTCAAAACACCAAACATTATATATGTTTTTTTGAGCAGACACCCTAGGGAATAAGATGGCGGTCATTGCAAATTTTTATCTCGCTCGGTACTTTTCAAACGCCTTTCTTTTGCTAAAAATATTACAAAATAGTAAAGTTAGGCCAATTTTTTGGTATAATGTGAAAGATGTTTTTATGCTGAGTAAATAGATACCTAACACGCCACGCTTTAAAATTGCGCACACTCATGGAATGACACCAAACTTCAGTAATTCAAAATCTCCCTAGGCGATGCTTTAAAATTTTTTACACGTTACCATTTTGGCATTACAGAGGAGGTCTAGTGCTAGAATTGTTGCACTCGTTCTAACGCACGCAGCAATACCTCACATGTGTGGTTTGAACGAAGTTTACATATGTGGGCGGGACTTACGTGTGTGTTCGCTTCTGAGCGCGAGATACCGGGGACATGGGCGTTTTTTCTTATTTTTGCTTATTTATTTATTTTTATTTTTTTACTTTTTTGTATTTCTTACTCTTTTTTTTAATTTTTTTGTTTTTTGGATCACTTTTATTCCTATTACAAGGAATGTAAACATCCCTTGTAATAGGAATGTGTGTGACAGGTCCTCTTTATGGAGAGATGCGGGGTCAATAAGACCCCACATCTCTCCTCCAGGCTGGAAAGCATGATATTGGTCAAAAAAATTCACCAATCTCATGCTGACAGCCGAGATCACGGCTTGGTTAACATACAGGAACACGGCGTGATGTCATAACATAGCGCCCGGGCCTCCGATGGTCATAGAGATGACTGGTGACCATCTGGTCACCAGTCATCTCCAAATCGTTCTCCGAGCCCAAGATGGCACGGGAGAGCCCGGAGAAGCACCGGATGGTGGCAAGAGGGGGTGACGTCCCCTCCCGCCGCCTATAAGAATGATCAAGCGGCGGAACTGCCACTATGATCGTTTTATTGTGCACAGAATCGCCGGCTGAAATAAATGATATCTGAATGATGCCTGCAACTGCAGGCATCATTCAGATGTCATTGCACAAAGCCAAGGATGTCATTTGACGGTGGGCGGTAGGAAACTGGTTAATATTTTTTAAAAAGGTAATTTTTCTTCTTCATTGATGTACACTGATGAGGCTGCACTGAACAAATAAAATACATGTGTTACAAACTCGATAAGGACACCAACATGTACATTTTGCCCCCCCCACACACTTGCCTCTTCTCAGGGCAAGCGAACGAATGTTCCCTCTGAGCTTTATATAACATATGTTTGTGAGCTAATGAGGCAATTGAAAACACATGCACAGTCCATGAAACACCCAAAATGCAAGTTCACTCAATGTAGAGACTGAAATTCAAAGTGGCTACACCTGTTAAGGATGTCCTTCAATTACTAACCCATAAAAACACTCTCTGAGTGAGCATGCCCAGAAATATCCAGGTGCTGTTCACACACAAAAAGCACGCAAAAAAAAACGAACTGGCTGGGCATGTGCAGAACAACACCAATGCAGCTAGCAAAAAATAACGCCACCCCCCCCCCCCGTCCAAAATTAAGCACATCATCCAGCATGCTACAAAATTAGAGATGGGACAATCACCCCTCCCCCCCTCCCACCAACAAATACCATTGCAGTCTATGGGAACTGACTTGTTAATTTTGCTAGTCCCCACTTGGCTGGCTTATCTTCTAGTTATTGGCCTTAAAATTGGGGCCCAGGTCCCACCCTAAGGGATATATATCAATGTCACCAATTTGGAAAACAACAAAAACAAAACAAGGAGAAGTGCCTTTAAATATGCCCAATTGCTTAAGGGCAATTTCACACCACATCCAGTGCATTGCGTTTTTTAAGCATCCAAAATGCATGGAAAGTTGGTTATATGGTTCTAAATGGCAGTGTTTGTTCCAGTGCGTTCCAGTTCCACCAAAAAAGTAGAACATGCTGCATTTTACCTGCACTGGACTGTACTGGAACGCATCAAAACGCATCATAAATGCACTGGAACGCACAGGAACACACCTAAATGCACCAAAAACGCACTGGAACACACTTGTCCTTATCTATGGTTAATAAAAAAGAGGGGTGAAAAAAAAGCACTGGACTGCATCAAAAACGTACCAAAAATGCACTGGAACGCATGAAAAACGTGCATGCAGAAAAGCACCTGGAACGCATCCGGATTGCGTTTCTATGGTGTGAACTGGCCCTAGTCACACTATAGAAACGCAGTCTGGGTGCGTGCCAGGTGCTTTTCTGCATGCGCGTTTTTGACACATTCCAGTGCATTTTTGATGCATTTTTGATGCAGTCCAGTGTTTTTCCCCCTCTTTTCACTTAGGACAAGTGTGTTGCAGTGCGTCTTTGGTGCATTTAGGTGCTTTTCCGGTGCATTCCAGTGCATTTTTGGTACGTTCCGTTGCGTTTTTGATGTGTTTTACTGGGGTCCAGTACAGTTTTGCACCTAAAAAATGCAGCATGACCAATTTTTTTTTTTTGCTTTCTGAAACGCACTAGAACGGACTGCAGTGGTGTGAACTATGCCATTGGCATTAATGTGATCAACTTTCTTTGCGTTTTTCATGCATCAAAAAAACGCACTGCACTGCATCCGGTGTGAACTGGCCCTAAATATCATACCCGGGGGTGTCTATAGTATGCCTGTAAAGTAGCGCATGTTTTCCATGTTTATAACAGTTGGAGAGCAAAATGACATTTCTAAAGTAAAATAATAGTCATTTAAAAGTCCTTGCGGCTGTAATGAATTGCTGGTTCCCGTCAATACAGATAAAAGTCATTGAAAGTCTTTGATTACACAAAAAACAAAAGCGTGGGGGTCCCCCAAATTCCATTACCAGGCCCTTCAGGTCTGGAATGGATATTAAGGGGAACCCCGCTGCAATTTTTTTTTTAAAAATGACGTGGGGTTCCCCCCAAATATCCATACCAGGCCCTTCAGATCTGGCATGGATTTTAAGGGGAACTCCACCCCAAAAAAAAAAAAAAATGGCGTGCAGTCCCCCCAAAAATCCACACCAGACCCTTATCCGAGCACATAACCTGGCCGTCCGCAGGGGAAAAGGGGGGGACGAGAGAGCGGCCCCCCTCCCTCCTGAACCGTACCAGGCCACATGCCCTCAACATGGGGAGGATGTCACCATGTTGATGGGGACAAGGGCCTCATCCCCACAACCCTTGCCCGGTGGTTGTGGGGGTCTGCAGGCGGGGGGGCTTATCGGAATCTGGAAGACCCCTTTAACAAAGGGGACCCCCAGATCCCGGCCCCCCCTATGTGAAATGGTAATGGGGTACAAATGTACCCCTACCATTTCACAAAGAAAGTGTAAAAAATGACAAGAGCCGGTTTTTGACAATTCCTTTATTAATGTCTTTTCCTTTCTTCCATCTTCTTCTTCCATCTTCTTCTTCCATCTTCTTCTTCCATCTTCTTCTTCCATCTTCTTTCATCTTCTTCCATCTTCTTCTTCCATCTTCTTCTTTTCTCCATTCGGGTTTCTTCCTCCATCTTCATCTTCCTCTTTATCTTTATCTTCATCTTCATCTTCCTTCTTCCTTCGGTCTTCTCGTCCGCATCTTGCTCCGGCGTCTTCCCTTCTTCTTTCTTCTCCGGCCGCTCTGTTTGAATTGGAGGTTCCCGCTGTGCGACGCTTCAGTTCTTCGGTTCCCCTCTGGGTCCGCTTACACCCGGTGACCCCGCCCCCCTCTGACGCACATGGATTTCACGGGGACTTTCCCCGTGGTGTCAGAGGGGGGCGGAGCCACCGGGTGGCAGCGGACCAAGTGGAGAACTGAAGCGTCGCACAGCGGGAACCTCCAATTCAAACGGAGCGGCCGAAGAAGAAAGAAGAAGGGAAGACGCCGGAGCAAGATGCGGACGAGAAGACCGAAGGAAGAAGGAAGATGAAGATGAGGATGAAGATAAAGATGAAGAGGAAGAAACCCGAATGGAGAAAAGAAGAAGATGGAAGAAGAAGATGGAAGAAAAGAAAAGACATTAATAAAGGAATTTTCAAAAACCGGCTCTTGTAATTTTTTACATTTTTGACACTTTCTTTGTGAAATGGTAGGGGTACAATGTACCCCATTACCATTTCACATAGGGGGGGCCGGGATCTGGGGGTCCCCTTTGTTAAAGGGGTCTTCCAGATTCCGATAAGCCCCCCGCCCGCAGACCCCCACAACCACCGGGCAAGGGTTGTGGGGATGAGGCCCTTGTCCCCATCAACATGGGGACATCCTCCCCTTGTTAAGGGCAAGTGGCCTGGTATGGTTCAGGAGGGAGGGGGGGCGCTCTCTCATGCCCCCCTCTTCCCCTGCGGGCGGCCAGGTTATGTGCTCGGATAAGGGTCTGGTGTGGATTTTTGGGGGGACTCCACGCCATTTTTTTTTATTTGGGGTGGAGTTCCCCTTAAGATCCATGCCAGATCTAAAGGGCCTGGTATGGATATTTGGGGGGAACCCCACGCCATTTAAAAACAAAAATTGCAGCGGGGTTCCCCTAATATCCATTCCAGACCTCAAGGGCCTGGTAATAGAATTTGGGGGACCCCCACGCTTTTTTTTTTTGGTTAGCAAAGACTTTCAATGACTTTTCTCTATATTGCCGGGGGCCGACAATTCATTATAGCCGCGGGTGCTTTTAAATGCCTTTTTTTTTTCCTTTAGAAATGTCATTTTGCAGGCGCACTGGGAAGTTCAGAGCTGCGCCTGTTCAACTTATGCAAATTAGTTTACGTGACTTGACATTTACTAAGATTTTGCCGGCGCAGTGTCCCGGCGCATTTGAACCATTGAAATTCCCGCGCTGAGCTCAAAAAAACCTCCAGCAGCTCGAATCGTACTTGCCGGCGCAGCGGGCTGGTTTTGAAAAAGTTACTTTCTCACACTATTTTGGGCATGTTTGTTATTTGGGCAGGTGTCACTACACTTCCTCACATCACCCCCATTACATTGTCACTTCCAGCTTCTTTATATTTAGTGTTTAACATGCTGTGCGCCAGGTCCATAGTGGCGCACTGAGCGCCTCCTCCCGTCCGCCGACAACACTATAGTAAATGGAAAATAGGGCTGCGCTACAGGCGCTAATGTTTTGTAAAAACCAAAACAGCCACTGCGCACGCAGATGCGCCAATACTCATGGCGCAAACGTTTCGTAAATCAGCCCCTTTTTTGTTTACATGAAAACATATTTTTCTTTTGCAAGAAAATTATGTTGAACCCCCAAACATTATATATTTTTTAAAGCAAAGGCCCTACAGATTAAAATAGTGGGTGTTGCATTTTATTTTTCCACACAATATTTGCGCAGCGATTTTTCAAACGCATATTTTTTTGGGAAAAAACACACTTTTTTTATTTTTAATGCAATAAAACACACTATATTGCCCAAATGTTTGATGAAATAAAAAAGATGATCATGGATACCAAACACGACATGCTTTAAAATTGCGCACAAACGCGCAGCGGCGACAAACTACATACATTTTTAAAAGCCTTTAAAAGCCTTTACAGGTTACCACATTAGATTTAAAATGACTGCCCTCGATCTGACCTACGCGGTGATACCTCACATGCATGGTGCAATTGCTGTTTACATATGACGCTAGACGGGTTCGCCTTTGCGCAAGAGCAGGGGGGGGGGACAGGGGTGCTATTTTTTTTTTATTATTATTTATTTTGCTTTTTTCTTTTTAAACTGTTCCTTCCATTTTTTTTTTTTTTTTTACATTTTTATTATCTCAGGGAATGTAAATAGCCCCTATGATAGCAATAGGTAGTGACAGGTACTCCTTTTTTTGAAAAAAATTGGGGGGGTTAGAACCTAGATCTTTCCTCTGCCCTCAAAGCATGTGACCACACCAAGATCGGTGTGATAAAATGCTTTCCCAATGGCGCTGTTTATTTTCCGGGGGGGGGGGACATTCCCTCCCACTGCTTGTAAAAGCAGTCTAGAGGCTTAATTATCTGCTAGGATTGCTTTTACATGAAAGCCGACCGCTGGCTGAAAAGAATGATACCTAAAACCCGCAGGCATCATTCTGGTATAACCATTCAAAGTCCAGCAACATACCAGTACGTTGCTGGTATGCCCACCATTAGAATAACTCCCTTCATCCACCCACTTCTAATGATGGGCATACATGCACCATTTATATATGCCGAAGCATGGGGGCATCCTCCCGCAAGAAAGTTATGCCGCGTACACATGGTCGGATTTTTCCACGGGCAAGCCTCCGTCAGAATTTTGACCGTATGTACGCAGCATAAAAGGTTATGCCGCGTACACACGGTCGGACTTTTCCATGGGCAAGCCTCCGTCAGAATTTCGACCGTATGTACGCGGCATTAGGAGCAAAATCGCACCTCTGCCCCTGCTGCCCCATGCTTCGGCATATATGCTCTTTTTTTTAACTGTGGTGGTGAAATAACCTCCTACAGCGTTGGAGTCACGGCTTTATGTATCGTGGGAGCAAACGCTGTTGCTGTCAAGATAAATAAATCCGCGCTGCAACTGAATGGCGTACCTGCTAAGCAAATGATGGTTACCATTAAAACAAAGTAACATTACAGTATAACAGTAAGACCTTACCATACCATACCCGCAAAGCAAATACCAAAAAAAAACCTAGTAAAAAATAAAACATTTTTTTAACGCAACCTGTGCCTAAAATATATATGCCGTAGCATGGGGGCATCCTCCCACAAAAAAGTTATGCCGCGTATACACGGTCTGACTTTTCCACGGGCAAGCCTCCATTGAAATATCGACCGTATGTACGCGGCATTGGGAGCAAAATCGCTCCTCCGCCCCTGCTGCCCCCATGCTTCGGCACATATGCTCTTTTTTTTTCACTGTGGTGGTGAAATCACCTCCTACAGCGTTGGAGTCACGGCTTTATGTATCTTGGGAGCAAACGCTGTTGCTGTCAAGATAACTAAATCCGTGCTGCAGCTGAATGGCACACCTGAAAACAAAGTTACATACCTGAAAAGCAAGCATGATAAAACATTGCAGAATAGAATGCAAAAAAGAGCAGAACAATAGAGAGAAAATAAAGAGAGAGAGAGAGAACAATAAAACGACAACTATTTTTGTGTTGTTTATTTTTTATTTTTTTGTGTTTTTGTTTTTTTACGTTTTTTTTTTTGTTTTTTTTTTTACTTTCCTTTTTTACACAACTGTAACGGTTCGGGTCTCTCAAAATGCGATGGCATCTTGGGAGACCCTGTGTAAGTGTGTCCAAGTCTGTGAAATGCTATACCCTACGCTAAAACTTCACTTTTGTGTGGTAGCGTTCAAAACATTTACCAATGCACAGACCAGGATTGTCAGGACAGAGTGGACAAAAATAACGGGTGTCGCGCCTAAATCCGCGTTTGCTACAGACACCACATCTTTTTTGGGGGGCTCATTGGGTAGGGGTACTCTCGAGGACATAAGGAAAATGCCTCTCATGCAGCTGGCTTACTGCATTTGGTAGGGGATGGTGAGGTGCAGAACCGCCTGGATACAGGAGTTCTGTGACTATCTCATCCTGGAATTTTAGGAGAGATAAAGTCCCGCCTGAAGCTCTGTATAGCACATGAGCTTAGATCAGCAAAGCCAATTGGAATAAGGATATTGACACTTTTTTGTACCAGCGTCTCGCCTTACGGGCAATGTGATACGGCGCCAACTTCTGGTCGTTGAGGTCCACCCCTCCCATATTTTGGTTATATTCGTGGACACAGAGGGGTTTCTCCACAACACCAGTCGCCGTACGAATTTGGACTGTCGTGTCTGCATGAAGGGAGGTAAGAAGGAAAACATTCTTATTATCCCTCCACTTCACAGCGAGCAATATATTACACTTCAAGCAGGCTCTCTCCCCCAGCCTAAGACGGGAATCTACAAGCCCCTGGGGAAAGCCCCGGCGATTATGTCGCATGGTGCCACATGCTCCAATCTGATGATCAAACAAGTGACTAAACAGTGGCACGCTCGTGTAATAATTGTCCACATACAAGTGGTACCCCTTTCTGAATAAGGGTGACACCAAGTTCAACACTATCTTGCCAGTGCTTCCTATGTAATCTGGGCAGTTCACCGGCTCTACCTGACTATCTTTTCCCTCATAAACCGTAAAGCTTCCTACATAGCCTGTTGCCCTGTCACAGAACTTATAGAGCTTGACCCCGTATCTGGCACGCTTGCTGGGAAGTAGTGATGAGCCGAACACCCCCGGGTTCGGTTCGCACCAGAACCCGCGAACGGACCGAAAGTTCGAACGAACATTAGAACCCTATTAAATACAATGGATGCGAACGTTCGAATTCTAAAGTGCTAATTATAACAACTATTATGCATGTTATTGTCATAAATAGGGTTTGGGAACCCGGGTTGTGCACCAGGGGACATGTATCAATGCAAAAAGAAGTTTTAAAAACGGTCGTTTTTCGGGAGCAGTCATTTTAATGATGCATAAAGTGAAAAAAAAAAAGTCAAATATTCCTTTAAATATCGTACCTGGGGGTTATCTAAAGTATGCCTGTGAAGTGCCACGTGTTTCCCGTGTTTAGAACTGTCCCTGCACAAAATGACACTTCTAAAGGAAAAAAAAGCCATTTAAAACTGCTTGCGGCTTTAATGTAATGTCTGGTCCCGGTAATATGGATGAAATTCTTTAAGAAAAATGGCATAGCTACCCCATGACCCCCCCCCTACCCCAGCCCATTACCAGCCCCTTTGGGTCTTGTATGGATATTAAGGGGAACCCCGCACATAAAATAAAAAAGGCCCTATATACTCTGAACAGCCGTATACAGGCGGTGCATACAAGACAGGGACTGTAGGTTTGTTCTTATGTAGAATCTGTTTGTAATTTTGAACAGGTACATTGTTGAAGTGTAGCTCCAGCCCAAAAATCTATTTTTAAACTTTTTGGGAAACATAGGTAAGGGTTATCACCCCTGTAACATTTGTTTTGCTGTCTGTGCCCCTGTTCAGAACATTTCACCTCACTTTCCGTCCCAATGACAACTGTTTTTGAAATGTGGTGTTTTTCTTGAAACAAGGATTGCTGATAAAGCATCAGTACAGATGAGACCCCTTTCTCCCATATTTATTCTTACAGGAGAGAATTTTCCTTTCTAGGGGTAGATTTCCTCTCACTTCCTGTTGTCTTCTTTCGTTTGCAAGTAGGAGTCGTTTGTAAGTTGGATGTTTGAAAGTAGGGACCTGCCGTATATACTCTGCAGAAATAGGCCCCTTAGTTGTTGGTGTTGGCACAACACTGTAAGCACTCAGTTACTCTTGGTTGGTGCTGGAACGCCCTGCTGTCAACTATTATATCAGGAATTTTAATTACATATAATTGTTGAACAGTGGTAGTAAAAATTGGGGCTTTGATGGTGGTGCTGGTGCCACAACACTGTAAGCCCTGACAGTTACTCTTGGTGGGTGCAGCAATGGGCCCTGCTGTGAATTATTAGATCAAGAATTGTAATTACATGCCCCTTTTGAACAGGGGCTGAAAAATTGGGCCTTTCGTGGTGGTGGTGGTGGTGGCGTTGCCACAAGACTGTAAGCCCTCAGAGTTACTCTTGGTGGGTGCAGCAATGGACCCTGCTGTGAATTATTAGATCAAGAATTGTAATTGCATGCCCCTGTTGAACAGGGGCTGAAAAATTGGGCCTTAGGCACTGGTGGCACAACACTACAACCCCTCACAGATACTGTACTTGGAGCACAGCAATGAGCCCTGTTGCAAAGTATTGCTTCAAAAATTGTAATGACACGCCCCTGTTAAACAGGGGCTGAAAAATTGGGCCTTAGGCACTGGTGCCACAACACTCCAACCCCTCACAGATACTGTACTTGGAGCACAGCAATGAGCCCTATGGCAAATTATTGCTAAAAAAATTGTAATTACACGCCCCTGTAAAACAGGGGCTGAAAAATTGGGCCTTAGCCACTGGTGGCGGCACCCATAAACAAAAATGATCTTCCAAGCTATCATCATCAATCGTATCATTGAGGACTCGGAGGAGGAGGATAGCCAGTCAACATAACAGCACAGGCACTCAGCATCAGCATCAGTCTTGAAGGGATGTGACATGTTAAAATCAATTAGTCTGTTATATCAGCATCAGGTGTGTGGTAGCTGGTGGTGATCCAAGACTGGTTCATCTTGATGAAAGTCAGTCGATCAACCGAGTCGGTGGACAGGCGCACCCTGTGATCCGTGACAAATCCTCCAGCAGCACTGAATGTGCGTTCCGAAAGAACGCTGGATGCAGGACAGGCCAGTAGCTCAATTGCATACTGTGCAAGCTCTGGCCAGTGATCCATCCTCAAGACCCAGTAAGCCAGAGGATTTTCGGTGGGGAAGGTGTCCAAGTCTGACCTTGCCCCTAGATATTCCTGCACCATGTTTATCAGACGCTGGCGATGGTTCCCGGAACCTATCATACTTTGGGGCTGCGGACTAAAGAATTGTCTGAACGCATCGGTCAGACGGCCACCTTCCCCACCGCTCCTTCTTTGACTGGCCGAAGCCTCAGCAACTCGTTGTCCAGGACCAGGAGTTTGTAACCTCCCAGTCTCTGGGAACGCGTTGCACAGACCTTTCTGCAAGGCCTCCCGGAGTTGTCTCATCCTCTGCTCCCTCTGCGACGGTAACATAAGGTCCGCAACCTTACCCTTGTACCGTGGATCAAGGAGAGTGGCCAGCCAGTAATGGTCCCTCTCCTTGATCCGAAGAATACGAGGATCCTTCCGCAGACTTTGCAGGATCAGGGAGGCCATGCAGCGTAGGTTTGCTGAGGCATTCGCTCCGGAGTCCTCTGGGTCACTAAGGACGACATGATCCGCAGCCACATCCTCCCAGCCACGTACAAATCCACTGGTTTCTTGGGACTGTAAATCATCCCTAAAAGACTGCTGCTGATGATGCTGAGTGCCAGCCTCCACCTCCATGCTGACACAATCCTCCTCCTCCTCCTCCTCCTCCTCCTCCTCCTCTTCCTGTGCGATGGGTGGGACAGAAGGAACACTGTCTGGGTAAAGGGGGCCTTGAGAGGCAAGGAAGTCCTCCTCTTCCTGCCTCTGTTCTGCCTCAAGTGCCCTGTCCATTATTCCACGCAGCGTGTGCTCCAACAGATGGACAAGAGGTACAGTGTCACTGATGCATGCACTGTCACTGCTCACCATCCTCGTGGCCTCCTCAAATGGTGCCAGGACAGTGCATGCATCCCTGATCATGCCCCACTGGCGTGGAGAAAAAAAACCAAGCTCCCCTGACCCTGTCCTGGTGCCGTAGTCGCACAGGTACTCATTGATGGCCCTCTGCTGCGTGTGCAGCCGCTGCAGCATGGCCAACGTTGAGTTCCACCTGGTGGGCATGTCACATATAAGGCGGTTCTTGGGCAGGTTCAACTCCTTTTGCAGCTCAGCCAGGCGAGCACTGGCATTATAAGATCTGCGGAAATGCACACAGACTTTCCTGGCCTGCCTCAGGACATCCTGTAAGCCTGGGTACCTGCCCAAGAACCGCTGCACCACCAGGTTAAGGACGTGAGCCACACAGGGCACATGGGTCAGTTGTCCCTGTCGGAGGGCGGAGAGGAGGTTGGTGCCATTGTCGCAAACCACCATTCCTGGCTTAAGCTGGCGTGGCGTCAACCACCTCTCGGCCTGGCCCTGCAGAGCAGACAGGACCTCTGCCCCAGTGTGGCTTCTGTCCCCCAAACACACCAGCGCAAGCACGGCATGGCATCTTTTTGCCTGCGTACTTGCGTAGCCCCGTGAACGGCTACGGAGCACCGCTGGTTCATAGGACAAACCACAGGAAGAGGCCATGGAGGAAGAAGAAGAGGAGGGGGTGGAGGAGAGAGGTGTGTCACAACCAGTAGTAGCATTTTGGAGGCGTGGCGGTGGGACAACCTCCAACACTACTGCACCTTGTCCTGCATCCTTCCCAGCTGCCAAAAGAGTGACCCAATGGGCCGTGAAAGAAAGGTAACGTCCCTGTCCATGCCTGCTGGACCATGAGTCAGCGGTAATATGCACCTTACCGCTGACCGCCCTGTCCAGCGAGGCCAAGACATTGCCTTCCACATGCCGGTAGAGAGCCGGAATAGCCTTCCGTGAGAAAAAGTGGCGTTTGGGAACCTGCCACTGAGGAACCGCACATTGCACAAACTCACGGAAGGGGGCCGAGTCTACCAACTGAAAAGGCAGCAGTTGAAGCGCTAGCAATTTAGCCAAGCTAGCATTCAACCGCTGGGCATGTGGATGGCTGGGAGTGAACTTCTTTCGACGGTCCAGCAGCTGGGGCAGGGAAATTTGCCTGCTAGAATCGGACGTCGGTGTACTGCTAGCAGAGTGGCCGCAAGTACTTGGCTGTGACACACCTAATTCTACACCTTCATTCCTCTCAGTGCATGTTTCAGAGAGGACTGAAGTTATAGTGGGGTTGGAGATCCCAGCTGATGCGGTGCAAGGAGAGGTCCGCTTTGTTCTTTGGTGTGGGTCTTTGAGGTAGGCTTGCCAACGAGCTGCATGGCAGGTCAACATATGTCTGGTCAGGCATGTGGTACCCAAGCGGCTGATGTTTTGGCCACGCGATATACGCTTGAGACATATGTTGCAAACAGCAGCTGTGCGATCTGATGCACTAGCCTCAAAAAAGGCCCACACCAAAGAACTTTTTGAATGACGGGCAGAGGCAGCGCCCTGCACAGGCGGAGCTCTGCGGTGTGATTCCGTCGGTGTACTGCCCTTACGCTGGCCACCAAAGGGCATCCTGCCTCGTTGGAGATGTGCCTCCTCCTCATCCTCCTCCTCCTCCTCTCTCCTATTAGGCACCCACGTGGAGTCAGTGACCTCATCATCACCTCCCTCCTCATCACTGGAGCCAATCTGGCAGTATGCTGCAGCTGCTGGAACATGACTGCCAGATTGGTGTCCTTCTTGAGCATCCCCTCTGTCTGCTCTCACGCTACTGCCTTCCTCTAGCTGGGTTTCATCATCAGACCCTTCGAAACGCTGGGCATCCTCCTGGAGCATGTACC
Source organism: Rana muscosa (assembly GCA_029206835.1). Taxonomy (NCBI): domain Eukaryota; kingdom Metazoa; phylum Chordata; class Amphibia; order Anura; family Ranidae; genus Rana; species Rana muscosa. The sequence goes on along the minus strand of CM055123.1, from coordinate 13,219,260 downwards.
CAACACTGTGCTGAAACAGTTCGGGGGACTCCTCAGGAGGAGGACATGGTGGGTCTAGGGAAGGAGTGACTGATGATGAGTCTGACATTGATACCAGGGAAGAGGACGCTTTGGCAGCTGCTTTTCCAGTACCCTGAGCCTGGGTGAGAGAGGATGAGGAGGAGGAGGAGGGCTTGGTCATCCACTCTACCAAGTCTTCGGCATGATGTGGCTCAACATGTCCAGCTGCCGAAAAGAAGGACAAGCGTGTCCCATGGCCATGTGCTGATGACAATGCACCGCGTCCACGACCAGCACTGTTGCCCCCAGACACAGAGCCTGCTTGCCCTCTTTTATTGCCTCCTGACTGTCTGCCTCTCCTTGTTTGCCTTCCAGACATTCTAATAGATGGCCTGCAGGGAGATGGGAAAAAAGCAATAAGGGCTACCTTCAGGTGTCCTTCTCTGTCCCTTGAAACAAGGACTTTGACAGTGAAAGAAACTGACACACTCTCCCTACCTACAGTTTTCTGTCCCTAGAAATTTTTTTTTTTTTAAGCACAATTTAGCACAAGGAGAATTCACTCACTGTCCTTCCAGGTCCCTGGAAACAAGGACTTTGACAGTGAAAGAAACTGACACACTCTCCCTACCTACAGTTTTCTGTCCCTAGAAAAAATGTTTTTTTTAAGCACAATTTAGCACAAGGAGAATTCACTCACTGTCCTTCCAGGTCCCTGGAAACAAGGACTTTGACAGTGAAAGAAACTGACACACTCTCCCTACCTACAGTTTTCTGTCCCTAGAAAAAATGTTTTTTTTAAGCACAATTTAGCACAAGGAGAATTACCTCACTGTCCTTCCAGGTCCCTGGAAACAAGGACTTTGACAGTGAAAGAAACTGACACACTCTCCCTACCTACAGTTTTCTGTCCCTAGAAAAAATGTTTTTTTTAAGCACAATTTAGCACAAGGAGAATTACCTCACTGTCCTTCCAGGTCCCTGGAAACAAGGACTTTGACAGTGAAAGAAACTGACACACTCTCCCTACCTACAGTTTTCTGTCCCTAGAAAAAATGTTTTTTTTAAGCACAATTTAGCACAAGGAGAATTACCTCACTGTCCTTCCAGGTCCCTGGAAACAAGGACTTTGACAGTGAAAGAAACTGACACACTCTCCCTACCTACAGTTTTCTGTCCCTAGAAAAAATGTTTTTTTTAAGCACAATTTAGCACAAGGAGAATTACCTCACTGTCCTTCCAGGTCCCTGGAAACAAGGACTTTGACAGTGAAAGAAACTGACACACTCTCCCTACCTACAGTTTTCTGTCCCTAGAAAAAATGTTTTTTTTAAGCACAATTTAGCACAAGGAGAATTCACTCACTGTCCTTCCAGGTCCCTGGAAACAAGGACTTTGACAGTGAAAGAAACTGACACACTCTCCCTACCTACAGTTTTCTGTCCCTAGAAAAAAATGTTTTTTTAAGCACAATATAGCACAAGCACAAAACACACTGACACTCTCCCTACCTATCCTTCTCTTTCCCTAAACTAAAGGAATCCAGGTTAAGCAAGAAAGAAATAAAAGTCACTGTCCCTGCCTATGCTGCTCTATCCCTGCTCCGGAACACACTACACTAGGCCGCCGTGCTGGCGGCCTTTTATAGTGTGGGGCGTGTACTAAACCCCCTCAGCAATAATTGGCCACAGGCATCCTGCCTGTGGCCAATCATTGCTCTCCTCGCTGCCGGCGCTGTGATTGGCCAAGCATGCGGGGTCACAGTGCATGCTTGGCCAATCACAGCGCCTGGATGACACTGCGATGGCGTAGTGCATTGTGGGCCGTTCGCGTCACTCGAATTTGGCGCGAACGGCCCAAATCGTTCGATCTTCGTCGAACGATCGAACAGCCGATGTTCGAGTCGAACGTATGTTCGACTCGAACACGAAGCTCATCCCTACTGGGAAGGTACTGTTTGAAAGACAAGCAGACAGAAAATTTAATCAGGGACTCGCCAACGCAGACAACTTGATCGGGAATAAACAAGGCTGCAAAACGTTCGTTGAAGTGGTTTATGAGGGGCCGAATTTTGTAGAGCCGGTCGTATTCAGGGTCTCCACGTGGACGACAAAGTTCATTGTCGTTGAAGTGCATGAACCGCAAGATCTGCTCGTATCGTTTCCTGGGCATCGAGGCAGAGAACACAGGCTTGTGGTCAATTGGGTGCGTGGACCAATAAGCACGCATTGACAAAAATTTATGTGTGCCCATGTTGAGGGAAAGGTCTTAAATTCGGAAACCGTAATTGGTTTCCAATCTGTGGCAATGGAAGGCAACTGGGGATTAGCGGCGATGAATTGACCAGCATATAAATTACTCTGGTCCACAATAGATCTATAGAGATCTTCCGTGAAAAACAGAGAATAAAAATCAAGTGGCATAGAATCAGCTGTTTCCACCTGAATACCGGGTTGGGCAGTGAATGGGGGAAGTACCGGTTCTGCAGAAGTGGTGGGGACCCAATCAGGATAGGCGAATTCTACAGGAAGGGTACTATGGGCACGACGGGCCTGCCTTTGTCTTCTTCTTGGTGGCAGCGGGACACTACTTGTGCCTGCCACCTCGCCAGCTTGAACTGCACTTATGGGACTCGCCACGTCACCAAGTGATACTGCAGTGCTGGATGTACGCCCAGGCTGTACTAGGCCGCTGGTGCTTGCCAGTTCACAAGAAGGAATAGCGGCGCTAGTACTACTCTGCTCCATGATACGAGAGCCCTGCGGTTCTTGCTCCTCAACAACCTCAGAAGATCGGAATCGGGTGCGCCTGACCTTTAGCAGGGACTTCATCATCTTCGCCGTCAGTGCTATCTGACATGGAGCCGCTGTCTTCTACGGGAAGGTATTCTGAGCTTGAATCTGACAGATACGTGACCTCCTCTTCACTATCTGTCATGCTCAGAATCTTGTAGGCCTCTTTACTAGTGTACCTTCAATTTGCCATTTTGGGCTCTAAATTTAGGGGTACACTAGTAAGATTCACAGGTAAAAAAGCACCTGACTGTCGTCAGCAAATATATAAAACGCTACAAAAAAAACTGTTAGCAATCGCCTGACTCTGCGAACGCTGCAGTTATGTGTGTTGTGTTTGGTAAGTGACAGTGATCGATCGATACTGCACTTGGGTGGGCTGGGCTGGGCTGGGCTGGGCGGAGGGGCTAAACGCAGGTGCTAGCAGGTATCTGGGCTGATCCCGCTAACACTGCGTTTTTGGGAACCCTAAACCGCTGGGGACGCTAGTATAGATCTGATCAGATCGGATATTGATCTGTTCAAATACTATACCACTAAGTGAGGTGTATGCTTTGCGCGTGGGTGTTAGCGTTACTGGCACTAACCTAACGCTGCCTGGGGCAATGCAGACCCTCTCTGGTGATAAAACCTAATTGATATCACCCGCCGGGCGATCAGGGGGTTAAACCTTTATTGGGTTATAAACGGCGGGTGCCCTGATGCTATAAAAAGCAAACTAACCAACCAGTGTCACCCGTAACACTTATACGGTGATCACTGGTGAAAGGGTTAGCTAGGGGCGATCAATGGGTTAAACCTTTATTAGATGATATATGGGGGTACCTGACGCTATAAAAACCTGCGGCAAACCTAAAAAAAATAACTTGCTACCTAGGGGCACCACCGACACTAATACAGCGATCGGAAAAACGATTGCTTAGTGACGCTGGCGATAATGGGTGAAAGGGTTACCTGGGGGGCGATCAAGGCTTTAAACCTTTATTAGGGGGGTTAGGGGGCTACCCTGGACCTAAAGGGGCCTAAACCTAACTGCCCTGCAACTTTTTATTGTCACAGATGACACTAAATGCAGTGATCGGTAAATAAATGATCATTGCAATCAGTGACACTGTGACTGGGGGCTGGGGGGTGATCTGGGGGTGACTGGGGGGTGAAAAGTGTGCCTACGTGTGCTGGTGTCAGTGGGCTGTTGGTGCACTTACTGTGAGATGTCTTCTCTCCTCGCGCCGGACGAAAAGACCGCTGCATGGAGACCGGGGGGGTGTTCGGCTCATCCCAAATATCACATATTACTTGGTTTGGGACCCCTCTAAAAATAGGCCCCTGGTTCTAGACCCCACACTATCATTCGATGGCCCTCTGCGATTTCTTACATAAATCATCCTCCCTAATCTCTGATTTCCAACCACTAGCACATCTCTTTCATAATCCCTGATTTCCCCCTGGCCAGCATATACAGGCATTTCAATGGTGGATTAATAGGGGCTGTTTAGGATCTGTCATTTCTTATCCTCTATGGGACCCTTGATAGCAATCCATTGCATCAGTAAACTGTACATCCTCCATCTGAGAGATTCAGACTACACCAAATCCCCCCTCTGACATTACGTGACGTCACATGACCTGAAGGTTCTGGAATGGATTTTTGGGGGGACCCCCACACAATTGTTTTTTTACATTTTGGTGTAGGGTTCCCCTTAATATCCATGCCAGGTTGACACCCAAGTAGGAGATAGAGGTGGTACTCCAAGCGAACGAAAAGTGTTTTTTAAGCCGTTTGACCAGGGGGCCGGGGTGTTAACATGGCCAAATCTATTGCATTAAATGTTAACTTGTAGACCTGAAACCCTTCCAAAATCCTGCAAAACTTTAAAGATATTCGGAGTAGAGATGAGAAAAGATGTGACAAGTAGGAGCAGATCATCTGCAAATAAGGCACATTTATGAATGCAGGGACCACATTTTACCCCATGTATATCAGGGGTAGGGATGAGCCGTACACCCCCCGGTCCGGTTCGCACCAGAACCTGCGAATGGACCGAAAGTTGGTGCAAACTATCGAACCCCGTTAAAGTCTATGGGACTCGAATGTTTGAAATCAAAAGTGCTCATTTTAAAGGCTAATATGCAAGTTATTGTCCTAAAAAGTGGTTTGGGGACCCGGGTCCTGCCCCAGGGGACATGTATCAATGCAAAAAAAAGTTTTAAAAACGGCCGTGTTTTCGGGAGCAGTGATTTTAATGATGCTTAAAGTGAAAATAAAAAAGTGAAATATTCCTTTAAATATCGTACCTGGGGGGTGTCTAAAGTATGCCTGTGAAGTGGCACGTGTTTCCCGTGTTTAGAACTGCCCCTGCACAAAATTACATTTCTAAAGGGGAAAAAAAAGTAATTTAACCTCCCTGGTGGTATGATTCTGTCAGATTTTAGGTGCTGAAAGCGGTACAATTATTTTGTATGGAAATTTGGCTCTTTATATTGTGGGCCTGTAATTTTTAGGAATAATTTAAATCTGTCCAAACAAGAGTCTAGTAGACATCCCGGGTATGATAATTTTTGAAACACAAAATCATTAACTATAATATAATAAATAACTATAAATAATTATAACAAATAATAATTAATAATAATAAAAATGATTCAATAATGTAATCGAATCAAAAACACTGAAATTTGCTCAGTTGCAGAATTGTCGCTGTCATTAGATTTAGTGTTTGATGACGAATTTCCCCACAAATCACTATCGCTCAATTCTGCAAGTGATTCTAATTTATTATCGCTGTTTTCTAGCTGGTCTAAAAACACTTTTGACATAAAGGGACACTTTTTGGTTGCTATGGACAATCTCCAGTTTCCTGGCAGAAAACTGTATTTATAATATAAAAGTGCATGCAGGGCACTGGACAGACCACTAGGGAAAAAGGGGGTGTGTAATTTTTGTATACAGTACTGTCATCTGTAAGATGACAGTGTACTGTATGTGTATTGTGTTTTTACTTTTTTGAATTTGGCACCGATCTTGGCCCCTGTGCGCCGCAACGTCACAGGGAACGGAGCTCGGCGGCACTGTGTGTGAATCAAGCGAGGAGACAGCTCGCACACACTGCAGGGAGACATTGCAGGATCCAGGGGACAAGGTAAGTAACTCTCCCTGTATCCTGCGATGCAGCCCGAGTCTGGCTCGGGGTTACCGCTTTTGGTACTGAAATCTCAACCCCGAGCTAGACTCGGGATTACCGCCAGGGAGGTTAAAACTGCTTGCGGCTTTAATGTAATGTGTGGTCCCGGCAATATGGATGAAAATCATTGAGAAAATCGGAATGGGTACCCCTCCCCCTCAGCCCATTTGGGTCTTGTATGGATATTAAGGGGAACCCCACACCCAAATAAAAAATGGGAAAGGCGTGGGGCCCCCAGGCCCTATATACTCTGTACAGCAGTATACAGGCAGTGCAAACAAGACAGGGACTATAGGTTTGTTATTAAGTAGAATCTGTTTGTAATTTTGAACTGGTACATTTTTAAAGTGTAGCTCCAGCCAAAAAATCTATTAAGCTTTTTGGAAAACATAGAAGTTATCAGAAGATGTCACCTCACTTTCTGTCCCAATGACAGGGAAACAAGGATTGGTGATAAAGTATCAGTGGAGAGGAGACGCCTTTTTCCCATATTAACTCTTACAAGAGAGAATTTCCCTTCCTAGGGGTAGATTTCCTCTCGCTTCCTGTTGTCTCCCTCCGTTTGTAAGGAGGAGTCATTTGTAAGTCGAATGTTTGAAAGTAGGGGCCTGCCCTATGTACCCTGCAGAAATTTGGGCCTTAGGTGTTGGTGTTGCCACAACACTGTAAGCCCTCACAGTTACTCTTGGTGGGCGCTGGAATGCCCTGCTGTGAACTATTATATCAAGAATTGTAATTACATGCCATTGTTGAACAGTGGCAGAAAAATTGGGCCTTTTGGTGGTGGTGCTGGTGCCACAACACTGTAAGGCCACAGGACTGCACAACTGATCCCTTGCCATTCCACTGATGCCTGGATAATGGTCCCTGATGCCTGGAGAGTTACCACTTGGATCACACAGATGAGCTTGACATTCATTTACTTCTTGCTTAAATACTACACTGAGGTGGCGCTTCCTCTGTTCTCCCTTCCTCCTTGGTGAGCTTGGTGTGTATACAGGCCATAGTGGTTGAGTGCAGTACTTACTGTTTTCTTTGAAACAATTGTACCTGCTAATTCCAGGTCTTTCTGAAGCTCTTCACACTCCCTTTGCTCTTGGACAACTCTTCTGATAATTGTTTTCACTCCTCTGTCAGAAATTATGTTCTTTCCACTTCCGGATTATTGCTCCAACAGTGCTCACTGGAGCATTCAAAAGTCTAGAAATCTTCTGTAACCAATACCATCGGTATGTTTTGCAACAATAAGGTTGCGAAGATCTTGAGAGAGGTCTTTGCTTTTACCCGTCATGAGATGTTTCTTGTGTGACACCCTGGTAATTAGACACCTTTTTATAGGCCATCAGTTGAGACTGAACCAGCTGATATTAATTTGCACTGACAAAGGGATTTCTTTCGAATTACCGATAGATTTCAGCTTCTGTCTTGGCTTTCCATGCCTTTTTGCACCTCCCTTTCTTCACGTGTTTAATATTTTTTCCATGTGTCATTCCATTTTATTACACATAACTTATTTTCTGAACTTATTTATTTTGGTTTCTTTGTAAGTATGAATTGCATGGGTTGTTATCGACATGTAATCAATAATTTCATGTCAATAGCACCTTTGGAAATATATTTATCTAGAAAAATGGTGATGTGTTCGATATTTATTTTACCCGCTGTACACCAAAAATATTTAGGGTTGTCTGACTGGGTACACCTATAGAGGTTAGAAGAGAAGGAAAAGAGGGAGGAGAGGGTTTACCCCCTTCATGACCAGAGCATTTTTGTAGCACTGTGCTACTTTAACTGGCATTTGCACAGTCATGCAACACTGTGCGCAAATACATTTATATATATTTTTTAACACAAATATTGATTTCTTTTGGTGGTAATTGATTACCACAGTTTTTTTTTTGTTTTTTTTATTATATAAATGAAACAAGACAAATGTTGAAAAAAAAAATAGATTTTCTACTTTCTGTTATCCCCAAAAATCGAATTTCTTCATAGATTTATGCCAAAATGTATTCTGCTACATGTCATTGGTTAAAAAATCCCAATAAGTGAATATTAATTGTGAAAGGTATAGCGTGCTACAAACTATGGTGTGTGTGTATGTATATGTATGTATGTATGTATGTATGTATATATGTGTGTGTGTGTGTAGCGGCCTCACCCCTCTCTCCCCTTTTCATTCTCGGCTTTTTTTCTTCGTCTAGGGGTGTTAGTGCTGGGGAGAGGGATGAGATACACTACGGCCCATGTCCTCCATAGTGACGAGGTGAAGGCCAGAAAGATTGGGCTTTGTGTAGGTGTCCTAGAGTCAAGTCCTGTACTTCGTCCCTGACTCCTTTGCTCCTAGTAACCAGAGTTCCACACAGTGAATAGGTCCAACATATTTTTATTCTTCTCAGCGAATAAAAATACAGCACAGTTGAGTTGGATCCTTTTGCAACAACTCAGTAGTAATGGGAATAGGTTGAGGCACAATCCTTTCCCTTCTTTTGCCAACCACTGTGGTATCACCAGTGGCTAATAGTCACTGCCACTGACTATATGAGGTAGAACGTGAATTACTTTCGCTAGCACAGCCCCTGTCAGGAGATGGATATCCGTCCAAGGGAGATACCGGAGGCCTCTCTGTCACCAGCTAATAGTCACTGCCACTGACTATGTGAAGTAGAACGTGAATTACCTTTGCTAGCCAGGCCCCTGTCAGGGGAAGGATATCCATCCAAGGGAGATACCGGAGGCCTCTCTGTCACCAGCGATGCTGCGCCGGACTCTCCAGAGAAGTTCTGCTTACCAGACCTCATGAACTCAGACACGGGCACCCAAGGAGTTAGGGCCCCCTCGGATTCCTCCACCCTCGCGGAACTCAGTCGAAGGTACTGAGCCCCAGGCATCCGCCATAGTACCTCACCCCAGGCTAAAGGTGCCTGAGATGGACTCCATTTCCGCTCCGGCCAGGCCAAAGGCACCTGGGCCCGGAACACCGGAACACCAGCACCCAAGCTGAAGGTGCCTGGGTGCGGCCACATCCTCCGACTCCAACTCTGAACCCCGTGGTAAGGGCGTCCGCCCCTTTTTATCTCCTCTCCCTTCGCGCCACAGCGGGTTCCCCGCCCCGCTGTACCAGCTCCAGGGGAGGACAAAAAGGCACCATCTTGTGGTGTAAGTTCAACCCCAGCCCAGGGCCACAACGCCACCTGCAGGCCGCAGGGAACCTCACACCACCAGAGTCCTCCAAGAACCATAAAAGGGTCTCAGATTCCCTAGCAATCCGTGCATCTGGGTTACACTATTACCCATATGCTTCCCCTAAATTCAAATAGCCGCTACATATGTATATGTGTTGTGACAGCAGGAAGGTAAAGTCACCTGGTTGCATCCAGGGGGGTAGATATATTTCGCCCAGATTCAGGCTTTACGACGACTTATACAACTAGGTGGAGAGTTGTATAAGGCTAGTGGGCTCATGGATGACTCATACCTCTAGGGAGAGTGTGGGGCGTCGTGCAGACAGAGATGAGGAGACCAGCTGAACCTTGTCAGCTCATTTAGGCCTCTATAAGAACTCCCAGCTTCATTAGATGTTAGCTCATGCCTGGAACCAGACCTGTGTGGACTGTCTAGGGAGAGTGAACCCCTGTGCGGTGAGGCAAAGCCTGTGTGGCTATTTGTTTGGACTTTTACTAAACCAGGGACTTAGGGACTAGGACAGCACTAGGCTGATCCCAGTTGTTAGTTAGGAAACCTGTATGTTTAGTCAGAGGTCAACTTGACCAGGATTTATTTTGGTTATGTTTCTTTTGCTTTGCTGTGTTTTGTCACTGTAAATAGAAAATAAACCGCACCTTTTTTTGATTTTGAAAACCACAACCTCCGTTTGCTGGGCCTGTTTTGTGTGGGGAGCCCATCCCGGGGGTCACACACACCCGCTGCCGAGCTAACCCCCTCACAGTTGGTGGAGAATGCGGGCAGTTTTTTTTAAGCCAGCATGGAGGAGATACTGAAGCAGCTGGCTCTAGCAAATGCCAATCAACAGCAGACAAATGCAGGTTTGCAAAGGAGCCTTGCAGCCCAGCAGCAGACAAACGCAACTTTGCAACAGAGTCTGGAGGCTCAGCAACGAGCCCAGCAGCAATCTGAGGCCCGCTTCATAGACCTGTTGCAGAAGCAAGAGCAGAGACTACAACAACAGATGGAAGCAGTAATGCAGCAACGTCCGCAGACCAGTGAGGAAAGCCGTCCCACTAATACCGCGTCCTTTGGGGTGAGTCGTTTATTGACAAAAATGACTGGAGAGGATGATCCAGAGGTATTTTTGACCACATTTGAAAGGACCGCTGAAAGAGAAAAGTGGCCTGAGGAGCAGTGGGCTGGACTGGTGGCTCCTCTGTTAACTGGTGAATCGCAGAAAGCTTACTATGACCTAAAGCCTAACCAAGCAAAAGACTATGTGATGCTAAAAGCTGAAATATTGGCAAGGCTGGGTGTCACCCAGGCTGTCCGGGCTCAGCGTGTGCATAACTGGACTTTCCAGCTTGGAAAACCCCCCAGGTCTCAAATGTATGATCTCATTCACCTGAGCAGAAAGTGGCTACAGCCAGAGACTTTGTCCGCACCAAAGATTGTGGAACGTGTTGTAATGGATCGGTTTTTGAGAGCTCTTCCTACTGCCATCCAAAAGTGGGTAAGCCATGGAGACCCAGAGACGGCCGATGGTCTTGTGGATCGTGTGGAGAAATACTTGGCTACAGAGAACCTGACGGCCTCTTCCAGAGACACTCGGACTTTCCACCCTAAGACCAGACCATCCCCAGGGGCGGATAAGAGGATTCCAAGGGGTGAGGGTGGAGAGAGTGAGAGGGTGGGAGCTCTACCCCAAGTTTGGCGAGAACAGCCTGGGAAATCAGCGGCTCAAGAGGCCGCAAGAAGGATCGTTTGCTACCGCTGCCGGCAAGCGGGACATATTGCAGCCAATTGCCCGGTTGTGGAGGAACCCATGCAGTGTGACTTTCTGACGGGCAGACGTCAGTCGCTGTGTGCGACAGTCGCATGCACTGCCATTCGAGGAACTGAGAAACATTTATGCAAAATGTGTGTTAATGGTAGAAATGTTGTGGTATTGCTGGATTCAGGTAGCCTTGTGACCCTGATAAAGGCTGAGTTAGTTAAAACAGAGGTCTCTGGGAATAGCAAGGTAGCTGTTATTTGTGTGCATGGGGACACCCGAGAGTATCCAGTGACTACAGTGTGTTTCGAGACCCCCAAAGGTACCCTCTCGCATCCAGTGGGCTTAGTATCTCAGTTACCGCATGACGCCATTGTGGGAAGGGATTTTCCGAAGTTCTGGGAACTGTGGGATGATCCTGAGCCCCTCACTGGTGCCCCTATGTACCAGGAATGTGATAGCCAGAACTCCCCTGAGAGTGGTGAGGACTCTCCGGAATTTCCCTTATCAGTATTGGCAGGGGAGACTCAAGAAACTGGAGAGGAGCCCACCTCCTCAGACGAAGACCTACCGTCTGTGGAGTTTTCTGATCTTGAGGTTCACAGGGAAAACTTTGCCACAGAACAGTTGAAAGACCCCGCCCTAATAAAGGCACGGGAAAACGTAGTGAAAATAGATGGTGAGTTAGTGAACCCAGATAATACCTGCACTTACCCATACTTCAGCGTAGAGAAGGACCTACTGTATCGGGTGGCAAAAAGGGCAGAAGAAACCGTTGAGCAGCTTGTGGTGCCCAAACCTTACAGGAAGTTGGTGTTGGAGTTGGCCCATGGGCACATTCTTGGAGGTCATCTGGGGACAGAGAAAACCCGAGAGAGGGTATTACAGAGATTCTATTGGCCGGGGGTGATGAAGGACGTAGAAAATTATTGTTCCTCCTGCCCTGTGTGTCAGAGGTTGGCCCCGATGCCACATTTCCGTAGCCCGCTGGTCCCTCTACCCATCATTGAGGTCCCGTTTGAGAGGATCACCATGGATTTGGTAGGTCCTATAATCAAGTCCGCTAGGGGGCACCAGTACATATTAGTTATAATGGACTATGCCACCCGTTATCCAGAAGCGATCCCTCTCCGAAATACCTCAGCCAAAACCATAGCCAAAGAGCTATCTCTTGTTTTTAGCCGGGTGGGTATTTGTAAAGAACTGCTTACGGACCAAGGTACACCCTTTATGTCCCGGGTTATGAAAGAGCTGTGTAAATTGTTCAAAGTGACGCAATTGCGTACGTCTGTGTATCACCCCCAAACCGATGGGCTGGTTGAAAGATTCAACAAAACCCTAAAACAAATGTTGAAGAAAGTGGTGGATAGAGATGGAAAGGATTGGGACTGTTTACTTCCTTATTTGATGTTTGCTATTAGGGAGGTGCCCCAATCCTCTACGGGATTCTCCCCCTTTGAGTTACTGTATGGGAGACACCCAAGAGGGCTGTTGGATATTGCCAAGGAAACTTGGGAAAGTGAGAGTTCTCCCCACAGGAGTGTGATTGAGCATGTCGCCCTGATGCAAGATCGAATTGCACAGGTAATGCCCATCGTGAAGGAACATTTGGCCCAAGCGCAGTTGGCACAGCAGAGAGTGTACAACCGTGGAGCCAAGACCCGTACCTTTTCCCCGGGGGATAGGATATTGGTACTTGTCCCTACGGTTGAAAGTAAATTCCTTGCCAAATGGCAAGGCCCCTACGAGATAATGGAAAAAGTGAGCGAAGTGAATTACAAGGTCAGACAACCAGGAAGGCGAAAGCCCGAACAGATCTATCACGTTAATCTGTTGAAAGCCTGGAGGGATAGAGAGTCCCTAGTCGCAGACACTTGGTCACCAGCTCAAACTGGTTGCGTGATTCCTGAGGTTGGAATAGCAGCCACCTTGTCACAACCCCAACAACAGGAGGTTAAGGAGTTTGTGCTTCGCAACAAGGAGGTATTCTCTGAGCTGCCGGGACAAACATCTGGGGTAGAGCATGACATCATTACCCCGCCCGGTGAAAGGGTGAAGTTAAAACCCTATCGGATCCCAGAGGCTCGACGGGAGGCAATACGGGAGGAAGTACAGAAAATGCTGAACTTAGGGGTGATAGAGGAGTCCCAAAGTGATTGGTCTAGTCCCATCGTGTTGGTGCCTAAACCGGATGGGAGCTGGCGATTTTGTAACGATTTTCGTCAGTTGAACAAAGTTACAAAATTTGACACCTACCCCATGCCACGTATAGATGAGTTGATCGACCGGCTGGGAACAGCCCGATACATGACGACTCTTGACCTCACAAAAGGGTATTGGCAAATCCCCCTGGCCAAGTCGGCCAAAGAGAAAACCGCATTTGTAACCCCAGACGGGGCGTTCCAATATAAGAGAATGCCGTTCGGGTTACAGAATGCGCCGGCCACATTCCAGCGGAAAATGGACCAGATACTGAGGCCCCATCGGAAGTATGCTGCGGCTTACCTGGATGACGTAATTGTCCATAGCACAGATTGGGCCTCACATCTGCCAAAAGTGCAAGCAGTCCTAGACTCTATCCGGGAAGCGGGGTTTACGGCTAACCCCAAGAAGTGTACCATTGGGCAGGAGGAGGCCAAATATCTTGGGTACACCATTGGCAGGGGAGTGATAAAACCCCAACTCAACAAAGTCGAGGCCATCCAGAGTTGGCCACGTCCCAACAGCAAGAAGCAGGTACGGGCCTTTCTGGGAATCGCGGGTTATTATCGGCGCTTCATTCCCCACTTTGCTTCTAAGGCTGTGCCCCTAACCAACCTGACGAAAGGGAAAGGGTCGGTCATGATTAAATGGACCCCCGAGGCTGAGGCAGCATTCCAATTCTTGAAACAAGCCTTATGTAGCCAGCCAGTGTTGTACTCACCCGACTTCTCTAAAGACTTTGTCGTACAAAGTGATGCGTCAGATGTGGGGTTAGGAGCAGTATTGTCCCAGGTCTGGAACGGGGAAGAGCACCCAGTCATTTACCTCAGCAGGAAGTTGAAGTCCCATGAGGTAAATTACGCCACGGTTGAAAAGGAGTGTTTAGCGGTGAAGTGGGCTCTAGATTCCCTTCGGTACTATCTGCTAGGTAGGCACTTTGACATGGTTACGGATCACGCTCCGTTAAAGTGGATGGCTCAAAACAAGGAGACAAATAGAAGAGTGAATAGGTGGTTCCTGGCCCTACAGGAATTCAACTTCACAGTAAAGCATCGCCCTGGCGTTCAAATGGGGAATGTGGATGCTTTGTCTCGAGTACATGAATGCCTGATTGCTGGTGTTCCAACCCCAAGGTTAAAACAAGAGGGGGGGGTATGTGACAGCAGGAAGGTAAAGTCACCTGGTTGCATCCAGGGGGGTAGATATATTTCTCCCAGATTCAGGCTTTATGCCGACTTATACAACTAGGGAGTTGATGAAGCCCAGCTGAGGCTAGTGGGCTCATGGATGACTCATACCTCTAGAGAGAGGGCTGGGCGTCGTGCAGGCAGGGAGTTGATGAGACCAGCTGAAGCTTGTCAGCTCATTTAAGGCCTTTATAAAAACTCCCAGCTTCATTAGATGTTAGCTCATGCCTGGACCCAGACCTGTGTGGACTGTCTAGGGAGAGTGAACCCCTGTGCGGTGAGGCAAAGCCTGTGTGGCTATTTGTTTGGACTTTTACTAAACCAGGGACTTAGGGACTAGGACAGCACCAGGCTGATCCCAGTTGTTAGTTTAGGAAACCTGCATGTTTAGTCAGAGGTCAAACTGACCAGGATCTATTTTGTTTATGTTTCTTTTTGGCTTTGCTGTGTTTTTGTCACTGTACATAGAGAAATAAACCGCACCTTTTGATTTTGAAAACCACAACCTCCGTCTGCTGGCCCTGTTTTTGTGTGGGGAGCCCAACCAGGGGGTCACACACACCCGCTACCGAGTTAACCCCCTCACAATATACAGTATATAAAAATTGATCAGTCTTGATGTATTGATGACCTATCTCATTTCTTGAGGCCCCAAAATACCAGAACAGTACAGATACTCCCCAAATTACTCCCTTTGAAAATCAGACAGTCTAAGGCATTTAATAAGAGGCATGGTGAGTTTTTTGAAATTGTAATTTTTTGTCAAAATGTTTTGCAAAATGAAAAAAAACTCAATAACATTATTTTTTTCACATTTATTTTATTTATTTTTAATATATACTGTCACCAGTGCACTATAGTGTCATCATATGACTGGTGTGGTGGTGATCAGGGATACTAACTGCTGACAGTATCTACTTTTTTTTTTTTATAAATTATTTATTACATTATTTTTTTAACTTTATTTTCTATTACTATTTTATTCACTGTTATTGCTTATGCACTGATAATCACTGAATAAGTAATAGTTTTGCTGTCATGAATATGTTAACCATTCATGAACAGCTTGAACAGCTTGCTTAGGGACCAATCATAGCGACCACATGATACCCGGTTACCGGATACCGGTAACAGTGATCTGCTGCACTCTCCTAATCCAGAACAGGCTCAGTCAGATATATACGTGACAGAGCCTGCCCATGACATGTTAAGGACTGATCTTCCGCACTGACTTACCCTCTATATCTCTGCCCCCACCCCACATACCCCTCTTACCAATAACGACTGACAAGGTTGTGGAGTAAAATTGGCCTTGCGGTCTATTTATTTAACAAATTCTTATATATAAAATAAATAACCATTTAAATAACATTTAACATTTTCCAATACCCTGGTGGTCTTAGAGACCACAACTCCAACTTGGACACTGGGACCAAACTATATCCCTTAGGCCTCCAGTTGCAAGACACCGACTCGGAGGCGGTACACATGTCCGCAGTGTCCTTACATTTTTTCCCCTTCCTGGTTAACCCTTGTTGACCGGAAGGTACCCAATAAACCCCATACCACCTATGGGTACCACCTTTTTTCCAGAACTTCAACTTTTACCTCCTTTTCCAGCAACCAAACACCGCCACAGCTCGCAAGGGGCAAAGCCTTACCCTTGCGTGCACCTCCACACCCTCAGGGCCCGCTGAATTCCCTCCTGCAACCCCAGGGCCCAAAGATCAAGGCCAACGGAATTCAAGTGGACCCTGTCTCCCCTTAGGTACCGCCAAGTGTCCACTTCCAATTCTAGGTGGCGCACCACCAGGCCGCCATTTCGAACAAAGAATCTCCCCACTTCCTTATTAACTTTTACCCGGGCCTTGTTCACTTTTTCCACTGATCAAGCCCAACGCCACGCCGTTCTGCCTATCATATCCGACCAAATGACAATCATCCCCGGGTAAGCAGTGCGGAACCTTAAAAAATCATATTTAACATCCCGGATCAGTTGGTGCATGGACCTAGCCCCCATGTCATTCCCCCCTGCATGCAGCACCAGTATATCCGGCGCCCTATCACGGCATGCAAACCTCTGTATCTCTGGCATAACCCCACTCCAGACCATGCCCAGCACCCTGATCCATCGGACCTGGGCTTCTCGTAGAGGAATCCCCAACTGCCTTCCATTGGGCCAAACATCGGCCCGTCTTGCCCCCCAGAACACCTATGAGTGACCCAGAATCCAAACCAATATGGGCTCACCACCTGAAAAACATTGAAAAGAGAACAAACCATTTTTTGATACATCCACTGTTTTACCAACAGCTCGAACACAGCCCCCCAACCAGTATCCCTTACTCATGCATCAGATGTGGGCGAATATAAAGCCTAAACCTGTCAGACTCCCACCGCCCAATCCGCTTCACCGCGTCCGCCGTCAGGCCCGCCCTTGCAGCCTCCGTGGCTGCCCCAATACGAAAGGAATGCAAGGCATACCCCACCGCCAACAAACATTTTTTAAACACCGCTATAAATTGAAACCTAGACAGTGCCGACCCATCCTCATGCATCAGAAAAGAACCCCCAAGTCCAGGACGCATGGAACAAAAGGATTCCACCGCCCGTATAGGACAGATTGACGCATCCGGAATGCGAAACAACAGGAGTCGCATACCCTTTCCCCCCCCTGGTCCGTTTTGGACTATCTCATCCAAATTCCCACCGAATCTTCTGAACACTCCACATCTTGGACCAACAAACCCCCTTGCACCTGTCTGGAAGAACTGACCAGCTCTCCCACCCTCAGGGCCCCAAAAAAAGCAAGCGCAAATGCTGCCCGGAACAAGTGACACTCATATTCCGAACTGCACACGGAGTGCAAATGCAGGAACAAGTTCTGCAACATCACAAACGAAACCGGCCAGCGGCTGTCCGCCGCCTTCCGGCCTTTCCTGTACCCCTTCACCGTCTGTTTCACCCAAAATTCTTTTGTATAGTCCCTGCAACCATACCATTTGAAAAGGAAAGCCAAACCCGCTAGTGCCCGATCCACCGCGGACATGGAAACGCCTCGCTCCATCTTCAAGGTAAGAAAATAAAGCAGGGCAACTCCCGCGTCCCGCCCCACCGGGGAAACTCCCAGTCCTTGTACAAATGACCTCCACTCCTGCCAAACCTTAGCATAGGCATTCCATGTGCCCCCACTCACCGACCGTTTAATCCACTGCACCGCGCTGTCAAAGCTATGTTCCACATCCAGCTGGGACAGGTAACCCCGCGTTGCTCCGCTGCTGGTGCCAACTCCCAGAACCTGTTCCACTGAAAACGAGACAAAGCGTCAGCCAGAGTGTTATCCACACCAGGAAGATGTACTGCAAAAACGAATACATTCAAATGCAAGCAGCGCAGGACCAAATGTCGAAGCAAACGCACCACCGGCTGCGATGCAGCTGACACACAATTCACCACCTGGACTACCCCCATGTTGTCGCAGTTGAAACGCACCTTGAGATTCCGGAAGGAATCCCCTCAAAGTTCCAATGCCACTACAATTGGGAAAAGCTCCAGCAGTATTAGATTCTTCAAGAACCCTGCCTCCTCCCACTCTTTGGGCCAAGGAGCCGTGCTCCATTTGCCCTGACAGAACGCCCCGTACCCCGTGGAGCCTGTCGCGTCCGTAAACAACTCCAAATCGAAATTACTAACGGGCCTGGCCATCTACAACGCCCGCCCGTTGAAAGATTCCAGGAATTCATGCCACATCTCCAAGTCTTCCCGCAGCTCACCATTCAGACTCACAAAATGAGAGGGAACCCGCACCCCAGCCGTCGCAGCCGACAGCCTGCAGCTAAAGACCCTACCCATCGGCATTATCCGGCAGGCGAAACACAACTTAACTAGTAGTGACTGCATCTGACGCAGCTGAATCTTACGCCGCCCGATAACGCCCCGCACTTCCCCCTTCAAAGCCTCCAACTTATCCTCCGGTAGTCTACATTCCATCTTCAAGGAATCTAGCACTATGCCCAAGAATACAATAGACGACGTGGGACCCTCAGTCTTCTCAGGGGCCAAAGGGACCCCGAAAGGGTCAGTGACGTATTGCAACGTCCCCAACAGGACGGAGCAAACTTTAGACTCCGCCGGACCCACGCACAAGAAATCGTCCAGATAGTGGATGATCGAACTGATCCCCGACGCGTCTCTGACCACCCATTCCAGGAACGAGCTGAAAGTCTTGAATAGCGCGCAAGAGATAGAGCATCCCATGGGCAAGCAACGGTCCACATAGTAAGCCCCATCCCACTTACAGCCCAAGAAACGAAACTGTCCGGGTGTACCGGGAGCAACCGAAATGCTGATTCAATATCAGCCTTAGCCAAGAGCGCGCCACGACCACACCTGTGAACCCATGCCACAGCCGCGTCAAAGGAAGTGTACGATACCGCGCAGTCCTCCGGCGCAATAGCATCATTCACCGACCCACCCTTGGGAAAGGAAAGGTGGTGAATCAAGCAAAATTTGTTCGGTTCCTTCTTGGGGACAACCCCCAAGGGAGACACCACCAAATCTGTCATTGGAACCTCCGTGAACAGCCCAGCCATGCGCCCCAACTGCACTTCCTTAGCCAGTTTCTCTGAAACCACCAAGGGCTGCAGCAGGGTGGACAAGGAATCTTAAACCTGCTGGTGAAGCCCTCCTCTAACAACCTAGCGGCCCCCTAGTCGGGATATCTATTGAGAAAGGGAAGCATCCTTTCCACCCAAATTGGAGTCATTCCCTTTACCCGCAGAATCTCCGGCACGGCCCTTGCCGCGTTTGAAGCATTTGGAAAAGGCATGGCTGCCCCCGCAACCTGCCAGCAGTAGCCCCATTTTTTCTCGGTCGGTTGTCCTGAGGCCACGGCACCTTCGACCCCTTCCTGAAAAAACTGATTAGAGGCACGAGATGCCGTCATCAGTCTCATCCACAAGTTAATGTCCTTATGATCCCAACGCAGCCCCGGTTTGATGGCCACCCTTTGCCGGAACTGCTCATCGTACCGCAACCAAGCTACCCCGCCATACGTCCTGTACGCTTCGCAAACGGCCTCCAAGTAAATGAACAGCCCAGAACACTGTTCCGGGGCCTTCTCCCCTATCACACATGCCATGATCGCAAATGCTTGCAACCAATTGGTAAATGTGCGGGAAATAAGACGATAACAACGCTTTTCCTCGTCCTCCTTCTTGCTCTCTTCAGGCTTCACCCTATCCAGGTTGAATTTCTCTAAGGGGAGCAACGTAAAAATCTCCACATACTCACCCTTCCAGATCTTCTCTCTGACATCCGCCTTGAGGTGAGCTCCCAACGGCGCCTCAAAACAAATATACATCTCGTTTTTTGCGGCATCAGCCAGCCTGACCGCCTCCTTTTTCTTCTCCCCCAAAGCATCCCGCCCGCCGCGGTAGCCTCCCCCGGTAAGGGGGCCTGCACTGTTCCTGTCACCCCACCCACAGGTACGCCAGAGGCTAACGGAGCCGTCGCCGGCCCCCCGCCCGCCACAACTGCCTGAGATGAACCCCCTTGCTGAACCCACGCCCCCGTGAGGGACGCCGAGTCGCCACTACCCGGCTCAAACCGCCTGACCAACTCTCTTAACCCAGACCACAAATCTTGCGCCTCCCCCGCAGCCCCCTGCCTTAACGGGGAAGAAAGCACCCCCGGGGACCCCACTGTAACTGAACCCCCCCAAAACTACTTTGACCCAATAAATCCTGTAAAAGTGTACAAATAGTAGCAGTAGAATTTGACTTACCGGGCTGCCTTGGACTGGGTCCACGAGCTGCCGAACTGGAATCCATCGCCGCCTGTTGTCCCGAGTCCTCGCCACCATCCGACCCGGACAGCTCACCCTCCAACCTGTCGTCACCCGCTCCTGCCGACACATGCGCTGGCTGCACCCCGTGCGGACGCGACCCGGTGGGCAAGGGCCGGCGTGGCTGTGCGTCCCGTCCCCTCGATCCTGGCACGCCCGACCCACTCGCGACCTCCACCGATGGACTCCGGGTCCGCCCCCTGGCACGGGTGTCATCCGCTCAATCTCCTCAATTCACCCTCGTCGACACTGCACCCCTCACCGATCGTCCCGCCGACACAACCGGACCCCTGGCCGCCACCGACCCGTGGAATGGGTCCTCCACGCTAAGCCGCACGACTGCTCCGACCGTCCCTCGCAGCCTCGGCCGCGATGTCACTGCATCTCCGACGCGCGGGGGGAGGGGGCAAGAGAGCGGCTTGTCTCCCCCACCGCCGAGCTCCGTCCACGGCACGGATTCCTCCCGACCCCCCGCCAACACAGGCTGAGTGCGACGAGGGGATGCAGCCGGAGGGCCCCTGTTGGGTCTCCGAACGGAAGTCTCTGTACCTGGGGATGCGTCAGGGCTGTACCGCTCCGGCGGCCTGGACCGCCTAGCACGTGCCGCTGCATTACCCCCCCCCGGCGGGTACCGCCGCCTGCTCCTCCAGGACCGCTGCTACCCTGTCCTGTAACCACTCGGCACCCTGAGCAGCTAACGCTGCTCCCAATTGATCCATTATCCTGGCCATATCAGCAGAGTGGGCTTCCTAGCTTCTTCCTGGAGGAATGCTGCAATCGTCACTTCCTCTTTGCACTGAACTTCTGCTGACCCTCCTCCCGGCCCCTAGACCACTCCCCTTCCTTAAAGCAACACAGCCTTTAATAAGCTGCTGCCTGTCCCACTTGTCATGCCGTCCCTGCGCTCATTCTTTTGCTGTCTCTGCTCCGGAACTCTCTGTATATCTGCTGAAGCGGGGCAGCAAGTGGTTAATGATACTGTCAAAGTTTGACAACAGTGATGGCAGTTGCATGCCTAATTTTTGTAGGTCTGCAGCTGGCAGAGCATAGTGTTTATATTTTTGTGAACTTATGTCTGGTAGGATATATGGGGCTCCTTGATTTCTATTGGTGGCCTTTTACACTTTCCATCCACAGCAGTGAAGACAGTGTGCAGGCCTGGGGGGAGAGATGTGATTGCTTGTCATTGGGCACCCTGGACACAGGAAAGGATGAGCCACTCACATGTGTCCACGAGCCCAACGGACCAGTGTTGATCCTGGCTCTCCTGTCTTTCCGCTCATGTTACACAGGGGGAGCCTGCAAACCTGGCAGTGTACACTGCATGGCCCTAACCAAATAATTAATTGTCTCAACAAATTCTGGTTTTAATGAAGATCTTCCTTAACCACTTAAGCCCCGGACCATTTTGTAGCTAAAGGACCAGAGGTGTTTTCAGAATTTTGTACTGCGCTGCTTTAACTGTAAATTGTGCAGACATGCAATGTTGTACCCAAACTAAATTTGCGTCCTTTTCTTCCCACAAATAGAGCTTTCTTTTAATGGTATTTGATTGCCTCTGCGATTTTTATTTTTTGCAATATAAACGGAAAAAGACCGAAAATTTCGAGAAAAAATGATATTTTCTACTTTTTGTTATAAGAAAAATCGAATAAACTCAATTTTAGTCATACATTTAGGCCAAAATGTATTCAGCCACATGTCTTTAGTAAAAAAAATGTCAATAAGCGTATATTTATTGGTTTGCGCAAAAGTTATAGCGTTTACAAACTAGGGTACATTTTCTAGAATTTACACAGCTTTAAATTTATGACTGCCTATCTCATTTCTTGAGGTGCTAAAATGGCAGGGCAGTACAAAAACCCCCCAAATGACCCCATTTTGGAAAGTAGACACCCCAAGGAAATTGCTGAGAGGCATGTTGAGCCCATTGAATATTTTTTTTTTTTTTGTCCCAAGTGATTGAATAATGACAAAAAAAAATAAAAAATTACAAAAAGATGTCACTAAATGATATATTGCTCACACATGCCATGGTTATATGTGGAATTGCACCCCAAAATACATTCTGCTGCTTCTCCTGAGTACGGGGATACCACATATGTGGGACTTTTTAGGAGCCTAGCCGCGTACGGGATCCCGGAAACCAAGCACCGCCTTCAGGATTTCTAAGGGCGCAAATTTTTGATTTCACTCCTCACTACCTATCACAGTTTTGAAGGCCATAAAATGCCAAAATAGCACAAAACCCCCCCAAATGACCCCATTTTGGAAAGTAGACACCCCAAGCTATTTACTGAGAGGCATGTTCAGTCCATGGAATATTTTATATTTTGCCACAAGTTGCGGGAATATGACAAACTTTTTTTTTTTGCACAAAGTTGTCACTAAATGATATATTGCTCACACATGCCATGGGCATATGTGAAATTACACCCCAAAATACATTCTTCTGCTTCTCCTGAGTACGGGAATACCACATGTGTGGGACTTTTTGGGAGCCTAGCCGCGTACGGGACCCCAAAAACCGCCTTCAAGATTTCTAAGGGCATACATTTTTGATTTCACTCCTCACTACCTATCACTACCAATCACAGTTTTGAAGGCCATAAAATGCCCAGATGGCACAAAACCCCCCCAAATGACCCCATTTTGGAAAGTAGACACCCCAAGCTATTTGCTGAGAGGCATGTTGAGCCCATTGAATATTTTTTTTTGTCCCAAATGATTGAATAATGACAAAAAGAAAAGAAAAAAAATGTACAAAAAGTTGTCACTAAATGATATATTGCTCACACATGCCATGGGCATATGTGAAATTACACCCCAAAATACATTCTGCTGCTTCTCCTGAGTACGGGGATACCACATGTGTGGGACTTTTTGGGAGCCTAGCCGCGTACGGGACCCCAAAAACCAAGCACCGCCTTCAAGGTTTCTAAGGGCATAAATTTTTGATTTCACTCCTCACTACCTATTACAGTTTTGAAGGCCATAAAATGCCAAGATAGCACTAAACCCCCCAAAATAACCCCATTTTAGAAAGAAGACACCCCAAGGAAATTGCTGAGAGGCATATTGAGCCCATTGAATATATATATTTTTTTGTCCCAAGTGATTGAATAATGACAAAAAGAAAAAAAAATGTACAAAAAGTTGTCACAAAATGATATATTGCTCAAACATGCCATGGTTATATGTGGCATTACACCCCAAAATACATTTTGCTGCTTCTCCTGAGTACGGGGATACCACATGTGTGGGACTTTTTGAGAGCCTAGCCAGGTACGGGGCCCCGAAAACCAAGTATTTTACAGCTCTCATTTGTTTTTGAAAATTAAGAAAGGCATTTTTTTTTTCAATTTTCAAAACTTTGTGACAAAAAGCGAGATCTGCAAAATACTCAACATACCTCTCAGCAAATAGCTTGGGGTGTCTACTTTCCAAAATGGGGTCATTTGGGGGGTTTTGTGCCATCTGGGCATTCCATGGCCTCTGAAACTGTGATAGGCAGTGAGGAGTGAAATCAAAAATTTACACCCATAGAAATCCTGAAGGCGGTGCTTGGTTTTCGGGGTCCTTTACGCGGCTAGGCTCCCAAAATGTCTCACACATGTGGTATCCCCGTACTCAGGAGAAGAAACAGAATGTATTTTGGGGTGCAATTCCACATATAACCATGGCATGTTTGAGCAATATATCATTTTGTGACAACTTTTCGTACATTTTTTTTTTTCTTTTTGTCATTATTCAATCACTTGGGACAAAAAAATAAAATATTCAATGGGCTCAACATGCCTTTCAGCAAATAGCTTGAGGTCTCTACTTTCCAAAATGGTGTCATTTGGGGGGGGGGGTTTGAACTGTCCTGGCATTTTATGCACAAAATTAGGAAGCTTATGTCACACATCATCCACTCTTCTAACCACTTGAAGACAAAGCCCTTTCTGACACTTTTTGTTTACATGAAAACATTTTTTTTTTTGCAAGAAAATTATGTTGAACCCCCAAACATTATATATTTTTTTAAAGCAAATGCCCTACAGATTAAAATAGAGGATGTTGCATTTTTTTTCCCACACAGTATTTGCGCAGCGATTTTTCAAACGCATTTTTTGGGGAAAAAACACACTTTTTTTTTATTTTTAATGCACTAAAAAACACTATATTGCCCAAATGTTTGATGAAATAAAAAATATGATCTTAGGCCGAGTACATGGATACCAAACACGACATGCTTTAAAATTGCGCACAAACGCTCAGCGGCGACAAACTACATTCATTTTTAAAAGCATTTAAAAGCCTTTACAGGTTACCACGTTAGATTTACAGAGGAGTTCTACTGTTAAAATTACTGCTCTCGATCTGACCTTCGCGGTGATACCTCACATGCATGATGCAATTGCTGTTTACATATGATGCTAGACCGACGCTTGCGTTCGCATTTGCGCAAGAGCAGGGGGGACAGCGGTGCTTTTTTTTATTTTTTATTTTATTTTTTATTATTTATTTTGCTTTTTTATTTTATTTTTAAACTGTTCCTTCCATATTTATTTATTTTTACCATTTTTATTGTTATCTCAGGGAATGTAAATATCCCCTATGATAGCAATAGGTAGTGACAGGTACTCTTTTTTTGAAAAAAATTGGGGGGTTAGACCCTAGATCTTTCCTCTGCCCTCAAAGCATCTGACCACACCAAGATCGGTGTGATAAAATGCTTTCCCAATTTCCCAATGGCGCTGATTATATCCGGGGGGGACATTCCCTCCCACTGCTTGTAAAAGCAGTCTAAAGGCTAATTATCTGCTAGAATTGCTTTTACATGAAAGCCGGCCGCTGGCTGAAAAGAATGATACCAAGATGATACCTAAACCTGCAGGCATCATTCTGGTATAAACATTCAAAGTCCAGCAACATACCAGTACGTTGCTGGTCCTTGTTGGACATGTATTGTAATCTTTTTTTTCATGCAGCTTGTTGGCTGAACGAAAAAAAGAGATTGATCGGTGGGTATCCTACAGCGTTGGAGTCACGGCTTTATGTATCGTGGGAGCAAACGCTATTGCTGTCAAGATAAATAAATCCGTGCTGCAACTGAATGGCGTACCTGCTAAGCAAATGATGGTTAACATTAAAACAAAGTAACATTACAGTATAACAGTAAGACCTTACACTACCATACCTGCAAAGCAAATACCAAAAAAAAAAAAAATATTATAAAATAAAAAAAAAATTTAACGCAACCTGTGCCTAAAATATATATATGCCGAAGCATGGGGGCATCCTCCCGCAAAAAAGTTATGCCGCGTACACACGGTCGGACTTTTCCACGGGCAAGCCTCCATCGGAATTTCGACCGTATGTACGCGGCATAAAAGGTTATGCCGCGTACACATGGTCAGACTTTTCCACGGGCAAGCCTCCGTCGGAATTTCGACCGTATGTACGTGGCATTAGGAGCAAAATCGCACCTCCGCCCCTGCTGCCCCCATGCTTCGGCATATATGCTCTTTTTTTTTAACTGTGGTGGTGAAATCACCTCCTACAGCGTTGGAGTTACGGCTTTATGTATCGTGGGAGCAAACGCTGTTGCTGTCAAGATAAATAAATCCGTGCTGCAACTGAATGGCGTACCTGCTAAGCAAATGATGGTTAACATTAAAACAAAGTAACATTACAGTATAACAGTAAGACCTTACCCTACCATACCTGCAAAGCAAATACCAAAAAAAAAAAACTATTATAAAATAAAACATTTTTTTAACGCAACCTGTGCCTAAAATATATATATGCCGAAGCATGGGGGCATCCTCCCGCAAAAAGTTATGCTGCATACACACGGTCTGACTTTTCCACGGGCAAGCCTCCGTCGGAATTTCGACCGTATGTACGCGGCATAAAAGGTTATGGTGCGTACACACGGTCGGACTTTTCCACGGGCAAGCCTCCGTCGAAATTTCCACCGTATGTACGCGGCATTAGGAGCAAAATCGCTCCTCAGCCCCTGCTGCCCCCATGCTTCGGCATATATGCTCTTTTTTTTAACTGTGGTGGTGAAATCACCTCCTACAGCGTTGGAGTCACGGCTTTATGTATCGTGGGAGCAAACGCTGTTGCTGTCAAGATAAATAGATCCGCGCTGCAACTGAATGGCGTACCTGCTAAGCAAATGATGGTTAACATTAAAACAAAGTAACATTACAGTACAACAGTAAGACCTTACCATACCATACCTGCAAAGCAAATACCAAAACAAAACCTAGTAAAAAATAAAACATTTTTTTAACGCAAACTGTGCCTAAAATATATATATATGCCGAAGCATGGGGGCATCCTCCCGCAAAAAAGTTATGCTGCGTACACACGGTCGGACTTTTCCACGGGCAAGCCTCCGTCGGAATTTCGACCTTATGTACGCGGCATTAGGAGCAAAATCGCTCCTCCGCCCCTGCTGCCCCCATGCTTCGGCATATATGCTCTTTTTTTTTTTAACTGTGGTGGTGAAATCACCTCCTACAGCACTGGAGTCACGGCTTTATGTATCGTGGGAGCAAACGCTGTTGCTGTCAAGATAAATAATTCAGCGCTGCAGTTGAATGGCGCACCTGAAAACAAAAAATTACATACCTGAAAAGCAAGCATGATAAAACATTGCAGAATAGAATACAGTAAAAAACAGCTGAACAATAGAGAGAAAATAGAGAGAGAGAACAATAAAACGACAACTATTTTTGGTTTTTTTATTTGATATTTTTTTTGTGTTTTGTTTTTTACGTTTTTTTTTTCTTTTTTACACTTTTTTTTGTAACTTTAACAACTGTAATGGTTCAGGTCTCTCAAAATGTGATGGCATCTTGGGAGACCTTGTGTAAGTGTGTCCTAGTCTGTGAAATGCTGTACCCTTTGCTAAAACTTCACTTTTGTGTGGTAGCGTTCAAAAAATTCACCAAGGCAAAGACCAGGTTTGTCAGGACAGAGTGGACAAAAAACACGGGTGTCACGCCTAAATCCGCGCTTGCTACAGACATGACATCTTTTTTGGGGGGTTCGTTGGGTAGGGGTACTCTGGAGGGCATACGGATAATGCCACTCATGCAGCCGGCTTACTGCATTTGGTTGGGGATGGTGAGGTGCAGAACCGCCTGGATACAGGAGTTCTGTGACTATCTCATTCTGGAATTTTAGAAGAGATAAAGTCCCGCCTGAAGCTCTGTATAGCACTTGAGCATTCAGCAAAGCCAATTGGAATAAGGATAGAGACACTTTTTTGTACCAGCGTCTCGCCTTACGGTCAATTAAATACGGCGCCAACAACTGGTCGTTGAGGTCCACCCCTCCCATATTTTTGTTATATTCGTGGACACAGAGGGGTTTCTCCACAACACCAGTCGCCGTATGAATTTGGACTGTCGTGTCTCCATGAAGGGAGGTAAGAAGGAAAACATTCTTATTGTCCCTCCACTTCATAGCAAGCAAGTTATTACACTTCAAGCAGGCTCTCTCCCCCAGCCTAAGACGGGCATCTACAAGCCACTGGGGAAAGCCCCGGCGATTAGGTCGCACGGTGCCACATGCTCCAATCTGATGATCAAACAAGTGACTAAACAGTGGCACGCTCGTGTAATAATTGTCCACATACAAGTGGTACCCCTTTCCGAATAAGGGTGACACCAAGTTCCACCCTATCTTGCCAGCGCTCCCTATGTAATCTGGGCAGTTGACCGGCTCAACCTGACTGTCTTTTCCCTCCATAAACCGTAAAGCTCCATACATAGCCTGTTGCCCTGTCACAGAACTTATAGAGCTTGACCCCGTATCTGGCACGCTTGCTGGGAAGGTACTGCTTGAAAGACAAGCGGCCAGAAAATGTAATCAGGGACTCATCAACGCAGACAACTTGATCGTGAATAAACAAGGCTGCAAAACGTTCGTTGAAATGGTTTATGAGGGGCCGAATTTTGTAGAGCTGGTCGTATTCAGGGTCTCCACGTGGACGACAAAGTTCATTGTCGTTGAAGTGCATGAACCGCAAAATCTGCTCGTATCGTTTCCTGGGCATGGAGGCAGAGAACACGGGCATGTGGTCAATTGGGTGCATGGACCAATAAGCGCGCAATGACGGGAATTTATGTGTGCCCATGTTGAGGGAAAGGCCCAGAAAGGTCTTAAATTCGGAAACCGTAATTGATTTCCAATCTTTGGCAATGGAAGGCAACTGGGGGTTAGCGGCGATGAATTGACCAGCATATAAATTACTCTGGTCCACAATAGATCTATAGAGATCTTCCGTGAAAAACAGTGAATAAAAATCAATTGGCATAAAATCAGCTGTTTCCACCTGAATACCGGGCAGTGAATGGGGGAAGTACGGGTTCTGCAGAAGTGGTGGGGACCCAATCAGGATAGGCGAATTCTGCAGGAAGGGCACTATGGGCACGACGGGCCTGCCTTTGTCTTCTTGGTGGCAGCGGGACACTACTTGTGGTTGCCACCTCGCCAGCTTGAACTGCACTTATGGGACTCGCCACGTCACCACGTGATACTGCAGTGCTGGATGTACGCCCAGGCTGTACTAGGCCGCTGATGCTTGCCAATTCACCAGAAGGAATAGCGGCGCTAGTACTACTCTGCTCCATGATACGAGAGACCTGCGGTTCTTGCTCCTCAACAACCTCAGAAGATCGGGATCGGGTACGCCTGACCTTAGCAGGGACCTCACCTTCGTCGTCAGAGCTATCTGACGTGGAGCCGCTGACTTCACTGTCTTCTACGGGAAGATATTCTGGGCCAGAATCTGACAGATGCGTGACCTCCTCTTCACTATCTGTCATGCTCAGAATCTCGTAGGCCTCTTTACTAGTGTACCTTCGTCTTGCCATTTTGGGCTCTAAATTTAGGGGTACACTAGTAAGATTCACAGGTAAAAAAAGCACCTGACTGTCAGCAAATGTATCAAACGCTTCCAAAAAAACTGTTAGCGATCGCAGGGATCAGGACTGTCTCTGCGAACGCTGCAGTTATGTGTGTTGTGTTTGGTAAGTGACAGTGATCGATCGATACTGCACTTGGGTGGGCTGGGCTGGGCTGGACTGGGCGGAGGGGCTAAACGCAGGAGCTAGAAGGTATCTGGGCTGATCCCGCTTTTTGGCAACCCTAAACCGCTGGGGACGCTAGTATAGATCTGATCAGATCAGATATTGATCTGTTCAGATACTATACCACTAAGGGAGGTGTATGCTTTGCGCGTGGGTGTTAGCGTTACTGGCACTAACCTAAACGCTGCCTGGGGCGACGCAGACCCTCTCTGGCGCTAAAACCTAATTGATATCAGCCGCCGGGCGATCAGGGGGTTAAACCTTTATTGGATTATATACGGCGGGTGCCCTGATGCTATAAAAAGCAAACTAACCAACCAGCGTCACCCGTAAAACTTATATGGTGATCACTGGTGAAAGAGTTAACTAGGGACAATCAGGGGGTTAAAACCTTTATTAGGTTATATATGGGGGTACCTGACGCTATATAAAAACCTCACGGGTAACCTAAATAACTAACTGGTTAACCAGTGTCACCAGTAAAACTTATACGGTGATCACTGGTGAAAGGGTTAACTCTAGGGGCAATCAGGGGTTAAAATAATATATTAGGGTGTACCTGACGCTATAAAAATCTGCGGCGAAACTAAAAATAAATAACTGCCTATCTAGGGCACCACCGACACTAAATACAGCGATCAGAAATATGATCGCTTAGTGACGCTGGCGTTAGGGGGTAAAAGGGTTACCTGGGGGGCGATCAAGGGGTTAAACCTTTATTAGGGGGGGTTAGGGGGCTACCCTGGACCTAAAGGGGCCTAAGCCTAACTGCCCTGCAACTTTTTACTGTCACAAATGACACTGATTGCAGTGATCAGTAAAAAAATGACCACTGCAAACGGTGCACTGTGACTGGGGGTACTGGGGGTGATCTGGGGGGTGAAAAGTGTGCCTACGTGTACTGGTGTCAGTGGGCTGTTGGTGCACTTACTATGTGATGTCTTCTCTCCTCGCGCCGGATCGAAAAGACCGACACGAGGAGAGATGACATCACTTCCTCTGCCTGTGTTTACATTACACAGGCAGAGGAAGGTTTTCATTCGCCGGGAGCGATCACGAGGGGGTGGCCGGGATCGAACAGCCGTCCCCTCATCCCGGATCGCTCCCGAACAAATAACCACCGCTCACTGTATAGAAGGGGGGTCCGATCGAACCCCCCAACTATACGAAGGCAGTCACGTACCGGCACGTGATTGTGCCTGTCCGTGCCATTCTGCCGACGTATAACTACAGTGGGCGGTCGTTAAGTGGTTAAAGCGGGGGTTCCACGGGCAATCTTTTTTTTTTTTTTCAGCATTCGCTGGGGTTTAACAATAGTAAGGTACACTTCTTTGGTCTCTGCATATATCCGCTGTCCGTTTTCTTTGCAAAGAAGGAGTTATAAAATCCGTTCGAGGGAGTTTCCATTTTGCTTGTGGACATTGTGAAGCCCACAAGCATTCACTTCCTGGAAGCAGTGATTGCTCATCTCCCAGTATTTACCGCTCATTCTCACGCCTGCGCAGTGTTTACGGCGAGTAGCGCCGTAAACTAACTGGTTGCCATTACAACGGACGGCGTCATTCATGGTTAACCCCTCCTTGTGATGGTACGCGTCACTTTGTATGTGAAATCTCTCGACATTTCGCTGCATGGCGTTCCACAATGTATCTTGGGAAGCACAGCACTGTGCTCCCAGAAGACATTGCAGCAAAGTCCCAGATTGCATTGCGGCGCCGGGGTAAGGCTTAGAAACGCCTACTCCCGTGGGAGGGGAATCCCGGAAGTCACAATGAGAAAGGCAATATTACGGTATTTATCTATTTAAAAAAAAAAATCTTGTGGCTTTTGATGATGTAGATAGTGCATTGATTGTGTTACAATATAGTTCATATTTTGGGTGAACCTCCGCTTTAAGGTAGGCTCAGACAGAATGATTGTTTATTTGTATGCAGAAAAGGAAATGATAGAAAGTTATTTTTTTAAACATTATCATTTGTCATGAGGTGTATGTGTGTCTGTGAGACTGTCAATTGTGGCACAGTACTTATCAGTATTTTGTGGGTACAAGGACTGCAGCATATGTGTGCAGTGTATACACATACAGATGTGTGTAATCCTAAAGCAAGTGTTGTTCTGCCTTAAAAATATCTTGTCCTTTCTTGTGGAACTACATGGTTACAATGTCATTTCATGTTCTCATCTGTGTGTGTATTTCCTATTTTTCAATATACCAACAAGGACACCATATGTCCAGCACCATCTGACTGGTAAGAGTCATATCTATAGCTGCTTAACGAAATAACCAGGGCGTATACATAGGTTCAACTATTACATGGCTCAAAATAATATTTCAAATAGCAGTATGGGCTGTTTATGTTAGTTCATTAGTAGTATAACGCTGCCACAGAGTTATAACCAATGCGTCACACAGGACAGCTATCATGGAGTCTTGTAGTTTGTGTCATTTACATGCTGCAATGCCAGGAAACACTCTTTTTATTTAATTAAATGTCAGCTTATTTACTTTGCCAGATACAGCGCATGGCTGTCCAATATACCACAGCATCCCTGCACATGCAGACAGGGCAGCTGATAGAAATCATGGGGCCCCATACAGCTTACCTGCTGGGGCCCCCTTCAGCCCTACCCTTGTCCCCTCCCCAGACTCTGCGTTGAAACAATATTTTCATGTAAAATCAGACAGGCTGGTTGTACTATTACTTGGGTACAATCCGCTTGCCCATAGATGGTTCAAATCTTAGCCGGTCCCTGCTAAACTGGGCAAGATTCTAAGCATCTATGCTTTGCAGGGAGAAGAAATAGCCATATTACTGATCTGTGTACAGAGCCCTGAATTTGTAAACACAGGACTTTGTGCTGTGATGGGCATGTCTCAGCCATAAATCATTGGCCAGGACATGCTGACAAAATCCCGCTGTAGCCAATGACAGTGGGTTAACAGTGGGCAGACACATGCACGTCTCTAACCTTAAACAGGCTGGATGACATACATGTATGTCATCCAGCCTGCTCATGCCACCCTGCCGCAGAAAATGTACTGAGTGCGGGTGGCAAGCAGTTAAAGGTAAAATGTTAGGGGTGAGTTCGCACAACAGGTCTGATCAGGTCTGTGTGTGTCCATTTTTTAGGCAGACCTGATCTGACCCTCTACTCACTACTATAGAGATGGATCTAAACAGACTTTGTCCATTCACACCCACCTACCTCCAATCTGATCTGCTAAACAAAATGGAAGGGTATCCGTTCCCTTCAGCCAGTTTGTTTACACCAGCCGCCATTAGAGCAGAATGGGCTGTGTCCACGGGCCTGTCATCTACCTGCACTGCTCAGCAGGTGGATCAGTGAACAGATACCCCGCTGAACATGCAGATTCCGCTCCCTGTGAAATAGCCTTGATAACACACAGCAACAGAGGCATGTTAAGATCATTAACATTCTAACACACAGACAGGTGCTCTATCATGGCTGGCACTGTCACAGTGGGGGTGATTTACTATCAACAGTGCGCTGCGCCGGTTCATACCTTAATTGGTGCGATGGATAAATCCATAATTGAGCGCATGAACCGGCAGCGCACTGCTATAGTAAATAAAAATGTCAGCGGCGCTCTATTCAAAATGAATGGTTCCCTATGGGAGCCCATTGATTTGAATAGAGGTCGCCTGGGAAGTCGGATGAAGACGATCCGACTTGCGGGGCGACTCGTGTGCCGGTTGACAGAGGGACAGCGCGACTTTGCGAGGCAACTTGGACACAACTTGAGCGTGAAGCAGCCGCTCAAGTCGTGTCCTAGAGGCTACTACCTGCCCGAGAATGTCTCCAGCGCGATGGCATCGTGCTGGTTCTCAGCGACAGGGTACTGCAAGCCTCGCGCTCGCTGTCCCCTGTGTTTGGTATGAATCATGAAGGGGAACTACACAGCAAATTTTAAATAAAAAAACGGCATGGGTTCCCCTCCAGGAGCATACCAGGCCCTTAGGTCTGGTATGGATTTTAAAGAAAACCCCCTACGCCGAAAAACGGCGTGGGGTCCCCCCAAAATCCATACCAGACCCTTATCCGAGCGAGCGCGCCCCCCCTCCTGAACCGTACCAGGCCCCATGTCCTCAACATGGGGGGGCGGGTGCTTTGGGGCAGGGGGCGCCCTGCGCTACCCCACCCCAAAGCACCTGCCCCCATGTTGATGGGGACAAGGGCCTCTTCCCGACAACCCTGGCCATTGGTTGTCGGGGTCTGCGGGCGGGGGGGCTTTTCGGAATCCGGGAGCCCCCTTTAATAAGGGGGCCCCCAGATCCTGGCCCCCCACCCTATGTAAATGAGTATGGGGTACATCGTACCCCTACCCATTCACCTGGTGGCAAAAAAAATTCAATAAAAAACACAACACAGGTTTTTAAAGTAATTTATTAGGCAGCTCCGGGGGTCTTCTTCCGACTTCGGGGGTCTTTCTGCCGAGGGCGCCCCGCTATCATCTTCCAGCTCTTTTGCTAGCGGGGTCCCGGTCTTCATCGTCTTCTTCCAACTTCGGGGGTCTTTCTGCCGGGCGCCCCGCTATCTTCTTCCAGCTCTTTTGCTAGCGGGGTCCCGGTCTTCATCGTCGTCTTCTTCCCTCTTCTCTCCACCCGATGTTTCGGATTCCGATAAGCCCCCCCGCCCCCAGACCCCGACAACCAACGGCCAGGATTGTCGGGAAGAGACCCTTGTTCCCATCAACATGGGGGCAGGTGCTTTGGAGTGGGGGAGCGCAGGGCGCCCCTGCCCCAAAGCACCCACCCCCCCATGTTGAGGGCATGCGGCCTGGTACGGTTCAGGAGGGGGGTGCTCGGATAAGGGTCTGATATGGATTTTGGGGGGACCCCCACGCCATTTTTAAAAAAAAAAATTGAATTCATACTAGACCCAAAGGCCTGGTATGGATCTGGGGGAGACCCCACACTGTTTTTTTTCTAGATTTTTTTTTTTTAGAGCCGGCAATGTTTATTTTTTTTTACATTTCCTTTAACAACCAGCTATAAACAGGTTTAAAAAAAAAACGCAAATTGGCGCAAAATCGCGGTACTTGCATTTTGGATGCGGGTCCATTGAATTCTATTACATCCAAAACACTGTTTTTGGCCTGGAAAAAAAAATCTGCAGTTGCGTTTAACCTCGTTTTTCACAAAGCCAAAAAATGCCTTCAGACGCCAAAGATTTCCACGTTTCAGACGCGGTACCGGCGTTTAGCCGCGTTCTCGTTTAGAAGCGTTTTTAAAGGTGACCTATTTTTTTACATTGATAAACTCAAAAATTATGGCAAATGAGGAAAAACCATTCAAAATGTATATATATATAAAAAAAATGTAATTGCTTCCATTGCATTGTGGACAATCCACAACTTGGGGCAGGTGACGTGGCAAATGGACAATCCACAACTTGGGGCAGGTGACGTGGCAAGTGGACAATCCACAACTTGGGGCAGCTGACGTGGCAAGTGGACAATCCACAACTTGGGGCAGCTGACGTGGCAAGTGGACAATCCACAACTTGTGGCAAGTGACACGCTAAATACAAGTACACTGCTGCTCTCTCAGCTGCTGCTACTCACTCTGGTCTCTCAAAATAGCTGAAATGGTTAATAATACTGTTTTTGGAGCTTAGGGCGGATCCTAGGGATGAGCTTCGAGTTCGAGTCGAACTCATGTTCGACTCGAACATTGACTGTTCGCCCGTTCGAAATTCGAAAAGTCTATGGGAGAAATCTAAAGTGCTAATTATAAAGGCTTATATGCAAGTTATTGTCCTAAAAAGTGTTTGGGGACTTGGGTCCTGCCCGAGGGGACATGTATCATTACAAAAAAAAGTTTTGAAAACTGCAGTTTTTTTGGGAGCAGTGATTTTAATAATGAATAGTGAAACAATAAAAGTGAAATATTCCTTTTTAAATTTCGTACCTGGGGGGGGGGTGTGTATAATATGCATGTAAAGTCACGCTTGTTTCCCGTGCTTAGAACTGTCCCTGCACAAAATGTCATTTCTGAAGGAAAAAAAGTCATTTAAAACTCACTTGCGGCTATTAATGAATTGTCAGCTCCCGGCAATACATAGAAAAGTCATTGATAAAAAAAAAAAGGGTGGAGGTCCTCCCAAATTCAATTACCAGGCCCTTCAGGTCTGGTATAGATATTAAGGGGAACCCCGCCGCAAATTAAAAAAAAAATGTGTGCGGTTTTCCCCAAATAACCATACCAGGCCCTTCAGGTCTGGCATTGATTTTAAGGGGAACTCCACCCCAAATAAAAAAAAAATGGCGTGGAGTCCCCCCAAAAATCCATACCAGACCCTTATCCGAGCACGCAACCTGGCAGGCCGCAGGAAAAGAGGGGGGGGGACGAGAGAGCGCCCTCCCCCCTCCTGAACCGTACCAGGCCACATGCCCTCAACATGGGGAGGATGTCTCCATGTTGATGGGGACAAGGGCCTCATCCCCACAACCCTTGCCCGGTGGTTGTGAGGGTCTGCGGGCAGGGGGCTTATCGGAATCTGGAAGACCCCTTTAACAAAGGGGACCCCAGATCCCGCCCCCCCTATGTGAATTGGTAAGGGGTACATTGTACCCCTACCATTTCACGAAGAAAGCCTAAAAAAATGTAAAAAAAACACACAAACACCTTGGAAAAGTCCTTTATTAAAAAATAATTATAAAATAAAATAAAAAAACATTCCAGCGATGAAATCCAGTGTCCCCCGGCGATCCGATGTCCAGCGCTGTCCGTCATTGGCTGAGCCTGAGCAGACCTGATGGGGAACTTCCTCCGCAGTTTATTAAATGTATAGACCCGCCCCTTCTAAAGTTCCCCATCAGGTCCGCTCAGCCAATGACTAGGTGTAAGGCTAAGCGGAACGTGAGAAGGGGCAGGTCTATTCATGTATTACACAGTGGAGGAAGTTCCCCATCAGGTCCGCTCAGGCCAATGACGTAGGCGGGGTCTGACATACGAGGGGGCGTACCTAATGGGGAACTTCTTCCACTGTGTAATACATGAATAGACCCGCCCCTTCTCACTTTCCGCATCAGGTCCTCAGCCTTGCACCTAGTCATTGGCTGAGCGGACCTGATGGGGAACTTTAGAAGGGGCGGACCTATACATTTAATAGACTGCGGAGGAAGTTCCCCATCAGGTCCGCTCAGGCTCAGCCAATGACGGACAGCGCTGGACATCGGATACCCGCGGGACACTGGATTTCATCGCTGGAATGTTTTTTTTTTTTTTTTTTATTATTATTTTTTTTTAATAAAGGACTTTTCCAAGGTGTTTGTGTGTTTTTTTAATTTTTTTTTTACACTTTCTTCGTGAAATGGTAGGGGTACAATGTACCCCTTACCAATTCACATAGGGGGCAGGATCTGGGGGTCCCCTTTGTTAAAGGGGTCTTCCAGATTCCGATAAGCCCCCCGCCCGCAGACCCCCACAACCATCGGGCAAGGGTTGTGGGGATGAGGCCCTTGTCCCCATCAACATGGGGACATCCTCCCCATGTTGAGGGCATGATGCCTAGTATGGTTCAGGAGGGGGGGTGCTCTCTCGTCCCCCCCTCTTTTCCTGTGGCCTGCCAGGTTGCGTGCTCGGATAAGGGTCTGGTATGGATTTTTGGGGGTACTCCACGCCATTTTTTTTTATTTGGGGTGGAGTTCCCCTTAAAATCCATGCCAGACCTGAAGGGCCTGGTATGGATATTTGGGGGAACCGCATGCATTTTTTTTTTTATTTGCGGCGGGGTTCCCCTTAATATCTATACCAGACCTGAAGGGCCTGGTAATTGAATTTGGGGGGACCCCCACACTTTTTTTTTTTTTTTTTATCAATGACTTTTCTATGTATTGCCGGGAGCCGACAATTCATTAATAGCCGCGAGTGAGTTTTAAATTACTTTTTTTCCTTCAGAAATTACACTTTGTGCAGGGACAGTTCTAATCACGGGAAACAAGTGCGACTTTACATGCATATTATACAAACGCCCTAGGTAAGAAATTTAAAGGAATGTTTCACTTTAAGCATTATTAAAATCGCTGCTCCCGAAAAAACGGCCGTTTTTAAAACTTTTTTTTGCATTGATACATGTCCCCTGGGGCAGGACCCAGGTCCCCAAACACTTTTTAGGACAATAACTTGCATATTAGCCTTTATAATTAGCACTTTAGATTTCGAACGTTCGAGTCCATTGTATTTAATAGGGTTCTAAAGTTCACGCGAACATTCTGTCTGTTCGCAGATTCTGGTGCGAACCGAACAGGGGGGTGTTCGACTCATCCCTAGCGGCTCCTTATGTTTCCTAACTAAACGCATATAGACGCAAATGTGGTAAAACGCAGCATGCAAATGCGACAAAGCTTGTCTTTCTAAACGCCGCTTGCAACCTTAGTTCTGAAGACTTTGCACCAGCGTCCCGTGTACATGGGGACTAAAAACGCCTATGCCATTTACAGCTCAAAAACGCCATGGTGGCCATGAGGCCATAGGCTAACATGGAGAGCCGTTTTTAAGCTGCAAAAAACGCTCAAACAAGCGGCTGGAAAAACGTCCGTGTGCATGTAGCCTTATATTAACCACTTGCTTACTGGCCACTTAAACCCCCTTCCTGCCCAGACCAATTTTCAAATTTCAGCGCTGATGCACTTTGAATGACAATTGCGCGCTCATACAACACTGTAACCCAATGAAAATGTATTTATTTTTTTGCACACAAATAGAGCTTTCTTTTGGTGCTATTTGATCACCTCTGCATTTTTTTTTTTTATATAAATACAAAAAACCGACAATAAATAAATAAATTTGGATATTTTAACCACTTCGGCACCAGGCCTATTCTGGCACTTCTCTTCTTCATGTAAAAATCCAAATTTTATGGCTATAAAATTACAACAAAACCCCAAACATTATATATGTTTTTTTAGCAAACACTCTAGGGAATAAAATGGCGGTCATTGCAAATTTGTATCCCACTCGGTATTTGCGCAATAAATTTTAAAACACCTTTTTTTTGGAAAAAAAAATGGATTCATGAATTAAAAAAAATTACAAAACAGTAACGTTAGCCCAATTTTTTTGTATAATGTGAAAGATGTTGTTATGCTGAGTAAATAGATACCTAACATGTCACGCTTTAAAATTGCGCACACTCATGGAATGACACCAAACTTCAGTATTTAAAAATCTCCCTAGGCGATGCTTTAAATTTTTTTACACGTTACCATTTTCGCATTACAGAGGAGGTCTAGTGCTAGAATTGTTGCAGTCGTTCTAACGCACGCAGCAATACCTCATGTGTGGTTTGAACGGCGTTTACATATGTGGGCGGGACTTACGTGTGTGTTTGCTTCTGAGCGCGAGCTACCGGGGACATGGGCGTTTTTTTTTGTTTTTTTTTTTACTTTTATTTTTTACTCTTCTTTTTTTTACCTTTTTTGTTTTTTGATCATATTTATTCCTATTACAAGGAATGTAAACATCCCTTGTAATAGGAATCTATTGTGACAGGTCCTCTTTATGGAGAGATGCAGGGTCAATAAGACCCCACATCTCTCCTCCAGGCTGGAAAGCATGAGATCGGTCAAAAAAATTCACCGATCTCATGCTGACAGCCGAGATCACGGCTTTGTTTACATACAGGAACCCGGCGTGATGATCACGCCTGGGCCTCCGACGGTCATAGAGATGACTGGTGACCATCTGGTCACCAGTCATCTCTATGCTTCCCATCCGGGGCCGGCCAATTCGTTCTCCGAGCCCCAGATGGCACGGGAGAGCCCGGAGAAGCAGGGGAACGTCCCCTCCTGCCGCCTATAAGAACGATCAATCGGTGGAACTGCCTCTATGATCGTTTTTATCGTGCACAGAATCGCCGGCTGAAAAGAATGATATCTGAATGATGCCTGCAACTACAGGCATCATTCAGATGTCACCGCACAAAGCCAAGGACGTCATTTGATGGTGGGCGGTAGGAAAGTGGTTAATATTTAGAAAATTTAGAAAAAAGTTTATTTTTCTCCTTCATTGATGTACACTGATGAGACTGCACTGATGGGCTGCACTGATGGGCACCGATAAGGTGGCAAGGGTGGGCACTGAGGTGGCATTGCTAGTTGGCACTGGTGGGCATTGAGAAGTGGCACTGCTAGGTGGCAATGATAGTTGGCAGTGATGGGCACTGATAGGCAGCACTGCTAGGTGGCACTGATTGGCACCAGTGGTGGGCATTGATAGGTAGCACTGGCAGGGGCTACTGATTGTCACAGATGACGCAGAATTGCCTCTTCCTCTTTGGGCCCGATGTCCCTTGCACATAAGCCAGGGATTGCCTTTTTTTATGCTCACGCTGTCCGCACAAGGAGAAAACAAAAACCATTACCCAGCTTTTGTTTTCATCACGTGATCAGCTGTCATTGG
This sequence comes from Rana muscosa, assembly GCA_029206835.1. Lineage (NCBI taxonomy): Eukaryota > Metazoa > Chordata > Amphibia > Anura > Ranidae > Rana > Rana muscosa. Next base: position 13,179,585 of record CM055123.1, on the reverse strand, counting down.
CTGACAGCTGATCACATGTTAAGGGGCAGGGATCGGCCCCTTCCTCGGATCTGTCATCACCCAAGTCTCAGTGACTCGGTGACCATAGCGCGCGCGCGAAGGGGAGGACGTCTATTGACGGACTCCCGGCAATTGAGGACCGTGCTGTGGCTGTCGATCAGTTATAGCGCTGATCTCAAGTGATTAAAGGGGGTCTAAATGGGCCATTGACATGCATCACAATTCAACTTAGGAATGTGTCTTTGCAAAGTTAAGCTAAATGAAATCCTTTCTTATTTTTGCTTGGGGATAGAGTGCAGAGGGATTAGAAGTCTGGTCAGTTTTTGGGGATGTCTGCACCCCTGATAGGGTGAAGACAACTCCCAAATTTGGCCACTTTATCCTTCCAAATAATTCACTTCCTGTCACATAGCCACACAGGAAGTGAGGGTAAATCCCTACCAATGTCTTTCCTTGGGGACACACAGGTCAATCTAAATACTTTCCCCATTATGTACATTGCACTCCAGCATTTTGCGGGGTACACCCCAAATTATTAGGTATTTTGGACTTTGGGGTTTATTTACTAAAGGCAAATCTACTTTGCACTACAAGTGCACTTGCTGGATATCCGAGGGGGACATGCAAGAAAACAAATAAACACCATCTTTGCTTTTACATGATTGGATGTTATAATCACCAGTGCTTCTCCTCAGATTTTCAGCAGCTACACTTTTACTGCAGAGTGGATTTGTCTTTACTGAACCCCAAACTACCCAATGATTTGGGGTGTACACAACAAAGTGCTAGAGTGCAATTTGCTTAATGGGGACACTAGTTAGAGTGATCTGTGTGTCCTCAAGAAAAGACATTGGTAGGGTTTTACCTTCACTTCCTGTTTAGCTGTGTGACAGGAAGTGAAGCCAATTTTACTAAAAGGGACACAAAGCCCAACCTAAAAAAACAAACAAACAAGCAGGGGTTCTAACACTTACTTGGTTTCCCTCAAAATGCCCACAATTAGAATCGTATTGCCTTGAGCTAGTTTTAAATGCAGTGCTCTAAATCAGTGCTTCTCAAGTTCCCCCAACAGGCCATGTTTGCAGGTTTTCCTTCATCTTGCACATGTGCTTTAAATCACAGTCAATGGTTTTGTATTTTGGACAGCAATTCTCAATAACATAAATTCACAAAACATGTCCTGTTGGGGGCACTTGAGGACTGAGGCTGAGAACCACTGCAGTAAAAAGGAAAATTGAATACTTACCGCTCTGTATTTTTCATTTCCTGGTGACTATCCATGGCAGCACACAATACATGTGTAGCGGGGTGTTACATTTAGGGGACAGGTGTCTGAGTGTAATCAGGCTCAGATTCACTATTATTAGGGTCTATGGACCATATTTTCCTGTGGAGGAGATCAATGGTGCCTAGTTCCCTGTGGTCTATAGGTGGCGCTGTCGCCAAAGACTGGGGTTGAACCATCGTTGTAGGGTTGTGCCTTTTTGTGTCCCCTCTCGGCGGTGGTACGGCGGGGCGGGGAACCCGCTGTGCCTGCTGGGAGGGGTATAAAAGGGGCGGCCATCTTCCACATGGGGTCCCAGTCCCTGGCACCTTCAGCCTGGGGCTAATATTCCGGTTCGTCCGCACCCAGGTGCCCTTGGCCTGGGTGTAGGGGATTGAATGCCATCCCAGGCACCTTCGGCCTGGGGTGAGGTACTGCTTGAGAAGGCCTGGGGCCCAGTAGCTTCGACTGTGTCCCGCGAGGGATCGAGGAATCCTAGGGGTCCACTGAGTGAGGGAACCCGAATCTAGGACGAGGGGGACCAGAGAGGTTACCCTTCCCAAAGACCCATTGCAGCAATTTGGTGACGGTGGGGCCTCTGGTGACCGTCCGGATGGATGTCTTCTCCCTGACAGGGGTCGCAACTTTTTGAAGGTATTCCACGCTTTCATGGTCTGTGGCAGGGACCCAACGTGAATCAGGTCGGTGGCAGAGACACAACAATCATGGTCTGTGGCAGGGACCTTATTTCACCTGGTTCGTGCCAGGGACCAACCTCACGGTCGGTGGCAGCGACTGTGCGCCATAACTGTTGTGAAATTCTAACAGTTTCGTTTCATTGATAGGATTGTGCCTGGACCTCCTTCCCACTTTGTTCTGAACTGTTCTGTGTCTGACCAGTCGCTCTTAAAGGACTATTTATTGCTCTGAAGAATAAATAAGTGTTGGACTTTCAGTGGTGTGGAACTTGACTTTCTGGGAGCTAAAGGGTCTTACCTCCACCTGCGAGGTGAGGTCGCTACACGTGGGGGCTCTGGGTCCGGGATCTGTGTTTGTGTTGATGGAGCCGAGACTTTCAGAGCTTGAACTTTGCTGCCCAGAGGAGTTCCGAGGAGGTCAGCCATATTGGCCAACGCGCCACGAGGCACACCCTGGCTGCGCAGTTCGTGGGCGTGACACAACAGAAGCCCGCGAACAGGTGCGGAATATCGGAGGAGTCTGGCCATGTGAAGTGTTGCATGTGGGGACTTTGGCGCGAGATAGTCAGTGCACGATGGAGCAGCAAGCGGTCAGCACGTTCACTACTGCCTCGTGGGTTCCTACTTCCACAGCCAAGAGGATGACTTAGTTTGCTACTCCGCTGACAGATACGGGGATTAGGCTCAAGCCCCGAGGACGGTTTGCCCTCTATGTATGCAAGGACGTAGAGGCCCCCGGTGTGCTTTGTCCCGGCTGTCCGGGACTGGTGGTTCAGCTAAAGCCGTTGGGGAGATGTGAGGCCTGTAAGGAGTTCATTTTTGAGGTGGAGCAACCCACGGAAAGGCCTCGGGCCTTTTATCTCAACTGTATAACAGGCGCCACCACTCTGGAAGGAGAAGTCAGAGCTTGTACAGCCATCCCTACACGCACTGACTGGGCTCTGGAGGAAGCCCCAGCGGAGATTGAGACTGAGAAACCTGAAGATGCTGCTTCGGTCACCACGGAATCCCTGCTTCCACCGCCAAAGAGGAAAGTCGGTTTGGTCAAGGCTTCCTGCGGCCGTGGGAGAGTCACACCCCAGCGCTTGCCTAGCCTGGATGGATCGGGAAGGAAGAGCCCCGGACATCCCAACTCAAGTAAAGGCCAAGGTAAGCCGAGGGACGGGACCTGGTGTGTGGTTGGAGGTGTCGGGGATCCAGAGGCCCTGGAACCTGTCCAAGCGGGTGACTCCACGTCTACACAGAGTTACTGTCCCGTGGAGGAATATGACACCTCCGACCTGGAGTCCATCTCCGATGTAGGAGATGACGTTATAATAGACAAACTTTTCACTCAGAAGGGCTGGGACAAGATACCCCTATCCTCGTCCCGTGTGAAAAGGGACCCACCCATGTCCACTGGGGATAGTACACCCCGGGTGGAGGCCCCGGTGCCTGAGGAGGGATCTGGTCCCCTGCATGCCTCTCCACCCCCAGAGTGAAGGTGCCCCGGCACCCGGATGCTATAGTGCTGCCTGGTGAAGGAGACCGTGCTACGATGCCACCCCTTTCCCGATTGACTTTTCGGTCAGAAAGTTGACGGTGAGTATGGGTGGGAGTACCCATATTTGTCCAAGGAACTTTTGTACGAAGTGGAGGCCTGCAGACAGCGATGGTATGATGACTTCATTTGGACACATCTCAAGGTGCCCCATGCTCGCAGGTACCTCCTCATGTTCCCCTGCAGCCTCCAAAAGGTTCAAAGACTGCAAGGCAGAGAGGATGTTGGGTCGGCACATCCATGCTGACCGGGTGCTTATTTGTCGGAGGGAGGGGGATTATATGGAATATCACATGGAGACTTTCGACAGGTATTTGAAACCCCTGGTACTGCCGAACCCAAGGTTTTATTTGTAGGATAATAGACTCCTTGCTGTTACATTCTCCGGTGTGCCTGTACCAGGACCCAGGGACTTTAGCTCACACCTCTGCACTCAAGAGGATACGAGCTGGTGGTGTGCCACACTCTCCTCCCTGGTGCCCTAGACGAGAGCCATTGACCGAGAAGAGAAAGAGGGAGTGAGAGGTGAGGTCGCTACACATGCATATGCTACCATGAAGGCACCAGGTTACACAAATCACACCTGTTTTGTTTTGACATGCCAATCAGCTGTCACATTTGTTGCATAGAAAACAAAAAAGAAACATCAAAACTTTGCATCAAATTTTATTGGTCAACAAAATAAAGGGAAGCCAAAATAAAAAACATGGTCAATTTGAAACATTAGTCACAACATCTTGAGAAAGATTTAGCAAAATAATGCAGCACAGACAATTAAATCAAAGTGAACAAACCACAAACATTAACAACATCAAAATTATTTCAGGGGAACATTTCCCCCCCACAAAAAAATACAATCAACAAAAGTAAAACAAACATCTGTTTTGCAAAGACATAACAAATAAAATACATGTGTTACAAACTCGATAAGGACACCAAAATTTACTTTTTGCCGGACACGCACACACTTGCCTCTTTTCAGGGCAAGGGAGAGGATGCTATCTGCAAGATTTATATAACATAGGTTTGTGTGCTAATGAGGCAATTGAAAACACATGCACAGTCCATGAAACACCCAAAATGCAAGTCCACCCAATGTAGAGACTGAACTTCAAAGTGGGTACACCTGTTAAGGATGTCCTTCAATTACTAACCCATAAAAACACTCTCTGAGCATGCCCAGAAATATCCAGGTGCTGTTCACACACAAATAGCACCAAAAAAATAAAAACGAAGTCCCTGGGCATGCTCAGACCAACACAAATGCAGCTAGCAGAAAATAACCCCCCCCCCATCCAAAATTAAGCACATCATCCAGCATGCTACAAAATTAGAGACGGGATAATCACCCCCCCCCTACCAACAAATACCATTGCAGTCTATAGGAACTGACTTGTTAGTTTTGCTAGTCCCCACTTGGCTGGCTTTTCTTCTAGTTATTGGCCTTAAAATGGGGGCCCAGGTCCCACCCTAAGGGACATATATCAATGTCACCAATTTGGACAACACCAAAAACAAAACAAGGAGAAGTTCCTTTAAATATGCCAAATTGCTTAAGGGCCATTTCACACCACATGCAGTGCATTGCGTTTTTTATGCATCAAAAATGCATGGAAAGTTGGTTATATGGTTCTAAATGGCAGTGTTTGTTCCAGTGCGTTCCAGTTCCACAAAAAAAGTAGAACATGCTGCATTTTACCTGCACTGGACTGTACTGGAACGCAGCAAAACGCATCAAAAATGCACTGGAACGCACCGGAACACACCTAAATGCACCAAAAACGCACTGGAACACACTTGTCCTTATCTATGGTTAATAAAAAAGAGGGGTGAAAAAAAAAGCACTGGACTGTATCAAAAACGTACCAAAAATGCACTGGAATGCATCAAAAACGCGCATACAAAAAAGCACCTGGAACGCATCCAGATTGCGTTTCTATGGTGTTCACACCATAGAAACGCAGTCTGGATGCGTTCCAGGTGCTTTTCTGCATGCACGTTTTTGATGCAGTCCAGTGGTTTTTTTCCCCCCCTTTTCACTTAGGACAAGTGTGTTACAGTGCGTCTTTGGTGCATTTAGGTACGTTCCGGTGCATTCCAGTGCGTTTTTGGTACGCTCCGTAGCGTTTTTGATGTGTTTTACTGTGGTCCAGTACAGTTCTGTACATAAAAAATGCAGCATGACTAATTTTTTTTTCCTTTCTGAAACTCACTGGAACGTACTGCAGTGGTGTGAACTATGCCATTGGCATTAATGTGATCAACTTTCTTTGCGTTTTTCATGCATCAAAAAAACGCACTGCACTGCATCCGGTGTGAACTGGCCCTAAATATCATACCTGGGGGGTGTCTATAGTATGCCTGTAAAGTAGGGCATGTTTTCCATGTTTATAACATTTCGAGAGCAAAATTACATTTCTAAAGTAAAATAATACTCATTTAAAAGTACTTGCGGCTGTAATGAATTGCTGGTTCCCGTCAATACAGCTAAAAGTAATTGAAAGTCTTTGAAAAAAAAAAATGCGTGGGGGTCCCCCAAATTCCATTACCAGGCCCTTCAGGTCTGGTATGGATATTAAGGGGAACTCCGTGCCAATTTTTTTTTTAAATGGGGGTTCCCCACAAAATCCGTACCAGGCCCTTCAGGTCTGGTATAGATTTTAAGGGGACCCCCGCGCCAAACGTAAAAAAAAAATGGCGTGGGGGTCCCCCTAAAAATCCACACTAGACCCTTATCCGAGCACGCAACCTGGCAGGCCACAGGAAAAGAGTGGGGGGACGAGAGAGAGCGCACCCCCTCCCTCCTGAACCGTACCAGGCCACATGCCCTCAACATGGGAGGATGATTTGGGGGTCTGTGACCCCAAAGCACCATGTCCCCATGTTGATGGGGACAAGGGCCTCATCCCCACAACCCTTGCCGGTGGTTGTGGGGGTCTGCGGGCGGGGGCTTATCAGAATCTGGAAGACCCCTTTAACAAGGATGACCCCCAGATCCCGCCCCCCCTGTGTGAAATGGTAATGGGGTACAAATGAACCCCTACCGTTTCACAAAAAAAGTGTCAAAAATTTTAAAAATGACAATAGCCGGTTTTTGATGTCTTCTCCTTTCTTCCATCTTCTTCCTTCTTCTTCCACCTTCTTCTTCCAGCTTCTTCTTTTCTCCATTCAGGTTTCTTCCTCCATCTTCTTCTTCTTCTTCTTCTTCATCTTCATCTTCCTTCTTCCTTCGGTGTTCTCGTCCGCATCTTGCTCCGGCTTCTTGTTCCCTTCTTCTTTCTCCGGCCGCTCCGCTTGAATTCGAGGTTCCCGCTGTGTGACGCTTCAGTTCTTCAGTTCTTCTCTAGGTCTGCTGCCACCCGGTGACCCCGCCCCCCTCTGACGCACATGGATTTCACGGGGACTTTCCCCGTGGTGTCAGAGGGGGGCGGAGCCACCGGGTGGCAGCGAACCCAATGGAGAACTGATGAACTGAAGCTTCACACAGCGGGAACCTTGAATTCAAGCGGAATACATTTTTACCCCATTACCATTTCACACAGGGGGGGGCGGGATCGGGATCCTCCCCATGTTGAGGGCATGTGGCCTGGTACGGTTCAAGAGGGAGGGGGGGCGCTCTCTCATCCCCCCTCTTTTCCTGCGGCCTGCCAGGTTGCGTGCTCGGATAAAGGGTCTGGTGTGGATTTTTAGGGGGACCCCCACGCTAATTTTTTTTACGTTTGGCGCGGGGGTTCCCCTTAAAATCCATACCAGACCTGAAGGGCCTGGTATGGATTTTGAGGGGGACCCGCACATTATTATTTTTTTTTTTAAATTGGCGCGGAGTTCCCCTTAATATCCATACCAGACCTGAAGGGCCTGGTAATTGGAATTTGGGGGGACCCCACGCATTTTTTTTTTTTTAATCAATGACTTTCAATGACCTTTCTCTATATTGACGGGAGCCGACAATTCCTTACAGCCGCGTGTGCTTTTAAATGCCTTTTTTTTTCCTTTAGAAATGTCATTTTGCTGTCAGACTGTTATATAACGGCAAGTTCAGAGCTGCTCCTGTTCAACTTATGCAAATTGATTTACGTGACTTGACATTTACGAAGATTTTGCCGGCGCAGTGTCCCGGCGCGTTTGAACAAGTGAAATTCCAGCGCTGAGCTAAAAAAAAAACCCTCGCAGTTCTAAACGTACTTGCCGGCGCATCAGGCTGGTTCAGAAAAAGTTACTTTCTCACTCTATTTTGGGCATATTTGTTACTTGGGCAGGTGTCACTACACTTCCTCACATCCCCCCATGTCACCCCCATTATATTGGCACTTCCAGCTTCTTTATATTTTTATTTGCAGATGCCGTGCTCCAGGTCCATAGTGGCGCATTGAGCGCCTCCTCCCGTGCGCCGAGAACACTATAGTAAATGGGGAATAGCACTGCGCTACCGGCGCAAATGTTTTGTAAATACCAAAACAGCCGTTGCGCACGCAGATGCGCCGATACTCATGGCGCAAACGTTTCGTAAATCAGCCCCACTGTGACAGAGAACCTGCTGACTGTGTTTTATAGATGTAGTGACAATATAATACAGTGCAGTATGTATTTTACCCACCCCCAGGCATCTCTGTGCTGCAGCAGACATGATTAATTCCAGTTTCCCCTCTACTCCCGGACACTGCTACCCACCTCCCACCTCACAGCCTCCCGCTCTCAATCTCTCTGAGTCCGACTTCTGAGTGGGGAGCAGAGTTAAAAAAGATCACTCCGCCAGGGAACGAAAATGAGAAGCTGAAGCGGCAGGCGACCGGGACTTTAAGTATGTAGAGCGGCCTTGGAATGCTCTATGCATGCGCCTGAAAATGAAAAAAAAGTTCCCCCACTTTCACCAGCAAAGATTGTCAGAGAGGGGCCCAGGAAACAGCACTAATACATCCCCCTAAGCTAGAGATAGCGGCTGAGCGGGAGTGTAATTTGAAAAGCCATTAAAAAAAAAAAAAATCTACACTGTTTGTGAGGATGCACGGCCCCCCTTGCAGTGCTAAGTACGCCGGGGCCCGGTGTACTGGCCTATCAGCGGCCCTGCATGTAGAGCACGAGGAATACAGGCAAACTTGCCAGGACTTACTGCCTTTTTCAGGTTTTTCTCACTGCTGAGAAAAGGACTGGGCTGGGGCCATAGACAGAGATATTTCCCTTGCATCGTTTTAGCTATGTGGCCAAGAAAAGTGCTGGGCTGGGGCTGACAAACTCTGGGATTAAGCATTGCTGTTACCCCTTTAGCTGTGCATGCCCCTTTCTTAACAGGGGACTGTACAACTTGCCAAGCGCTCCTTGCATTTTTATCGACAGCCAACGTCTGTTCTGGGTGGGAGTAGGTTTTTTTTTTTCACAAACCATTTATAGTGCTGGTGGCCTCTGATGCACACACAGGGGCAGCTTCCCCTCCTGCCCTTCTTCATTCAATGCTTTTAATCCAGAGATGGGCACTTACTTTAGAGTCAAAGTCGAAATCTCAATTTTAAATCATATGGCAGATGCAACAAATCTAAGGATGGATTATATAATTATGGCATTATACTTTTTTTGTATTTGTTTTTTATAAAACTATATTATTTACATATTATGTTTTTACTATCAAATAGATGCAAGCAAAACTTTTACCATTTTTATTTAGAAAGTAAACCCCCTTTGTGCCAGGAATTATGAACACTGGATTGCTTTCCAGCTGTACTGTAGGTGTGAAAATGAACTGGGCACTGTTTTACAAGCCAACCTCAATGCACTGTTTAATTGGGCAACTGTGTGGCAAACTAGGTTTAATGTTGATAAATGTAAAGTTATGCACTTGGCTAAGAATATGCATACATCATACCTACTAGGGGGAATACAACTGGGGGAATCCAAAGTGGAGAAGGATCTGAGGGTTTTGGTAGATCATAATCCTAATAATAGCATACTATGCCAAGCTGCAGTTTCCAAAGCAAGCAAAGTCCTTTCTTGTATTAGGAGAGGTATGGACTCCAGAGAGGGAGAGAGAGATCTAAATTTGCCCCTGTACAAATCATTAGTAAGACCTCACCCGGAATATGCAGTTCAGTTTTGGGCACCAGTTTTGAGAAGAGGAGATTAAGGGGGGATATGATCAACATGTATAAATATATACGTGGCCCATATAGTGAAATTGGTGTTGAGTTATTCACTTTAAGGTTATCACTAGGGATGAGCTTCGTGTTCGAGTCGAACCCATTTTCGACTCGAACATTGGCTGTTCGATCGTTCGAAGATCAAAGATTATGGGCCGTTCGCGCCAAATTCGAGGGGCACGTCACGGCCCATAATTCACTGCGGCATCGCAGTGCATTGCTGGCTGATGATTGGCCAAGCATGCACTATGACCTGCATGCTTTGGCCAATCACAGCGCGGTAATAACGGAGAACCGTAATTGGCCAAAGCCAGGGTGGCCAATCATGGCTCAGAGGAGTAGGTACACGCCCCACACTATATAAGGCCACCTGGAAGTCGGCCTTGTGTAGTGTGTTGGCTTTGTGAAAGAGAGAGTTACAGTGAGAGAGACAGTGTCATTTATATTGAGTTAGATAGAGCAGGCAGGCGAGTCAGTTAGCTGCTGTTACAGTGTGTGGAGGATATATATGCATCCTATGTGTTGTGTATATATATTTATACACTGTATTTAGTTTATCTAGATCCGTTACTGCTGTTCTCTATACTGTGACAGGCAGGCAGGGTATTGTGCTAGCTGCAGCAGAGTTTCACTTAGTGTACTGTGTGCTTTGCATAGCGTTCACCTAAAACTTACCTGAATACAGTTAGTGGTGTTCTCATAATAAAAGCACAGGCAGAGTGCTGCATTAATTTCATGTAGTGTACTGCAGTACTTCTGTCTTTTGCCGAGCGTTCACTTAAAGGAACCTGAATAAAATTTGTGGTGTTCTTGTAATAAAACCACAGGCAGAGAGCTGCTAGTATGTTCAGTTAGTGTACTGTGTCCTCTGCACAGTGTTCATCTAAAACTAACTGAAGACCTTTGCTGCTTTTCTCATACTAATACCACAGCAGGCAGTGGAGTCTGATAGCTGCATTATTTATATTTATATATATATATACATCCCACCTTTGTGAAGCTACATCTCACCGCAGGCCATTAGTATGTCTGGAAGGCAAACACAGAGAGGCAGACAGTTACGAGGCAATAAAGGAGGGCAAGCAGGCTCTGTGTCTAGAGGCAACAGTGCTGGTCGTGGACACGGTGCATCCTCATCAGCACGTGGCCGTAGGACACGCTTGTCCTTCTTTTCGACAGCTGGCCATGTTGAGTCGCAACATGCCCATGATTTGGTAGAGTGGATGACCAAGCCGTCCTCATCCTCCTCATCCTCTCTCACCCAGGCTCAGGGTACTTTGTCTGGCAAAGCAGCTGCCAAAATGGCCTCTTCCCTCGGCTCAATGGCATCAGTCACTCCTTCCCTAGCCCCACCATGTCCTCCTGAGGAGTCCCACGAATTGTTTGACCACAGTGTTGGGTACATGCTCCAGAAGGATGCCCAGCGTTTTGAAGGGTCCGATGATGGAACCCAGCTAGAGGAAGGCACTAATGTGAGCCCAGAGAGAGGGGGTAGTAACGTGAGCCCAGAGAGAGGGGGTGCCCAACAAGGACAGCTATCTGGCAGTCCTGTTCCCCCAGCTGCAGCATACTGCCAGATTTGCTCCAGTGATGAGGAGGGAGGGGATGATGAGGTCACTGACTCCACATGGGTGCCTGATAGGAGAGAGGAGGAGAAGGCACATCTCCAACGAGGCAGGATGCCCTCCAAGGGCCAGCTTAAGGGCAGCACACCGACTGCATCACACCGCAGAGCTCCGCATGTGCAGGGCGCTGCTGTCTCTGCGCATTATTCCAAAAGTTCTTTGGTGTGGGCCTTTTTCCAGATGTGTGCAGCAGATCGCACCATTGCCATTTGCAACATATGTCTGAAGCGTATCTCACGTAGCCAAAAAATCTGCCGCTTGGGCACCATGTGCTTGACCAGACATATGTTGACCTGCCATGCAGTCCGTTGGCAGGTGTACCTAAAAGACCCACACCAAAGAACACAGTGGAGCTCTCCTTGCTCCTCATCAGCTGGGATCTCCAACCCCACTATACCTTCAGTCCTCTCTGAAACCTGCACTGAGAGAAATTAAGGTGTAGAATTAGGTGTGTCACAGTCACAGCCAAGTACTTGCGGGCAATCTCCTTTCGGTACACCGACGTCAGATTGTACCAGCCAAATTTCCCTGCCCCAGCTACCAGCCATCCACATGCCCAGCGGTTGAATGCTAGCTTGAATAAATTGCTAGCACTTCAACTGCTGCCTTTTCAGTTGGTAGAGTCTGCCCCCTTCCATGAGTTTGTGGAATGTGCGGTTCCTCAGTGGCAGGTTCCCAAACGCCACTTTTTCTCAAGGAAGGCGATTTCCGGCTCTCTACCGGCATGTGGAAGGCAATGTCTTGGCCTCGCTGGACAGGGCGGTCAGCGGTAAGGTGCATATTACCGCTGACTCATGGTCCAGCAGGCATGGACAGGGACATTGCCTATCTTTCACAGCGCATTGGGTGACTCTGCTGGCAGCTGGGAAGAATGCAGGACAAGGTGCAGTAGTGTTGGAGGTTGTTCCGCCACCATGCCTCCAAAATGTTACTACTGGTGATTCTGACACACCTCTCTCCTCCACCCCCTCCTCTTCTTCTTCCTCCATTGCCTCTACCTGTGCTTTGTCCTCGGAACCAGCGGTGCACCGTAGGCATTCAAGGGGCTACGCAAGTACGCAGGCAAAAAGATGCCATGCGGTACTTGAGCTGGTGTGCTTGGGGGACAGGAGCCACACTGGGGCAGATATTCTGACAGCTCTGCAGGGGCAGGCTCAGAGGTGGTTGACGCCATGCTAGCTTATGCCAGGAAAAGTGGTTTCCGACAATGGCGCCAACCTCCTCTCCGCCCTCCGACAGGGACAATTGACCTATGTGCCCTGTTAGGCTCACGTCCTTAACTTGGTGGTGCAGCGGTTCTTGGGCAGGTACCCGGGCTTACAGGAGGTCCTGAAGCAGGCCAGGAAACTCTGTGGGCATTTCCGCTGGTCATATAATGCCAGTGCTCGGCTGGCTGACCTGCAAAAGGATTACAACCTGCCCAAGAACCGCCTAATCTGTGACATGCCCACCAGGTGGAACTCTATGTTGGCCATGCTGCAACGGCTGCACACGCAGCAGAGGGCCATCAATGAGTATCTGTTGCAATATGGCACCAGGACAGGGTCAGTGCAGCTTGGATTTTTTTCCCCAGTGGGCCATTATCAGGGATGCATGCACTGTCCTGGCACCATTTGAGGAGACCACGAGGATGGTGAGCAGTGACAGTGCATGCATCAGTGACACTGTCCCTCTTGTCCATCTGTTGGAGCACACGCTGCGTGGAATAATGGACAGGGCACTTGAGGCAGAACAGAGGCAGGAAGAGGAGGACTTCCTTACCTCTCAAGACCCCCTTTATCCAGACAGTGTTCCTGCTGGCCTCGGCTATCACACCAGAAGAGGACGAGGAGGATTATTGTGTCAGCATGGAGGTGGTGCCTAGCACTTAGCATCAGCAGCAGCCTTCAAGGGATCAATTACAGTCCCAAGACACCCATGGACTTGTACGTGGCTGGGAGGAGGTGGCTGCGGATCATGTCGTCCCCAGTGACCCAGAGGACTCTGCACCGAATGCCTCAGCAAACCTACGCTGCATGGCCCCCCCTCATCCTGCAAAGCCTGCACAAGGATCCTCGTATTCGTGCGATCAGGACGAGGGATCATTACTGGCTGGCAACTCTCCTTGATCCACGTTACAAGGGTAAGGTTGCGGACCTTATCTTGCCGTCATAGAGGGAGCAGAGGATGAAGCATCTTTGGGAGGCCTTGCAGAAAGGTCTGTGCAATGCGTTCCCAGAGACTGGGAGGTTACAAATTCTTGGTCCTGGACAATGTGTTGCTGAGGCTCCGGTCAGTCAAAGAAGGAGCGGTGGAGAAGGTGGCCGTCTGACCGATGCATTCAGACAGTTTTTTAGTATGCAGCCCCAAGGTATGATCGCTTTCAGCAACCATCGCCAGCGTCTGGTTTACATGGTGCAGGAATACCTAGGGGTAAGATCAGACTTGGACACCTTTCCCACCGAAAATCCTCTGGGTTACTGGGTCTTGAGGATGGATCACTGGCCAAAGCTTGCACAGTATGCAATTGAGCCACTGGCCTGTCCTGTATCCAGCGTTCTTTCGGAACGCACATTCAGTGCTGCTGAAGGCTTTGTAACCGATCACAGGGTGCGCCTGTCCACCGACTCGGTCGATCGACTGACCATCATAAAAATTAATCAGTCTTGGATCACCACCAGCTACCAAGTACCTGATGCTGATGTAACCAAATAATTTTTTTGTAAATGTCTGATCCCTTCAAGACTGCCTATGTTAATGCTGAGTGACTATCCTGTTATGCTGAGTGACTAGCCTCTTCCTCCTCAATAATCATGCTGATAGCTTAAAAGAACATTTTTGGTTCTGGGCACCGCCACCAGTGGCTAAGGCCCAATTTTTCAGCCCCTGTTTAACACGGGCGTGTATTTACAATTTTCAATGCAATGCTTTGCGTCAGGGCTCATTGCTGTGCTCCAACTAGAGAATCTGTGAGGGGTTGCAGTGTTGTGGCACCAGCACTAGTGCCTAAGGCCCAATTTTTCTGCCCCTGTTTAACAGGGGCGTGTAATTAAAATTTTTGATGCATTACTTTGCAACAGGGCTCATTGCTGCGCTCCAAGTACAGTATCTTTGAGGGGTTGCAGTGTTGTGGCACCAGTGCCTAAGGCACAATTTGTATGCCCCTGTTCAACAGGGGCATGTAATTACAATTCTTGATCTAATAATTCACAGCAGGGCCCATTCCTGCGGCCACCAAGAGTAACTGTGAGGGCTTACAGTGTTGTGGCACCACCACCACCACCAAAGGCCCAATTTGTCCTACCACTGTTCAACAATGTCATGTAATTACAATTCTTTATCTAATATTTAACAGCTGGGTCCATTCCTGCGCCCACCAAGAGTAACTGTGAGGGCTTACAGTGTTGTGGCAACACCACCACCAAAAGCCCAATTTTTCTGCGCCGTTCAACAGGGGCATGTAATTACAATTCTTGATCTAATGATTCACAGCAGGGCCCATTCCTCCGCCCACCAAGAGTAACTGTGAGGGCTTACAGTGTTGTGGCAACACCAACACCTAAGGGCCAAATTTCTGCAGAGTATATATAGCAGGCCTCTACTTTCAAACATCCAACTTACAAATGACTCCTACTTGCAAACATAAGGAGACAACAGGAAGTGAGAGGAAATCTACCCCTAGGAAGGGAAATTCTCTCCTGTAAGAGTTAATATGGGAAAAAGGTGTCTCCTCTCCACTGATGCTTTATCACCAATCCTTGTTTCAATAAAACCCCCAAATTTTCAAAAAACATTTGTCATTGGGACGGAAAGTGAGGTGAAATGTTCTGAACAGGTGCACAGACAGCAAAACAAATGTTACAGGGGTGATAACCCTTCCCTATGTTTTCCAAAAAGCTTAAAAATATATTTTTTTTGACTGGAGCTACATTTAAAAAATGTACCTGTTCCAAATTATAAACAGATTCTATTTAAGAACAAACCTACAGTCCCTGTCTTGTTTGCACCGCCTGTATGCTGCTGTTCAGAGTATATAGGGCCTTTTTTAAATTTGGGTGCAGAGTTTCCCTTAATATCCATACAAGACCCAAAGGGGCTGGTACTGGGCTGGGGGTGGGGGGGTACCCATCCCATTTTTCTCAATGATTTTCATCTATATTGCCGGGACCAGACATTACATTAAAGCCGTAAGCAGTTTTAAATGACTTTTTTTCCTTTTAGAAATGTCATTTTGTGCAAGGACAGTTCTAAACACGGGAAACACGTGCCACTTCACAGGCATACTTTAGACACCCCCCAGGTACGATATTTAAAGGAATATATTTTTTTTCCCCTTTTATCATTAAAATCACTACTCCCGAAAAAACTGCCCTTTTTAAAACTTATTTTTGCAATGATACATGTCCCCTGGGGCAGGACCCTTTTTAGGACAATAACTTGCATATTAGCCGTTATATTTAGCACTTTCGATTTCGAACGCTCGCGTCCATTGTATTTAATAGGGTTCTAAAGTTTGCGCAAACTTTCGGTCCGTTCGCAGGTTCTGGTGCGAACCGAACCGGTGGGTGTTCGGCTCATCCCTAGTTATCACAGAGGACAAGGGGACACTCTTTACGTCTAGAGGAAAAAAGATTTAATCTCCAAATACGGAAAGGTTTCTTCACAATGAGAGCTGTGAAAATGTGGAATAGACTCCCTCCCGAGGTGGTTCTGGCTAGCTCAGAAGATTGCTTTAAAAAAGTCCTCTGATTCTTCCCTTAATGTACATAATATAACTGGGTATTAAGGTAAAGTTGATCCAGGGAAAATCTGATTGCCTCTCGGGGGATCATGAAGGAATTTCTTGCCCTGCTGTAGCAAATTGGATCATGCTTTGCTGTTTTTTTTTTTTTTTGCCTTCCTCTGGATCAACTGTGGGTGAAGGATTGTGTATATGGGATTGTACATGTTTTTTTGACTAACTATGTATCTATGTGACTCAAAGGCTGTCTTTCTGCAGCTTTGAGCATGAATAGTCTGCTTGGTGGGCATCTGTGCATCTTAAACTAAATAAATGTCAATTACTCTTTCGTTCATGGACTGACACAGCTTCCTATTGACAAGTGGGTATTATCCGTTATTTAGGAGTGACTAGGCAGAAAAAACATGTAAAAAGTGTTGCATCACACCTTCTACAGTAGCGCCCAGGGGGCGGACCCTCTGGGTATATCCCCTCTCTCTGCATCTCGCAGATCATTTTTTTTCTGTCTAGCAAGGGGAAGGACATGGCTCCCTTCAGGCCCATTTGTCCAGGGGGATTTTTTTCTACATTTTGTTTTTTTGTTTCCTGCGATCTTCGATCAACTGCCGTGATAGGGTGATAGGCTGGATCCTCGATCCTTGTAGTCCCCCCTGTTTCGGCCATTGAGCGTGTGCCGACCCTAGCTACACACTGGGTTTTCCACAACATGCCCGTCGCTCTATGGGTGGCCGGTGAGCCTATGCTCCAGGGCTTGCATCGGACCGCTCAGCTTTGGCTGACCTTATGGCCGAGTCGCAGTAGCCTGTCCGGTGAGCTTGCGCTCCAGGGCATGCATACGATCGTTCCCTAGGGTTCAATCACTGCATGCCTGGCTGACAGTCACCTCCGTGCGCGGATGATGAGCTGTCCTGAATGTCTTCCAGCATGATCCACGCAGGAAAGGTAAGTAGCTCCCTTGCTTCGGCAGGGTGACTTGGCTGGACATTCCTGGAGAGATCAAGTAAGTGGTTGTGGCCCCTTTCTTTCCTCTCTCCCTGCCTTCCCTCCTCCCTGGGCTCTGAGCTAAGGTTGCTGGGTGCTGGGGGTCACCTGGGGGGCTCCATCTGGAGCAGGGTTGCGCTGTAGCTGTTGTTTAAAAAATGTAATTTTGCTTACCTGTGTGTGCCTTTCTCCCTCCATGCTGTCGGCGGCCATTTTGGGATGGTCCATGCCTGTTGGCCTCTAGTGACTGTCCGGCGGCCATTTTCTTGTGGTTCGTGCCAATATGTATATATCGCTGCTCGGCAGCCATTTTCTTGTGGTTTGCGCCCGCTTTGGCCTCTATCGACTGCTCGGCGGCCATGTTTCTTACGATTCACGCCTGTATGTATATACTGCCGCTCAGCGGCCATCTTTTTGTGGCCCGCGGCCGCTTTTGCCTCTACTGATGGCTCTGCGGCCATTTTCTTAGAGCCCACATTGTTTCAATACAGCCGCTTGGTGGCCATTTTGCGGTAGTCTCCGGCCTCTAGGGTGCATTTCACTGGCGCAAATTCACACAGGGAACGCTAATAAGAATCAGACTGACACAGGCAGCGGTGGGAAAGAATCACAGGCGGAGCACACGGCAGCAATAGCGGTACCGTTCCAAGGGTGGTGAGTCCTCTGGGAGACCCTGCATCTCTGTATCAACTAGGAGGGTGGCCTATTGATACCTTGCCTGGAGTCCCTGTGGGTGTCAGCGCGTGGGTCAGCATGGCGTCTGAAGCAGAAGTTTTTTCCCCTGAAACACCTGACTTGGTAGCTGGTGACCCTGATGTATCTGTGGACGCTATGTCGGCAATCCTAGATGCTTTTGTCCAGGTCAGCATACGAAAAGGCTTTGGTATCTGACCTTATTACTGTTGTGCGGGATACGCTAAAATTGGAGAATGCTGTAGAAGCAGCGGAGACACCGGTCCCCTTTGGGTTCCGTAATCCGGCCCGCACTGCTAAGGTGTTTTCTTGTGTGTCTTATTTTGATAAGCTCTTGTACAAGGAGTGGGAAAACCCACTAAGGGTTTTTACATCCCCAAAGAACTTTGCGGTGCGGTACCCCTTTGAGGAGAGTTTCCTGAAAAAATGGACCTCTCCCCCGATAGTGGACCCTCCAGTGTCCAGACTTAATAAAGCTACCACAATTCCAGTGGAAGGGGCTCCTGTTTTCAAGGACCCTGTGGATAAGAAGGCTGAAGCACTCGCTGGTACAGGGCCTTAAGTTTGTCTGTGAGTCAGACATGGATACTATCCTCTTGCTGTCTAAAGCATCAGTTTATGCAGTAGCATTACGCCGCCTGATCTGGCTAAAGGGCTGGTCTGCGGACCAGGCTTCCAAGAAGGCCCTGTTGGATCTGCCCTTTAAGGGCGACAGACTTTTTGGGGCCTCTCTGGATGACATCATCAAGGATGCCACAGGGGGTAAGAGCACATTGCTTTCTCAAACCAAGAAGGGTAAGGGGCCACGCCAGGGGCAAGGGCCCTCCTTTACTGCATGCAAGCGTTTTTTCCGTCCACGAAGGGCGACAGGGAAAAGACCCCAGGCCGACAAAGCGCCTGCTCAAGGACAAAAACGTCCTTGATCCCGCAAACCCAACAAGCCTGCGGACAAATCTGCATCCGCATTAAGGCCCCCTCCCAGCTTTGCGTGGGGGGACGTCTTCGCAAATTTGCGACTCAGTGGACATCTCTGATCTCCGACCGGTGGGTTTGCAAAGTAATCTCCTCAGCCTATAAGATAGAGTTTCTCTATTGTTAACCGTACAGATTCTTTCCCTCCAACCTCCAGCTACAGCCAACCCGTCGGGAGGCCCAGTATGGGGCGGTCCAGGGTCTGCTGGAACGCGTGGTGGTCATTCCAGTTCCAGAGCAGGAACGATTTCAGGGTTTTTACTCGAATCTGTTCATAGTGCCAAAGAAGGATGGTGTTCGTCCAAGCTTGGATCTCAGGGCCCTCAATTGCTTTGTGAAGGTACAAAGATTCCGGATGGAGTCGGTTCAATCTGTAGTCACTGCTCTCCATCCAGGGGACTTTCTGGCGTCCTTGGACATCAAGGATGCATACCTACATGTTCCCATATACTCCAGACACCAGAGGTTTCTGCGATTCGCAATCGGGGAGAACCACTATCAGTTTGTGCCCCTCCCGTTTGGCCTTGCTTCGGCACCCAGGACGTTCACCAAGGTGCTCGCCCCGATTCTGGCCCTTCTAAGACAGCGGGCATCGCTATCATGGGCTACTTGGACGACCTTCTTCTGAGAGCCGCTTCAAGCTCAAAAATAGAGGCAAGCGTGTCCATAACCTGTCAGACTCTCCGAGACTGTGGTTGGGTGCTAAACACGCAGAAGTCAATATTGGTGCGGACTCAACGCCTAGTGTATTTGGGGTTGATTCTGGATTCCTCAGAGGTAAGAGTATTCCTGCCTGTGGAAAAGCTGCAGACCCTTCGGGTTGCAGTGTGGCAGCTGACGTCCAAGAGTTGGTCGTCACTCCGTTTTTTCATGCAAATTTTGGGCCTCATGGTAGCCTCTTTCGAAGCAGTCCCATATGCTCAATATTACACTCGGATATTACAGAAGGCAATTCTGTCCAGATGGAACAGATGTCCATCATCTCTGGATTATCCGGGTAAGCCACCTGGTCAGGACATCCCTGGTATGGTGGCTGATAATTCTTCCTGTTCATTGGATGGTGATCACGACAGACGCCAGCCTTACAGGTTGGGGGGGGAGTCTGGGGTGTTCAGTTGATGCAAGGTCGCTGGACCCCGGAGGAATCCCACCTGCTGATCAATGTCCTGGAACTCCAGGCGATCAGGCTGTGCCTCTTCAGATGGTCTCAGAGGCTCAGTCAGGATCCAGTCAGACAACGCCACAGCTGTGGCATATGTCAATCATCAAGGAGGAACAAGAAGCTCAGCTGCAGCATCAGAGGTCGCTTGCATCCTGAGGTGGGCAGAAAGGAGCGTACCGGCACTGTCGGCCGTGTACATTCCGGGTGTGGAGAACTGGCAGGCGGACTACCTGAGTCGCCAAATGCTGGACCAGGGTGAATGTTCCTTACACCCGGAGGTGTTCCAGCTCCTCTGCCAAAGATGGGGCACACCAGACGTAGATCTTCTGGCGTCCCGACTCAATCGGAAGGTATTGAGGTTTGTGGCCCGGTCAAAGGACCCATGGGCAGACGCAACGGACGCATCGTGGGGTCAGTATCGGCTAATCTATGCCTTCCCTCCCATGAGGCTCCTTCATCTGCTTCGCAGAGTGGAGGCAGAGGGAATTCCAATGATCCTGATCGCTCCAGATTGGCCTCAGCGTCCTTGGTACACCGATCTAGTATGTCTGGTAGCAAACGTCCCCTGGCACCTACCACTACGGAAGGACCTGCTATCGCAAGGTCCCATACTCCATCCTGCTTTACAGTCACTGGCTTTAACGGCATGGCTATTGAGAACCAGGTACTGAGAGACCGGGGCCTGTCAGATTCAGTCATCTCTACTATGAGAAGTGCTCGGAAGCCGTCCTCTAGGATGGGGTTATCATCGCACTTAAAAGGCCTACATTTCCATGTGTGAGGAAATGAAATGGCATATGCGTACTTATTTGGTCTCCCGAATCTTGCTGTTTCTACAGCGTGGGGTGGACCAAAGGCTTGCCCTAAGTATGATTAAGGGACAGATCTCTGCCCTGGCAGTCTTTTTTCAGCGACCCCTAGCCGCTCACTCCGGTCCGTCCCCCGCTACCTCCGTGGGACTTGAACCTGGTCCTCTCGGTATTTCAGAAGTCACTGTTTGAGAATATCAGGGAAATTCCCTTGTTGACACTTTCTCAGAAAGTGGTCTTTTTGGTGGCTGTTACGTCATTTAGACGAGTTTCTGAGCTGGCAGCCTTGTCATGCAAGGCTCCCTATCTGATCTTCCACAAGGATAAGGTGGTGCTGCGGCCGCAGCCTTCCTTTCTTCCGAAAGTCATTTCGGCTTTTCATCTCAATGAAGAGATTGTACTTCCATCCTTGTGTCCTCATCCAGTCGAATTCTAAGGAGTCAACGTTGCATTCCTTGGATGTTGTCCGAGCCTTGAGAGTATACCTATCTGCTACTTCTTTGTTCCGGAAGTCAGACTCACTGTTTGTTTCGGTGGCTGGTCCCAAGAAGGGCCTAGCAGTCTCGTCGGTCACCATCTCGAGGTGGATCTGAAAGATAGTAATCCAGGCTTATGCCTTAAAGGGTCAAGCGCCCCCCTTTCCTGTCACGGTGCATTTGACCAGGGCAATAGGTGCCTCTTGGGCTTTCCGACATCAAGCGTCTGTTTCCCAATTATGTAAAGCGGCGACTTGGTCGTCCGCTCACACTTTCACTAAATTCTACAAGGTTGATGTAGGTGCATCTTTGGATGCCTCTTTCGGCCACAAAGTTTTGCAGGCGGCTGTTTAGAGTTGCAACTCCTCCGTTGGAGGAGCGCTGTTTTGTTTTGGGGTGAAGTTTACTTTTATGCTGTTACCACCCCTCATTTTTTAAACTGCTTTGGGACGTCCCACTTGTCAATAGGAAGCTGTGTCAGTCCATGAACGAAAGAGTAAATAGGATTTTTTACTCACTGTAAAATCATTTTGTCTGAGTTCATGGACTGACACAGCACCCACCCCTCCTTTTTTGTTAAGTTTGTACTGCTTTTTGAAAAACTGATCTGCGAGATGCAGAGAGAGGGGATATACCCAGAGGGTCCGCCCCCTGGGCGGTACTGTAGAAGGTGTGATGCAACACTTTTTACAAGTTTTCTGCCTAGTCACTCCTTAACGGATAATACCCACTTGTCAATAGGAAGCTGTGTCAGTCCATGAACGAAAGCGTAATTGACATTTATTTAGTTTAAGATGCACAGATGCCCACCAAGCAGACTATTCATGCTCAAAGCTGCAGAAAGGCAGCTTTGAGTTACATAGTTAGTCAAAAAAAACATGTACAATCCCATATACACAATCCTTCACCCACAGTTGATCCAGAGGAAGGTAAAAAAAAAAAGAAGGAAGCTGTGTCAGCCCATGAACTCAGAGAAAAGGATTTTACGGTGAGTAAAAAATCCTATTTTTTAACATCCTACACTTCTGCACTTGGTTTTGGTATCACAGTATAACCAACCACATGCTAATGTTCAAATAAATATGCATGTTCATTTGTGCTCCGTGTCATACTGAAGTTGCACATACCAAGTTAGAAACAGGCATAAGCTTCAGTCCCACAAATGGTGACAAACATGCAAAGCAAGTTGTAACACAAACTTGATGTAACTTACCTGGTGATGGAGCCAGTGGCGTACTAAGGGGGGGGGGGCGTGCCGCACCAGGTGCCACACACTGGGGGGTGTCAGGCCTGCACCCCCCCGTACCCTCCATGACTGAAAGGAGACAGCGCTGCTGCCGCGGGTTTAACAGCAGATCGCGCGGTGACAGAACATGTCTGTTCTGTCACCGCGCGATGCTGCTGTTAAACCCGCCACGCTGTCTCCTTTCAGTCACGGAGGGGGGGGGCGAGCAGGTAGTGGCTTTGCAGGGGGGGTGCGAGCACATCTGGGACCGGCGCAACGATCCCCTTCTCTCACGGCTCAGTCTCGGGCAGCGGCTGTCAGCCGAGCAGTATGAAGCCGCCTCCCCCTCCTCCTTTATGTCTATACAGTGCTGTGCATGCAGGAGGAGGGGGAGGCGGCTTCATACTTGTCGGCTGACAGCCTCTGCCGAGACTGATCAGAGCCTTGAGAGAAGGGGATCGTTGCGCCGGTCCCAGATGTGCCGACTGGCTCGGGTGTGGCTCGCACCCCCCCCTCCCTGCAAAGCCACTACCTCGGGCTCTCTGTCAGTTCTGAGGTACATTATGGGACAGTAGGGGGGTCTGTATTGTTAGGGGGTCTGTGGTCTGTAAGGGGGTCTGTATTGTTAGGGGGGTCTGCACTGTAGCTCGGGTCTTAACTGTAGGGGTGGGGGTCTGCACTGTAGGGGGGGTCTGCATTGTAGGGGGGCCTGTACTGTAGCGGGTATCTGCACTGTAGGGGGGTCTGCATTGTAGGGGGGCCTGCACTGTAGCGGAGGTCTGCACTGTAGCGGGGGCCTGTACTGTAGGGGGGGTCTGCACTGTAGCGGGGGTCTGCACTGTAGCAGGGGTCTGCACTGTAGGGGGGTCTGCACTGTAGGAGGGTATGTGTAACATGCAGGGGGTCCAGAAATGTTGAGGGGGGTGTCTGTGTAACATACAGGCATCTAGAGGTGCAGGGTACTGTGTAATGTAAAGGGGTCCAGAGCTGTGGGTGGGCTGTGTAATGTAAAGGGGTCTAGAGGTGCAGGGTGCCGTGTAATGTAAAGGGGTCCAGAGGTGCAAGGGCTGTGTAATGTAAAGGGGTCCAGAGTTACAAGGGCTGTGTAATGTAAAGGGGTGCAGGGTGCTGTGTAATGTAAAGTGGTGCAGAGGTACAAGGGCTGTGTAATGTAAAGGGGTCCAGAGGTGCAGGGTGCAGTGTAATGTAAAGGGGTCCAGAGGTGCATTGTGAAGTGTAATGTCAAGGGGTCCAGAGGTGCAGGGTGAAGTGTAATGTAAAGGGGTACAGATGTGCAGGGTGCTGTGTAATGTTAAGGGATCCAGAGGTACAAGGGCTGTGTAATGTAAAGGGGTCCAAAGGTGCAGGGTGCCGTGTAATGTAAATGGGCCCAGCGTGCTTTGTAATGTAATGGGGTCCAGAGGTACAAGGGATGTGTAATGTAAAGGGGTCCAGAGGTGCAGGGTAATGTAAAGGGGTGCAGGGTGCAGTGTAATGTAAAGGGGTCCAGAGGTACAAGGGCTGTGTAATGTGAAGGGGTCCAGAGGTGCAGAGTGCAGTGTAATGTAAAGGGGTCCAGAGGTACAAGGTTTGTGAAATGTAAAAGGGGTCCAGAGGTGCAGGGTGCAGTGTAATGTAAAGGGGTCCAAAGGTGCAGGGTGCTGTGTAATGTAAAGGGGTCCAGAGGTACAAGGGCTGTGTAATGTAAAGGGTTCCAGAGGTGCAGGGTGCAGTGTAATGTAAAGGGGTGCAGGGTGAAGTGTAATGTAAAGGGGTACAGAGGTGCAGGGTGTTGTGTAATGTAAAGGGGTCCAGAGGTACAAGTGCTGTGTAATGTAAAGGGGCCCAAAGGTGCAGGGTGCAGTGTAATTTAAAGGGGTCCAGAGTGCTGTGTAATGTAAAGGGGTCCAGAGGTACAAGGGCTGTGTAATGTAAATGGGTCCAGAGGTGCAGGGTGCAGTGTAATGTAAAGGGGTCCAAAGGTGCAGGGTGCAGTGTAATGTAAAGGGGTCCAGAGGTGCAAGGGCTGTGTAATGTGAAGGGGTCCAGAGGTGCAGGGTGCTGTGTAATGTAAAGGGGTCCAGAGGTACAAGGGCTGTGTAATGTGAAGGGGTCCAGAGGTGCAGGGTGCAGTGTAATGTAAAGGGGTCCAGAGGTACAAGGGTTGTGAAATGTAAAGGGGTCCAGAGGTGCAGGGTGCAGTGTAATGTAAAGGGGTCCAAAGGTGCAGTGTAATATAAAGGGGTCCAGAGTGTTGTGTAATGTAAAGGGGTCCAGAGGTACAAGGGCTGTGTAATGTAAAGAGGTGCAGGGTGCAGTGTAATGTAAAGGGGTCCAGAGGTGCAGGGTGCAGTGTAATGTAAAGGGGTCCAGAGGTGCAGTTGTGGAGAGGGGGTACACAGTAGTGACAAAAAGATATTGAAGGATGCAGGGGGCACAGTGGGGTGTTTTTACATTTTAAGGTGGGGGGGTGCCAGATATAGAATCCGCCCCGGGTGCCAAATGCTCTAGGTACGCCCCTGGATGGAGCCCAAATTGTAGAGTGGAGGACTCTCTTACAGCTCTGGCTCATGAGCGCTGGTAGAGTAACAGGAATCACCGGAGCGCAGAGTGGCACGAGTGCTTAATAAAACTGCTTAATAGGACTTCTGCTGGAGGATGCTGATGTGTGTTGGGATACGCAAGAGCGCTGGCAGAAGAGCAGAAACTGATGACAGGCACAGCTACGGCTGGATCAGGTGCAGGAAGAAGAGCCAAGGCAAGGTCAGACAGTCCAGGTCAGCAACTAGCAGGCAGATCAGACAGTCAGAAGTCGGGCTTGGTTCAGTAACAACAAGGAAGATGAGCAGAAGGATAAGGCAGAAGCGAAGTTCAGGGGCAAGCCAGAGGTGAGTGCAGGCAGAGTTCAGGCAAAGTCAGGGGCAGATCAGGTTGGCAACAGGTGAGCAATATAGGAACAGATACACAGATGCTTCAGAAACATAACAGATCAAACGGCACTGACACAAGGCACTAGTACAGGTTAAATAGCCCACTTGGTGCAAACACACACCAGCTAAAGGGTCATGAACAGGGCTTATGTACATGCATGCATCTTCCCTGACACTGGAACTACCACAGTTTGTCACATTTAGGTGGCTGCACTACAGGACCAGATTTTGCAATTTGCATACTAAAGAAAATGAATAGCAGGGCGCTGAGATCAGTATCAAATAAAAATCACTTTATTAAAATAAGTAGCACACTTACATTAGAAGTTACAGTGCCTTGAAAAGGTATTCATACCACTTGACATTTTCCACATTTTGTCATGTTACAACCAAAAATCGTAAATTTATTTTCTTGGGATTTTATGTGATAGACCAACACAAAGTGGAATATCATTTTGAAACAGAAGGAAAATGATAAATGGTTTTCTAATTTTTTTACAAATATATAAAAGTGTGGCGTGCATTTGTATTCAGCCTCACTGAATCATTACTTTATAGAACCAACTTTTGCTGCAATTACAGCTGCAAGTCTTTTTGGGGATGTCTCTACCAGCTTTGCACATCCAGAGAGTGAAATGTTTGCCCATTCTTCTTTGCAAAATAGCTTAAACTCGGTCAGATTGGATAGAGAGCGGCTATGAACAGCAATTTTAAAGTCTTGCCACAGATTCTCAATTGGATTTAGGTCTGGACTATGACCGGGACATTCTAACACATGAATAGGCTTTGATCTAAACCATTCCATTGTAGCTCTGGCAGGTCATTGTCCTGCTAGAAGGTGAACCTCTGCCATAGTCTTTTGCAGACTCTAAAGCCCCATACACACGGTCTGACTTTTGGCCAACAAACTTCATTTTGAGCAAGTTGGACCAACAATCCGACCGTGTGTATGCTCCATCGGACAAACTTTTTTGTTTTTTTGTGTGTTTTCATCGGACAAAAGTTGGGTCTGCAAACGGACAAACTTTTGCCCAACAAAAGTCAGATGGAGCAAAGTCCTACCGTGTGTACAGAAAACCATAGGACTAATGTTAAAATCAACCAACAATAGCAGAAGTTGACCAAAGGGTGGCGGTAAAGAGCAGAAAAGAGCAGAAAAACCATGTGATGTTGCAAAAAGTTTTGGGAAAGTTTGCAGAAAAGTCCTGTGGTGTGTATGCTATGGGTGTGCCCAGCCAACTCCGTTCGGACAAAAATCCAGGGAAAAGTCAGATGGAAGTCCAACCGTGTGTATGGGGCTTAACACAGCATCCCCAACCTTTTTGGCACCGGGGACTGGCATTGTAATATAGAATAAAATAGTTCCACTCACCATAATGCAGAATGTGCCACCAGATACAGAGTGTCACTTGCCACATTGCCTGCCACGAGATGCAAAATGTCACTTAGTAACCTCGCCTGCCACCAGATGCATTTTGTCCCTTGCGATGTCACCTGCCACCAGATGCGTTTTGTCCCTTGCCACGTCCTCTTCCACCAGATGTAGATTGTCACTTGCCACATCGCCTGCCACCAGATATGGATTGTCCCTTGCCACGTCGCCTGCCACCAGATGCAAATTGTCCCTTGCCATGTCACCTGCCACCAGGTACGGATTGTCACTTGCCACGTCGCCTGCCACCAGATGCGTTTTTTGCGTTTTGTCCCTTGCCACGTCGCCTGCCACCAGATGCAGATTGTCACTTGCCACATCGCCTGCCACCACATGAAGATTGTCACTGCATTGGTGGCAGCACAGGGGTGCGCATTAGTTCAGAGGCAAGCCTGGAGTAGTGGGTAGTGAGGGAAAATAGCAGTGATAGGGGGCGGGCAGTGAGAGATGATCTCACCTCTCTGCTTCCCTGCCTCACCTCCAGTAGTGTATTGGTGTTCTGCTGCGCTGTGTGGGCGGAAGAGCAGTGATGGGGGGTGGGCGGAGAGAGATGATCTAATTTCTCTGCTCCCTTGCCTCACCTCCAGCAGTATAGCAGCCCCGCTGTGAGCGCGGAAGAGCAGTGATGCAGGTGGGCGGTGAAGGATGATCTCCTCTCTCTGCTCGCTTACCTCATCTCCCAGTGAGTGTAGCGGCCCCGCTGTGAGGGCGAAACAGCGGTGATGCGGGCAGGCGGCAAGAGATGGTGTTCTCTCTCTGCGCGCTTCGTCGCACGTCAGACAGTGCAGCCTTCGTGGCCCGGGGGTTGATGACTCCTGCTCTAACAGGTTTTCTTCTAAGATTGCCCTGTATATGGCTCCATCCATCTTCCCATCAACTCTGACCAGCTTCGCTGTCCCTGCTGAAGAAAAGCATCCCCACAACATGATGCTGCCACCACCATGTTACACAGTGGGGATGGTGTGTTCAGGGTGATATGCAGTGTTAGTTTTCTGCCACACAGGGCGTTTTACTTTTAGGCCAAAAAGTTTAATTTTGGTCTTATCTGACCAGAGCACCTTCTTCCACATGTTTGCTGTGTCCCCCACATGGCTTCTCGCAAACTGCAAACAGGGCTTCTTTTAACAATGGCTTTCTCCTTGCCACTCTTCCATAAAAGCCAGATT
The DNA here is from genome assembly GCA_029206835.1 of Rana muscosa. Classification (NCBI taxonomy): domain Eukaryota; kingdom Metazoa; phylum Chordata; class Amphibia; order Anura; family Ranidae; genus Rana; species Rana muscosa. Next base: position 13,151,764 of record CM055123.1, on the reverse strand, counting down.
TCTGGCGTGCACGACTAATGCCGCGTACAAACGATCATTTTTTCCTTTGGACGAGAAAAACGATCGTCTGTGGGCTATTTGTCATTTTTCCCGACGAGAAAAACGGCATTAATCACGACGAGAAAAATTAGAACATGCTCTAATTTTTCTCGTCGTGATTCCCGTCGTTTTTTTCCGCGGCAGTTTTCCCATAGGGAAACACTGCCGGGGAGCCCACACACGGTCGTTTTTTTTGACCAAAAAAAAATGGCATTTAAAACGGCCGTGTGTGGGGGGAACAAGCTGTTCCTCATTTTTCACGTCGATTTTCTCGGTGTTTTCACCATCGAAAAAATCGATCGCGTGTACGCGGCATAATAGTTGTCCTATGGACAGATTCTCCCATCTGAGCTGTGGATCTCTGTGGCTCCTCCAGAGTTATCAGGGGCCTCTTGGCTGCTTCTCTGATTAATGCTCTCCTTGCCTGGCCTTTCAGTTTAGGTGAACAGCCATGTCTTGGTAGTTTTGTAGTCGTGCCATACTCTTTTAATTTTCGGATGATGGATTAAACAGTGCTCCGTGAGATGTTTAAAGCTTGTGATGTTTTTTTATAACCTAATCCTGCTTTAACCTTCTTCACAACTTTATCCCTGACCTGTATGGTGTGTTCTTTGGCCTTCATGATGCTGTTTGTTCACTAAGGTTCTCTAACAAACCTCGGAGGGCTTCACAAAACAACTGTATTTAAACTGAGATTAAATTACACACAAGTGGACTCTATTTACTAATTAGGTGACTTCTGAAAGCAATTGTTCCACTAGATTTTAGTTTGGGATATCAGAGTAAAGGGGGCTGAATACAAATGCACCCCACACTTTTCAGATATTTATTTGTAAAAAAAACATTTATTATTTTTCTAGCTGCTTTACAATTATGTGTCAATTTGTGTTAGTCTATCACATAAAATCCCAATAAAATAAATTTTATAAGCACCTGTGATCAGTGTGAGGCTGTAGACATCACTGAGCAAACAGAGACTAAAGCCTCGTACACACGGTCGGACTTGAAACAAACTTTTCTGTGGATTTTTGTCCGAAGGGAGTTGGCCGGGCACACCCATAGCATACATAATGGCAGGACTTTTCTGCAAACTTTCCCAAAACTTTCCCAACAGCAAGTGTTTTTTTCTGCTCTTTACCGTCACCCTTTGGCCAACTTCTGCTATTGTTGGTTGATTTTAACATTGGTTCTGGGCATGTGTATTTGTACTTCGGACAAAAGTCCGATGGATTTCTGTACACACGATAGGACTTGGCACCATCAGACTTTTGTTGCCAAAAAGTTTGTCCGTTTGCAGAGCGAACTTTTATCCGATGAAAAGCGAAAAAGTTTGTCTGATGAAGCGTACACACGGTTGGGTTGTTTTAAAAACGTGCTCATTTTGAAGTTTGTTGGCAGAAAGCCCGACCGTGTGTATGGGCCTTTAGCATGACTGGGTGCCAGCCAGCTCAAGGTATAGTTAGCAGTGGCGGTGTTCTCATACGCACACGAGGATGACAGCTGTCAAAATGCCTGGTGGATGTCGGGAGAGGGTGTGTGCATGGCATCCTTCCAGGGACTTCGCCCTTATTTTCAAATGCATGGACAGTGAAGGGAAGTGATGGGCTTATAAAGCTAAAGGGCAGGAAGGGGAGGAACATGAGAGGGGAAATAGAGAGAAAGCCAAGCTTTTGCATAGAGCCAAAAGGGAGGGAGAGGGAGGAAAGCATGAGAAAAGCACAGAGGACATAGATGAGCCGTTAACCCCTCGGCTTGCAAACTGCCAGTATCAGGGACTTTAATACTACTATTGGAGACAGGTAGTGAGAAATAAAAATACAAAACAGATAAAACAAAATCGCTACACTGTAAATATAAGGATCAAGGATCAAGTATTACACCAGGTGAAAGACTTGAATATACATGGATAAAACATTACACTAAAATAAAAGATTTGGATAAAAAGGTATATGCAGTGCAAATTATATTACCAATAGTATTACTAGAAATAGAAAATATATTGATATATAATTAAAAATGAATATACTGTATATTAGGAATACTGATGTATATAAAGACAAATATATAATAAAAACGATGGATAAAAATAAATACAGTATCTCACAAAAGTGAGTACACCCCTCACATTTCTGTAAATATTTTATTATATCTTTTCATGTGACAGCACTGAAGAAATTACACTTTGCTACAATGTAAGGTAGTGAGTGTGCAGCTTGTATAACAGTGTAAATTTGCTGTCCCCTCAAAATAACTCAACACACCATTAATGTCTAAAGCACTGGCATCAAATGTTAGAACACCCATAAGTGAAAATGTCCAAATTGGGCTCAATTAGGCTTGATTCACACCTATGCATGTTGCTTTTGAGCGTTTTTGCCTTGCTTTTTGCGGTGCTTGCTGTGTTTTTCAACATGCGTTTTTACCGCAATTTTTTTTTTTTATACAATTTTTTTTCATTATACAGAAATTTTTATTTTTTTACATTTCCTTTTAAAAAAACGCAAATTGCGGCAAAATCACGTCAAAATTGCGGTAAAAACGCGGCACTTGCGTTTTGGATGCAGGTCCATTGACTTCTATTACATGCAAAACGCTGCTTTTTGCAGGAAAAAAAGTCCCTGACCCTTTCCAAAAACGCAGAGGCACAAAAATGCATTGATGTGAACATGTTCCATAGGAACCCATGTTAAAAGATTTCAATGCATTTCTGCAAAATGCAAAATGCACCAAAAAACGCATTAGTGTGAATGGAGCCTGAGCCATTTTCCCTCCCCAGAGTCATGTAACTCTTAAGGGTCCTTTCACACGGGGCGGATCCGTGAAGATCCGCCCCGTGAAGCTCCGCTTGCTCAGCGGGGATCGCTCCGTTGATCCCCGCTGAGCTGACGGATGACTGGGCGGTCCCCGCACACTGTGCAGGGACCGCCCTGTCAGAGCGCCGCTCTCCCCTATGGGGAATCGGATGACGATGGACCGTAGAGTCCGTTGTCATCCGATCCGCTCCGCCGACAGAAGGAAAAATAGGGTTTTCCTCCGTCACACTTTGGCGGAGCGGATGTCAGCGGACATGTCTCCGCTGACATCCGTGCTTCCATAGGGGTACATGGAGGATCCGTTTCAGGTCCGCCTAAAAAACCGACAGGCGGACCTGAACGGACCTCCGTGTGAAAGAGCCCTAAGGCCGGGTTCACACTAGTGCGACACGACATCCGTCCTACTTTGGATCCGACTTTGCCCTGCGACATGAAGCCGACATATGTCCGACTTTCAATGAACGGGGATCCGACTTGGATCCCTGCCAATATCAGGCACTGTGTTTGGTATGAATCTTGAGGGGGAACTCCAGGCCAAATTTTAAATTAAAAAAGACGGCGTGGGTTCCCCTCCAGAGGCATACCAGGCCCTTGGGTCTGGTCTGGATTTGAACGGGCGCCCCTACGCCGAAAAAACGGCGTGGGGGTCCCCCCCAAGATCCAAACCAGACCCTTATCCGAGCACACAACCTGGCAGGCCGCAGGGGAAGAGGGGGGGACGAGAGAGCGGCCCCCCCTCCTGAACCATACCAGGCCGCATGCCCTCAACATGGGGGGGTTTGGTGCTCTGGGGCAGGGGGGCAACCTGCGGCCCCCCCACCCCAAAGCACACTGCCCCCATGTTGATGAGGACAGGGCCTCTTCCCGACAACCCTGGCCGTTGGTTGTCGGGGTCTGCGGGCGGGGGGCTTATCGGAATCCGGGAGCCCCCTTCAATAAGGGGGCCCCCAGATACCGGCCCCCCCACCCTATGTGAATGAGTATGGGGTACATCGTACCCCTACCCATTCACCTGGTGGAAAAAAATTGCAATAAAAAAACACTACGCAGGTTTTTAAAGTAATTTATTACACAGCTCCGGGGGTCTTCTACCGACTCCGGCGCTCTTCTTCCGACTTCCGGGGGTCTTTTCCGACTTCGGGGGTCTCCGGTGTCGTCTCCGCGCTCTCCGGTTCTTTCTTCCGCCGGGCCTCCGCTAACTTCTTTTTAGCTCTCTTGCTAACAGAGGCCCGGTCTTCCCGTTGTCTCGTCCGGCTCTCCGTTGTCCTTCTGCCGGCCCCTCCACTAACTTCTTGGTAGCTCTTTCGCTAGTGGAGGGGTCGGTCTTCCCGTCGCCGTCGGCTTCTTCTTCCCTCTTCTCCTTCTCGATGTTGACGCGTCGCTTCTTCCCGCTGTAATACTGGCTCTCCGCTCCGCTCCGCATTAATATAGGCTTCTCATGACGTCACAGTCACATGCTCCGGGGCCATGTGCCCCGGAACATGTGACTGTGACGTCATGAGAAGCCTATATTAATGCGGAGCGGAGAGCCAGTATTACAGCGGGAAGAAGCGACGCGTCAACATCGAGGAGGAGAAGAGGGAAGAAGAAGCCGACGGCGACAGCGACGGGAAGACCGGCCCCTCCACTAGCGAAAGAGCTAAAAAGAAGTTAGTGGAGGGGCCGGCAGAAGGACAACGGAGAGCCGGACGAGACAACGGGAAGACCGGGCCTCTGTTAGCAAGAGAGCTAAAAAGAAGTTAGCGGAGGCCCGGCGGAAGAAAGAACCGGAGAGCGCGGAGACGACACCTGAGACCCCCGAAGTCGGAAAAGACCCCCGGAAGTCGGAAGAAGAGCGCCGGAGTCGGTAGAAGACCCCCGGAGCTGTGTAATAAATTACTTTAAAAACCCGTGTAGTTTTTTTTATTGACATTTTTTTTCCTCCAGGTGAATGGGTAGGGGTACGATGTACCCCATACTCATTCACATAGGGTGGGGGGGCCAGGATCCGGGGGCTCCCTTATTGAAGGGGGCTTCCGGATTCCGATAAGCCCCCGCCCGCAGACCCCGACAACCAACGGCCAGGGTTGTCGGGAAGAGGCCCTGTCCTCATCAACATGGGGGCAGGTCGCCCCCCTGCCCCAGAGCACCAAACCCCCCATGTTGAGGGCATGTGGCCTGGTACGGTTCAGGAGGGAGGGGGGGCCGCTCTCTCGTCCCCCCCTCTTCCCCTGCGGCCTGCCAGGTTGCGTGCTCGGATAAGGGTCTGGTTTGGACCTTGGGGGGACCCCCACGCCGCTTTTCGGCGTAGGGGTGCCCCTGCAAATCCAGACCAGACCCAAGGGCCTGGTATGCTCCTGGAGGGGGGACCCACGCCGGTTTTTTATTAAAATTTTGGCCTGGAGTTCCCCCTCAAGAGCAGCACAGCACAAGTCGCATGCCAAAGTCGGACCATGCAAGACTGCGGTCCGACTTTGATCCGACTTCAATGATAGTCAATGGGCTGAAGTCGGATCAAAGTCGGACCAAAGTAGTACAGGGAGCATTTTCAAAGTCGGACCGACATGTGTCGGACCAGTTAAGACGGCTCCCATAGGGAAACATTGATTTTCACACGTCATGCGACATGAGCTCCTAATGTCGGAGCGTTTGTCGCCCCAGTGTGAACCAGCACTTAGTGTTACAAGGTCTCAGGTGTGAATGGGGAGCAGGTGTGTTAAATTTGGTGTTTATCATTCTCACTCTCTCATGCACTGGAAGTTTAACATGGCACCTCATGACAAAGACAAAGCGACGTGGCTCCCAAACAAAATTAGCGTCCTTTTTTTCCCCACAAATAGAGCTTTCTTTTGGTGGTATTTGATCACCTCTGCGTTTTTTATTTTTTGCGCTATAAACAAAAATAGAGCGACAATTTTGAAAAAAATTCAATATTTTTTACTTTTTGCTATAATAAATATCCCCCAAAAAATATATATAAAAAAACGTTTTTTTTCCACAGTTTACTCCGATACGTATTCTTCTACATATTTTTGGTAAAATCGCAATAGGCGTTTATTGATTGGTTTGTGCAAAAGTTATAGCTTCTACAAAATAGGGGACTGTTTTATGGCATTTTTAATAATATTTTTTTTTTACTAGTTATGGCGGCGATCAGCGATTTTTATCGTGACTGCGACATTATGGCGGACACATCGGACACTTTTGACACCATTTTGGGACCATTGTCATTTTTACAGCGTTCAGTGCTATAAAAATGCACTGATTACTGTGAAAATGACACTGGCAGTGAAGGGTTTAACCTCTAGGTGGCGCTGGAGGGGTTAAGTGTTCCCTAGGAAGTGATTCTTACTGTAGGGGGCGTGGCTGCACGTTACACATCACTGATCGTCTGTTCCGATGACAGGGAACAGACGATCACTGACATGCCACGGAGAAGAACGGGGAAAGGTTTGTTTACACTCACCTCTCCCTGTTCTTCAGCTCTGTGACCCGATCGCGGGACACCGGCGGCGGGTCCCGCGGCAGTGGTCACGAAGCTCAGGACCGGGTCGCGAGCGTGCCACCGGCGGCACGCCCACGACCCACAGCTGGGATCTTAAAGGGGATGTACCTGTACGTCCTTGTGCCCAGCCGTACCATTCTGTCGACGTATATCGTCGTGCGGCGGTCCTTAAGTGGTTAAAAATAATAAAATAAAAAAAGGATTCCAGCGATGTAATCCATTCTCGGTATCCAGCAATGATCTCCAGCGAGGATACGACGATCCTGCCTCCACCGGAGGCTCCCAGCCGAATGACGCGCCAACAGCCTGACAGCTCTTATATAGCTGAGGGCGGGGCCAGAGACGCAAGGGGAATCGCCGGGGTTACCCAGTGACGTGTACGGGTGACCCCGCCCCCCTCTGATGCAACGGGAAACCTGCGTTGTATCAGAGGGGGCGGGGTCAACCATACACGTCACCAGGTAACCCTGGCTATTCCCCTTGCATCTCTGGCCCCGCCCTCAGCTATATAAGAGCTGTCAGGCTGGTGGCGCGTCATTCGGCCGGGAACCTCCGGTGGAGGCAGGATCGTGTGCGTCGTATCCTCGCTGGAGATCATCGCTGGATACCGAGAATGGATTACATCGCTGGAGATCGAGAGTGGATTACATTGCTGGAATCTTTCGTCCCCGCTCTTTTCCTGCGGCCTGCCAGGTTGCATGCTCAGATAAGGGTCTGGTATGGATTTTTGGGGGGAACCACATGCCATTTTTTTTTTTAATTTGGCGCAGGGTTCCGCTTAATATCCATACCAGATCTGAAGGGCCTGGTAATGGAATTTTGGGGGACCCCCACGCATTTTTATTTTTCAATGACTTTCAATGACTTTTATCTGTATTGCCGGGACCCGACAATTCATTATAGCCGCGAGATTTTTTGAACGACCTTTATCCTTTAGAAATGTCATTTTGTGCAGAGACTGTTATAAACACGGGAAACATGCGCTACTTTACAGGCATACTATAGACACCCCTCAGGTATGAAATTTAAAGGAATATTTCACTTTTATTATTTCACTTTAAGCATTATTAAAATCACTGGTCCCGAAAAAACGGCCGTTTTTAAAACTTTTTTTTTTGAAATGATACATGTCCCCTAAGGCAGGACCCAGGTCCCCAAACACTTTTTATGACAATAACTTGAATATTAACCTTTAAAATTAGCACTTTTGATTTTTCATGTTCGTGTCCCATAGACTTTAATGGTGTTCGCGTGTTCGAACAAATTTTTTTTGCCTGTTCATGTTCTGCTGCGAACCGAACTGGGGGGTCTTCGGCTCATCCCTATTTAAGATAGTGTCAGGCGTGTGTGGCAGCAACCTGGTAAGGTGTACAAAGACAAGTGTGACTTGCCTACAGTCAAGCATGGCGGTGGGAGTATCATGGTCTGGGGCTGCATGAGTGCTGCCGGCACTGGGGAGTTACAGTTCATTGAGGGAACCATGAATGCCAACCTGTACTGTGACGTACTGAAGCAGAGCATGATCCCCTCCCTTCGGAGACTGGGCCGCAGGGCAGTATTTCAACATCACGACCCCAAACACACCTCCAAGATGACCACTGCCTTGATAAAGAGCTGGGGGTAAAGGTGATGGACTGGCCAAGCATGTCTCCAGACCTAAACCCTATTGAGCATCTGTGGGGCATCCTCAAATGGAAGGTGGAGGAGCGCAAGGTCTCTAACATCCACCAGCTCTGTGATGTCGTCATGGAGGAGTGAAAGAGCTCTCCAGTGGAAACCTTTGAAGCTCTGGTGAACTCCATGCCCAAGAGGGTTAAGGCAGTACTGGGAAATAATAGTGGCCACACAAAATATTGACACTTTGGGCCCAATTTGGACATTTTCACTTAGGGGTGTACTCACTTTTGTTCCCAGTGGTTTAGACATTAATGGCTATGTGTTGAGTTATTTTGAGGGGATAGCAAACTTACACTGTTATACAAGCTGTACACTCACTACTTTACATTGTAGGGGTGTACTCACTTTTGTTAGATACTGTATGTCTAGAAAATATATGGACTTATGTAAACAGGAAACTATTATGTAAACTCATTCACTATTAAACAAATTTAATAAATATATATATATATATATATATATATATATATATATACTGTGAGGGGGTTAACTCGGTAGCGGGTGTGTGTGACCCCCTGGTTGGGCTCCCCACACAAAAACAGGGCCAGCAGACGGAGGTTGTGGTTTTCAAAATCAAAAGGTGCGGTTTATTTCTCTATGTACAGTGACAAAAACACAGCAAAACCAAAAAGAAACATAAACAAAATAAATCCTGGTCAGTTTGACCTCTGACTAAACATGCAGGTTTCCTAAACTAACAACTGGGATCAGCCTGGTGCTGTCCTAGTCCCTAAGTCCCTGGTTTAGTAAAAGTCCAAACAAATAGCCACACAGGCTTTGCCTCACCGCACAGGGGTTCACTCTCCCTAGACAGTCCACACAGGTCTGGGTCCAGGCATGAGCAAACACCTAATGAATCTGGGAGTTTTTATAGAGGCCTTTAAATGAGCTGACAAGCTTCAGCTGGTCTCATCAACTCCCTGCCTGCACGACGCCCAGCCCTCTCCCTAGAGGTATGAGTCATCCATGAGCCCACTAGCCTCAGCTGGGCTTCATCAACTCCCTAGTTGTATAAGTCGGCATAAAGCCTGAATCTGGGAGAAATATATCTACCCCCCTGGATGCAACCAGGTGACTTTACCTTCCTGCTGTCACAAACCCCCCCTCTTGTTTTAACCTTGGGGTTGGAACACCAGCAATCAGGCATTCATGTACTCGAGACAAAGCATCCACATTCCCCATTTGAACGCCAGGGCGATGCTTTACTGTGAAGTTGAATTCCTGTAGGGCCAGGACCCACCTATTCACTCTTCTATTTGTCTCCTTGTTTTGAGCCATCCACTTTAACGGAGCGTGATCCGTAACCATGTCAAAGTGCCTACCTAGCAGATAGTACCGAAGGGAATCTAGAGCCCACTTCACCGCTAAACACTCCTTTTCAACCGTGGCGTAATTTACCTCATGGGACTTCAACTTCCTGCTGAGGTAAATGACTGGGTGCTCTTCCCCGTTCCAGACCTGGGACAATACTGCTCCTAACCCCACATCTGACGCATCACTTTGTACGACAAAGTCTTTAGAGAAGTCGGGTGAGTACAACACTGGCTGGCTACATAAGGCTTGTTTCAAGAATTGGAATGCTGCCTCAGCCTCGGGGGTCCATTTAATCATGACCGACCCTTTCCCTTTCGTCAGGTTGGTTAGGGGCACAGCCTTAGAAGCAAAGTGGGGAATGAAGCGCCGATAATAACCCGCGATTCCCAGAAAGGCCCGTACCTGCTTCTTGCTGTTGGGACGTGGCCAACTCTGGATGGCCTCGACTTTGTTGAGTTGGGGTTTTATCACTCCCCTGCCAATGGTGTACCCAAGATATTTGGCCTCCTCCTGCCCAATGGTACACTTCTTGGGGTTAGCCGTAAACCCCGCTTCCCGGATAGAGTCTAGGACTGCTTGCACTTTTGGCAGATGTGAGGCCCAATCTGTGCTATGGACAATTACGTCATCCAGGTAAGCCGCAGCATACTTCCGATGGGGCCTCAGTATCTGGTCCATTTTCCGCTGGAATGTGGCCGGCGCATTCTGTAACCCGAACGGCATTCTCTTATATTGGAACGCCCCGTCTGGGGTTACAAATGCGGTTTTCTCTTTGGCCGACTTGGCCAGGGGAATTTGCCAATACCCTTTTGTGAGGTCAAGAGTCGTCATGTATCGGGCTGTTCCCAGCCGGTCGATCAACTCATCTATACGTGGCATGGGGTAGGTGTCAAATTTTGTAACTTTGTTCAACTGACGAAAATCGTTACAAAATCGCCAGCTCCCATCCGGTTTAGGCACCAACACAATGGGACTAGACCAATCACTTTGGGACTCCTCTATCACCCCTAAGTTCAGCATTTTCTGTACTTCCTCCCGTATTGCCTCCCGTCGGGCCTCTGGGATCCGATAGGGTTTTAACTTCACCCTTTCACCGGGCGGGGTAATAATATCATGCTCTACCCCAGATGTTTGTCCCGGCAGCTCAGAGAACACCTCCTTGTTGCGAAGCACAAACTCCTTAACCTCCTGTTGTTGGGGTTGTGACAAGGTGGCTGCTATTCCAACCTCCGGAATCACGCAACCAGTTTGAGCTGGTGACCAAGTTTCTGCGACTAGGGACTCTCTATCCCTCCAGGCTTTCAACAGATTAACGTGATATATCTGTTCGGGCTTTCGCCTTCCTGGTTGTCTGACCTTGTAATTCACTTCGCTCACTTTTTCCATTATCTCGTAGGGGCCTTACCATTTGGCAAGGAATTTACTTTCAACCGTAGGGACAAGTACCAATATCCTATCCCCCGGGGAAAAGGTACGGGTCTTGGCTCCACGGTTGTACACTCTCTGCTGTGCCAACTGCGCTTGGGCCAAATGTTCCTTCACGATGGGCATTACCTGTGCAATTCGATCTTGCATCAGGGCGACATGCTCAATCACACTCCTGTGGGGAGAACTCTCACTTTCCCAAGTTTCCTTGGCAATATCCAACAGCCCTCTTGGGTGTCTCCCATACAGTAACTCAAAGGGGGAGAATCCCGTAGAGGATTGGGGCACCTCCCTAATAGCAAACATCAAATAAGGAAGTAGACAGTCCCAATCCTTTCCATCTCTATCCACCACTTTCTTCAACATTTGTTTTAGGGTTTTGTTGAATCTTTCAACCAGCCCATCGGTTTGGGGGTGATACACAGACGTACGCAATTGCGTCACTTTGAACAATTTACACAGCTCTTTCATAACCCGGGACATAAAAGGTGTACCTTGGTCCGTAAGCAGTTCTTTACAAATACCCACCCGGCTAAAAACAAGAGATAGCTCTTTGGCTATGGTTTTGGCCGAGGTATTTCGGAGAGGGATCGCTTCTGGATAACGGGTGGCATAGTCCATTATAACCAATATGTACTGGTGCCCCCTAGCGGACTTGATTATAGGACCTACCAAATCCATTGCGATTCTCTCAAACGGGACCTCAATGATGGGTAGAGGGACCAGCGGGCTACGGAAATGTGGCATCGGGGCCGACCTCTGACACACAGGGCAGGAGGAACAATAATTTTCTATGTCCTTCATCACCCCAGGCCAATAGAATCTCTGTAATACCCTCTCTCGGGTTTTCTCTGTCCCCAGATGACCTCCAAGAATGTGCCCATGGGCCAACTCCAACACCAACTTCCTGTAAGGTTTGGGCACCACAAGCTGCTCAACGGTTTCTTCTGCCCTTTTTGCCACCCGATACAGTAGGTCCTTCTCTACGCTGAAGTATGGGTAAGTGCAGGTATTATCTGGGTTCACTAACTCGCCATCTATTTCCACTACGTTTTCCCGTGCCTTTATTAGGGCGGGGTCTTTTAACTGTTCTGTGGCAAAATTTTCCCTGTGAACCTCCAGATCAGAAAACTCCACAGACGGTAGGTTTTCGTCTGAGGAGGTGGGCTCCTCTCCAGTTTCTTGAGTCTCCCCTGCCAATACTGACAAGGGAAATTCTGGAGAGTCCTCACCACTCTCAGAGGAGTTCTGGCTATCACATTCCTGGTACATAGGGGCACCAGTGGGGGGCTCAGGATCATCCCACAGTTCCCAGAACTTCGGAAAATCCCTTCCCACAATGGCATCATGCGGTAATTGAGATACTAACCCCACTGGATGAGAGAGGGTACCTTTGGGGGTCTCGAAACACACTGTAGTCACTGGATACTCTCGGGTGTCCCCATGCACACAAATAACAGCTACCTTGCTATTCCCAGAGACCTCTGTTTTAACTAATTCAGCCTTTATCAGGGTCACAAGGCTACCTGAATCCAGTAATACCACAACATTTCTACCATTAATACACATTTTGCATAAATGTTTCTCAGTTCCCCGAATGGCAGTGCATGCGACTGTCGCACACAGCGACTGACGTCTGTCCATCAGAAAGTCACATTGCATGGGTTCCTCCACAACCGGGCAATTTGCTGCAATATGTCCCGCTTGCCGGCAGCGGTAGCAAACAATCCATTTGGCTGCCTCTTGAGCCCCTGACTTCCCAGGCTGTTCTCGCCAAACTTTGGGTAGAGCTCCCACCCTCTCACTCTCTCCACCCTCACCCCTTGGAATCCTCTTATCCGCCCCTGGGGATGGTCTGGTCTTAGGGTGGAAAGTCCGAGAGTCTCTGGAAGAGGCCGTCAGGTTCTCTGTAGCCAAGTATTTCTCTACACGATCCACAAGACCACCGGCCGTCTCTGGGTCTCCATGGCTTACCCACTTTTGGATGGCAGTAGGAAGAGCTGTCAAAAACCGATCCATTACAACACGTTCCACAATCTCTGGTGCGGACAAAGTCTCTGGCTGTAGCCACTTCCTGCTCAGGTGAATGAGATCATACATTTGAGACCTGGGGGGTTTTCCAAGCTGGAAAGTCCAGTTATGCACACGCTGAGCCCGGACAGCCAGGGTGACACCCAGCCTTGCCAATATTTCAGCTTTTAGCATCACATAGTCTTTTGCTTGGTCAGGCTCTAGGTCATAGTAAGCCTTCTGCGATTCACCAGTTAACAGAGGAGCCACCAGTCCAGCCCACTGCTCCTCAGGCCACTTTTCTCTTTCAGCAGTCCTTTCAAATGTGGTCAAAAATACCTCTGGATCATCCTCTCCAGTCATTTTTGTCAATAAACGACTCACCCCAAAGGACGCGGTATTAGTGGGACGGCTTTCCTCACTGGTCTGCGGACGTTGCTGCATTACTGCTTCCATTTGTTGTAGTCTCTGCTCTTGCTTCTGTAACAGGTCTATGAAGCGGGCCTCAGATTGCTGCTGGGCTTGTTGATGAGCTTGCTGCTGGGCTGCAAGGCTCCTTTGCAAACCTGCATTTGTCTGCTGTTGATTGGCATTTGCTAGAGCCAGCTGTTTCAGTATCTCCTCCATGCTGGCTTAAAAAAACTGCCACTGGTTCTCCACCAACTGTGAGGGGGTTAACTCGGTAGCGGGTGTGTGTGACCCCCTGGTTGGGCTCCCCACACAAAAACAGGGCCAGCAGACGGAGGTTGTGGTTTTCAAAATCAAAAGGTGCGGTTTATTTCTCTATGTACAGTGACAAAAACACAGCAAAACCAAAAAGAAACATAAACAAAATAAATCCTGGTCAGTTTGACCTCTGACTAAACATGCAGGTTTCCTAAACTAACAACTGGGATCAGCCTGGTGCTGTCCTAGTCCCTAAGTCCCTGGTTTAGTAAAAGTCCAAACAAATAGCCACACAGGCTTTGCCTCACCGCACAGGGGTTCACTCTCCCTAGACAGTCCACACAGGTCTGGGTCCAGGCATGAGCAAACACCTAATGAATCTGGGAGTTTTTATAGAGGCCTTTAAATGAGCTGACAAGCTTCAGCTGGTCTCATCAACTCCCTGCCTGCACGACGCCCAGCCCTCTCCCTAGAGGTATGAGTCATCCATGAGCCCACTAGCCTCAGCTGGGCTTCATCAACTCCCTAGTTGTATAAGTCGGCATAAAGCCTGAATCTGGGAGAAATATATCTACCCCCCTGGATGCAACCAGGTGACTTTACCTTCCTGCTGTCACAATATATATATACATACACATGTAAAGTATATATACCGTAAAACCCTGGTTTGAGAGTAACTTGGTTTGAGAGCGTTTTGCAAGACAAGTGTAGCGATACCTTCAACTAAGAAGGCCGCAAGTTTAGTTTGGGCCCTGAAAACAGCTCCGTCAACCCCCAGCAATGTACTCGACCCCCTACTGGCACAGCTAGTATTGGCAGCAATAAATATTAACTTATACTGTATGAGTCAACCCAGACACCAAGACTGTAATGAGAAGGGTATCAAATTTACTTTCAGGTATTGATAATAAAAGTTAACAGTGGTAACGGTTCACAGATAATAAATTGCAGAGTTCTGCAGCAATAACACTCTATGCATTTAAGATGAACAGTAAAGGTGCGCCGCATGGGCGCCGTTAACTAGGCGCCCTGTGACGCAGTAACTAAATGAACTAACTAGCTGGCCAGGCCTAGCTCAGATATCTACATCTCAGTCTATAGGGGATGATGGTTTCTTCACCGGCAATTCTTTAAAGGTGGTGCACATTAACAGAACAACATTTGTAATCCAATGGGAAAGTGTTGATGAACTAAACACATTACTTCATGAACTCTAAGTTCCGCTCTGATATGGATCTCCAGTGAGAGTATCAGAAATAAACTTGTGAGCCCCGGCAGTCTATAGGCACATTAGCAACAACAGTATTTGGTCTGAGCATATGCCCTCTCACCCCTCCGGACACGATCACAGTCCGGGAACTTCCACCGACTGTGTCCTCACACACACAGTCTCTCCAACGATCGGGTCCCCGATCCAACCAAGGTTGTAGACAAGCGAAGTCAGATGCCACTCAGGCTCGCAGTGGGGTGGAAGGCTCTTTGGTGCTGCGCAAGGCCTCAGGCTTCAGGCCTTGCACTCCGGCACATCCGCACAGGAGGATCAGTCACTGAAGTCTCGTGTCCCAAAGAGACCGAGCCCAGCCTCGCCTCCTCCTTTTATAACCCCTCCCATGAGTCTCTGGGGTAGAAACATGCCGCAAGGGGTTCTGGGCAAGGTAGTCCCGAGAGTCTTAAAGGGGACCCCGCTACACAAGCAAACTTTAATAAACTTTTACTTGATATACAAGTGATGTCTTGATATACAAGTAGCCTGTTGTGCTTATCAAGGGACAGTTTGCCCGCACAATATTAATTTTAAGTTCTTTTTAACAAAAGATATTTTTGAATACAAGACAATCTATATGACACAGTCTATAATATGAACTTATTCACGGAGATGTGTGATCATACAAAATAGCTACATTTATTGGTTGACAAAAAGCAAAGATTTACATGAAATTTAAATACCAATTTGTTTGTTTTGTCACTAAGATTGGAACTATGCAAAAAGAAAAATATAATGAAAAATTGAATCTTTACAAAAAACATCTACCAGTTGTTGGTTAATGAAAATAAATCATAATTGCAGAACATTCAATACTTCAATATTTTTGAGAACAACAATGAATTCAAGATAAAATCAAAAATGGCATAATTACCCATTCCACAATTTGAATTTCCTACTGGCAAGTGACCAGAGTTAAGATGGCTGCCGTGGCTTTCAGGTATCGGGTGTCTAGGAATCTTCATGAGTGTAAAAATATGTCTTCATGCATGGTGCATGTGTGTCAGTCTGTCTGAAAGTGTGGATCTCCCAGTGTGCCCCTCAGGGTGGGTCCCTGAGTGTCTCTCCCCGGCCGGTGGGAGTGACTGGCTGTCAGTCAGTGTGGGAGTCCTCGGTCAGTCCTCTGAGTCCCCCTTCATCTAATTTTTCTTCCCTTAAATATTGAGAGCCAGCAGTGAGGAGGATGGTCTATGTGGACAGCTTTACCCCAGATGCCTGCATCCTTAGATGTGCCTCTTTTAATCATCAACCATGTGAGTTGCTAAATGTTGTACCTTCATTAAATGTAACCATATTGCTACACTTAGAGGCGCCTCCCTTCTCTTTTACACTCTGTAGCTCCTGCTGGATTTTGCTTCTAATCCCCTTTGTGAAGTCTTCCATTTGAGGATGAAGAGTTTATGGTTGCACAACCTATCACATTGCTAAAATATTTTTATATGGACTATAAACTAAAGAACCTATGAATATATGGTTGTGGAAAGAATCGTTTGAGTTTCCATAATTTCTTATGAGGAAATTTGCTTCGATATACAAGTGCTTTGGATTACAAGCATGTTTCCAGAACGAATTATGCTCGCAATCCAAGGTTTTACTGTGTGTGTGTGTGTGTGTGTATGTGTGTGTGTGTTTGTATATATGTGTGTGTGTGTATATATATATATATATATATATATATATATATATATATATACACACATACATACATACTTTCACAGCACTGTATATGTATTTGCCCCCTTCCTGATTTTTTTCTTTGCATATTTCTCACACTTAAATGATTCAGATCATCAAACTAATTTTAATATTACACAAAGATAAAGTAAATCCAAGATGCAATTTTTAAATTATTATTTCATTTATTAACCACTTGCCGACCGCCGCACGACTATGTACGTCGACAGAATGGCACGGGCAGGCAGATTGGCGTACAGGTACGTCCCTTTAAATCTGCCGCCCAGTGGGTGCACATGCGCCTCCACATGCTTCGTGAGTGCAGCCGCGGGTCCCGGGAACTCAATGTTCCCGGGAGTCCCGCGATTGCGGTCGGCAAGGGCAGAACAGGGGAATGCCTTTGTAAACAAGGCATTCCCCTATTCTGCCTAGTGACACTGTCACTGATGACCGTTCCCCGTGATCAGAAACGGTCATCAGTGACGTGTCACGTGTAGCCACGCCCTCTAACAGTAAGAATCACTCACTAGGTCACACTTAACCCCTGCAGTGCCACCTAGTGGTTAACCCCTTTACTGCCAGTGTAATTTTCACAGTAATCAGTGCATTTTTATAGCACTGATCGCTGTAAAAATGACAATGGTCCCAAAATGGTTTCAAAAGTGTCCGATGTGTCTGCCATAATGTCGCAGTCATGATAAAAATTGCTGATCGCTGCCATAACTAGTAAAAAAAAATATATTAATAAAAATGCCATAAAACATTATTTTGTAGAAGCTATAACTTTAGCGCAAACCGATCAATAAACTCTTATTGCGATTTTTTTTAACCAAAAATATGTAGAAGAATATGTATCGGCCTAAACTGTAGAAAAAAAAATTGTGTTTTTATATATTTTTTGGGGATATTTATTATAGCAAAAGGTAAAAAATATAGAATTTTTTTCAAAATCTACGCTCTATTTTTGTCTATAGTGCAAAAAATCAAAACCGCAGAGGTGATCAAATACCACCAAAAGAAAGCTCTATTTGTGGGGAAAAAGGGACGTCAATTTGGTTTGGGAGCCACGTCGCACGACCGCGCAATTATTCGTTAAATTGACCTGGTCTTTGACCACCAAAATGGTCCGAGGCTGAAACGGTTAAGAAAAAAAATCTGTTCAAACCTGACTGGCCCTATGTCAAAAAGTAATTGCCCCCTCCCATGCTGAATCATGAATGAACCATGATTAACCACAATTTTTGGAAAGCTGAGTTAATTTCACTTGCCACACCCAGGCCTGATTACTGCCAGACCTGTTGAATCAAGAAATCCCATAAATAGAAGCTGTCTGACAAAAAGCCACACATCATCATGCCACAATCTAAAAAAATTCAAGATCAGATTATAAACAAAGTAATGCACATGTATCGGTCTAGGAAGGATTTCAAAGCCATTTCTAAGGCTTTGGAACTCCAGTGAACCACGGGGAAAGCCATTATCCACTCCATTATCCAATGTAGATAACTTGGAACAATGGTGAACCTTCCCAGGAGTGGCAAAAATTACTCCAAGAGCATGACGTCATAAAAGAACCCAGAACAACTTTTAAAGAACTGCAGGCCTCACTTGCCTCAGGTAAGATCAGTGTTCGTGATTTAAAAATAAGAAAGAGACTGGGCAAAAATGGCATCCATGGGAGAGTTCCAAGGCCAAAGCCACTGCTGACCAAAAAGAACACAAAGGCTCATCTCACATTTACCAAAAACATCTTGATTATCCCCAAGACTTTTAAGCGGTGTACATACGATCGGTTTTACCGATGAAAACAGTCTGATGGACTTTTCTCATCGGACAAACAGATCGTGTACGGTCTTTTTTCCATCGGTGAGAAAAATAAGAACATGTTTTAAATTTATCCGATGGGAAAAAAAACGATAGCGAATTCCGATCGTCTGTGTGGAACTCCATCGGACAAAAACCCCACACATGCTCAGAATCAAGTCGCGCATGCTCAGAAGCATTGAACTTAATTTTTCTCGGCTTGTCGGAGTGTTTTACGTCACGGCGTTTGGGACAGTCGGATTTTTCAGCTTCATTGGATTACCGATGGAAAAATCCATCGGTTTAAAATCCATAGGAAATCCGAACGTGTGTACAGGGCTTTAGGCAAATATTCTCTGGACTGATGAGACAAAAATTTTACTTTTTGGAAGGTGTGCGTCCCATTACATCTGGCATAAAACGAATACAGCATAACAAGAACATCATACCAACAGTCAGACATGATGGTGGTAGCGTAATGGTCTGGGGCTGCTTTCCAGCTTCAGTAGTTGGATGACTTACCATAATTGATGGAACCATGAAATTCTGAGCTTTACCAGAAAATCTTAAAGGAGAATGTCCGGCCATCAGTTTGTGACCTCAAGCTCAAGTGCACTTTGGTTATGCAGAAGGACAATGATCCAAAACACAATAGCAAGTCCACCTCCAAATGGTTCAAACAAAGCAAAATTTAGGTTTGAGTGGCCTACTCAAAGCCCGAACCTAAATCCAACTGAGATGCTGTATCATGACCTTACACAGGCCGTTCATGCTAGAAAACCCTCCAATGTGACTGAATTAAAACAATTCTGCAAAGGGTGGCACAACCAGTTATTAGGTTTAGGGGGCAATTACTTTTTCACATAAAGCCAGACAGGTTTGGACAGCTTTTGTGCTTTAATAAATGAAACCATCATTTAAAAACTGCATTTTGTATTTACTCGGGTTATCTTTGTGTAATAATAAAATTTGTTTGATGATCTGAGTCATTTTTATATATATATATATATATATATATATATATATATATATATACACACACACACACACACACGTGTGTGTTTGACCTTTGGTTGCACACCTTATGTTGGTAAGAGATGTAAAAAACCCTTTACCAGTTCCAAGAGCAAGTTGGTTTCCATTAACGGCCAAACGGATAGTCGACAGCAAATATCTGAGAGGCCTCATTCTAGGTTTAGATAAACCAAGTGACTCATCAGTACCTGATAGTTTTCCTACATAAATTGAAATCTGTGGTTTGAAAATAGTAAGTTTGGCACATTTTTAAGAATTTAGGCTATAGATGAGTGTATGACAATGTTTTTCTGACCAAATATCTCTCCTTATCAACAGGAAACGGAAACACTAACTTTTCACTTCAGATGTTGGCAAAAAGAATGCATACCGAATCTGTCTTTCTGGCTGTAATCACTACTAGCGACTCATCCACAGTATTCTGAATGCAAAATGTACTCCAAACCATAATGTGTTTCTGTGTAAAAAAGAAACATTATGCTTGTTATAGTTATGGCACTGATGGCAAAATGGACAGCTGCAATGGTGTGTTTTTCACCAATGGCACGTATGCCTTCTACAGAGGTTTATTATAGGAGGCAGAATCTGGCAGGTATCACATCAATATCAATGAATACTTACAAGTGACAAATGCAATTTGACTTAGTTTTTATCATGTATCCCACTGAAATTAAGGTATTCGGTAGAAAGATTACCTTTGTTTACTGCTGAGGACAATATTACACTTCTAAACAGTGTTATTTTTAAGCTATTTTACGTTTCAGGATTATGGAAGCTTTTATAATACTACAATGCCATAGCAATCACAAACTAGTGGAGTACTGTCCTTGAAACTTTTTTGCAGGGTAGTCTACCCTTTGTGTATCAGTACTGCTTGAATTTAGAAGAAGGGGGCAGATCTCCCTGCAAATAAAAAAGTAAAATGGACAATACCCAACTGTGTTGTTGCAAGTTTACTACAATCACCTTAAGCATTCACAGACTACTATCACATACAGAATCAAAATGTCAATAGTAATTATAAAGTCACACACTGGTATTGAAATAAACAGAGTTTTACTGTTGTCAATATAAAGGGACAGTTCAATCTGCACACAACATACTCATATATGTAGCACTACCCCCAGTTAAGAGAGCTGCTGGTATTTGATTTGGGCCTGTACCTTACTGCTGTCAACCCCCGATAAACTGTCTCTGACCCTCCACTGGCACAGCAGTTAAACGAGCAATTCTGCAGCACACGAGTAATGAAAACCACAATGCAATATAACTTCACTGTTTAAGACTAGAGTACCTTTGCTGGCCGTCTCTCTGGAACAGTTGACAGTCCACACACCGTGATTGCTTAACCATAAAATATCTTTACTAGGTAATAAAAAGGTTAGGTTAACAGACAGGCATTTAAACATGCGGGGCCCTGCAAAGTCAAAGTTTTGCACAGTATAACCACTATCTCGATATACCAATCTTATACACACTAATTGTCTCGAATAGAACTGCACTCGCGAGCTTCCCCCTCGTGGGCAATATGGCGCCCGAACAATGTCCCCGTGAATTATAGTCACTCCTATAGAAGGGATCTTCGCTAGCAACGTTGGTGCACTTTTACATTTGTAATCCAAGGAATAACCCAGTTAGATGTAATCCTACTGTAGTCTTGGGCCTAAAGTCACAGGCTATGAAATGCCCAACTTCAACTGCGCAGCCACTATACGGGGTGCGCGGCACACTGCTGTGATGGCGGAGAGGGCCTAGGTAAAGAATCACAGGCCTAACACAGTTAAGAATTCCTGAGCAGTGCTCTCTCACCCGACCAGACCAATCCATCAACCGATCCCACTGCGGGGCTTCAGCAAGCAATCTCCCGGTCACTCAGTCTCCGATCTTCCGGAAAACCAAAGGGGGAGGTGAAGATGGCTCGACCCTCAGGAACGCCGAGATGTCAGCAGGCTCTCTGGATGAGGCTTCTCTCCCTCTCCGATTAGCAGGCTTGCTCTCACTCGGTAGGCCCGGACTCTTCGGGCCTAAATCAACACGATAGGCCCCAACAGGATCCAAGTTGCTGGGCGGGCGATGTCCAAAGAGACTGCTCCTCCTTCCTTTAAATAGTCCATCCCCAGCAGACCTTGTGCCGGGCAATGCACAATGGATGTTCCTTTGCACTGTGGGTATGGTAGTCTGTGTAGTACCCTTGCTATTGGAGTCCAACTCTCCCGGTACCACAAATCCCACCATGCACTTCCTTTCTCATTGTCAATCAATAGCCAGCATATTACCCAATAGGAACCAGAGGAGAACGGGACTCGCTTAATGCAATATGGTCTCTTATGAACACCATAAAGTGCCACCCCGCTACATATGAATTAAAGTTATTTTGTTAAATGTTTTAGAGTATACGCAGATAATCCAGAAACAGGTTTAGATAATTTTGTCTTTGTCTTGTAAACATTAGCTGACAAATGTTCTCTACAGATATTAGGAAATGGTCTTCAAATATGGCCAAAAATCGAATTTCTTAGAGAATCTTGTCTGATCGCTATTGTTTTCCCCAGATAAGCTGATGCCCAAGGTGACTGCAGTGCTCATCCTCATAGGCTTATACATAGAAGATAGCATTTAGCAACCATGTTTAGACATACATTAAATGGCACTACATGTCTGACAGTTGTGCCTGCATTTTTTGCGCCCTTTAGTGTCTATGGCCAGTTTTAGTCTTTAATTCTTCAAAGAGTCCCACGGTTCACACTGCTTGGTGTCTGGGCACTGATGAAAATTATTCAACCATGAGAATTTGATGTTGCATTGTACTAGACAACATTATTCTATTCTCTGACACAGTTGGCAGAAACATGTTGCTTTAATCTGTGAATTACTGCGACTCCATGCACTCATTTACTAATTAAATTTACCTTTAAAGCAATTCCTAATAGGGATATGTATACAAATTATACATTTCTTATTATTTATTATTACATGTCAAAAGAATACTTAATGAAAAAGATTTATTACATCTGGATGAGTGATTTTTACAGGATATTGTTAACTAATAAAATGTCAAATGTTGCAGTAAGCCACTTTTGGAAAAAAAAAGTTTGTAGTTGCATATTTTTATTGGATTTATGATATTATTATGTATCTATAAATTTCTTTATTACATTTTACATTATTTTATTTATAATAATTTCTTCATACAGTCATGTGAAACAATGAACATATTTGAATAGGCAAACATTGGATCTTGACTCAAATAGTGCCTGCAGATAAAGATGATGTACTTAAACAACTGCTGCATAAAATTGACACGTGTATTAATTTTCACAATCTAAATTAACAAAAATTCAGATTTGTCATATGCAAAAAATAATTACACCCCTACATTTACCACCAATTCAAATAAATGAAACTAGAATCCAGTGCTTAAGATTAGGTGCCAATAATAGGAAACTCTTTAGGGAGTATACAGGTAGAATTTTTTTAAACCTCCTGTTTCCTATTGTTTCCCAAAGACATGTGTGATGTCATCATATCAAGATCAATACAACTAGGTACTTGGCCTGGCAAAGGATTTTAACCACCTCACGCCCGCCGTACGACTATGTACGGCCGCAAGGTGGCTCTTAAATGCCGGGAGGCCGTCTTTTTATGGCCTCCGCTCCTCCGGCCACTGGGGGGCGCGCGCACGTACGTGCCCGGCGCGTCACTGTAATGCCGATGCGCGTGCCTGGCGGCCGCAATGTCTGCCAGGTACCCACGATCGCCCGGTACACAGACAAGGAAGTGGATCTCTGTGTGTAAACACAGAGATCCACGTCCTGTCAGGGAGAGGTGACCGATGCTGTGTCCCTTGTACATAGGGACACAGATTGGTCACCTCCCCCAGTCATTCCCCTCCCCCCACAGTATTAATCACTCCCAGGGCACACATTTAACCCCTACCTCGCCCCCTAGTGTTAACCCCTTCCCTGCCAGTCACATTTATACAGTAATCAGTGCATATTTATAGCACTGTTCGCTGTATAAATGTGAATGGTCCCAAAATAGTGTCAAAAGTGTCCGCTGTGACCGCCATAATGTCGCAGTCAAGAAAAAAATCACTGATCACCACCATTACTAGTAAAAAAAAATTTTTTATAAAAATGCCATAAAACTATCCCCTATTTTGTAAACGCTATAACTTTTGCGCAAACCAATCAATAAACGCCGATTGCGATTTTTTTTTTACCAAAAATATGTAGAAGAATATGTATTGGCCTAAATTGAGGAAAAAAAATATATAAAAAAAAAATTGGGATATTTATTATAGCAAAAATCAAAAAATAGTGTTTTTTTTCAAAAATTGTCGCTCTCTTTGTTTATAGCGCAAAAAATAAAAACCGCAGAGGTGATCAAATACCCCCAAAAGAAATCTCTATTTGTGGGAAAAAAGGACGTCAATTTTGTTTGGGAGCCACGTCGCACGACCGCGCAATTGTCATTCAAAGCGTTACAGTGCCGAAAGCTGAAATTTCGCCTGGGCAGGAAGGGGGTATATGTGCTCAGTAAGCAAGTGGTTAAAGATTGCCAATTGTTTTGAAATTAATCATTCCACAGTAAGGAAAATAATATATAAGTAGTATAAACTTCAAACAACTGCTAATTTGTCTAGGATTTACTGTTTCATGCTAAAAGAAGTTTCTAAGAACCCCACAATGTAATCGCTGAGTGTTCAGGTAACTCATGCAGGGTTAGGGTCAAAGTGCATGCATCTACATACATAAAACAATAGCACCAATTTAACTTTCATGAGATGCAAATAAATGAAAAAAAGTCTGCCCAAAAAAAAAAACACAAGTGCAAGATTACAATTTGTTATTGAACATATGGACAAAGACCACACTTTAAAAAAAAATGGGCTACAGTCTGTAGAAATGGGCTACAGATAAATACAAAAAAAAGTTGTTTGGTCACAGTAACAGTAGACTATCCAAAGACAGCATTTCAGGAGAAAAACCTAAATACAACTGTGAAGCATGGTGGTGGATATGTTATGGGTTTGGGTTGCTTTTCCACTTCAGGGCCTGTTTTGCAGTCATAAGGCCAACAATACATTTTGTGCGGTATCAAAATGTGCTTAATGAGAATGTGAGGCCATTAACCACTTAAGCCCCGGACCATTTTGTAGCTAAAGGACCAGAGGTGTTTTCAGAATTTGGCACTGCGCTGTTTAGCTGGAAATTGTGCGGACATGCAATGTTGTACCGAAATAAAATTTGCGTCCTTTTCTTCCCACAAATAGAGCTTTCTTGTAATGGTATTTGATTGCCTCTGCGATTTTTATTTTTTGCGATATAAACGGAAAAAGACAGAAAATTTTGAAAAAAAATGATATTTTCTACTTTTTGTTATAAGAAAAATCGAATAAACTCAATTTTAGTCATACATTTAGGCCAAAATGTATTCAGCCACATGTCTTTAGTAAAAAAAAATGTCAATAAGCGTATATTTATTGGTTTGCGCAAAAGTTATAGCGTCTACAAACTAGGGTACATTTTCTGGAATTTACACAGATTTTAATTTATGATTGCCTATCTCATTTCTTGAGGTGCTAAAATGGCAGGGCAGTACAAAACCCCCCCAAATGACCCAATTTTGGAAAGTAGACATCCCAAGGAAATTGATGAGAGGCATGTTGAGCCCATTGAATATTTTTTTTTTTCTCCCAAGTGATTGAATAATGACTAAAAAAAAATTACAAAAAGTTGTCACTAAATGATATATTGCTCACACATGCCATGGTTATATGTGGAATTGCACCCCAAAATACATTTTTCTGCTTCTCCTGAGTACGGGGATACCACATGTGTGGGACTTTTTGGGAGTCTAGCCGCGTACGGGCCCCCGAAATCTAAGCACCGCCTTCAGGATTTCTAAGGGCGCAAATTTTTGATTTCACTCCTCACTACCTATCACAGTTTCGAAGGCCATAAAATGCCAAAATAGCACAAAATCCCCCAAAAATGACCCCATTTTAGAAAGTAGACACCACAAGGAAATTTCTGAGAGGCATGTTGAGCCCATTGAATATTTTTTTTTCTTGTCCCAAGTGATTGAATAATGACAAAAAAAAAAAAAAAATTACAAAAAGTTGTCACTAAATGATATATTGCTCACACATGCCATGGTTATATGTGGAATTGCACCCCAAAATACATTTTGCTGCTTCTCCTGAGTACGGGGATACCACATGTGTGGGACTTTTTAGGAGCCTAGCCGCGTACGGGGCCCCGAAAACCAAGCACCGCCTTCAGGATTTCTAAGGGCGCAAATTTTTGATTTCACTCCTCACTACCTATCACAGTTTCGAAGGCCATAAAATGCCAAAATAGCACAAAATCCCCCCAAAATGACCCCATTTTAGAAAGTAGACACCACAAGGAAATTTCTGAGAGGCATGTTGAGCCCATTGAATATTTTTTTTTCTTGTCCCAAGTGATTGAATAATGACAAAAAAAAAAAAAAAATTACAAAAAGTTGTCACTAAATGATATATTGCTCACACATGCCATGGTTATATGTGGAATTGCACCCCAAAATACATTTTGCTGCTTCTCCTGAGTACGGGGATACCACATGTGTGGGACTTTTTAGGAGCCTAGCCGCGTACGGGGCCCCGAAAACCAAGCACCGCCTTCAGGATTTCTAAGGGCACAAATTTTTGATTTCACTCCTCACTACCTATCACAGTTTCGAAGGCCATAAAATGCCAAAATAGCACCAAACCCCCCCAAATGACCCAATTTTGGAAAGTAGACACCCCAAGCTATTTGCTAAGAGGCATGTTGAGTATTTTACAGCTCTAATTTGTTTTTGAAAATGAAGAAAGTAAATCATTTTTTTTTTTTTTCTTCAAAACTTTGTGACAAAAAGCGAGATCTGCAAAATACTCACCATACCTCTCAGCAAATAGCTTGGGGTGTCTACTTTCCAAAATGGGGTAATTTGGGGGGGTTTTGTTCCATCTGGGCATTACATGGCCTCCGAAACTGTGATAGGCAGTGAGAAGTGAAATCAAAAATTTACACCCTTAGAAAGCCTGAAGGCAGTGCTTGGTTTTTGGGGTCCTGTACGCGGCTAGCCTCCCAAAAAGTCTCACACATGTGGTATCCCCGTACTCAGGAAAAGCAACAGAATGTATTTTGGGGTGTAATTCCACATATGCCCATGGCATGTTTGAGCAATATATCATTTAGTAACAACTTTGTGCAAAGAAAAAAAAAATTGTCTTTTTTCCGCAACTTGTGTCAACATATAAAATATTCCATGGACTCGACATGCCTCTCAGTATATAGCTTGGGGTGTCTACATTCCAAAATGGGGTCATTTGGGGGGGTTTTGAACTGTTCTGGCATTTTATACATAACATTCGGAAGTTTACATCCACTCTTCTAAGCACTTGAAGACAAAGCCCTTTCTGACACTTTGTTTACATGAAAACATATATTTTTTTTGCAAGAAAATTATGTTGAACCCCCAAACATTATATATTTTTTTTAAAGCAAAGGCCCTACAGATTAAAATGGTGGGTGTTGCATTTTTTTTTCCAAACAGTATTTGCGCAGCGATTTTTCAAACGCATTTTTTGGGGAAAAAATACACTTTTTTTAATTTTAATGCACTAAAACACACTATATTACCTAAATGTTTGATGAAATAAAAAAGATGATATTAGGCCGAGTACATAGATACCAAACACGACATGCTTTAAAATTTTGCACAAAAAGCCTTTACAGGTTACCACGTTAGATTTACAGAGGAGGTCTACTGCTAAAATGACTGCCCTCGATCTGACCTTTGCGGTGATACCTCACATGCATGGTGCAATTGCTGTTTACATATGACGCCAGACCCACGCTTGCGTTCGCCATTGCGCAAGAGAGGGCAGGACAGGGGTGCTTTTTTTTTTCATTATTATTAATTTTGCTTTTTTATTTTATTTTTAAACTGTTCCTTCCATATTTTTTATTTTTTATCATTGTTATTGTTATCTTAGGGAATGTAAATATCCCCTATGATAGCAATAGGTAGTGACAGGTACTCTTTTTAAAAAAAAAACTGGGGTCTGTTGGACCCTAGATCCTTCCTCTGCCCTCAAAGCATCTGACCACACCAAGATCGGTGTGATAAAATGCTTTCCCAATTTCCCAATGGCGCTTTTTATATCCGGGGGGGGACATTCCCTCCCACTGCTTGTAAAAGCAGTCCAGAGGCTAATTAGCCACTAGGATTGCTTTTACATGAAAGCCGGCCGCTGGCTGAAAAGAATGATACCACAATGATACCTAAACCCGCAGGCATCAATCTGGTATAACCATTCAAAGTCCAGCAACATACCAGTACGTTGCTGGTCCTTGTTGGACATGTATTGTAATCTTTTTTTTCATGCAGCCTGTTGGCGGAACGAAAAAAAGCGATTGATCGGTGGGTATGCCCACCATTAGAATACCGCCCTTCATAAACCCACTTCTAATGATGGGCATACATGCACCATTTATATATGCCGAAGCATGGGGGCATCTTCCCGCAAAAATTATGCCGAGTACACATGGTCAGACTTTTCCATGGGCAAGCCTCCATCGGAATTTCGACCGTATGTACGTGGCATTAGGAGCAAAATCGCTCCTCCGCTCCTCTGCCCCTGCTGCCCCAATGGTTCGGCATATATGCTTTTTTTTTTAACTGTGGTGGTGAAATCACCTTCTACAGCACTGGAGTCGCAGGGATCAGGCCTGTCTCTGCGAACGCTGCAGTTATGTGTGTTGTGTTTTGTAAGTGACAGCGATCGATCAATACTGCACTTGGGTGGCCTGGGCTGGACGGAGGGGCAAAACGCAGGTGCTAGCAGGTATCTGGGCTGATCCCACTAACACTGCGTTTTTGGGAACCCTAAACTGCTGGGGACGCTAGTATAGATCTGATCAGATCAGATATTGATCTGTTCAGATACTATACCACTAAGGGGAGGTGTATGCTTCACGCGTGGGTGTTGGCGTTACTGGCACTAACCTGACACTGCCTGGGGTGTGACGCAGGGTTAACTAGGGGCAATTAGGGGGTTAAAACCTTTATTAGATAATATATGGGGGTACCTGACGCTATAAAAACCTGCGGCAAACCTAAAAAAAATAACTGGCTATCTATCGGCACCAGCATAAGTAATACAGCGATCAGAAAAACGATCGCTTAGTGACACTGACAAAAGGGGGTGAAAGGGTTACCTGGGGGGCGATCAAGGGGTTAAACCTTTATTAGGTAATATATGGGGGTACCTGACGCTATAAAAACCTGCGGCGAACCTAAAAAAAATAACTGGCTACCTATCGGCATCACCGACAATAAGACAGCGATCAGAAAAATGATCGCTTAGCGACAGTGGTGATAGGGGGTGAAAGGGTTACCTGGGGGGCGATCAAGGGGGTTAAACCTTTATTAGGTAATATATGGGGGTACCTGACGCTATAAAAACCTGCGGCAAACCTAAAAAAAATAACTGGCTACCTATCGGCTTCACCGACAATAAGACAGCGATCAGAAAAACAATCGCTTAGCGACAGTGATGATAGGGGGTGAAAGGGTTACCTGGGGGGCAATCAAGGGGGTTAAACCTTTATTAGGTAATATATGGGGGTACCTGACGCTATAAAAACCTGCGGCGAACCTAAAAAAAATAACTGGCTACCTATCGGCATCACCGACAATAAGACAGCAATCAGAAAAACGATCGCTTAGCGACAGTGGTGATAGGGGGTGAAAGGGTTATCTGGGGGCGATCAAGAGGGTTAAACCTTTATTAGGTAATATATGGGGGTACCCGACACTATAAAAACCTGCGGCGAACCTAAAAAAAATAACTGGCTACCGATCGGCATCACCGACAATAAAACAGCGATCAGAAAAACGATCGCTTAGCGACAGTGGTGCTAGGGGGTGAAAGGGTTATCTGGGGGGCGATCAGGGGGTTAAACCTTTATTAGGGGGGTTAGGGGGCTACACTGGACCTAAAACTAAACTGTAGTGACACTTTTACAGTCACAAATGTCACTGATTGCAGTGATCAGTAAATAAATGGTCACTGCAATCAGTGACACTGTGACTGGGGGCTCGGGGGTGATCTGGGGGTGTCTGGGGGGGGCGATTTATGTTCCTATGTGTCCTGGTTTCAGTGTGCTGTTTGTGCACTAACCTGTGTGTCTTCTCTTGTACGGCGCTCGGTATATGTGAGCGCCGCATGAGAGATGACATCACTTCCTCTGCCTGTGTAAACATTACACAGCAGAGGAAGCTTTCTCATTCGCCAGGAGCGATCACGAGGGGGTGGCCGGAATCGAACGGCCGTCCCCTCATCCTGCATCGCTCCCGAACAATTAACGACCACTCACTGTATAGAAGGGGGGTCCGATGGGACCCCCCAACTATACAAAGGTAGTCACGTACCGGTACGTGACTTTGCCTGTCGGTGCCCTTCTGCCGACGTATATATACAGTGGGCGGTCATTAAGTGGTTAAGGAATGGCTTAGAAAGAAGGGCTATGGACTGCCCTAGTCAAAACCCTGATTTGATTTCCATTAAAATACTGTAGGGGGATTTTGGAACAGGCAGATCATGCAAAGAAACCCACAAACATCTTGCAGATAAAGGAATTTTTATTAAGAAGTGGTCAAAAATGTTAATGTTGATCTCAGAGGCAGTTATACAAATGCCTATACAAAAGTAATTTTGCTAAAGAGGCCAAAATCAGCTTCCGAAGCCAAGGGTGTATATATTTTTCCCACAGTACAACATTTTTCTTGTGATCTTATTCAAGTTTATCACCTTAATCTATAGACACTGTCTGAATAAAGATCCAATGTTTGCTTGTGTTCATGTACAGTATACTAAAAAAGTCAACAATTGTGATGTACTTAATTTTACACATGAATGTATTTACTTGCAGAACCAAGCTGTCCAGCAAACGTTGAGTGTGACAGCTGTTGTGACAAACTATAAACTGCCAACAAAATTTAAAGGTAGCCATATTATTATAGTAAACAAAAAAGAGGAATGCAACATTAAAAAAAAAAGTCCGTTTATATAGTGATTACTTTACTTACGTGTATTAGCCCATCACAGTGGCCACAATACAATATTCTTTGCAATAATATTATTTAACATTAAGTCCAAACTGACACCTTTGTGGTTGATTTACTAGAACTGGAGAGTGCAAAATCTAGTGCAGCTCTACAAAGAAACCAATCAGCTTCCAGGTTTTTTTGTCAAAGCTTAATTGAACAAGCTGAATTTAGAAGCTGATTGGCTACCATACACAGCTGCACCAGATTTTGCACTCTCCCGTTTAAGTAAATCAACCCCTTTGTGTTGCTGCAACATTTGGTAAAACCCCCATTTTATCCTGTATTACTGCAACACATGGTAACGCACAAACCGTGAAAAGGTTTATCGCACTACCAAAAATTTTAAATGGCACTAGGGAGTCACCATAGCAGAACTGCACTTGGCACACCACAATCCACAGGTGCAAACCATCTGTGCATTGTGCTGTGCTAAAAAAATAAGGGGGCAGCTGCATTGACAGCCTATTCAAAATAAATGCTTTGCCATATCTCAAAACACATTATTGCATAATATCATGTTATCATGAGTATGGTAACACACAAAGGTCTAAATCTGGTCTTTAGAAATTCACATATGCATTTTCACACCCTGTCTTCAAGGTCAAGTTCACAGTACCTACATTTTGCTTTGCAAAATCACAATCATTACTAAGCTACACACAGACATGCAGACAAAAACTAACCCAATCTATCCAAAACAGATCACCACACACCAATGTGGAGACTCCTGAGCGCACTGCAGAGAAAAAATTGATGGTTTAGGATGGATTTTCCTGGATATTCCTGTTATTTCTTACAGAGAAGACTGCACAGGGTTTCAATATGTTCATTCAACTACTGCAACTACTGTATACAGGTTTACTTTACAATTGTTCTACAGAACAATTTTGCAGTAGTTTTTTTCTGCTCACTTTCTTATCTCAGTAATGAAAAAAACAGACCTAAGTTAAATCTGGCTTTTTTTTTTATCTTAGAAATAAGGGCATTTCACAAACGATGTGGTTCTTCACCCAAAACTGTGATCTGTTTGATCAACTGCTAGATTACTGAAAGTTCTAAGGGACTCAGAAGTAGAAATCTTTACACATTATATGTATTGAGCTGTCTTGCTCAACGTAGGCCCAATGCAATTCACAAGCCAAAATTCATTGTTACCAATATGCTCACTTATGTTGGATTTGTGTGAGCTGGATATCTTCCACCCTGCTTGAGGTGCATTTTGGAAATTAGTGCTGCTGGAACCTTGAAGAAGGGTATATATCGCGAAAGCTTGTCCTGAAAAATTGTATGTTAGTGCAAATAAAAAAAGTGTCACAGACAGTACTTAATTGTTTCTCTGAGCTGGATATAAATGGAACATGTTGCATTTAAGTTCACTGCATCATGCTGCAATGCATTACAACACACCACAATGTGTTACAACATATGTTATGGAAGGAAAATAATGTATTTTGGCTCCTGGTGTAAACCTGCATATCAAGGCAATATGTTAAAAAGTACACATTAATGCAATGTGTTAAAAAAAAAAAAAACAGATGTCAATACATATCAACTCAAAGTGATTTTTAGAAAGCATTATTGATCTCAGAAGAATTTTAATCCTTTCCCAAATGCAAGCTGAATGCACGCCACATTTTTTAACGACACAGGTTCAAAGCCCAAAGACACAGGCTTCAACATGGCTCACTGTGTTCTCACCATACCCCTTGCTGGCTTCTAAACAGCAATGTGAATCAACCTGTGCCATGGATGTGAGGAGAGGGAAGAAGACATTTTAAAAGTCAGCTTCTACCCACAACTGTGGATGCAGTTTTGGTTGGAAATAATGCCACAGCCCTGTATGATGTTTACATTATATATTATTTATCCTTCTTAAATTGTTCTCCCCATTAAAAATGCACAATGCAAAACACATGCCTGGCTGTCCTCCTTTTCACATGTGTACAATAATAGTGACACATACTAATCAAATGCTTTAAAAGTATTAAAAGTAAAATAAAAAAATCTATAAAATAGTTGTGCAACTAATATGCACATAACATTAGCTGTGACATTGTTTTAAACTATTTAAATTTAAGATGCAAGTGTAGGCAAACTGTATAAGACACAGATGAAAATACATACATGTGAACTGTTTTGCCTGTCAAATCTGTTCAGCTAGTTTTATTCTAGATTTCACTGCAATCTAGTCAGTACAGCTTGATCAAGGCAGTGGTAGACATGAGCAAACTTAACTGATTTTACGTCGCCCAAATTTCGATAACATTGGCTAATTTTTCAGCTAAATTTTGTATATAGGAAAAATGCATTGAAGTTAATTGGGAAGAAAAAGTTAAGGCAGTTTAAAGGAGATTTCCACTTTTCCAGTCAAATTTGAGAAAAATCCATGATATGTTAGTTTTGTGATCCCATTCACACAGCATATCTAAAAAATATATTTCCTGCCTTTCCAGGTGTTTCTTTGGAGCTAGCCCTAGGCTGACTGCAAGCTACTCTGAACAATTTGAAATGAGAGGAAACTCAATCTGTCCCCACTGACAAAGAGGGGCACACTGGGTTTCCCCTCATTAACAAACCATGCAGAAGGCCAGCATATAGATCTTTATCTCTTTGTTAGGGTAGACAATGTTCAAATACTGTTTATAAGTAATAATGAGATCTGCTGGCATAGTATAGACATGGCTAATTATAGTAAACCTAGCTCCTCAGCCCCCCTGTAGTTTTCAAAAAATAGCAAGTAAAATGTAAGCAGCAATGTTTATTATGTTTAGGTTTAAGTTATGAAATGGGAATGGGAACATGTAACAAATATAAATTAGGTGTTATCCCATTTTGGCAGCAGAAGTGGAAGTACACTTTTGGGCTGGGTTTTAGGTTTTAAGAGGTCTTTGACTGGCTTCTGGTGTCATTTGTTTATGTTCTGAGTATTCTTTTGTTTGTTTATGTGTTTAGTTTGTCATTTTGAAAATAGTAAAAATGGCACCTCAAAAATTTTAGATGGTTTATTTTACTGTTATTTTTGTGTTTCATAATGTACAACAGTAAATTATACCAAGAAATAAGGAATACGTGACCAAAAATTGTATACTTTTCCTTTAAAATGTTCAGGTTACTCTTCCACCTTATTTTTTTCCTATTTGCTAACAACCACAAACAAAAAACAAATGTTTTGGGGTATTTACACAATGTGATTGAAATGTAAGTACCAAAACCTCCCCCTCCCCAAACATATGTACCACAAAAGATAGATAAAAGTTGTTTAACTTTTTGTCCATTTTATAGATTTTTTCATGTTTTGGTGTGTTTTGTTATTTGAATTTTTAGACAGCAGGAAAAACTGAACAAACATAATAATGTTTGCATTTTAGCACTAAGTGCATGCTTTAATTCCTGTTTCTTTAAAATGTTCAAGTTTAATGAGGGTCCCTTATATTTGCAAACACCTTAAGATTCTTGTGATAAATTATTAGGCACAAGATATCATACGCATTTTTGTAATCCAAGCTTTCTGGCAGGTCTGCCATTAAAAGGGAACAAAAATCATATTTGCACTGTAAATAGAAATATATGAACAACATGCTCTTAAAAAACATGTACAGATACTATGACACATGGTAAAACAAGAAATAGATCTTAAAAGTTAATTATAAAGCTTATTGACCTATTTCTATTCCTTACAACACTAAATTTGCTGCAAAGATACACATTATATAACATTTTGCAATCAGGAGTTTTATATAAGTTTTCAATAACCTGTGCAACAAGGTAATTTATTGGAATTTTATTCCAATGAATCAATACTGTGATTTAGTTAAAATATTTTTGCCAGATTAAATCAAAAATCTATTGTTTTTGGGCTAGATGAGGTTAAAATATGGTAAATGCAAAATTTTGTCCTGAAATAATAACCCTTCTTTACTGAGGTACAGTTGTATTATTTTTGGCCTCTCTTGCAATGAAGGAAGGAGAGCATAACAATGACTTTACAAGCTGTTACCAAAGCACAAGTGAACACTGTGATTTTGTAGTTTCCGCTTTACACCAGACATGTACAATTTTAAAAATGGTTCTTCTTATGGGGTGCACAAGGCAGCTTATGAAAGTTCTACCAGCTAGTGCTGCAAATTTCCCGCCTCATTATTACCCCTACCTCTCAGAATTTCTTCCACTGTGGAAACTGAGGAAAGACTAAAATAATGCATATTTTGTATGTCAATACCTTATCTCAGTACCTTGACTGCAGAAGGTAATTGGTAAGCCAAGGGGAGGCTTGTGTTTCATTCCGAGCTTAGAAAATACTACCTGAGACAGCATTCTCACCCAATCCAGTGAGAAGAATCAACCTGGATATTTAAAACATTTTTTTGTTGTTTTGGATAGAATGGGAAAAGTTTATAACCTCTGATAATTTTTATTTTTAACCAAGGCTCCATTAGAGCCTTATTAGCCTCCATTAGATGCCTTCACTTACTGTGTTGGATGGCCAGTTGGTGTTTTGTGGATATCCATATCCAATATACCTAAAACATTGTACCCTTTATATCGTTTTTACCACCACAGCATACTTACCAATACATTATCGTTTGACGTAAGGACATCTTAAGCTCCATATAAATAGATGTCCAAAAGGCACACTCATTATGTGTTCTAGTCCCTTCCCCAAGCACCCCCTTCCCTTTTCTCAGACACTGAACAAGGTCAATGGCTCGACAAATACAAATTCCAAGTGAAGCAACCACGTCTCTTCACATTTTATATCTAAAAAATAAATGGTGCCCACAGTGCCTTATTACAACTAACACTGCAGGATGTATACCTTTTTTTTGCCTGCTTTTTTTGCATACATTTGAAATCTAGACATGTGTGGCCACCAAATCATTCTTGCTGGATGCAGAGCTGCATACAAAAGAACCCTTAAATAGCTTAACTTAATATCCATAAATGTGAGGAAACAATGTGGGCAGAATCGTGTTATTTCGTAAATTATTTGTTTTAAACAGCTACACTGTTAGCACATGTTAGTGGTCCTTGTAACCCCGATTACATACAGTATATGGCAAGCCTTTCCTTTTCAAACCCCTCTGAGTGCTTCTTGGCAGAATTCAGCACATATTACACAATGATCATTCTTGTACAAATCAATAGCAGGTCAGGGGTTTTCAAAGCCAAATTTAAAGCTTTTTTTCCCATAATTTGAAAAGCAAGTAGTAAAGGTTCTCATAGTGAGAGGGAAAATGTGCTGTGTAGAATAAAAATATACTTTCCAGAAGTATTTTCTTTGGCCTTAGAACTCCCTTAACAGTTATTGCTGGCTGCAAAATTAAACACAGCATCTCATTCTCTGACAGATAGCATCAGTTCAATTCATAAAAGATTCTGGTACTATTTAGCAATGCCACACTATGTACCGTTTGCCAAAAACTATACTGAACATAATTTAGGATCTCATTTATGAAAGAAATTTAATTGATCCACCGCTATATTTTCACCCCCTTTACTGTTAAAATGAGAACACAGTAAATGGTATTCAGGTAGAAAATAATGTAAGCAGAAAAATATTCCCGCTATATAAGTACCTAAAAATAAATAAACAGATACCGGTATATCCTTGTCAAAGTATTTTATTGGACATATATATTAGTCACATACAGATCATATGTAATACATGTTGTTGATATTTGTCCAATTATTACAAATATAGAAAAATAACAAATAATAGGGTCTACAGAATATCCTAATGGAAATTATAAGGACTTAAATGAGATAGAAAGTAAATAAATCCTTGTACTAATATATTCAAGACTGTAGTTGAAAGAAATATTTAACATATTAATTATAAATTGATCTGTATCTTCGAAAAAAGTAATGTAGAGTAATACTGTAGCTTCCAGATACCGGTATATCAAACTTCAAAACTGTGTTCACACATAGAACAGCAACAAACTACATTTCCCATAAGAGTCAAATGAACACATCAATTTACTGTAAAGTTAATCATAAATATAAAAATTATACCTCTTATTCCAGCATGTGCAGGGATATATTTTACTTAGTCGTTGCTCTCATGTGCGTTTGTGTTTGTCAGGACAGGAAGCTCTTAAATGTGTAATTCTTAAAAAAAAATTAAAAGTATTCCTAAAATGCAAAAATATGGAGAAACTATTGAATTTAACCATAAGGGGAAACAGTACATAGGATTTTTGTGGTTTGAGTCTAACCAAAGATAAAGTTATATTTCCCATTATTTGAACAATCTTACACTTGGCCATTCTGTAGACAATTCTAAAAATATTTTTCTCATTTTTTTTTTTAGACCTTGTTTCCACAGTGTAAATATCAGTAATTGCGCATTCATTTTGTTTTTTTCTTCCGGTGAAAATGAATCAACTATTTTGCTCCTGAATTTAGTATATCAGAGACTTAAATCACTATTCTAATGGACAAAATATAATTGCACTTAAGTCAAACATTGTAAAAAGGACACTTAGAACTTTTGTAGAAATACTAACCTTTAATTTTACTAGACCAGCGACAATTCTTTGGCTGTTTTTTTTTTTCAGACGTATTCAAGTGTGTTTGCATACCCACCCATTTACACAAGATGTAACAAGTTCACAATATTAAAGTGGAATTCCGACTAACCCTAACCCTCCCCTAAGGGGATAGTTTTAAGAGTAGTTAGGATAAAGCTGGAATTTTATTAAGTTTCTGCTCCTTTACTGTCCAATCACAGGCTGGGATAAGCAAGGTCACCAGGCTGGTTGTAGTGTCTAATCAGGCAGTGTAACTCTCAGGCCTGGCTTGACAGAATTTTCTTTTGATGGCAAAATAGCTCTTATGTATGTATGTTTTTCAAATGTGTTCTTAGCTGTTGACTGGAGTGTTCTTTTAAATAACTTGCTGACTGACTCCAGCTGATCTTCACATGGTAATTCACTCTGAATATATTACATTTCCCATCATAAAAGTAAACCCGTCCTGTCGCACATTGTGTAGTCTATACTTGTACACTAGCATGTGTGCATAGACATGTGTAATGTCAGACATGGCTCTTTATGTTCCTGCTTGCATCGCTGCAAAGAAATCACAGGCAAAAAATAATTTTGCCTGCTCTGTCGTTGAATTCTTTCATGCATTCGATTTACCACATAATGTGAACAAAATCCCAGGTAACATGAAGGCAGCTCCCATTTATGCATGTCTGTTCTGTATATCTTCTTTTTTTTGTAGCCTGTCTTAAAAATATTTACCATTTACTACAAATATATATTTTTATATTTTTTTTCCTGCACAGTTATACATGTGTATTAACATTATGCCAATAAAATAGTGTTTTGTAACCTATGATGTTATGGTCATCTTTGTCTGAAAAGGCTTAAAGTAAGTTAAAAAAGTGTTGTGGTAATATATATATTGTGTGAGAAAAACATATACTGCAATATGTGCAAGCCAAGCTTTCCTGTTTTCAAGCAGAGATTGAAAACAGAATTTACAGAGTGCAAAAACCTAAAAGGGAACCCCTTTCAATATCTTTAAAAGACTAAAATATCAATATATATATATATTGTGACAGCAGGAAGGTAAAGTCACCTGGTTGCATCCAGGGGGGTAGATATATTTCGCCCAGATTCAGGCTTTACGCTGACTTATACAACTAGGTGGAGAGTTGTATAGGCCCAGCTAAGGCTAGTGGGCTCATGGATGACTCATACCTCTAGGGAGAGTGTGGGGCGTCGTGCAGACAGAGATGAGGAGACCAGCTGAACCTTGTCAGCTCATTTAGGCCTCTATAAGAACTCCCAGCTTCATTAGATGTTAGCTCATGCCTGGAACCAGACCTGTGTGGACTGTCTAGGGAGAGTGAACCCCTGTGCGGTGAGACAAAGCCTGTGTGGCTATTTGTTTGGACATTGACTAAACCAGGGACTTAGGGACTAGGACAGCACTAGGCTGATCCCAGTTGTTAGTTAGGAAACCTGTATGTTTAGTCAGAGGTCAACTTGACCAGGATTTATTTTGGTTATGTTTCTTTTGCTTTGCTGTGTTTTGTCACTGTAAATAGAAAATAAACCGCACCTTTTTGATTTTGAAAACCACAACCTCCGTTTGCTGGGCCTGTTTTGTGTGGGGAGCCCATCCCGGGGGTCACACACACCCGCTGCCGAGCTAACCCCCTCACAGTTGGTGGAGAATGCGGGCAGTTTTTTTTTAAGCCAGCATGGAGGAGATACTGAAGCAGCTGGCTCTAGCAAATGCCAATCAACAGCAGACAAATGCAGGTTTGCAAAAGAGCCTTGCAGCTCAACAACAGAGCCTTGCAGCCCAGCAGCAGACAAACGCAACTTTGCAACAGAGTCTGGAGGCTCAGCAACGAGCCCAGCAGCAATCTGAGGCCCGCTTCATAGACCTGTTGCAGAAGCAAGAGCAGAGACTACAACAACAGATGGAAGCAGTAATGCAGCAACGTCCGCAGACCAGTGAGGAAAGCCGTCCCACTAATACCGCGTCCTTTGGGGTGAGTCGTTTATTGACAAAAATGACTGGAGAGGATGATCCAGAGGTATTTTTGACCACATTTGAAAGGACCGCTGAAAGAGAAAAGTGGCCTGAGGAGCAGTGGGCTGGACTGGTGGCTCCTCTGTTAACTGGTGAATCGCAGAAAGCTTACTATGACCTAGAGCCTAACCAAGCAAAAGACTATGTGATGCTAAAAGCTGAAATATTGGCAAGGCTGGGTGTCACCCAGGCTGTCCGGGCTCAGCGTGTGCATAACTGGACTTTCCAGCTTGGAAAACCCCCCAGGTCTCAAATGTATGATCTCATTCACCTGAGCAGAAAGTGGCTACAGCCAGAGACTTTGTCCGCACCAAAGATTGTGGAACGTGTTGTAATGGATCGGTTTTTGAGAGCTCTTCCTACTGCCATCCAAAAGTGGGTAAGCCATGGAGACCCAGAGACGGCCGATGGTCTTGTGGATCGTGTGGAGAAATACTTGGCTACAGAGAACCTGACGGCCTCTTCCAGAGACACTCGGACTTTCCACCCTAAGACCAGACCATCCCCAGGGGCGGATAAGAGGATTCCAAGGGGTGAGGGTGGAGAGAGTGAGAGGGTGGGAGCTCTACCCCAAGTTTGGCGAGAACAGCCTGGGAAATCAGCGGCTCAAGAGGCGGCAAGAAGGATCGTTTGCTACCGCTGCCGGCAAGCGGGACATATTGCAGCCAATTGCCCGGTTGTGGAGGAACCCATGCAGTGTGACTTTCTGACGGGCAGACGTCAGTCGCTGTGTGCGACAGTCGCATGCACTGCCATTCGAGGAACTGAGAAACATTTATGCAAAATGTGTGTTAATGGTAGAAATGTTGTGGTATTGCTGGATTCAGGTAGCCTTGTGACCCTGATAAAGGCTGAGTTAGTTAAAACAGAGGTCTCTGGGAATAGCAAGGTAGCTGTTATTTGTGTGCATGGGGACACCCGAGAGTATCCAGTGACTACAGTGTGTTTCGAGACCCCCAAAGGTACCCTCTCTCATCCAGTGGGCTTAGTATCTCAGTTACCGCATGACGCCATTGTGGGAAGGGATTTTCCGAAGTTCTGGGAACTGTGGGATGATCCTGAGCCCCTCACTGGTGCCCCTATGTACCAGGAATGTGATAGCCAGAACTCCCCTGAGAGTGGTGAGGACTCTCCGGAATTTCCCTTATCAGTATTGGCAGGGGAGACTCAAGAAACTGGAGAGGAGCCCACCTCCTCAGACGAAAACCTACCGTCTGTGGAGTTTTCTGATCTTGAGGTTCACAGGGAAAACTTTGCCACAGAACAGTTGAAAGACCCCGCCCTAATAAAGGCACGGGAAAACGTAGTGAAAATAGATGGCGAGTTAGTGAACCCAGATAATACCTGCACTTACCCATACTTCAGCGTAGAGAAGGACCTACTGTATCGGGTGGCAAAAAGGGCAGAAGAAACCGTTGAGCAGCTTGTGGTGCCCAAACCTTACAGGAAGTTGGTGTTGGAGTTGGCCCATGGGCACATTCTTGGAGGTCATCTGGGGACAGAGAAAACCCGAGAGAGGGTATTACAGAGATTCTATTGGCCGGGGGTGATGAAGGACGTAGAAAATTATTGTTCCTCCTGCCCTGTGTGTCAGAGGTTGGCCCCGATGCCACATTTCCGTAGCCCGCTGGTCCCTCTACCCATCATTGAGGTCCCGTTTGAGAGGATCGCCATGGATTTGGTAGGTCCTATAATCAAGTCCGCTAGGGGGCACCAGTACATATTAGTTATAATGGACTATGCCACCCGTTATCCAGAAGCGATCCCTCTCCGAAATACCTCGGCCAAAACCATAGCCAAAGAGCTATCTCTTGTTTTTAGCCGGGTGGGTATTTGTAAAGAACTGCTTACGGACCAAGGTACACCCTTTATGTCCCGGGTTATGAAAGAGCTGTGTAAATTGTTCAAAGTGACGCAATTGCGTACGTCTGTGTATCACCCCCAAACCGATGGGCTGGTTGAAAGATTCAACAAAACCCTAAAACAAATGTTGAAGAAAGTGGTGGATAGAGATGGAAAGGATTGGGACTGTTTACTTCCTTATTTGATGTTTGCTATTAGGGAGGTGCCCCAATCCTCTACGGGATTCTCCCCCTTTGAGTTACTGTATGGGAGACACCCAAGAGGGCTGTTGGATATTGCCAAGGAAACTTGGGAAAGTGAGAGTTCTCCCCACAGGAGTGTGATTGAGCATGTCGCCCTGATGCAAGATCGAATTGCACAGGTAATGCCCATTGTGAAGGAACATTTGGCCCAAGCGCAGTTGGCACAGCAGAGAGTGTACAACCGTGGAGCCAAGACCCGTACCTTTTCCCCGGGGGATAGGATATTGGTACTTGTCCCTACGGTTGAAAGTAAATTCCTTGCCAAATGGCAAGGCCCCTACGAGATAATGGAAAAAGTGAGCGAAGTGAATTACAAGGTCAGACAACCAGGAAGGCGAAAGCCCGAACAGATCTATCACGTTAATCTGTTGAAAGCCTGGAGGGATAGAGAGTCCCTAGTCGCAGACACTTGGTCACCAGCTCAAACTGGTTGCGTGATTCCTGAGGTTGGAATAGCAGCCACCTTGTCACAACCCCAACAACAGGAGGTTAAGGAGTTTGTGCTTCGCAACAAGGAGGTATTCTCTGAGCTGCCGGGACAAACATCTGGGGTAGAGCATGACATCATTACCCCGCCCGGTGAAAGGGTGAAGTTAAAACCCTATCGGATCCCAGAGGCTCGACGGGAGGCAATTGGGAGGGGAGTAATAAAACCCCAACTCAACAAAGTCGAGGCCATCCAGAGTTGGCCACGTCCCAACAGCAAGAAGCAGGTACGAGCCTTTCTGGGAATCGCTGGGTATTATCGGCGATTCATTCCCCACTTTGCTTCTAAGGCTGTGCCCCTAACCAACCTGACGAAGGGGAAAGGGTCGGTCATGATTAAATGGACCCCCGAGGCTGAGGCAGCATTCCAATTCTTGAAACAAGCCTTATGTAGCCAGCCAGTGTTGTACTCACCCGACTTCTCTAAAGACTTTGTCGTACAAAGTGATGCGTCAGATGTGGGGTTAGGAGCAGTATTGTCCCAGGTCTGGAACGGGGAAGAGCACCCAGTCATTTACCTCAGCAGGAAATTGAAGTCCCATGAGGTAAATTACGCCACCGTTGAAAAGGAGTGTTTAGCGGTGAAGTGGGCTCTAGATTCCCTTCGGTACTACCTGCTAGGTAGGCACTTTGACATGGTTACGGATCACGCTCCGTTAAAGTGGATGGCTCAAAACAAGGAAACAAATAGAAGAGTGAATAGGTGGTTCCTGGCCCTCCAGGAATTCAACTTCACAGTAAAGCATCGCCCTGGCGTTCAAATGGGGAATGTGGATGCTTTGTCTCGAGTACATGAATGCCTGATTGCTGGTGTTCCAACCCCGAGGTTAAAACAAGAGGGGGGGGTATGTGACAGCAGGAAGGTAAAGTCACCTGGTTGCATCCAGGGGGGTAGATATATTTCGCCCAGATTCAGGCTTTACGCTGACTTATACAACTAGGTGGAGAGTTGTATAGGCCCAGCTAAGGCTAGTGGGCTCATGGATGACTCATACCTCTAGGGAGAGTGTGGGGCGTCGTGCAGACAGAGATGAGGAGACCAGCTGAACCTTGTCAGCTCATTTAGGCCTCTATAAGAACTCCCAGCTTCATTAGATGTTAGCTCATGCCTGGAACCAGACCTGTGTGGACTGTCTAGGGAGAGTGAACCCCTGTGCGGTGAGACAAAGCCTGTGTGGCTATTTGTTTGGACATTGACTAAACCAGGGACTTAGGGACTAGGACAGCACTAGGCTGATCCCAGTTGTTAGTTAGGAAACCTGTATGTTTAGTCAGAGGTCAACTTGACCAGGATTTATTTTGGTTATGTTTCTTTTGCTTTGCTGTGTTTTGTCACTGTAAATAGAAAATAAACCGCACCTTTTTGATTTTGAAAACCACAACCTCCGTTTGCTGGGCCTGTTTTGTGTGGGGAGCCCATCCCGGGGGTCACACACACCCGCTGCCGAGCTAACCCCCTCACAATATATATATATATATATATATATATATATATATATATATATATATATATATACACTATATTGTCAAAAGTATTGGTACACCTGCCTTAACACGCATATGAACTTTCATGGCATCCCAGTCTTAGTCTGCAGGGTTCGATATTGAGTTGGCTCCTCCCTTTGCAGCTATAACAGCTTCAACTCTTCTGGGAAGGCTGTGCTGTCTAAAATGTTTAGGAGTGTGTATATGGGAATGTTGACTATTCTTCCAGAAGCACATTTGTGAGGTCAGGCACTGATGTTGGTGGAGGAGAGGAGAGACTCTGCTCTAATTCATCCCAAAGGTGTTTTATCAGGTTGAGGTCAGGACTCTGTG
Source organism: Rana muscosa (assembly GCA_029206835.1). Classification (NCBI taxonomy): domain Eukaryota; kingdom Metazoa; phylum Chordata; class Amphibia; order Anura; family Ranidae; genus Rana; species Rana muscosa. The sequence continues at coordinate 13,108,447 of CM055123.1, read as the reverse complement.
CAGGCCACTCAAGTTCCCCCACACCAAACTTGCTCATCCATGTCTTTATGGACATTGCTTCTGACCTCAACCCAGATAGACCACCTTTGGGATGAATTAGAGCAGAGACTGCGAGTCAGGCCTTCTTGTCCAACATCAGTGCCTGACCTCACAAATACGATTCTGGAAGAATGGTCAAACATTCCCATAGGCACACTCCTAAACCTTGTGGACAGCCTTCCCAGAACAGTTGAAGCTATTATAGCTGCAAAGGGTGGGCCAACTAATCACTGGGTTTTCCACACTGTATTAATGTGAGCCTAGGCTAAACAGGCTTAGAGCTTTAGGGAAGTTACTTTTCCTAGTCTGAGATGATTTAATTAGTCTACAGTGGTACTGAAGTAAGAGGAAACATTTTCTCAGTATCTTTTCCAGAGTGAAACAGTGTAACTCTGTAGTTGCAATATTGAGAGGCAGGGTGATCTACGGCAGACATTTATGAACACAGCCAAAACTGTATTGACACCAGAGTTTACATGATTGTGTAATCTGATCCAACATCTCAGTCACAGATGTGGATGCAGACCCTGGATGATACCTGAACAAAGGTGACGTTCTTCTGAAGAGAAAAGCAGATGATGGCATTGTCAGAGGCAATACTGATATCCTAGTTAGTGGTAACACACATGCATCTGTGTGAATGGGCATTTTTAGTTTCCCTTTAAAAACACAATACACTGTAGCATATAGATGAACCAGCCTCATAGGAAATAATTAGATTTCTACTTAAGAAGTATGTTAATTTAATTAAATGTGTGTGTGTTACTGTAGGAAAATTAACAAGTGCACTTAAAGTGCAGGAGAGAGAGCGCTCTTGTGTACATGGCAGAATCAAGATCGGGCTCAGGTAACTATAAGGGATAGCTAGGTAGGCAGCTGCTTGCAGAATATTTTTTACCTCCATGCATAGAAACCTTTTTGCCTTTAGAACGACTTTAAATCTGAGGTTTATTCTGCTGTCATGTTTTGCCTTTTCCTTCTCATCAACATACTAATGAAATAAAAAATTAAAAAAAGCACTCTATTTCTTACATAGCTCATTTTAAACCCAGTGATGTCATTGCTAGGCTTCTGTGTATCTCTATGTAATGCAAGCGGTAACTCTTTGGGCCTTCAGGGTGCTGTGCCTAGTTTTCTAAAAACATCCCAGTAATCCTCCCAAAAGTCCTCAGCATTTATGCAAGCAGTGAATTGGCTTTTGAGGAGCTATGCAAATATCGAAATGCCTTGATAGGAGGATGTCAGCTTGGAGGAGTGGGCATTTCTAGGCAGGCTGCATTTGCATGCAGATGCCCTAGATAACACTGACATTTGATGTTAAGTCTCCATGACTGAAAGGGCAAAAATCTACTTAATGAAAGGGGCAGGCCAGGGACAGTCAGGCTGCAGTGGAAAAATCTAAATTATGCCTGAGATCGTCCAGTCAGGAAACGTTGTAGATTTTAAATCACATGGAGAGAAACTCACAGTGTACAGGGAAATCAGAATAATCAATACAGGAGCCTGTACATCTGTTGGCCTCTTGCCTTGTAGCATATTGTAGGATATTTTGTGCTCAAGTCAATGCCCAATATCAGATCTGCACCTATATGTGTTGCACATTAGTACCACTAGTGCATTGCATTCTCTCTGCTACAAGGGTTACTAACTTTTTGCACATGCATTTTAAAACGGAACTAAACTGTATCTGAGCACCACAAACTGAAAATGCTATTGTGGCATCACCCCCAAAGAAGATGCTAGTTAAGATGGGTCCTCTGTTCTTAGGCTTGACCTCCTCAAGAGCCTCAGCCCCTCTGACACACCAGGTTGAGAGAATACAAGCAAGCACAATAAAACACAGCAAATTAATCCTGATACCCAATGCTAGGGCTATCTTGAAAACCAGGCACCAAACAGGTGATAAAAGTTAACTCAATGTATTATTCTTCAAAAAGTTGATAACCATGCTAGTACAAGCAAAGTTATAATAGTGCTAACCCAGCCCAGCACACAGAATGGTTAACAGTGGGTGCTAAACCTAAAAGGCAAAGGACAACCAGGTCAGCATAAACAGTAGCAATAGACCTAAAACTAACAATAACATGGCTATGCTGCTGATATGTGTAAAAAAAACTAAAAATATTTTTGGGAACACTGCGCTAGATAATGTATAAATGAGTAAATAAAATATATATGTGATATAGTGTGATGAAGCTGCCAGTACCAAAATTCAGATACAAAATTCAGAACACAAATAAAAAAGATGAGGTACAGCTCTAAAAAATTAACATAAACCTTGGAACACGGAATATGAAAAATGAATAATAAATAAATTAATAAAAATTTACACAATAACACATGTGAACAAAAAATACCATCAATTACATCAATGACCTATTAGTTGAAAATGGTGACCCATGTGACAAAAAAGCACTAATAAGTGAAAAATCTCTTAAATATATATAAAATAAATGTGAGAAAAAAAGTCCCAAATTAAATGAATAATATAAGTTGCATGCTAACAACCAGAAATGGATGCAAAAAGGAAGATGAATCATAGAAGGAAAGGGGTCCTTTAAGCAGATTTTCTCAATATGAAGAGATGAGAGAAACCATTCACCAGTGAGGACACCACAGAAGGTGATAATGTAGTCTCCTTACCAGATTAGGTTGACCACTATAACGGCGGTCTATATAGGCACAGGGATTTTAGGTCTCCCTAAGGACCCACAGCCGATGACTGGATAAGGATATGGATGGTGGTTGGTATTTCAGAAGAACATAAGAAGAGAAAACTCCATAGTGTAATACTGCATACACATTTATTGAAAGAATAGGAAGTATTGCACTTACAGACTGCAGGTAAGTTAAAGGCGGTTTGTATAAAATGGAACGCGGTATCTCACGGCGTCTCATCCAGGCTTCCTCCGCTCGTTGCACTTGTTCGCATCTGTGTATCTCCGTATGGAGAGGGCGTAATGACGTCGGTATTGCAGACCACACCTACGCGTTTCGTCACTACAGGACGTCGTCTGGGATTGGCTGCTAAGCCTGCGTCATTACGTGTGCCCTTATATAATGCTGCAACGCCATCTTGACTGAGGGCGGAAGCGGAGGGGCTATAGGAAAATACAAGGCGCCATCACATTAACTGATGGACACCATAGAGACAAGTGCCGGAAGCCTAAGTGGTATGTCTGCCATCTTGTGGTCAAAAAGTAATAGACAAAAGATAATAGATGTCCAACAAGAGCCATAAGCTGAAGGGAAAAACCAAAGAGGAAACGCCGCAAGATCAATTGGCATACAATATATTAAAATCTAACAACAAACAGGGTATTAAGGTAAAATTAAACAAACCACAATACTCCTATAATGCAAACTAATGAAGTTGAAAAAATTGTTATTTTAAAATATTTAAAATGTTAAAAATATTTGTAAATATAAAAACAAGTAATAAGAGCCTGCTAAAAATTGGGACAGAGGAAAACTAGGCATTATTAAAAAAACAATTAATGTCCCAATCAACGTTTAACCCATGAGGTATGTAAGATTTCATATCAAATATCCACTTAGTTTCTAACTTGGATATAGAGCGAACCCTATTTGTACCCCTCCAATGTGGAAGAAGTTTTTCAATTGGGACAAAAAGAGTACCTTTTAGTTGCCGATTGTGGTATTGAGCATAGTGCTTAGACAAATTATGTTTGGGGAATCCACGTTTTATGTTCCCCACATGCTCTTCCAATCTCACATGAAGGGCTCTTTTAGTTCGTCCAATATACTGCTTTGAACATGGACATTGGATAAGGTAGACTACACATTCGCTTGAACAGGTAATAAATGAGTCAATATTATAGACCTTATTTGTCTGTGTAGATTGAAAGGATTCAAGTTTACGTCCCTGAAATGAATTCACTCGACAATTTGGCATTTTTTACATGGAAAGAAGCCTTTCATAGTTTGAAAAAAGGACACAGTTTTAGAAGGATCTATCACATATGGGGCTACTCTATGACGCAGAGATGGTGCCCCTCTGAAAATAACAACTGGTTGGTTGGGGATAATTGGACCCAAAACTTTGTCATTCTTTAAGATATTCCAATACTTATTAAAGATCTTTTTGACTGAAAAGTATTGGTTCGAGTAACCTGTGACCATTGCACACTCAAATTTGTTATCAACTGTGTGACTAGTCCGATTTGGACCAGTAAGCATAAGGCCTCTATCCATGTCATGAACCTTATGAATAGTAGCATCAATATCCTTCTCGTTATATCCTTTCTCCAAAAATCTTGATTTTAAAACTTGTGCCTGTTGCTGATAATCAGGGATGAGCCGAAAACCCCCCTGTTCGGTTCGCACCAGAACCTGCGAACAGACAGAATGTTCGCGTGAACTTTAGAACCCTCTTAAATGGACTCGAACGTTCGAAATCTAAAGTGCTAATTATAAAGGCTAATATGCAATTTATTGTCCTAAAAAGTGTTTGGGGACCCGGGTCCTGCCCCAGGGGACATGTATCAATGCAAAAAAAAAGTTTAAAAAATAGACGTTTTTACAGGAGCGGTGATTTTAATAATGCTTAAAATGAAAAAATAAAAGTAAAATATTCCTTTAAATTTCGTACCTGGGGGGTGTGTATGATATGCATGTAAAGTGGCGCATGTTTCCCGTGCTTAGAACTGTCCCTGCATAAAATGTCATTTTTGAAGGAAAAAAAGTCATTTAAAACTCACTCCCGGCTATTAATGAATTGTCGGCTTTTATCAATACATAGAAAAGTCATTGATGAAAAAAAACAAAAACCGTGGGGGTTCCCCCAAATTCAATTACCAGGCCCTTCAGGTCTGGAATGGATATTAAGGGGAACCCCGCCGCAAATTTAAAAAAAATGGCGTGGGGTTCCCCCTAAATATCCATACCAGGCCCTTCAGATCTGGCATGGATTTTAAGGGGAACTCCACCCCAATTTTTTTTTTAAATGGCGTGGAGTCCCCCCAAAAATCCATACCAGACCCTTATCCGAGCACGCAACCTGGCCGGCCGCAGGGTAAGAGGGGGGGACGAGAGAGCGCCCCCCCTCCCTCCTGAACTGTACCAGGCCATATGCCCTCAACATGGGGAGGATGTCCCCATGTTCTCTGGGTCAGTTAAAACTTGGGTGCTAAGATTAAAAATACCCTGGCCTATTACAGCCTGGGCCTTTTCTGCTGATCGTAGGTGCCTCCCCCCTCTGACTCCTCGTTTTTTTCTCCCCGCCTTTTTATGCCTTGGTTTGGCCGAGAAAAACCCCAATTCCCCAAACCATTACTGGCCGGGCGTCTAGGTGTACCAAACCTTGGTGGGGGATAAGATGTATTTGAAGGCCCTTCTCTATATTGAACATGCTGAGAATCATAGTAACCCAAATCATCATCGCCATTATCTCTATCCCTTAGGGGAAAGAAACTATTCCTATAGGAAGGATTGTTAGATCCCCAATTTAGATCATTGTGGGGTCCATGTGGTGAATATTGACTAAATTCATCACCCCTCCACCAATCCGGGTTTCCTATCTTATTCCCACGTCCCTGGTTGGGAGGATTTCGACCCCTTTGGGGTAGTGGCATCCTATACCAAGATGGCTGGTTAGACATCTGGGTCCCATATTCCTGCATATGGTAGGATCCATTACTAGGTCCCCAATGTTGGTATGATCCTTGTTGGGTAGATGGTCCTCTCTGGTTTTTTGAAAACCTATGGGGGGATTGGTATGTGTTCTGCCCACCTCCTTTCTGTGATTTTGAAGCCCCTCCGCTTTTTTGGGGGGGTTATTTGAATGAGGTTTAGACTGTTGTGGCAATACACCTGAATTGCTTTCTGCGACCTGAGTAGCAACTTCCATCTCTGAATTGGTGGTGTTGGCTTGCTCATTCAACAGTTTTTTTTGCCATTCAAACACAACGTTATTCTGATAATCTGATAAATCACGATTATATTTTTTCTTTTTTTTTCTTTTTCTGATCTTTGTCCTCTTTTTCAATAACTTTAAGTAAACTCTGTGATTTATCTCTATACTCATCACTATCTTTCATAGGATTAAGTTTCTCTTTGATGGTTTTGATTTCCTTATCCAATTTGGCCAATTTAATGGTTTTCTTATCAATCAGAAATCTCAAACAAGAAATACCCGCCTTGTTAAAGTAGCTAAACCACTCTTCCAAATCGGTATCTCCCTTTTGAGGGGTTACCTTCCATCTAAGGCTCCTAGGGACCATTGTATTTTTAATATAAGTCTCCAAGTAGGCTATATCCCACTGAGTGTGGGTCTCAGATACTAGGAGATTTTTTAATCTTATAAACAGCCCCCCCAGGTCGCCCTCTTCCTCCCTATTGAGTTCGAAGACCCCATCTACATTGACCACTTTGGTGGCCCTAAAATCAAAGATATCCATGATGATATCACAACAGTTCAAAACGTCAGGCAGTAGCAGTGATAATATCAGAACAATACAATAAAGGGAAAAAAACGCGCTTGCTGTCAAATTTTAAGTAAATAAAAACTTAAAATTAAGATGAAATAAAATAGAGAGAACTCCTTATAGCAGCAATAAAAGTGGGATAAACACAAATAGAAATAAAAAAGAAGAAAATCGCGCTAAAGAATCCTCATGGAAATTAATTATATACTGAATAAAGTCCAATGTGGCAGGCTGGTGTGAAGAAACACAAAAACTCCCAATTGTTAAATGAACCTTGAGAAATTCATGCTTACCAGATAAGTAAGCCAATAAAGCAGATGGCTATAGCCCAGCCAAGGCCTTTTATTAGCACCAAGACAGCCGCTTCACCAGGAAAATAATGAATACGATCGCTGGAACTATGACTACATATTAATGATGTTAATCAGCCCAAAAAGAAAAGAAAAAACACATAGCGTAATCCTGCTACAATAAATGATCTATGGGAATCAGTGTTATGGACAACACCCAGTGTGAGAAGCATGCAGGAGTGAACCACCACCTCACAATCAATCTCCTTACCAGATTACACTAAATAAAAAACTTTAAGCAGATATAAGGCAAAAATGCCCCAAACACAAAGGTTGTGATCCGCCACCTCTCATATAGTCTTCTTACCAGATAGACATCACTATAGAGCTTGATGTATATTAGGTGACGACTTTAGATCGGGATCCTATGGACAACTGCAGACTCAGATGGTAAAGGGATGGAAATGAAGTCTCCCAGCTGGGACCGTGAGTCCACGTATGCGGTAAATTCGTCAAGTACCCAAGAGGAAACGAAGAGACTCGATAGTGTAATACCATCAATGTATTTAATAAAAAAAGGCAGTTACACTTACATATAGTTGCATAAATTCAAGCAGAGAAGCGAAGTCGGCCGTCTACAATATAAAACTCCCGTCCTGCGAACGTGGTGACGTCAGCACGTACCCCCTCAGACGCGCCCCTTCTCATGTTCCGCATCTGGTCCGCTTAGCGGACCTGATGGGGAACTTGAGAAGGGGCAGGTCTATTCACGTATTACACAGTGAAGGAAGTTCCCATCAGGTCCGCCCCCTCGGTATGTCAGACCCCGCCTACATCATTGGCCTGAGCGGGGAACTTCCTTCACTGTGTAATTTAAATTTACACAGTGAAGGAAGTTCCCCATCAGGTCCGCTCAGGCCAATGACGTAGGCGCGGTCTGACATACCGAGGGGGCAGACCTGATGGGGAATTTCCTTTACTGTATAATTCATGTATAGACCCGCCCCTTCTCGCGTTCCGCATCTGGTCCGCTGAGCGGACCTGATGGGGAACTTTAGAAGGGGCGGGTCTATACATTTAAAACACTGCCGGAGGAAGTTCCCCATCAGGTCCGCTCAGGCACAACCAATGACGGACAGCGCTGGACATCGGGATCACCGCGGGACACTGGATTTCATCGCTGGAATGTTTTGTTTTTTTTTTTTTAATAAAGGACTTTTCCAAGGTGTTGGTGTGCTTTTTTTACATTTTTTTACACTTTCTTCGTGAAATGGTAGGGGTACAATGTACCCCTTACCAATTCACATAGGGGGGGCGGGATCTGGGGGTCCCCTTTGTTAAAGGGGTCTTTCAGATTCTGATAAGCCCCCCGCCCGCAGACCCCCACAACCACCGGGCAAGGGTTGTGGGGATGAGGCCCTAGTCCCCATCAACATGGGGACATCCTCCCCATGTTGAGGGCATGTGGCCTGGTACGGTTCAGGAGGGAGGGGGGGCGCTCTCTCGTCCCCCCCTCTTCCCCTGCGGCCGGCCAGGTTGCGTGCTCGGATAAGGGTCTGGTATGGAATTTTGGGGGGACTCCACGCCATTTTTTTTTAAATTTGGGGTGGAGTTCCCCTTAAAATCCATGCCAGATCTGAAGGGCCTGGTATGGATATTTAGGGGGAACCCCATGCCATTTTTTTTTAATTTGCGGCGGGGTTCCCCTTAATATCCATTCCAGACCTGAAGGGCCTGGTAATTGAATTTGGGGGAACCCCCACGCTTTTTTTTTTTTTTTTTATCGATGACTTTTGTATGTATTGATAAAAGCCGACAATTCATTAATAGCCGCGAGTGAGTTTTAAATGACTTTTTTTCCTTCAGAAATTACACTTTGTGCAGGGACAGTTCTAAGCACGGGAAACATGCGCCACTTTACATGCATATCATACACACCCCCTAGGTACGAAATTTAAAGGAATATTTCACTTTTATTGTTTCACTTTAAGCATTATTAAAATCACTGCTCCTAAAAAAACTGCAGTTTTTTAAACTTTTTTTTGCATTGATACATGTCCCCTGGGGCAGGACCCGGGTCCCCAAACACTTTTTAGGACAATAACTTGCATATAAGCCTTTATAATTAGCACTTTAGATTTCTCCCATAGACTTTTCGAATTTGCCGCGAACACCCCAAATTGTTCGTTGTTCGGCGAACGGGCGAACAGGCAATGTTCGAGTCGAACATGAGTTAGACTCGAACTCGAAGCTCATCCCTACTGATAATCAAAAAGAGAGGTACAATTTCTCCTTATCCTTTGGAATTGGCCTTTGGGTACTGCACTCAGCCAAGATGGGTGGTGGCAGCTAGTCAAGGGAATAAAGGCATTCTGGTCAGTTTCTTTAAAATAAGTGGTAGTGATTAGATTACTATCTCTCACCAGGATATTCAGGTCCAAAAAGTGGATTTCTGTTTGGCTGGCTTCATACTTTAAACTAATGCCCCTATTATTGGTATTGAGTCTAAAAAATACATTTTGAAGTGAAGAGAGGTCGCCCTCCCAGAGGAGTATAATATCATCAATATACCTTTTCCAAAGGCGTAGTTCCCTTGGAGGGTTAGTATCAATAACCTCCCTTTCCCAAAAAGCCATAAATAAATTGGCGAGACTGGGGGCAAATTTAGCCCCCATAGCCACGCCGCATTTTTGTAGAAAAAATTCCCCGCCAAACCAAAAATAATTATGGCTAGTGGCAAAAAAAAAAAAGATTAACAATGAAATCCTTCTGGATTAAAGAAAGAGTAGAATTCTGGTCAAGATAGAAACAAACAGCCTCAAGACCCTGCTCGTGTGAAATTATGGTATAGAGGGAGGCGAAATCCGCTGTCGCTAAGATGAATCCCTCCCTCCAGCCACAAACATCCAGGAGGTTAATGACCTGAGTAGTATCTCGTAGGTACGAGGGAGTTCCTCAAACTAGAGGTTGTAAAAACTCATCAATATACCTGCCTATACGGGCTGTGACCGAATCTATACCGCTGATAATCGGTCGGCCAGGTGGACAGGTCAAATTCTTGTGCACCTTAGGCAGGTAATAGATATCTGGCACTCTAGGTGCAGATGTTACAAAATGTATTCTTTCTTTTTTATTTAGCACACCTAGAGAAAAACCTTCATCAATTAACGATGAGAGTTCTTCCTTATATTTCACCGTGGGGTTGCATGCTAGTCGGGTATATGTAGCACCATCAGATAAGAGCCTATTCATCTCTGTCATATAGTCAATTTTATTTAAAATGACAAAGCCACCACCCTTATCTGCAGGGCGTATGATGATGTCATTTCGTGCACAAATTTGTTTGAGGTTACTCTGAAGATCATAATTACTCCTAAATCTGGGAGTTTTTAAATCTACTATGTCCTTGAGTACCATTTCCTTGAAAGTTTGTATATAAAGCCAAGGGGATTGAATAAGGAAGCGTTTGAGAAACTTGTATGTCTAGTTTCAACTGAGTGAGAGATACCAGATATATGTTGATCATTTCGTATAGAAATTTGAGATTCAACTATAGAAGCGGTTTGGCTTCCATTTCTTGTGGGGTTAAGGATAAAGTGTTGTTTAATGTTCATTTTACGGATGAACTTATGGGCATCTATGAATGTTTCAAATTTATTTAATTTGCGAGGTGGTGCAAATTTAAGGCCCTGACTCAAGACAGCTTGTTCTCCCTGTGACAGTTGAGCTGTACTGAGATTAAAAACTCCACTGATATTTATTGCTTCCTTTTTTTTGGACCTGATCTGCCTCCCCCTCTGCTTCCTCTCTTTCATCGTGACCCCTTTTGGGTCTGATGTTGGCCGAGAAAAAAAAACGGGGTTTATCTGATCTTCCAAAATCCGAAGGGGATTCATGTTGATCCTGCGTATATCTAACCAAATGATCAGTAAATTGACTAGGATGTCTGGAAATAACAGGATCCGCCTCAAAATTATCTCCATGATGGTAAGAAAGAGGGGCAAATCTACTCTGAATAGGAACTGGATTGCCCCTAGGGGAATGTCTATAAGGACGATTACCATAATAATCCCTAGGATCCTCTCTAGGATTACCATACCTCTGATCATTAGCATATGGGGAAGAAAAGTCATCTCTATGATCGTCATATCTGCGATAAGTCTGAACATATGATGGTCTTTTGAATGAAGGGCCACTTCTCTGTAGATAATCGCTGCCGTTCTGATGATGTTGAACATCAGAGCGATTATAATGGGTGTCAGTTCTCCTAAGTTTGTTCTTATTTTTATTTTTAGGTTTAACTGAAGTGTACCCTGATTGGGTGTTAGGGAGATTCTGAATTCCTCTTCCACCCATAGTATTGCCCCCACCCTGAAGAGGTATACCTACGTATACCCGACTAGCATGCAACCCCACCGTGAAATATAAGGAAGAACTCTCATCGTTAATTGATGAAGGTTTTTCTCTAGGTGTGCTAAATAAAAAAGAAAGAATACATTTGGTACCATCTGCACCTAGAGTGCCAGTTATCTATTACCTCCTAAGGTGCACAAGAATTTGACCTGTCCACCTGGCTGACCGATTATCAGCGGTATAGATTCGGTCACAGCCCGTATAGGCAGGTATATCGATGAGTTTTTACAACCTCTGGTTTCAGGAACTCCCTCGTACCTACGAGATACTACTCAGGTCATTAACCTCCTGGATGTTTGTGGCTGGAGGGAGGGATTCATCTTAGCGACAGCGGATGTCGCCTCCCTCTATACACGAGCAGGGTCTTGAGGCTGTTTGTTTCTATCTTGACCAGGATTCTACTCTGTAACGGCTGCCCAAGTATGAAAGGGGTTAACGCCGTTTGTGATATTCCCTCTCCTGAACACACATCCACTACCGACACTCCACAGTCAGGCGACCACTTTCCATAGGAATAATTCTTCCAGAAGTACGAGACAAACGCTCTGTATCTTTTCAAGGAGACTCACTTTATTGAGAAAAACACAGGCCTTTATATACACTAAACGAATACTGTAGGCCAAATGGACAACTCCACCCACAACATCACACAATGGTCACATAACGAGCTCCCAATACACATCTGACAGCTCTTGGCAGACAACAGGTTTAGCTAATCCCTTTTTGTTTAGATGACTATGCATGACCTTTATATTCACCAGACTGTCTGTTACTTTACAATACACACAAGTACAGAGTTAATTATCACTATTCACCATGAAAGGATCTTCAGGAGCCATCCTAGATTAATTTACATCACAACAGGCAGGTAACACATCTCTCAATTAACTTGTTGAGTTCAGAATCAAACAACCAGTACATATTGTGGACTAATATTACTATCCCAATTTAGGTAGTCCAAGATATATTCTTAATGTCCATTATTTTCTTGCTCACCCTGTGCCCAAAGTGACCCCTGTCACACATCTCCCCTTTCGGCTGGAGACTAACACAGGAGGAGACTCCAGACGGGTTGACTCCGAAGTTAGTCCATAGTTCCATTCCTCTAATGTCTGGACAACCCATCAACATTGCACTAGGAGCACGGGATGACGTCTGTTTTCCGGGACAATCCATCAGCATTGCCATTTTGCTTACCGGTTCGGTAGCTGATGGTGAAGTTGTAAGGTTGTAGGGCTAAGCTCCACCGCAGCAACCTGCCATTGTCTCCTGAGACCCGGTTAAGCCAGACCAATGGGTTGTGGTCGGTGACCAGTGAAAATTCCTGTCCGTACAAGTAAGGGTTCAACTTTTTAAGGGCCCAGACCAGGGCCAAACACTCCTTCTCCACTGCCGCATAGCTCACTTCCCGGGGTAATAGCTTTCTACTCAGGTATGCGACAGGGTGTTCTCCTCCATCCTCCCCAACTTGGCTCAGCACAGCCCCTAGTCCAAACATGGAAGCATCTGTGTGGACAAGAAAACGTTTGTTAGGTACTGGGGCAGCCAAGACAGGGGCATTTACAAGTGCTTGCTTGAGGGCTAGAAACGCGGTTTCACAAGCTGGAGACCACAGGACCTGCCTAGGTAAATTCTTTTTCATCAGGTCAGTCAGGGGTTTGGTGGTAGCACTATAATTAGGGACAAAACATCGGTAGTACCCTGCAGTCCCCAAGAAGGCTAATACCTGGGTCTTAGTACGGGGCGTGGGCCAGTTAGCTACTGCCTCTACCTTGGCTGGCTCTGGTCTCTGGTTCTCACACCCCACTCGGTGTCCCAGGTACTGCACCTCTGCCATACCTAGATGGCACTTGTCTGGTTTCAAGGTCAGGCCTGAGGCCCGAATTTTGTCCAGAACCACCCCTACGTGAACCAGGTGCTCCTCCCAAGACCCACTGTAGATCGCAATGTCATCCAGGTATGCACATGCAAAATCCTGGAAGCCATCGAGGAGCCTATCCACCATACGTTGGAAGGTGGCCGGGGCATTTTTCATCCCAAATGGCATGACCTTAGACTGGTACAGGCCAAATGGGGTAACAAATGCTGACTTGGGGATAGCATCCTCGGCCAGGGGGATCTGCCAATAACCTTTACACAGGTCTATTGTAGTTAAATAACATCCCCTGGCTATACGATCTAGCAGTTCATCTACCCTGGGCATCGGGTAGTCATCGGTGGTGGTCTTCTCATTGAGTCGCCTATAGTCCACGCAGAACCGGGTATTTCCGTCTTTCTTAGGCACCAGGACTACAGGCGAGGCCCAAGGGCTGTCAGAAGGCTCAATGACTCCTAACTGAATCATGTCCTGTATCTCCTTCCGCATTTCTTCTCGGACTGCTTCAGGGATGTGGTAGGGGGCCTGTCGAAGGGGTGCTTGTCCAGGGGTCTCTACCTTATGCACAACCAGGGTCGTATAGCCCGGTTTTTGGGAGAACGTCGCCTGTTTCTCCCACAGAAGCCACTTAGCCTGTTCCTTCTTTGTGGGGCTTAACCGGTCTCCTAGCTGTACAAGGCTAATGAGGTCAGTCTGGGGCTCTCTCTCTAGTAAGTCAGGGAGGGGTAAACCTTCTGAGTCGTCCGCAGCAGGGGCACATACTGCAGCAACATCCTCCTGCCGTTCCTGATACTCCTTCAGCATGTTCACATGAAAGGTTCACTGGATTCTTTCATCTGCACAGCTGGCAATAACATAGGTAGTATCACATACCTGGGCTACTACTTTATACGGGCCCTGCCAAGATGCCTACATCTTGTCGGTCTTCACAGGCTTGAGCACTAAGACCTTCTGCCCAACCTGGAAGATATGCTGTCGGGCCCCCCGATCGTACCATCTCTTCTGTCTTCCCTGGGCCGCCTGGAGATTCTCCCTTACCATCAGAGACAGTTGCTCCATGCGGTCCCTGAGTTCCAGAACGTAGGGCACTATGGGGGTCCCTTCTTGCTCTGTTTCTCCCTCCCAGTGTCCTCTGATGAGATCGAGGGGTCCGCGGACCCTTCTCCCATAGAGCAACACGAAGGGCGAGAACACAGTAGATTCCTGGGGTACCTCTCTGTACGCAAATAACAGGTGAGGCAGGAATCTCTCCCAGTCTCTGCAAGCGTCCGAAAAGGTCCTCAGCATTTGCTTGAGGGTCCCGTTAAAGCGTTCGCAGAGACCATTAGTCTGGGGGTGGTAAGGTGAGCTCAGCAAGGGCTTAATATTGCACACCTTCCACAACTGCTGGGTGAGCACCGTGGTAAACTGGGTTCCCTGGTCAGAGAGAATCTCCTTAAGGAACCCCACTCTGGTAAAAATCTTAACCAGGGCATCAGCTACTGTCTCTGCTTCAAGGTTAGACATAGCTACTGCCTCTGGGTAACGGGTGGCGTAGTCCACCACGGTGAGAATATACTTCTTCCCGGATGGACTAGGTCTGGCCAAGGGACCCACAATGTCAACGGCTATGCGGTAAAAGGGCTTCCCAATAATAGGTAAGGACATGAGTTTAGCCTTAGGGTGGTCCCCCCTCTTACCTATCTGTTGACATGTGTCACACGTTTTGCAGTATTGTCGCACATCCTGGCTAAAATTGGGCCAGAAGAAATTCTGTGTAATCCTATGGGCCGTGCGACGGAACCCTAGATGTCCTGCTAGCGGCACATCATGCCCGATTCGCAGAATCTCCAGCTGGTATTTCTTAGGTACCACCAGCTGTCGTTTCTGCGAAGGGGCCTTACTTCTCTGAGATGGCTTAGGGATCCTATACAGTCTATCCCCCACCCATTCAAAAAGCTCCCCATCTATTCCCCTTTCCTGAGTATCTGCCTTCGCCCTATATTTGTGTAGGGTCGGGTCCTCCCGAGTTTCCCTCCCGAATGCTTCTGGGGTATCCCAGCCTAGGGGCGCCTGATCTAAGGTACGTATCAGGGAAGATAGTCTCACCTGGGTCTCAGCAGCAAGCGGGCCGGTTCAAGCAGTACGTGTCTGGGCACAGGTAGTCACAGGGTTGACTTCATCGGGGCCCATCGGTAAGCAGAAAGGAGGGGGGCCAAATCATTCCCCAGTAGTACATCCGCTGGCAAATCCTTCATCACCCCCACGTTCACGTGTCCCGAACCAACCCCCCAATCCAGGTGAACACGGGCAACAGGTAGCCGGAAGACGGTACCTCCCGCTACTCTTACGGCTACAGTGTCTCTGGTGTGTTGGCTCTCTGGGATGAGGTTCTTCTGTAGTAGGGTCATGGTAGCGCCACTATCACGTAAGCCATTGGCTACCGTTCCATTAACCCGGACAGTCTGCCTGTGTTGTTGCCGGTTGTCCCGGTTAGCTGCTTGTATTGGATCAACCTCGTGCAGGACACCCCAATGTTCTTCCTCCTCAACGCAGTGGGCCGCAGGCATGGGTTGTGCGGGGGCTCCCCCTTGCTGGCTGTCTCCATGACTGGGACTGGATTCAACGGACAGTCTGGCTTTTTTTGCCCTAGCTGTTTACATCCGAAACACCTGATGGGTTGTGCGTAGTCCTGGGAGTTGAACCTGGGCTGCTGAGGATAAGTGGCCGCTGGGGTTGGTGCTGAAGTTGGGTTAGAGGCTGATAAACTGGGCCGAGATAGTGGATAGCGCTCGCTTCCGCCTGACCTTCGAGAGTCCAGATATTCATCGGCCAAAGTAGCCGCTTGCTGTACAGTCCGTGGTTGCTTATCTCGCACCCAATCCCGTAGTATCGGAGGGGTGTGGTTAAAGAACTGTAATAAGAGTACTAGCTGGGTGAAGTCCTCTATGGTATGAGCGTGGCTTCCCTGGAACCAGCCCTTAAGGTTTCGCTGCAGACGATGTGCCCACTCCACGTATGTTATGTGGGTTTGTTTCCGGGATTCTCTAAACTTAATCCGGCTGGCTTCGGGTGTAATGGCAAATCGGGCTAGCAGAGCTTCTTTTACCCGGTCATAGTCTTTAGCGTCCTCATCCTCCAGGGCCCGATACGCATCCGGCGCTCTGCCCGTTAAATTACTTGCCAGTAGGGCGACCCAATCTTGGGGCAGTACTTCATGTATCTGGCATAGTCTCTCAAAGTCCTGCAGGAACACTTCAATTTCCTCCTCTCCTTCCTTAAATAGTTTGAACGCCTGAAAGGGCAACTTACGGAAAGGCGCTGCATCTTTAGGTGTTGTCTCCGATTGCCGTATTTCCGCCATTCTCTGCTCATGTTGCCGCTCTAGTTCTCTCTCTTGTCGCTCTCGTTCTCTCTCTTGTCACTCTAGTTCTCTCTTGTCGCTCATCCTGCAGCTGGATGTCTTTAATGGCTTTCTGTATGGCGGTCTCTGATGGGTTAGCACCATATAATGCCAACCACTGTCAAACTCGTTGCTGAAACAAGTCTTCAACTGACCGGGGTCCTGCATCACCATCCCTCTGATACATCTCGGCTAGCTCCCTGATCAAGGTGGCCTTGTTCTTTGTCCCACTGGTCCCTCCACGGCTCTCAAGTAAGTCTTTCAGCGTGGCTTTCCTGCAGGCTGCATAGCTGGTCATTCACTGTGGTGGTTTGGAGTGCCCAAGTAACTGGAGGGAAAATCCCACCGCTGCCAACCAATGTAACGGCTGCCCAAGTATGAAAGGGGTTAACGCCGTTTGTGATATTCCCTCTCCTGAACACACATCCACTACCGACACTCCACAGTCAGGCAACCACTTCCCATAGGAATAATTTTTCCAGAAGTACGAGACAAACGCTCTGTATCTTTTCAAGGAGACTCACTTTATTGAGAAAAACACAGGCCTTTATATACACTAAACTAATACTGTAGGCCAAATGGACAACTCCACCCACAACATCACACAATGGTCACATAACGAGCTCCCAATACACATCTGACAGCTCTTGGCAGACAACAGGTTTAGCTAATCCCTTTTTGTTTAGATGACTATGCATGACCTTTATATTCACCAGACTGTCTGTTACTTTACAATACACACAAGTACAGAGTTAATTATCACTATTCACCATGAAAGGATCTTCAGGAGCCATCCTAGATTAATTTACATCACAACAGGTAGGTGTCAGGGAAACGGCCGTAGGAGAGCTGGCAATTGTGCCAGTACTAGTAATGGCCGCTTCCAGCACATCCCTGTGCGCACTGACGCAAGCGGCGCGAATAGGCGCACGCACATGCGCAATGAACACATGTGCACGCACATGCGCAATGGAACCAACGGGCGCGTGCGCATGCACGGGAGCGTCAATCGGCGCACGCAACAGATGCAGCCACTTGCTGGCCTATATAAGACGGCCACTGACCCCCTCTCATTGCTTGATAGTCTTCAGCCTTCCTGTGTTCCTGAGACTCTGTTAAACTGCTGTTTGGATTCCTGTTGTGACCCGGCTTGTTCCTGACCTGTCTGATCTGCTCTCCTGGTTTGACCCTCTGGCTTGCTTTACCGATTTGTTACCTTCTCCTCCACCTGATCCCGGCTTGTTCCACGGACTTGCCTCAGTCATCTGTTCCTGCCTGCTTCCTATTACCAGACCATTGGCTTGTCTCCGTTCCTGCAACCTGCCTCCTCCTATTGCTGGATCTACTGGGTTTGACCCTCAGCCTGGCTGCCACTACTACTCCTTGAGCGGTGTCCTGCATCCACCAGTGTTCTTCAGGATCCCACCAGCCCTGCTCTCCTGGACCCATCTGGCAACCTGTGCTTCTCTGGGCACTACACCCTCTGTACCCAACCTCAGGGGTGTACTGCACTCAGCCGCAAGGGGAGCCCTCTCGGCATTTCGGCCTCCAACCATGTACGTGACAGTACTATCAAGCCATTCAGAGACTCCAAGAGGGCTATCTTCATCTGGAAGATCGGTTGCAGCACTCACCTGTTGTTCCAGCCTCGGTAGAGTCCAGTCAACCTTCCACCGACACAGCACCAGCTTTTCTGCCTCAAGAAGCTACTTCTCCAACCCATACAGTGATGGTGTCTTCTCCCGAACCACGGGTACCAACACCCGAACGATTCCTCGGAGATCGAAAGAAGTTCAGGGCTTTTAAGAATGCACGCCTACTGTGCTTGGCCCTTCAGCCTAGGACTTTTTCTTCGTAAAAGTAGGATTCATAATTTCCCTACTATCCAAGGAACCCCAAGCTTGGGCCCATAACCTGCTGGAACAAAAGAGCCCGGCTTTGGATACCATGGACAATTTCTTTGAGGCTATGTCTCTATTGTATGATGACCCCCAGCGTGTGGCCTCCGCTGAATCAGCCTTAGCTGCCTTACGGCAAGGAGACCGCCCAGTGGAAGATTATATCGTAGAATTTCGCAGATGGTCCACCGATACAAGCTGGAATGAGGCAGCACTCAGGTTTCAGTACCGCCAAGGACTGTCTGAGACCCTTAAAGATGAGCTGGCCCGAGTTGCTGTTCCTGACACTCTTGACAAACTAATTTTCTTAGCCATTCAGCTTGACAGGCGCCTGCGGGAACGGCGGGCGGAATATGCTCAAAACTCCCAGCCCACTCAGCGACCACCCAAGTCTTCACCTACCATTGCATCTACACCTTCCTGCTCTACAAATCTGAAGAAAGGACCAAAGCAAGTTGGCTTGGTCCATTTTCCTCTTTCCTTTGATGAGAGACAACGCCGGCGGCAGGCCTCTCTTTGCCTATACTGCGGAGGGGCTGGACACTTCTTACGCAGTTGCCCCATAAGACCCAGTAAGGTCTACCCACCGAGGTCCACACATCTCCAAGTTTCCGGATCCTCCATTTCCTACCTTGCTCTCCCCATCTCCTTACAAATGGCAGGAAGGGAGTTCCGATTACAAGCAATTATTGACTCCGGGGCTTGCAGCTGCTTTATTGACTTATCTCTGGCTAAAAGACTTGGTGTGCCCCTTCATGAGAAGAAATAAGGACTAGAAGTTCTGCTAGCCGATGGTTCTTTGCCCAGTTCTGGACTTGTCACTCGAGAAACCATGCCCATCTTCATTACTACTGATATCGGCCACCACAAATTTATCCGTTTTGACATTATACGCTCTCCCATGTTCCCCATCATCTTGGGAATGCCGTGGCTACTGGCACACAACCCGCGAATCAACTGGGTCAAGAAGGAAATCTCTCTTTCTTCGGAGTATTGCCTACAACATTGCTTTGCTCCCAACTCCAGTGAGCCTGCTACCTGCCTGACCGTGCAACCTGCTCTCGACAACCTCCAGCATGTCCCCCCAGCTTATCATGAGTTCATAGACGTTTTCCACAAGAAAAAGGCCGATGTCCTTCCACCTCACCGACCTTATGATTGTCCGAGAGAACTGCTCCCGGGGGCTGAGATTCCGTTCGGATGAATCTTTCCCCTATCCGAAAACGAGCTGGAAGCTCTACGTTTATATTTTGATGAGAGCCTGGAAAAGGGGTTTATCCGACCCTCTTCGTCTCCTGCTGGGGCAGGTATATTCTTTGTAGAGAAGAAGGATGGCACATTACGGCCATGTGTAGACTACAGAGACATCAACAAAATTACCGTAAAGAATCGGTACCGGCTCCCTCTGGTCCCTGAACTCTTTCAAAGATTCCGAACCGCCCAGATTTTCACTAAACTAGATCTGAGGGGCGCCTACAATCTCGTCCGCATCCGCCAGGGGGACGAGTGGAAGACAGCATTCCGGACGAGGTTCGGCCACTTCGAATACCTTGTGATGCCGTTCGGATTATGCAATGCTCCAGCTACGTTCCAGCATCTAGTGAACGATATCTTCCGGGAATTCCTCGACTACTTTGTAATTGTATACCTCGATGATATTCTCATCTTTTCTGCCTCTTTGGAACTCCACCGAACCCACGTAAAAAAGGTGCTCCTAACCCTGAGAAAACATGGACTATATGTCAAGACAGACAAATGTGATTTCGGGAAAACATCCATTCAGTTTCTAGGTCTCATCATCTCCACAGAAGGAATTGCAATGGACCCAAAGAAAGTGGAAGCAATACTCGACTGGCCAGCTCCCTTGGACAAGAAGGGTGTTCAGAGCTTCGTAGGGTTCTCCAATTTTTACAGGAAGTTTGTGAAGGGTTTCTCCACCACCATAGCACCCATCACTCAGTTGAACCGTCAGAAGGCCCGTTTCCAGTGGTCCCCAGAAGCTCAGACAGCCTTTGACAAATTAAAGAATCTATTCACTTCTGCACCTATCTTACAGCACCCAGATCCAACCTTACCTTATGTACTGGAAGTAGACGCTTCTGAAATAGCGACAGGGGCAATCCTGTCTCAACGGCGGGGTCCCAAGGCTCTTCTTTAGCCCGTAGCCTTTTTCTCTTGAAAAATGAGTCCACCAGAAAGAAATTACGACGTCGGAGATCGAGAGCTACTGGCCATTAAATCTGCCTTAGAAGAATGGAGGTACTTACTGGAGGGTGCTGCTCATCCCATTATGATTTTTACAGACCATAAGAACCTGGAGTACCTCAGGACAGCCAAACGTTTAAGACCTCGGCAAGCCCGATGGGCTTTGTTTTTCTCCAGGTTAAATTTTCATCTTACATATCGGCCAGGTTCCAAGAATGGGAAAGCGGATGCACTCTCCCGAATGTTTCCAAACACCCCTGAAACAACAGAGCCAAGTACGATCCTTTCCTCTCAAAATGTTTTGCTCATCCAACCTGATTTAAAGACTTTGATCAAACAAGCCTCTGCCCAGTGCCCTGGGACAGAAGTGTCCTCATTAAGAGACCAAGATGGATTTTTGTGGCATCAGGATAAGATTTTTGTCCCCCAACCAGTTAGACTCCAAGTCCTAAAGATGTCACATGACCATAAACTTGCCGGACATTTTGGAATACGAAGAACCACGGAACTTGTTCAGCGCTCCTTTTGGTGGGCCAGCCTTAAGCCTCGTACACACGGTCGGACTTCCATCGGACTTTTCCGTGGATTTTTGTCCGAACGGAGTTGGTTGGGAATACCCATAGCATACACACACTTAGACTTTTCTGCAAACTTTCTTAAAACTTCTTACAACATCACGTGTTTTTTCTGCTCTTTTCTGCTCTTTACTGCCACCCTTTGGTCAACTTCTGCTATTGTTGGTTGATTTTAACATTAATTGTTTTGTCCATCGGACTAAAGTCCAATGGTTATCTGTACACACGGTCGGACTTTGCTCCATCGGACTTTTGTTGGGCAAAAGTTTGTCCGTTTGCAGACCCAACTTTTGTCCGATGAAATCCAAAACCAAACGAAAAAAGTTTGTCCGATGGAGCGTACACACGGTCGGATTGTTGGTCCAACTTGCTTAAAACAAAGTTTGTTGGGCAAAAGTCCGACCGTGTGTACGGGGCTTAAGACAGGACTGCAAAGAATATGTTAATTCTTGCACCACGTGCCAACGCAATAAGGGTTCCAATACCAAGCCATGGGGACTTTTGAGGCCACTACCCATTCCTGAACAACCCTGGAAAGAAATATCCATGGATTTTATAGAGACTTGCCCCCCTCTGGGGGATGTACCACCATCATGGTAGTGGTAGACCGCCTTTCCAAAATGGCACATTTTCTCCCGATGATTGGCACACCCTCCGCTTCGGATACAGCAAACATGTTTATTAAAGAAATTGTCAGGTTACACGGACTACCGGATAGTATTGTCTCCGACAGAGGAGTACAATTTACTTCCAAGTTCTGGAGAGATCTTTACAAGTCTTTATCAATTGAAGTATGTCTTTCCTCAGCTTACCACCCTCAGAGCAATGGTCAAACAGAAAGGACTAATCAGACCTTAGAACAGTACCTTCGATGCTTTTTGTACCTGCTCACAAGATGACTGGATCTCCCTTCTTCCCTGTGCAGAGTTTGCATACAATAATTCTTTACATGCAGCAATTAATCAGTCTCCCTTCTGGGCGAATTATGGATTTCACCCCTCCTTCCTTCCAAATACTATACCCGAAGCATCTACTCCCGCTGTCCAGGATCGATTAAGGTCCATTCAAACCAACTACAAGGTACTTCAGGAGGCCATGCGAAAAGCTCAAGAGGATTCTAAAAGGTTTCATGACAAGCGAAGAAGAGGGAATCCTGTCTTTAAGATTGGGGACAAGGTATGGCTTTCTTCAGTGAACCTTAAGCTCTCATGTCCCTCCCGGAAGCTTGGACCCAAGTTCATCGGCCCCTTTGAAATTAAAAGAGAAATAAATCCAGTGGCTTTTGAGCTGGCACTACCCAATACATACAAAATCCACCCAGTATTTCACACCTCCCTGCTCAAACCAGCGGTATCCAGTCCTTTTCCCGGAAGAGAGGAGCCACCTCCACCCCCAGTCTTAGTAAAGGGGGAAACGGAATTCGAGGTTGAAGCCATTATGGGTAGCCGGAGGAGAGGATGTTAAACTGTCTCTTAACCACTTAAGCCCCGGACCATTTGGTAGCTAAAGGACCAGAGGTGAATTCAGAATTTTGCACTGCGCTGCTTTAACTGTAAATTGTGCGGACATGCAATGTTGTACCCAAACGAAATTTGCGTCCTTTTCTTCCCACAAATACAGCTTTCTTTTAATGGTATTTGATTGCCTCTGCGATTTTAATTTTTTGCGATATAAACGGAAAAAGACCGAAAATGTTGAAAAAAAATGATATTTTCTACTTTTTGTTATAAGAAAAATCGAATAAACTCAATTTTAGTCATACATTTAGGCCAAAATGTATTCAGCCACATGTCTTTAGTAAAAAAAATGTCAATAAGCGTATATTTATCGGTTTGCGCAAAAGTTATAGCGTTTACAAACTAGGGTACATTTTCTGGAATTTACACAGCTTTTAATTTATGACTGCCTATCTCATTTCTTGAGGTGCTAAAATGACAGGGCAGTACAAACCCCCCAAATGACCCCATTTTAGAAAGTAGACACCCCAAGGAAATTGCTGAGAGGAATGTTGAGCCCATTGAATATTTTTTTTTTGTCCCAAGTGATTGAATAGTGACAAGAAAAAAAAAATTACAAAAAGTTGTCACTAAATGATATATTGCTCACACATGCCATGGTTATATGTGGAATTGCACCCCAAAATACATTCTGCTGCTTCTCCTGAGTACGGGGATACCACATGTGTGGGACTTTTTAGGAGCCTAGCCACGTACGGGACCCCGGAAACCAAGCACCGCCTTCAGGATTTCTAAGGGCGCAAATTTTTGATTTCACTCCTCACTACCTATCACAGTTTTGAAGGCCATAAAATGCCAAAATAGCACAAAACCCCCCCAAATGACCCCATTTTGGAAAGTAGACACCCCAAGCTGTTTGCTGAGAGGCATGGTGAGTATTTTACAGCTCTCATTTGTTTTTGAAAATGAAGAAAGAACATTTTTTTTTTTCTTTTTTTTTCAATTTTCAAAACTTTGTGACAAAAAGCGAGATCTGCAAAATACTCACAATACCTCTCAGCAAATAGCTTGGGGTGTCTACTTTCCAAAATGGGGTCATTTGGGGGGGTTTTGTGCCATCTGGGCATTCCATGGCCTCCGAAACTGTGATAGGCAGTGAGAAGTGAAATCAAAAATTGACACCCTTAGAAAACCTGAAGGCGGTGCTTGGTTTTTGGGGTCCCGTACGCGGCTAGCCTCCCAAAAAGTCTCACACATGTGGTATCCCCGTACTCAGGAGAAGCAACAGAATGTATTTTGGGGTGTAATTCCACATATGCCCATGGCATGTTTGAGCAATATATCATTTAGTGACAACTTTGTGCAAAAAAAAAAAAAAATATTTATTTTTTCCGCAACTTGTGTCAACATATAAAATATTCCATGGACTCGACATGCCTCTCAGTATATAGCTTGGGGTGTCTACTTTCCAAAATTGGGTCATTTGGGGGGGGGTTTTGAACTGTTCTGGCATTTTATACACAACATTAGGAAGCTTACATCCACTCTTCTAACCACTTGAAGACAAAGCCCTTTTTGACACTTTTTGTTTACATGAAAACATATTTTTTTTTGCAAGAAAATTATGTTGAACCCCCAAACATTATATATATTTTTAAAGCAAAGGCCCTACAGAATAAAATGGTGGGTGTTGCATTTTTTTTTTCTACACAGTATTTGCGCAGCGATTTTTCAAACGCATTTTTTTGGGAAAAAATACACTTTTTTTAATTTTAATGCACTAAAACACACTATATTGCCCAAATGTTTGATGAAATAAAAAAGATGATCTTAGGCCGAGTACATAGATACCAAACACGACATGCTTTAAAATTTCGCACAAACGCGCATTGGCGACAAACTACATACATTTTTAAAAGCCTTTAAAAGCATTTACAGGTTACCCCGTTAGATTTACAGAGGAGGTCTACTGCTAAAATTACTGCCCTCGATCTGACCTTCGCGGTGATACCTCACATGCATGGTGCAATTGCTGTTTACATATGACGCCAGACCGACGCTTGCGTTCGCCATTGGGCAAGAGCAGGGCAGGACAGGGGTGCTTTTTTTTTTTTTTTTTTTTCTTTTATTAATTTTGCTTTTTTATTTTATTTTTAAACTGTTGCTTCCATATTTATTTATTCTTATCACTTTTATTGTTATCTCAGGGAATGTAAATATCCCCTATGATAGCAATAGGTAATGACAGGTACTCTTTTTTGAAAAAACTGGGGTCTATTGGACCCTAGATCTTTCCTCTGCCCTCAAAGCATCTGACCACACCAAGATCGGTGTGATAAAATGCTTTCCCAATTTCCCAATGGCGCTTTTTATATCCGGGGGGACATTCCCTCCCACTGCTTGTAAAAGCAGTCCAGAGGCTAATTAGCCACTAGGATTGCTTTTACATGAAAGCCGGCCGCTGGCTGAAAAGAATGATACCAAGATGATACCTAAACCCGCAGGCATCATTCTGGTATAAACATTCAAAGTCCAGAAACATACCAGTACGTTGCTGGTCCTTGTTGGACATGTATTGTAATCTTTTTTTTCATGCAGCCTGTTGGCTGAACGAAAAAAAAAGATTGATCGGTGGGTATGCCCACCATTAGAATACCGCCCTTCATCCACCCACTTCTAATGATGGGCATACATGCACCATTTATATATGCCGAAGCATGGGGGCATCTTCTCGCAAAAGTTATGCCGCGTACACATGGTCAGACTTTTCCACGGGCAAGCCTCCGTCGGAATTTCGACCGTATATACGCGGCATTAGGAGCAAAATTGCTCCTCCGCTCCTGCTGCCCCAATGCTTTGGCATATATGCTTTTTTTTTTTTTAACTGTGGTGGTGAAATTACCTCCTACAGCACTGGAGTCGCAGGGATCAGGCCTGTCTCTGCGAACGCTGCAGTTATGTGTGTTGTGTTTTGCAAGTGACAGTGATCGATCGATACTGCACTTCGGTGGCCTGGGCTGGACGGAGGGGCAAAACGCAGGTGCCAGCAGGTATCTGGGCTGATCCCACTAACAGTGCCTTTTTGGGAACCCTAAACTGCTGGGGACGCTAGTATAGATCTGATCAGATCAGATATTGAGCTGATCAGATACTATACCACTAAGGGGGGTGTATGCTTCACGTGTGGGTGTTAGCGCTACTGGCACTAACCTGACGCTGCCTGGGGTGTGACGCAGACCCTCTCTGACGCTAAAACCTAACTGATATCACCCGCCGGGCGATCAGGGGGTTAAACCTTTATTGGGTTATATACGGCGGGTGCCCTGACACTATAAAAAGCAAACTAACTAATCAGCGTCACCCGTAACACTTATATGATGATCACTGGTGAAAGGGTTAACCAGGGGCAATTAGGGGGTTAAACCTTTATTAGATAATATATGGGGGTACCTGACGCTATAAAAACCTGCGGCAAACCTAAAAAAAATTACTGGCTACCGATCAGCATCACCGACGCTAAGACATCGATCAGAAAAATGATCGCATAGCCACGGCGGTGCTAGGGGGTGAAAGGGTTACCTGGGGGGTGATCAAGGGGGTTACACCTTTATTAGGTAATATATGGGGGTACCCGACGCTATAAAAACCTGCGGCGAACCTAAAAAAAATTACTGGCTACCGATCAGCATCGCCGACGCTAAGACATCAATCAGAAAAATTATAACTTAGTGACAGTGGTGATAGGGGGTGAAAGGGTTACCTGGGGGGCGATCAAGGGGGTTAAACCTTCATTAGGTAATATATGGGGGTACCCGACGCTATAAAAACCTGCGGCGAACCTAAAAAAAATTACTGGCTACCGATCAGCATCACCGACGCTAAGACATCGATCAGAAAAATGATTGCTTAGTGACAGTGGTGATAGGGGGTGAAAGGGTTATCTGGGGGGTGATCAGGGGGTTAAACCTTTATTAGGGGGGGTTAGGGGGCTACACTGGACCTAAAACTAAATGTAGTGACACTTTTACAGTCACAAATGTCACTGATTGCAGTGATCACTAAATAAATGGTCACTGCAATCAGTGACACTGTGACTGGGGGCTGGGGGGGGCTGGGGGGGCGATTTATGTGCCTATATGTCCTGGTGTCAGTGTGCTGTTTTGTGTACTAACCTGCATCTTCTCCTGTACGGCGCTCGGTATATGTGAGCGCCCCAGGAGAGATGACATCACTTCCTCCTTCCTGGCAGGCAGGGGAAGCTCTCTCATTCGCCGGGAGCGATCGAGAGGGGGTGGCCGGAATCGAACGGCCGTCCCCTCATGCCGGATCGCTCCCGAAGGTAAAACGACCGCTCACTGTAAAGAAGGGGGGTCCGATCGGACCCCCCAACTATACAAAGGCAATCACGTACATATACGTGATTCTGCCTGTCGGTGCCATTCTGCTGACGTATATTTACAGTGGGCGGTCGTTAAGTGGTTAAGAAGCCTTGTACAAGCAGTTAATGGTCTAAGCTTTTCAGGACAAACACAATGTTCCCTTTTTGATAAAACTTACTCTAGCACAAGAGGGATGGCAGTAGCACACAATCTCAAGGATCGCTTACACCAGCCTGTCCCCTTAGATAATTGGTTGCCTTTTGATGAACCACAAACACATGGCAGGCTTTCCTAGGGGGCAAACACCCCCCCCCCCCCAGGCTGTGATCACCTCCTCAGGGACAAAACCCCTTTGCTCTAAGCCTCAGAGTATTTATACACACTTCCAGCCACCATCTGATTGGCCACAACTTAATAAATATTTAGCTGCTGATAAGACTCTCCCAGCCCGCTATCTTCCAGAACTTATCCAGACAGACAGGGAGAAGCAGAAACACAGAACAGAGAAACATAATCACACACAGCTTGCTGATTATAGTGAACCAAGAACGAAATTTACCTAACCTAGCACCTATCTTGGAGTGTGCTACATACAGTAACTTTAAGAAAGGTCTAACCTGATTTTAAACAGTCATATTTTTTATTTTAGACATACTACATTCAGTTCTTGCAATTTTCAGGTCTTGAAGATTAAACAGGATCAAAAGCATTTTTAATTCGAGAAAAACATTTTTTTTTAAAAGCCAGCAGCTACAAACAGCTGCTGACTTGTAAAAAATGGACACTTACCTGTCCAGCGCACCCACCATTTCGGCAGACGAGGCTGAGCAATCGCTCGGTCCTCGGATGCTGCCGCCTCCATGCTCGGTGAGGGAATCAGGAAGTGAAGCCTTGCGGCTTCACTGCCCGGTTCCCTACTGCGCGCGCCGTCACTGGTCCTGCTCTCTCCTGGGAACAGTGTGTTTCCCAGAAGACAGCGGGGGGGTGACACGAAGGGGCGTTACTCCCACGGAAGTCAATACCCGGAAGTGGTGCAAATACCTGTTTTATACAGGTATCTGCACCCCCTCCCCCCTGAAAGGTGCCAAATGTGACTCTGGAGGGGGGGGCGGGAGGGTTCCGAAAAGCAGAAGTTCCATTTTTGGGTGGAACTCCACTTTAAAGTTAGCCATCCATGAGAGTACTGTGCATAAAAGTTTATTTTAAAATGATTTAATGTTGGGATATAAACATTTGCTGTTCTTATTAACAGATCCAAGCACAGCACACAGGTTAAGTTTGCAGACCTTCCTTTGAAAATGAGTCCCTTAAAAACAATTGAGTACTATCCCTGACTGTTCTTGGTGCAAGTGCACTAATTAAAGAGATGAATAAACAGTTGTTTTGCCATACTAATTTTTCCAAATCTAAAGCTATGTTTTAGACAGCAGGCTACAAAATGTGGAAAGGCCACATATGTTTGAAACCCTATTGGCAAAAATTATGGGAAAATACAGACTACTTCTTGTTTATGGTTCGTTTTTTATGGTTGTGGATAACCAACTAGTAGAGTATGGCACCAAATCCCTGAATGGTAAATAGATAGGAGCAAGGAAAATGGGAATTTTTAGTGGTGCAGAAATAACAAAGTATCAAGCAAATAATGATAAAATATTTTTATTTTGACACCAAAACAAAAATAGAGACAATAGTAAAAAGTGGTATAGAAGGTGATTATTACAAACAATACAGTTGAGTTGGACAGTTGGATGGCCTAACTCCCGACATGTTTCGCCCCTAATTCAGGCTTCTTCAAAGGGGAAGCACTGTCCGATAGGTGATGTACACCTTCTACAGAATACAGAAAACACACAAATACATATACAAACCATTAATAATAATAATCAAACAGTGAAACAAATATAATAATAATAATAATAATAATAATAATGAATAATAATAATAAGAAGAAAATCTATGCATGCACAATTCGCCCCCCTAAGGTCAAGCCCCTTACCTCTCTCCACACTCCAGTCGGCCCAAATGCCTCTGGTGGCTGCTCTGGACTCTGCTTAGCACTTTTCCAGGATCATATGGACACCCAAGGGTGTTCCAGTTACGATTGGACGCCCATTTTGCTGACCGGCATGCAGGCCTTCCACTGCAACATTCATTCCTTGGAAAGCCCCTTTCAGGGTGTCTTCTCCTATTCCACCACAAGAGTGCTCCACTACTTCCTGTCTCTTTGCTCTCCCTAACTCTGTTTCAGAGTGGAGATGTGGAATGCCATCATGCAGCAGCGTTGGTGCATGTGCAGTACAGCCTGTGTCCGCTTCCTGTCCATGTGACAGGATGGGGGGTATATATAGACCAGGGATTTCAGTGCAGAGATGCTGCTGAGCCCCTGGGACTACACGATTGCCATATGTTCACAAGGTAAAACGTTTTTCATTGATGATAGTATGCAGGCCTTTCCCTTCTCTGCTCTCTCTCTCTTTCTCTGTTTCATTTAAGTATGTTTACCTCAGTACTCTCTTCTTGAGAAGTTTGATTTGGAGGCATGGTTTGCCCCTGTTTAAAGTGGTTGTAAACCCACTACAGGTTTTTTTTTTTTTTTACAACACCTGCAAGAGAAAGGCATAATGAGCTAGTATGACTAGCATACTAGCTCATTATGTACCACTTACCTTAGATTGGGGCCCCCGAAGCCGTCCATGTCCCTGTCTTGAGCCGCAGCCATCTCTGCGGCGATAGCCGGAATGTTACTTCTGGGTATCGCCGCACCAGCCAATCACAGCGCCGCTCCGGCGCTGTGATTGGCCGGAGCGGCGGAGACGTCACTCTGCGCATGCGCGCGGGAGGCGTCCCATTCGGCTATGCCCAGCTATTGCTGGGAAGTAGCCGAGTTTGTGAATGGGATTAACCCCATGAATGCGCCGTTATCTATGGCGCGCATGCGCCGTAGACAGCGGCGCCTGTCATTTTAGTAAATATCTCCTAAACCGTGTAGGTTTAGGAGATATTTCTTGCACCTACAGGTAAGCCTTAATCTAGGCTTACCTGTAGGTGCAAGTTGAAAAAGTGGGTTTACAACCACTTTAAACTCTATCTAGTGACAAAGCTTACTTCTTTCCGAGTCTGCTCTCACAAGTGTGTTGGAGCTTTATTAACTCTTTTCTTACCATACATTACAATCTATCTTTTCAGTGGTTGGGAATTGCTGCTTGCACATATGTGGGTCGCCCTTCCGTGCTGTCCCAGGAATCAAGTTTATTATCCTTTTTAGTGTGTGTAAGTTACCATTATTATTACCTTCATTTCATCTCTGGGTAATCTTATTGCCGGGAGACGCACTGCCTAGGCAGTGTGGTTTCTGGGGCCACGTATATGTGGGGTTTTTTTTGGTCCATGTGTATTGATCTCTCACTGGACATATTTTATCTTTAACTCCAGGTATAACTCAAGCCACGGGTCGCTTCCCCTTCCCTTGCTGTTTTTTTGCCACCCTCTGTGATTTTTGGATGTGCATTCGGCGGGGTCCGGCACTGCCGCTGGGGGCGTGGCCATTTGGGCCGACTGGAGTGTGGAGAGAGGTAAGGGGCTTGACCTTAGGGGGGCGAATTGTGCATGCATAGATTTTCTTATTTATTATTATTATTATAATAATAATATTTGTTTCACTGTTTGATTATTATTATTAATGGTTTGTATATGTATTTGTGTGTGTTTTCTGTAGAAGGTGTACATCACCTATTGGACAGTGCTTCCCCTTTAAATAAGCCCGAATTAGGGGCGAAACATGTCAGGAGTTAGGCCATCTAACTCAACTGTATTGTTTGTAATAATCACCTTCTATACCACTTTTTACTATTGTCTCTATTTTTGTTTTGGTGTCAAAATAAAAATATTTTATCATAATTTGCTTGATACTTTGTTATTTCTGCACCACTAAAAAATCCAATTTTCCTTTCTCCTATCTATTTACTTGTGTATATTATCACCTTTCTGGCTAAGGGAGCACTGAAAGAAATATGTAGGCTGCCAT
Organism: Rana muscosa; assembly: GCA_029206835.1. Taxonomy (NCBI): domain Eukaryota; kingdom Metazoa; phylum Chordata; class Amphibia; order Anura; family Ranidae; genus Rana; species Rana muscosa. The sequence goes on along the minus strand of CM055123.1, from coordinate 13,077,463 downwards.
TGCTTAACACCTGCTAAAACTTTGGCTGGATGTCTCTGACTTCAGTAATTCCTGAGTAGGGATGAGCTTCGTGTTCGAGTCGAACATACGTTCGACTCGAACATTGGCTGTTCGATCGTTCGACGAAGATCGAACGATTTGGGCCGTTCGCGCCAAATTCGAGTGACGCGAACGGCCCACAATGCACTACGCCATCGCAGTGTCATCCAGGCGCTGTGATTGGCCAAGCATGCACTGTGACCCCGCATGCTTGGCCAATCACAGCGCCGGCAGCGAGGAGAGCAATGATTGGCCACAGGCAGGATGCCTGTGGCCAATTATTGCTGAGGGTGTTTAGTACACGCCCCACACTATAAAAGGCCGCCAGCACGGCGGCCTAGTGTAGTGTGTTCCGGAGCAGGGATAGAGTAGCATAGGCAGGGACAGTGACTGTTATTTCTTTCTTGCTTAACCTGGATTCCTTTAGTTTAGGGAAAGAGAAGGATAGGTAGGGAGAGTGTCAGTGTGTTTTGTGCTTCTGCTATAGTGTGCTTAAAAAAAAACATTTATTCTAGGGACAGAAAACTCTAGGTAGGGACAGTGTCAGTTTCTTTCACTCTGCAAGTCCTTGTTTCCAGGGACCTGGAAGGACAGTGAGTGAATTGTCCTTTTGCTATATTGTGATTAAAAAAAACATTTATTCTAGGGACAGAAAACTCTAGGTAGGGACAGTGTCAGTTTCTTTCACTCTGCAAGTCCTTGTTTCCAGGGACCTGGAAGGACAGTGAGTGAATTGTCCTTTTGCTATATTGTGATTAAAAAAAACATTTATTCTAGGGACAGAAAACTCTAGGTAGGGACAGTGTCAGTTTCTTTCACTCTGCAAGTCCTTGTTTCCAGGGACCTGGAAGGACAGTGAGTGAATTGTCCTTTTGCTATATTGTGATTAAAAAAAACATTTTTTTCTAGGGACAGAAAACTGTAGGTAGGGAGAGTATTTTTTTTCTTTCACTCTGCAAGTCCTTGTTTCCAGGGACCTGTAAGGACAGTGAGTTAATTGTCCTTGTGCTATATTGTGATTAAAAAAAACATTTATTCTAGGAACAGAAAACTCTAGGTAGGGACAGTGTCAGTTTCTTTCACTCTGCAAGTCCTTGTTTCCAGGGACCTGGAAGGACAGTGAGTGAATTGTCCTTTTGCTATATTGTGATAAAAAAAAACATTTTTTTCTAGGGACAGAAAACTGTAGGTAGGGAGAGTGTTTTTTTTCTTTCACTCTGCAAGTCCTTGTTTCCAGGGACCTGTAAGGACAGTGAGTTAATTTTCCTTGTGCTATATTGTGATTAAAAAAAACATTTATTCTAGGGACAGAAAACTCTAGGTAGGGACAGTGTCAGTTTCTTTCACTCTGCAAGTCCTTGTTTCCAGGGACCTGGAAGGACAGTGAGTGAATTGTCCTTTTGCTATATTGTGATTAAAAAAAACATTTATTCTAGGGACAGAAAACTCTAGGTAGGGACAGTGTCAGTTTCTTTCACTCTGCAAGTCCTTGTTTCCAGGGACCTGGAAGGACAGTGAGTGAATTGTCCTTTTGCTATATTGTGATTATAAAAAACATTTTTTTCTAGGGACAGAAAACTGTAGGTAGGGAGAGTATTTTTTTTCTTTCACTCTGCAAGTCCTTGTTTCCAGGGACCTGTAAGGACAGTGAGTTAATTGTCCTTGTGCTATATTGTGCTGAAAAAAACATTTATTCCAGGGACAGAAAACTCTAGGTAGGGACAGTGTCAGTTTCTTTCACTCTGCAAGTCCTTGTTTCCAGGGACCTGGAAGGACAGTGAGTGAATTGTCCTTTTGCTATATTGTGATTAAAAAAAACATTTTTTTCTAGGGACAGAAAACTGTAGGTAGGGAGAGTGTTTTTTTTCTTTCACTCTGCAAGTCCTTGTTTCCAGGGACAGAGAAGGACACCTGAAGGTAGCCCTTATTGCTTTTTTCCCATCTCCCTGCAGGCCATCTATTAGAATGTCTGGAAGGCAAACAAGGAGAGGCAGACAGTCAGGAGGCAATAAAAGAGGGCAAGCAGGCTCTGTGTCTGGGGGCAACAGTGCTGGTCGTGGACGCGGTGCATTGTCATCAGCACATGGCCATGGGACACGCTTGTCCTTCTTTTCGGCAGCTGGACATGTTGAGCCACATCATGCCGAAGACTTGGTAGAGTGGATGACCAAGCCCTCCTCCTCCTCCTCATCCTCTCTCACCCAGGCTCAGGGTACTGGAAAAGCAGCTGCCAAAGCGTCGTCTTCCCTGGTATCAATGTCAGACAAATCATCAGTCACTCCTTCCCTAGACCCACCATGTCCTCCTCCTGAGGAGTCCCCCGAACTGTTTCAGCACAGTGTTGGGTACATGCTCCAGGAGGATGCCCAGCGTTTCGAAGGGTCTGATGATGAAACCCAGCTAGAGGAAGGCAGTAGCGTGAGAGCAGACAGAGGGGATGCTCAAGAAGGACACCAATCTGGCAGTCATGTTCCAGCAGCTGCAGCATACTGCCAGATTGGCTCCAGTGATGAGGAGGGAGGGGATGATGAGGTCAATGACTCCACGTGGGTGCCTAATAGGAGAGAGGAGGAGGAGGAGGATGAGGAGGAGGCACATCTCCAACGAGGCAGGATGCCCTTTGGTGGCCAGCGTAAGGGCAGTACACCGACGGAATCACACCGCAGAGCTCCGCCTGTGCAGGGCGCTGCCTCTGCCCGTCATTCAAAAAGTTCTTTGGTGTGGGCCTTTTTTGAGGCTAGTGCATCAGATCGCACAGCTGCTGTTTGCAACATATGTCTCAAGCGTATATCGCGTGGCCAAAACATCAGCCGCTTGGGTACCACATGCCTGACCAGACATATGTTGACCTGCCATGCAGCTCGTTGGCAAGCCTACCTCAAAGACCCACACCAAAGAACAAAGCGGACCTCTCCTTGCACCGCATCAGCTGGGATCTCCAACCCCACTATAACTTCAGTCCTCTCTGAAACATGCACTGAGAGGAATGAAGGTGTAGAATTAGGTGTGTCACAGCCAAGTACTTGCGGCCACTCTGCTAGCAGTACACCGACGTCCGATTCTAGCAGGCAAATTTCCCTGCCCCAGCTGCTGGACCGTCGAAAGAAGTTCACTCCCAGCCATCCACATGCCCAGCGGTTGAATGCTAGCTTGGCTAAATTGCTAGCGCTTCAACTGCTGCCTTTTCAGTTGGTAGACTCGGCCCCCTTCCGTGAGTTTGTGCAATGTGCGGTTCCTCAGTGGCAGGTTCCCAAACGCCACTTTTTCTCACGGAAGGCTATTCCGGCTCTCTACCGGCATGTGGAAGGCAATGTCTTGGCCTCGCTGGACAGGGCGGTCAGCGGTAAGGTGCATATTACCGCTGACTCATGGTCCAGCAGGCATGGACAGGGACGTTACCTTTCTTTCACGGCCCATTGGGTCACTCTTTTGGCAGCTGGGAAGGATTCAGGACAAGGTGCAGTAGTGTTGGAGGTTGTCCCACCGCCACGCCTCCAAAATGCTACTACTGGTTGTGACACACCTCTCTCCTCCACCCCCTCCTCTTCTTCTTCCTCCATGGCCTCTTCCTGTGGTTTGTCCTATGAACCAGCGGTGCTCCGTAGCCGTTCACGGGGCTACGCAAGTACGCAGGCAAAAAGATGCCATGCCGTGCTTGCGCTGGTGTGTTTGGGGGACAGAAGCCACACTGGGGCAGAGGTCCTGTCTGCTCTGCAGGGCCAGGCCGAGAGGTGGTTGACGCCACGCCAGCTTAAGCCAGGAATGGTGGTTTGCGACAATGGCACCAACCTCCTCTCCGCCCTCCGACAGGGACAACTGACCCATGTGCCCTGTGTGGCTCACGTCCTTAACCTGGTGGTGCAGCGGTTCTTGGGCAGGTACCCGGGCTTACAGGATGTCCTGAGGCAGGCCAGGAAAGTCTGTGTGCATTTCCGCAGATCTTATAATGCCAGTGCTCGCCTGGCTGAGCTGCAAAAGGAGTTGAACCTGCCCAAGAACCGCCTTATATGTGACATGCCCACCAGGTGGAACTGAACGTTGGCCATGCTGCAGCGGCTGCACACGCAGCAGAGGGCCATCAATGAGTACCTGTGCGACTACGGCACCAGGACAGGGTCAGGGGAGCTTGGTTTTTTTCTCCACGCCAGTGGGGCATGATCAGGGATGCATGCACTGTCCTGGCACCATTTGAGGAGGCCACGAGGATGGTGAGCAGTGACAGTGCATGCATCAGTGACACTGTACCTCTTGTCCACCTGTTGGAGCACACGCTGCGTGGAATAATGGACAGGGCACTTGAGGCAGAACAGAGGCAGGAAGAGGAGGACTTCCTTGCCTCTCAAGGCCCCCTTTACCCAGACAGTGTTCCTTCTGTCCCACCCATCGCACAGGAAGAGGAGGAGGAGGAGGAGGAGGATTGTGTCAGCATGGAGGTGGAGGCTGGCACTCAGCATCATCAGCAGCAGTCTTTTAGGGATGATTTACAGTCCCAAGAAACCAGTGGACTTGTACGTGGCTGGGAGGAGGTGGCTGCGGATCATGTCGTCCTTAGTGACCCAGAGGACTCCGGAGCGAATGCCTCAGCAAACCTACGCTGCATGGCCTCCCTGATCCTGCAAAGTCTGCGGAAGGATCCTCGTATTCTTCGGATCAAGGAGAGGGACCATTACTGGCTGGCCACTCTCCTTGATCCACGGTACAAGGGTAAGGTTGCGGACCTTATGTTACCGTCGCAGAGGGAGCAGAGGATGAGACAACTCCGGGAGGCCTTGCAGAAAGGTCTGTGCAACGCGTTCCCAGAGACTGGGAGGTTGCAAACTCCTGGTCCTGGACAACGAGTTGCTGAGGCTTCGGCCAGTCAAAGAAGGAGCGGTGGGGAAGGTGGCCGTCTGACCGATGCGTTCAGACAATTCTTTAGTCCGCAGCCCCAAAGTATGATTGGTTCCAGCAACCATCGCCAGCGTCTGATAAACATGGTGCAGGAATATCTAGGGGCAAGGTCAGACTTGGACACCTTCCCCACCGAAAATCCTCTGGCTTACTGGGTCTTGAGGATGGATCACTGGCCAGAGCTTGCACAGTATGCAATTGAGCTACTGGCCTGTCCTGCATCCAGCGTTCTTTCGGAACGCACATTCAGTGCTGCTGGAGGATTTGTCACGGATCACAGGGTGCGCCTGTCCACCGACTCGGTTGATCGACTGACTTTCATCAAGATGAACCAGTCTTGGATCACCACCAGCTACCACACACCTGATGCTGATATAACAGACTAATTGATTTTAAAATGTCACATCCCTTCAAGACTGATGCTGATGCTGAGTGCCTGTGCTGTTATGTTGACTGCCTATCCTCCTCCTCCGAGTCCTCAATGATACGATTGATGATGATAGCTTGGAAGATCATTTTTGTTTATGGGTGCCGCCACCAGTGCCTAACGCCCAATTTTTCAGCCCCTGTTTAACAGGGGCGTGTAATTACAATTTTTGAAGCAATACTTTGCAACAGGGCTCATTGCTGTGCTCCAAGTACAGTATCTGTGAGGAGTTGCAGTGTTGTGCCACCAGTGCCTAAGGCCCAATTTTTCAGCCCCTGTTTAACAGGGGCGTGTCATTACAATTTTTGAAGCAATACTTTGCAACAGGGCTCATTGCTGTGCTCCAAGTACAGTATCTGTGAGGGGTTGCAGTGTTGTGCCACCAGTGCCTAAGGCCCAATTTTTCAGCCCCTGTTCAACAGGGGCATGTAATTACAATTCTTGATCTAATAATTCACAGCAGGGCCCATTGCTGCACCCACCAAGAGTAACTGTCAGGGCTTACAGTGTTGTGGCACCAGCACCACCATCAAAGGCCCAATTTTTACTACCACTGTTCAACAATTATATGTAATTAAAATTCCTGATATAATAGTTGACAGCAGGGCGTTCCAGCACCAACCAAGAGTAACTGTGAGTGCTTACAGTGTTGTGCCAACACCAACAACTAAGGGGCCTATTTCTGCAGAGTATATACGGCAGGTCCCTACTTTCAAACATCCAACTTACAAACGACTCCTACTTGCAAACGCAAGAAGACAACAGGAAGTGAGAGGAAATCTACCACTAGGAAGGAAAATTCTCTCCTGTAAGAATAAATATGGGAGAAAGGTGTCTCCTCTGTACTGATGCTTTATCAGCAATCCTTGTTTCAAGAAAAACACCACATTTCAAAAACAGTTGTCATTGGGACGGAAAGTGAGGTGAAATGTTCTGAACAGGGGCACAGACAGCAAAACAAATGTTACAGGGGTGATAACCCTTACCTATGTTTTCCAAAAAGTTTAAAAATAGATTTTTGGGCTGGAGCTACACTTCAACAATGTACCTGTTCAAAATTACAAACAGATTCTACATAAGAACAAACCTACAGTCCCTGTCTTGTATGCACCGCCTGTATACGGCTGTTCAGAGTATATAGGGCCTTTTTTATTTTATGTGCGGGGTTCCCCTTAATATCCATACAAGACCCAAAGGGGCTGGTAATGGGCTGGGGTAGGGGGGGGGGGTCATGGGGTAGCTATGCCATTTTTCTTAAAGAATTTCATCCATATTACCGGGACCAGACATTACATTAAAGCCGCAAGCAGTTTTAAATGGCTTTTTTTTCCTTTAGAAGTGTCATTTTGTGCAGGGACAGTTCTAAACACGGGAAACACGTGGCACTTCACAGGCATACTTTAGACACCCCCCCAGGTACGATATTTAAAGGAATATTTGACTTTTTTTTTTTCACTTTATGCATCATTAAAATGACTGCTCCCGAAAAACGACCGTTTTTAAAACTTCTTTTTGCATTGATACATGTCCCCTGGTGCAGAACCCGGGTTCCCAAACCCTTTTTAGGACAATAACATGCATAATAGTTGTTATAATTAGCACTTTAGAATTCGAACGTTCGCATCCATTGTATTTAATAGGGTTCTAATGTTCGTTCGAACTTCCGGTCCGTTCGCGGGTTCTGGTGCGAACCGAACCCGGGGGTGTTCGGCTCATCACTATTCCTGAGTTACTGGTCTGGAACAAGCATGCCGCAAATCAAGTCACAACTAATGATGCATACTTGGTCTGGGTCACTGACTCATAGATTACTAATGCCATTATACCAGACAGCAGTACTGAACAGAACTATTGTTTTCAAAAGAAGAAGCCTGCCATAGCGGCTCTTGGTACAGATTTCCTTTAACCACTTCAGCCCCGGAAGGTTTTACCCCCTTCCTGACCAGAGCACTTTTAACAATTTGGCAGTGCACTGCTTTAACTGGTAATTGCGCAGCCACGCAATACTGTACCCAAATGGAATTTGCGTCCATTTTTTACCACAAATAGAGCTTTCTTTTGGTGGGTTTTCACTATTATTTTTGTGATATAAATGAAAAAATACAGAAAATTTGAAAAATAAATATATTTTCTACTTTTTGTTATAAAAAAATACAATAAACAAAATTTTAGTCATAAATTTAGGCCAAAAGGTATTCAGCCACATGTCTTGGGTAAAAAATAATAATTAATAAGCGTATATATATTGGTTTGCGCAAAAGGTATAGCGTCTACAAACTAGGGTACATTTTCTGGAATTTACACAGCTTTTAGTTTATGACTGCCTATCTCATTTCTTGAGGTGCTAAAATGGCAGGGCAGTACAAAACCCCCCAAATGACCCCATTTTGGAAAGTAGACACCCCAAGGAATTTGCTGAGAGGCATGTTGAGCACATTGAATATTTTATTTTTTGTCATAAGTGATTGAAAAATTATAATTTTTCTATAAAATTTACACAAAATTGTCACTAAATGATATATTGCTCAAACATGGCATGGGCATATGTGAAATGACACCTCAAAATACATTCAGCTGCTTCTCCTGAGTACAGGGATACCACATGTGTAGGACTTTTTGGCAGTCTAGCTGCGTACAGGACCCCAAAAACCAAGCACCGCCTTCAGGCATTCTATGGGTGTAAATTTTTGATTTCACCCCTCACTACCTATCAGTTTCGGAAGGCCATGAAATGCCCATTTAGCACAACCCCCCCCCCCCCCAATGACCTCATTTTGCAAAGTCGACACCCCAAGCTTTTTGCTGAGAGGCATGTTGAGTCCATGGAGTATTTTATATTTTGTCAAGTTTCAGGAAAATTACAATATTTTTATATTTTTTTTCACAAAGTTGTCACTTAATGATATATTCCTCAAACATGTCATGGGCATATGTGAAATTACACACTAAAATACATTATGCTGCTTCTCCTGAGTATGGGTATACCACATGTGTGGGACCTTTTGGCAGTCTACCCGCGTACAGGACCTCGAAAATTAATCAACGTCTTCAGGCTTTCTAAGGGCGTAAATTCTTTATTTCACTCCTCACTACCTATCACAGTTTCGGAGGCCATTAAATGCCCAGACAGCACAAAACCCCCCCAAAGGACCCCATTTTGGAAAGTAGACACCCCAAGCTATTTGCTGAGAGGCATGTTGAGAACTTTGTAGATCTCGCTTTTTGTCACAAAGTTATGAAAATTGAAAAAAGAAAAAAAAAAATTTTGTTCTTCATTTAAAAAAAAAAAAAATGAGAGCTGCAAAATACTCACCATGCCTCTTAGCAAATAGCTTGGGGTGTTTTTCCAAAATGGGGTCATATGGGGGGGGGGGGTTGTGCTATCTGGACATTTCAGGGCCACCGTAACTGTGATAGGTAGTGAGAACCTTAGAAACCCTGAAGGCGGTGATTGGTTTTCGGGGTCCTGTATGCGACTAGGCTCCCAAAAAGTCCCACAGATGTGGTATCCTCGTACTCAGTAGGAGCAGCAGAATGTATTTTGGGGTGAAATTTCTCATATGCCCATGACATGTTGGAGCAATATATCATTTAGTGACAACTTTGTGAAACAAAAAAAAAATTATTGTCATAATCCGAAACTCGTGGAATATAAAATATTCCATGGACTCAACATGCCTCTCAGCAAATATCTTGGGGTGTCTACTTTCCAAAATTGGGTCATTTAGGGGGGGGGGGTTGTGCTATCTGGGTATATCATGGCCTCCGAAATTGTGTAAGGTTGTGTAGAGTGAAATCAAACATTTACGCCCTTAGAAAGCCTGAAGGCGGTGATTGGTTTTCGGGGTCCTGTATGTGGCTAGGCTCCCAAAAAGTCTCACACATGTGGTATCCCCGTACTCAGGAGAAGCAGAAGAATGTATTTTGGGGTGTCATTTTACATATGCCAATGGCATGTTTGAGTAATATATAATTTAGTGACAACTTTGTTAAAAAATAAAATAAAATGTATTGTAATTTTCCCAAAACTTGTGGCAAAATATAAAATAGGCATGTTGAGTCCATGGAATATCAGCAAATAGCTTGGGGTGTCTACTTTCCAAAAAGGGGTCATTTGGGGGGGTTTTGACCTGTTCCGATTTTATGCACAACATTAGAAGCTTATGCCACACATCACCCACTCTTTTACCACTTGAAGACAAAGCCCTTTCTGACACTTTTGGTTTACATGAAAAAATACTTTTCTTTTGATAGAAAATTACTTTGAACCTCCAAACATGCAATATTTTTTTAAAGAAAAAGACCCTATAGATTAAAATGGTGGGTGTTGCAATTTCTTTTTCACACAGTATTTGCGCAGGAATTTTTCAAACGCAATTTTTTGGGGGGAAAAAAAAACACTTTTTTGAATGTTAATGCAAATTGCCCAAATGCTCAGTAAAATATAAAAGCTGATCTTATGGCAAGTAGATAGATACCAAAGATGACATGCTTTAACCACTTGCCGACTGCCGCACGACAATGTACGTCAACAGAATGGCACGGGCAGGCAAATGGGCGTACTTGTACGTCCCTTTAAATTTGCCGCCCAGCGGGCGCGCGCGCCCACCGCGTGAGTGTGCTCGCGGGTCCCTGGAATTCGTTGTTCCCGGGCGGCCCGCGATTGCGGTCGGCAAAGGCATTACAGGGGGATGCCTTTGTAAACAACAGATTTATACAAGAAAATGGCGCAAAACTGAAAAACAAAGTATCCAATGGTAAACAAACAAAAAAGGTACTGAATGAGCATACAATTATATACACAAAGAGGCAAAAAGTCCACTCTTTGTGAAGAAGTCAATGATTGATGCACATTGGCAGTGCAGGTGCGTTATGCTGGATGGTAATCTAAATGGGATATGGTGTGGAAGGGATGAAGAGAGGAAAGGGTTAAGTCCGCGCTCACGGCAGCCATCCAGGGGGAACAGAACTCATGTTCCCAAACACTGAAAAACACAAGAACAGGAAGCGCCTCTGGGTGCAGACTGTACAAAAAGTTTAACCAAATAGAAAGGTTAGTATAAACACTCACATTTAAGTGGTAAGTTTGTGCATGATAAGGTCCCAAACAACCAGGGTCATCAGTGATATCTGTCTCTATGGAGCCGATGGATGTGCTGTCTCTGCAGTCGTCTCTGTAGCCACTAGATGGTATACAGCCGGCAGCAGTGGATGGACATCAGAGCCAGGCTTGAGGAGCAGACTGTAATCCAGGCGAGGAGAGATTCACTGGAATACGCAATGTTTCTTGAGCTGGCGTGCCATGATGACGTGACAAGCGCACTCATTCTTCAGGGTAATTTGCAGGAACCAGTGACGAAGGATATAAGGAGAGGGAGGGGAGGGGGCGTGGCCGGAATGCAATGCACTCTGTGCAGAGATACACAGGTGTAATGCAGATGACACATCACAGGCTGGGAAACGAGGATGTGCTGCAAATGCTTGCCGGCTAATAGCATCATGAATTAATAAAACAAACTGATTGGCAGTATCACAGGGAAGACTGGAAATTAATAAAACGGACACAAAGCAAAAATTAATCAATGATAATAAAATATATATATATACCGTATTTTTCGCACCATAAGACGCACTTTTACCCCCCCAAAAAATAGGGAAAAGTGTCCCTGCGTCTTATGGAGTGAATACTGAGCAGGCTCCACCCCCCCCCATCGCCGCCGTGTCAGAGTACAGACACTCGGCTTCTCTGTGGAGGAGAGATGACAGGATGTGAGGCAGATCCTTGCTGGGGCATACCAAGGGGGAGCGGGGGGAAACGGTCTGCCCCAGGTGCCAAAACATGGGGGTTGTCAGTGGTGTTGCTATAATGGTACACTCCGCACCCAGGTAAGTTGACATCCGCCAGATATGACCCCATCCTGCAAGCGACAAGAGCCCTGGATGGCTTTTTTATTCAGCTGGAACACCCCCCGGCGCCGTGGTCTGGTCCAGTCTCACTTCCTGCCTCTCTCCCCTTGCCGCTGCTGTTGCTGCAAACTATGTCCTCAGTCATCCATCCTAGCTGCTGCCTGGTGTATCTGATGCTGAGAGCCAGCCAGAGGGGGTTGTGGATTGTAATGGCAGTGTCCTCCACTGCCTGAGGTGAGTGATAAGGGGGTGGGAGGTGTGGGATGGTATCCACTGTTCATCACCTGAGCTGTTGTTATATGAGAGGCTAAAGGGGTGTTTGTGTCTGCCCTGCCACCCTGAGCTGATCTGGGAAGGGGGGGGGGGAGGTTGCTGTGTGTCCACCACCAACCAGGTATAGTGTAGCTAAGCTGATTTGATAGGGGGGCTGGTATTGCTGTGTGTCCACCACCCACCTATAGTAGTAATATAATATTAAATATTTTAGTACATCATTTGGTTCAGAATATTTTTTTTCTTGTTTTTCTCCTCTAAAACCTGGGTGCGTCTTATGGTCAAGTGCGTCTTATGGAGCGAAAAATACGGTATATATCTTGAAAAACGCATTTTAAAAAACGCATAAAAAAAAACAACGCATTTTGAAAAACGCATTTTAAAAAACGGCAATAAAAACAGCAGCAGAACTGGATATGATATAGACTGGGGGTGTACAAAAAGAGGGGAGGGGGGACAAGAGATATGGAAAACAAAAATTTTTGTATATAAAAAATAAATAAGAATTATCATATATAAAACAATACACATACATGTATGTAGTGCATATGGGGTGGATGTGATATAAATGGGGGATTTTACAGGAGGGGGGGGGAATATGGGGCGATAGAAGGGAATGTTTTAGGGAACAAGGAGAGGTGTAAAAGGGAAAAAAATAGATGAGGTGATGTAACTAGATGTATATGTATAGGGGGGGGGGGGGGGAGGAAGAATAAGGAGAAAAGGTGGGAAAGGTGCAAGACATCAGTATTGGTTGAGGAAAGGGGAAGCAGATGCTTGACATACTCAAGAGGTATCATAGAGGTGGGAATGAGCGAGGGGGATGAAGTGTAGGAACTGAAAGTAAAGGCAATGCTATAGATAGATGCTCTAAAACAATGCCGTGGACTTAAAACATCAGAAACAATCATAGCATCTATTTAATTTTTTTATTATTTTTTTTGCAGAGTACTAATAGTCTGCAGGAGATCTGAAAAAAAATAGATGCTAATAGTCTGCAGGAGATCTTATGGAAACAAATAGTAATCTGCAAAAAAAATAATAAAAAAAATTAAATAGATAGTATCTATACTCTATTCTGTTCTATTGTTTTTCTAGTCTATTTTCTATTTCTATTATAATCTTTTCTATTCAAATTAGAATGTCGGAAAAAAAATATATATATATATATATATAACCATCTTCGGAAATTCGAATTCAGTATATAATGATTTTGATTTTATTAGAAAAGATTTGAATAGAATATAAAAGAATAGACTCGAAAAAAAATAGAATAAAATATAATATATTCTGTCCTATTGTTTTTCTAGTCTATTATCTGTTTTTCTATTTTATTATAATCTTTTCTATTTGGTTGAAATCATTTCAAATCCGGTTGAAATATTATCGAATCCGGTAGATATATTTTCGAATTTGGTTGAAATATTTTCGAATGCGACCTTTTTTTCGAATTCCAATTAGAAAAGATTAGAATAGAAATAGAAAATAGACTAGAAAAAAAATAGAACAGAATAGAATAAAATATAATATATATATATATATTGTATTTTATTCTATTCTGTTCTATTGTTTTTCTATTTGATTATTTCCAATATTTTCGATTCTATTCGATTCGACAAATTCTTTTCGAATTCGATTCGAATTTCGTCCGTGGTTTTTCGATTCGAAACGTTTGAATTCGTTAGCATTGGTAATTCGTTAATTCGTTAATTCGGATGCATCCGAACGTCCGAATAATGAAAATTCGTCCGAATTTCGATTCGGAACGAAACAAAATGCACATGCCTAGTCACCACAGCTTCAGGTAAGAGAGGTAGGCCTGCAGAGTTATTAATACCTTTTTTATTTTGTTTTTAGGGGATGTGAATGTTGGGGTGAAGGATAGTACAGGTTTCTCTGCTGACAGTGCCCTCCGCCTCATCCAGCAAGTGATGGAATGTAGCACGGAACTGGACAAAATTAAAGAAAGAATTCATGTGATGGATCAAACATTTAAAGACATTCTCGATGTTTTGGGGAGAATTCAATAAGGCATCCCAACCCCCTTTTTTTTTCATGTTTCTTCTTCAACTTTTAAAAAACTTTTTGACAATCAAACCAGCCAAAAATTGAATCTGCACACAGTGTGTCAACATGTGCTATCTGCCATCAGGGGATATCCATGTACGTCTTTTGGGGGTGCAACCCCTTCCTCGTATCTAAAGTAGGTGAACTGAGGAAGGGGTTGCACCCCCAAAACACGTCCATTGATCACCCCTGATGGCAGATAGCACATGTTGACAATAGGGATCAGGAGTAGAGTTGAGCGGACACCTGGATGTTCGGGTTCGACGGGTTCGGCCGAACTTCGGAAAAAAGTTCGGGTTCGGGACCGAACTTTAACCCGAACCCGGACCTGAACCCGAACCCCATTGAAATCAATGGGGACCCGGACTTCTAAGGACTAAAAAGGCTCTAAAAAAAGTCATGGAAAGGGCTAGAGGGCTGCAAATGGCAGCAAAATGTTGTTAAGAGCATGGCAAGTGCTCTGCAAACAAATGTGGATAGGGAAATAACTTAAAATAACATAAAAAAATAAAAATAAAAAATAATAATCTTGACCTAGGAGGACGAGGTCCATATGGTGTAGGAGGTTGAGGTGGCGGTGGATGTGGCTGTGTAGGTGGAAGCGGTGGTGGAGGAGGACAAGGTAGCCAACACTGATTCAAAAATACAACAATGGCTGGGTAAGGCCGGTGATGTGTCGAATTCTGTCCCCCGTCAAATAGTGTCCACCCTGTACTGCGCTTGCTCAGTATGTAGGACAAGGGGATTTCTAAAATCTCCCAAGACGAACGGCGCCTGCGTGGTGAGTTCAGGTGAAGGCCACACCATCCGTGGTTCAAGCTGAGCCAAGTGAGGCCATGCCCGAAGCATGGCGATCGAACCGAGCCCGTGAAGGGCCCTGTTACTATGTGCTACCGTATGTCCACTTGGATGGTGGGGCTTGAACCTGCACTCACAGCGCAGGCGCCGTTCATCTTCGGAGATTTTGTGAATCTCCTTGTCCTCTGTACTGCGCAAGCGCTGCGCCTTCGCAGTATGGGCCGGACACAATCCGATGGCCGGACAGTTTTTGTCACAACACCGGTATACATGTCTATTCTGCACAAGGTACGGACAAGTCCTGTGGGATCCATGCCTGGTTCATTTTAATGAACGTGAGCTTGTCCACATTGGCTCTGGACAGGCGGCTGCGCTTGTCTGTGATAACGCCCCCTGCCGTGCTAAATACACGTTCAGATAATACACTGGCTGCAGGGCAGGCCAGCACCTCCAAGGCATAAAGGGCAAGCTCAGGTCATGTGCCCAATTTGGAGACCCAGAAGTTAAAGGGGGCAGACCCGTCATCCAGTACGTGTAGGCCTGTGGACACATACTGCTCAACCATGTTGGTGAAATGCTGCCTCCTGCTAAGACGTTCCATCTCAGCTGGTGGTGCTGGTTGTTGTGGCGTGCTGACAAAGCTTTTCCACATTTCAGCCATGCTAACCCTGCCTTCTGAGGTGCTGCCGGTGCCCCGGCTGTGTTGGCGACCTCTTCCTTCTCCTCTGCCTTCGCCTTGTGCTTCCACCGTACGCCCGCTGTCAGGTGGGAATGCCACCAGCAGCGCGTCTACCAGCGTGCGCTTGTACTCGCGCATCTTACGATCCCGCTCCAGTGAGGGAATTAAGGACGGTACGTTGTCCTTGTAACGGGGATCCAGCAGGGTGGCCACCCAGTAATCAGCACCAGTTAAAATGTGGGCAACTCGGCGGTCATTGCGGAAACACTGCAGCATGTAATCGCTCATGTGTGCCAGGCTGCCCAGAGGCAAAGAAAAGCTGTCCTCTGTGGGAGGTGTATCGTCTGTGTCCTCTGTATCCCCCCCAGCCACGCACCAGTGATGGCCACGAGCTGGTCTAGGTGCCACCCTGCTGTGAAAATGGCTCCTCCTCCTCCATCTCCTCCTCCACCTCGTCATCCTCCAGAACTGTGCCCTTTCTGCCGGACAATTGTGTACCTGCCGTTTGTTGGTGAAGGAACCCACCCTCGTAGCCACTTGTGAAAGACTGCCCTGAAAGCCTTTGAAATGATCCCGCTTCCTCCTCCTCCTCATCCTCCTGTGCCACATCCTCTTCCATCATCGCCCGAAGCGTTTTTTCAAGGAGGCATAGAACTGGGATAGTAACGCTAAGAACGGCGTCATTGGCACTGGACATGTTGGTGGAGTACTCGAAACAGCGCAACAAGGCACACAGGTCTCGCATGGAGGCCCAGTTATTGGTGGTGAAGTGGTGCTGTTTTGCAGAGCGACTCATGCGTGATTGCTGCAGCTGAAACTCCACTATCGCCTGCTGCTGCTCGCACAGTCTGGCCAGCATGTGCAAGGTGGAGTTCCACCTTGTGGGCACGTCACATATGAGGCGGTGAGCGGGAAGGCCGAAGTTACGCTGCAGCGCTGACAGGCGAGCAGCAGCAGGGTGAGAACGCCGAAAGTGCGCACACACAGCCCGCACTTTCTGCAGCAGCTCTGGCATATTGGGGTAATTTTTAAGGAACCTCTGGACCACCAAGTTCAGCACATGCGCCAGGCAAGGGATGTGCGTCAAACCGGCTAGGCCCAGAGCTGCTACGAGATTTCGCCCATTATCGCACACCACCAGGCCGGGCTTGAGGCTCACTGACAGCAACCACTCATTGGTCTGTTGTTCCATGTCCCTCCACAACTCCTGCGCGGTGTGGGGTTTTTCCCCCAAACAGGAACGTTTTAAAACTGCCTGCTGTCGTTTACCCCTGGCTGTGCTGAAGTTGGTGGTGAAGGTGTTACGCTGACCGGATGAGGAGGCGGTAGAGGATGAGGAAGCGGAGTAGGAGGAGTTAGCAACAGGAGGCAAACTGAAGCGCCCTGCAATCCTCGGTGGTGGAAGGACATGCGCCAAACTGCTATCTGCCTCAGGCCCAGCCGCCACTGCATTTACCCAGTGTGCTGTTAGGGAGATATAACGTCCCTGACCGTGCTTCCTGGTCCACGCATCCGTAGTTAGGTGGACCTTGCCACAGATGGCGTTGTGCAGTGCACACCTGATTTTGTCCCCAACTTGGTTGTGCAGGGAAGGGATGGCTCGCCTGGAAAAATAGTGGCGGCTGGGCACGACGTACTGTGGGACAGCCAATGCCATCAGGCTTTTAAAACTCTGCATCTCCACCAGACGGAATGACAGCATTTCAAAGGCCAGGAGTTTTGAAATGCTGGCATTCAGGGCCAGGGATCGCGGGTGGCTAGGGGGGTACTTCCTCTTCCGCTCCAATGTTTGGGAGATAGAGAGCTGAACGCTTCCATGGGACATTGTGGAGATGGTTGGTGACCCAGGTGGTAGTGTTGCTGGCAGATCCTCTGTTTGCGGGGTGGCAGGTGCCACTGTCACTACAGAGGTGGATGAAGAGGCAGAGACTGCAGCAGAAAAGGAAGCAGGAGGAGCCAGAGACCTTTCTTGGTTTTTGAGGTGTCTACTCCACTGCAGCTCGTGCTTTGCACTTAGATGCCTGGTCATGCAGGTTGTGCTCAGGTTGAGAACGTTTATGCCTCGCTTCAGGCTCTGATTGCACAGCGTGCAAACCACTCGTGTCTTGTCATCAGCACATTGTGTGAAGAACTGCCACGCTAGGGAACTCCTTGGACCTGGCTTTGGTGTGCTCGGTCCCTTGCTGCGTTGGGCAGTAGCAGACATACTGTCTAGCTGACAGACGCTCCGCTTTTGCACCCTGCTCCCTCTTCTGCTGTGCTGGTGGCTCTGTGCGACCACCGCCTCTTCCTCCAAACTACACTGGTCACCTGCATAACGTTCATTCCATGTGGGGTCGAGGACCTCATCGTCCTCCACATCATCTTCCACCCAGTCTTCACCCCTGCCCTCCTTGTCTGTCTGCACAATTGCGAAAGCAGCAGCAGTTGGCACCTGTGTTTCGTCATCATCTGAGACGTACTGCGATGGTCCTCCCATGTACTCATCATGAAACATAAGTGGTTGGGCATCGGTGCACTCAATCTCTTCCACTTCTGGGGCAGGGCTAGGTGGATGGCCCTGGGAAACCCTGCTAACAGAGTCATCGAAAAGCAGAAGAGACTGCTGCATGATTTGGGGCTCAGACTGCTTGGCTGATTTGCAAGGGGGTGAGGTGAAAGACTGATGGACATGGGTTTCAGGTGCCAACTCTGTTCTTTCATCAGAAGAGTGGGTGGGAGACAATGTGAAGGAACCCGAGGCACTGTCAGCAACCCAATCTACTATCGCCTGTACTTGTCCTGGCCTAAACATTCGTACAGCCTCATTAGGCGCGACAAAATTCCGCCGCAGGCTCGGTCGCCTACACGCACCTGAGGAAGGTGCTTCACTTGTGCGTGTATCTGGCACAGATCCACCACGTCCTCTCCCTGCAACAGGAGCTCCACCAGCAGCACCACGACCGGGGCCACCACGTCCCTTTTGACCTTCTCATATTTTCCAAATTTAGGATCTTGCCCTAAATGGGTGTTTTTGGAAGAGCAGAACACACCCACAGTACGTAACCGCTGAATCGCACAGCTACAGAACTGCAGAAAATGCTATTCAAAAAAAATGTTGTTTTTTTAGTATAGCACAGTAGGAGAAAACTATATAGAAATTGTTTATTTCACACACCTCAAAATATGTATAACACACTGCAAAATATTTTTTGTGCCCCTGAATGGCTCTTTTTGCAAGCGTACATTAAAGTGCAAATTTTTTTTTTAACTTTTTTTTTGCCCTAAACGGGTCTTTTTTTGCACGAGCAAAATAAAATGCTTTTTTTTTTTTTGCCCTATGGGCCTTTTGGAAAAGAGCACAAAGTGCCTTTTTTTCCCCCCCTAATGCCGCGTACACACGACCGCTTTTCATGTCAAGAAAAAAAATGTCGATTTTTCTCGACGTTATTTTTCTTGTTTCCTCTCAAGCATGCCTTGCCTACACACGATCGTGAAAAAAACTGATCTAGCAAAGCGCGGTGACGTCCAACACGTAGCAACATCTGGGCAGTGGCTCTGGTGAAGGTTGCTGTTGCCGCAGGCATTAAAGTCCCTTTTAAGTTGTGAAAAGAAAATGTCTTACTAAATATACAGGCAAACATCTATTACGTGAGGCTGTGGTGTATGACACTGACCTGGTGAGTTGCCATTTCCCTCTTCTGCCACATCCTGCAGTTGTGGGTCTTGAGTTGGTGGTGCGGGGTTTGCAGCCTCGTGTCTCTTAGCTCTTTGAAGCCCTAGGAGATATAACCAAAAGGTCGACTTGTGTAACTAAATATATTTAGGCGTGAAAGAGGAATATTAATCATTCTTGGGAAGTGTGTTTACAATTGTATTACTGATAATTTTGGAGAAGATGAACACATGATTGTATCCATTTCCCAAGATGGTAGATTAATCTCTTTAGGTCATGTTTCACACATGGAAACACACCAGGTATCCACTGGATCACCTGTGTGTGACACCATCAAAAGGTTGTTCTTGTGGCCCACACTTGTGCTAATGAGTCCAGATGTGTAAGCAGCTGCTGAGCATACTCTTGTAAACGTACACTGAATCTAGTTACATTAGCCAAATATAATTACCAACAACTACACAAACATGTTTATAATTACTTCTCACATAAACATTTCATGATGTCCTGTTTCATGTTCTTGGGCACAAGAATCCAACGTTGAAATCCTCGTTCAATACCACCCAAACGATGTTTTGGTGGAATACATTGCTAAAAACATTCGAACATGCCTATTATTTTGTGATTGATAAAATGTCGTGCGAACAATGATGAATCGTGGCAAAAGCTTGTGATTGAGTGAACGTTTGAACGACCATTTATACGATCGATTCGTGTGGCCAAAAACATGAAACATTACATTTTTCCCTGTAATACATACATTATTTAAAAAGCACATGCAACACCACGTTATTAGGCAAAATCACATTTAATGTTAATCTACTTACTTTTTTTGATGACTTTTTTAATCTTTTTATATTGATCCGGCTCACGCAACTTAATGTCCGACCATCGTTTCCGGATCTGTTCCCGCGACCTGCGAACACCAAATTTCTGCCATAGCGCTTTGACCACTTTATCCATGATCTTGGACTTCACTTGATTTGGCTTTTTGTAGGGCCCATGTTTGGTGTCGTAATCATCCCGGAGCAATATGGTGACCATCTCCACCATCTCCTCAAAGCTCATGTTAGTGGCTTTATACCTTCTGGGTCGGGGCCTGCTTTCTTCCCCACTTTCCACATCATGTTGGTGATTCGCCGACATGTTTACACTCTCCGTCATTAAGGAGTAGCGAGAAGGGGCGGGGAAAGTAGTGTAACGAACGTCAGGGGCGGGAAAGCGTGCGGAGCGTCACGCATGCGCACTGTATATAACTCCAAAAAACATTGTTGAAAGCGACGTTCAGTGAGTGGAAGAAGGTCGGAGGAGACGAACGTGTAGATCGCGGGTACGTAACATTTTTCTTACTTGATATGGCTGTGTCCAGGAGCATTAAACCTATAAACATTCATTCACTGTATGTTCGGGGCCGGGGTTGGCCAATATGCATGTAACTTGGCGCTTGCTTCCTGTGCTGTTAGTACTGGCCGTGCACAAAGTGTCATTTTTGAATTGGGACTATAAACTTTGAAAAGTCAATCGCGGCTCTAAATGAAATCTTGCCTCCCGGCAAATGGCAAGACTTTGAAAACTGATTTGTACCTTAAATAAAAAAACGTGGGGTTCCCCCAAATTCGAGTTGCAGGCCCTTCAGGTCTGTCAAGGATTTTAAGGGGAACTCCACCCCCAAATCATGAAAAAAAAGGGCGTGGAGTCCCCCCCCAAAATCCACAACAGGCCCTTTATCCGAGCACGCAACCTGGCCGGCCGCAGGGGAAGAGGGGGGGATGAGAGCGGCCCCCCCTCCCTCCTGAACCGTACCAGGCCACATGCCCTCAACATGGGGAGGATGTCCCCATGTTGATGGGGACAAGGGCCTCATCCCCACAACCCTTGCCCGGTGGTTGCGGGGGGCTTATCGGAATCTGGAAGACCCCTTTAACAAAGGGGACCCCTAGATCCCGCCCCCCTATGTGAATTGGTAAGGGGTACATTGTACCTCTACCATTTCACGAAGAAAGCGTACAAAATGTAAAAAATGACAAGAGTCAGTTTTTGACAATTCCTTTAATTTTTAGTTTGTCTTTCTTCCTTCTTCTTCTTTTCTCGCTTCGTGTTTCTTCCTCCATCTTCCTCTTCCTCTTCATCTTCCTTCTTCCTTCGGTGTTCTCGTCCGCATCTTGCTCCGGGTTCTTCTTTCTCCGGCCGCTCCGTTTGAATTGGAGGTTCCCGCTGTGTGACGCTTCAGTTCATCAGTTCTCCTCTTGGTCCGGCGACCCCGCCCCCCTCTGACGCACAGAGATTTCACAGGTACTTTCCCCGTGCAGTCAGAGGGGGGCGGGTCCCCCGGCTCGCAGCGGACCTAGAGGAGAACTGCCTAACTTTGCGTCACACAACGGGAAACTCAAATTCAAACGGAGCAGCGGGAGAACAAAGAAGAAGCCGAAGCAAGATGCGGACGAGAAGCCCGAAGGAAGATGAAGATGAAGCGGAAGATGGAGGAAGAAACTCCAATGCAGAAAAGAAGAAGGAACAAGATGGTTGAAAAACAAAACCAATAATAAAGCAATTGTCAAAAACCGTGTAGTGTCATTTTTCAGATAATGCCATTTTTTAAGGTGAAATGGTAGGGGTACAATGTCCCCCATTACCATTTCACATAGGGGGGGCGGGATCTGGGGGGCCCCTTTGTTAAAGGGGTCTTCCAGATTCCGATAAGCCCCCCGCCCGCAGACCCCCACAACCACCGGGCAAGGGTTGTGGGGATGAGGCCCTTGTCCCCATCAACATGGAGACATCCTCCCCATGTTGAGGGCATGTGGCCTGGTACGGTTCAGGAGGGAGGGGGGGCCGCTCTCTCATCCCCCCCTCTTCCCCTGTGGCCGGCCAGGTTGCGTGCTCGGATAAGGGTCTGTTATGGATTTGGGGGGGGGGGACTCCACGCCATTTTTTAATGGAATTTGTGGGGGAGTTCCCCTTAAAATCCTTGACAGACCTGATATGGATATTTGGGGGAACCACAATGCTTTCCCAATGTTTGTATCAATGACTTTTCTATGTATTGCAATTGACAGGAGACAACAATTAATTATACCCAGGAGTGAATTTAGGGTTAATTAACATTTTATAAAAAATGACACTTGATGCAGGGACAGTTCGAGGTACTCCTTTATTTTTGGGGAGTCCTTTTATTCACCCTATTTACAGGGCTTAATTTACTTAAATGGGGTTTGGGTTCGGGTAAAGTCAGGTCACGAACTCTAGCTTTTTACAAAGTTAGCTAAAAAGAGCTCAACACAAACATCCAGGTGTCCACTCAACTCTATGATGACTGATCAATTGCTACGTTAGTGGCCTATATATGGTTAGAAAGATTTGGAGTAGTCCTGACTGACATTCCTTTTTTGGTTTTGAATTGCACAGATAATGAAGGCATTTAAGGACCCCGATTTTATGCTGGAATTCCTCCAAAGATGGAAAAATCTTCCAATTTTATGGGAGACTAAAAATAAAAATAATAAAAATAAAAAAGCCAGGAAGAGAGCACTGGAGACCTTGCTGGAATTTGTGAAAACTCAGATCCCCACAGCAACACTACAGGATCTGAAGAACAAAATTGGGACCATTAGGGGCACATACCGGGCTCAAAGGAATAAAGTTCAAAAATCCCTGCGGTCAGGAGCAGGTGCAGAGGACCGATACATACCAAATCTGTGATACTATCAGCACCTGAGTTTCCTTGATGAACATCTGGAATCCAGGGAATCCCTTTCCAGCCTTCCACCCAGAACGACCTCCAGCCTTCCTTGCAGCCAACCCTCCAGCCAACCCTCCAGCCAACCCTCCAGCCTTCCCTCCAGCATTCCATGCAGCCAAGCCTCCAGCCAAGTTGAGGTCTCTTTGGAGGAACAACCTCAAGTCCTGGAGGAGCCGGATTTAAATATTTGGAGCCAGGTATAATATTTCACAAAATATTTAGAGTAATAAAAGTTGAATGTTGTAAACGTTTCAAAAAAAGTGTGAAAAATGTTAACAGTTTAAAAAAAGTGTCTGACATATCAATAGACAGCAGTGGCCACAAATTAAGGGCACCAAAAAGATATATACTGGTGTCAGAATGATTGACTTTAATATTTAGTAGCATTCAATTACCAAATGTCATGAGGTGACAAATGTGTGTGAAAGATGAAGGCAAAACTAACTCGATGTACCTTTTTTTTACAGGATGAGGAGGCAGGCCCCAGTGGGACCCAGGAAGAGGCAGGCCCCAGTGGGACCCAGGAAGAGGCAGGCCCCAGTGGGACCCAGGAAGAGGCAGGCCCCAGTGGGACCCAGCACAACACCAGGCCCCAGATCCCTCTGCTGCGGATTCCTGCCAAAAGATCTAGGAGGCTGGTTCAAATGGAGGAGGAGACACAGGCCCTAATTAGGGAGGCTACTGCTGCACTCCGAGAGCCCCCCCACCGCTGCAGAGGGATTTGCTGCCCTTATTGGGGAGAAACTGCCACAAATGGGACTGGACCAGAGGCTGAAGTGTGAAACACTTATATTGAAGGTGGTCAATATGGGCCTGTTGAACAAACTAAAGGAGTTCACAGATGTTGTGGACCTTTCCTATTTTTTTGCCCAAGTTCCTGGCCCACTCCATGCTCCTGCCCCACTCCATGCTCCTGTCCCAGGCCCTGCTCCCGTCCCAGTCCCTGCTCCTGTTCCAGACCCTGCTCCTGCTCCAGTCCCTCCTCCACGGACACAGCCTCCAAGGAAGGCTGCAGGGAAGGTAAAAAAAAAAGAAGAAAATGAACCCAGGATATGTGCCTCACATGGGGCTAGTTTTGGTCTTCAGATGCTTTGGTGTTTGCTGTGGTGATCTGGGTGTGCACTAATTTCAGCAGGGTCTCCAGTGCTGTCTTCCTGGCTTCTTGATTTGTAGTTTACATATGGTTTTGTTTTGGCTTACCTTTTAATTTGTTATTAGGCCATAATAAATTGGAATTTTTTTTGAAGATACAAAATTAACATGTGTTTTTCTTCTAAATAGCCAGTTTGTAAGTGAGTAGGCAGGGACAGTGGATAAAAAATTGAGAAATTAACAAGGGACACTAACCTCATTGAGGCAAAATTAGAATAAAGAATAACGTTGTGGTAACTTGACACACTCCAAAATAGCAAATAATATGTAAAAACAGTCTAAAATCTAAGACCACAAATTAAAGCAAAAAAAAAAAATTATAAAAATACATTTTAAAAGTTTTGGGTATTTAGGGAGATCTGGCTCCCCAAAATAGAGATTAATCATGATAAAACAATAAATCATAAAGACCAAAGATTGTCCTAACTCTGGGAGAATATCAGCAGCAAGAGAATTGGAATATTGCAGCATTAGAACGAAGAAAAGAATGCGCTGCATTAAACGATGTAATAATTTCATGCATGACGAATGTGCCATCTCCATTCCGAACAGTAGTTTTACCAGAACGAGCGCTCCCTTCTCCTCACTTGCTTCTGATCATGCGCGCTTTTTTAACGTCGTTAAAGCCTACACACGATCATTTTTCATGATGAAAAAAACGACGACCTGAAAAACGGCGTGAAAATTTAGAACATGTTCTAATTTTTCTCGTCGTTTTTTCTGCCGTTTTTCTCAATGAGAAAAACGACATAAAGCCCACAGACGATCGTTTTTCTCGGCGAAAAAAAAAAATGCTGTTTTTCTCGTCGAGAAAAGCGGTCGTGTGTACGCGGCATAAAAGTTAGATTTTCTCTGACACTGGGCTCATGGCAGTGTAAAAAGACTGCACTGCAACACAAACAGGTAAACCTATGCAGATCGCTGATTTTAATCTCTGAATCTGGACTCCTATATAATATTCTCTCTCCCTGAAAGCACCAACACAGGAACCTGGCCCTACACTACACTATCTCTCTATCTTTTCCCTCAGATTGTAGAATCAGGACTACCTCATCTATTTTTCTATCTCTCCCTAAAAGCAGCAGCAGCAGCAGACTAGATCCTCTCCCTATCTATTCTGAAGCAGAGTGACATGTGTGCTGTGTGCCTCTAGCTTATATAGAAGCTGGGTCACATGTTGCACTGACCAATAACAGCCATGCCATTAGTAGGCATGGCTATGATGGCCTCTAAGGGCACACCAGCTAATCAAAAGGTGATTGGCTGGCCCCTGAAGCATTTCTAAATGCGTAATTAGATTGCCGAACCCGAACTCGGACTTTTGGGCAAAGTCCGGGTTCGGGTTCGGGAAAAAGCTAAAGTTCGGTACGGACCCAAACTTTACAGTTCGGGTTCGCTTAACACTAATCAGGAGTCTAAAATCCCTATAGGAAAATAATCCCAATTGTGTGCATATTCAATTTTTGGCTGGGCAAGGGGTGGCAGGACCCCATATTAGGACAGGCACATAGAGACATATAGTTTGTGTAAGTGAATGTCTCAGATTGCTCCGAGATATCCAATTTTGTAATTTTTGGAATGCAACTGTTGTTTTTGTATTTTCCTAAGAAAACAATTGCCGGTTTGTGGCCAGGCAAACAAAAAATGTAAACTAATTTGTGTGAATTTGCACATAGTAAAATATTTGAACACAAACAACGTGTAGCTTCTTTTTCTAATATGCTCTAACCTTATTTGGTACATTTTTAAAGGTTACATAGTGAAATGGTTGGTATTTACTAAAGGAAAATACACTTGGCACTACAAATGCACTAAGACAAACTAGGAGACAGGAAACCAACAAAAGTTAGAAGTTTAATCAAGATTTTTATTTGGATCGTTAGACAGGAATCTTTAGACATAGCCTGGCATAGGAATTGCCCCCCACCCGTGAAATAGTCCATGTATTTGTTCCGAACCTCACGGGCATTTTGGGGGGGCAAGCCAGCACGGGCAGATTCCAGGCCCGGCAGGGGATTATCAGGGGAAAGTCCAGCCTCAGGCAAAACTGAGGCCATATAGGAATTAGATTTGCGGCAAAGAAAATTGTGTAGCACACAGCAGCATAATACTACATAGTTTATTTTGTAGTCCGCCAAGTGTATTGAAGTCCTAAAAATGCGGAACCGGCTGGCCATTATGCCAAAGGCATTTTCA
This sequence comes from Rana muscosa, assembly GCA_029206835.1. Taxonomy (NCBI): domain Eukaryota; kingdom Metazoa; phylum Chordata; class Amphibia; order Anura; family Ranidae; genus Rana; species Rana muscosa. The sequence goes on along the minus strand of CM055123.1, from coordinate 13,051,641 downwards.
ACGACTCTTCGGCCCCTGGCCAGCCAGTAATTGAACACCCTCTTCTCTGGGGTCAGGGTCCTCTGAGGAAATGGCCTCATAAGATGTGGTCCGAGCCCAAAGGCTTCATCAGCCAAAAATACAAAGGGGAGTTCTTCAATATTCCCTGCATCCGGTGGCAATGCAAGGTCGTCACTCTGGAGACGGAGGGCAAACTCCGTCTGGATGAAGGATCCCCCATCGGACATCCGGCCATTCTTCCCTACATCAACATAGAGGAATTCATACCGTGCTGACACCACCGCCATCAGCACAATGCTATGAAACCCTTTGTAATTGAAGTAGTAGGACCCAGAACGGGGTGGCGGCATGATGCGGACGTGCTTCCCGTCTATAGCACCACCGCAGTTGGGGAAGTCCCACCGCGTGGCAAACTCCGATGCCACAGTCTGCCATTCCTGTGGCGTGGAAGGAAGCTGTGGAGTCAAACAAGATGAAAAAATATTAGAATACACAAATCAAACATTACAAGTATATTCTAAGAAAATACATTAGAGGCCAACATCAAGCAAAGTCTACGTTTATTAAGGTGTTTTAAATAAGTATAATGGAAGGCTCATGTATCATATTCATCACCCCCTATGATGGTCCATTAATAAATTATAATGGGGAGGGGGGGGGCTAGATGTGTTTGGACACAGGATAGCATTGCAGTGGCGGTGCGTCCAGAGTGGGCGCTGGAGCACTGCCCCCTCTCTCCTGTGCCCGTCACTCAGAACAATACATAGGTTCATGCCTTGCATTAACCTATGTATTGTCTATGCCGCCCACTATTCAGGTGGATGGCCCCCTGTTAAGCGACCGACATATGAAGAACTGCGGCATTTATGGGCTTAAAATTGCATATCAGAAACAGTAAGGAAAATTGTCTTGCACATTACAGCCTGAGGGATGTAATTGGCTTCAGAAAAGTTAAATAGGGGACGCAGGGGGGGGGGGGGGGCATTCCTTGGGTAAACACTGACAGGCTGCTCTGCCAATCATGTTCACCAAGTCTGTTTAATGGTAACATGATTGGCTTATGCAACATCAAGGGAAGGAGAAGACATCAAGGACAGAAGAAGGATGGCTCTTACCACAAGAAGGTAAGTGCAGGGCTGGGGGGGAACTGGCTGCATTGGAGGGAACAAAATGGCTGCATTGGAGGGAACAAAATGGCTGCATTGGAGGGGACAAAATGGCTGCATTAGAGGGAACAAAATGGCTGCATTGGAGGGGACAACTGGGGGCGTTTAATAGGCACCAGAGCAAAAAAGGAGGAAGTTTATTTCCTAAATTGGGGTTTGAACCCCCAAACATTTGGAGCAACAGGCGCCCCTGCTGGAAAGGTTAGTGAAGGAAAATATGCATGGAGGAGAAAAAAGGGGCAATCTAAAGCATCAAGCATGCATGAAGACAAAGGGGACATTCTCAGCATTAGTGATGAGCCGAACACCCCCGGGTTCGGTTCGCACCAGAACCCGCGAACGGACCGAAAGTTCGCACGAACATTAGAACCCTATTAAATACAATGGATGCGAACGTTCGGATTCTAAAGTGCTAATTATAATGACTATTATCCATGTTATTGTCCTAAACAGAGTTTGGGAACCCGGGTTCTGCACCAGGGGACATGTATCAATGCAAAAAGAAGTTTTAAAAACGGACGTTTTCCGGGAGCAGTCATTTTAATGATGCATAAAGTGAAAAAAAAAGTCAAATATTCCTTTAAATATTGTACCTGGGGGGTGTCTAAAGTATGCCTGTGAAGTGCCACGTGTTTCCCGTGTTTAGAACTGTCCCTGCACAAAATAAAATTTCTAAAGGAAAAAAAAGCCATTTAAAACTGCTTGCGGCTTTAATGTAATGTCTGGTCCCGGTAATATGGATGAAAATCTTTAAGAAAAATGGCATAGCTACCCCATCAACCCCCCCCCCCCCACCCCAGCCCATTACCAGCCCCTTTGGGTCTTGTATGGATATTAAGGGGAACCCCGCACACAAAATAAAAAAGGCCCTATATACTCTGAACAGCCGTATACAGGCGGTGCATACAAGGCAGGGACTGTAGGTTTGTTCTTATGTAGAATCTGTTTGTAATTTTGAACAGCTACATTGTTTAAGTCTGGCTCCATGCCAAATTCCTTTTTTTAAGCTTTTTGGAAAACATAGGGAAGGGTTATCACCCCTGTAACATTTTTTTTGCTGTCTGTGCCCCTGTTCAGAACATTTCACCTCACTTTGCGTCCCAATGACAACTGTTTTTGAAATGTGGTGTTTTTATTGAAACAAGGATTGGTGATAAAGCATCAGTAGAGAGGAGACACCTTTCTCCCATATTAATTCTTACAGGAGAGAATTTTCCTTACAAGGGGTAGATTTCCTCTCACTTCCTGTTGTCTTCTTCCGTTTGCAAGTAGTAGTCGTTTGTAAGTTGGATGTTTGAAAGTAGGGACCTGCCGTATATACTCTGCAGAAATTGGCCCCTTAGGTGTTGGTGTTGGCACAACACTGTAAGCACTCACAGTTACTCTTGGTGGGTGCTGGAACGCCCTGCTGTCAACTATTATATCAGGAATTGTAATAACATATAATTGTTGATCAGTGGTAGTAAAAATTGGGCCTTTGATGGTGGTGCTGGTGCCACAACACTGTAAGGCCTGACAGTTACTCTTGGTGGGCGCAGCAATGGGCCCTGCTGTGAATTATTAGATCAATAATTACAATTGCATGCCCCTGTTGAACAGAGGCTGAAAAATTGGGCCTTTGGTGGTGGTGGTGGTGTTGACACAACACTGTAAGGCCTGACAGTTACTCTTGGTGGGCGCAGCAATGGGCCCTGCTGTGAATTATTAGATCAATAATTATAATTGCATGCCCCTGTTGAACAGGGGCTGAAAAATTGGGCCTTTGGTGGTGGTGGTGATGGTGGTGCTGGTGCCACAACACTGTAAGGCCTGACAGTTACTCTTGGTGGGCGCAGCAATGGGCCCTGCTGTGAATTATTAGATCAATAATTATAATTGCATGCCCCTGTTGAACAGGGGCTGAAAAATTGGGCCTTTGGTGGTGGTGGTGGTGGTGATGGTGGTGCTGGTGCCACAACACTGTAAGGCCTGACAGTTACTCTTGGTGGGCGCAGCAATGGGCCCTGCTGTGAATTATTAGATCAATAATTATAATTGCATGCCCCTGTTGAACAGGGGCTGAAAAATTGGGCCTTTGGTGGTGGTGGTGGTGGTGATGGTGGTGCTGGTGCCACAACACTGTAAGGCCTGACAGTTACTCTTGGTGGGCGCAGCAATGGGCCCTGCTGTGAATTATTAGATCAATAATTATAATTGCATGCCCCTGTTGAACAGGGGCTGAAAAATTGGGCCTTAGGCACTGGTGGCACAACACTGCAACCCCTCACAGATACTGTACTTGGAGCACAGCAATGAGGCCTGTTGCAAAGTATTGCATCAAAAATTGTAATTACACGCCCCTGTTAAACAGGGGCTGAAAAATTGGGCCTTAGCCACTGGTGGCGTCACCCATAAACCAAAATGATCTTCCAAGCTATCATCGTTAATCATATCATTGAGGAGGAGGAGGAGGATAGCCAGTCAACATAACAGCACAGGCACTCAGCATCAGCATCAGTCTTGAAGGGATGTGACATTTTAAAATCAATTAGTCTGTTATATCAGCATCAGGTGTGTAGTAGCTGGTGGTGATCCAAGACTGGTTCATCTTGATGAAAGTCAGTCGATCAACCGAGTCGGTGGACAGGCGCACCCTGTGATCCGTGACAAATCCTCCAGCAGCACTGAATGTGCGTTCTGAAAGAACGCTGGATGCAGGACAGGCCAGTAGCTCAATTGCATACTGTGCAAGCTCTGGCCAGTGATCCATCCTCAAGACCCAGTAAGCCAGAGGATTTTCGGTGGGGAAGGTGTCCAAGTCTGACCTTGCCCCTAGGTATTCCTGCACCATGTATATCAGACGCTGGCGATGGTTGCTGGAACTGATCATACTTTGGGGCTGCGGACTAAAGAATTGTCTGAACGCATCGGTCAGACGGCCACCTTCCCCACCGCTCCTTCTTTGACTGCCCGAAGCCTCAGCAACTCGTTGTCCAGGACCAGGAGTTTGTAACCTCCCAGTCTCTGGGAACGCGTTGCACAGACCTTTCTGCAAGGCCTCCCGGAGTTGTCTCATCCTCTGCTCCCTCTGCGACGGTAACATAAGGTCCGCAACCTTACCCTTGTACCGTGGATCAAGGAGAGTGGCCAGCCAGTAATGGTCCCTCTCCTTGATCCGAAGAATACGGGGATCCTTCCGCAGACTTTGCAGGATCAGGGAGGCCATGCAGCGTAGGTTAGCTGAGGCATTCAGTCCGGAGTCCTCTGGGTCACTAAGGACGACATGATCTGCAGCCACCCCTCCCAGCCACGTACAAGTCCACTGGTTTCTTGGGACTGTAAATCATCCCTAAAAGACTGCTGCTGATGATGCTGAGTGCCAGCCTCCACCTCCATGCTGACACAATCCTCCTCCTCCTCCTCCTCCTCCTCTTCTTCCTGTGCGATGGGTGGGACAGAAGGAACACTGTCTGGGTAAAGGGGGCCTTGAGAGGCAAGGAAGTCCTCCTCTTCCTGCCTCTGTTCTGCCTCAAGTGCCCTGTCCATTATTCCACGCAGCGTGTGCTCCAACAGGTGGACAAGAGGTACAGTGTCACTGATGCATGCACTGTCACTGCTCACCATCCTCGTGGCCTCCTCAAATGGTGCCAGGACAGTGCATGCATCCCTGATCATGCCCCACTGGCGTGGTGAAAAAAACTCGAGCTCCCCTGACCCTATCCTGGTGCCGTAGTCGCACAGGTACTCATTGATGGCCCTCTGCTGCGTGTGCAGCCGCTGCAGCATGGCCAACGTTGAGTTCCTCCTGGTGGGCATGTCACATATAAGGCGGTTCTTGGGCAGGTTCAACTCCTTTTGCAGCTCAGCCAGGCGAGCACTGGCATTATAAGATCTGCGGAAATGCACACAGACTTTCCTGGCCTGCCTCAGGACATCCTGTAAGCCCGGGTACCTGCCCAAGAACCGCTGCACCACCAGGTTAAGGACGTGAGCCACACAGGGCACATGGGTCAGTTGTCCCTGTCGGAGGGCGGAGAGGAGGTTGGTGCCATTGTGGCAAACCACCATTCCTGGCTTAAGCTGGCGTGGCGTCAACCACCTCTCGGCCTGCCCCTGCAGAGCAGACAGGACCTCTGCCCCAGTGTGGCTCCTGTCCCCCAAACACACCAGCGCAAGCACGGCATGGCATCTTTTTGCCTGCGTACTTGCGTAGCCCCTTGAACGCCTACGGAGCACCGCTGGTTTCGAGGACAAACCACAGGAAGAGGCCATGGAGGAAGAAGAAGAGGAGGGGGTGGAGGAGAGAGGTGTGTCACAACCAGTAGTAGAATTTTGGAGGCGTGGCGGCGGAACAACCTCCAAAACTACTGCACCTTGTCCTGCATCCTTCCCAGCTGCCAAAAGAGTGACCCAATGGGCCTGCTGGACCATGAGTCAGCGGTAATATGCACCTTACCGCTGACCGCCCTGTCCAGCGAGGCCAAGACATTGCCTTCCACATGCCTGTAGAGAGCCGGAATCGCCTTCCGTGAGAAAAAGTGGCATTTGGGAACCTGCCACTGAGGAACCGCACATTGCACAAACTCACGGAAGGGGGCCGAGTCTACCAACTGAAAAGGCAGCAGTTGAAGCGCTAGCAATTTAGCCAAGCTAGCATTCAACTGCTGGGCATGTGGATGGCTGGGAGTGAACTTCTTTCGACGGTCCAGCAGCTGGGGCAGGGAAATTTGCCTGCTAGAATCGGACGTCGGTGTACTGCTAGCAGAGTGGCCGCAAGTACTGTACTGTGACACACCTAATTCTACACCTTCATTCCTCTCAGTGCAGGTTTCAGAGAGGACTGAAGGTATACTGGGGTTGGAGATCCCAGCTGATGCGGTGCAAGGAGAGGTCCGCTTTGTTCTTTGGTGTGGGTCTTTAAGGTAGGCTTGCCAACGAGCTGCATGGCAGGTCAACATATGTCTGATCAAGCATGTGGTGCCCAAGCGGCTGATGTTTGGCCACGCGATATACGCTTGAGACATATGTTGCAAACAGCAGCTGTGCAATCTGATGCACTCGCCTCAAAAAAGGCCCACACCAAAGAACTTTTTGAATGACGGGCAGAGGCAGCGCCCTGCACAGGCGGAGCTCTGCGGTGTGATTCCGTCGGTGTGCTGCCCATACGCTGGCCACCCAAGGGAATCCTGCCTCGTTGGAGATGTGCCTCCTCCTCATCCTCCTCCTCCTCCTCTCTCCTATTAGGCACCCACGTGGAGTCAGTGACCCCATCATCCTCTCCCTCCTCATCACTGGAGCCAATCTGGCAGTATGCTGCAGCTGCTGGAGCATGACTGCCAGATTGGTGTCCTTCTTGAGCATCCCCTCTCTCTGCTCTCACGCTACTGCCTTCCTCTATCTGGGTATCATCATCAGATCCTTCGAAGCGCTGGGCATCCTCCTGGAGCATGTACCCAACACTGTGCTCAAACAGTTCGGGGGACTCCTCAGGAGGAGGACATGGTGGGTCTAGGGAAGGATTGACTAATGAAGATAATGATACCAGAGAAGAGGACGCTTTGGCAGCTGCTTTGCCAGTACCCTGAGCCTGGGTGAGAGAGGATGAGGAGGATGAGGTGGGCTTGGTCATCCACTCTACCAAGTCTTCGGCATGATGTGGCTCAACATGTCCAGCTGCCCGAAAAGAAGGACAAGCGTGTCCCATGGCCATGTGCTGATGACAATGCACCGCGTCCACGACCAGCACTGTTGCCCCCAGACACAGAGCCTGCTTGCCCTCTTTTTTTGCCTCCTGACTGTCTGCCTCTCCTTGTTTGCCTTCCAGACATTTTAATGGATGGCCTGCAGGGAGATGGGAAAAACAGCAATAAGGGCTACCTTCAGGTGTATACTGTGCAGGAGGCTTAGCAACAATGACACTGACACTGTCCCCTGCCTATCCTTCTCTGTCCCTAAACACAAGGATTTGCAATATGCTTCAGCAAGATTGGTTTAGCACAGAATAGCACACTGACAGTTTCCCTCACTGTCCTTCTCTGTCCCTACAAACAAGATTTAGCACAGAATAGCACACTGATAGTTTCCACGAGTGTCCTTCTCTGTCCCTAAACTCAAGGATTTCAAATATGGTTCAGCAAGATTGGTTTAGAACAGAATAGCACACTGACACTTTCCCTCACTGTCCTTCTCTGTCCCTACAAACAAGATTTAGCACAGAATAGCACACTGATAGTTTCCACGAGTGTCCTTCTCTGTCCCTAAACTCAAGGATTTCAAATATGGTTCAGCAAGATTGGTTTAGAACAGAATAGCACACTGACACTTTCCCTCACTGTACCTCTCTGTCCCTAAACTCAAGAATTTCAAATATGGTTCAGCAAGATTGGTTTAGAACAGAATAGCACACTGTCAGTTTCACTCACTGTCCTTCTCTGTCCCTACAAACAAGATTTAGCACAGAATAGCACACTGATAGTTTCCACGAGTGTCCTTCTCTGTCCCTAAACTCAAGGATTTCAAATATGGTTCAGCAAGATTGGTTTAGAACAGAATAGCACACTGACACTTTCCCTCACTGTCCTTCTCTGTCCCTACAAACAAGGTTTAGCACAGAATAACACACTGACACTCTCCCTACCTATCCTTATTTGTCCCTAAACACAAGGAATCCAGGATTAGTAAAGGAAAAAAATGACACTGTCCCTGCCTATGCTTCTCTTTCCCTGCTCCGGAACACACTACACAAGGCCGCCGCGCTGGCGGCCTTTTATAGTGTGGGGCGTGTACTAAACCCCCTCAGCAATAATTGGCCACAGGCATCCTGCCTGTGGCCAATCATTGCTCTCCTCGCTGCCGGCGCTGTGATTGGCCAAGCATGTTGGGTCACAGTGCATGCTTGGCCAATCACAGCGCCTGGATGACACTGCGATGGCGTAGTGCATTGTGGGCCGTTCGCGTCACTCGAATTTGGCGCGAACGGCCCAAATCGTTCGATCTTCGTCGAACGATCGAACAGCCGATGTTCGAGTCGAACGTATGTTCGACTCGAACACGAAGCTCATCCCTACTCAGCATATTACAATCATGGTAATTAGGGAAGGATGAAAGAAATACAATACATTAGCATACATGTAATACATAAAATGTGATGTTAATGGAGAAAACTTACCCTAATATAGTCCTCCTGCAGGACTTTTATAATAGCAGAACATGTGTCTGGGATTATGAGGCCCAGAGCCTGGGGGGAGATGCCTGTCGTAAACTTCAAGTCCTGAAGACTTCTCCCTGTCGCCAGATAACGTAACATGGCGATGAGCCTCTGCTCAGCACTGATGGCTTCCCGCATAACGGTGTCCTTCCTGGTAATATAGGGGGACACCAAAGCCAACAGTTCCTGAAAAACGGGGTCAGACATCCGCAGAAAATTCCTGTAGTCCTCAGGATTATTCTCGACTATCTCCCGCAGCAGAGGCATGTGGCAGAATTGGTCCCGCTGGAGTAACCAATTCTTGGTCCATGAACTCCTCCTCACACCATTCATGGACTGGTCTTGGTCCAAAACAAGCAGACCAACACCAAGCGCACGCACAGCACGAACTCGACGACGAGAACGTCCAGGCGACATGGCTAGGAAACGGTCGTCTTATCAGAACGTACAGAACAGAACGCACTTTAGAACAACAAGGCCTATGAATAACGAACTGAAAAACAGAAACGAACAGGCAAGAACGCACTGTAAAACAGATACGACCTGCCTAGACGCCCTGAAAGTCAAGATACGAACCCACAAGCACAAACTGAACCGCAGAAAACGATCTGAAAAGTACGAAGACTGAAAAGCGCGAATCGTCTCTTCCCAAACTTTTACTTCACACGCGGTAACACGAGATCAGCAAAAGCAGCCCAAGGGGTGGCGCCAAGAAAAAAGATCTTCCCCTTTATAGTGCCGTCGTACGTGCTGGACATGACCGTGGAGAACAACAAGGAAATTGGGAAATGTCAGTGTGTACGCATGGAAAGCTTGACGAGAAAATCGACAAGGTTAACAAGAATCTCGTCGAAAAAAACGACGTGTTTTTGACGACGAGAAACTCGGTCGTGTGTACGAGGCTTTACTCTCACCACTCTATGATGGACTTTCCATCTCTCATAGATAGCCAGAGATATGGGGTTCTGGAGAAATTATATTCCACCATAGCATCTGTCAACTTCTCCAGTGAAGCCAAACTCACAGGGAAAGCCCGACAGAGCCTCTGAGGTAAATTTAAACAGTTAGAAAGACTGGTCCACAACACCAATCAGAAGTGGTGGGACAAGCTTTTTCTAGAGCAGTACATCAACACCCGGATCTCACCCAGAGGTTTACGTATTATGAAGGAGTGCCCCATATTTTTAGAAGGTGACCATATCAAGGAATGGTCTAGCCTCTCCGAATTCTGTACTGCGAAGTGGATGAGTATATTAATCTCCCATATAAACAGCAGGTTCAACAAACTAAATTACCAAATCATAACCATTATTAATGACATCAATGGCCACTCCACACCCATCCCTCTTACCTGGCTTGAGGTACTCAAGAACAATACCAAAAGAGATGAAGACACCCTCGTCAACATGAAATTGGGAAAATTTAAAAGGGATCTTGATGACTATACCTTTGACAGAGTCTTCACATGGAACAAAAGATCATTCTCTCACACTGCTACTGCATCATCTGCACCTCCAGCTTCTTTTCATTTCTCTAACCCCCCAAGATCACAGGCTCCACTCCCTACTCTTATGAGTTTGCGACCCCACATACCTTGTGGGTCTGTAATATCTAATAGATACCATAGAAATACCGCTCCACCTCCAGTTGCTCACCCATTTCATTCTTCTCAACAAAAATTTCAACACCATGTTGAGAAAAACAAGCAAAACAACAACAATAAAAACCTCAATGGTAATAATAAAGATCTTATTACTGCCCTAAACTTATTCTACAATAGATCCAAGCCCACACCAGTTCTTGATCCTACCCTGTCTACCTTCAACCATACCGATATAGTGGCCTCCAGACCTCCCAATCTGTCTACTACCAATATGGCTATGTCTCCATCTAGCCATGACAACCAACCAATAAACACTGAAAATAACCTTTTGGCCAACATCACATTGGCTTCCTGTACAGATCCATATGATCAACCCTCTAGTTTTTCAGGACCCAGCATGCCTATCAGTAATAGACATGTGCATTCATTTTCGTCCGAATTTCAGCTATTTTCGTTATCGTTTTAACAAACGAAAACGAAAGCACAGAATCCGAAAACCGAAAGATCCGTCATAAACAAATGCTTTATTTTCGTTTTCGTTGCTACAACAGTTCGATATAGATAGGAGATTCGACGTGACGCTGACAATAACAATCTGTGTCTATCGAACCTGTGGTCGAATGTGCCTAACCTTAAAGTGGAGCTCCACCCTAAATAGCAACTTTTGCTATTTGGATTCCTCCCCCCCTCCGGTGTCACAATTGACATCTTTCAGGGGGGAGGGGGGTGAAGATACCTGTCTAAGACAGGTATTTTCACCCACATCCGGGAGTCCTCTCTCCGGGAATCTGCGGGAGTTACGTCACTTCCCGCAGACTTCCCTTGGTGTTCTGGGAGACACTCGGCTCCCAGAACACAGGAGCACCAATCAGAACGGCGCAGCGCGACTCGCGCATGCGCCGTAGGGAACCGGGCATGAAGCCGCAGGGCTTCACTTCCTGGTTCCCTCAGCGAGGATGGTGGAGGGAGCAGCAGAGCGACGAGCGGTCGCTCGTCCTCTGCTGCGGACGTCGCTGGACTCCAGGACAGGTAAGTGTCCAAATATTAAAAGCCAGCAGCTGCTGTAGCTGTAGCAGCATGCTTTTAATATTTTTTTTTCCGGCGGAGCTCCGCTTTAACTCTATTAGTCCAAGATTATTCTACATAGGAGAGAAAAGATTCGACATTATAGAGAGAAAAGATTCGACATAGGAGAGAAAGATTCGACATAGGAGAGAAAAGATTCGACATAGGCGAGAAAAGATTCGACATAGGAGAGAAAAGATTCGACATAGGAGAGAAAAGATTCGACATAGGAGAGAAAAGATTTGACATAGGAGAGAAAAGATTTGTTATTATAGAGAGAAAAGATTCGACATAGAGAGAAAAGATCACTGCTGGAATTGGGTGGGGGAAGTAAAATAAAAATAAAGTTGATGATGAATGTTATTGGCTGATTGTAACCAAAGAGGAGGAGCAGTAAAATAGCTAGAATGACGAAGATTCGACAAAGCATCGAAAGTTAGAAGATTCGACGGTGTAGCAAAACTGTACGACGCTGCAATCGTACATTTCCAGTCAAATGCATCCGCCCATAGGCTATAGAAGAATTCTAATGTTGGTTGACTAGTAATAGTAATGAATAAATATAATTATTACTAGTCATACAACATTAGAATTCTTCTTTAGCTTGTGGGCGGAACATTCGACCGGAAATGTATGATTGCAGCGTCGTACAGTTTCACTGCTCCGTCGAATCTTCTTTGAACATTCGACAGACACCATATGCCTTCAATGACAGATTCAACCTTAAAGCGGAGCTCCACCCTAAATAGCAACTTTTGCTATTTGGAACCCTCCCCCCCTCCGGTGTCACAATTGACACCTTTCAGGGGGGAGGTGGGTGAAGATACCTGTCTAAGACAGGTATTTTCACCCACATCCGGGAGTCCTGTCTCCGGGAATCTGCGGGAGTTACGTCACTTCCCGCAGACTTCCCTTGGTGTTCTGGGAGACACTCGGCTCCCAGAACACAGGAGCACCAATCAGAACGGCGCAGCGCGACTCGCGCATGCGCCGTAGGGAACCGGGCATGAAGCCGCAGGGCTTCACTTCCTGGTTCCCTCAGCGAGGATGGCGGAGGGAGCAGCAGAGCGACGAGCGGTCGCTCGTCCTCTGCTGCGGACGTCGCTGGACTCCAGGACAGGTAAGTGTCCAAATATTAAAAGCCAGCAGCTGCTGTAGCTGTAGCTGCTGGCTTTTAATTTTTTTTTTCCGGTGGAGCAACCCCTTTAATTAATTCAATTATTAGACGAATGCAATTTCTAACGAAAAACGAAATAAATAAAAACGAATTTCGGGAGTAACTAAATAAATTTATTTTTCGGACGAAAATGAAATTCCGAAACGAAATATTTCAATGTGCACATGTCTAATCAGTAATGCATCGCCTTCCACCAATGGCCCTGTTGTTTTTTTAGTGCCCAGTCCTCCTCCAGCAATAGCATCACGAAAAAGAAAACTCACAGGAGAGGCTGTAGAGGAGGACAAACAAAACAACTATCAAAACATACAGAAACTACAAAAACTGTGAAAATCTTCAATATGTCAAAGAACATTCTTTCTTCCGCAGATATCTCATTGCTAAGTCGTGGCCTCAACTTATCAATAGACCCAACCCGTTTCTACTTTTCAAGGACCTCAACAGCTACATAAGAAACTTGACTCTAAAGAGACATTTTCATATGAAAAACGAAAAAGATAAGAACACCATCTCCGTTGAACCTACAACTATCTCTCCATCTGTATCCTTGCTCATTGAATCTGAATCCATTATCTTTGACTGTGATGATCTGGACATTCCGTCTACTGAATATGACCTGTCTAGACTGCTTACACAACATTTAGCCACACCCCCTCCCATTATTCATTCCAGTCTTAAACCTAAATCATTTTTTTTTCCCCACGCAATCTAAGGGCCCATACTTAGAAAGTTTTTATCGAGTAGTATTTTCAGACATGGTCAAACTATGGTCAAACTATGTAACCCCACGCCTGCATCAAATCGTCACAATCTATCATCTCTTGAAACCAGAGCCCTTAACCACTTTGCGGATGCTGAAGACATCATAATTAAGTTTGCTGACAAAGGAGGAGGTATTGTACTCCAAAATAAATCTGAATATATCACAGAAGCAGAAAGACTTTTGCCAGATAAAGCTACGTATATTAAGCTTAAAAAGGACCCCACCAGCGACTTTGCCAAAGAAGCAGATCTTTTGATCTCAGCTACCCTACTTGATGGCATCATTTCCAAAGTTGAAAGTTCCTTCCTTTATAAATCATTCCATTCCATACCCTACTTCTACCATCTACCCAAAATCCACAAAAACCAACCACATCCTCCAGGCAGACCTATTGTGGCTTCCATGGACAGTGTCACTTCAGGATTCAGCCTATACATTGATCAGTTCCTGTAACCCTTAGTCCTTAAGCTCCAGTCATACATCCGAGATGGGATACATCTTATGGAACTTCTTCTACCCTGCACATGGAAACCCACATATGTCTGGTTATCATTGGACATCAGTTCTCTGTACACTTCCATTCCCCATACCTTTGGCATCATGGCATTAGAGCACTTTCTGGATAAGGATCCCCTCATTAACTCCTTTCAAGCAGCTTTTATTGTAGAAGGCACAAAGTTTTGCTTAACGCATAACTACTTCACTTTTAACAGAGACTATTTTCTACAGCAACAAGGAACAGCAATGGGAGCTAATTTTGCCCCCTCGTATGCCAATTTGGCTATGGGGTTTTGGGAAAATCGATAAATCCATAACAATAACCCCTTTTCGGCCAACATCATATTTTTTGGAAGATATATCGATGATCTCATAATTATTTTGGATGGCACCCCAGACCTTATGCATTCATTTGTAAAATACTGTAATGACAACACCTATGGATTGGCATTCACACATGAAAGCAATCAGACTTCCCTAGCCTTCTTAGATTTGGAGCTTGGACACGACGGTCAAGAAATATACGCTAAGAATTTTACTAAGCCCACAGCAGGAAATTCATACCTGCATTTTAACAGCTGTCACTACCCAAAATGGGTCAAAAACATCCCAAAAGGACAATTCTGTCGCCTCAGACAAAATTGCACAAGAGATGCGGATTACATCAAACTGAGTGCCAATCTGAAAAATACATTTTTGGAGAAACAATATCCGGAGAGCCTAGTAGAAGATGCCTATTTACTATACCTACACGGAAAACCACCCAAACCTAATCTACCTTCTAGAGATTGCTCAAGCAGATTCATCACCACTTTTCACTCCAAACATAAGAAAATGGAAAAGATCCTATCCTATCATTGGGGCATCCTGCAACAAGACCCCCATCTCAAACCCATCCTTTCTTCACATCCGAGGGTCACATATCGAAGGGCCCCCAATCTCAAGAATAAAATTGCTCCTAATAAATTTAAAACCACTCCAGTCTTTTCCCCACTACCCACACTCATTCCTTTAGTAGGAATGTTCCAATGTCGCAAAAAGCTCTGCAAAACATGCCAATTTGTAGAACATGGCCAGAAATCATTCTGCACAAAAGGAAAAACCTATCCTTTGAAAGACTTCTATAATTGTTCCTCCGATTACGTAGTATATGTCCTTATCTGCCCATGTGGCCTAATATACATTGGTCGTACCATTCAGCCCCTCAGACAGCGTTTTCGTAAACACAGGAGGAACATTGAGGGCGGGACGGACCCACACAGCGTCCACAGACATTTTGCTGTGGCACACCAAGGCCAGACCAACGGATTGCGAGTCTGGGTGATAGAACAGATTTCAAGACTATTGCCCATGGCCGAGCAATTCAAAAAGCTCTGCGCAAGGGAGACGTATTGGATATACAGTATCGATGCCCTTTCGCCAGGAGGAATCAATGAATGTATTGAAATACCCACCATCCTCTAAATAGCATCTAGTCCATTTTTCATGCCCGAGATGATGATTCTTTCTGATGTTTTAAGTCCACAGCATTGTTTTATAGCATCTATCTATAGCAGTTCCTACACTTCATCCCCCTTGCTCATTCCCACCTCTATGATACCTCTTGGGTATGTCAAGCCTCTGCTTCCCCTTTCCTCAACCAATACTGATGTCTTACATCTTACCCACCTTTTCTCCTTATACTCCCCCCCCTTTTCCTCCCCCCTCACATATACATATACATCCAGTTACATCACCTCATCTATTTTTTTTCCTTTTACATCTCTCCTTGTTCCATAAAACATTCCCTTCTTTTGCCCCATCTTTCTCCCCCCCTCCTGTAAAATCCCCCACTTATATCACATTGACCCCATATGCACTAGGCAGATGCACTACATACATATATGTGTGTGTGTGTGTGTGTGTATGTATATATGTAGCGATACCCTCAACTAAGAGGGCCGCAGATCAGGTTTGGGCCCTGAATACAGCTCCACCAACCCCCGGCAATCTACTCGACCCTTTCTGGCACAGTTAGTCTAGGGGTATACACATTTAATACTTATACTTTATGCGAGACTCAGACACAGAGTAGTTATAAAGGAATAACAGATTTTACTTCCAGCTATGCAAAGAGAATGAACAGTGATAACAACTTGACCTTTAGGTTATACGCAGAGCCCTGCAATATCACAATATCAGTCACACTACACCATAGAGAGGGGGGGGTGTATAAGGAGACGCCACGTGGGGCGACTGTTAACTAGGCGCCCTGTGGCGCAATAACTAAACTAGGTCCCTAATGAATCAGGCCTGATTCCTAATTCTAGAACTCAGTCCTGTATGAATGATGGATTCTTCACCGGCATCTGTAGAGGTGGTGCACTTAAGAATAAACAACAATTGTAATCCAGGAAAAGGGAATGTTGATAACTGGCAACACTACACTGGAGATCCTCTGGGTCAGTCCTGCTGTGGATCTCCAGTGAGAGTCTTTAACATGAGGTAGTAGGCCTCGGCAGTCTATAGGCACAGTACTATCAAACAGGTTATGGAATGAGCTTACGCTCGCTCACCCGCCGGACACGATCTCCGTCCGGGACTTCCACCGGCTGTGTCTTCACTCGCCCACAGCGGTCGCTGAGATCGGGTCCCCGATCGAATCTAGGCTGTAAGTAGAGATGTCGGATGCCACCCAGGCTCGCAGTGGGGTGGAAGGCTCTTTGGTCGGCTCCGGAAAGGCCCCAGGCTTCAGGCCTTACCCAGCGCAGGTCCGCACAGGTGTATCAGTCTCTGCCGTCCCGTGTCCAAAGAGGCCGAGCCAGGCCTCGCCCCTCCCTTATATCTCCGCACCCATGAGTCTCTGCGGCAGAAGCAAAACATCCTGGGAACCAGTGGGGTTCTGGGAACAGTAGTTCAAGAGTCTTTAAAGGAACCCCGCTACACACTCCCCCCACTTAAACTCTTTGGTCCCCAAAGATAAACTTCAACAAATGCTATGTACAATTTTGGACAGTGTCGAGTATGATGTTGGCATAGGGAATTCCCACCAAAATTTTGGGGTGGAACTCTCTTGCCCACAGGTCACACTACCATGAGTGGCCTGCCTATCTGTGCCAGAGAGTGAGCTGGGGTTGCCCTCCACCAAATGGACAGTGGAGGGATCAGGATGCTCAACACTTCTCCTAGCCGTTACAACAGAGTCCTCTGAGCTCGTCCCCATTTGGGGGTAAGTTAGTTTCTTGGGAGGCCTGATAACTCTGCGAGCCCTCTGTTCTCTTGGGGCTTCTGGCACCACAGGCTCTTCTTCAGGAATAAGTTCAGGTAACATTGCTGGTTCTGGAACCTCTGATTCAGAAGTTGACTGGTAATTGGAATCTCTAGGATCCTCCTCTGAACAAGTATCAGGAAGATCTTCCCAGTAATCAGCTGAGGGACTGAAGGGTATGAATTCAGTGGCCTCCGGATTCAGCGTTGCATCTGGAGTATCCCTTGTATTTGGGAGATCTATGGCGGACGTCCCCGGAGTCGAGGAAGGCCACAGCCAGTCCAGTTCTCCTCCTTCATCAGTACTCAGTTGAGAGGCCTCCCCATCTTCAGCTCGAGAGGTCTGAGACCGAGTGCTCGGCCTGGGAATATCCAGTATAGAGACTGATTCCGGGGGGTGCCTTGCTGGGGGTATCCTGACTGCTTCAGCAAGTGGGAGCAGGTGGTTTCGATGCCACGTCTTTAGGGGTCCCACCTTCCCTTCTGGCTTTAGTTTGTAAACAGGCAAACCGGGCAACTTCCTACAGACGACATAGGGTTCCGATCTCCATCTGTCTGCAAGCTTGTGCTTTCCAGGGACCCCCAGATTGCGTAACAGTACTCGGTCCCCGGGCTGCAGATCCTGCACTCGAACCTTCAGATCGAAATTTCTCTTGCTGCGGGCTCCCCTTTGATCCGAGGCCGCCTGGGCCTGTTCATAGGCCACCTGCAAGCTGCGTCTAAGTCTGTCCACATATCCCTTGTGAGATGTAGCTGAGGTATGATCTAAAGAAGTGCCAAAGGCCAGATCCACGGGCAGCCTTGCTTCTCTCCCAAACATGAGTCGATAAGGGGAGTAGCCAGTAGCATCACTTGTGGTACAGTTATAGGCATGCACTAGGGCTGATATGTGTTGGCTCCAGTGTTGCTTCTTCTCTGTTTCTAAAGTTCCCAACATGTTGAGCAGGGTCCGGTTAAACCTCTCCGGCTGAGCATCTCCTTGTGGGTGGTAAGGTGTGGTTCTGGTCTTCTTTATTCCCAATGAGTCCAGAAGTTTCCGGAACAACCGACTCTCAAAGTCCCTTCCTTGATCTGAGTGAAGTCTCTGTGGTAGTCCGTAATGGACAAAATACTTCTCCATAAGTATCTTGGCCACGGTGGATGCCTTCTAGTCTTTGGTTGGGAAAGGCTGGGCATAGCGGGTGAAATGGTCGGTTATTACCAGAACATTTCCCAATCCACTCAGGTCGGGTTTGAGGCAGAGAAAATCAATGCATACCAGATCCATTGGGCCTTGACTCTGTAAGTGGCCCATTGGGGCAGCTTGATGGGGTAAAGTCTTTCTCTGAATGCATCGTGCACAGGAATGGCAATACTCCTCTACTTCTGCCCTCATGCAGGGCCAATAGAACCGACTTCTGACAAGCTGGAAGGTCCTTTCTGCCCCTAGGTGACCATGATGGTCATGCAGAGCAATTAGTACAGTCTCTCGGTGCTTCTCTGGGAGGAACAACTGCCACTTATCTTCTGAGTCATCAGAGGGGCCCCTTCGGTAGACCACTCCCTGATGCACCTGCAGCCTGTCCCATTCCTTCCTCAACAGGCGGGCCTCCTTTGAGGGGTGATGTAAGAGTTTGTTGGGATCCTGATTCTCCAGGGCTTCGAGGACCAATCTCCCCATGGGGTCTTCCAGTTGGTCACACCTCAACTCCCTCTTGGATAGCTTCGGCAGGTTATCTTCTTCTAGCTGCGTTACTCCACTAGTGCATAATCGTGTGGGGTGTCTGGGTCTGACTTTATTAATCCTTCCACCGTTTCGGTCGACCATTCCTGACCCGGTATGTTAATGACCACTGACTGGCTTGGATCTGTCTAAGTTACTGCACACCACGTTCTGATGTCTTTCGGGTCCATGCCGGTACCTCTTGGCGGGTTTTCTGCTCTATCAGGATCCCGGACGAGCCCCCACGTGTAGCGATACCCTCAACTAAGAGGGCCGCAGATTCGGTTTGGGCCCTGAATACAGCTCCACCAACCCCCGGCAATCTACTCGACCCTTTCTGGCACAGTTAGTCTAGGGGTATACACATTTAATACTTATACTTTATGAGAGACTCAGACACAGAGTAGTTATAAAGGAATAACAGATTTTACTTCCAGCTATGCAAAGAGAATGAACAGTGATAACAACTTGACCTTTAGGTTATACGCAGAGCCCTGCAATATCACAATATCAGTCACACTACACCATAGAGAGGGGGGGGTGTATAAGGAGACGCCACGTGGGGCGACTGTTAACTAGGCGCCCTGTGGCGCAATAACTAAACTAGGTCCCTAATGAATCAGGCCTGATTCCTAATTCTAGAACTCAGTCCTGTATGAATGATGGATTCTTCACCGGCATCTGTAGAGGTGGTGCACTTAAGAATAAACAACAATTGTAATCCAGGAAAAGGGAATGTTGATAACTGGCAACACTACACTGGAGATCCTCTGGGTCAGTCCTGCTGTGGATCTCCAGTGAGAGTCTTTAACATGAGGTAGTAGGCCTCGGCAGTCTATAGGCACAGTACTATCAAACAGGTTATGGAATGAGCTTACGCTCGCTCACCCGCCGGACACGATCTCCGTCCGGGACTTCCACTGGCTGTGTCTTCACTCGCCCACAGCGGTCGCTGCGATCGGGTCCCCGATCGAATCTAGGCTGTAAGTAGAGATGTCGGATGCCACCCAGGCTCGCAGTGGGGTGGAAGGCTCTTTGGTCGGCTCCGGAAAGGCCCCAGGCTTCAGGCCTTACCCAGCGCAGGTCCGCACAGGTGTATCAGTCTCTGCCGTCCCGTGTCCAAAGAGGCCGAGCCAGGCCTCGCCCCTCCCTTATATCTCCGCACCCATGAGTCTCTGCGGCAGAAGCAAAACATCCTGGGAACCAGTGGGGTTCTGGGAACAGTAGTTCAAGAGTCTTTAAAGGAACCCCGCTACATATACAAAAATAGTTATTTTCCATATCTCTTATCTCCCCTCCCCTCTTTTTGTACACTCCCAGTCTATATCATATCCAGTTCTGCTGCTGTTTTTATTGCCGTTTTTAAAAATGCGTTTTTCAAAATGCGTTATTTTTTTAAAATGCGTTTTTCAAGATATATATATTTTTAAACACACATTTTTTAAAACACATGATTTATTATTATCATTGATTAATTTTTGCTTTGTGTCTGTTTTATTAATTCCCGGTCTTCCCTGTGATACTGCCAATCAGTTTGTTTTATTAATTCATAATGCTATTAGCCAGCAAGCATTTGCAGCACATCCTCGTTTCCCAGCCTGTGATGTGTCATCTGCATTACACCTGTGTATCTCTGCACAGAGTGCATTCCATTCCGGCCACGCCCCCTCCCTTCCCTCTCCTTATGTCCTTCGTCACTGGTTCCTGCAAATTAGCCTGAAGAATGAGCGCAGTCATCACATCATTCACGGCACGCCAGCTCAAGAAACGTCACGTATTCCAGTGACATCATCTCACCTCGCCTGGATTATAGTCTGCTCCTCAAGCCTCGCTCTGATGTCCATCCACTGCTACCGGCTGTATACCATCTAGTGGCTACAGAGACGACTGCAGAGACAGCACATCCATCAGCTCCATAGAGACAGATATCACTGATGACCCTGGTTGTTTGGGACCTTATCATGCACAAACTTACCACTTAAATGTGAGTGTTTATACTAACCTTTCTATTTGATTAAACTTTTTGTACAGTCTGCACCCAGAGGCGCTTCCTGTTCTTGTGCCTTTGTAAACTATTCTGCCTAGTGACACTGTCACTGATGACTGTTCCCCGTCATCAGGAACAGTCATGAGTGACGTGTCACTCGTAGCCTCGCACCCTAACAGTAAGAATCACTCCCTAGTACTGACTTAACCCCTTCAGCGACACCTGGTGGCTAACCCCTTTAACTGCCAGTGTCATTTTTACAGTAATCAGTGCTATAAAATTGCACGGATCGCTGTAAAAATGACAATGGTCCCAAAAATGTGTCAAAAGTGTCCGATATGTTCGCCATAAAGTCGCAGTCATGATAAAAAACGCTGATCTCCGTCATTACTAGTAAAAAACAAATTATTAATAAAAATGCCATAAAACTACCCCCTATTTTGTAGATGCTATAACTTTTGCACACACCCATTTAACCACTTCAATACAGGGCTTTTATACACCCTTCCTTACCAGACCAATTTGTAGCTTTCAGCGCTCTCACACTTTGAATGACAATTACTCAGTCATGCTACACTGTACCCAAACCAAATTTTTATCATTTTTTTCTCACAAACAGAGCTTTCTTTTGGTGTTATTTAATCACCGCTAGGTTTTTTATTTTTTGCAATATAAGCGAAAAAAGTTAGATTTTTTTAAAAAAAAAACACTTTTTTTTTGTTTTTATTGTAAAATTTTGCAAATAAGTAATTTTTCTTCATAAAATTGGGCCAAAATGTATACTGCTACATATCTTTAGTAAAAATAACCAAAAAAGTGTATATTATTTGGTCTCTGTGAAAGTTATAGAGTCTACAAGCTATGGTGCAAATCATTGAAAAATTATCACATCTGATCACACCTGATGTACTGAAGGCCTATTTCATTTCTTGAGACCCTAACAAGCCAGGAAAGTACAAATACCCCCCAAATTACCCCTTTTTGGAAAGCAGACATTCCAATGTATTTAGTAAGAGTCATTGTGAGTTTTTTGAAGTTGTACTTTTTTCCCACAATTCTTGGGAATTTTTTTTAATTTTTTTACATTTTTATTTTTTTGCACAAAATTGTCATAATAACAAGTTATTTCTCTCACACAGCACATGCATACTTGCAATGACACCCCAAAATACATTCTGCTACTCCTCCTGAGTATGGCAATACCAAATGTGTGAGACTTTTACACAGCCTGGCCAAATACAGAGGCACAACATTGAAATAGCACCTTCAGGCATTCTAGGAGCATAAATTGCACATCTCATTTCTCAACCACCTATTACAGTTTTGAAGACCCTGGAGCACCAGGACAATGGAAATGCCCATAAAATGACCCCATTTTGGAAAGCTAACACCCCAACGTATAATCTATGAGGCATAATGAGTCTTTTGAACGGTTCATTTTTTTCCAGAAGTTTTTGGAATATGTGGGAAAAAAATGAAACCGCATTTTTTTTATACAAAGTTGTCCATTTATAAGATATTACCAACACATAGCATGTACATAGCAAAAATGACACCCCAAAATACATTCTGCTACTCCTCCTGAGTATGGCAATACCAAATGTGTGGGACTTTTACACAGCCTGTCCAAATACAGAGGCCCAACATTGAAATAGCCCCTTTAGGCATTCTAGGAGCATAAATTGCACATCTCATTTCTCAACCACCTATTACAGTTTTGAAGACCCTGGAGCACCAGGACAATGGAAATGCCCATAAAATGACCCCATTTTGGAAAGCTAACACCCCAACGTATAATCTATGAGGCATAATGAGTCTTTTGAACGGTTCATTTTTTTCCAGAAGTTTTTGGAATATGTGGGAAAAAAATGAAACCGCATTTTTTTTATACAAAGTTGTCCATTTATAAGATATTACCAACACATAGCATGTACATAGCAAAAATGACACCCCAAAATACATTCTGCTACTCCTCCTGAGTATGGCGATACCAAATGTGTGAGACTTTTACACAGCCTGGCCAAATACAGAGGCCCAACATTGAAATAGCACCTTCAGGCATTCTAGGAGCATAAATTACACATCTCATTTCTCAACCACCTATTACAGTTTTGAAGACCCTGGAGCACCAGGACAATGGAAACTCCCATAAAATGACCCCATTTTGGAAAGCTAACACCCCAACGTATAATCTATGAGGCATAATGAGTCTTTTGAACGGTTCATTTTTTTCCAGAAGTTTTTGGAATATGTGGGAAAAAAATGAAAACGCATTTTTTTTATACAAAGTTGTCCATTTATAAGATATTACCAACACATAGCATGTACATAGCAAAAGTGACACCCCAAAATACATTCTGCTACTCCTTCTGAGTATGGCGATACCAAATGTGTGAGACTTTTACACAGCCTGGCCAAATACAGAGGCCTAACATCTAAGTAGCACCGTCATGTGTTCTAGGAGCATAAATTACACACATAAATTCCTGACAACCTATCACATTGTTGAAGGCCCTTCATATTTCTAAAACATAGCATGTACTGTACATACCAATTATAAACCAAAATACATTCTTCTGAGAAAAAGGGTAAAGAAAAGATTACCTGCGGTTTTAGTAGTGCAGTGGTCCAAAGAGGAGAGCATCGGTCCAGGCAGCAGGCAGGAACGTGGACAGCGACAGCAAAACAGGCAGCAGGCAGGAATAGTCAGTACAGGTAGAGATGATGTCAGCACAGCCAAAGCATTGGTCCAGATAGCAGGCAGAGATGTGGTCAGCAGTAGCAAAAGGAACAAAGGATCGTCCATGCAGCAGGCAGGAATACTGTCCATAGTTAGTACATGCAGCAGGCAGAGGTATGGTCAGCACAGCCAGAGTATTTGTCCAGGGAGCAGGCAGGACCATCAAGCTTAGGGCAACGGTCAGGAAAGAATGGGGACAGGGGTAGAGGCTTCTCCCACCCAAATCGCTTTGAAGCCTCCGGACAACCAGACCCTGTTCTGGGAACACAGAAAACCAAAAACTGGTTTTCTGAACTCAGAACACTATTCTGGAGCCCCTCACATATGTGAGACCCCTGTGTAGCAGGGTGAAAGATCAGTCCAAGGGGGCAGGCAAAAACATGGTCAACAGGCCGAGGTCAGTGCAGGTAAAAGTCAGAAATAAACGGTAGGCAGAGGCATAATCCATACAGTCCAGGGTCAGTTCACGTGAAAGGCAGAAACATGGCGGATAAACAATGCAGACGGTAGGCAGAAACATAGTCGAGAAACAGGCCAGGGTCAGTTCACATGGAAGACTATGATATGGTTGGTTGAGGCAGGGAAATATTCAGGACATATTGAAAACGGGGAAATGGCAGTATTAGAAATATGGGCTAATAGTTTTCGAGAGTGTGATATCGCTTGAAGCATTTTCCGATGCAAAGGCCAGGTTGGGAGGGACAGTCGGGACAATGGAAGCTGGTGTCTTTCCTAATTCCTCTTCTGGTGCACACCCGACATTTTTTTTTTGGCGTCGTCTTCCGGATCGTGATGGTGGAATATGGTCTGAAAAATGGCGCTCATGTAGTCTGCTGACACAATCTGAGTGAATGCTTTCTGGGGGGGATGTTTGTTGGTAGATCAGGGCAGTGACAATGTCTTCAATAAATCTCATGAAGGTGGTGGGTCTATGTGTGGATTTTTGGTAGACTATGAAAGAATTTAACAGGGCCAAATGAAAAAAGTAAATTGCGATTTTTTTATACCAGAAGAGGGATTTTCGGGTTGAAAGATAGGGCTGCAACATTTGATCATTTAAATCCACACCCCCCATGAATTTATTGTACTCATTGATGCAGGAAGGCTTGCGAACGGTACTGCGTCTTCTGTGAAGTTCCACCGAGGTGTCATCGTGGATGGTGGACATGATGTACACATCTTTCCTATCCCTCCACTTCACAGCCAACACTTCCTCGTTCCTCAAGCTTGCCGATTCCCCCTTTTGAATGGTTGTGGTGACAAGACGCTGTGGGAAGCCCTTTCTGTTTATTCTTGTTGTACCACACGCCAGAGTTTTTTTTAGGTAGAGGTGGCGGAGAAGGGGCAGGCTGGTATAATAGTTGTCCATATAAATATGATACCCCTTTTGGAGGAGTGGAAATACCAACTCCCAAACAATTTTTCCACTTATTCCCATGTACGATGGACACTCAGGGGGCTCGAGCTGGGAATCTTTGCCTTCGTACATGCGGAATGAGTGCACATAACCAGTGGCGCTTTCACAGAGCTTGTTGAGCTTCAAGCCGTACCTCGCCCGCTTACTGGGGATATATTGCTTGATTCCCAGCCGGCCTGTGAAATGCACCAGGGATTCGTCCACAGAAATGTTTTGGTCAGGGACATAAAGTTCGGCAAACTTCTTGGAAAAAAAATTAATTAGGGGGCGAATTTTATATAATTTGTCAAAGTTTGGGTGATCTCGGGGGGGGCACTGTGAGTTGTCACTGAAATGCAGGAACCGCATTATAAGTTCGTATCGGGACCTGGACATGGCCGATGTAAAAATTGGCATATGGTGGATGGGTTTCTTCGACCAATACCTATTCATTTCATTTTTTTTGTAAGCCCCGTGTTAAACGTTAGGCCTAAAAACAATCTAAGCTCCACCACTGTTAGGGGTCTCCATTCAAAAGGGCGGGCATAGCTGGAGCTGGGGTTGTTTTCAATGAATTGTTGAGCAAAAAGATTAGTTTGCTCCACAATGCCTTGAACCAATTCATCAGGGAAAAATAAATTAAAAAAATCAAGTTTGGAAAAACCCTCAGTGTTGACCTGCACACCTGGCTGTGCTGTAAAAGGGGGGATCGTGGCTGACCCTGAGGTAGAAGGCAGCCACAATGGGTTTGCCAAGCCATCTGGAAGCTGGGTTCGGGTCCTACTTCTTTGGCGTGTACTTGCACTGGGCCTTTCCTCCTGGGGTCTAGCAGCGCTTGCACTGGGCCCTTCCTCCTGGGGTCTAGCAGCGCTTGCACTGGACCTCGCCTCCTGGGGTCTACCGCCGTTGGCACTGCTGGTCGCTGCCTGGTGTTCAGACCGTCTTCTTTTTGGACGGACTGTGTCCTCCTCTAATTCGGATCCGGATGTGCTGCCTTCGGGGGGTTCATATTCCGAACCAGAATCGGAATCAGAACTGAGCGGTGAGAGCTCCCCGTTGCTCTCATCGGTCAGACTGAGTGTTTGATATGCTTCTTCTGGGGTGTACACCTTTCTGGACATAGAGGGTATGCTGGTGAGGTGGCAGGTACTCTGGTGGCAGGTTCTCTGGTGAGGTGGCGGGTACTCTAATGGACAGGTACTCCTGATGGATTGGTGGTGGGTACTCTGGTGAGGTGGCGGGTACTCTGGTGAGGTGGTGGGTACTCCTGATGGACAGGTACTCCTGATGGACTGGTGGCGGGTACTCCTGGTGAGGTGGCGGGTACTCCTGGTGAGGTGGCTGGTACACCTGATGGACAGGTACTCCTGATGGACAGGTACTTCTGATGGACTGGTGGCGGGTACTCTGAGGTGGCGGGTACTCAGGTGAGGTGGCGGGTACTGCTGATGGACAGGTACTCCTGATGGACTGGTGGCGGGTACTCAGGTGAGGTGGCGGGTACTCCTGATGGACAGGTACTCCTGATGGACTGGTGGCGGGTACTCTGAGGTGGCGGGTACTCCTGATGGACAGGTACTCCTGATGGACAGGTACTCCTGATGGACTGGTGGCGGGTACTCTGAGGTGGCGGGTACTCAGGTGAGGTGGCGGGTACTCCTGATGGACAGGTACTCCTGATGGACTGGTGGCGGGTACTCTGAGGTGGCGGGTACTCAGGTGAGGTGGCAGGTACTGCTGATGGACAGGTACTCCTGATGGACAGGTACTCCTGATGGACTGGTGGCGGGTACTCTGAGGTGGCGGGTACTCAGGTGAGGTGGCGGGTACTCCTGATGGACAGGTACTCCTGATGGACTGGTGGCGGGTACTCTGAGGTGGCGGGTACTCAGGTGAGGTGGCGGGTACTGCTGATGGACAGGTACTCCTGATGGACAGGTACTCCTGATGGACTGGTGGCGGGTACTCTGAGGTGGCGGGTACTCAGGTGAGGTGGCGGGTACTGCTGATGGACAGTTACTCCTGATGGACTGGTGGCGGGTACTCAGGTGAGGTGGCGGGTACTCCTGATGGACAGGTACTCCTGATGGACAGGTACTCCTGATGGACTGGTGGCGGGTACTCTGAGGTGGCGGGTACTCAGGTGAGGTGGCGGGTACTCCTGATGGACAGGTACTCCTGATGGACTGGTGGCGGGTACTCTGAGGTGGCGGGTACTCAGGTGAGGTGGCGGGTACTGCTGATGGACAGGTACTCCTGATGGACAGGTACTCCTGATGGACTGGTGGCGGGTACTCTGAGGTGGCGGGTACTCAGGTGAGGTGGCGGGTACTCCTGATGGACAGGTACTCCTGATGGACAGGTACTCCTGATGGACTGGTGGCGGGTACTCTGAGGTGGCGGGTACTCAGGTGAGGTGGCGGGTACTCCCGATGGACAGGTACTCCTGATGGACAGGTGGGTGGCGGGTGATCTGGTGGCAGGTACTAGATGACAGGTACTCTTTATTTAGGGGGGGCAATCTGGGCACAGTAGTACATATGTATATGTGTATAACATATGTGTAACTCACTGTTAGCTGATCTCCTCCTCACAGGTGTGTGAAGAGGAGAACCAGGCAACAGTGAGTTACACACAATTGTGTGTTTTGTTTACATTTAGTGACCTGCTGTGATTGGACACAGCCGGTCACGTGGTAAAGAGCCAATTTCATTGGCTCTTTACCCTGATCGAGGCTGGGCTGTATCCAAGGGAAAAACCTCAGCCCCGATCGCCGCACTGCGCAGCTCTGCATCATCAATTCCGGTAAGTTTATACCGGAATCTCCGCCGCCCGCCACCACATTACTTGAATCGGTGTGTCCAGAGGGACACACCGGATCCCAGATCGCCGTGCTGCGCGCCCCCGGGGGCGCGCGCGGGCGCCGTGCACGCCGCTGCTGCAGCTCTGCATATGGGAGCCGGTAAGCCGCTCCGCTGCCCGCCGCGCCGCACAGAAAGCTCCGCTGCCCGCCGCTGCTGCTCCGCCGCCACTCATTTAGCCCCATCAGGGAACTGCTGTGTCCTAAGGAACACAACGGTACCTGGGAGAGCCGGCGAAGCACTGGATGGCGGCGGGAGGGGGGGGTGCCCCCTCCCGCCGCCTATAAGAACGATCAAGCGGCGGAACCGCCGCTATGATCGTTCTTATGGTGCAGAGAATCGCTGGCAGAATAAAAGGATATCTGAATGATGCCTCTAGCTGCAGGCATCATTCAGATATTCCCCTACAAAGCAGAGGACGTCATATGACGTCCACCCAGGATGGGAGATCCCATCTGTGGACGTCATATTACTATGGCTGGGTAGGGAAGTGGTTAATAAACGCTTATTGCGATTTTTTTTTTTTTTTTTTACAAAAAATATGTAGAAGAATACGTATCGGCCTAAACTGAGGAAAAAAATTTTTTTTTATATATTTTTTGGGGATATTTATTATAGCAAAAAGTAAAAAATATTGATTTTTTTTCAAAATTGTCGCTCTATTTTTGTTTATAGCTCAAAAAATAAAAACCGCAGAGGTGATCAAATACCACCAAAAGAAAGATCTATTTGTGGGAAAAAAAGGACATCAATTTTGTTTGGGAGCCACGTCGCACGACCGCACAATTGTCAGTTAAAGCGACGCAGTGCCGAATTGCAAAAAGTAGCCTGGTCTTTGGCCAGCAAAATGGTCCGGGGCTGAAGCGGTTAAAATTGCGCACAACCGGGCAGCAGCGACAAACTACATACATTTTTAAAAGCCTTTACAGGTTACCAGTTTAGATTTACATAGGAGGTCTACTGCTAAAATTACTGCCCTCGATCTGAAGTTCGCAGTGATACCTCACATGCATGGTGCAATTGCTGTTTACACGAGACTGACGCTTGCGTTCGCCATTGCACGCAAGCACGGGGGGCAGGCGTGCTTTTTTTTTAATTATTATTTATTTTTTATTTTATTTTTACGCTGTTCCTTTCTTCTTTTTTTTTTTTAATCATTTTTATTGTTATCACAGGGAATGTAAATATCCCCTATGACAGGGATATGCAATTAGCGGACCTCCAGCTGTTGCCAAACTACAAGTCCCATGAGGCATAGCGAGACTCTGACAGCATCAAGCATGACAACCAGAGGCAGAGGCATGATGGGACTTGTAGTTTGGCAACAGCTGGAGGTCCGCTAATTGCATATCCCTGCCCTATGATAACAATAGGTAGTGACAGGTACTCTTTTTTTTTTTTAATTGGGGGCTATTAGACTCTAGATCTCTCCTTTCCCCTCAAAGCATCTGACCACTTCAGGATCGGTGTGATAAGATGCTTTCCCTATTATACCCGGTGAAACCGAAGTCATGAAATGCTCGTAGCTTTCGGTTTCTTAGGCCAGTGTTTCTCAACTCCAGTCCTCAAGGCGCCCCAACAGGTCATGTTTTCAGGATTTCCCTCAGAGTGAACAGCTGTGGCAATTACTAAGGCAGTGAAACTGATTAAATCACCTGTGCAAAATTAAGGAAAGACTGAAAACATGACCTGTTGGGGCGCCTTGAAGACTGGAGTTGAGAAACACTGTCTTAGGCTATAGAGATGATTGGAGCCATTCTGGTCTTCGATCGGCTCTATGGTCAGCTGGCAGAACCACCGGCTGCATTCTCAGGTTCCCCGGTGGGACAGCAGAGCCAGAGAAAACCATGGAAGATGGCGTGAGGGGGGGTGTTCCTTCCCACTGCTTGTAAAAGCAGTCTAGCGGCTAATTAGCTTTTGCATGAAAGCTGACCGCTGGCTGAAAAGAATGATACCAAGATGATACCTAAACCTGCAGGCATCCTTCTGGTATAACCACTCAAAGTCCAGCAACATACCAGTACGTTGCTGGTCCTTGTTGGGCATATATTATAATGTTCTTTTTTTCAAGCAGCCTTTGGGCTGCATGACAAAAAGAGATTGATCAGTGGGTATGCCCACCATTAGAATACCGCCCTGCATTCACCCACTTCTAATGATGGGCATACACAATTTTTTTTTTAACTGTGGTGCTGAAATAACCTCCTACAGCGCTGGAGTCGCTGATTTATGGATCGTGAGAGAAAACGCTGTTGCTGTCAAGATAAATAAATCAGTGCTGCAGCTGAATGGCGTACCTAAAAATGAAATAATGGTTAACAATAAAACATAGTAAACAATAAAAGTATAAAATAATTACATACCTGAAAAGCAAACACGGTAAAACATAGTAACAATAAAACATTGCAGTTAATACAGTTAAACAGAGCAGAACAAAAGAGAGAGAATAGAAAAAGAATAAAACAACAACTATTTTTGGCTTTTTTATTTTATATATTTTGTTTTATTTTTTTATTTTTTTTACACTTTTATTTGTAACTGTAACGGTTGTAACGGTTTCAGGTTTGGGTCTCTAAAAATGCAATGGCATCTTTGGAGAACCTGTGTAAGTGTGTCCTAGTCTGTGCAGTGCTGTACCCTACGCTAATACTCCACTAGTGTGTGGTAGCGTTTAAAACATTCACCGATGCAGAGACCAGGTTGGTCAGGACAGGAGGGACAACAATAGCGGGTGTCACGCCTAAATCTGCGCTTGCTACAGACACAACATCTTCTTTGGGATGATCGATTGGTAGGGGTACCAGGGAGCACATACGGAAAATGCCTCCCATGCAGTCGGCTCACTGCATTTACATTGGGAAGTTGGGCCATAGTACTGTCTGGAAACAGAAGGGCTGTGATGATCTCTTCCTGGAATTTAAAGAAGGATCCAGCTCGTCCTGAAGCTTTGTATAGCACATAAGCGCTCAGCAGAACCAATTGGAATAAGTATACAGACACTTTTTTGTACCAGCGTCTGGCCTTACGGGCAATTAAGTACGGCACCATCAATTGGTCGTTGAGGTCCACCCCTCCCATATTAAGGTTGTATTCATGGACACAGAGGGGTTTCTCCACAACACCAGTCGCCCTTTGAATTTGGACTGTCGTGTCTGCGTGAAGGGAGGACAGAACGAAAACATTCTTATTATCCCTCCACTTCACAGTGAGCAAATTATTACATCTCAAGCAGGCTCTCTCCACCAGCCTAAGACGGGAATCTACAAGCCACTGGGGTAAGCCCTGGCGATTAGATCGCACGGTGCCACATGCATCAATTCCATGATCAAACAAGTGACTAAAAAGTGGCACGCTTGTGTAATAATTGTCCACATACAAGTGGTACCCCTTTCCGAATAAGGGTGACACCAAGTTCCACACAATCTTACCAAAGCTCCCTATGTAGTCTGGGCAGTGCTCCGGTTCTACGTAACTATCTCTTCCCTCGTAAACCATAAAACTATATGTACTGTATAGCCTGTTGCCCTGTCACAGTACTTATACATCTTGACCCCATATCTGGCACGCTTGCTGGGAAGATACTGTTTGAATGACAAGCGGCCAGAAAACATAATCAGGGACTCATCAACGCAGACCACTTGATCGGGAGTAAAGAAGGCTGCAAACTGCTGGTTGCAATGGTTTACGAGGAGCCAAATTATGTAGAGCCGATCGTATTCAGGGTCACCCAGAGGACAACAGAGTTCATTGTCATTGAAATGCATGAACCGCAAGATCTGCTCGTATCGTGTCCTGGTCATGGAGGCAGAGAACACGGGCATATGGTGAATTGGGTCAGTGGACCAATATGACTGCAACTCACTCTTTTTAACTATGCCCATGAGGAGGGATAGGCCCAGGAAGCTATTCAATTCAGAGGTCTCCAATCTCTGGCAAGGGTCAACTGGGGATTAGCGGCGATGAATTGACCAGCATACAAATTGCTTTGGTCCACAAAAGATCTATAGAGATCTTCGGTGAAAAGCTGCGAATAAAAATCAAGTGACATAAAATCAACTGTTTCCACCTGAATTCCGGCTTGGCCAGTGAATGGGGGAAGTACGGGTGCTGCAGAAAAGGGCTCCCAATTTGGATTGGCAAATGCAGCAGGAAGGGCACTATGGGCTCGACGGGCCTGTCTTTGTCTTCTTGGTACTAGTGCTAGCCACCTCACCAGCTTGAACTGCACTTATGGGACTCGCCACGTCACCACGTAATACTGCAGTGCTGGTTTGACTACGACCAGGATGTACTAGGCCGCTGGTGCTTGCCAGTTCACCAGAAGGATGAGCGGCGCTAGTACTGGCTCTCTGCTCCATATGAGAGCCCTGCGGTTCTTGCACCTCAACAACAGCAGAAGGGTCGGGTACGCCTAACCTTGGCCGGGACCACAACTCTGTAGTCAGAGATATCTGTCAGGGTGTAGCTGCTGTCTACAGGATTGAAAAATGGGGGAACTAATGCGCAAACCAATAAGGGATAAAATATACTAAATATAAATATATATAATATATATAAAAATATATAAATATATATATATAAATATAAAAATATTTTAAACTATATAAAATAGCGTGCATAAAACATCAAATATTGATAATTGCAAAACACATCCATAAATAACTCTTCATAAAGGTGAAATAATAAAAATACCACTGTGAAAAATAACTAAAAAGTGCAACAATCCAGTGCAGAAATCACCTGTGTAAAAAAATATATAAATGTAATCCTGTGTATGCAAAATACATACACTTGAAAAGACTATATAAAATTGTGCAATAAACAGTCTTTAGTGCAGAAAAAACAATTCCAAAAAACAAAAACAAAAAAAGACCATGCAAAATAATGCAAGTCTTTGTGCTGGAAAATCTCTAAGCCACACTCCACAGCAATGTGCAAAATAAATCCAAAAAGTGCAGATGAAAAACAATTGTCTCTTAACCTCCCTGGCAGTATGATTCTGTCAGATTTTAGGTGCTGAAAGCGGTACCATAATTTTGCATGGAAATTTGGCTTTTTATATTGTAGGCCTGTAATTCTTAGGAATAACTCACTTAAATCTGTCCAAACAAGAGTCTAGTAGACATCCCGGGTATGATAAAGTTCAAAAAACAAAATCATAAATTATAATATAATAAATAACTATAAATAATTATAACAAATAATAATATAATAATAATAAAAATAATTCAATAATGTAATCAAATCAAAAACACTGAAATTTGCTCAGTTGCAGAATTGTCGCTGTCATTAGATTTAGTGTTTGAGGCCGAATTTCCCCACAAATCGCTATCGCTCAATTCTGCAAGCGATTCTAATTTATTATCGCTGTTTTCTAGCTGGTCTAAAACCACTTTTGATGTAAACGGACACTTTTTGGTTGCTATGGACAATCTCCAGTTTCCAGGCAGAAAGAAACGTTTTTATAATATAAAAGTGCATGCAGGGCACTGGACAGACGACTAGGGACAAAGAGGATGTGTTTTTATTTGATACAGTACTGTAATCTGTAAGATTACAGTATACTGTATGTGTACTGTGTGTTTAACTTTTTGAATTTGGCGCCAAACTCCGCCCCTGTGCGCCGCAACGTTGCAGGGAACGGAGCTCGGCGGCACTCGGCAGTGAGGATCGAGCGAGATGATGGCTCGCTCACACAGCGGGGACACATCACAGGATCTAGGGACAAGGTAAGTAACTTCCCCTGTATCCTCCCCTGTATCCTGCGATGCGTACCCGAGTCTGGCTCGGGGTTACCGCTTTTGGTACTGGAATCTTACCCCAAGCCAGACTCGGGAATATCGCCAGGGAGGTTAATTGCAGTGATATCCAATAAAGTGCAGGTGCTTTCATCCAGTGCTACGTGCCAAACGTTTCCCCCAGCCTCTCACCTTAAGACGCTAAATAATAAGCCTTTCTGTTGTATTCCTCATAAAAAACGATCTCTGCTCACTTTCTCCCTATGGTCACATCTCCTGGTTAGGTGCTCAGACAGACACATGCAGGAAAAAGAGGGTACTCCATAGTGTAGTATTTAACACAAAAACAAACTTTTATTAATGGTAAAACACTCACATTTTAAGCAGAGGTAATTCAGCATATACTGACAGTACTGTGTGCAGGAAGACTTCCAGGTTCAGCCGCACCCAGAAAGTGATGTCACCACGGCTCTCTGTCCTCACACGTATCGTGACTAGGGATTAGCTTCGAGTTCGAGTCAAACTCATGTTTGACTCGAACATTGTCTGTTCGCTCGCTCGACGAACAGCAAACAATTTGGGGTGTTCGCGGCAAATTCGAAAGGCCGCGGAACACCCTGTAAAAGTCTATGGTAAAAATCTAAAGTGCTAATTTTAAAGGCTTATATGCAAGTTATTATCATAAAAAGTGTTTGGGGACCCGGGTCCTGCCCCAGGGGACATGTATCAATGCAAAAGCAGTGATTTTAATAATGCTTAAAGTGAAACAATAAAAGTGAAATATTCCTTTAAATTTCGTACCTGGGGTGTGTGTATAGTATGCTGTATGCCTATAAAGTAGCGCTTGTTTCCTGTGCTTAGAACTGTCCCTGCACAAAATTTCTGAAGGAAAAAAAGTCATTTAAAACCACTCGCGGCTATAATGAATCCCCGGGTCCCCCGCAATACAGAAGAAAAGTAATTGAAAAAAACGTCAGGGGTCCTGCCGTTTTTTTTAATGACTTTTTTCTGTATTGCGACCCGACAATTCATTAATAGATACTACTGCATCTATTAATGAATTATCTGGTTGGCAATACAGAAATTACTTTTTTTCCTTCAAAAATTACATTTTGCGCAGGGAACCAAAATTTAAAAAAAAAATGCGTGCCCCCCCCCCAAATTCCATAACAGGCCCTTCAGGTCTGGCATGGATATTAAGGGGAACCCTGCACCAAAATTTTAAAAAAATGGCGTGGGGTCCCCCCAAAAATCCATACCAGACCCTTATCCGAGCATGCAACCTGGCGGGCTGCAGGAAAAGAGGGGGGACGAGAGAGCGCCCCCCCTCCTGAACCGTACCAGGCCACATGCCCTCAATATGGGGAGGATGGTTGTGGGGGGGGTGTTTTTTTACAATTTTTTACACTTTCTTTGTGAAATGGTAGGGGTACAATGTACCCGTTACCAATTCACATAGGGGAGGGTGGAATCTGGAGGTCCCCTTTGTTAAAGGGGGCTTCCAGATTCCGATAAGCCCCCCACCCGCAAACCCCCACAACCACCGGGCAAGGGTTGTGGGGATGAGGCCCTTGTCCCCATCAACATGGGGACATCCTCCCCATGTTGAGGGCATGTGGCCTGGTACAGTTAAGGAGGGGGGACGCTCTCTCGTCCCCCCCTCTTTTCCTGTGGCCTGCCAGGTTGCGTGCTCGGATAAGGGTCTGGTATGGAATTTTGGGGGGACCCCACGCCATTTTTTTTATTTTGGTGCGGGGTTCCCCTTAAAATCCATGCCAGTTCTGAAGGATCTGGTATGGATTTTTGGGGGGACCCCACGCCATTTTTTTAAAAATTTTGGTACGGGGTTCCCCTTAATATCCATACCAGACCTGAAGGGCCTGATATGGAATTGGGGGGGGGGCACACATTTTTTTTTTTTAATTTTGGTTCCCTGCGCAAAATGTCATTTTTGAAGGAAAAAAAGTAATTTAAAACGACTGCATCTATTAATAAATTGTCGGGTCGGCAATACAGATAAAAGTCATTAAAAAAAACAGCCATTTTTTTCAATGACTTTTCTCTGTATTGCCGGGGACCCGGGGATTCATTATAGCCGCAAGTGGTTTTAAATTACTTTTTTTCCTTCAGAAATGACATTTTGTGCAGGGACAATTCTAAACACGGGAAACACGCGCTGCTTTACAGGCATATTATACACACCCCCCAGGTACGAAATTTAAAGGAATATTTCACTTTTATTGTTTCACTTTAAGGATTATTAAAATTGCTGCTCCCGAAAAAAGCTGATGTTTTTAAAACTTTTTTTTGCATTGATACATGTCCCCTGGGGCAGGACTCTGGTCCCCAAACACTTTTTATGACAACAACTTGCATATTAGCCTTTAAAATTAGCACTTTTGATTTTTCATGTTCATGTCCCACAGACTTTAACGGTGTTTGCGTGTTCAAACAAATTTTTTGCCTGTTCGCATGTTCTGGTGTGAACCGAACCGGGGGGGTGTTCAGCTCATCCCTAATCGTGACTGTCCACGCCACTTTTTCAAAGGATTTGAAAAAGTGACGTGGACAGTCACGATACGCGTGAGGACAGAGAGCCGTGGTGACATCACTTTCCAGGTGCGGCCGAACCCGGAAGTCTTTCCTGCACACAGTACTGTCAGTACTGTATATACTCGAGTGTAAGCCGAGATTTTCAGCCCTTTTTTTTGGGGCTGAAAATGCCCCCCTCGGCTTATACTCGAGTCAGTGTACCTGAAAATATTGAGAGGCTGCGGGCGTCCATCATTTAAAACTCGCGGTCTCCTCCTAGTCCCTTCCGTGATAGGCGGAACTGTGTCTGCTGAGAAACGCCTATCACGAACGTTCTCTCATCCTCACCCATCCCAGCAGACACTGTGTTCAGTGTTCCGCCAATCACGGACACCTTTTCATCCTCGGACAAGGGGACGTCCGTGATTGGCGGATCACTGAACACAGTGTCTGTTGGGAAACTGAGTCCGAGGATGAGAGAACGTTCATGATAGGCGGAACTGTGTCTGCTGAGAAACGCCTATCACGGAAGGGACCAGGAGGAGACCGCGAGTTTTAAACAATGAATGGACGCACAGTAAGGATGGGCACAGTGAGGTGGCAATGGGCAGAGTGAGGTTGGGCACAGTGACAATTGGCACAGTGAGGTTGGCACAGTGAGGTTGCAATGGGCACAGTGAGGCGTGCAAATGGGCATTGTTGACCCTCTTCCACTTACAGTAGCTGCTGCATTCCCACCCTCGGCTTATACTCGAGTCAATACGTTTTCCCAGTTTTTGTGGTAAAATTAGGTACCTCGGCTTAACCTTGGGTCGGCTTATACTCGAGTATATACGGTATATGCTGAATTACCTCTGCTTAAAATGTGAGTGTTTTACCATTAATAAAAGTTTGTTTTTGTGTTAAATACTACACTATGGAGTACTCTCTTTTTCCTGCATGTGTCTGTCTGAGCATCTAACCAGGAGGTGGGACCATAGATAGAAAGTGATCAGGGATCGTTTTTTATGAGGAATACAACAGAAAGGCTTATTATTTACTAAGTCACTGTTCGAGCTACATGCCGGCTGCTAGTGCCATTGGTTTGACTATCCGAGTGAGCTGTACCCACTCGGGACCGAGTGGCGATGAAGCCAAGAGTGTGCCTGAATCAGTTCTATCTACTAACCCCTTTCTCTTTTCAACTCTCCGGTTACTGAAGCATAAAAGGAAAATAAACTTGTGTTTGAGTTGAAGTGTGGTGTGGACATTGGCCTTCTTTGGGAAAGGTAAAGACTTGCCTCTAAACTCTAGAGGGGAGAACCAGTGGAAGGAAGCAACTCGCTGCGGGACCCAAAAATATGACACCGCTCAACCTCTTCAAACAGGAGGGTACGGGCATATAGTACGGTGTGCTTTTTTTCTACAAGTGAGCCAAAGGTAGAAAAAAGGTCCGTGTGCTACATTATATAAATCGTTTATACAGTTATGCATATACATGGTCTACTGGTCACATGTGTTGAATTCCTCCGAGATCCATGCCTCATTTTTTTATAAATGTGAGGTAGTCAACACTGTCGTGAGCTAGGCGAGTGTGCTTATCGGTCACGATCCCCCCTGCTGCGCTGAACGTCCTTTCGGACAGGACACTGGACGAGGGGCAAGCCAACAGTTCCATTGCAAATTGTGCAAGCTTCGGCCAGAGGTCAAGCCTGCCCACCCGGTAGTCCAGGGGTTAACCCGATGTAGTCGGACACCTGTCGGTCTAGGCGTTCCCTGATGCTGGATCCGGATGACACCTGTCGATGGGTCGGCTGAAAGAATGATCTCATATCAGAAGTGACCAACACATCTTCAAACCGCCCTCTTCTTGCAGGCACTGTTGGATTGGTACCCGCAACTGTTTCTCTGGGAGTGGAAATTCCTCTGCCAGCGCACGTAAAAGCAGAATGCAGCATTTCTCTAAGCAAGGCCTGGAAGTGCTCCATTCTGACAGCCCTCTGTGATGGTGGTAACATTTCCGCCATTTTTTGTTTGTACCAAGGGTCCAAGTACGTTGCCACCCAGTAATGGTCCTTGCCCTTTATGCTTTTTATACGGGGGTCCCTCTTAAAACACTGGAGCATGAAGGCCCCCATTTTCACTAAACTGGAAGTGGTGTGGTGGCCTGGTTCCTGCTCATCATCCGGGATAATGTCGTCCTCATTCTCCTCCCCCCATCCACGGACAACAACAGGGATCTCAGAAAGGTTTAAAGCATGCTCTTCTTGCTCCTCCTCATCCGCCCCGGCACCATACTCCTCTGACTCCTCTTCAGACTCCTGTTGACTTGTCTCAGATAGAGTAGCCCCCCCTGGGAATTCATCCAGCATTGCGACTTCCTCATCTTCCTGCTCCTGCTCCTCGACGGCTTGATCAATGACACGGCGCAATGCACGCTCCATAAAGAAGTCGTAAGGTACGATGTCACTGATGGTGCCATGGCTGCGACTGACCAGTTTGGTGATCTCATCAAATGGCCGCAAAAGTCTGCATGCGTCGCGCATGAGCAACCACTAACGCTGTGAAAAAAAAACAAGCTCCCCAGAACCTGTTCTGCCGCAGAGTTCGTACAGGTAGTCGTTAACTGCATGTTTCTGCTGGAGCAGCCTATCAAGCATATACAAGGTTGAGTTCCATCGCGTCGGGCAGTCACAAATAAGACGTCTGACCGGAAGATTGTGTCGCCGCTGATTGTCAGCAAGGCGAGCCATAGCCGTGTATGATCTTCTGAAATGGCCCGAGATTTTCCTTGCCTGCCGCAAGACGTCCTGGACCCCAGGGTATTTGACAACGAATCGCTGCACGACCAAGTTCAAGATGTGTGCCATGCATGGTGTGTGTGAAATTTTGCCCTGTTTCAACGCGTTCAGCAGATTGGCACCGTTGTCGCACACCACTTTACCAACTGTCAAATTGAGCGGTGTTAGCCACTGATCTGCCTGTGAATTCAAAGCTGAAAGGAGTGCAGGGCCAGTGTGGCTCTTGGCTTCCAGGCACAACAGAGGTATCACAGCATGGCAACGTCTCACCTGGCATGTTGAATAGGTTCTGGGAATCTTGGGCGGCGCAACGGAAGAGACGGTAGCAGTGGAAAAGGAGGAGTCAGCTGAGGAGGAGAGGAGGAGAGGGAGGATGGAGTAGGAGGAGGAGAAGAAGAAGAGGCAGGCCTGCATGCAATCCATGGCGGTAAACCAAATCTACACGGGTGTTACGGGTTACATGCTTGACAAGAGGGTTATCCGGCGTCATCATTTTTTTACACTC
This sequence comes from Rana muscosa, assembly GCA_029206835.1. NCBI lineage: Eukaryota > Metazoa > Chordata > Amphibia > Anura > Ranidae > Rana > Rana muscosa. Next base: position 13,012,696 of record CM055123.1, on the reverse strand, counting down.
GAACATTTGGCCCACAGAAGCCTGCCTTTTTCCAGAAAAACTTGAGGATGGCATGATGGAAGGTGGAGTGGAGGACAATTGTGAGGAGAGAGGAGAAGGAGAAGTAGAAGAGGCTGGACGGTGAGAGCCTGGAGTGTGGCTTTGTGGGTTCTGACGACGTTGCTCCCACTGGGCTCGGTGATGGGAGTTCATGTGCCTTCTTAATGCGGTCGTCCCTAGGTGAGTGCTGGGCTTACCGCGACTTATGCGCTGACTGCAAAGGCTGCAGATGGCAACACTATTGTCAGCAGTGGACAGGTTAAAAAAAGGCCCACACTGCGGAGCCATGTGCCGGCGTCCTGGGAGCGCCAGATGTCACCGTATATGGTTGATGGCTCTCTCTGAGTCCTGATACATTAGCAGTCTGCTTTGTCCCTCCTGTGCAATGTAAGTTCCGCCTGCCTCTCCTCCCTATCTGCTGGTCCATCTCTCCCTCTGAACTCCCCTCCTGGTCCTCTCTTGTGGGCACCCACGTGACGTCCATAGACACGTCATCATCGACGTCACCTTCCCCACCACTATAATCAAAGATCTCGGAGTAGGCAGCAACAGCGGGGACCAACCTCCTTGGGCTGATCTGGGTACTGTCGTCAGACTGCTGAGTGGCGGTTGTTGCTATCTCCTCTTCCTGATCCAATGCCAAGAATTCCTGCGCATCGGAAATGTCTTGTGATGGATCGGAAAATAATTCCAGTGACTCAAGCGGAGTGTTTATGGTGGTGGTGGTGTTGGTGGTAGTGTCTTTGGGGGTGCACACAGCAGAGAGTGAAGAGGGTGCAGATAGAGAGGATGAGGAGGGTGCAGAAGAGTAAGGCTGAGTGAGCCACTCAACCAAGTCTGGTGCGTCCTTTGACGTAATCGAACGCACCTTCTGCAACTTCCCACTTTGGCTCCAGCCTGGTGCTCCTGCCCTACCCCTACCACCCCTGCGGAAGGGCCTGCCTCTTCCTCTGCCTGTCATTTTTTTTAAATGACCCTGTGACAAAAGTCTCTAGAGAAGTGCAGTATATGTGGAAGAAGGTATATAACACCCCGCTTCAATCTGTCGTTTTGGGGGGCCACTGGTCTATCACACCAGTTATAATACGTTTTTCTAATTGCGTTTGTCACTCTTTGCAGTATCGCTGCAGAACCGCTCAGCAGTCACAATGCTGCACAGTAGAAATGCACTATAATATGCTTTCTATATCTATATACTGCACACCAAATAGTAGACCTTAAAAGGACTTTTGTGGACCTTTATTAGTTAGCGATTTTTGGCGCTAGTCTGTCCCTGCGACACGTCAGCAACCTCTCCCTACACTGACAAAAGAGCTGCAGAACCGCTCAGCACTGCAGTCACAATGCTGCACAATTGAAATTAACTATAATATGATTTCTATATTTGGTAGTATTTTATGCGTGTATTCCACCCCTATATACTGCACACCAAATAGTAGACCTATACCAGTCCTTAAAAGGACTTTTGTGGACCTTTATTAGTTAGCGATTTTTGTCGCTAGTCTGTCCCTGCGACACGTCAGCAACCTCTCCCTACACTGACAAAAGAGCTGCAGAACCGCTCAGCACTGCAGTCACAATGCTGCACAATTGAAATGAACTATAATATGATTTCTATATTTGGTAGTATTTAATGCGTGTATTCTACCCCTATATACTGCACACCAAATAGTAGACCTATACCAGTCCTTAAAGGGTCTTTTGTGGACCTAATAGCTAGTGATTACAGTCTGTCCCTGATACACAGCACAGCAACCTCTCCCTCCCTACACTGACAAAAGACAGCAGCAGAATCGCTCAGCACTGCAGTCACAATGATGCACTATAATATGCTTTCTATATTTTGAACCCTATATACTGCACACCAAACAATAGTACACCTATACCAGTCCTTAAAAGGACTTTTGTGGAAATAATAGCTAGTGATACAGTCTGTCCCTGCTCCACACAGCAACCTTTCCCTACACTGACAAAAGACAGAACGTAAAATGGCAGCCAGATCAGGTCTATTTATACGGTAGGGGGTATGTCCATGTGCTGAAATGTCTCAATTGGCTGTCCTGTACCACATGATGGATGTATCATGGGTCAAAGTTCTCCACAATGTAAAAGAATATGGCGGCCGCGAACAGCACCATATGTCTGCCGGTTTGGCGAATAGCGAACGCGCAAAGTTTGCCGCGAACCGACCGCGGTGTGAACCGCAAGGCCATCTCTACTCAGGAATTTGCTTGTGCGATAGCTGATTTTTAATCCTGCTGTCACATTATCAGTGTGAAGTCACAGGTGATGCAACAATTAAATCTTTAAAGTGGATGTAAACCCACTCTCATCCTTTTTAAACTACTGCCACCGAGCTCCAGACAACAGATCCACCCACAGAATCTGCAGTTTTTCAGCTCTCATAACAGACAGAGGGGAGACATTTGACAGACAAGGATACATGCAGGAGGCATCTATATCCTTATAGAGCAGCACTATGGCAGTAGTTTAGAAAGGATGAGAGTGGGTTTACATCCACTGTCAAATGTCTCCCCTCTGTCTGTTATGAGACCTGAAAAACTGCAGATTCTGTGGGTGGATCTGTTGTCTGGAGCTCGGTGGTTGGAGTCGTGATGTCAGTTGACTCCCCGCCCACCTCTACACTCCCCTTGTCAACATGCATTTTATCCTGCGTATTCCTTCTGCTATGATCACTAACATCCAGTCAAAATCCAGAAAAGTAACCACATGACTTCAGAAAAGGAGTGGGGGTGGGAATTAAAAAATAATGCCTGTCTCAGGCTTAGTGCATGAGATATGTAAATAACCTGTCACTCAAAGCAAGGGGGCGGAACAGACAAAGGTAACTCTGTTTGTCCGTTTTATCTCACTGAACAATAAAAGATGATTGCTCAGAGCTGGATTAACTCTTTGTGGCAAGACTGGGCACAGAGGATAGGAAATCTTATACTCTACATTGTGACAGCAGAAAAAATAAAAATAAAAATCGGGTTTACATCCACTTTAATGTATCATGTCACCGTCAACAGAGCATATTGCCGGCCAAGCTCAGCCCATATTTCCTAATTCTCTGCAGCCATGGGATTCCATAAACTGTACTAGTAAACCAGGCCCACATAGGACAACCAGTAAGACCATAGAAGTATCTCAGATATTCTTTTTTATATTAATGATTGCAATTGTTTTAATTTCTTCTTTGGGATTTTTGCTAGCAGCTTTTTAAAACAACCTTTCTGTCACTTTTTAAACAGCATTTTTTTATTCCTTCCTTCAGTCTGCTAATTAAGGGGAGTGGTAAATTGTTCACAAGTGCTACAGGTAGTATATACCTTTCAGTATAATTCACTATGAGCTTCCTCCCATTGAGCTTGCTGGAACTTTGACAAAGTGGGGAGTTAAAAACAGGAGTTTAGGGGGGCATGGTTTGCCTAGAGAGAAGATGGCTGCTTAACCCTCTAGCTCCGTCAGCCCTCAGCCTGTAATCTGCTCTTCTCTGGGACCAACGTTGAGATTTTGCTTCTTACTATGGGGACATCATCCCGTGGAACTTTGGCTTCCAGATCACGATCCCCTAGAGAGACCGGAGGTCATGTAAGCCAAGGCATCCTGGAGTTATTCCGGGCCCAAAGATCTAACATGGCGACATCCTCATCTCCCTCACAGAGTCAAGGCGGGATCACACTGACTCCCACAGAGCAGCCTCCCTCTCCTCTGGTGATCAGTTCAGCGGCACATCAACAACCGAGCCTCAATGATCTCCGTACGGTGGCAGCCGACATTAAGGACACGCTATTCGCGGCCATCACTGACCTCCGCATCGAGAAGAGTGAATGAGGTGGAACGCAAAACCGTCCATCACCAAGCCGTGATACAGACTATCCACCTTGCGGTGGACACACACACAATGCAACTCTGGGATATTCAAAGACACGTAGAAGATTTGGACAATAGGGGGAGACGACATAACTTGAGGGTGAGAGGTCTCCCCGAAAATGTAGACGCTGATAAGATTCTCCCCGCAGTGACGGCCCTGTTCAATGGGCTACTTGAAAAACCCCCCCTAATGCCCATTGACATAGAGCGTATACACAGGGCACTCAGACGCCGGGGAAGGGAGACAGATCCCCCAAGGGACATAATATGCTGCCTAACTGATTACAAACTCAAGGAAGAAATTCTCAAGAAAGCGCGGAACAAACTTCAGCTGGAACATGACAGACACGATATACACATCTATCAAGATCTCTCAGCCATAACTCTGAGACGCCGCAGAGATTTGAGCCCTCTTTTAGAGGTCCTTAGGGTATTCCCTTGTTCTTATCGCTGGAAATTCCCGTTTGGGCTGTCGGCGTCATATTAAGGCCGCTCTGCTCTGCTTCGTGTACCTGAAGAACTAGACAATTTCTGTCGCACTCTGGACATACCCCGCGTTGAGGTCCCAAATTGGTATGCCGACTTCAACTTACCCGGCTCACCCATCAGATCACCCAGAGAAGAACCAATGGAGGCGCAGGACTCACACTTCCGCAGGCGCCAGTCACCCTCGGCTTCCTGCCTCATCCCAGCCCTGATGTCCCAGCGCCATCCACAAAGCCCCTCATCCACGCCCCTGCCTCGCAGGGCACGCCGAGACCGCTAAGCTGACTCTGAACTTTTCTCAATCTTGTTCCTCTCCCTCTCTATCTTAATGTTACCCTGCTGCGCCAGTACACTGTGCCCGAACCACCAAGATTACCTAGGATCTCTACGATATTTGTGGGAACGCTGGAAGCTGTGTCTGAACAACACCGCATCACATACACCGGACTGAGCTTACCTACTGTCACCGCAGGCTTGCGGTCCCCGCTACTCTTCCGAACACGGGAGGCTATGGAGTGCTACGATTCATGGAGATCTTCAGCAACCAAAACCTCTCACTAGTACGCATAGACTGGGATATTCATGGACCAGAATTCTTAACAATGTACAGAAGAGATGTTCCATGTTTTGGATATCCCCTGTTTTCCTGACTCCTCTGCTACAACACTGTGTCCGCTCCATCTTGAACTTACGCAATGGATCACTCCAATCATAAACTGTGATACTCCGCAATGACATGCTTGCAAACATAGCAATCTGACTGTGCTAACCATATATGTGAGTATTGCTCCAAACCACGAGAACTTTACAGTTGTGACTGATAACACCCAATGCTTTAATCTTACATAGTTAAAGGTGTATCTGCTAGCTGCATATGTGTGAAATACCAGTAAGATAACTATGCTGAGATGGGTAGTAGCCAGGTTTCATATCACTGTTGGCGCCACGCTAACTTATGTGCCTATCAGATGTCACTTTCATACCTCTCTCACCTGATAAATTTTTAGAACGTCTTACTGCCTAACGTCCTTGACAAGTTGGGTACTTATGTTACACTGAACGTCCAATATCAACATCACATAGCAACTGGAAACGAGTCCACCCCATGCTCTCACACATAGATATATCAGTTTACACTTTACTCTCTGATGTGAGATAAAGCCTTACCGGTGTCACATACAAAACTGGCCTCAGACTATACTACATTCCTGACTTACAGACCTACGCAGGGTACGCTTCACCCCCACCCCCCACTTTGCATTAACGTCCTGTTGACGTATTACAGTTCCAAGGTTTCTTATTGTCTCATCTAGCTGAGTCATACACACCGGCTCAAATATATAGCACTGTCTGTTATGTTTCTGTTTCTATGGTTAGGTGTTCACCCTTATTTTTTTAGAATTTCTAAATATACCGATTGACTCAGGAAACGTTCACCCTCCTTTTCTCCACACTAATCCCCTCTACTGAAATAACCTTCACGGTTATCCCAGTATTGCGAAAATCTCAGAGGTACTCTCTTGACCCTTGGCCTTTAACAAAGGGGACCCCCAGATTCCAGCCCCCCTATGTGAATTGGTAACGGGGTACATTGTACCCCTACCATTTCACAAAAGAAAGTGTCAAAAATGTTAAAAACCACACAGACACAGTTGGGATAAGTCCTTTATTAAAAATCAAATATCAAAAAACATTCCAGCGTTGTAATCCATTCTCGATATCCCGCGGTGATCCATTCTGACTCCAGCGATGCTCTCCAGCGATGCTCTTGTCTCCACTCTACATGAAACCCCCATGACGTTTAAGAGGGGGCGGGGTCACCCGTCCCCGCCATGAGTAACCCCTGGCTTTCCCAATGATGGGGACGGGTGACTCCATCCTGTGATGTCACGGGGTGGGGTCACCCGTCCAATACAGGAGAAAGCCGGGGGTTACCGAATGATGTGGACTGGTGACCCCGCCCTGTAATGTCACGGGGCGGGGTCGCCCGCCCACGTCATTGGGTAACCCAATGCAGCGAACAGATATGTAAGCCGCGCACACATTTGTAAACAGTGTGAGGTATCACCACAAACATTAGAGCCACAGCAATAATTCTAATGCTAGACCTCCTCTGTAACTCTAAACAGATAACCTGTAGAAATTTTAAAGCGCCTATTCCCTAGAGTCTCTGCAAAAAAAATGTATAATGTTTGGGGGTTATAAGTAATTTTCTAGCAAAAAATACTGATTTGAAGGTGTAAAAAGTGCCAGGAAAGGCTTGGTCTTCAAGCACATACAGGAAAGATAAAATTGCTTAACTTTAAGAGAGAACATTTTCCAGGTCTGAGGGCTTATCTCCAAGGCTTAGGCCTCGTACACACGGCCGAGATTCTCGTTGAAAAAAACATGTCGTTTTTTTCGACGAGATTCTTGGACAAGAAACTTGTCCCGGCCGAGTGTACACACGCTCGTTTCAAAGAACCCGCGGTTCTTTGAAAGGAGTGTACGCGGTGACGTCATCGACTACGTCGAGCATGCGCTCGTCACATTCGATGCCGTCGCCGCCATCTTGGTATACCCTACGTATGCCTAGGAAGCTACCGCGCATGCGTCGAATTCATTTCGAACATGCGCGGGCTTCCAGGCGGACAGGTAAGTGTACACACACTCACTTTTCTCGTCGAGAAACATGCCGACGAGAATCTCGACGAGAAAATAGAGAGCAGGTTCTCTATTTTCTCGTCGAGGTTTCTTGTCGGTTTTCTCAACGAGAAACCCGCTAGCAGCGTACACACGACCGATTTTCTCGGCAAGACCTCTCTGCCAGCAAGTTTCTTGCTGGTTCTTGCCGAGAAAATCGGTCGTGTGTACGAGGCCTCAGACTGGGAGAGAATAATGACATTGATGAACACAGAACAGAAATGGTAATTCTTCAAAAAACAACTGTATGCGACACAGCAAATATATTCCCATGGGCAATAAGTGTAAAGCCTCGTACACACGATCGGATATCCTATGGATTCTAATCCGATGGTTTTGTCCATCGGAAATCCGATGAAGCTGACTTCCATCAGTCTTGCCTACACACCATCAGTCAAAAAACCGACCGTTCCAAACACGGTGACGTAAAACACTCCGATGAGCCGAGAAAAATTAAGTTTAATGCTTCTGAGCATGCGTTGACTTGATTCTGAGCATGCGTGGGTTTTTTATCCGATGGACTTGCCCATAGACGATCGGAATTTGCTATCGGTATTTGATCCATCGGAAAAATTTAAAACATGTTCTATTTTTTAAAACCGATGGAAAAAAGACCGATGGGTCCCATACACGATCGGTTTGTCCGATGAAAAAAGTCCATCGGACTGTTTTCATCGGTAAAACCGATCGTGTGTACAGGGCTTAAAAGGATACAAATAAAACCTATGTGGCTCACAGCCAAAGTTGAAAAAGCTATAAATAATAAAAGAGTTTTTAAAAAATATAAAAATGAAGGAACACTATCATAATTTAATTGTTACAAAGAATACAACACAATATGTAAAAAGGAAATCAAGGTCGCAAAAATTCAAAATGAATGACAGATTGCAAAAGAGAATAGGACAAACCCCAAAAAATGCTTCAAATATAATAGTAAAAAGGTCAGGTCTGAGCATGTAGGTTATTTACAAAATAATCTAGAGTGGGTTATTGGGGGCAAAGAAAAGGAAAATTTATTAAATACCTTCTTCAGCATATGAGGAGCTCAAGTCCATAGTGGGGATGATATTGAACCAAATGAACCACTATGGCTCAAAATTGATACGGTCTAGAAATATTTAGAGAGAATATTTAAAAAATAATTTATGATTAGAGTTATGAGACACATCAGTCTTTTCTCTGATCTGATGAGTTGGATAGAATAAGATGTGGGGAGGGCCACAATGGCATCTCTGCTGGCTATATGAAGCAGTCAGTGTCCCACGTGAGGAGGCACGCAGCAGGGAAGCCACATGGGAATCATCTTTTGTAGCTGTGCAGGCTGACTCCCTCCCTGGTAGTCTGTTGGTCTTCCTCTGGTGTGGGCCCATATCTCCCCAAGGTTCTCTTCTTCTATCCTGGCTCCAGTAATACCTTTCTCCAGCCAGGTGGGTGGGGCTTAAAGTGTAACTAAAAGTGTTAAGATACTAGAGGGAAACCAGATCTAGTGGTTTCAGAACTCCCTGTACAACTTATTAGTGTCTCTACACTCTCCTCTCCATTAGCAGAGATCCCTGAGTATTCCCTCAGTGCTCATATATTGCCCTCCACTCTTCTTGGTATGGCGTTGGGACAGGAACAGGGGACTGACATGGGTATACTTGACAGTAGAGAGCTGCAGGCAATTCCTGCCAACAAAACAAGATCTGGATCTCCAGAGCGAACCTTTGGAGTTGACCTTTAGGAGGGAATTAGAAGACATCTGTTCAGATCTTAATCACACTAGATCAAGAGTCAATGGGTTGGAAGAAGCTAACTCATCTATGGCATGCCACATAGACATAATTGCAGAGTTACAGTCCCCTTTGGAGCAGAGATTTACCACTCATCAACTGACACTGGAAAAATATAGCTGGGGAATAACGTGAACATTAGGGGTATCCCTGAATTAGTCTCAAATAGAAATAGGAAAGGCAAAGTGACTGTTATTATTAATACCTATTTGGGGAAACCTGCTATTACGGAAATAGAATTAGGTAGGGTCCATAGGACTGCTGGTGATAATTATTTGTAATGTGCTGGGAATAGACTGGAATGTACCCCTTATGATATGGGTTAGGCCTGCCCAGCTCACATATGCCCCATCATCTTAACTCTCCCCTAATTAGGTTACTCGGGATGCTCCCCTGCACTACGCCCCCCGCTCTTGCTATTTTTTGGGCTTTGACGGGTCAGGGACTTTCCCCAGGATAATAGGCATATTTTTTGCTTGTTTGTCTTTTATGTTCCTTTTTATTAGTAGGCTTGTTTTAGCCTTTTCAATAGGTTTTTTTTCCCCTCTTTCTCTCTCCCACTGGTCATAACACCTAGAAGACTTAAGTCAACACCATTTAAGATCTCAATAAATATACCCTTACGTGCTATGGACAACAAAAAAAATATAGTGTACAATCTAATAAATTATTAATATATCCCCCCCAAAAATTTGAATAGAACACCTCTGCTGTATGTCTATAAATAACCCTCAAAGTTACAACGTTACATAGTTATATAGTTAATCTGGTTTAAAAAAAAAGAAGTCCATCCAATTAAACAAATTGGGAAAAAAAATTGATAATCCTATATACACAATTCTATACCCACAATTGATAAAAAACCCAATTAAAGCATGATCCAATTTACTCCAGCAGGGGAAAAAAATCCTTTCAGGTCCCCCAAGAGGCAATCAGACATTCCCTGGATCAACTTTACCTATAAATATTTGTTTCCTGTTATATTATGTGTATCTAGGAAATAATCCAGACCTATTTAAAACAATCTACTGAGCTAGCCAGAACCAGCTCTTGAGGGAGTCTATTCCACATTTTCACAGCTCCAACTGTGAAAAGCATTTCTGCATTTGGAGAGTAAATCTCTTTTTCTTCAGATGTAAAGAGTGCCTCCTTGTCCTCTTTGATGACCCTAAAGTCATTAACTCAACATCAACTTCACTATATAGACCACTTATGTATTTATACATGTTGATCGTTGATCATATCCCCCTTTAATCTCCTTTTCTCAAGAGAGAATGAATTTAGTTCAACAAATTTTTCCTCATAGCTGAGCTCCTCCATGCCTCTTATCAGTTTGGTTGCCCTTCTCTGCACTTTCACCAGTTCCCCAAAATCCTTTACATGAACTGGTGCCCAAAACTAAACTTCATATTCTAGATGGGGTATTTCTAATCATTTGTACAGGTAAAAAATGCTGTCTCTCTGCAATCCATACCTCTCTTAATACAAGAAAGGTTTTTGCACACTTTGGAAACTGCAGCTTGGCATTGCATGCTATTATTAAGCCTATGATCTATCAAAACACCCAGATCTCCACCATTGACTCCCCCAGCTGTTCTCCTCCTAGTATGTAAAAGGCATGCATGTTATTTATCCCCAAGTGCATAACTTTACATTTATCATCATTAAACCTCATTTGTCACACAGTTGCCCAATTAATATCAAATATCAAAATATCAATAGAAAAATAGAAAAAAAGTGTATATCAACTACACAAAATACAGTGCTGAAAACAAATAGTTAATAAATAAATCTTTATAAACGCAATCCACTCTTCAAATAAATGTGATCTCTCTTACGATGTGCTACATTCATATATGTCTCTCACAAGAGGCTTAACCAACTATCATTATTTTCTGTAAAAGAAAGCTCCCAGTGAACACAATTCCCTCCAGACAATCTTTCCCTAGACAATAACCCCTTAATAGAAGCAATAAAAAACCCTGACCCCAAAAAACTGATCTCTCAATTTTACAATATGTTGTCACTCCCCCAGGCATCCACGTCAGCCTATGCCTTGAATACTAGATGGGAGGGAGAGGTGGGGTCCATAGAGGACAAGGAGTGGAGCGAAGCCTTAGAAACTTGCAAATTAGTTTCACCCAAACTCTCGGATCGCTTGACCCAGATCTTTATACTGCACCGATCATATTTCACACCACTAAGAGTTTCTCAATATCCACAAAGTCAATCCACTAATTGCCCAATGTGCAATCAAGACACGGGTACATTCTATCACCTACTGTGGCAATGCCCGAAGATCCAGGAATTCTGGACACAGGTGGTGCAGTTCCTACATGACACTATGGGCTCCTCCCTAACACTACACCCCAAGCCATGCCTTCTGGGAGTTTTCCCAGAACTAGATATAGATAAGTTCACTAAAATTTTCTTGAATGAAACCCTTTTCTCTGCGAGAAAAGTCAAAGCCAGATTATGGATGAGGCCCAGCCCGCCAGAGCTCTCTAACTGGATAGTAGAAGTGAATAATACTTTGCCTTATATAAGTTATATAAGTTTAAAAAAAACTTATATACTCCCATAGAGGATGCCCCTCAAAGTACGGCAAGATAAGGGATAGGTGGCTCCAGACTCCTGAAACCTGAACCTTCAGCCCTCCAGTTTCCCCTCTAGTTTCATACAAAGAAACTGAGAGTAGCCACCATAAAAACATAATACAATTAGAAAAATGTATAACCTGACATAAATTGCAATGATTAAAAGTGTCTCATGTTAATTTCTGTAATATCAAGGAATGTCGCTGTGCGATAGTTTACTAAGATATTGTATAACATACTGGACATTCGTCACAAATGTTTTACATGTGTATATCTTCTTTTTGTTCAATAAAAGAACATGTTTCAATAAAAAAAAAAAAACAAAGCTCCCAGAGAAAATCCACACAAGTATGACAGCAACATATAGGACTCAGTAAAGTGGGACGTGAGATGAAATGGGATGTGAGGTGAAATAAGGCAACTTTAGATGAAGTGTTCATGTCACCTCATTTAGACTTTAGTAAATGAGGCCTAGTTTACTACACTTTCAAATGTTTTAACCTCTTTTCCTTTACACATTAGTAAATCAGATCCAAAAACTTTCATATAAACAGTGCTACTCCTATGATGAAACATAAAACCTTGTTATGTTGAAAAAATGTTCCTCCTAATAGTGTCCTACAAGAAATGTCAACAAATATTCTACTATGCAAAATTTGGAATCTAAAAATGGTGGGATATAAATGGATGTAATTTCATAGTTTCATAGTAGGTAAGGTTGAATAAAGACACTAGTCCATGCAGTTCAACCTGTGTAGTTGCACATGTCTTAGTGTCTATAATTATTTCCCATATCCCTGTATGTTGTGTTCTTTAAGATGCACATCCAAGAGTCTCTTAAAAATATCCATACTCCCCGCAGCCACCACCAATTGTGTAAGAGAGTTCCACATCCATATTACCCTGACAGTGAAAAACCAACTGCACAGTTTATGGTAAAACCGCTTTTCCTCCAATCTCATTGTGTGGCCCTTGTCCTCTTTTTTTCCTATGCTGGGATCACCATTGAGGTATTTGTAGATCGATATCATATCTCCTCTCAAGCGTAGTTTCTCCAGCGAGAATACATTTAGTGTTTGCAGTCATTCCTCGTAATTGAGGTCCTCCAAATAATTGAGTAATTGAGGTCCTCCAATCCCCTTATTGGTTTTGTAGCCCTTCTTTGGACTCTCTCCAGTTCCAGCACATGCCTTCTGAAACACATAACATTACTTATTATTAGGGTACGCAATTAATACAATTATTAAAGCAAAACCTCAGGAAAAATATTCCAAAATAAATGAGGTAAACAACTGTGCTTTACTGCTTGCCGACCGCCGCACGCCGATATACATCGGCAGAATGGCACAGGCAGGCAAATGGGCTTACCTGTACGTCCCTTTAAATTTGCCGCCCAGCGGGCGCACGCCACCAGGGGCGCACGAGCACCCGTCGCGTGCCTCGTGAGTGCCAAAAATGTGTCAAAAGTGTCCGATGTGTCTGCAAAAAAGTCGCAGTCATGATAAAAATCACAGATCGTCGCCATTACTAGTAAAAAAAATAAAAAAAATGCCATATAACTATCCCCTATTTTGTAGACGCTATAACTTTTGCACAAACCAATCAATATACGCTTATTGCGGTTTTTTTTTTTTTACTAAAAATATGTAGAAGAATACATATCGGCCTAAGCTGAGAAAAAATTTGCTTTTTTTAAAAAAAATTGGGGATATTTATTATACCAAAAAGTACAAAATATTGTTTTTTTTTTTCTAAATTGTCACTCTATTTTTGTTTATAGAGCAAAAAATAAAAACCGCAGAGGTGCTCAAATACCACCAAAACAAAGCTCTATTTTTGGAAAAAAGCCACGTCGCATGACCGCACAATTGTCATTTAAAGCGACGCAGTGCTGAATCGCAAAAAGTGGCCTGGTCATTTGGGAGCCAAATGGTCCGGGGGCTTAAGTGGTTAAAGTTTAAATATTTATAGGTAATGAAAAAAGCCCCACTTGTTTATAATTGGAAAAAAACACTTTCTAAGTGTAGCGGGGGTTTCCATTAAGGCCTCAGAGACTACTATAACCCCACTGGACACCCAGGGTGCATTGCCCAGATGCCCAAAGACTGCTGGGGTGGACTTTATAAGAAGAAGGCGGAACCGGGTTCAGTCTCTTTGGACACCACCCGCCCAGCAAGAGGAACTCCTTTCCTGCTGAGATACAAGGCCTGAAGCCTGGGCCTTTCTCCAAAGAGCCTTCCGCTCTCACCGAGGAACCTGAGGGACGTCTCTCCATACTGTTGCTGCACCGTTGCCAAAAGGACCGCAGCAGCGGAAGATACGGACATGGACTGGTCCGGTTGGGTGAGAGAGCACCTGCTCAGGGAACTATATAGGATCTCTAGGGCCCCATAACTGTTACCCAGAGCTTTCATTAGTGTTGCGCTGCGTACCGGAGAGACAGTGCATCGGAGCAGCTTTAGAGATTGCCTTTAACTCACCAAGTTATCAAAACCCCTTTTACAGTTTGTTTCTTCAGCAAGTGCACCACCGTTTTTCTAGCAAAGATTCCCCCCTGCAGAACTTCTACGCAGTACAGTCAGGCCTGACTTAGTGTAGACATTGCTGGGCGCCATTTTTTTTGCCCACGAGGGAGAATAGCTGCAGCGGGGACCGTTAGTGTTATAAACCATACTGTATATCTGTCTGTTTGTTGAGATACTCTTTTATTGCAGGGCTCTGCACATGATATGTACACTGTTGATTATATGCTTACCCAACGATCTGAGTAAAAGTGCAAAGGTTGAGTATACTGGTGTTGTGTCATTTACTTTGCAGAAGAGATGGGTAAGGATAGCTATACTCTATTGCTGTGTGTGTTCTGTTATAGGATTGTGTCTCCGTGAGCTGCAGGCTACACAATCCTATTATCCCCTACTAGCTGTGCCAAGGGAGGTTAGAGCCAATTGCCTGGGGTTGACAGGGTGCACTACAGGGGCCCAAAAATTATACCAGCAGCCCTCCTAACTGGGGGTATCGCTATACGTGGGGGCTCAAGTCCGGGATTCCTGTACAATGCACGCTGCAAACAAGCCTGCCAGAAGCACCAGCATGGACTCGCTAGCAGTTGGCGCTGATTCAACTATGGCGGCAGTTATTCAACTCCCGGGGGAAAACTGGCTGGAAGAGGAGGTAAAGCGGCTTATACAGTCGCTGTCCCCGAGTCAGAAGGCATGGGTGATGGATTTAAAGCCAGATCCAGAGACCTCGTTCACTTACGCATTAGTGGAATGGAGAAGCGGAATACCAGAAGACTTTAGAGGTCAGAGCATACAGACCATAGATAACCAGATATACCGCTTGGCGCATACGGAGTCAGTGAAGGGGGAACCTCCACAAACCCCTCTACCATCACCCCCGCCATTATCTCGACCGCTATCACCTAAAGCACAAAAGTCCCAGGAGACGATAACCTCGGGGACACCCCTGGCCGCTATAGGGCCTGAACTGTTGAGTGCTCTGGGAGACTTTGTCACGAAGTGCCAGAAGAGCAATACGGTACATGTGGAAGCTGGGTACCGGAAGCTTAGGATTTTCTCCGGGAAACAACCAGTCCCCCTCGGAGAAAAAGACTTTGACACCTGGATTGAGCAAGCAATGCAGGCTGTAGAAGGATGGGAAGTACCAAAATGCCAGAAGAAGCAGCGCATAAGCGAAAGTTTGAAGGGTGCTGCTGCTGAAGCTGTAAAGAACCTTAGGTTTAGTAATGCTGCTTGTACTGCTTATGATTATCTGGCTATGTTGCAGGAAGAATTTGGCCAGCTGGAAAAAGTGACTGAACTAGAATACCAGTTCGAGCATACCCTTCAACAGCCGGGAGAGAGACTGTCTGAATATGTCAAAAGGTTAAATAAGATGCTTTGCCAAATTGTTCTTAAAAAGGGAATGCTGCCACAAGTCATAGACACAACCAGGATGAAGCAGATTCTGAGGGGAGCCTTGCATTCGGATCCAGTCTACTCCACTTGAAGACCTATGAAGGAGTCATGTCTCTGAGCTACCCAGACCTTGTGAGGATCATAAGGGATGAAGAAGCTCTGCTGAAGGACCAACAGGCGGTCGAGAAAACTCCTCCACCTCCCTCAGTAGGAGTCAGATCAGCCATAGCCACTGAAAGGGACTCAGAAGTAGAGATCTTAAAGTCTCAGATGACTCAAGTGCTGGATCTTTTGACTTCCCTAATGGCCAAGAACTCAGGAGTTAGTGAAAAAGAGGAAACCAGGAACGGACCACGCCAGAGTGTCTCAACACCAACCTCTCCAAGGAGAAGAGGAGAAACTGTCTGCTTCAACTGTGGAGGAGTCGGCCACTTTGGAAGAGTGTTCCCCAGTCCGAGGAAGAACCAAGGCGCCTATCACCAGCCGGCGGAAAACTTCAGAGGGCCCCGGTGAAGGAGTCAGCCGGGCGCCCACTATTCACAGAAAGCTCCACAAACATCCTAAAGCCAGAAGAGACCAGGGAGAAGGGAAACAATGTCCCTCCCAAAATACTCAATACCACTTGTCAGGAGTTAAAACCCCAAAGTCTGCAAGAGATCAATGCATACCAGGCCCAAGAGGGATTAAGGTCCAGAAAGAGATGGAAGAAGAAGAAAACCCCAAAGGGAAAGTCCATGAGTCCAAAGAAAGAAGCCTCCCCGAGGAAGTTTCCAGCCAATTTTGGTGAGGCCCTCCCCTGTGGTCCCCATTCAAGTGGAGGGAGTCTACACGAGGGCCATCCTGGACACAGGGGCCCAAGTAACCCTTTTATACAGAAACTTTTACCAAAGAAATCTGAGTCACTTGCCCTTGCAGAAACTGGAAGATCTAGAGATATGGGGAATTGGCACCCAAAGCTTTCCCTACGACGGTTATGTTTCAATCAGACTGGCCTTTGACCCCTCTGTAGCAGGAAAATCGGAGGTCTTTGACACCCTGGCAGTGGGTTACCCTCGCCCACCAGGAGCCAACAAGAGTTCCCTGATTATAGGGACTAACACTGACCTGGTCAGAAGATTACTGGCTCCCCTAGCACAGGAGCAGGGTACTTCAGCAGCCAGGATCCACCCAATGTTGCAGTTAGCCTACCGGAGATTGGTCCTGGAACAGAAGGCCCGGAAGAAGGGGTAGGGAAAGTCTGGAGACTGTCCAAGAAGGAGAGGGTGTTGCAGCCTGGTGAAATGACCTGTCTGAAGGCTACGGTGAAACTCTCATGGGAGCAACCTGGCCCCTTTGTGGTTCTGGAACCAGACCCCTACCCAGGATTTTGAAGTGATCCCCGAAGTGGTTCCACTAAGGGCGATGAAGAAGGTGAATGGCCGGATCTCAGTGAGCATCAGGAATATCACTGGCTCCCCTGTGACGATTCCGGGCCGGATGTTGCTGGGCAAAGTAAACCCTGCTACCCCAGTGGCCCTGTCTGACCTGAAGAAGACTGAAGGAGGGGACCCCACCCTGGAGAAGCTCTGCTTGGAGAACACAACCCTACCACTGGTGTGGAAAGAGAGAGCCAAGGCCCAGCTGACCAGGTGGAGAAAAATCTTCTCAAAAGACGAATTTGACGTAGGGTGTGTGAGGAGTGCCACCCACAAGATCCGCCTGCAAGAAGACAAACCTTTCCGGGAAAGGGTCCAGCGAGTCCCACTGGCTGACCTGGAGGACTTGCGTGAGCAACTGGCAGAGCTCAAGAGAACTGGAGTTATCCAAGAGTCCAGAAGCCCATATGCCTCCCCTATTGTAGTAGTCAGGAAGAAGAACGGGTCACTGAGACTCTGTATAGACTACAGGACTCTCAATGGGAGGACCATACCTGACCAGTACACCACCCTTAGGATAGTGGATGCTCTACAGAGTCTGTCTGGAGCTAAGTGGTTCAGCGTAATGGACCTGAAGAGTGGGTATTATCAAATCCTAATGCATCCAGATGACAGAGAGAAGACAGCATTCATCACCCCGGTGGGGTTCTACGAGTTTAACCGGATGTCTCAGGGCCTGTCGGGGGCTCCTGACACTTTCCAGCGACTGATGGAGAAGACAAAAAACACAAAATATCCAAGCTCAACTTACCAACCAATCAGCAACCAAATGAATTCACCTGTCTAACAGTGCGTTTAAAAACAGGGGTTTAGTTGCACGCATTTGCAAATACATGTGTAAGCTGCAGGCCCCGTCAAGGCTCCCTGTGTACTGCAGTCCTAACTCTAAAATTTTAGAGTTAGGACTGCAGTACACAGGGAGCCTTGACGGGGCCTGCAGCTTACACATGTATTTGCAAATGCGTGCAACTAAACCCCTGTTTTTAAACGCACTGTTAGACAGGTGAATTCATTTGGTTGCTGATTGGTTGGTAAGTTGAGCTTGGATATTTTGTGTTTTTTTGTCTACATGCGTCCGCCCATCCAGTGCTCCTTGCTGTGAAGACCTGTCATAGGTGGGGGCAGTGACAGTATTTTTTGTATTGATGTCATTGTGGTCAGGCAACGCACTAGCACCTTTGCTTCTATGTGCTGGGTGTCTAGTGTGCTCCTGCCCCTTTAAGGAGGGTGGGGCTCCCTCCAGTCATCTGCCCTTCATCTATCCATCAGCATACATGTGCTTCCACTGAGGAGACCTTAAATTTTAGAGTTAGGACTGCAGTACACAGGGAGCCTTGACGGGGCCTGCAGCTTACACATGTATTTGCAAATGCGTGCAACTAAACCCCTGTTTTTAAACGCACTGTTAGACAGGTGAATTCATTTGGTTGCTGATTGGTTGGTAAGTTGAGCTTGGATATTTTGTGTTTTTTGTCTACATGTGTCCGCCCATCCAGTGCTCCTTGCTGTGAAGACCTGTCATTGGTGGGGGCAGTGACAGTATTTTTTGTATTGATGTCATTGTGGTCAGGCAACGCACTAGCACCTTTGCTTCTATGGGCTGGGTGTCTAGTGTGCTCCTGCCCCTTTAAGGAGGGTGGGGCTCCCTCCAGTCATCTGCCCTTCATCTATCCATCAGCATACATGTGCTTCCACTGAGGAGACCTTAAATTTTAGAGTTAGGACTGCAGTACACAGGGAGCCTTGACGGGGCCTGCAGCTTACACATGTATTTGCAAATGCGTGCAACTAAACCCCTGTTTTTAAACGCACTGTTAGACAGGTGAATTCATTTGGTTGCTGATTGGTTGGTAAGTTGAGCTTGGATATTTTGTGTTTTTTTGTCTACATGCGTCCGCCCATCCAGTGCTCCTTGCTGTGAAGACCTGTCATAGGTGGGGGCAGTGACAGTATTTTTTGTATTGATGTCATTGTGGTCAGGCAACGCACTAGCACCTTTGCTTCTATGTGCTGGGTGTCTAGTGTGCTCCTGCCCCTTTAAGGAGGGTGGGGCTCCCTCCAGTCATCTGCCCTTCATCTATCCATCAGCATACATGTGCTTCCACTGAGGAGACCTTAAATTTTAGAGTTAGGACTGCAGTACACAGGGAGCCTTGACGGGGCCTGCAGCTTACACATGTATTTGCAAATGCGTGCAACTAAACCCCTGTTTTTAAACGCACTGTTAGACAGGTGAATTCATTTGGTTGCTGATTGGTTGGTAAGTTGAGCTTGGATATTTTGTGTTTTTTGTCTACATGCGTCCGCCCATCCAGTGCTCCTTGCTGTGAAGACCTGTCATAGGTGGGGGCAGTGACAGTATTTTTTGTATTGATGTCATTGTGGTCAGGCAACGCACTAGCACCTTTGCTTCTATGGGCTGGGTGTCTAGTGTGCTCCTGCCCCTTTAAGGAGGGTGGGGCTCCCTCCAGTCATCTGCCCTTCATCTATCCATCAGCATACATGTGCTTCCACTGAGGAGACCTTAAATTTTAGAGTTAGGACTGCAGTACACAGGGAGCCTTGACGGGGCCTGCAGCTTACACATGTATTTGCAAATGCGTGCAACTAAACCCCTGTTTTTAAACGCACTGTTAGACAGGTGAATTCATTTGGTTGCTGATTGGTTGGTAAGTTGAGCTTGGATATTTTGTGTTTTTTGTCTACATGCGTCCGCCCATCCAGTGCTCCTTGCTGTGAAGACCTGTCATAGGTGGGGGCAGTGACAGTATTTTTTGTATTGATGTCATTGTGGTCAGGCAACGCACTAGCACCTTTGCTTCTATGTGCTGGGTGTCTAGTGTGCTCCTGCCCCTTTAAGGAGGGTGGGGCTCCCTCCAGTCATCTGCCCTTCATCTATCCATCAGCATACATGTGCTTCCACTGAGGAGACCTTAAATTTTAGAGTTAGGACTGCAGTACACAGGGAGCCTTGACGGGGCCTGCAGCTTACACATGTATTTGCAAATGCGTGCAACTAAACCCCTGTTTTTAAATGCACTGTTAGACAGGTGAATTCATTTGGTTGCTGATTGGTTGGTAAGTTGAGCTTGGATATTTTGTGTTTTTTGTCTACATGCGTCCGCCCATCCAGTGCTCCTTGCTGTGAAGACCTGTCATAGGTGGGGGCAGTGACAGTATTTTTTGTATTGATGGAGAAGACAGTGGGGGACATTAATCTTATTGAAGTCCTGGTGTACCTAGACGACATCATTGTCTTCGGGAAGACTCTGGAAGAGCACGAGGAAAGGTTGGAGAAAGTCCTGAAGAGACTCAGTGAAGAGGGACTTAAACTCTCCAGGGAGAAGTGTCAGTTCTACCAGTCCTCAGTCCATTACCTGGGACACATAGTGTCTGAAGAGGGGGTATCTACAGACCCTGACAAACTGGAGGCAGTTACCTCCTGGCCCTGACCAACTACAGTGACTGAGCTCAGATCCTTCCTGGGGTTCTGCTCCTACTACCGCAGGTTTGTGGAAGGGTTTGCAAGAATTGCCAAATCTCTGAATGAGTTACTGAAGACAGAAGGAGAGGAGGATGACACTGGCCCCAGGAAGCCTGGAGAGTCTGTGGAAGACCAGTGGACGGAGAAGTGTGAAGAGGCCTTCACAATGTTGAAGAAAAGTCTGACCACTGCTCCTGTCTTGGCCTATGCAGACACCAAGAAACCATATGAATTTAACGTGGATGCCAGCCATGATGGTCTGGGAGGTGTGCTGTACCAGGAGTATGAAGAACAGCTGAGACCAGTCGCCTATGTGAGTAGGAGTTTAACGCCAGCGGAAAAGAACTACCCCACCCATAAATTGGAATTCTTGGCCCTAAAGTGGGCTGTTGTAGACAAACTCAAAGACTAATTGTATGGAGCTGACTTTGTAGTGAAGACCGACAATAACCCACTCACTTACCTTTTCACCACAGCCAAGCTGGATGCCACCGGCCACCGCTGGTTGGCAGCCCTCTCTGGATTCAAATTTAGTTTGAAATATAGACCTGGAACTGGAAACCGAGATGCCAATGCTTTGTCCAGAAGTTCTCATGCTCCCACCTTTCGTACAGAAGATTGGACCCAGGTGACCCCGGACGGAGTATGGGCCTTGTGTCAGGGAGCACAGCTTCAAGCTAGTGGCGGGTCCAGGGCAGAAGAAATTGGAGTTTCGGTGGTAGGAGTGCCCAAACACTATTGTGATGTGACCCAGATTGGCGAAGGCGACTTACCAAAACTGTCCAGGAAAGATATAAGACGGGATCAGTTGGAAGACCCCTGGGGAAGATTAGCCCTGGAGGCACTGGAGGATCAGGATCCGGACAGGCTTCTGGATTAACCCCTCAAAGGAGGCCCGATTAATCCGCAAAGAGTGGGACAAGTTACAGGTGCATCAAGGGGTGGTCTACCGAAGGGGCCCCTCTGATGACCTGGAGGAAGTGGCAACTGTTCTTGCCGGAAAAACACTGAAAGACTGTCTTAGCTGCCCTACATGACAACCATGGCCACTTAGGGGCTGAACGAACCTTTCAGCTTGTCAGGAGTAGATTCTACTGGCCTGGTATGCGAGCTGAAGTGGAGGAGTACTGTCACTCATGTGCTCGCTGCATACAGATGAAGACATTGCCACGTCAAGCTGCCCCAATGGGCCATCTGCAGAGTCAAGGGCCCTTGGACTTGGTATGCATTGACTTTCTTTGTCTGGAACCTGACTTGAGTGGACATGGAAATGTTCTGGTGATAACCGACCATTTCACCCGTTATGCCCAGGCCTTTCCAACTAAAGACCAGAAGGCCTCCACTGTAGCCAAAATACTGGTGGAGAAGTACTTTGTGCACTACGGGTTACCTCAACACCTTCACTCGGATCAAGGGAGAGACTTTGAAAGTCGACTGATCCGGAAACTACTGGACTCTTTAGGCATACAGAAAACTCGCACTACTCCTTATCACCCCCAAGGTGATGCTCAACCAGAAAGATTCAACAGGACTCTGTTAAACATGTTGGGGACTCTGAACAGTGAGGAAAAGCAACATTGGGGCCAGCACATAGCTGCTATAGTGCACGTCTACAATAGTACAACTAGTGATGAGCCGAACACCCCCGGGTTCGGTTCGCACCAGAACCCGCGAACGGACCGGAAGTTCGAACGAACATTAGAACCCTATTAAATACAATGGATGCGAACGTTCGAATTCTAAAGTGCTAATTATAACAACTATTATGCATGTTATTGTCCTAAAAAGGGTTTGGGAACCCGGGTTCTGCACCAGGGGACATGTATCAATGCAAAAAGAAGTTTTAAAAACGGTCGTTTTTCGGGAGCAGTCATTTTAATGATGCATAAAGTGAAAAAAAAAAAGTCAAATATTCCTTTAAATATCGTACCTGGGGGGTGTCTAAAGTATGCCTGTGAAGTGCCACGTGTTTCCCGTGTTTAGAACTGTCCCTGCACAAAATGACACTTCTAAAGGAAAAAAAAGCCATTTAAAACTGCTTGCGGCTTTAATGTAATGTCTGGTCCCGGTAATATGGATGAAATTCTTTAAGAAAAATGGCATAGCTACCCCATGACCCCCCCCCCCCCCTACCCCAGCCCATTACCAGCCCCTTTGGGTCTTGTATGGATATTAAGGGGAACCCCGCACATAAAATAAAAAAGGCCCTATATACTCTGAACAGCCGTATACAGGCGGTGCATACAAGACAGGGACTGTAGGTTTGTTCTTATGTAGAATCTGTTTGTAATTTTGAACAGGTACATTGTTGAAGTGTAGCTCCAGCCCAAAAATCTATTTTTAAACTTTTTGGAAAACATAGGTAAGGGTTATCACCCCTGTAACATTTGTTTTGCTGTCTGTGCCCCTGTTCAGAACATTTCACCTCACTTTCCGTCCCAATGACAACTGTTTTTGAAATGTGGTGTTTTTCTTGAAACAAGGATTGCTGATAAAGCATCAGTACAGAGGAGACACCTTTCTCCCATATTTATTCTTACAGGAGAGAATTTTCCTTCCTAGTGGTAGATTTCCTCTCACTTCCTGTTGTCTTCTTGCGTTTGCAAGTAGGAGTCGTTTGTAAGTTGGATGTTTGAAAGTAGGGACCTGCCGTATATACTCTGCAGAAATAGGCCCCTTAGTTGTTGGTGTTGGCACAACACTGTAAGCACTCACAGTTACTCTTGGTTGGTGCTGGAACGCCCTGCTGTCAACTATTATATCAGGAATTTTAATTACATATAATTGTTGAACAGTGGTAGTAAAAATTGGGCCTTTGATGGTGGTGCTGGTGCCACAACACTGTAAGCCCTGACAGTTACTCTTGGTGGGTGCAGCAATGGGCCCTGCTGTGAATTATTAGATCAAGAATTGTAATTACATGCCCCTGTTGAACAGGGGCTGAAAAATTGGGCCTTAGGCACTGGTGGCACAACACTGCAACCCCTCACAGATACTGTACTTGGAGCACAGCAATGAGCCCTGTTGCAAAGTATTGCTTCAAAAATTGTAATGACACGCCCCTGTTAAACAGGGGCTGAAAAATTGGGCCTTAGGCACTGGTGGCACAACACTGCAACTCCTCACAGATACTGTACTTGGAGCACAGCAATGAGCCCTGTTGCAAAGTATTGCTTCAAAAATTGTAATTACACGCCCCTGTTAAACAGGGGCTGAAAAATTGGGCGTTAGGCACTGGTGGCGGCACCCATAAACAAAAATGATCTTCCAAGCTATCATCATCAATCGTATCATTGAGGACTCGGAGGAGGAGGATAGCCAGTCAACATAACAGCACAGGCACTCAGCATCAGCATCAGTCTTGAAGGGATGTGACATTTTAAAATCAATTAGTCTGTTATATCAGCATCAGGTGTGTGGTAGCTGGTGGTGATCCAAGACTGGTTCATCTTGATGAAAGTCAGTCGATCAACCGAGTCGGTGGACAGGCGCACCCTGTGATCCGTGACAAATCCTCCAGCAGCACTGAATGTGCGTTCCGAAAGAACGCTGGATGCAGGACAGGCCAGTAGCTCAATTGCATACTGTGCAAGCTCTGGCCAGTGATCCATCCTCAAGACCCAGTAAGCCAGAGGATTTTCGGTGGGGAAGGTGTCCAAGTCTGACCTTGCCCCTAGATATTCCTGCACCATGTTTATCAGACGCTGGCGATGGTTGCTGGAACCAATCATACTTTGGGGCTGCGGACTAAAGAATTGTCTGAACGCATCGGTCAGACGGCCACCTTCCCCACCGCTCCTTCTTTGACTGGCCGAAGCCTCAGCAACTCGTTGTCCAGGACCAGGAGTTTGCAACCTCCCAGTCTCTGGGAACGCGTTGCACAGACCTTTCTGCAAGGCCTCCCGGAGTTGTCTCATCCTCTGCTCCCTCTGCGACGGTAACATAAGGTCCGCAACCTTACCCTTGTACCGTGGATCAAGGAGAGTGGCCAGCCAGTAATGGTCCCTCTCCTTGATCCGAAGAATACGAGGATCCTTCCGCAGACTTTGCAGGATCAGGGAGGCCATGCAGCGTAGGTTTGCTGAGGCATTCGCTCCGGAGTCCTCTGGGTCACTAAGGACGACATGATCCGCAGCCACCTCCTCCCAGCCACGTACAAGTCCACTGGTTTCTTGGGACTGTAAATCATCCCTAAAAGACTGCTGCTGATGATGCTGAGTGCCAGCCTCCACCTCCATGCTGACACAATCCTCCTCCTCCTCCTCCTCCTCCTCCTCTTCCTGTGCGATGGGTGGGACAGAAGGAACACTGTCTGGGTAAAGGGGGCCTTGAGAGGCAAGGAAGTCCTCCTCTTCCTGCCTCTGTTCTGCCTCAAGTGCCCTGTCCATTATTCCACGCAGCGTGTGCTCCAACAGGTGGACAAGAGGTACAGTGTCACTGATGCATGCACTGTCACTGCTCACCATCCTCGTGGCCTCCTCAAATGGTGCCAGGACAGTGCATGCATCCCTGATCATGCCCCACTGGCGTGGAGAAAAAAAACCAAGCTCCCCTGACCCTGTCCTGGTGCCGTAGTCGCACAGGTACTCATTGATGGCCCTCTGCTGCGTGTGCAGCCGCTGCAGCATGGCCAACGTTGAGTTCCACCTGGTGGGCATGTCACATATAAGGCGGTTCTTGGGCAGGTTCAACTCCTTTTGCAGCTCAGCCAGGCGAGCACTGGCATTATAAGATCTGCGGAAATGCACACAGACTTTCCTGGCCTGCCTCAGGACATCCTGTAAGCCCGGGTACCTGCCCAAGAACCGCTGCACCACCAGGTTAAGGACGTGAGCCACACAGGGCACATGGGTCAGTTGTCCCTGTCGGAGGGCGGAGAGGAGGTTGGTGCCATTGTCGCAAACCACCATTCCTGGCTTAAGCTGGCGTGGCGTCAACCACCTCTCGGCCTGGCCCTGCAGAGCAGACAGGACCTCTGCCCCAGTGTGGCTTCTGTCCCCCAAACACACCAGCGCAAGCACGGCATGGCATCTTTTTGCCTGCGTACTTGCGTAGCCCCGTGAACGGCTACGGAGCACCGCTGGTTCATAGGACAAACCACAGGAAGAGGCCATGGAGGAAGAAGAAGAGGAGGGGGTGGAGGAGAGAGGTGTGTCACAACCAGTAGTAGCATTTTGGAGGCGTGGCGGTGGGACAACCTCCAACACTACTGCACCTTGTCCTGAATCCTTCCCAGCTGCCAAAAGAGTGACCCAATGGGCCGTGAAAGAAAGGTAACGTCCCTGTCCATGCCTGCTGGACCATGAGTCAGCGGTAATATGCACCTTACCGCTGACCGCCCTGTCCAGCGAGGCCAAGACATTGCCTTCCACATGCCGGTAGAGAGCCGGAATAGCCTTCCGTGAGAAAAAGTGGCGTTTGGGAACCTGCCACTGAGGAACCGCACATTGCACAAACTCACGGAAGGGGGCCGAGTCTACCAACTGAAAAGGCAGCAGTTGAAGCGCTAGCAATTTAGCCAAGCTAGCATTCAACCGCTGGGCATGTGGATGGCTGGGAGTGAACTTCTTTCGACGGTCCAGCAGCTGGGGCAGGGAAATTTGCCTGCTAGAATCGGACGTCGGTGTACTGCTAGCAGAGTGGGCGCAAGTACTTGGCTGTGACACACCTAATTCTACACCTTCATTCCTCTCAGTGCATGTTTCAGAGAGGACTGAAGTTATAGTGGGGTTGGAGATCCCAGCTGATGCGGTGCAAGGAGAGGTCCGCTTTGTTCTTTGGTGTGGGTCTTTGAGGTAGGCTTGCCAACGAGCTGCATGGCAGGTCAACATATGTCTGGTCAGGCATGTGGTACCCAAGCGGCTGATGTTTTGGCCACGCGATATACGCTTGAGACATATGTTGCAAACAGCAGCTGTGCGATCTGATGCACTAGCCTCAAAAAAGGCCCACACCAAAGAACTTTTTGAATGACGGGCAGAGGCAGCGCCCTGCACAGGCGGAGCTCTGCGGTGTGATTCCGTCGGTGTACTGCCCTTACGCTGGCCACCAAAGGGCATCCTGCCTCGTTGGAGATGTGCCTCCTCCTCATCCTCCTCCTCCTCCTCTCTCCTATTAGGCACCCACGTGGAGTCATTGACCTCATCATCCCCTCCCTCCTCATCACTGGAGCCAATCTGGCAGTATGCTGCAGCTGCTGGAACATGACTGCCAGATTGGTGTCCTTCTTGAGCATCCCCTCTGTCTGCTCTCACGCTACTGCCTTCCTCTAGCTGGGTTTCATCATCAGACCCTTCGAAACGCTGGGCATCCTCCTGGAGCATGTACCCAACACTGTGCTGAAACAGTTCGGGGGACTCCTCAGGAGGAGGACATGGTGGGTCTAGGGAAGGAGTGACTGATGATTTGTCTGACATTGATACCAGGGAAGACGACGCTTTGGCAGCTGCTTTTCCAGTACCCTGAGCCTGGGTGAGAGAGGATGAGGAGGAGGAGGAGGGCTTGGTCATCCACTCTACCAAGTCTTCGGCATGATGTGGCTCAACATGTCCAGCTGCCGAAAAGAAGGACAAGCGTGTCCCATGGCCATGTGCTGATGACAATGCACCGCGTCCACGACCAGCACTGTTGCCCCCAGACACAGAGCCTGCTTGCCCTCTTTTATTGCCTCCTGACTGTCTGCCTCTCCTTGTTTGCCTTCCAGACATTCTAATAGATGGCCTGCAGGGAGATGGGAAAAAAGCAATAAGGGCTACCTTCAGGTGTCCTTCTCTGTCCCTGGAAACAAGGACTTGCAGAGTGAAAGAAAAAAAACACTCTCCCTACCTACAGTTTTCTGTCCCTAGAAAAAATGTTTTTTTTAATCACAATATAGCACAAGGAAAATTAACTCACTGTCCTTACAGGTCCCTGGAAACAAGGACTTGCAGAGTGAAAGAAAAAAAACACTCTCCCTACCTACAGTTTTCTGTCCCTAGAAAAAAATGTTTTTTTTAATCACAATATAGCAAAAGGACAATTCACTCACTGTCCTTCCAGGTCCCTGGAAACAAGGACTTGCAGAGTGAAAGAAACTGACACTGTCCCTACCTAGAGTTTTCTGTCCCTAGAATAAATGTTTTTTTTAATCACAATATAGCAAAAGGACAATTCACTCACTGTCCTTCCAGGTCCCTGGAAACAAGGACTTGCAGAGTGAAAGAAACTGACACTGTCCCTACCTAGAGTTTTCTGTCCCTAGAATAAATGTTTTTTTTAATCACAATATAGCACAAGGAAAATTAACTCACTGTCCTTACAGGTCCCTGGAAACAAGGACTTGCAGAGTGAAAGAAAAAAAACACTCTCCCTACCTACAGTTTTCTGTCCCTAGAAAAAAATGTTTTTTTTAATCACAATATAGCAAAAGGACAATTCACTCACTGTCCTTCCAGGTCCCTGGAAACAAGGACTTGCAGAGTGAAAGAAACTGACACTGTCCCTACCTAGAGTTTTCTGTCCCTGGAATAAATGTTTTTTTCAGCACAATATAGCACAAGGACAATTAACTCACTGTCCTTACAGGTCCCTGGAAACAAGGACTTGCAGAGTGAAAGAAAAAAAATACTCTCCCTACCTACAGTTTTCTGTCCCTAGAAAAAAATGTTTTTTTTAATCACAATATAGCAAAAGGACAATTCACTCACTGTCCTTCCAGGTCCCTGGAAACAAGGACTTGCAGAGTGAAAGAAACTGACACTGTCCCTACCTAGAGTTTTCTGTCCCTGGAATAAATGTTTTTTTCAGCACAATATAGCACAAGGACAATTAACTCACTGTCCTTACAGGTCCCTGGAAACAAGGACTTGCAGAGTGAAAGAAAAAAAATACTCTCCCTACCTACAGTTTTCTGTCCCTAGAAAAAAATGTTTTTTTTAATCACAATATAGCAAAAGGACAATTCACTCACTGTCCTTCCAGGTCCCTGGAAACAAGGACTTGCAGAGTGAAAGAAACTGACACTGTCCCTACCTAGAGTTTTCTGTCCCTAGAATAAATGTTTTTTTTAATCACAATATAGCAAAAGGACAATTCACTCACTGTCCTTCCAGGTCCCTGGAAACAAGGACTTGCAGAGTGAAAGAAACTGACACTGTCCCTACCTAGAGTTTTCTGTCCCTAGAATAAATGTTTTTTTTAATCACAATATAGCAAAAGGACAATTCACTCACTGTCCTTCCAGGTCCCTGGAAACAAGGACTTGCAGAGTGAAAGAAACTGACACTGTCCCTACCTAGAGTTTTCTGTCCCTAGAATAAATGTTTTTTTTAATCACAATATAGCAAAAGGACAATTCACTCACTGTCCTTCCAGGTCCCTGGAAACAAGGACTTGCAGAGTGAAAGAAACTGACACTGTCCCTACCTAGAGTTTTCTGTCCCTAGAATAAATGTTTTTTTTAATCACAATATAGCAAAAGGACAATTCACTCACTGTCCTTCCAGGTCCCTGGAAACAAGGACTTGCAGAGTGAAAGAAACTGACACTGTCCCTACCTAGAGTTTTCTGTCCCTAGAATAAATGTTTTTTTTAATCACAATATAGCAAAAGGACAATTCACTCACTGTCCTTCCAGGTCCCTGGAAACAAGGACTTGCAGAGTGAAAGAAACTGACACTGTCCCTACCTAGAGTTTTCTGTCCCTAGAATAAATGTTTTTTTTAATCACAATATAGCAAAAGGACAATTCACTCACTGTCCTTCCAGGTCCCTGGAAACAAGGACTTGCAGAGTGAAAGAAACTGACACTGTCCCTACCTAGAGTTTTCTGTCCCTAGAATAAATGTTTTTTTTAATCACAATATAGCAAAAGGACAATTCACTCACTGTCCTTCCAGGTCCCTGGAAACAAGGACTTGCAGAGTGAAAGAAACTGACACTGTCCCTACCTAGAGTTTTCTGTCCCTAGAATAAATGTTTTTTTTAATCACAATATAGCAAAAGGACAATTCACTCACTGTCCTTCCAGGTCCCTGGAAACAAGGACTTGCAGAGTGAAAGAAACTGACACTGTCCCTACCTAGAGTTTTCTGTCCCTAGAATAAATGTTTTTTTTAATCACAATATAGCAAAAGGACAATTCACTCACTGTCCTTCCAGGTCCCTGGAAACAAGGACTTGCAGAGTGAAAGAAACTGACACTGTCCCTACCTAGAGTTTTCTGTCCCTAGAATAAATGTTTTTTTTAATCACAATATAGCAAAAGGACAATTCACTCACTGTCCTTCCAGGTCCCTGGAAACAAGGACTTGCAGAGTGAAAGAAACTGACACTGTCCCTACCTAGAGTTTTCTGTCCCTAGAATAAATGTTTTTTTTAATCACAATATAGCAAAAGGACAATTCACTCACTGTCCTTCCAGGTCCCTGGAAACAAGGACTTGCAGAGTGAAAGAAACTGACACTGTCCCTACCTAGAGTTTTCTGTCCCTAGAATAAATGTTTTTTTAAATCACAATATAGCAAAAGGACAATTCACTCACTGTCCTTCCAGGTCCCTGGAAACAAGGACTTGCAGAGTGAAAGAAACTGACACTGTCCCTACCTAGAGTTTTCTGTCCCTAGAATAAATGTTTTTTTTAATCACAATATAGCAAAAGGACAATTCACTCACTGTCCTTCCAGGTCCCTGGAAACAAGGACTTGCAGAGTGAAAGAAACTGACACTGTCCCTACCTAGAGTTTTCTGTCCCTAGAATAAATGTTTTTTTTAATCACAATATAGCAAAAGGACAATTCACTCACTGTCCTTCCAGGTCCCTGGAAACAAGGACTTGCAGAGTGAAAGAAACTGACACTGTCCCTACCTAGAGTTTTCTGTCCCTAGAATAAATGTTTTTTTTAATCACAATATAGCAAAAGGACAATTCACTCACTGTCCTTCCAGGTCCCTGGAAACAAGGACTTGCAGAGTGAAAGAAACTGACACTGTCCCTACCTAGAGTTTTCTGTCCCTAGAATAAATGTTTTTTTTAATCACAATATAGCACAAGGAAAATTAACTCACTGTCCTTACAGGTCCCTGGAAACAAGGACTTGCAGAGTGAAAGAAAAAAAACACTCTCCCTACCTACAGTTTTCTGTCCCTAGAAAAAAATGTTTTTTTTAATCACAATATAGCAAAAGGACAATTCACTCACTGTCCTTCCAGGTCCCTGGAAACAAGGACTTGCAGAGTGAAAGAAACTGACACTGTCCCTACCTAGAGTTTTCTGTCCCTGGAATAAATGTTTTTTTCAGCACAATATAGCACAAGGACAATTAACTCACTGTCCTTACAGGTCCCTGGAAACAAGGACTTGCAGAGTGAAAGAAAAAAAATACTCTCCCTACCTACAGTTTTCTGTCCCTAGAAAAAAATGTTTTTTTTAATCACAATATAGCAAAAGGACAATTCACTCACTGTCCTTCCAGGTCCCTGGAAACAAGGACTTGCAGAGTGAAAGAAACTGACACTGTCCCTACCTAGAGTTTTCTGTCCCTAGAATAAATGTTTTTTTTAATCACAATATAGCAAAAGGACAATTCACTCACTGTCCTTCCAGGTCCCTGGAAACAAGGACTTGCAGAGTGAAAGAAACTGACACTGTCCCTACCTAGAGTTTTCTGTCCCTAGAATAAATGTTTTTTTTAATCACAATATAGCACAAGGAAAATTAACTCACTGTCCTTACAGGTCCCTGGAAACAAGGACTTGCAGAGTGAAAGAAAAAAAACACTCTCCCTACCTACAGTTTTCTGTCCCTAGAAAAAAATGTTTTTTTTAATCACAATATAGCAAAAGGACAATTCACTCACTGTCCTTCCAGGTCCCTGGAAACAAGGACTTGCAGAGTGAAAGAAACTGACACTGTCCCTACCTAGAGTTTTCTGTCCCTGGAATAAATGTTTTTTTCAGCACAATATAGCACAAGGACAATTAACTCACTGTCCTTACAGGTCCCTGGAAACAAGGACTTGCAGAGTGAAAGAAAAAAAATACTCTCCCTACCTACAGTTTTCTGTCCCTAGAAAAAAATGTTTTTTTTAATCACAATATAGCAAAAGGACAATTCACTCACTGTCCTTCCAGGTCCCTGGAAACAAGGACTTGCAGAGTGAAAGAAACTGACACTGTCCCTACCTAGAGTTTTCTGTCCCTGGAATAAATGTTTTTTTCAGCACAATATAGCACAAGGACAATTAACTCACTGTCCTTACAGGTCCCTGGAAACAAGGACTTGCAGAGTGAAAGAAAAAAAATACTCTCCCTACCTACAGTTTTCTGTCCCTAGAAAAAAATGTTTTTTTTAATCACAATATAGCAAAAGGACAATTCACTCACTGTCCTTCCAGGTCCCTGGAAACAAGGACTTGCAGAGTGAAAGAAACTGACACTGTCCCTACCTAGAGTTTTCTGTCCCTAGAATAAATGTTTTTTTTAATCACAATATAGCAAAAGGACAATTCACTCACTGTCCTTCCAGGTCCCTGGAAACAAGGACTTGCAGAGTGAAAGAAACTGACACTGTCCCTACCTAGAGTTTTCTGTCCCTAGAATAAATGTTTTTTTTAATCACAATATAGCAAAAGGACAATTCACTCACTGTCCTTCCAGGTCCCTGGAAACAAGGACTTGCAGAGTGAAAGAAACTGACACTGTCCCTACCTAGAGTTTTCTGTCCCTAGAATAAATGTTTTTTTTAATCACAATATAGCAAAAGGACAATTCACTCACTGTCCTTCCAGGTCCCTGGAAACAAGGACTTGCAGAGTGAAAGAAACTGACACTGTCCCTACCTAGAGTTTTCTGTCCCTAGAATAAATGTTTTTTTTAATCACAATATAGCAAAAGGACAATTCACTCACTGTCCTTCCAGGTCCCTGGAAACAAGGACTTGCAGAGTGAAAGAAACTGACACTGTCCCTACCTAGAGTTTTCTGTCCCTAGAATAAATGTTTTTTTTAATCACAATATAGCACAAGGAAAATTAACTCACTGTCCTTACAGGTCCCTGGAAACAAGGACTTGCAGAGTGAAAGAAAAAAAACACTCTCCCTACCTACAGTTTTCTGTCCCTAGAAAAAAATGTTTTTTTTAATCACAATATAGCAAAAGGACAATTCACTCACTGTCCTTCCAGGTCCCTGGAAACAAGGACTTGCAGAGTGAAAGAAACTGACACTGTCCCTACCTAGAGTTTTCTGTCCCTGGAATAAATGTTTTTTTCAGCACAATATAGCACAAGGACAATTAACTCACTGTCCTTACAGGTCCCTGGAAACAAGGACTTGCAGAGTGAAAGAAAAAAAATACTCTCCCTACCTACAGTTTTCTGTCCCTAGAAAAAAATGTTTTTTTTAATCACAATATAGCAAAAGGACAATTCACTCACTGTCCTTCCAGGTCCCTGGAAACAAGGACTTGCAGAGTGAAAGAAACTGACACTGTCCCTACCTAGAGTTTTCTGTCCCTAGAATAAATGTTTTTTTTAATCACAATATAGCAAAAGGACAATTCACTCACTGTCCTTCCAGGTCCCTGGAAACAAGGACTTGCAGAGTGAAAGAAACTGACACTGTCCCTACCTAGAGTTTTCTGTCCCTAGAATAAATGTTTTTTTTAATCACAATATAGCAAAAGGACAATTCACTCACTGTCCTTCCAGGTCCCTGGAAACAAGGACTTGCAGAGTGAAAGAAACTGACACTGTCCCTACCTAGAGTTTTCTGTCCCTAGAATAAATGTTTTTTTTAATCACAATATAGCAAAAGGACAATTCACTCACTGTCCTTCCAGGTCCCTGGAAACAAGGACTTGCAGAGTGAAAGAAACTGACACTGTCCCTACCTAGAGTTTTCTGTCCCTAGAATAAATGTTTTTTTTTAAGCACACTATAGCAGAAGCACAAAACACACTGACACTCTCCCTACCTATCCTTCTCTTTCCCTAAACTAAAGGAATCCAGGTTAAGCAAGAAAGAAATAACAGTCACTGTCCCTGCCTATGCTACTCTATCCCTGCTCCGGAACACACTACACTAGGCCGCCGTGCTGGCGGCCTTTTATAGTGTGGGGCGTGTACTAAACACCCTCAGCAATAATTGGCCACAGGCATCCTGCCTGTGGCCAATCATTGCTCTCCTCGCTGCCGGCGCTGTGATTGGCCAAGCATGCGGGGTCACAGTGCATGCTTGGCCAATCACAGCGCCTGGATGACACTGCGATGGCGTAGTGCATTGTGGGCCGTTCGCGTCACTCGAATTTGGCGCGAACGGCCCAAATCGTTCGATCTTCGTCGAACGATCGAACAGCCAATGTTCGAGTCGAACGTATGTTCGACTCGAACACGAAGCTCATCCCTAAGTACAACCAGTGATACCACATGGTATTCCCTTTATAGACTTATGTTTGGTAGAGAAGCAAAACTACCAGTAGACTTGGCCTTGGCACCTCAATGGACCACACATCAGCTGCCTCACACAAGGGATACGTGGACAGACTGCGGAAGAGCTTAAGGCTGGCCTATGAGAAGGCCCAATCAACTTCTGAACAGAGAGCCCGGAACAAACTGAACTTTGACCTGAGGGTCCGGATCCAGGATCTGCAGCCTGGAGACAGAGTGTTGCTGAGAAACTTGGGTGTTCCAGGAAAGCACAAGCTGGCAGAAAGGTGGAAGTCAGAGCCCTTTGTGATTTGTAAAAGACTGCCTGGTCTGCCAGTGTACCAGCTGAGGCCTGAAGGAAGAGCGGGGCCACTGAAGACCTGGCACAGAAACCATCTGCTACCCCTTTCTGAAGCAGTCAGGATGCCTCCTACTCCGGATTCCCCCGAGCTACCTTCAAGCTCAAATACTCCCAGACCCAACACTAGGTCTCGGAGAACTCTGTCCGGAGAAACGGATATCACCAACCAGAGTGAAGATGAGGAACTGGAATTTGAATGGTTGTGGCCGTCCCAGGCACCTGAACCTCTATCCATAGACCTTCCACCCTCTGAGGATACCCCTGATGATACCTTAAATCCGGAAGCCACTGAGTTTATTCCATCCTATGCTCAGACTGAGGAGTGGGAAGATGCCATAGAGTCATTCCCTGTTGACGATCCAAGGGACTCCATGTATCTTTCTGCATCTGATTCGGGTGCCTCAGAACTAGAAGAAACTCCTACACCTATCCCAGTGGAAGAACCTGTGGTATCTGAGATGTTGACCCCCAGAGAACAAAGAGCTAAGAGAACCATACGTCCTCCCCGGAAGCTAACCTACACCCAGATGGGGAAGTGTTCTGAAGACACCGTGGTGAGTGCGAGAAGGACTGTAGAGAATCCTGGCCCCTCCACTGTGCATTTGGTGGAGGGAAACCCAGACTCACTCTCTGGCAAAGTTAGGCAGACCACCCTCACTGACGTGACCCGTGGGCAGGACAATCTCCCTTCCCATGCTTGGTGGGAGATTCCCCTGCCGGGCTCCTTTGCAGCCCTTCATTACCTTGTTTGTGCATATTGTTGATCCTGTCTTTGGGGACCAAAGATTCTAAGTGGGGGGAGTGTGTAGCGGGGGGTTTCCTTTAAGGCCTTAGAGACTACTGTACCCATAATCCCACTGGACACCCAGGGTGCATTGCCCCGCGCAAAGACTGCTGGGGTGGACTTTATAAGAAGAAGGTGGAGCCGGGTTCAGTCTCTTTGGGCACCGCCCGCCCAGCAAGAGGAACTCCTTTCCGAGCCTGCTGAAATACAAGGCCTGAAGCCTGGGCCTTTCTCCAAAGAGCCTTCCTCTCTCACCGAAGAACCTGAGGGACATCTCTCCATACTGTTGCTGCACCGTTGCCAGGAGGACCGAAGACTCGGATGTCGTGAGACCTGTGTACCAAGACACAGCAGCAGAAGATACGGACACGGACTGGTCAGGTTGGGTGAGAGAGCACCTGCTCAGAGAACTATATAGGATCTCTAGGGCCCCATAACTGTTACCCGGAGCTTTCATTAGTGTTGCGCTGCGTACCGGAGAGACAGTGCATCGGAGCAGCTTTAGAGATTGCCTTTAACTCACCAAGTTATCAAAACCCCTTTTACCCTGTGGATTACAGTTTGTTTCTTCAGCAAGTGCACCACCGTTTTGCTAGCAAAGATTTCCCCCTACAGAACTTCTACACAGTACAGTCAGGCCTGACTTAGCGTAGACATTTCTGGGCGCCATTTTTTTTGCCCACGAGGGAGAATAGCTGCAGCAGGGATCGTTAGTGTTATGCACCAAACTGTATATCTGTCTGTGAGATACTCTTTTATTGCAGAGCTCTGCACATGATATTTACACTGTTGATTATATGCTTACCCAACGATCTGAGTAAAAGTGCAAAGGTTAAGTATACTGGTGTTGTGTCATTTACTTTGCAGAAGAGACGGGTAAGGATAGCTATACTCTATTGCTGTGTGTGTTCTGTTATAGGATTGTGTCTCCGTGAGTTGCAGGCTACACAATCCTATTATCCCCTACTAGCTGTGCCAAGGGAGGTTAGAGCCAATTGCCTGGGGTTGACAGGGTGCACTACAGGGGCCCAAAAATTATACCAGCAGCCCTCTTAACTGAGGGTACCGCTATATATGGACAAAATAGGGACGTAAAGACCAGAGCTCAATAATGGATACACATTCAAGTAAAATGAGTTTACTGTCCAAAATTAAGGTAAGGTAGAAGAAAAACAATTTTTCTTTAGTAAATATGAACTCCATGACAGTAACAGGATCCTTTAAAAATCATGCATACTGGTATAAACACTTTACAAAATTTAATGCACTAAACCAGAACTGGAAATTAAGATACAAAATTAGTATCAAGTGCTGCCAGAGATAGTTTGCATCTTTATTGTCTGATTACTGCAACTTATGGAAGAGCCCAGGGGCCATCATAAAAAAAAAAAAAAGACAGAATTTTTTATTTTATTTTTTACAAATTTCTGAGTTTGAAAGTCAGAATTCTGAGATTAAATGTCAGAATTCTGAGATTAAATGTCAGAATTCTGAGATTGAATGTCAGAATTCTGAGATTAAATGTCAGAATTCTGAGATTAAATGTCAGAATTCTGAGATTCAAATGTCAGAATTCTGAGATTCAAATGTCAGAATTCTGAGATTCAAATGTCAGAATTCTGAGATTAAAAGTCAGAATTCTGAGATTAAATGTCAGAATTCTGAGATTCAAATGTCAGAATTCTGAGATTCAAATGTCAGAATTCTGAGATTCAAATGTCAGAATTCTGAGATTCAAAGTCAGAATTCTGAGATTAAAAGTCAGAATTCTGAGATTAAAAGTCAGAATTCTGAGATTAAATGTCAGAATTCTGAGATTCAAATGTCAGAATTCTGAGATTATATGTCAGAATTCTGAGTTTATAAATATAGTAGTCTCTATTAGGAGGATTTTAGGAGCAATTAGCAATAATGTAGTAACACCCACAGACCATCATTCTGCAGACATACGTGATGTCTTCTGCTCTGTATATGGATATGTAAATCTATCTTAGTTACAGCACACAGTATGGGGAAGCAGGCAGTGCTGGGCTCTCTGGTTCCTCTACTGTTTTAATAGTTCCTCGGTTTGCTGTCTTATTCTCCTTCTCTGTCATCTTCTCCAACATAAAGAGCCATGCTGAAAACGTGTGTAAGGGGGGGGGGGCACAGCTTCCATAGATAACAGAAGACAATGGCCAGCACAGCTCTGCACCCCAACTTGTTGGAAACATTGCACTATTGCCCCTACATGAGGGAATTGTGAATGGCTAGAAGGTAGCAGGACAATGTGTGTCTATGGTCATAACGGATTGATCATAGCAATTACTTGTCTGGACTAATTGTTGCAAATGATAAACCTCATATCAAACATAAAAACCAAACTCTGAGTATGTATTGGGCAATAGCTTAGTGGTTAGAGTAACAGGCTTATGTTGGATAAGCTGTGAGTTCTAGTCCAGGAGAGAACACTTTTTTAAGTTATATATATTCAATATATTGCTTTTATATATATTACTTTTATATTATTTATTATATATCTTAAAATATGAGATAGTGACGGCTTAAATTCTATTTTATCAATATATCCAAATTGATTTCAAGGTATATTAACAAAGACACACTGATATATTGAGCACACAAAGTTGTAGTATATGCTGACTAGTATAAATTAGAGAGTAGAGATTTAAAAGAAAAAAAAAAAAAGCTGTGTATATATATATATATATATATATATATATTAGGGTAATCAGATGGGATTATTAGGGTGTCATCTTCAGTTTCCCTGGGGGCAGTTCCCAATTCCAGGAGACTGGTCTTAAGGAATCGATCATAGCAATTACTAATACAAAACAGAGATCTAACCTCATATTAATCATAAAAAACACTCAAAAAATAGGATTTTTATAACAGCTTACCTGTAAAATCCTTTTCTTGGAGTACATCACGGGACACAGAGCGGCATAGTCATTACTATGTGGGTTATATAGTTTACCTTCAGGTGCTGGCACTGGCAACTTCCAAACCGGAAGTACCCTCCCCTATATAAGCCCCTCCCATCCGGGAGCACCTCAGTTTTGTAGCAAAGCAATAAGTGTCCCCAAAGAGGGGTGGGAGCTCTGTGTCCCGTGATGTACTCCAAGAAAAGGATTTTACAGGTAAGCTGTTATAAAAATCCTATTTTCTTTCTCGTACATCACGGGACACAGAGCGGCATAGTCATTACTATGTGGGACGTCCCAAAGCAATGCCCAATGAGGGGGGGGATACACCATACATAAGCTGAGCGCTATCAGACATGAGGATCTTTTGCGGCCTGCAACACACTGCGCCCAAAGGCGACATCCTCCTGACTTCTAACGTCCACCTGGTAGAACCTAGTAAACGTGTGTACTGAAGACCATGTTGCGGCCTTACAGATTTGAGCCAGGGAGGCCTGGTGATGCACTGCCCATGAAGTTCCAACTGCTCTCATGGAGTGCGCCCTAACTTTGAACGGAGGCGGTCTCCTTCTCAAGCCATAGGCTTGTATTATGACCTGTCGAATCCACTTGGCTAAAGTAGATTTTGACGCTGCCGGACCCTTTCTGGGGCCTTCCGGCAGAATAAACAAAGTATCCGTTCTACGAATCTGAGCAGTGGCTTTTAGATAAGCTTTAACTGCTCTTACTACATCCAAAGAATGTAATAACTTTTCCTCTACTGAACTAGGTTTGGGGAAAAAAGAAGGAAGAACCACATCTTGGTTCAAATGAAACCTCGATACCACCTTAGGAAGAAAGGCTGGATGAGGACGTAACACTACTCTGTCCTTATGGATAACCAGATATGGCTCTTTACAGGACATAGCGGCTAATTCCGACACTCTTTTAGCCGAACAAATGGCTACTAGAAAAATGAATTTCCTGGTGAGAAGAACCAAGGAAATATGCTGTAATGGTTCAAATGGTTGCTTCTGTAGGACCGACAGAACCAGGTTTAAGTCCCATGGACATATGGGAATATTAACCGGAGGGCTAATACGCATAACTCCTTGTATAAAGGCTTTGACTAGTGAATGCGAAGCCAAGGGCCTTTGAAAAAATATTGACAAGGCCGAGATCTGACCCTTGATAGTACTCAAGGCAAGCTTCCTATCTACAGCCCACTGTAGGAAGTCCAGAATCCTACCTATTACGTACTTACGTGGATGCCATTTCTTGGCCTCACACCAGGCGATGTACGCCTTCCAGATTCTATAGTAGATCTGCCTGGATACCGGCTTCCTGGCATTGATCATGGTAGATACCACAGGATTAGAGAGCCCTCTCTTTTTTAGAATGTGGGCTTCAATAGCCAGGCCGTCAAACCTAGGGCTGGTAAGGAAGGGTGGTATATCGGTCCTTGCGAAAGCAGGTACGGACGATGTGGGAGGGTCCAAGGACTCCCCACAGACATTTTTACAATCTCTGTGTACCATGCTCTTCGGAGCCACGCTGGAGCCACCAGAATCACTGGTTTCTTTTCTACCCTGATTCTGCGGAGTAATCGAGGTAACAATCGTGGCGGTGGGAATGCATATATCAGCTTGAACTGATCCCAAAGGAACACTAGGGCATCCGAGCCGCAAGCTAGGGGATCCCTTGTCCGAGAGACAAACCTGTCCATCTTTGCGTTGAATCTGGATGCTAGAAGATCTACATCTGGTGTTCCCCACCGCTGACATATTGTCCGGAAAACCTCGGGGTGAAGGGACCATTCCCCTGGGCATAATTGTTGGCGACTTAGAAAGTCCGCCTTCCAATTCTCCACTCCTGGAATGAATACTGCGGATATGGCTGGGACATATCTTTCTGCCCATTTCAGGATGCAATTCACTTCCCTCTGGGCTGCACGACTCCTGGTGCCACCCTGATGATTGATATATGCCACTGCCGTGGCATTGTCTGATTGAATTCTGACAGGGGACCCTTGGAGTTTGGATGTCCATGCTACTAGGGCATACTGGGCTGCTCGTATCTCTAAGAGATTGATGGGCAGGGCCTTTTCTGCATCCGACCACCTGCCCTGGAGAGACCATTGCTCCAGTACTGCTCCCCAGCCTATAAGGCTGGCATCTGTAGTGACCACCTTCCAAGAAATTGGACTGAAGGATTTCCCTTTTTCCAGATTCTGGGGAACCAACCACCAACGGAGGCTCTTGCGCACGGAAGGAGACAAGGACATTGGAAAATCTAGGGCCTGAACTCTTTTGTTCCAGGCTGACAGTATGGCCCTTTGCAGATTCCTTGAATGGAATTGACCGTAGGGTACTGCTTCGAATGATGCCACCATTTTTCCCAGCAGCCTCATGCACAGGCGTATGGATGGCTGTCTTTTTGTACCCACTAGGTGGATCAAATCTCTCAAAGACGACACCTTTTCTTGAGGCAAGAAAATTTTTCTCTGGTCTGAATCCAGCCTTAGCCCCAAGTATTCCCGACTTTTGACTGGTTTTAGGGCTGACTTGTCTCGGTTGATAATCCAACCGTGAGATTCCAGATACTCGATTGTCTCGTGAACAACCACTTCTAGTTTTTCCACTGAGTGGTCTATCAGCAACAAGTCGTCTAGATATGCCATTATCGTTACACCTCGTGTTCTTAGATTGGCCAATAATGGGGCCAGAATTTTTGTGAACACTCGTGGTGCTGTGGCCAGACCGAAGGGTAAGGCTCTGAACTGAAAATGGCGCCCTTCTACTGCAAAGCGTAGACATTTTTGGTGGACTGGAAAGATGGGAATGTGCAAATAAGCATCTTTAATGTCGATCGAGGCTAACCATTCCTCCCCTTGTAGGGCAGTGGCCACCGATCAGATCGACTCCATCCGGAAAGTCCTGATATGTAGGAATTTGTTTAGCCCTTTTAGATTTAATATGGGCCTCACGTCCCCGTTTGGCTTCGGGACTGTAAAGAGGTTTGAGTAAAACCCGAACCCCCATTCTTCCAGGGGAACCTCTATAATTACTGCTTGGAGCAATAATTGTTCTAGTGCCAACAGGAGGGATCCTCTCTTCTGGGGATCCCTTGGCACGTTTGACCTTATAAAATGGGAAGGAGGGGAGTCTTTTAACTCCAATTTGTATCCCAGACTTACTGCGGAGAGCACCCATTTGTCTCTGATCGTGTCCCGCCAGGTCTCTGCGAACAACTGAAGTCTTCCCCCCACCCGATTGAGTGGGGGCAACCCTTCATGCATTTGACTTTGGGGGAGGTTTTGTACCTCTCCTGACCCAGGGTTTCTTGTTACCCTGCGATTGTCCCTGATTTTTACCCCCGGGATTTGACCGAGGAGGCCGTCAGAACTGTTTCACAGCCGATGTCCTAGGGACTGGAGAAGCAGGCCTCTTAAAAGAGGGACCTCTAACTCTGTTTTTAACCGGCAAGAGTGTACTTTTACCGCTGGAAATTTTCTGGATATATTTGTCCAGGTCTTCCCCGAATAAGCGTTCACCATGAAATGGGAAGCTGACCAGCAATTTTTTACAGGGAGCTTCAGCAGACCAGTTTTTGAGCCACAGAAGCCTGCGCATATGTACTACAGACAGCGTAAGGCGGGAGGCCTGATGGATTGAATCCTTTATAGCGTCAACCGCAAAGCATAAGGCTCTAGGTAGATCAGCTAGGGCAAGAGCCTGCTGATCTGGCAAGTCCCTTAAGACCTGTTTCAACTGATCCTTCACTGCTTGGCAGACCCCAATAGCTGCCACTGCTGGTTGTGTCACCAAGCCTGCTGTAGCAAAAGCAGATTTTAATAAGGACTCCATTTTTTTATCTATTGGGTCCTTGAACATTTGGACATTATCTACTGGACATGTCAGTGATTTATTCACACAAGAGATGGCTTCGTCCACTGTAGGGACCCTCCATTTTTTGATGAACTTATCCTCCATGGGATAGACCACCTGAAATCTCTTGGGAGGAGTAAATATTTTATCAGGATGTTCCCAATCCTGGTAAATGAGCCCTTCCAGTAAAGGATGGATTGGAAAGGAACAAACAGTCTGGGGGGCTTTTAGCGACCCCAACTAGGAGACAGAAGTGGATGATGGCTCCGCAAGGGGCATTTTAAATGCTGATCGGACCATGTTAGTCAGGGACTGAACCCATAATCTTTCAGCATGTGATGCTGAGAATGGTTCTTCCACTGTTGATTCCTCTACAACAGAATCAACCTCGTCCTGATCCCCTTCAGGTAGGTCGATCCCCGTATGGGACTGTTGCTCCGCTAACAGGTACTCTGAGGGAGGAGACGGAGATCGGGCGCGCTTTCCCTCTGACAGGGAAGCAGCGATCAATGTTGTCAATCTCTCTTCCAGCCCTCCCAGAGCTGAGGAAAAAACCTCCTCTGTTACATACACAGGAGCAGGTGAACTGAGGACAGCCATAGTACCAGGTACTCCTGAGGGTGCTCTACGGTCACTAACCTCTGATTTTTCAGGGGAGATTGGTGCAGCCGAAGCATGCCCAAGATCCTCAGAGCCCGATGGAGACCCCCTATGCTTCCTGGGATTCTTAGTCCCGGAGACTTTAGACGGCATATTCCTAAGCCCAAAGCTGAGGTATTCCAGCAGAAATACACCACTTACTGACAATAGTCTAGCACAAATGCTGCTATATAAACAGTTGGTGTCTACTAATGTGCCTTTCTATGGGGATGCCTGCATCAAACGCTTGCTGTATGCCTTTCTTTAAATGTTGCCAGCTCTGTCTCTGCACCATAGCCAGCTCACAACACATAATTGTGCCTTTTAACATGCTGGGACGCCGCACATGCGCAGAAGCGCTGCGGCGCGCACAGAGCGTCATCCACCAAGCTCCGCCCCCTTTTCCACTCACCTCTATATAGAGAGGCGCGTGCACGCGCACGCGCGCGGGCACGTGCGCCTTCGGCGCTCTTTTTTGAAAAGGGAAACTAGGGACAGGAGACAGGGCCATGTTTGCCGCAGGCCAGGGGATGGATGAACATTGCAACATGGCAGAGGAAGCAGTTTCCCACAAGAGAACTCACCATCTGCCTGGACTTGCTCTGATGAAAAGAAAACAGTCCACATGACAAGAAATGTTCCACAGCGGCCTCTAGTGGATTAACACAGGTACCGCAGTCTATATATTTTTTTTTTCTTGACCACTATTAAAATTATTACATTTTTTAGTAGTTACAGGCATGCACAGATATTTAGCGGGAATACCGTTAGGTAACAGGCAGAAAGACATATTAGGCTTGGGGGTCCCCTCAATAGAACCAAGTTCCTGAGGGGCCCCCACTTACCTTTTCCCCGCCGCAGGACTCTGTTTGGTCCACAGAAGCCCAAACTTCACCTATCACGGCAGGCATTGTAATTAAACCTTCAGGGACCGGGTTCCCAAGGATTCCACTCCCCTGGACCTGTATAGCACCCTGCACAGAAAACATCTTGGTCGTGGGTATGACCAGAGCTCTGGATCCCAGGGTCCAGCTCTCCTAAGAGAAGCATTTCAGGCAAAACCTTGCTCTTCTCTGCAAGGCCCGGGTACCGACCGTTTAGCTATGAAGCTTTTTTGGTCGGATCCGGAATAGCTTACTGAGGCCCAAAAGAACCTGTACGCAAGCTCAGTGAAAACACATGTTACTTCTTGGCCAACACCTTAGACACTGGCAAAAAACTGAGGTGCTCCCGGATGGGAGGGGCTTATATAGGGGAGGGTACTTCCGGTTTGGAAGTTGCCAGTGCCAGCACCTGAAGGTAAACTATATAACCCACATAGTAATGACTATGCCGCTCTGTGTCCCGTGATGTACAAGAAAGAAATACGCATTAAATGATAGCATAGTGGTTAGAGTATTAAGCTTATGTTGTTT
The DNA here is from genome assembly GCA_029206835.1 of Rana muscosa. Classification (NCBI taxonomy): domain Eukaryota; kingdom Metazoa; phylum Chordata; class Amphibia; order Anura; family Ranidae; genus Rana; species Rana muscosa. Next base: position 12,969,041 of record CM055123.1, on the reverse strand, counting down.
GAAGTTCTGGGTTCTAATCCAGTCCAGAGCACATTATTTAGTTTTATTAATAGTTTCAATATATTGATTTTATATTAAACATATTTTAAAATATAAGTTAGTGAGGCCTTAAATTGTATTTTATTGATATATTCAAATTGATTTCAAGGTATATTAACAAAGACATATTGATAAAATTGTTGTATATGCTGACCATAGGCCTGCACAGCCTATTGCATTAGGTTGTGCACCCAAAGCTCAAACACACATGTTTGCGTGTGTGCATATATATATGTAGCGGGGTCCCCAAATTTAACCCCGCTATACCTAAATTTTGGGGTGACCAGAGCAATAGTTGGCTTGGGTCTTTTGATCATTTGGACTCTGCTTTACTGCTGTGTCACCTGGCGTGCAGTTCCCCTTTGGCCGTGTAGGTGGTGTTGTCACCTATAACCGGGGTTGAACCACAGGCGATGGAGTGGATATAGGATGTCCTTTCTCGGCTGCCGTTGGTGGGCGGTTCTGGCCTGCTGTGCATGCCGGGAGAGGATATATAAGGGGCAGACGCCATTACACTGGGGGGCAATTTTTTGCGAAGAGGGAGCTACCCCTCAAGGGGGGGTGCGCCCCATCATGATCGAGCACCTTTAGCTAGAGACTACAGAGTTCCGGATGGGCTCAGTACCTTTGACTGAGTCTATGTTGCAAACAGCAGCGGTGCGATCTGATGCACTCGACTCAAAAAAGGCCCACACCAAAGAACTTTTGGAATAACGGGCAGAGGCAGCGCCCTGCACAGGCGTAGCTCTGCGATGTGATTCAGTCAGTGTGCTACCCTTACGCTGGCCCCCGGAGGGCATCCTGCCTCGTTGGAGATGTGCCTCCTCCTCATCCTCCTCCTCTCTCCTATCAGGCACCCACATGGAGTCAGTGACCTCATCATCCCCTCCCTCCTCATCACTGGAGCCAATCTGGCAGTATGCTGCAGCTGCTGGAACATGACTGCCAGATTGGTGTCCTTCTTGAGCATCCCCTCTCTCTGCGCTCACGCTACTGCCTTCCTCTAACTGGGTATCATCATCAGACCCTTCAAAATGCTGGGCATCCTCCTGGAGCATGTTCCCAACACTGTGCTCAAACAGTTCGGGGGACTCCTCAGGAGGACATGGTGGGTCTAGGGAAGGAGTGACCGATGATGACATTGATACGAGGGAAGAGGACGCTTTGGCAGCTTCTTTGCCAGTACCCTGAGCCTGGGTGAGAGAGGATGAGGAGGATGAGGAGGGCTTGGTCATCCACTCTACCAAGTCTTCGGCATGATGCGGCTCAACACGTCCAGCTGCTGAAAATAAGGACAAGCGTGTCCCATGGCCATGTGCTGATGACAATGCACCGCGTCCACGACCAGCACTGTTGCCCCCAGACACAGAGCCTGCTTGCCTCTTTTATTGGCTCGTGACTGTCTGCCTCTCTTTGTTGGCCTTCCAGGCATAGTAATGGCCTGCAGGGAGATGAGAAAACCAGCAATTGGGTAGTGTATATTGTGCTGGAGGCACACAACACCCACTACCTCCAGCAGATGCCTTTATTAGAGATCAGCAATGACAGGTATATACAGGTGTATACTGTGCCACTAACTCCTGCAGATGCCTGTATTAGAGAACAGCAATGACGGGTATATACAGGTGTATACTGTGCCACTAACTTCTGCAGATGCCTGTATTAGAGAACAGCAATGACGGATATATACAGGTGTATACTGTGCTGGGGAACAGCAATAATGTGTAGATCAAGGTGTATACTGTGCTGGAGGCACACAACACCCACTAACTCCTGCAGATGCCCGAGAAAAGAACAGAACATAGAACACACTGTCCCTGCCTATGTATCTCTTTCCCTGCACGCCGGAACACACTGCACAAGGCCGCCACGCTGGTGGCCTTTTATAGTGTGGGGCGTGTACTAAACCCCCCTGAGCTATGATTGGCCACAGGCATCCTACCTGTGGCCAATTATGGCTCTCCTCGCTGACGGCGCTGTGATTGGCCAAGCATGCGGGGTCACAGTGCATGCTTGGCCAATCACAGCGCCGGGATTGCACTGCGATGGCGCAGTGTATTGTGGGCCATTCGCGTCACTCGAATTTGGCGCGAACGGCCCATAACGTTCGATCTTCTGCGAACGATCGAACAGCTGATGTTTGAGTCGAACGTATGTTCGACTCGAACACGAAGCTCATCCCTAATATATATATATATATATATATATGTAGCACACGGATCCTTTTCCCCCTCTTACCTTCTCAAGCAGGGGGAGAAGACACATCATGCCACATGCCCGTGTCCTCTAGGTTATAGAGGTCAGGCGGTGTCACATACTTGGGTCCTGCAGTTGATAAGTCCCCTTCTTCTGGTTCTCCCCTCTATGTTTATAGAGGTGAGTCTTTATCTTTCCCCAATGAGGTCAATGTCCACACAACATATCAACTCCAACATGAGTTTATTTTATCTTGCTTCCAGGAACCAGAGAGTTGAAGTGAGAAGAAAAAGGTTAGCAGATAGAAGTGGATTCAGGCACACTCTTGGCTTCGTCGCCACTCGATCCCGAGTAGGTACAGCTCACCCGGATAGTCACTCAATAGCACTAGCAGCCGATGTGATGCTGGAACAATGACCCAGTCCCCTCCAAGGACCAAGTCAAGGAGATCCCTCCTTTTTAAGCAGCAAACAGCTCCTCTAAGGCAGTCTGTGAAGCTAGGAATCCTTCCCTCTGACAGGTCACCAGGCCTTTCCCGAGTTAGCAATCTTTATCACTACCCTCTTGTTATGAGATAGATCCTCCCCCGGTTTCACTTCAGTCAGACCGGTCACCCCTCCAAGGTTCCCTGGGTTTCCTCAGCTTCTTCTATAGACTCAGTCAAAGGTACTGAGCCCATCCGGAACTCTGTAGTCTCTAGCTAAAGGTGCTCGATCATGATGGGGTGCACCCCCCCTTGATGGGTAGCTCCCTCCTCGCAAAAAATTGGCCCCCAGTGTAATGGCGTCTGCCCCTTATATATCCTCTCCCGGCATGCACAGCAGGCCAGAACCGCCTACCAACGGCAGCCGAGAAAGGACATCCAATATCCACTCCATCGCCTGTGGTTCAACCCCGGGTATAGGTGACAACACCACCTACACGACCAAAGGGGAACTGCACGCCAATATATCAGTGTGTCTTTGTTAATATACCTTGAAATCAATTTGGATATATTGATAAAATACAATTTAAGCTGTCACTATCTCATATTTTAAGATATATAATATGTAATATAAAAGCAATATATATAAAAGCAATATATTGAATATATATAACTTAAAGAAGTGTTCTATCCTGGACTAGAACTCACAGCTTATCCAACATAAACCTGTTACTCTAACCACTAAGCTATTGCCCAATATATACTCAGAGTTTGGTTTTCATGTTTGATATGAGGTTTATTATTTGCAACAATTAGTCCAGACAAGTAATTGCTATGATCAATCCGTTATGACCATAGACACACATTGTGCTGCTGCCTTCTAGCCATTCACAATTCCCTGATGTAGGGGCAGCAGTGCAATGTTTCCTACAAGTTGGGGTGCAGAGCTGTGCTGGCCATTGTGTTCTGTTATCTATGGAAGCTGTGCCCCCCCCCCCCCTTACACACGTTTTCAGCATGGCTCTTTATGTTGGAGAAGATGACAGAGAAGGAGAATAAGACAGCAAACCGAGGAACTATTAAAACAGTAGAGGAACCAGAGAGCCCAGCACTGCCTGCTTCCCCATACTGTGTGCTGTAACTAAGATAGATTTACATATCCATATACAGAGCAGAAGACATCATGTAATGACTATGCCGCTCTGTGTCCCGTGATGTACTCCAAGAAAAGGATTTTACAGGTAAGCTGTTATAAAAATCCTATTTTTTGAGTGTTTTTTATGATTAATATGAGGTTAGATCTCTGTTTTGTATTAGTAATTGCTATGATCGATTCCTTAAGACCAGTCTCCTGGAATTGGGAACTGCCCCCAGGGAAACTGAAGATGACACCCTAATAATCCCATCTGATTACCCTAATATATATATATATATATATATATATATATATATATACACAGCTTTTTTTTTTTCTTTTAAATCTCTACTCTCTAATTTATACTAGTCAGCATATACTACAACTTTGTGTGCTCAATATATCAGTGTGTCTTTGTTAATATACCTTGAAATCAATTTGGATATATTGATAAAATAGAATTTAAGCCGTCACTATCTCATATTTTAAGATATATAATAAATAATATAAAAGTAATATATATAAAAGCAATATATTGAATATATATAACTTAAAAAAGTGTTCTCTCCTGGACTAGAACTCACAGCTTATCCAACATAAGCCTGTTACTCTAACCACTAAGCTATTGCCCAATACATACTCAGAGTTTGGTTTTTATGTTTGATATGAGGTTTATCATTTGCAACAATTAGTCCAGACAAGTAATTGCTATGATCAATCCGTTATGACCATAGACACACATTGTCCTGCTACCTTCTAGCCATTCACAATTCCCTCATGTAGGGGCAATAGTGCAATGTTTCCAACAAGTTGGGGTGCAGAGCTGTGCTGGCCATTGTGTTCTGTTATCTATGGAAGCTGTGCCCCCCCCCCCCTTACACACGTTTTCAGCATGGCTCTTTATGTTGGAGAAGATGACAGAGAAGGAGAATAAGACAGCAAACCGAGGAACTATTAAAACAGTAGAGGAACCAGAGAGCCCAGCACTGCCTGCTTCCCCATACTGTGTGCTGTAACTAAGATAGATTTACATATCCATATACAGAGCAGAAGACATCATGTATGTCTGCAGAATGATGGTCTGTGGGTGTTACTACATTATTGCTAATTGCTCCTAAAATCCTCCTAATAGAGACTACTATATTTATAAACTCAGAATTCTGACATTTAATCTCAGAATTCTGACATTTGAATCTCAGAATTCTGACATTTGAATCTCAGAATTCTGACATGTAATCTCAGAATTCTGACATGTAATCTCAGAATTCTGACATTTGAATCTCAGAATTCTGACATTTAATCTCAGAATTCTGACATTTAATCTCAGAATTCTGACTTTCAAACTCAGAAATTTGTAAAAAAAAAAAATTCTGTCATTTTTTTTTTTTTTATGATGGCCCCAGGGCTCTTCCATAACAACTAATAAAGATTCAACTCAATAAATGTCATATTAAGAAATCATTGTTTGTGTTATGGCCTACACATCTGTGTTGGGATACTCAGTTTTTACAAAGAGAACGAATATGGTGCTGAAAAACCTTCCCCAGTCAGGAAATATCTTTCCAAGTTGTATTAGCTATGTAAATAAATTAAGTTTGAGCGGGCAGATTCCTGTTACAACATGAAACAGCCTAGCTTTTCAAAGACACCAAATGAACTTATTGTTGCAGGCACTGCACACATGCAGGGAAATAGGATATCTTTATGTATAGATGTATAAACTAACATGTTTAAATTTTCATGTTCATGTTTAAATTTGCACATACAAACATACATATCTTTCATATTGAATAATCCTCTTGAGACCAGGAATGTTATGTTATTACAAATTTCATTCCCCAAACAGGTTTACATATACCTTTTATTTGGTCATGCTGACAATAACCATTTAAGAAAATATTCAGTCATAAAGTTTTACATAATATGAAACAAAACCCTAATTAATAAATTAAATTAAGAAGAAAATAAAGTACAATGATTGATATTAAGTAACTGCCTTTTAGACAATAACTTGTATTTTACACATTATATGGCATGGCTGCAATAGTTTTATTTTTTACATTTTTTTCCCTCCGTTTTCACCTGCTGAACTAGCAAGTATCTGGCAAGAAACACATGTCCCGTATTAGAGTGCCCCCACTCTGTAGAAAAAAAAAAACATGGGGGGGTGACTACGGCCCCCCCACCACAAAGCACCCTGCCCCCATGTTGATGGGGACAAGGGCCTCTTCCCGACAACCCTGGCCGTTGGTTGTTGGGGTCTGCGGGCGGGGGGGTTATCGAAATCTGGGAGCCCCCTTTAATAAGGGGGCCCCCAGATCCCGGCCCCCCACCCTATGTGAAGGAGTATGGGGTACATCGTACCCCTACCCATTCACCTGGGGGAAAAGTGTCAATAAAAAAACACACTAGACAGCTTTTTAAAGTAATTTATTAGGCAGCTCCGGGGGTCTTCTACCGACTTCGGGGGTCTTCTTCCGACTCTACGGCCTCTTCTCCCACTCTCCGGTGCCTTCTCAGCGCTCTCTGGTTCTTCTCCTGCTCTCCGGTGTTTTCTGCCTTCTGCCGAGCACCTCCGCTATCTTCTGCCAGCCCTTTTGCTAGCGGGGGTCCCAGTCTTCATCGTCGTCTTCTTCCATCTTCTCTCCGCCCGATGTTTCCTCGTCGTTCTCTGCCGCTATAATGCCGCGTGCGCGGAGCGCAACGACTTATATAGGCATGGGGCGTGGTCACCAGGTGATGCCACCCGGTGACCCTGCCCCCATATGACGTCACAGTCCCATCATTCCCCGGAACTGTGACGTTATACGGGGCCGAACAGCGAACAATTTGGGGTGTTCGTGGCAAATTCGAAAAGCCGCGGAACACCCTGTAAAAGTCTATGGGAGAAATCTAAAGTGCTAATTTTAAAGGCTTATATGCAAGTTATTGTCATAAAAAGTGTTTGGGGACCGGGTCCTGCCCCAGGGGACATCAATGCAAAAAAAGTTTAAAAAACGTTTGTTTATTCAGGAGCAGTGATTTAAAAAATGCATAAAGTGAAAAAATAAAAGTGAAATATTCCTTAAAATTTCGTACCTAGGGGGTGTGTATAGTATGCCTGTAAAGTAGCACTTGTTTCCCGTGCTTAGAACTGTCCCTGCACAAAGTGTAATTTCTGAAGGAAAAAAAGTAATTTAAAAGTACTCGCGGCTATAATGAATTGTCGGCTCCCGGCAATACAGAGAAAAGTCATTGATAAAAAAAAAAAAAAATGCGTGGGGATCCCCCCAAATTCAATTACCCTTCAGGTCTGGTATGGATATTAAGGGGAACCCTGCGTCAAATGAAAAAAAAAATTACGTGGGGTTCCCCCCAAATATCCATACCAGACCCTTTATCTGAGTACGCAACCTGGCAGGCCGCAGGAAAAGAGGGGGGGCGAGAGAGCGCCCCCCCTCCTGAACCGTACCAGGCCACGTGCCCTCAACATGGGGAGGATTATTTGGGGGTCTGTGACCCCTCAAAGCACCATGTCCCCATGTTGATGGGGACAAGGGCTTCATCCCCACAACCCTTGCCCGGTGGTTGTGGGGGTCTGCGGGCGGGGGGCTTATCGGAATCTGGAAGACAAAGGGGACCCCCAGATCTCAACCCCCCATGTGAATTGGTAAGGGGTACCCCTACCATTTCACAAAGAAAGTGTAAAAAATTGTAAAAAAACACACAGACACCTTTGGGATAAGTCCTTTATTAAAAAAAAAAAAAGCAGGGTCCGGCGGTGGATGATCTCCTCTCCATCCAGGTCCAGGCTCCAGCGATGAGATGTCCAGCGCAGCCCATCCTGTCTCCACCGGAGACCCCCCGGGAATATCGTTGCCGCAGCCTGACAGGTCTTATGTAGCTGAGTATGGGGCCACCCTTCACGTGACCCCGTCCCCCTCAGACGCAAGAGGAAACCTGGGTTTTTCCAGTGATGTGCGGGTGACCCCGCCCCCTCTGATGTAACGCAGGTTTCCATTGCATCAGAGGGGGGCGGGGTCACGTGACAGGTGGCCCCGTCCTCAGCTACATAAGACCTGTCAGGCTGCGGCGACGATATTCCCGGGGGGTCTCCGGTGGAGACAGGATGTGCTGCGCTGAACATCTCATCGCTGGAGCCTGGACCTGGATGGAGAGGAGATCATCCACTGCTGGACCCCGGAGAGGAGAGCATCCATCGCAGGATACTGACAGCGTTGGAGTGGAGACCGAGAGTGGATTGCCACCGCTGGAATCTTTTTTTTATTTTTATTTGTTTATTTTTAATAAAGGGCTTATCCCAACGGTGTCTGTGTGTTTTATTTTTTATTTTTTACACTTTCTTTGTGAAATGGTAGGGGTACAATGTACCCCTTACCAATTCACATAGGGGGGGTGGGATCTGGGGGTCCCCTTTGTTAAATGGGTCTTCCAGATTCCGATATGCCCCCCACCCGCAGACCCCCACAACCACCGGGCAAGGGTTGTGGGGATGAGGCCCTTGTTGATGGGGACATGGTGCTTTGAGGGGTCACAGACCCCCAAAGCATCCTCCCCATGTTGAGTGCATGTGGCCTGGTACGGTTTAGGAGGGGGGGGCGCTCTCTCGTTCCCCCCTCTTTTCCTGCGGCCTGCCAGGTTGCGTGCTCAGATAAAGGGTCTGGTATGGATTTTTGGGGGGAACTTCACGTCATTTTTTTTTTAATTTGGGGTGGAGTTCCCCGTAAAATCCATACCAGACCTGAAGGGTCTGGTATGGATATTTGGGGGGAACCCCACGTCTTTTTTTTTTATTTGATGCAGGGTTCCCCTTAATATGAAATAAGGAATATTGCGCTATAAAAACTAACTGGTAGAGCTGCAACAATAGGTGATATACAAGCACCGGAGGTGACGCGGACGAGCTCGGCGCTCGTATCTGATGTACCCTGCTCTGAACTTTTTAATGTGAGTACTTTTATAATCATGTGAATAAAATGTTTTTATAAAAACAATATCACACTATTTGGGATTCCTTCGCTCTTCCCCATTACTACATGCACACCATCCTGTGGAGCCTCTATAGGAACCGCGATACCCCCTCCCCCTAACACCCTACATAGAACCAGGCAGGACCCCAGCCAAGGTGGTAAAAGGATCGTTTGAACAGGGGGCGGTCGGACAAAAGGCTTCATTATACACAAATGCTGTAACCTCACAGCAGTGAGGTAAGGGGCCACCCATATGCTTAAGGAGTCACAGTGTGAAAGGCACGAAGCTATTTGTATCACCCACAATCCAGCACCAATCACAGCACGCCAATAAGGGATTCCTTCTTATTCCCGGATTATATTTGTTTTATGCACGATTGACATTTCCAATCCTTCTCTTCATTTTCAAAGAAGGACAGTTATTTTTCTGGATTCACCCAGAAGTGTTATTGTTACTGCTTAGTAACATAATTTATGCACATTTGCACTAAAATAACTAGGTACTGCTTAGTACCATCACAGACACATGCACTCTGTATTATATTGATTTTATCTGTCTTTGTTACTTTTAATTTCATTTATCTACTGTGTCACAAATCATTTGCACTTTTTGCACTTTACCACCACATCACTTTCTGGTAAATTAGTAATTTATTAATGCAAACAATTCTTTGTATATTTATGTGTAAGCTACCTCAGAAATAATTTAAAGGTGTCATATCAATAATTTAGGGGTTTAGCACAGAAACACAGTACATTATATACATCAGCTCAGCACTACTCCCATATACCAAATAGGTGATATACAACACATACAAATAGAAATAAATAAAAAGTTGCGCTAAAACATGATATAAATATACCATATAAACCAATGACAGTGGTATAACATTAAATGAAAAGTGTCCAATTCAGGAATAAAAATTGTGTCCAATTCATAAATAAATCCGTGATGAAAAATGAGTAAGTGATCAAAAATAGATAAATCAATCTGAACCACAGCGCGACTTGGAGCGACTTGAAGTTGCCTCCAGGACAGGCTGTCACCTGTGTTTGGTATGAATCATGAGAGGGAACTCCACGCCAAATTTTAAATAAAAAAACGGCATGGGTTCCCCTCCAAGAGCATACCAGGCCCTTAGGACTGGTATGGATTTTAAAGAGAACCCCCTACGCCGAAAAAACAGCGTGGGGGTCCCCCCAAAATCCATACCAGACCCTTATCCGAGCACGCAGCCCGGCCGGTCAGGAAAGTGGGTGGGGATGAGCGAGCGCCCCTCCTGAACCGTACCAGGCCGCATGCCCTCGACATGGGGGGGGTGGGTGCTTTGGGGCAGGGGGGCGATATCTTCTGCCAGCTCTTTTGCCCGGTCTTCATTGTCGTCTTCTTCCCTCTTCTCTCCGCCCGATGTTGCTTTGACGCTCTCTGCCGCTATAATGCCGTTTGCGCGGAGCGCAGCGACTTATATAGGCATGGGGCGTGATCACTGTGTGACCCCGCCTCTTATGACGTCACGGTCCCCTCACGCTCCGGGTGGTGACGACATAAGGGGCGGGGTCACATGGTGACATCACCCGGTGACCACGCCCCATGCCTATAGAAGTCGTTGCGCTCCGCGCACAACGCGATATAGCGGCAGAGAGCGTCGAAGCAACATCGGGCGGAGAGAAGAGGGAAGAAGACGTAAAGACGGCAGAAAGCACTGGAGAGCGGGAGAAGAACCGGAGAGCGATGAGAAGGCACCGGAGAGCGGGAGAAGAGGCAGGAGAGTCGGAAGAAACCCCCGGAAGTCGGAAGAAGACCCCCGAAGTCGGTAGAAGACCCCCGAAGTCGGTAGAAGACCCCAAAGTCGGAAGAAGACCCCCGAAGTCGGTAGAAGACCCCCGGAGCTGCTGGTGTTTTTTTTTTTACACTTTCCCCCCAGGTGAATGGGTAGGGGTACGATGTACCCCATACTCATTCACATAGGGTGGGGGGCCGGGATCTGGGGGCCCCCTTATTAAAGGGGCTCCCGGATTCCGATAAGCCCCCCGCCCGCAGACCCCGACAACCAACAGCCAGGGTTGTCGGGAAGAGGCCCTTATCCCCATCAACATAAAGGCAGAGCGCTTTGAGGTGGGGGCCGCAGGGCGCCCCCCTGCCCCAAAGCACCCACCCCCCCATGTTGAGGGCATGCTGCCTGGTACGGTTCAGGAGGGGGGGGGCGCTCGCTCGTCCCCACCTCCTTTCCTGACCGGCCGGGCTGCGTGCTCAGATAAGGGTCTGGTATGGATTTTGGGGGGACCCCCACGCTGTTTTTTCGGCGTAGGGGGTTCCCCTTAAAATCCATACCAGACCTAAGGGTCTGGTATGCTCTTGGAGGGGAACCCATGCCGGTTTTTTATTTAAAATTTGGCGTGGAGTTATCCCTCATGATTCATACCAAATACCAGCTCTGTGGGAGGGAGGGGTTTGCCTTAGAACCGATTCACAGAGGGGCGACTTCTTGTAAAGTTGCCTCTCTATGAACGGGGATCCGACTCGGAGGTGACTTCCATTGAAATCAATGGGTACAAGTCGCCTAGAAGTTGGATTGAAGTCGTACAGGAACATTTTCTGAAGTCGGAGCGACTGCAGTAGTGTACATTAAGACGGCTCCATTTACTTCCATTACTTTTCTAAACCGCGCGACTTGGGGCGACTTGAAGTCGGATCCCAGGACGCCCCTGTGTGAACCGGCTCTAAAGGTAAAGTGTAACTTTTTTTATATAGAGTGACTTTTTCTTGTTGATAAATAGGGCTGTAGCATGTGATTGTTTAAACCCCCCCCCTGCCCCCATGAACCGATTATAATCATGGATACACTCAGGCTTTTAGATGGAATCACGTCTTTCGTGAATTTCCACCAAGGCGTCATTGTGGATAGTGGACAGGATGTAAACATCTCTCTTATCTCTCCACTTCACGGTCAACACTTCCTCATTCTTCAGACTTGCTGGTTCCCCCTTTGTAGCCTTGTGGCCACTAGACTTTGTGGGAAGCCCTTCCTATTTTTTCAGATAGTACCGCAGGCCAAGGTTTTCTGCCAGTACAGGTGGTGGAAAAGCGGTTGACTTGTGTAATAATTATCTAGGTAGTGCCAATGTAGGTTGGGCACTGAGGTGGCTGGAGCTGGGAATCTTTGCCTTCATACACACGGAAGACATGCACATATCCTGTGGCTGTTTCACAGAGCTTGTGGAGCTTCAGTCCATACCTGCCCATTTTACTGAGAATGTGTTGCATAATTCCCAGCTGACTAGTGAAGTGAACCAGGGACTCATCCACACAGATGTTTTGGTCAGGAACATACAGTTCAGAAAATCTCTTGGAAAAAAATATTAATTAGTGGGCAGATTTTGTATAGTTTGTCATAGCCGGGACGATCTCAAGGAGGGCAATGTGTATTGTAGCTGAAATGAAGGAAGCGCATAATCATGTCAAAGCGTGGCCTGGACATTACAACTGAATAAATGGGCATGTGATGGATAGAGTTGGACCGAACACCCCCCTGTTTGGTTCGCACCAGAACATGTAAAAAGTTCAGACCCGAGACTTAAACTCTATTAACCACTTAAGCCCCGGACCATTTTGTAGCTAAAGGACCAGAGGTGTTTTCTGAATTTTGCACTACGCTGCTTTAACTGTAAATTGTGCGGACATGCAATGTTGTACCCAAACGAAATTTGCGTCCTTTTCTTCCCACAAATAGAGCTTTCTTTTAATGGTATTTGATTGCCTCTGCGATTTTTATTTTTTGCGATATAAACGGAAAAAGACTGAAAATTTTGAAAAATAATTATATTTTCTACTTTTTGTTATAAGAAAACTCGAATAAACTAAATTTTAGTCATACATTTAGGCCAAAATGTATTCAGCCACATGTCTTTAGTAAAAAAAATGTCACTAAGCGTATATTTATTGGTTTGCGCAAAAGGTATAGCGTCTACAAACTAGGGTACATTTTCTGGAATTTACACAGCTTTTAATTTATGACTGCCTATCTCATTTCTTGAGGTGCTAAAATGGCAGGGCAGTACAAACCCCCCCCCCCAAATGACCACATTTTGGAAAGTAGACATCCCAAGGAAATTGCTGAGAGGCATGTTGAGCCCATTGAATATTTTTTTTTGTCTCAAGTGATAAAATAATGACAAAAAAATAAAAAAAAATAAAAAATTACAAAAAGTTGTCACTAAATGATATATTGCTCACACATGCCATGGTTATATGTGGAATTGCACCCCAAAATAAATTTTGCTGCTTCTCCTGAGTACGGGGATACCACATGTGTGGGACTTTTTGAGAGCCTAGCCGCGTACGGGCCCCCGAAATCCAAGCACCGCCTTCAGGATTTCTAAGGGCGCAAATTTTTGATTTCACTCCTCACTACCTATCACAGTTTCGAAGGCCATAAAATGCCAAAATAGCACAAAACCCCCCCCCAAATTACCCCATTTTAGAAAGTAGACACCCCAAGGAAATTGCTGAGAGGCATGTTGAGCCCATTGAATTTTTTTTTCTTGTCCCAAGTGATTGAATAATGACAAAAAAAAATTAAAAATTACAAAAAGTTGTCACTAAATGATATATTGCTCATACATGCCATGGTTATATGTGGAATTGCACCCCAAAATACATTTTGCTGCTTCTCCTGAGTACGGGGATACCACATGTGTGGGACTTTTTAGGAGCCTAGCCGCGTATGAGGCCCCGAAAACCAAGCACCGCCTTCAGGATTTCTAAGGGCACAAATTTTTGATTTCACTCCTCACTACCTATCACAGTTTCGAAGGCCATAAAATGCCAAAATAGCACAAAACCCCCCCAAATGACCCCATTTTGGAAAGTAGACACCCCAAGCTATTTGCTGAGAGGCATGTTGAGTATTTTACAGCTCTCATTTGTTTTTGAAAATGAAGAAAGAAAATAATTTTCTTTTTTCTTTTTCTTTTTTTTTCAATTTTCAAAACTTTGTGCCAAAAATCAAGATCTGCAACATACTCACCATACCTCTCAGCAAATAGCTTGGGGCGTCTACTTTCCGAAATGGGGTCATTTGGGGGGGCTTTGTGCCATCTGGGCATTCCATGGCCTCCGAAACTGTGATAGGCAGTGAGAAGTGAAATCAAAAATTTACACCCTTAGAAAGCCTGAAGGCGGTGCTTGGTTTTTGGGGTCCCGTACGCGGCTAGGCTCCCAAAAAGTCTCACACATGTGGTATCCCCGTGCTCAGGAGAAGAAACAGAATGTATTTTGGGGTGTAATTCCACATATGCCCATGGCATGTTTGAGCAATATATCATTTAGTAACAACTTTGTGCAAAAAAAAAGAAAAAAAATTGTCTTTTTTCCGCAACTTGTGTCAACATATAAAATATTCCATGGACTCGACATGCCTCTCAGTATATAGCTTGGGGTGTCTACTTTCCAAAAGGGGGTCATTTGGGGGGGTTTTGAACTGTTCTGGCATTTTATACACAACATTAGGAAGCTTACATCCACTCTTCTAACCACTTGAAGACAAAGCCCTTTCTGACACTTTTTGTTTACATGAAAACATATTTTTTTTTGCAAGAAAATTATGTTGAACCCCCAAACATTATATTTTTTTTTAAAGAAAAGGCCCTACAGATTAAAATGGTGGGTGTTGCATTTTTTTTTTCCGCACAGTATTTGCGCAACGATTTTTCAAACGCATTTTTTGGGGAAAAAATACACTTTTTTTAATTTTAATGCACTAAAACACACTATATTGCCCAAATGTTTGATGAACTAAAAAAGATGATCTTAGGCCGAGTACATAGATACCAAACACGACATGCTTTAAAATTTCGCACAAACGCGCATTGGCGACAAACTACATACATTTTTAAAAGCCTTTAAAAGCCTTTACAGGTTACCACGTTAGATTTAAAGAGGAGGTCTACTGCTAAAATGACTGCCCTCGATCTGACCTTCGCGGTGATAACTCACATGCATGGTGCAATTGCTGTTTACATATGACTCCAGACCGACTCTTGCGTTCGCCATTGCGCAAGAGCAGGGCAGGACAGGGGTGCTTTTTTTTTAATTTTTTTTTATTATTATTAATTTTGCTTTTTTATTTTATTTTTAAACTGTTCCTTCCATATTTTTTTTATTTTTTTTATCATTTTTATTGTTATCTCAGGGAATGTAAATATCCCCTATGATAGCAATAGGTAGTGACAGGTACTCTTTTTTTGAAAAAACTGGGGTCTATTAGACCCTAGAACTTTCCTCTGCCCTCAAAGCATCTGACCACACCAAGATCGGTGTGATAAAATGCTTTCCCAATTTCCCAATGGCACTTTTTATATCCGGGGGGGGACATTCCCTCCCACTGCTTGTAAAAGCAGTCCAGAGGCGAATTAGCTGCTAGGATTGCTTTTACATGAAAGCCGGCCGCTGGCTGAAAAGAATGATACCAAGATGATACCTAAACCCTCAGGCATCAATCTGGTATAACCATTCAAAGTCCAGCAACATACCAGTACGTTGCTGGTCCTTGTTGGACATGTATTGTAATCTTTTTTTTTCATGCAGCCTGTTGGCTGAACAAAAAAAAGAGATTGATCGGTGGGTATGCCCACCATTAGAATACCGCCATTCATCCACCCTTTTCTAATGATGGGCATACATGCACCATTTATATATGCCAAAGCATTGGGGCATCCTACCGCAAAAATTATGCCGCACACACATGGTCAGACTTTTCCACGGGCAAGCCTCCGTCGGAATTTCGACCGTATGTATGCGGCATTAGGAGCAAAATCGCTCCTCCGCCCCTGCTGCCCCAATGCTTCGGCATATATGCTTTTTTTTTTAACTGTGGTGGTGAAATCACCTCCTACAGCACTGAAGTCGCAGGGATCAGGCCTGTCTCTGCGAACACTGCAGTTATGTGTGTTGTGTTTTGTAAGTGACAGTGATCGATCGATACTGCACTTGGGTGGCCTGGGCTGGACGGAGGGGCAAAACGCAGGTGCTAGCAGGTATCTGGGCTGATCCCGCTAACACTGCGTTTTTGGGAACCCTAAACTGCTGGGGACACTAGTATAGATCTGATCAGATCAGATATTGATCTGTTCAGATACTATACCACTAAGGGAGGTGTATGCTTCACGCGTGGGTGTTAGCGTTACTGGCACTAACCTGACGCTGCCTGGGGTGTGACACAGGGTTAACTAGGGGCAATTAGGGGGTTAAAACCTTTATTAGATAATATATGGGGGTACCTGACACTATAAAAACCTGCAGCGAACCTAAAAAAAATAACTGGCTATCTATCGACACCAGCATAAGTAATACAGCGATCAGAAAAACGATCGCTTAGTGACACTGGCAAAAGGAGGTGAAAGGGTTACCTGGGGGGGCAATCAAGGGGTTAAACCTTTATTAGGTAATATATGGGGGTACCTGACGCTATAAAAACCTGCGGCAAACCTAAAAAAAATAACTGGCTACCTATCGGCATCACCGACAATATGACAGCGATCAGAAAAACAATCGCTTAGCGACAGTGGTGATAGGGGGTGAAAGGGTTACCTGGGGGGCGATCAAGGGGGTTAAACCTTTATTAGGTAATATATGGGGGTACCTGACGCTATAAAAACCTGCGGCAAACCTAAAAAAAATAACTGGCTAACTATCGGCATCACCGACAATAAGACAGCGATCAGAAAAACAATCGCTTAGCGACAGTGGTGATAGGGGGTGAAAGGGTTACCTGGGGGGCGATCAAGGGGGTTAAACCTTTATTAGGTAATATATGGGGGTAGCTGACGCTATAAAAACCTGTGGCGAACCTAAAAAAAATAACTGGCTACCTATCGGCATCACCGACAATAAGACAGCGATCAGAAAAACGATCGCTTAGCGACAGTGGTGATAGGGGGTGAACGGGTTACCTGGGGGGCGATAAAGGGGGTTAAACCTTTATTAGGTAATATATGGGGGTAGCTGACGCTATAAAAACCTGCGGCGAACCTAAAAAAAATAACTGGCTACCTATCGGCAACACCGACAATAAGACGGCGATCAGAAAAAGATTGCTTAGCGATAGTGGTGATAGGGGGTGAAAGGGTTACCTGGGGGGCGATCAAGGGGGTTAAACCTTTATTAGGTAATATATGGGGGTACCTGACGCTATAAAAACCTGCGGCGAACCTAAAAAAAATAACTGGCTACCTATCGTCATCACCGACAAAAAGACAGCGATCAGAAAAACGATTGCTTAGCGATAGTGGTGATAGGGGGTGAAAGGGTTACCTGGGGGGCGATCAAGGGGGTTAAACCTTTATTAGGTAATATATGGGGGTACCCGACGCTATAAAAACCTGCGGCGAACCTAAGAAAAATAACTGGCTACCGATCGGCATCACCGACACTAAAACAGCGATCAGAAAAACGTTCGCTTAGTGACGGCAGTGCTAGGGGGTGAAAGGGTTATCTGGGGGGTGATCAGGGGGTTAAACCTTTATTAGGGGGGGGTTAGGGGGCTACACTGGACCTAAACTAACTGTAGTGACACTTTTACAGTCACAAATGTCACTGATTGCAGTGATCAGTAAATAAATGGTCACTGACACTGTGACTGGGGGCTGGGGGGTGATCTGGGTGGGCCTGGGGGCGATTTATGTTCCTATGTGTCCTGGTGTCAGTGTACTGTTTGTGCACTAACCTGTGTGTCTTCTCTTGTACGGCGCTCGGTATATGTGAGCGCCGCATGAGAGATGACATCACTTCCTCTGCCTGTGTAAACATTACACAGCAGAGGAAGCTTTCTCATTCGCCGGGAGCGATCGCGGGGGGTGGCCGGAATCGAACGGCCGTCCCCTCATCTCGGATAGCTCCCCAACGGATAACGACCGCTCACTGTATAGAAGGGGGGTCCGATCGGACCCCCCAACTATACAAAGGCAATCACGTACACTGTACGTGATTGTGCCTGTCGGTGCCATTCTGCCGACGTACATATACAGTGAGCGGTCGTTAAGTGGTTAAAGTTTATGTGACCTGAACTTATAAAATCAAAAAATTCTCATTTTGAAAGCTTATATGCAAGATGTTGGCTATAAAAAAAAGGTATGGGGGCCCGAGTACTGCCCAGGGGGACATGTATCAATGCAAAATGTTTTTTTCTTTAAACGGCATGGGACCATTTGGGGGGAATATATTGCATATTGTCCATCTGTCACGGTGTACACCACCACATCCAGCAGGAACTAGTTGTTTCTTTATATACTATATGTCCTCACCTGATAATTTTTGTGAGTATACATAACAGCCTGTGTGACATGTAACTTTAATACAATGGGGCTGATTTACTAAGAACACTGCGCTGCTCCGGTTCATACCTTAATTGGTGCGCCGGATAAATTAGTGATTGGGCATGCGAATCGGCGCACGCAGACACGCAACGCAATAATAAATATGTAAACGGCAACTGTTGCCAGGGTAACTGCTTTTTTCTCATTGATAATAGCGCACGCCCATCTCATTGGATGTGTCTTGTTAGGCAATTAGTGGGTGTACTCACTTAATTAACCCTTGTGATGCTAATCTCATTCCTATTACTTCTAATATATCTTTGAAATTGTTATTTTTTTCCTATTTTCACACAAATCTTTCAATACATTACAAAGAACAGAAAAGTGTTTCTAAACCCAATAAATTAATATTTTCAGATCTTGATCTTTAAAGGTGACCATACATTGCAATCTTAAAATAAATTACAAAAATTATATTAGGCAAGAGCCTGTTTGATTTCCAAAAATTTGAATTAATTGTTCAAGTGCGTATTCCTAATACCTATTTTGCCGAAAGCTCGAGTTGTACAGAGATTGGCCAATCAGATTGCATAGTGCATGACCATCTTAAGTGCCAAATTTGGAATGTAGATGTGCCATGAGCCACTTGTATTTTCACAAGTGGACACAAGAACCTACATCTCTAGATACATACTTGTGCAGCACAGTGATGTAGTGGTTAGCACTATCACCTAGCAGCAAAAAGGGTAGCTGGTTTGAATCCCGGCCTTGACACCATCTGCCTGGAGTTTGCATGTTCTCCCTGTGCCTGTGTGGGTTTCCTCCCACAATCTAAAAACATGCTGCAAATGGTATCCTGTCTAAATTGGCCCTAATATGTATGAATGTGTGTAAGGGACCCACACAAACACCACCCCATGTTAAAAAAAAAAATCTTATTTTGCAAATAAGGATCATCTCTTCCTCAGAGAACTTAGCAGCAGTACAAGCAACTTACTGTAGGGGCGTGATGTTATTCCTGTGTGCTGGCCACCGCTTTCCGAGAGCCACATATGCGCATACCTGTGCGCACACAGCAGTTGCGCATCTCATATACACAGCGGTCGCTCATCATACATACATTTGGCGCACTTTTTATGGAAATGAATAGTAAAGCAGATGCAGATTTCCAGGACTGGACTAACAAATGTTTCTAGTGACAGGCAACTGGTGTTTTTTTATTAACCGCTTGAGGACCGCCGCACGCCGATGTACGTCGGCAGAATGGCATGGCTGGGCACATGGGCGTACAGGTACGTCCCCTTTAAGAGCCCGGCCGCGGGTCGCGAGCGCGCCGCCGGCCCGACCCGGTCCTCTACTCCGTGACCATCTCCGCAGCAACAGCGGACCCGATTGCCGCTGGTGTCCCACGATCGGGTCACAGAGAGGAAGAACGGGGAGAGGTAAGTGTAAACAAACCTCTCTCCGTGCTTCCTAGTGAGCCGTCACTGATCGTCTGTTCCCTGTAATAGGGAACGACAATCAGCGACATCACACGCTAAGCCACGCCCCCCACAGTAAGAAACACAATTCAGGGCACACTTAACCCCTAAAGCGCCCCCTCCTGGTTAACCCCTGCACCGCCAGTGTCATTTTTACAGTAACCAGTGCATTTTTATAGCACTGGTCGCTGTAAAAATTACAATGGTCCCAAAATAGTGTCAAAAGTGTCCGATGTGTCCGCCATAATGTCGCAGTCACGAAAAAAAACACTGATCGCCGCCATTACTAGTAAAAAAAAACATTTTTATAAAAATGCCATAAAACTACCCCCTGTTTACCACTTCCCTACTGTGCACGAAAACCCCCTTCCTGCCCAAGCCATTTTTCAGCTTTCGGCACTGTCACGTTTTGAATGACAATTGCGCGGTCGTGCAACGTGGCTCCCAAACGAAATTTGCGTCCTTTTTTTCCCACAAATAGAGCTTTCTTTTGGTGGTATTTGATCACCTCTGCGGTTTTTATTTTTTGCGCTATAAACAAAAGAAGAGCGTCCAGTTTGGAAAAAAACACAATATTTTTTAACTTTTTGCTATAATAAATACCCATTACTCTTTCGTCCATGGACCGACACAGCTTCTCTATTGACAAAGTGGGTATTATCCGTTAATTAGGAGTGACTAGGCAGAAAAACTTGTAAAAAGTGTTGCATCACACCTTCTACAGTACCGCCCAGGGGGCGGACCCTCTGGGTATACCCTCTCAGTCTGCATCTTCGCAGATCAGTTTTTTTCTGTCTAGCAAGGAGTAGGATATGGCTCCCTCCGGGCCCATTGGTCCGGGGAAAAAAGATATATATATATATTTTTATTTTTTTTGCTACATTTGTTGTTTCCTGCGATCTTCGATCAACTGCCGACTGGGTGACAGGCTGGATCCTCGATCCTTGTAGTCTCCCCAGTTTCGGCCATCGAGCGTGTGCCGACCCTAGCTACGCGCTGGGTTTTCCACGACATGCCCGTCGCTCCACGGGTGGCCGGTGAGCTTACGCTCCAGGGCCTGCATCGGACCGCTCAGCTTCGGCTGACCTTACGGCCGAGTCGCAGCAGCCTGGCCGGTGAGCTTACGCTCCAAGGCTTGCATCGGACCGCTCAGCTTCGGCTGACCTTACGGTCGAGTCGCAGCAGCCTGTCCGGTGAGCGTCATGCTCCAGGGCATACATATGATCGTCCCTTCTGGGTCCAATCACAGCATGCCTGGCCAACAGTCACCTTCCGTGCGCGGACGATGATCTGTTTGGAATGTCTTCCAGCAGAATACATGCAGGATAGGTAAGTAAAACTCCCCTGCCTCGGCTGGGTGATTTAGCTGGACATTCCTGGAGAGATCAAGTAAGTGGTTGTGGCCCCTTTCTTCCCTCTCTCCCTGCCTTTCCCTCCACCCTGGGCTTCTAGCTAAAGGTTGCTGGGTGCTGGGGGTCACCTAGGGGGTCCCACTGGAGCGGGGCTGGCTGTAACTAACATTTAAAAGAAATGTAATTTTTTCTTACCTGTGTTTGTGTCCTTCCTCCTCCATGCTGTCGGCGGCCATTTTGAGGTGGTCCATGCCAAGTTTGGCCTCTTGTGACTGCCCGGCGGCCATCTTCCTGTGGTTCGGCCACACCCACTGGCCCCTATCAGCTGATCGGCGGCCATGTTTGTCCACCCTGTATGCAGATATTGCCGTTCGGCGGCCATCTTTTTGTGGGCTATGGCTGCTTGACCTCTATCTTCTGTCGGCGGCCATTTTCTTAGAGCCCACATTATCTTCCATACAGACGTTTTTGGCAACCATTTTTCGAGAGCCTCCGGCCTCTAGGGTGCATTACACTGGCGCGAAAATTCACACAGGAAGTGCTGATAAAAGAAGCAGACTGACACAGCAGCAGTGGGACAGCATCACAGGCGCAGCATAGCAGTACCTATCCAGGGTGGTGAGTCCTCTGGGTGACCCGGCCTCTCTGCAGCACAGGAGGGTGGCCTATTGATATCTTGCCTGGAGCCCTGTGAGTGTCAGCGTGTGGTCAGCATGGCATCTGAGCCAGATGTCTTCTCCCCTGAAACACCAGATTTAGCAGCTGGTGCCCCTGAGGTGTCTATGAACGCTATGACTGCAATCCTAGAGGCGTTTGCTGCCAGGGTGGAAGCAGCACACGGGAATACAGGGGGTAGTAAACGCCCCATCCCCTGCAAGCTTCTGGGGATAATTCTGGTGCAGAACCAGGTCCAGCTACGGCTCGGGGCCCAGATTCTGACGCATCAGAGACTGCAGACCGTGACCGGACAGTGAGAATGACTCAAAGTCCAGGTCAGTACGCGAGACGGCTTTGGTATCTGACCTTATTACTGCAGTGCGGGATATGCTAAAATTGGAAAATACTGCAGAAGCAGCAGAGACTCCGGTCCACTTGGGTTTCATAGACCTGCCCGCACTGCTAAGGTGTTCCCTTGTGTGTCTTTTGATAAACTCTTATACAAGGAATGGGAGAACCCACTGAGGGTCTTTACAGCCCCAAAGAGGTTTGCGGTACGGTACCCCTTTTGAGGAGAGTTTTCTGAAGAAATGGACCTCTCCCCCCTATAGTGGACCCTCCGGTGTCCAGACTTGATAGAGCCACCACAATTCCTGTAGAAGGGGCTCCTGTTTTCAAGGACCCTGTGGATAAGAAGGCTGAAGCACTCGCTTGCTACCTATACTCAGTGGTAGGCTCGGCAGTATGCCCGGCATTGGCGGGGGCCCTAGTGTCTCACACACTTACTGAATGGGCAAGATTGCTACTCCAGGGGTTAAGGAGCGAGATGCTCCTCCTGATGAGATAACATTGGCCGACCTGTTGGTCCAGGGCCATAGGTTTGTCTGCGAGTCAGACATGGATACTATTCCCCTGCTGTCTAAAACTTCGGGTTATGCAGTAGCAATACGCCGCCTGATCTGGCTAAAAGGCTGGTCTGCGGACCAGACTTCCAAGAAAGCCCTGTTGGATCTGCCTTTTAAGGGCGACAGACTTTTTGGGGCTTCTCTGGATGACATCATCAAGGATGCCACAGGAAGTAAAAGCACTTTGCTTCCCCAAATTAGCAAGGGTAAGGGGCCACGCCAAGGGCAACGGCCCTCCTTTACTGCACGCAAGTGGTTTTTTCGTCCCCCTAGGGCGACAGGGAAAAGACCCCAGGCCGATAAAGCGCCTGCCCAAGGACAAAAGCGTCCCTGGTCCCGCATACCCAATAAGCCTGCGGACAAATTTGCGTCCGCATGAAGGTCCACCCCCACCCAGCTCTCGGGTGGGGAGACGTCTTCGCAAATTCGCGACTCAGTGGACAGCACTAATCTCCGACAGGTGGGTTTGCGAAGTAATCTCCTCAGGCTACAAGATAGAGTTTCTCTCTTGTCCACCGGACAGATTCAACACCTCCAATCTCCAGCTACTACCGACCCGCCGGGAGGCCCTGTATGGGGAGGTCCAGGGTCTACTGGAACGCGGGGTAGTTATTCCAGTTCCAGAACTGGAACGGGGTTTTTACTCAAATCTGTTCATTGTGCCGAAGAAGGAGGGGGTTCGTCCAAGCTTGGATCTCAGAGCCCTCAATTGCTTTGTGAAGGTACAAAGTTTTCGGATGGAGTCGGTTCGATCTGTAGTCACGGCTCTCCATCTTTCTGGCCTCCTCGGACATCAAGGACGCATACCTGCATGTCCCCATATACTCCAGACACCAGAGGTTTCTGCGATTTGCTATCGGGAAGGACCACTACCAGTTTGTGGCCCTCCCGTTGGGCCTTGCCTCAGCACCCAGGACGTTCACCAAGGTGCTCGCTCCGATTCTGGCACTTCTAAGACAGCGGGGTATCGCTATCACAGGCTACTTAGACGACCTTCTGCTGAAGGCCCCTTCAAGCTCAGAATTAGAGGTAAGCGTGTCCTTAACCTGTCAGACTCTTCGAGACTGTGGTTGGATACTAAACACGCAAAAGTCAGTATTGGTGCCCACTCAACGCCTAGGGTACCTGGGGTTGATTCTGGATTCTTCAGAGGCAAAGGTATTCCTCCCTGTGGAGAAGTTGCAGACCCTCCGGGCTGCAGTACGGCAGCTGACTTCCAGGAATTGGTCGTCACTCCGTTTTTTGCATGCAAGTGTTGGGCCTCAGGGTAGCCTCCTTCGAGGCGGTTCCATATGCTCAATACCACACTCGAGTGTTACAGAAGGAAGTTCTGTCCAGATGGAACAGATGTCCATCATCTCTGGATTATCAAATCTGAGTGAGCCACATAGTCAGGAGATCCCTGGTATGGTGGCTGACAGCACCGGCTCTAATGGCCGGGAAGTCATTTCTTCCGGTTTACTGGATAGTGATCACGACGGACGCCAGCCTTACAGGTTGGGGGGGAGTCTGGGGTGTTCAGTCGGCGCAAGGTCGCTGGACCCCAGAGGAAGCCCTCCTGCCGATCAATGTCCTGGTAATCCGGGCGATCAGGCTGTGCCTCTTCAAATGGTCTCAGAGGCTGCAAGGGCGTCCAGTCAGGATCCAGTCAGACAACGCCACAGCAGTGGCATATGTCAATTATCAAGGAGGAACAAGAAGCTCAGCTGCAGCATCGGAGATCACTCGCATCCTGAAGTGGGCAGAGAGGAGCGTACCGGCACTGTCGGCCGTGTACATTCCGGGTGTGGAAAACTGGCAGGCGGACTACCTGAGCCGCCAGATGCTGGACCAGGGAGAAGGGTCCTTACACCCGGAGGTGTTCCAACTCCTCTGCCAAAGATGGGGCACACCAGACGTAGATCTTCTGGCTTCCCGACTCAATCGGAAGGTATTGAGATTTGTGGCCCGGTCAAGAGACCCATGGGCAGACGCAACGGACGCGTTGGTAGCATCGTGGGGTCAGTATTGGCTAATCTATGCCTTCCCTCCCTTAAGGCTTCTTCCTCTTCTGCTCCGCAGAGTGGAGGCAGAGGGAATTCCAATGATCCTAATCGCTCCAGATTGGCCTCAGCGTCCTTGGTACGCCGATCTAGTACGTCTGGTAGCAGACGTCCCCTGGCGCCTACCACTACGGAAGGACCTGTTATCGCAAGGTCCCATATTCCATCCTGCTTTACAGTCATTGGCTTTAACGGCATGGCTGTTGAGAACCAGGTACTGAGAGACCGTGGTCTGTCAGACTCAGTAATCTCTACTATGAGAAGTGCTCGAAAACCGTCCTCTAGGAAGGTCTATCACCGCACTTGGAGTGCCTACATCTCCATGTGTGAGGAAATGAAATGGCATCCGCGTACCTATTTGGTTTCCAGAATCCTGCTGTTTTTACAGCATGGGGTGGACCAAGGGCTTGCCCTAAGTACGATTTAAGGGTCAGATATCTGCCCTGGCTGTCTTTTTTCAGCGACCCCTGGCGACTCACTCTCTCGTGAGTACATTTGTGCAGGGGGTCCGATATGTGGCCCCTCCGGTCCGTCCCCCGTTACTTCCGTGGGACTTGAACCTGGTCCTCTCGGTGCTTCAGAAGGCACTGTTTGAGAATATTAGAGATATTCCCCTGTTGACACTTCTCAGAAAGTGGTCTTTTTGGTGGCTGTTACGTCAGTTAGACGAGTCTCTGAGCTGGCAGCCTTGTCCTGCAAGGCTCCCTATTTGATTTTCCACAAGGATAAGGTGGTGCTGCGGCTGCAGCCTTCCTTTCTTCCGAAAGTCGTTTCGGCTTTTTATCTCAACGAAGACATTGTACTTCCATCCTTGTGTCCTCAGCCGTCAAATCCTAAGGAGTCGGCGTTGCATTCCTTGGACGTTGTCCGAGCTTTGAGAGTATACCTATCTGCTACTTCCCTGTTCCGGAAGTCAGACTCACTGTTTGTTTCGGTGGCTGGTCCCAAGAAGGGCCAAGCAGTCTCATCGGCCACCATCTCTAGGTGAATCCGACAGTAATCCAGGCTTACGCCTTAAAGGGTCAGGCGCCCCCCTTTCCTGTCACGGCGCATTCGACCAGGGCAATAGGTGCCTCTTGGGCTTAACGAAATCAAGCGTCTGTTTCCCAATTATGTAAAGCGGCGACTTGGTCGTCCGCTCACACCTTCACAAAATTCTACAAAATTGATGTAGGTGCATCTTCGGATGCCTCTTTTGGCCGCAAGGTTTTGCAAGCGGCTGTTTAGAGTTGCAACTCCTCCGTTGGAGGAGTGCTGTTTTGTGTTTGGGGTGAAGTTTATTTTTATGCTGTTACCACCCCTCGTTTTTTCTCTGACACTGCTTTGGGACGTCCCACTTTGTCAATAGAGAAGCTGTGTCGGTCCATGGACGAAAGAGTAAATAGGACTTTTTACTCACCGTAAAATCCTTTTCTCTGAGTCCATGGACCGACACAGCACCCACCCCTCCTTTTAAGTTTGTACTGCTGTTTGACGAACTGATCTGCGAAGATGCAGACTGAGAGGGTATACCCAGAGGGTCCGCCCCCTGGGCGGTACTGTAGAAGGTGTGATGCAACACTTTTTACAAGTTTTTCTGCCTAGTCACTCCTAATTAACGGATAATACCCACTTTGTCAATAGAGAAGCTGTGTCGGTCCATGGACTCAGAGAAAAGGATTTTACGGTGAGTAAAAAATCCTATTTTTTTGGTTTTTGCAATTAAAATTTTCCTCCGTTTAGGCCGATACGTATTCTTCTACATATTTTTGGTAAAAAAAATCGCAATGAGCGCGTATTGATTGGTTTGCGCAAAAGTTATAGTGTCCACAAAATAGGGGATAGATTTATAGCATTTTTATTTTATTTTTATTAGTAATGGCGGCGATCTGCGATTTTTATTGTGACTGCGATATTGCGGCAGACACATTGGACACTTTTGACACATTTTTGGGACCATTCACATTTATACAGCGATCCCTGCTATAAAAATGCATTGATTACTGTATAAATGTGACTGGCAGGGAAGGGGTTAACCACTAGGGGGCGGGAAGGGGTTAAATATGTTCCCTCAATGTGTTCTAACTGTGAGGGGAGGGGACTGACTAGGGGAGGTGACCGATGGTTGTCCCTATGTACAAGGGACACACCATCGGTGCCCTCTCCCTCACAGGACGTGGATCTGTGTGTTTACACACACAGATCCACTTTCCTGCTCGGTTCCCGGGCAATCGCGGGTGCCCGGCGGCAATCGCGGCCGCCGGGCACGCGCATTGGTTCCCTAGCAACGCGGCGGGTCCTGTCAGAACGAGAGTGTCCTCCGCCCGCCGTCAATTGACGGTGGGTGGTGGACAAGTGGTTAATAAACGCTTATTGCGATTTTTTTTACCAAAAATATGTAGAAGAATACGTATCAGGCCTAAACTGAGGAAAAAAAAATTATATATTTTTTGGGGATATTTATTATAGCAAAAAGTAAAAAATATTGTTTTTTTTTCAAAATTTTCACTCTATTTTTGTTTATAGCGCAAAAAATAAAAATCGCAGAGGTGATCAAATACCACCAAAATAAAGCTCTATTTGTGGGAAAAAAAGGATGCCAATTTTGTTTGGGAGCCACGTCGCACGATTGCCCAATTGTCAGTTAAAGCGACGCAGTTCCGGATCGCAAAAAGGGGCCTGGTCTTTATGCTGCATATTGGTCCGGGTCTTAAGTGGTTAAACAAGGTCTAAATGGGCCATTGACATGCATCACACTTGTACTTAGTAATGTGTCTTTGCAAAGTTAAACTAAATGAAATCCTTTCTTCTTTTTGCTTGGGAATAAAGTGCAGAGGGATTAGAAGTCTGCTCAGTTTTTGGGGATGTCTGCACCCCCGATAGGGTGAAGACAACTCCCAAATTTTGCCACTTTCTCCTTCAAATGTATTCACTTCCTGTCACATAGCCAAACAGGAAATGAGGGTAAATCTCTACCAATGTCTTTCCTTGGGGACACACAGGTCAATCTAAATAGTTTCCCCATTATGTAAATTGCACTCCAGCATTTTGCTGGGTACACCCCCAAATTATTTGGTATCTTGGACTTTGGGGTTTATTTACTAAAGGCAAATCCACTTTGCACTACAAGTGCACTTGCTGGATATCAGAGAGACATGAAAGGAAATGAAAAAACACCATCTTTGCTTCTACATGATTGGATGTTAAAATCACCAGTGCTTCCCCTCAGATTTTCAGCAACTACACTTGTAATGCAGAGTGGATTTTCCTTTATTAAACCCCAAACTACCTAATGATTTGGGGTATACACAACAAAGTGCTAGAGTGAAAAAGACATTGGTAGGGTTTTACCTTCACTTCCTGTTTGGCTGTGTGACAGGAAGTGAAGCCAATTTTACTAAAAGGGACACAAAGCCCAACCTAAAAAAAACAAGCAGGGGTTCTAACACTCACTTGGTTTCCCTCAAATGCCCACAATTAGAATAGTATTGCCTTGATCTACATTTTACCGCAGTGCTCTAAATCAGTGCTTCTCAAGTACCCCCAACAGGCCATGTTTGCAGGTTTTCCTTCATCTTGCACATGTGCTTTAAATCACAGTCAATGGCTTAGTTTTTTGGACAGCAATTCTCGATAAGATAAATTCACAAAACATGTCCTGTCGGGGGTACTTGAGGACTGATGCTGAGAACCACTGCAGTAAAAAGGAAAATTGAATACTTACCGCTCTGTATTTTTCCTTTCCTGGTGACTAGCCATGGCAGCACACAATCCATGCATATGCTACCATGAAGGCACCAGGAAAAGTAACTTTTAGACAAATCACACCTGTTTTGTTTGGACATGCCAATCAGCCTAGTTAAGCTGCAGCTGTGAAATTTGTTGCATGGAAAATAACAAAAAAACAAACATCAAAATTTGCATCAAATTTTATTGGTCAACAAAACAGGACTTGGAAAAAAGCAAGGAAAGCAAAAAAAACATGTATGTAAATTTGAAACATTAGTCACAACATCTTGAGAAACATTTAGCAAAATAATGCAGCACAGACAATTAAATCAAAGTGAACAAACGACACACATTAACAACATCAAAAATATTTCAGGGAAAAATATCCCCCACCCAAAAAATACAATAAACAAAAGTAAAAAAAAAGACAAAGCAAACAAAATACAAAGCGAACATGTGTTACAAACTTGATAAGGAGACCAAAATGTACTTTTTGCCGGCCAGCCACACACACAATCTTGCCTCTTTTCAGGGCAACGTAGAGAATGCTATCTGCAAGCTTTATATAACCTAGGTTTGTGTGCTAATGAGGCAATTGAAAACACATGCACAGTCAATGAAACACACAAAACGCAAGTTCAACCAATGTAGAGACTGAACTTCAAAGTGGTTACACCTGTTAAGGATGTCCTTAAATTACTAACCCAAAAAACACACTTTATGAGCATGCCCAGAAACATCCTAGTGCTGTTCACACACAAAAAGCACCAAAAATAGCAAAGTCCATGAGCATGCTTAGACCAACCCAAATGCATATCACACACCAAAAGGCACAGGAAAAAAACTAAGTCCCTGAGCATGCCCAGACCAACCCAAATGCAGCTAGCACAAAAGAAAGCCCCCCCTGTCCAAAATGAAGCACATCATCCAGCATGCTACTAAATTAGTGATGGGACAAACATACCCCGGTCCAGGGGGGCAAACAAAGAGCCTAACATGGGCAAAAGTTAATCAACAAATACCATTGCAGTCTATGGGAACTGACTTGTTAATTTTGATAGTCCCCACTTGGCTGGCTTATCTTCTAGTTATTGGCCTTAAAATGGGTATGAGGGCCCAGGTCCCACCCTAAGGGACATATATCAATGTCACCAATTTGGAGAACCCCAAAAACGAAACAAGGAGAAGTGCCTTTAAATATACCAAATTGCGTAAGGGCCAGTTCACACCACATGCAGTCCAGTGTGTTTTTTTATGCCTCAAAAACGCATGGAAAGTAGGTTATATTTTTTTCAATGGCATAGTTCACACCATTGCTTGCAGTTCCAGTGCGTTCCATTTCCATAAAATAAAGTAGAACATTTTTCCTGCACTGGACTGTACTGGAATGCTGTAAAACGCAAAAAAAGCATCATAAACGCACAGGAATGCATCCAAAATGCACACGCAGAAAAGCATCTGGACTGTGTTTCTATAGAGTGAACTTTCCCTAAAGCTATTAACTAGGGGGGGGGGGTACTCTGCCTGTAAGGTGGTGCATCTGTAGAATGTATCCAAAATGCTGTTTCAAAGATGTACGGCTTTAGAGCAAACTTAGAAATCGACATTGCCGCTGCAAGATTTTAACTCCAAATAAAAGCCTGCCCCCCCCCAATACATACAAGGCCATTTGGGTCTGGAGAGGCATAAAATGAGGACCCCCACATAAGAAAAACACCCCCTCGCACACACTAACAAACCCCTAGCCAAACACAGCAAGCCAGCTAATGAAAGGGGGTGGATGCTTGGGGGCAGGAGGGGCTCAAGCACCCCAAAAGTGGTTTGGATTGGTAAAGGCAGCTCACAGCCTTTGGAGAATGGAGTGGAGTGTAGAGTTCCCCTTTAAAAGCAAAAACTAGACCAAATAAAACATATGCATTAGAAGGGGAAGAGCATTGGAGTGTGGAGTGTAGAGTTCCCCTTTAAAAGCAAAAATGAAAACCAAATAAAACATATGCATTAGAGGGGGAAGGTTAAATGCCCTTTTAGTAAGAGCTAGAGTAGCGAGTCTTTTTTAATAATTTTAACAAGGTACATGTAACATGTTAACAATAACAACGTAACACGCTAACATGACCTATGTGCAAATATCCTTAAAAAAAGATGTAAAAGTGAACCAGCGTTAAGAAAAAAATGTCAAGTTTAGAGGTGCGCCTGTTCAACCCATGCAAATGCATTTACGTGACTTGACATTTACTAAGATTTTGCCGACGCACTGAACCAACGCACTTGGTCGTGCGCAAATGCCGGTTGCGCATGCGCAGTGCACAAAAAGACCTCACGCAGTTCTAAACGTATTTGCTGGGGCAGCAGCCTTGTTCTGAAAAAAATACTTTCTCATTCTATTTTGGGCATATTTGTTGCTTGGGCAGTTGTTACTATACTTCTTCACATCACCCTATAATATTGGCACTTCCAGCTTCTTTTAATTTTGATTTGAAGATGGCGTGCGCCAGGTCCATAGTGGCGCACTGAGCGCCTCCTTCCATGCGCCGAGAACACTTTAGTAAATGGGGAATATCGCTGCGTTACCAGCACAAAAGTTTTGTAAATACCAAAACTGCCGTTGCGCCTCGCCGCGTGCCGCAACTCAAGGCGCAAATGGTTCGTAAATCAGCCCCATTGTGTATGTAAGACAGCTGTAGTATTACAGATGTGTCTACTATGATGTTGACTAATATAATATATATTTACATTTTAGAAATGATAATACCCAGTCTATAACCCCTGAAAAAGGACTCAAAATAGTCTGAAACATTTTGGGTTTCATCACCACTGCTCATGGAAGCTAGTCCTTTACCGTCCAAGAGTAGCTCTTCTGATGTTATGTGTTTGGGTCAAGGGTATTCATATGTAACACATCAATGTTTGTATTGTCTAATTTTCTACATTTTATTCTTCAAAGAAACATTTTTTATGATTGTTCTGTCTCAAGGACATTCAGCTAAACAATTCTTATCCCATAAACTTCAGATACCATATTTCTTCGATCTCAGTTTATTAGAACAAGGTAGGTGAAACTACAAATAACAAAAATAAACCTTGATAAGTACAATATCTCATACAATTCAGCCTACATTGCAGAAACAACTATACACAATACAATATGAGACAGTAAAAACGTACCTTTTAAGTTCTCAAAGGGATGATGGTGATAAATTGAATAAGACATATCCTGCCTCCTGCAGTGTCTTCTCAAAGCATGGTGAATGTGTCTCTTCCTGTGAAGATTCTACCCAGAACACCTTGATTACTAACTGCTTCCTGGGTTACACATATAATGCATTTAATAAACAAACAAAGCTGAAACAATACCAAAAAAGGACGCTAGATGGCGCCTGCGCTCTGCATATGATTTCTACGTAATTACAAACTTTAAATGTCATTTTAATCACACAAATGCAGATAATCAGAATATAGACATCTGATGGACAGAACACTCCCCGCCTGACGTCAAGTGACGTCACTAACAGAGTCCTCCGTAGAAAGCAACAGAACAAGTTCAGTCACTGCTATATAGAAATATGAAGGTATTGGGACTTTTAAGGTGCAACAACTACACAATATTCAATATAAAAAATATAATTTTATTACAAAAAAATATATATGAAAATTCATATGTACAAATATACATGAACCATCAAAATAAACATAATAGAGTTTCCAAAGTGCATACAGACAAAATTCTCTACATGTTTCGCCATTTTGTAGGCTTCCTCAGGAGTTTGTCATGCAAATACTGGAAACAAAAAAAGAAAAATAATAAATACATAATATTATTAACTCAAATTTCAAACTCAAAATTACAAAACAGAATATTATTAAGAAAAAAAAAAAAAAAAGGATAACTGAAAACCATAACCAGCCCAATGGTTGCTCAAAAGTTCATCTCAAAATTAGATCTATTTATTCAAGGTATATGACCTTATTAGTATCAGTTGTAAGTACATAACCTGTAAATTTTGATGGTACAATCTAAAATGAAGAATGACCAGATAGCCAATGAGCTATCCCACACGGGGGGCGCCCGTAAGGAGGGGATCATATGGTGTATCATAGAGGGGGAGAAATACTGGCACAAATAACCACCCGGATATTACTAGCACAGGAACAGAGGGCCATCTGGGGGAAATTACAAAGAAAATTCGAATGAAGTCAAATAACAATCTATGTATAAGAGTAAAGGCGTCTAATCTAGTTATACGGCACATACCCCATCAGTATTTACCTGTTTATGGCTGTTGATAGTAAAAAATATAAATTAGAATAGGCAAAAAAGGGGGCAGTATCTCCAAAGTACCCCAATCAGTGTCCACTCTAAAGGAAACAGAAATAGTGGAAATTACTATAAATATATGTAATAATCCCCTCTAGTTGGTAATCAGAATTTTAATTTTTAGCCATATACTTGCTAGCTGATATATACCTGGTTAATCCAATTGGATAAAGTGTGTCCACATTAGGGCATCTCTGCCGAAAAACTTGTTTTACAAAACCGATCAATCAGTTTACTGAAAAAATAAAATATAAAAACCATTTGGGATTAAAGACCAAAGTAAACCAGACAACAGGATAAAAACCAATGTTGCCCATAAAGAGATCTAGTGCCTAAGTAATTTACCTTTGACTGATATCTAAGAACGTCTTCTCCCCAGAGTGTTGGTCATGCTACTGATTTACAAGGCTGCGATCCGGACTATATACCCCCCTCCCCCTTCCCATTGGACGCACAATGGCGCCAAATCAATGGGCGGAGCGGGCACGTCAGTTCCGACATCACCCATCGTCAGATCCGACCCGGAAGTGACAATTCCACCACTGAAAAACCGGAGACGTCCGCCGGAAGCACCACCCCGCTCATCAGGAGAAAACATCCTGACGAGCTGGACGCACCATAAGACGGATCCGGAAGGGGAAAAAACATGCCTAAAGTATAGAAAAGGGCAGACTTCCTTTTAAAATCACGGCAGAAAGGGCACATTGGATGTTAAAAAATGGGGCCAGGATATCCGGTGGGCTTAGTCAGATGGCGCTCAGATTGTCTCCCAAAGGAGAACAAAGAGAAACGCCCTGGGCGCCCATATGATCACCAAATCCCCCCCAAAAAAGAAAAGGGAAACGCCACCCTAAAAAATGTGGTAAACTCAATTGAAATCAATTACATATAATGCAGATTTATCAATGATTAAAGAGAGCCCCTATGGAATATAGAAATGGTACATTCAGTCACCTGTACATAAAGACAAATTTAATAAACAAAAATAAAAATAACAAAACAAAATTTAATTTGTTTTAAACAGAGTCTACATATACAGCATAACGATTTTTTTCCTACAAAAAGGGTTTGAAACTGATGGACTCATTTAACCCGGGATACATAGTAGCTCTCAAGGTATGTATCCATCTGGTTTCTCGTTGTAGGAGATTTTTGTCCACATCCCCACCTCTTTCATTAAGAGGTATGTATTCTAAAGCAAAGAATTTAATCTTTGACAGATCGAAGGAGTGGAAAAGACCACTAT
The DNA here is from genome assembly GCA_029206835.1 of Rana muscosa. Lineage (NCBI taxonomy): Eukaryota > Metazoa > Chordata > Amphibia > Anura > Ranidae > Rana > Rana muscosa. The sequence continues at coordinate 12,935,259 of CM055123.1, read as the reverse complement.
GTCTACTAATAGGAGTCTCCATTTTTTTCTTTTGAATGAGAGATACATGGTCTCTCATTCTGTGAAAGAAAGGCCTCTTCGTTTTACCAACATAGAAGGCCTTACAATCACAGATCATCAAATAAATTACGCCAATTGACTGGCAATTGCTAAAGAAATTTGGTCTATACGTAACTCCATTAGGGAGAACTATTTCAGTAGAATCATATATAAACCTGCAAAATTCACAATGACCACATGGGGCCGAACCCTTTCTACTCTCAACCCTCTTGATTTGGAGATGGCTATGAACTAGTTGATCTTTTAAAGACCTAGATTTTCTATAGGTAATTTGGGGAAATGGCTTAATATATTTGGAGATAATCTCATCTGTTGCTAGCAAAGGCCAGAATTTTTCAATAATTTTTCTTACTTTCTGATGTTCACCAGAGAACCTGGTAATTAATCGTACCGTTTGGTCAGTAGTTTGAGGTTTCTTAGGATGTATTAGCTCTTTCCTGTTTTTATTTTTTGCTCGTTTATAGGCTTTTTTGAGGGTTGAACGACTATACCCTCTAGCAATTAGTCGAGATTGGAGGGCAGAGGCCTCCGTCTCGAAATCTACTTCCTTACTACAATTTCTTCGAATTCGTAAATACTGACTGTATGGGATACTTTGTACCAGAGTCCTGGGATGAGAACTTGTGGCATGCAGGATGGTATTGCCTGAAGAGGGCTTTCTATATAATGAAGAGCCCAAGGTGCCATCAGAGTTTAAGTAAATAGAAATATCCAGAAAATGTATCACATTCTGGTCACAAATCATCGTAAATTTGAGATTAAAGGAATTTACAGCTAATGAAGACATAAAAGATGTCAATTCCTCTAAGGAGCCAGTCCACACAACAAAAATGTCATCGATAAAGCGTCGCCATATCAAGACTTTATCAAAAAACATTTCAAATGATTCTAAAGAAAAAATCTCCCGTTCCCACCCCCCCAGGTACAGGTTGGCGTACGACGGGGCACACTTGGTCCCCATCGCAACACCCTGCACCTGGAGGTAGTGGGAACGGTCGAAAACAAAAATATTGTTGGTAAGTATGAACAGCAACAATTCCAAAATGAAATTGTTGTAGGGCCTGGCTCCAGGTCCTCTCTCCGAGAGGAAGCCGTCTATAACTTTAATACCCCTAGTGTGGGGGATAGAGTTATAGAGGGCTTCAACGTCTATAGCTACTAGCCATGACCCCGGTGGTACACATAGACCATCCAAAGATCTCAGTAGATCGGCGGTGTCTTGAATGTAGGAACTTAAAGAACCTACATGGGGCCTCAAATAGTCGTCTACCAGCTTACTAGCTGGTTCTGTAAGGCAACCAATCCCTGACACAATCGGACGGCCAGGGGGATTTTCCAAATTTTTGTGCACCTTTGGCAGAGCATAAAACGTGGGAAGTCTCGGCTTATCAATAACCAAGAATTCACACGTCTTTTTGTCTATAAGGTTATCACAAAATGCCCGATTAATGAGAATACGGTATTTTGTCTCCGCATATTTTACCTGTGCAAAAGGAATAGAGCGATACCAACTTTTATTTGAAAGGAGGTTCATGACCATCTGCTTATATTTGTTTAAATCCATTACCACTATGTTACCTCCTTTATCCGAGGGTTTTATCACTAATTGTTCGTTCTGTTTTAAAGATAACACGGCTTTTTGTTGGGATGGCTTAAGGTTGGTATTTCTTCTAAACCTTTTCCAATTGGTACTCTGTAGTTCCTTTGTAACTTGTTGGGTGAATGCCCAAATGTTGGGGTTTCCTTGGAGAGTAGGAAAGGTCCTGGATTTCGGTTTATATAGATTAGGTGGAGGAAAAATTCTCTCCGTGGAAATCTCATCTACGAGGCCAGACTGGGGTTCCTCAAGGGGGTCATCTAGTGGATTACCTTCTTCCCATAATTCCATTAATTCATTTATTGCCTGAATCTCCTTAATTGTTTTATTTTGCCAAAGATCTTCCCCCATGGAATCCATGGGAGAACGTTGATAATCCCTGTCAAACATAATCTTAAAAGTAAGTTTTCTCGCAAAGAGGTTGACGTCCTTTATAATTTCAAAGGCATCAACCTCCTGATCAGGACAAAAAGTCAGGCCAAGGCCCAAAACCTCCGTCTGATCCGGTGTAAGTAAATGTGAAGACAAATTAATTACTTGGAAATTACTTTGGAAGTTGCTTTGAGTGCCTGTGAAGGAATGGGTGTCTTTTTGTTGTCCACAATTGGGGGTGGTGAAAAGATTGGCGCAGTGCGAAGATCCCCTATATTGGGGATTTGAAAGTCCCCCGAAGGGGTAACTATTGATTGATTTAACTTCGGTGCATTAAGAATATTAGAAAAACTGGGTGTGGATAAATTAAGGTGACCATCACCTGTGGGATGAGTGGGAGGGGGTACATTTTTGGACTGTGAACGTAAACCCTGACGATTCATGTCCTGTTGAGTACGTTTAGAAAGCGCTGACATCGAAGGTGCTCGATCAGTCTTTCTTTTATTAGAACTAGCTGACATGTTTGAGGCATTACCTGGTAGGGACGAGGAAGATAAAGATGATTCATCAGAATCAGTGGCTTCCTGATTTTTATTTGTTTGCTTACGAGCTGAGGATTTGGATTTCCTCCATTGGTTTTCAGTAGTCCACCGATAGGCTGTGTTTGATTCATATGCCAGACGATCCCTATAGTATTTTTTATCCTTAGTTTTAAGGATATTGGAGACAAAAGACTCCAAATGTTTTTCTAAGAGAGCCTCTCTATTAGAGAAGGTTTCCTCCGTAGTCAAGTTGGAATTTTCAACATACAATTTTTCTATGTCGTTATTGACTATCTCTAAATCTTTAGCATAGTTTTGGCAAAGAGCCTCCATCATCTTAAATGAACATGACTGTAAGTTTGATTCCCAGTCTAATTTGAATTCTGTCTCCACTTTAAATATATTAGGAAAAATCTGTATACGTAATCCCCACGGTACAATTTTATCCTCTAAATATTTCAAGAAATACCTGCGATTCCAAAAAATACGTGCTTTCTTTTCCAATAAACGTTGAAGGCTATTGAAAAAGCGTTCAAGGGTAATCCCACCAAATGTAGACCCTTGGGCTAGATGGATTTTAGTCATAAGGCCATCAAATGCCGACCCTCTATAGGTAGCCATGCTGATTGAAAAGACTCTGTTATACAAAATAGAAACTATAAAAGGATTAATCTTTAAACCCAATTCAAAAGAATAATCTAATGAACTACAAAAATGATATAGAGGTGACAGGTAGAAAATGAGCGTTTGCCACCCGGTATAATCACAAGGAGAAATTGAAAATAATACCTGTCACCTGTATCTCATAGGCACCACATCCCTTCATTACGAAGCTATATAGAAATATGAAGGTATTGGGACTTTTAAGGTGCAACAACTACACAATATTCAATATAAAAAATATAATTTTATTACAAAAAAATATATATGAAAATTCATATGTACAAATATACATGAACCATCAAAATAAACATAATAGAGTTTCCAAAGTGCATACAGACAAAATTCTCTACATGTTTCGCCATTTTGTAGGCTTCCTCAGGAGTTTGTCATGCAAATACTGGAAACAAAAAAAGAAAAATAATAAATACATAATATTATTAACTCAAATTTCAAACTCAAAATTACAAAACAGAATATTATTAAGAAAAAAAAAAAAAAAGGATAACTGAAAACCATAACCAGCCCAATGGTTGCTCAAAAGTTCATCTCAAAATTAGATCTATTTATTCAAGGTATATGACCTTATTAGTATCAGTTGTAAGTACATAACCTGTAAATTTTGATGGTACAATCTAAAATGAAGAATGACCAGATAGCCAATGAGCTATCCCACACGGGGGGCGCCCGTAAGGAGGGGATCATATGGTGTATCATAGAGGGGGAGAAATACTGGCACAAATAACCACCCGGATATTACTAGCACAGGAACAGAGGGCCATCTGGGGGAAATTACAAAGAAAATTCGAATGAAGTCAAATAACAATCTATGTATAAGAGTAAAGGCGTCTAATCTAGTTATACGGCACATACCCCATCAGTATTTACCTGTTTATGGCTGTTGATAGTAAAAAATATAAATTAGAATAGGCAAAAAAGGGGGCAGTATCTCCAAAGTACCCCAATCAGTGTCCACTCTAAAGGAAACAGAAATAGTGGAAATTACTATAAATATATGTAATAATCCCCTCTAGTTGGTAATCAGAATTTTAATTTTTAGCCATATACTTGCTAGCTGATATATACCTGGTTAATCCAATTGGATAAAGTGTGTCCACATTAGGGCATCTCTGCCGAAAAACTTGTTTTACAAAACCGATCAATCAGTTTACTGAAAAAATAAAATATAAAAACCATTTGGGATTAAAGACCAAAGTAAACCAGACAACAGGATAAAAACCAATGTTGCCCATAAAGAGATCTAGTGCCTAAGTAATTTACCTTTGACTGATATCTAAGAACGTCTTCTCCCCAGAGTGTTGGTCATGCTACTGATTTACAAGGCTGCGATCCGGACTATATACCCCCCTCCCCCTTCCCATTGGACGCACAATGGCGCCAAATCAATGGGCGGAGCGGGCACGTCAGTTCCGACATCACCCATCGTCAGATCCGACCCGGAAGTGACAATTCCACCACTGAAAAACCGGAGACGTCCGCCGGAAGCACCACCCCGCTCATCAGGAGAAAACATCCTGACGAGCTGGACGCACCATAAGACGGATCCGGAAGGGGAAAAAACATGCCTAAAGTATAGAAAAGGGCAGACTTCCTTTTCAGTCACTGGTCTTAAGAACACCCTGGCCTCATTCTGTTGAAAGGTCTTGACCTCGAACTTACGGATACGATTGTCCTTGCTTGGGAGTACTTTGGTGACCAGACCTAAAGGCCACATATTCCTTAGTGTCTGGCAATCTTTCATGAGCACAACATCACCAGGTTTAAGAATGGGCTTTTCAGTGTGCCACTTTCTCCTTGTAGAGTAGATATATATTGTTCCCTCCACCGACTCCAGAAGGTATTGGCAAGGGTTTGTACAGTACTTGTCTCCATTGACATTTGTAAAGGTCCTTCTCACAAAACTCTCCCGCTGGAGTAGCTACAAGACCAGTCTTTTGCGTGAACAACATGGCAGGTGTGAGAACCACTGCATCTTCAGAATCACTTGAAATTGAAGTCAAAGGTCTGGCGTTAATGATAGCTGTAACCTCTGCCATAAATATCACTAAACATTCGTGAGTAGGGATGAGCCGAACACCCCCCGGTTCGGTTCGCACCAGAACCTGCGAACGGACCGAAAGTTTGCGCGAACTTTAGAACCCTATTAAAGTCTATGGGACTCGAACGTTCAAAATCAAAAGTGCTAATTATGAAGGCTAATATGTAAGTTATTGTCCTAAAAAGGGTTTGGGGACCCGGATCCTACCCCAGGGTACATGTATCACTGCAAAAAAAAGTTTTAAAAACAGCAGTTTTTTTGGGAGCAGTGATTTTAATGATGATTAAAGTGAAAAAAAAAGTGAAATATTCCTTTAAATATCGCACCTGGGGGATGTCTATAGTATGCCTGTGAAGTGGCACTTGTTTCCCGTGTTTAGAACTGTCCCTGCACAAAATTACATTTCTAAAGGAAAAAAAGTAATTTAAAACTGCTTACGGCTTTAATGTAATGTCTGGTCCCGCAATATGGATGAAAATCATTGAGAAAAATGGCATGGGTAACCCCCCAGCCCATTACCAGCCCCTTTGGGTCTTGTATGGATATTAAGGGGAACCCCACACACAAAATAAAAAAAGGAAAGGCGTGGGGCCCCCAGGTCCTATATACTCTGAACAGCAGTATACAGGCGGTGCAAACAAGACAGGGACTGTAGGTTTGTTGTTACGTAGAATCTTTTTGTAATTTTGAACTGGTACATTTTTAAAGTGTAGCTCCAGCCAAAAAATAGATTTTTAAGCTTTTTGGAAAACATAGGGGAGGGTTATCACCCCTGTAACATTTGTTTTGCTGTCTGTGCACCTGTTCAGAACATTTCACCTCACTTAGAACAGCACGTCACTCTGCTTCAGTTAGTGTAGGGAATGGTTGCTGCTGCTGCTGCTGCTTTGAGGGAGAGAATTAGATAGGAGTCCTGATTCATTATGCCCCATACACACGATCGTTTTTCATGCCATTAAAAATGCCATTTTTAAAAATGGCCATTAAAAATGATCGTGTGTATGCTCCAGAGCATTTTTAACGACGTGAAAAACGGGCATTAAAAATTTCGAACATGCTCTATTTTTTCACGTCGTTTTTCATGTCGTTTTTTTTAACGACGTGAAAAACGATAGTGTGTATGCTTTAACGACGTGAAAAAAAACGCGCATGCTCAGAATCAAGTATGAGACGGGAGCGCTCGTTCTGGTAAAACTAGCGTTCGTAATGGAGATAGCACATTCGTCACGCTGTAACGGACTGAAAAGCACGAGACTGAAAAGAGCGAATCGTCTCTCAACAAACTTTACTAACATGAAGGGTGGCGCCATTCGAACGGAACTTCCCCTTTATAGTGCCGTCGTACGTGTTGTACGTCACTGCGCTTTGCTCAAGCGTTTTTTTTAATGATCGCGTGTACGCAAGACAGGCTTGAGAGGAAACAAGAAAAAAAATGACGAGAAAAACGTCAGTTTTAAAAATGACATTAAAAATGATCGTGTGTCTGGGGCATAAATCGAATTACTCAGCGATCTACCTTGCTATTGTTGTGTGGGTGCAGTGCACAATCTTTTTATCCTGTCCTGAGCCCAGTGCCAGAGAAAAGATAACTTTTATCCGTCTGTTAGTTAGGTTGGCTTCGGCGGGCATTTTATGCAAGCTCAGTGCACCAGCACTGCATATGTTACTGTGAGATACACCCTTTAGATACTGTTCTGCTATTCTGCTAGTCAAAAATAAATACATTAAGGGCAAAAAAAAAAATGTTGGTGCATTTTCTGAATATCTGTATATGTGAGATAGACACTTTAGACACTGTTCTCCTATTCTGCTCCTCAAAAAAAAAAAACAATTTAGGGCAAAATAATTTTTTTTGGTGCGTTTTCTGCCATAAAAATTTATTTTTGTGCATTTTCTGCATATCTGTACGTGTGAGATAGACACTTCAGATACTAAATTGGGTGTATTCCTGCGCTACTATGGAGAGGGCTAGCTAGTGATATAAAACTGCTGCAAGCACCAGGGGGGGTCAGATCTCGTCTCTTGAGACAAATCTAGGAACTAGAAGTGACGCTCAGCAGACTCTTGAGACGAATCTAGGAACTAGAACTAGAAGTGACGCTCAGCAGACGAGCTCGCAGCTCGTGGAGTCTTTTACATTGTGTTACTGCCAAATATGAGTACCACTGCTTTTAACGTGTTGAACAATAAATGTTTTAAAAACGTACTACACCATATAGTATCTTCCCTCTTCATTTCTACTTACACAACGGCTGGCATATGAGTGCATACTCCAGAGGGAAACCCCAATTACCCCGGCATCCAGCTATTAGGAGACAACCATCCCAAACAACACACAGACCCCTATAGGAACCAGGCAAGAGGAACACAGAGCATCTTGTTTGCTACATGCTGTTACCTCTCTACCTACAGGTAAGAGGCCACCTTTACCAAAAAGTCACCACCACCGGAGTGCACCAGCACAGGAAGAGGAATACAATATTCCCATCACACAACCACTCCCCCCCCCTCCTCGGCCCTCCTGCGTTCCATGCATCACTGCACTTCCTGCACAGGATAAATGAACTGCTTTCTTTTTTCACCATTCACGATAGACCAAATGAACTCTACCTGCACTTGATATAGTCGTATATACTGCAATTCTTTGTGCGATCGCTTTGCAATTTTCTGTGCGATCGCCCTGCAACATTTATAATTTAAAGACGCATGTTACAATTCACCTGGGTATCCTAGCTCGTGAGGATATTCAGAGACCTGTCGCACCGTGCACTTTTAAAGTGCAACATCCCCTCGGATTGATTTATGCGTTTATGCATCTTTTGCACTGGTTGTACGTATGCTTTGCATTTCACATTTTTGATTTCATTGTCTATGATTTACTGTCACAGTTCATTATTTCTTTTGCGATTTGCACAATCTTGATTTCTTGACACAGTGTTTAGACCTGTTGCACATTGTTTACTATTTTAGAAGATAGTATTTTATGGTCACCACTTGAAGATTATTTATTGTGCGTTTTTCACATCTTGGAAGATCTTGCTATTTTATGTGCGTTTTGCAATAATTGTTTACTTGCATTTGTTTTATTATCTTACACAAAGTTTTAGAAGAATTTCACTTAATTTATTTCACTAAACAGCGCAGCACCACCCCCCTCTTTATACACACTTTAGATACTGTTCTCCTATTCTGCTCTTCAAAAAAATAATAATTTAGGGCAAAATATATTTTTTTGGTGCGTTTTCTGCTATAAAAATCTATTTTTTCTGCATATCTGTACGTGTGAGATAGACACTTTAGATACTGTTCTCCTATTCTGCTCTTCAAAAAAACAAATAATTTAGGGGCAAAAATACATTTTGGGTGCGTTTTCTGCCAAAATAAATTTTTGGTGCATTTTCTGCATATCTGTACGTGTGAGATACACACTTTAGATACTGTTCTCCTATTCTGATCTTCAAAAAAGATAATAATTTAGGGCAAAAAAAAAATATTTGGTGCGTTTTCTGCCCAAAAAATAAAATGTTGTTGCATTTTCTGGCCAAAAAATTTTTGGTGCATTTTCTGCATATCTGTACGTGTGAGATACACACTTTAGATACTGTTATCCTATTCTGCTCTTCAAAAAAAGAATAATCTAGGGCAAAAAAAGTTTTTTGCGTGGATTTTCTGCCCCAAAAACATTTTTGGTGCATTTTCTGCATATCTGTACGTGTGAGATACACACTTTAGATACTGTTCTCCTATTCTGCTCTTCAAAAAAAGTTATAATTTAGGGCCAAAACATTTTTTTTTGGTGCATTTTCTACCCAAAAATGCATTTTGGTGCATTTTCTGCATATCTGTACGTGTGAGATACACACTTTAGATACTGTTCTCCTATTCTGATCTTCAAAAAATATAATAATTTAGGGCAACAAAAAAAATTTGGTGCGTTTTCTGCCATAAAAATGTATTTTGGTGCATTTTCTGCATATCTGTACGTGTGAGATACACACTTTAGATACTGTTCTCCTATTCTGATCTTCAAAAAACGAATAATTTAGGGCAAAAAAAAAATTTTGCTGCGTTTTTTTTTTTGGTGCATTTTCTGCATATCTGTACCTGTGGGATACACCCTTTAGATACTGTTGCTCTATTCTGCTATTCAAAAAACACCCATTTAGGGCAAGATCCTAAATTTGAGAAATATGAAGAGACCGTCAAATAAGGGACGTGGCCCCGGTCGTGGTGCTGCTGGTGGAGCTCCTGTTGCAGGGAGAGGACGTGGTCGATCCGTGCCAGCTACACGCACAAGTGAAACACCTTCCTCAGGTGCGAGTAGGCGACAGAGCCTGCAGCGGTATTTGCTCGGGCTTAATGCGGCTCTACGAATGTTGAGGCCAGGCCTAGGACCAGTACAGGCGATAGTAGATTGGGTTGCTGACAGTGCCTCCAGTTCCTTCACATTGTCTCCCACCCAGTCTACTTCTGAAAGATCAGAGTTGGCACCTGCAGCCGATGTCCATCAGTCTTTCACCTCACCCCCTTGCAAATCAGCCAAGCAGTCTGAGCCCCAAGTCATGCAGCAGTCTCTTCTGCTTTTTGATGACTGTTAGCAGGGTTTCCCAGGGCCATCCACCTAGCCCTGCCCCAGAAGTGGAAGAGATTGAGTGCACCGATGCCCAACCACTTATGTTTCAAGATGAGTACATGAGGGGACCATCGCAGCACGTCTCGGATGATGAAGAAACACAGGTGCCAACTGCTGCTGCTTTCGCAATTGTGCAGACCGACAAGGAGGGCAGGGGTGAAGACTGGGTGGAAGATGATGTGGAGGACGATGAGGTCCTCGACCCCACATGGAATCAACGTCATGCAGGTGACCTGTGTAGTTCGGAGGAAGAGGCGGTGGTCGCACAGAGCCACCAGCACAGCAGAAGAGGGAGCAGGGTGCAAAAGCGGAGCGTCCGCCCCCTAGACAGTACGCCTGCTACTGCCCAACGCAGCAAGGGACCGAGCACACCAAAGCCAGGTCCAAGGAGTTCCCTAGTGTGGCAGTTCTTCAGACAATGTGCTAATGACAAGACACGAGTGGTTTGCACGCTGTGCAATCAGAGCCTGAAGCGATGCATAAACGTTCTCAACCTGAGCACAACCTGCATGACCAGGCATCTAAGTGCAAAGCATGAGCTGCAGTGGAGTAGACACCTCAAAAACCAAGAAAGGTCTCTGGCTCCTCCTGCTTCCTCTTCTGCTGCAGTCTCGGCCTCTTCATCCACCTCTGTAGTGACAGTGGCACCTGCCACCCCGCAAACAGAGTATCTGCCAGCAACACTACCACCTGGGTCACCAACCATCTCCACAATGTCCCATGGAAGCGTTCAGCTCTCTATCTCCCAAACACTGGAGCGGAAGAGGAAGTACCCCCCTACACACCCGCGATCCCTGGCCCTGAATGCCAGCATTGCAAAATTCCTGGCCTTTGAAATGCTATCATCCCGTCTGGTGGAGACGCAGAGTTTTAAAAGCCTGATGGCATTGGCTGTCCCACAGTACGTCGTGCCCAGCTGCCACTACTTTTCCAGGTGAGCCATCCCTTCCCTGCACAATCAAGTGGGGGACAAAATCAGATGTGCACTGCGCAACGCCATCTGTGGCAAGGTCCACCTAACTACGGATACGTGGACCAGTAAGCACAGTCAAGGACGTTATATCTCCCTAACAGCACACTGGGTAAATGCAGTGGCGGCTGGGCCTGAGGCGGATAGCAGTTTGGCACATGTCCTTCCACCACCGAAGATTGCAGGGCACTTCAGTTTGCCTCCTGTTGCTAACTCCTCCTACTCCGCTTACTCATCCTCTACCGCCTCCTCATCCGGTCAGCGTAACACCTTCACCACCAACTTCAGCACAGCCAGGGGTAAACGACAGCAGGCAGTTTTAAAACTTTCCTGTTTGGGGTAAAAACGCCACACCGCGCAGGAGTTGTGGAGGGACATGGAACAACAGACCGATGAGTGGTTTGTGGCAGTGAGCCTTAAGCCCGGCCTGGTGGTGTGCGATAATAGGCGAAATCTCGTAGCATCTCTGGGCCTAGCTGGTTTGACGCACATCCCTTGCCTGGCACATGTGCTGAATTTGGTGGTGCAGGGGTTCCTTAAAAATCACCCCGATATGCCAGAGCTGCTGCAGAAAGTGCGGGCCGTCTGTGCGCACTTTCAGGGTTCTCACCCTGCTGCTGCTCGCCTGTCAGCGCTGAAGCATAACTTCGGCCTTCCCGCTCACCGCCTCATATGTGACATGCCCACAAGGTGGAACTCCACCTTGCACATGCTGGCCAGACTGTGCGAGCAGCAGCAGGCAATAGTGGAGTTTCAGCTGCAGCACGTAATAAGTTATTATTTCCCTATCCACATTTGTTTGCAGAGCACTTGTCATGCTCTTAACAACATTTTTCTGCCATTTGCAGCCCTCTAGCCCTTTCCATGACTATTTTAGAGCCATTTTAGTCCTCAAAATTTCGGGTCCCCATTGACTTCAATGGGGTTCGGGGTTCGAGGTCAAGTTCGGGTCATGTTCGGGTCCCGAACTCGAACTTTTTTCCGAAGTTCGACCGAAACCCGTCGAACCCCAACATCCAGGTGTCCGCTCAACCCTAGTGATAAAGCATCAGTGGAGAGAAGACACCTTTTTCCCATAATAACTCTTAGGCCTCGTACACACGGCCGAGATTCTCGTTGAAAAAAACATGTCCTTTTTTTTTTGACGAGATTCTTGGACAAGAAACTTGTCCCGGCCGAGTGTACACACGCTCGTTTCAAAGAACCCGCGGTTCTTTGAAAGGAGTGTACGCGGTGACGTCATCGACTACGTCGAGCATGCGCTCGTCACATTCGATGCCGTCGCCGCCATCTTGGTATACCCTACGTATGCCTAGGAAGCTACCGCGCATGCGTCGAATTCATTTCGAACATGCGCGGGCTTCCAGGCGGACAGGTAAGTGTACACACACTCACTTTTCTTGTCGAGAAACATGCCGAGGAGAATCTCGACGAGAAAATAGAGAGCAGGTTCTCTATTTTCTCGTCGAGGTTTCTTGTCGGTTTTCTCGACGAGAAACCCGCTAGCAGCGTACACACGACCGATTTTCTCGGCAAGACCTCTCTGCCAGCAAGTTTCTTGCTGGTTCTTGCCGAGAAAATCGGTCGTGTGTACGAGGCCTTACAGGAGAGAATTTCCCTTCCTAGGGGTAGATTTCCTCTCACTTCCTGTTGTCTCATTCCGTTTGCAAGTAGGAGTTGTTTGTAAGTTGGATGTTTAAAAGTAGGGGCCTGCCGTATATACTCTGCAGAAATTTGGCCCTTAGGTGTTGGTGTTGCCACAACACTGTAAGCCCTCACAGTTACTCTTGGTGGGCGCTGGAACGCCCTGCTGTGAACTATTATTTCAAGAATTGTAATTACATGCCATTGTTGAACAGTGGTAGGAAAAATTGGGCCTTTGGTGGTGGTGCTGGTGCCACAACACTGTAAGTCCTCACAGTTACATTTGGTGGGCGCAGGAATGGTCCCAGCTGTGAAATATTAGATCAAGAATTGTAATTACACGCCCCTGTTGAACAGGGGCAGACAAATTGGGCCTTTGGTGGTGGTGCTGGTGCCACAGCACTGTAAGTCCTCACAGTTACTCTTGGTGGGCGCAGGAATGGGCCCAGCTGTGAAATATTAGATCAAGAATTGTAATTACATGCCCCTGTTGAACAGGGGCATAAACATTGTGCCTTAGGCACTGATGCCACAACACTGCAACCCCTCACAGATACTCTAGTTGGAGCGCAGGAATGAGCCCTGCTGCAAAGTATTGCATCAAAAATAGTATTTACACGCCCCTGTTAAATAGGGGCAGAAAAATTGGGCCTTAGGCACTGGTGCTGGTGCCACAACACTGCAACCCCTCACAGATACTGTGGTTGGAGCGCAGCAATGAGCCCTGCTGCAAAGTATTGCATCAAAAATAGTAATTACACTCCCCTGTTAAACAGGGGCTGAAAAATTGGACCTTAGCCACTGGTGGCGGTGCCCAGAAACAAAAATGTTCTTACATGCTATCAGCATGATCATTGAGGAGGAAGAGGATAGTCACTCAGCATAACAGTATAGTCACTCTGCTTCAGAATAGGCATTCTTGAAGGGATCTGACATTTCAAAGAAAATGATTCTGTAACATCAGCATCAGGTGCTTGGTAGCTGGTGGTGATCCAAGACTGATTCATTTTTATGAAGGTCAGTCGATCGACCGAGTCGGTGGACAGGCGCACACTGTGATCGTTTACAAAGCCTTCAGCAGCACTGAATGTGCGTTCCGAAAGAACGCTGGATGCAGGACAGGCCAGTAGCTCAATTGCATACTGTGCAAGCTCTGTCCAGTGATCCATTCTCAAGACCCAGTAACCCAGAGGATTTTCGGTGGGAAAGGTGTCCAAGTCTGATCTTGCCCATAGGTATTCTTGCACCATGTAGATAAGACGCTGTCGATGGTTGCTGGCACCGATCATACCTTGGGGCTGCGGACTAAAAAATTGTCTGAACGCATCGGTCAGACGGCCACCTTCTCCACCACTCCTTCTTTGACTGACCGAAGCCTCAGCAACACGTTGTCCAGGACTAGGAATTTGTAACCTCCCAGTCTCTGGGAACGCGTTGCACAGACCTTTCTGCAAGGCCTCCCGAAGATGTTTCATCCTCTGCTCCCTCTGCGGCGCCACGATAAGGTCCGCAACCTTTCCCTTTTAACGTGGATCAAGGAGGGTTGCCAGCCAGTAATGATCCCTCTCCTTTATAGCACGAATACGAGGATCCTTCCGCAGGCTTTGCAGGATATAGTTACATAGTTACATAGTTACATAGTTAGTCAGGTTGAAAAAAGACAAAGTCCATCCAGTTCAACCATAAAAATATAACTAAAATAAAATAAAAAAATATCGTGCAATCCCATATACCCAATTCTATACCCACAGTTGATCCAGAGGAAGGCAAAAAACCCCAGCAGAGCATGATCCAATTTGCTACAGCAGGGGAAAAAATTCCTTCCTGATCCCCCGAGAGGCAATCGGATTTACCCTGGATCAACTTTACCTAGAACTGTTAGTACTCAGTTATATTATGTACATTTAGGAAAGTATCCAGGCCTTTCTTAAAGCAATCTACTGAGCTGGCCAGAACCACCTCTGCAGGGAGTCTGTTCCACATTTTCACAGCTCTTACTGTGAAGAAACCTTTCCGCAATTGGAGGTGAAATCTTTTTTCTTCTAGACGTAAAGAGTGCCCCCTTGTTCTCTGTGTTGACCGTAAAGTGAATAACTCATCACCAAGTTCACTATATGGACCCCTTATATATTTGTACATGTTAATCATATCCCCCCTTATTCTCCTCTTCTCAAGAGTGAATAAATTCAGTTCCTCTAATCTTTCTTCATAGCTGAGCTCCTCCATGCCTCTTATCAGTTTGGTTGCCCTTCTCTGCACTTTCTCCAGTTCCCCGATATGCTTTTTGAGAACTGGTGCCCAAAACTGAACTGCGTATTTCAGATGAGGCCTTACTAATGATTTGTACAGGGGCAAAATGATGTCTCTCTCTCTGGAGTCCATACCTCTCTTAATACAAGAAAGGACTTTGCTCGCTTTGGAAACCACAGCTTGGCATTGCATGCCATTATTGAGCTTATGATCTACCAAAACCCCCAGATCCTTCTCCACTACGGATCCCCCCAGTTGTATTCCCCCTAGTATGTATGATGCATTCATATTCTTAGCCCCCAAGTGCATAACTTTACATTTATCAACATTAAACCTCATCTGCCACATAGTCGCCCAATTAGACAGGGCATCGAGGTCGGCTTGTAAATTGGAGACATCTTGTAAGGACGTTATTCCACTGCATAGCTTGGTGTCATCTGCAAAGACAGAAATGTTACTTTTGATCTCAGACCCAATATCATTTATAAAGATATTAAAAAGTAAGGGTCCCAGCACTGAACCTTGGGGTACACCACTGATAACCTTAGACCATTCAGAGTAAGAATCATTAACTACTACTCTCTGAATTCTGTCTTTTAGCCAGTTTTCTATCCATTTACAAACTGATATTTCCAATCCTGTAGACTTTACCTTACACATGAGCCGTGTGTGGGGAACTGTATCAAACGCTTTTGCAAAATCCAAGTATACCACGTCCACAGCCACGCCTCTGTCCAAGGTTTTACTTACCTCTTCATAAAAAGAAATCAGGTTTGTCTGACAACTTCAGGGAGGCCATGCAGCATAGGTTTGCTGAGGCATTCGGTGCGGAGTCCTCTGGGTCACTGAGGACGACATGATCCGCAGCCACCTCCTCCCAGCCACGTACAAGTCCATGTGTTTCTTGGGACTGTAATTGATCCCTTGAAGACTGCTGCTGATGCTGAGTGCTAGGCTCCACCTCCATGCTGACACAATCCTCCTCCTCTTCGTCCTCTTCCTGTGTGATAGGCAGGCCAGCAGGAACACTGTCTGAATAAAGGGGGCCTTGAGAGGTAAGGAAGTCCTCCTCTTCCTCCCTCTGTTCTGCCTCAAGTGCCCTGTCCATTATTCCACACAGCGTGTGCTCCAACAGATGGACAAGAGGGACAGTGTCACTGATGCATGCACTGTCACTGCTCACCATCCTCGTGGCCTCCTCAAATGGTGACAGGACAGTGCATACATCCCTGATCATGGCCCACTGGTGTGGGGAAAAAAATCCAAGCTCCCCTGACCCTGTCCTGGTGCCATATTGCAACAGATACTCATTAATGGCCCTCTGCTGCGTGTGCAGCCGCTGCAGCATGGCCAATGTAGAGTTCCACCTGGTGGGCATGTCACAGATTAGGCGGTTCTTGGGCAGGTTGTATTACTTTTGGAGGTCAGCCAGCCGGGCACTGGCATTATATGACCGGCGGAAATGCACACAGAGTTTCCTGGCCTGCTTCAGGACCTCCTGTAAGCCCGGGTACCTGCCCAAGAACTGCTGCACCACCAAGTTAATAACGTGAGCAAAACAGGGCAAATGGGTCAGTTGTCCCTGTCAGAGTGCGGAGAGGAGGTTGGTGCCATGGTCGCAAACCACCTTTCCTGGCTTAAGCTGGCATGGCGTCAACCACCTCTGAGCCTGCCCCTGCAGAGCTGACAAAATCTCTGCCCCAGTGTGGCTCCTGTCCCCCAAGAACACCAGCTCAAGCACCGCATGGCATCTTTTTGCCTGCGTACTTGCGTAGCCCCTTGAACGCCTATGGAGCACTGCTGGTTCCGAGGACAAAGCACAGGAAGAGGCCATGGAGGAAGAAGAAAAGGAGGGGTGGAGGAGAAAGGTGTGTCAGAATCACCAGTAGTAGCATTTTGGAGGCGTGGTGGCGGAACAACAACCAATACTACTGCACCTTGTCCTGCATCCTTCCCAGCTGCCAGCAGAGTCACCCAATGCGCCGTGAAAGATAGGTAACGTCCCTGTCCATGCCTGCTGTACCATGAGTCAGCGGTAATATGCACCTTACCGCTGACCGCCCTGTCCAACGAGGCCAAGACATTGCCTTCCACATGCCGGTAGAGAGCCGGAATCGCCTTCCGTGAGAAAAAGTGGCGTTTGGGAACCTGCCACTGAGGAACCACACATTCCACAAACTCACGGAAAGGGGCAGAGGCTACCAACTGAAAAGGCAGCAGTTGAAGTGCTAGCAATTTAGCCAAGATAGCATTCAACTGCTGGGCATGTGGATGGCTGGGAGCAAACTTCTTTCAGCGGTGCAGCAGCTGGGGCAGGGAAATTTGCCTGGTACAATCTGACGTCGGTGTACCGATAGCAGATTGCCCGCAAGTACTTGGCTGTGACACACCTAATTCTACACCTTCATTCCTCTCAGTGCAGGTTTCAGAGAGGACTGAAGGTATAGTGGGGTTGGAGATCCCAGCTGATGAGGAGCAAGGAGAGGTCCGCTTTGTTCTTTGGTGTGGGTCTTTTTTGTATGCTTGCCAACGGACTGCATGGCAGGTTGACATATGTCTGGTCAAGCACATGGTGCCCAAGTGGCTCATGTTTTGGCCACGCGAGATCCGCTTCAGACATATGTTGCAAATAGCAACGATGCGATCTGCTGGACACGTCTCAAAAAAGCCCACACCAAAGAACTTTTGGAATAACGCGCAGAGACAGCAGCGCCCTGAACATGCGGAACACTGCGGTGTGATGTAGTTGGTTGGCTGCCCCTAATCTGGCCCCTGGAGGGCATCCTGCCTCGTTGGAGATGTGCCTCCTCTTCCTCCTCCTCTCTTCTATCAGGCAGCCACGTGGAGTCAGTGACCTCATCATCCCCTCCCTCCTCATCACTGGAGCAAATCTGGCAGTATGCTGCAGCTGGGGGAACATGACTGCCAGATTGCTGAACTTGTTGTGCACCCCCTCTCTCTGGGCTCACGTTACTGCCTTCCTCTAGCTGAGTATCATCATCGGAGCCTTCAAAACGCTGGGCATCCTCCTGGAGCATGTACTCAACACTGTGGTCAAACAGTTCGGGGGACTCCTCAGGAGGACATGGTGGGGCTAGGGAAGGAGTGACTGATGCTATTGAGCCGAGGGAAGAGGCCACTTTGGCAGCTGCTTTGTCAAACAAAGTACCCTGAGCCTGGGTGAGAGAGGATGAGGAGGATGAGGACGGCTTGGTCATCCACTCTACCAAGTCTTGGGCATGTTGTGGCTCAACATGGCCAGCTGCCGAAAAGAAGGACAAGCGTGTCCCACGGCCACGTGCTCATGAGGATGCACTGTGTCCACGACCAGCACTGTTGCCTCTAGACACAGAGCCTGCTTGCCCTCTTTTATTGCCTCGTGACTGTCTGCCTCTCCTTCTTTGCCTTCCAGACATACTAATGCCTGCAGTGAGATGTAGCTGCACAAAGGTGGGATGTATATACATATAGATCTATAGTGATTATACTGCAGCTAGCACAATCAACTGCCTGCTGTGGTATTAGTATGAGAAAAGCAGCAATTGTCTTCAGTTAGTTTTAGGTGCACACTGTGCAGAGGACACAGTACACTAACTGAAAATACTTGAAGCTACCTGCCTGTGGTATTAGTTTGAGAACACCACCAATTGTATTCAGGTAGCTTTAGGTGCACACTGTGCAAAGGACAGAAGTACACTAAATGAAATTAATGCAGCTCCCTGCCTGTGGTTTTAGTATGAGAACACCACTAATTGTATTGAGGTGCCTTTAGGTGAACGCTTTGCAAAGGACCTGTTAGAATATTATCCCAAATTCATAATTCGGCACTTATAGGTGTTATATTAATTCATGGCAAGCTTGCAAAACATATTTGGTTTTACGATTAATCATAGTAAATTAGGTATGAGTGAATGACCTTGATCAATTGATATGACATGATTCTTCAATCTAAAGCTGAGTATTGCTGGATATTTCTGGTGAAGCCAATTTGAGTATGTCATATAAGGTATCTGGTGTAAAGTGTCAAGAATAGACCTCCAGAATAGATCAGTATTTACATAGTGAGATGAATAATATATTTTTTTATCTCTTGTTAAATTTGTTTAGTGAAGTCTTAGTTATGCTTAATATGTATTAGTATATAGTTACTTTATTTGTAGTTCTAGTTAGTAATATATGTTCATATAGGAGATGCTTGGTTATGACATTACATCGTCAGCACACCACTCCAAGTATAGAGTGCCACATGTGTGCCTGTCAATCAAACTCCATATGTCTCTGAGCCAATATCTTCTATTGGTATAACATATTGCTGAAGTTAGCAGAAATTAATGTGTGCCATACAAGGTTCTAAGTTTCTGTGAGGTGACGACGTTCATATGTATATATAAGCCTATAGTTTGAGATAGAAGGGGAGACGACACACTTGCACGACACACTGACACAAACACACACAAAGACACACTCACTCTCACCCACTACGAGAGATGAAACGGACACATTTACACAAAGACTTTAACAAATAAGGACAGCTGAACATTGCCAGAAGTCTAATGCCGCGTACACATGATCATTTTTCCCATCGAGAAAAATTTCATTTTTTCCTTTGGACGAGAAAAACGATCGTCTGTGGGATTTTTGTCGTTTTTCTCGACGTGAAAAACTGCATTAATCACAACGAGGAAAATTAGAACATGCTCTAATTTTTCTCGTCGTGATTCCCGTTGTTTTTTTCCGCGGAAGTTTTCCCATAGGGAAACACTGCCGGGGAGCCCACACACGGTTGTTTTTTTCGACCAAAAAAAAAATGTCATTTAAAACGGTCGTGTGTGGGGGGAACAAGCTGTTCCTTGTTTTTCACGTCGATTTTCTCGACGGTGTTTTCACCGTCGAAAAAAATCGATCGTGTGTACGCGGCATAAGAACTTAATTTCCGGCTTCACTTTGGGAACACTCAGAAGACAGCATGGAAGACTGAAGCTGCAAGTATGAAGGTCACATGCTTTCATAAGCTTGCTACAGCACCATCTATTCTATTTTATATATTTTTACCTACACTGAGCTGAACTGTTATACTATTTTTTCATTGTATTTATGATGCCACCTGTGAGATAATAAACTCACTTTATTTTCAAGTCAACCTGACTATGAATGCAATTCATTCAGGAAAGCCCTTGAGATACAAGAATATTAGATATTAATCTTTATTCTACAGGACACAGTACACTAAATGAAATTAATGCAGCTCCCTGCCTGTGGTTTTAGTATGAGAACACCACTAATTGTATTGAGGTACATTTAGGTGCACACTGTGCAAAGGAAACGGAGCTGCTATGACTAAAGCTAAAGTTGGGACTTTAATTGAGGCAATAACTATATTAACCTCCATCCCTGATATGGTTGATAAACATATGCTAAGAGGTTGGACTTTCTATGAAGCACTCAGCTAATTGAAAAGAGCCAATTAATGTATCCATTGTTGTTTTATTGATACAAACAACGGGCATAGATACCCATGTAAAATAGTAACATTTTATACTAATTGTAGGTCATAGTAAAAAAGGTCTAAACAGTAAATAGGGATACATAACTGTCCAGACTAATACATCGTAACAGACCAGGGGTATGTAGACCGCAGTATCTAGTGGTAACATATAAACATAATAACAATGGCAAATTGGTTCAATACAATAAAAAAATAAAATACAGATGTAGAACATAGAAACTGTGACATATCATCATGGGAAGGCTCTACGCGTTTCGTGGTAGTAACCACTCGTCAGGAGCAGAATCACAGTAAAGGGGTATCTATAATAAGGTAAAAATGCCAAAATGGTAAGATGGTTGATAAAAAATATCTATTTATAGACATACAGAAAATGACAGGGGGACAAAAAATCCCAAAGTATTCTCACCTATCTGTATTATCTGGGTACATCTATAGGATGATATCAATGGTAACAGGCAAGCATAGAAGGCATCATCCCCAGGAACTGAGACGGTGGTGCCCAAGGTATGGCGGTAGCATCTGCAGCCAGTGGTAGATATAAAGAGAAAAATCAGCTAGCAGCTGAGGTAGTGATGGGTGATGTAGTTGGTAAAATGTACACATTCCCAGTGGTATCTGTGGGATTGATAAGGAGACAGTGAATTTGTTAGGCAGCTGGAAGGCTGAAAAGGGTATGAAGGTAAGTTGGAGTGAAAGTACCAGGTGAGTGAGGACTAAAAATAGAAATAATCAGGCTGCTAAGAGGCTGAAGAAGGTATAAAGGTGGTTGAAGTGAAGGTACCAAGTGAGTGAGAACATAAAATAACCATGGTGAATAAAGTATTGAAGGAGTGAGGCCAGAAAGGCCAATTCATAGTGCAGAGTGAATATAGAGGTACCTGTGGGGGTAGGTGAGGGAAATGTTCCGAAGAGCAAGCGTGTCAGCCAAAGAGCAAGACTGCTAAAGTGGCACTGTGTGTAGATGGTAAATAAACCTTTTTTACTATGACCTACTATTATTATAAAATGTTACTATTTTACATGGGTATCTATGCCCGTTGTTTGTATCAATAAAACAATGGATACATTAATTGGCTCTTTTCAATTAGCTGAGTGCTTCATAGAAAGTCCCACCTCTTAGCATATGTTTATCAACCATATCAGGGATGGAGGTTAATATAGCTATTGCCTCAATTAAAGTCCCAACTTTAGCTTTAGTCATAGCAGCTCCTTTTCCAAGTTATCGGGGATGGAAGCACTCTAGCATATACTATCTAACTACTATCTGTGACCTATTATTTGCTGACATGTCTGTTTTTCTTACACAGGGATTAGCTTTTACAGTGGGGTCAGGCTCTGCCTCATCATCCCCGGGAGCTGCGATACGTACCGCGGCCTTCCCCTTCCCTCCTCTTGTGAGGGATGGGCTAGACGCTCGCTACGTATTGACGCCACGCACACATGCTCAGCGGGTGACGTCATTTATGACGCCGCGCCGCTGACATGATTTTCTTTCTCGCGCCTTTCACGAGGGGGGTTTGGATGCCATACGCCGAGTGCGTCCATGTTGCTCGGGCAGTGGCTCCGCCCCCTCCATGACACAGCGTGACGTTGACGGCTGCCCTCGGTTCACGGCAGGTTTATTTACCATCTACACACAGTGCCACTTTCTCAGTCTTGCTCTATGGCTGACACGCTTGCTCTTCGGAACATTTCCCTCACTTACCCCCACAGGTACCTCTATATTCACTCTGCACTATGAATTGGCCTTTCTGGCCTCACTCCTTCAATACTTTATTCACCATGGTTATTTTATGTTCTCACTCACTTGGTACCTTCACTTCAACCACCTTTATACCTTCTTCAGCCTCTTAGCAGCCTGGTTATTTCTATTTTTAGTCCTCACTCACCTGGTACTTTCACTCCAACTTACCTTCATACCCTTTTCAGCCTTCCAGCTGCTTAACAAATTCACTGTCTCCTTATCCATCCCACAGATACCACTGGGAATGTGTACATTTTACCAACTACATCACCCATCACTACCTCAGCTGCTAGCTGATTTTTCTCTTTATATCTACCACTGGCTGCTGATGCTACCGCCATACCTTGGGCACCACCGTCTCAGTTCCTGGGGATGATGCCTTCTATGCTTGCCTGTTACCATTGATATCATCCTATAGATGTACCCAGATAATACAGATAGGTGAGAATACTTTGGGATTTTTTGTCCCCCTCTCATTTTCTGTATGTCTACAAATAGATATTTTTTATCTACCATCTTACCATTTTGGCATTTTTACCTTATTATAGATACCCCTTTACTGTGATTCTGCTCCTGACGAGTGGTTACTACCACAAAACGCGTAGAGCCTTCACATGATGATATGTCACAGTTTCTATGTTCTACATCTGTATTTTATTATTTTATTGTATTGAACCAATTTGCCATTGTTATTATGTTTATATGTTACCACTACATACTGCGGTCTACATACCCCTGATCTGTTACGATGTATTAGTCTGGACAGTTATGTATCCCTATTTACTGTTTAGACCTTTTTTACTATGACCTACTTTTATTATAAAATGTTACTATTTTACATGGGTATCTATGCCCGTTGTTTGTATCAATAAAACAATGGATACATTAATTGGCTCTTTTCAATTAGCTGAGTGCTTCATAGAAAGTCCCACCTCTTAGCATATGTTTATCACACTGTGCAAAGGACACAGTACACTAAATGAAATTAATGCAGCTCCCTGCCTGTGGTTTTAGTATGAGAACACCACTAATTGTATTGAGGTACCTTTAGGTGCACACTGTGCAAAGGACACAGTATACTAAGTGAAAATACTGCAGCTAGCACAATCACCTGCCTGCCTGTCAGTATAGAGAATAACAGGAATGGATCTAGCTAAACTGAATGCAGTGTGTAAGTATATATACAACACCTAGGATGCATATATATCCTCTACACATTGTAACTGCAGCTAACTGACTCACCTGCCTGCTCTATCTAACTCAAAATAAATGATAATGTCTCTCTCTCTCTTTAACCTCTCTCTTTAACCACCGCAACACACTACACAAGGCCGCCATGGAGGCAGCCTTATATAGTGTGGGGTGTGTACTAAACCCCCTGAGACATAATTGGCCAAAGCCACCCTGGCTTTGGCCAATTATGGCTCTCCGTTTTTTGCGCGCTGTGATTGGCCAAAGCATGCGGGTCATAGTGCATGCTTGGCCAATCATCAGCCAGCAATGCACTGCGATGCCGCAGTGAATTATGGGCCGTGGCGCGCCACTCGAATTTGGCGTGAACAGCCCATAATGTTTGAAATTCGGCGAACAGCTGAACAGGCAATATTCGAGTCGAACATGGGTTCGACTCAAACTCGAAACTCATCCCTATTCGTCAGTAAGTCTTGCAGTTCCTATGTGCAAGAAGATAGAGTCAAGAATTCTGTGGGCTATGCTTATCATCCTCTCCCAAACACCTCCCATGTGAGAAGAGTGAGGTGGGTTTTAAACTGGTTGAGAGAAGTTGTTGTGACTGAGGTAGAAACCTGAGGGCAAATTTCCTGATCCTTGTCTGCATCTATTAGGTCAAATGTGGTGAAGTCATTAGTGTTACAGTCGGGACCGCATAGAAAGGTGAGACTGAAGTTCTTTCGAGGCGGCTGGCCGCCACAGATCTGGTCGCTAGGTCTGCCGGGTTACAGTCTATAGGCACAAAATGCCATTGCTCTGGGCGGGTGGACCTCCTTATCCTCAACACTCTGTTATTGACATAGACGTAGAAACACCTAGTTTCATTATGGATGTAACCCAGAACTACTTTACTGTATGTGTAAAACTCAGCTTCTTGAATTTCTAGGTTTGTCTCTGTTGCAATTAGTTCAGCTAGCTCTGTAGCCAATACTGCAGCACAAAGTTCCAGCCTGGGTATGGTGTGTTCGGGAAGTGGTGCAAGTTTTGCTTTCCCCATGACAAACCCTATGTGGCATTGTCCTTTAGTGTCTATGGTTTTCAGGTAAGCTACAGCAGCAATTGCTTTAACCACTTAACGACCGCTCACTGTACATATACGTCGGAAAAATGGCATGGACAGGCACAAATCATGTACCTGTACGCGACTGCCTCCGGTACAGAGAGCGGTGGTTTTCGGTGCGGGAGCGATCCGTGATGAGGGGGCAGCCATTCGTTTCCGGCCACCCCCTCGCGATCGCACCCGGCGAATGAGAATCTTCCTCTGCCTGTGTAATGTAAACACAGGCAGAGGAAGTGATGTCATCTCTCCATGTGGCGGTCTTTTCGGTCCGGCGCGAGGAGAGAAGACATCTCACAGTAAGTGCACCAACACTACACTGACACCAGTACACGTAGGCACACTTACACCCCCCAGTCACCCCCAGATCACCCCCCAGATCACCCCCAGTACCCCCAGTCACAGTGCACCCTTTGCAGTGGTAATTTTTTTACTGATCACTGCAATCAGTGTCATTTGTGACAGTAAACAGTTGCAGGGCAGTTAGGTTTAGGCCCCTTTAGGTCCAGGGTAGCCCCCTAACCCACCCTAATAAAGGTTTAACCCCTTGATTGCCCCCAGGTAACCCTTTCACCCCCTAACGCCAGCGTCACTAAGCGATCGTTTTTCCGATCGCTGTATTAGTGTCGGTGGTGCCCTAGGTAGCCAGTTATTTATTTGTAGGTTCGCCGCAGGTTTTTATAGCGTCAGGTACCCCCATATATTATTTTAACCCCCTGATTGCCCCTAGAGTTAACCCTTTTACCAGTGATCACCGTATTAGTGTCACTGGTGACACTGGTTAGCCAGTTAGTTATTTAGTTATTTAGGTTACCCGTCAGGTTTTTATATAGCGTCAGGTACCCCCATATATTACCTAATAAAGGTTTTAACCCCCTGATTGCCCCTAGTTAACCCTTTCACCAGTGATCACCATATAAGTGTTATGGGTGACGCTGGTTAGTTAGTTTGCTTTTTATAGCATCAGGGCACCCGCCGTATATAACCCAATAAAGGTTTAACCCCCTGATCTCCCGGCGGGTGATATCAATTAGGTTTTAGTGTCAGAGAGGGTCTGCCAGTGCCAGTAACGCTAACACCCACGCCAGTTAGTGCCAGTAATGCTAACACCCACGCGCAAAGCATACACCTCCCTTAGTGGTATAGTATCTGATCAGATCTATACTAGCGTCCCCAGCGGTTTAGGGTTCCCAAAAACGCAGTGTTAGCGGGATCATCCCAGATACCTGCTAGCACCTGCGTTTAGCCCCTCCGCCCAGCCCAGCCCAGCCCAGCTCAGCCCACCCAAGTGCAGTATCGATCGATCACTGTCACTTACCAAACACAACACACATAACTGCAGCGTTCACAGAGACAGGCCTGATCCCTGCGATCGCTAACAATTTTTTTTGAAGCGTTTGATACATTTGCTGACAGTCAGATGCTTTTTTACCTGTGAATCTTTTTTTTTTTTTTTTAAAGGTACATTTTTATTAAGTTTTTTTTCAAAACAAGGCATACAATAGACAACAAACAGACACACATGGAGCGAACATTGCCCAATCCAGTACAGTGCAAAAAATGTTTTTTAGAAAGCTGGTAAACAATTGGCATATATCAGGAAGACAATATTCAATCACATTTTTAAGGAGCAGGAGAGACAGTGCTCTCAGAATAAACCCAGTAGCCGCAAACCTTCCTGAATTTTTTTGGACACCCTCTAGCCTCATATGTCAGTTTGTATAAGGATACAGCATGGTTAATATTTGTGAGTCAGAAAGCAATAGTGGGCAAGAATGGAGACTTCCAATGGAAGGTTATTTCTTTCTTAGCATAAAACAATACTATTCTCAGAAATGTTTGTGTATTCTCGGATATACTATCATCATCAATATAGCCCAGTAAACACCTTAGAGGATTACATACATTAGGTAATTGTGTCAATGAACTAATGAAGGCCGTGACCTCCGACCAGAACTGCCTGATCGGAGCATACTACCACATTAAATGAAAGAACGTGTCATCAGCCATGCCGCAACGAGAGCATAACGCAGAGGGCAATCTATTCAGTTTAAATAGTAAGCATGGAGTAAAGTAGGATCTGTATAACAATTTAGTTTGTATTACCTTGTCACGAGAAGAGATGACAGAGGGAACCTGGAGGGGCAAAAGCTCCTGCCAGATTTCCTCCGTCAGCTCAGGGATATCAGCTCTCCAGCTGGCAGCTGTCTTGCTCAGCCTTTGAGTCATGGAATGCAGAAGGGACCTATAATATGTAGAAACTAGCTTTAGCTTGGTGTGAGAGGAGTCGGTCAACATACGTTCCAGTGGGGAGAGCTGAATAGATATGTTGCGAAGACCAAACTGCGTTGCTGCAGTGTGGCGTATCTGTAGGTAGAGGAAGTAAGCTGTGCATGGTAGATTGTAATCTCTACGAAATTCATCAAAAGAACGAAACACATTGACTGAGAATAAATGCAAAATAGTTTTTACCCCCCTTTTCGACCAGAATCCCCTGTCAGATCTGCGGAAGAACTCTGGTAGAGTCGGGTTCCCCCAGAGTGGAGTGTTCGGCGAGTAAGTATTACTGTCAGCGAACGACTATAGTTTTGTTAGCTTAATAAGCCTTATAGTCTTTGCCAGGACTCTCATACCCTCCCGCCCTCTAAGGGACATACGATAAATCAGGTTCTGCAGGGATTCATAGGAAGTAAGAATAGCAGCCTCCAAAGCAGTGGCTGCGTTGTTGGCTTCAGGAAAAAAACACCAATGTGCATGAGCTAATTGTGAGGCAATATAATAGGTGTGGAGACAGGGTAAGGCCAACTGGAGGGTGGTCTTGGCAATCCTGACTACTCCCCCCCTCCACAAAAAGGAAGTAAGGATGGAGTCTATTTCTTTAAATTTAAGCTTAGTGACATATACTGGCGAATTACCCAATACATACAGAAATCGTGGCAGGAATATTATTTTAAAAATATTAATCCTGCCCAATAAGGTAAGTGGGAGATTTGCCCAGGTTTTGAATGTGGTCTTCATTCTCCCTATAAGGGGGTCTATATTGAGTTTAGCATAAGAGGTAATAGGGAGATGTACCAGAACTCCTAAATATCAGAAGGAGGTGACTATTTGTAGTGGGCAAGAGGAAGGTAGCCTGGGTGGGTCTGCCTGGTCAATCTGAAATAGGATGGACTTGTCCAGTTAACCCGGAACCCAGAGAAATGCCCAAACTTGCCAATAATCTCCAGCAGGACTGGGAGAGACGACTGGGGGTCCGACAAATATATTAACATGTCGTCAGCATAAAGAGATACCTTCTCCTCCAGACCCCGAATTGTCAGTCCCGCAACCTCCCCGCAAGGTCTTATCAGTGCTGCCAAGGGCTCTATCGCCAGTGCAAAGAGCAACGGCGACAGAGGGCACCCCTGTCTGGTGCCTCTCTTTATCGGAAAGGGATCAGACATGGCCGCGTTCACCCTCAGTCGAGCAGTGGGCTTCGAATATAACAACTGGACCCATCTGATGAAGGTACCGCCAAAACCAAACTTTGCCAAGACCTCCAGCAGATAAGGCCACTCGACTGAATCAAATGCCTTGTGTGTGTCTAAGGCCAGAACAGCCCTGGAACCCATCTCCGCATGAGTGGCCTGTAGATTGGTGAACAATCTTCGCAGGTTGATGGAGGTCGATTGCCCAGGGATGAACCCAGTTTGGTCCGCACCAATAATGGTAGTAATAACTGTGTTCAATCGCCGGGCGAGCACCTTGGCCAAAATCTTAACATCCGAGTTGATGAGAGATATTGGTCTGTAAGATTTGCATAGGAGGTGATCCTTATGTGGTTTAGGAATGAGGACAATCAATGCGTCCGACATAGAGGGGGGTAGCTGTCCCGTTTTCATAGCAAAATCATACACCCTGCTTAGATGGGGTATAAGCAAATCTTTGTATTGCAGATACCACTCGATGGGGAACCCATCCAGTCCCGGTGTTTTGTTTCTGGCAAAGGATTGGACAGCCTCCCCAATTTCCTCAGTCGTCAGAGGAGCATCAAGTTCTGAAACCTGTTGGGTCTGAAGTCTGGGCAACTAAATATCACCAAGATAGTCATCCAATTCCACAATCGTGTAGTAAGCTCTAGTAGCATATAGGGAGGAGTAAAAGGAGATAAAGGCTTTCATGATCTCATTGTTCTGTTCTACCACTATGCCCTCTGCGCTCTTAATTCTGGGTATGCTGCATGGCTGATAGTCAGGTTTAGAAAGATATGCCAACAACTGGAAAGTTTGCACTCTGTTTATTAAGTAGCCAGTATGATTTCATCTCTGTCATACATTGGTTCACCACGATCTCATCCGCCAACCACAGTGGGCTCAGTCGCCACACCCAATAGGAGGAGGAGGGGCCCAGGGCGAGGTCCACCATCAAAGGAGAATGGTCAGACACCGCCCTAGGGAGGTATTTAACCTTTGATACCATGGAAAGCAGATCCGACGAGACCAGACACAAATCTATACGAGACAGAGTACCGTGTGACTCAGAGTGACACGAATACTCCCTCCTGTCCGCATGCTTCCACCTCCAGGCCTCCACTAAGTCAAATTGATTTAAGAAGGAACCCAGGGGAGTGGGGGGTAATGAAGAACAACGTAACCTGTCTATGGAATTATCCAGTACTGTATTATAGTCACCCGCTATTAGTAAAGGACCCTCTGCTATCGCCAGAATGTAGGTCATAACCCTTTCAAAGAACAATTTAGTGAAGGGGGAGGGGGAGGGGCATGCAGGCTAGTCACGGTATATGGTCTACCCATAAGTTCAAGTACAACCACTACAAAACACCCTTGCGGGTCCAGTTTAACATGCTTAATACTAACCAGGGCTGATTTGGCTATTAGGATGGAGGTCCCCTGGCATATGTTGAGTATGTAGAATGGAGGGCATAGGCAATTTTTGCCTGTTTGAGGGCCATGACTCTAGAGCCCTGGAGGTGGGTTTCCTGAAGTAGGATTACATGCGGATTGTGGCGTGCCAAGTAGTCAAACATCAGAGATCTTTTCACCTTGGAATTCAGCCCCCGTACATTCCAAGACACGAAACGTAGCTTAGATATAGGGAGGCGTAAAGCACATGACTAACCGTACCCACTTCCCATGGCCCGCCAGACACAAGCAAGGCCCGAAGTCCCGCGAACCAGGGGAAGTGCGCAAGGTATAAAACAGGTCAAAAAGATAAGGCAAGAGCATAGGAAATAAAGTGATCAGATGCATATCATAAGGGTCAGTTATACCAGCCTGTAAATGGACATGCACAAATGGATACCAGCACTAACAAAACAAAACACATAAAAATAAAAACTTCAAACAAAAATCCCCAAACATCCCCACCCCCCCTAACCCTCCCGGCTCCCAAACCCAAACATATGAGAGCTTTGTTCCCAAAACCAAAACTGCAAAGCAGGGGGGTCATGACACAGACCCCAAACTAACCAACCCTGAGGAGCGTTAAAGTCCCTTCGACGTGGGTCACAGTCCGTTTCCGCACAGGAAAAGTATGCTAGTTAACCCTGAGCCTGAAGGAAAAAATGCAGGTTATGTGCGATGTCAGCGCGGAGGGGATCTTTGATTCTGATTCCGGCGTTCAGGATGTCCCAGGGTATCCACCCAGTGAGATGCCTCCTTAGGATCCGGGAAGAAGTAGGCCTTGCCCTGGTAAAAAATCCTCAATCGAGCAGGATATAGCATGCCATAGGGGAGATGAAGTTCACGGAGCCTGCGTTTTATAGCCAGGAAAGTGGCCCTCTGCTTTTGTGTAGCTACAGAGAAGTCAGGGAAAATAGTAATTCCACTCCCATTAAAGGACACCCTTCCCTTTTCTCTGGCAGCACCAAGAATTGCCTCCCTGTCCCTGAAGTGAAGCAGTTTGATAATCATGGCACGTGGCTGGGCCCCAGGTGGGAGGGGGCACATGGGGACCCTATGTGCCCGTTCAATGGTGAATAACGGTGAAATGGTTGAAGCGCCGAATGTGGTGATTAGCCATCTTTCCATAAAAACCTCTGGGGTTCTACCCTCAGCCCCCTATGGGAACCCCAGGAAATGTAGATTGCTCCTCCGTAAACAGTCCTCCATTTCAGTGAGCTTATCTGCTGTGTAATCCTGGGCCTGGCGTAGCTCCCTAACAGAGCCCTGTAATGGACGGGTCTCATCCTCCAGCGTGCTAATGCGCTGCTCAGCATTAGACACCCTGTGGCGGAGGTTATGGACATCCTGTTTTAGGAAGGATAAGTCAGTTTTTATGGAGTCCGTTTGGGTGGTCAGAGAAGCATGGCTGTGCTGGATGGCCTCCATGATCTGGGACAGGGATGGCTCCGCATGGCCTGCATCAGCAGTGTCCTCGCTGAGGGTATCAGGGGCAATTTCCTCAGCCGGAGAGAGTAGAAAAGGATCTTCCGGGCTTAGAACAGGGGTGGAACAGTTTGACTCACCCTTCCCTGCATGCTTCGGTTTCAGCGCTGAGGAGTATGAGGATGGCTGGCTGCGTGTGTCTGCAGCATGGTGATCGGCGCCATCTTGCCTCTGTTTGCATGGCAGGGGTGGTGGGATGGATCCTGAGGCTTCCTCCATCAGTGGGCCGTATTTGACCATCTCCCATTGGGCACAAGGTTCCCTGGATGCTGTGGGGACAAACAGGATCCCTGGATGGTGAACAGGTCAGTAGGATTGAGTCAGGATGTGTGCGGCATGGACGGAGCTCAGGCTAAGCACGTCCTCACATCCCGGTTGTTGGCCACGCCCCTACCTGTGAATCTTACTAGTGTACCACTAAATTTAGAGCCCAAAATGGCAAATCGAAGGTACACTAGTAAAGAGGCCTACGAGATTCTGAGCATGACAGATAGTGAAGAGGAGGTCACGTATCTGTCAGATTCAGGCTCAGAATACATTCCCGTAGAAGACAGCGAAGACAGCGGCTCCATGTCAGATAGCACTGACGACGAAGGTGAGGTCCCTGCTAAGGCCAGGCGTACCCGATCCTGATCTTCTGATGTTGTTGAGGAGCAAGAACCGCAGGGCTCTCGTATTATGGAGCAGAGTAGTACTATTCCTTCTGGTGAACTGGAAAGCACCAGCGGCCTAGTACATCCTGGGCGTACATCCAGCACTGCAGTATCACATGGTGACGTGGCGAGTCCCATAAGTGCAGTTC
Source organism: Rana muscosa (assembly GCA_029206835.1). NCBI lineage: Eukaryota > Metazoa > Chordata > Amphibia > Anura > Ranidae > Rana > Rana muscosa. The sequence goes on along the minus strand of CM055123.1, from coordinate 12,903,744 downwards.
AAGCTGGTGAGGTGGCAAGCACAAGTAGTGTCCCGCTGCTACCAAGAAGAAGACAAAGGCAGGCCCGTCATGCCCATAGTGCCCTTCCTGCAGAATTCGCCTATCCTGATTGGGTGCCCAACACTTCTGCAGAAACCGTACTTCCCCATTCACTGCCAAACCCGGTATTCAGGTGGAATTTCTATAGATCTATTGTGGACCAGAGTAATTTATATGCCGGTTAATTCATCTCTGCTAATCCCCAGTTGCCTTCCATTGCCAGAGATTGGAAACCAATTACGGTTTCCGAATTTAAGACCTTTCTGGGTCTTTCCATCAACATGGGCACATATAAATTCTCGTCAATGCGTCAATGCGCGCCTATTGATCCATGCACCCAATTGACCAAATGCCCGTGTTCTCTGCCTCCATGCCCAGGAAACGATACGAGCAGATCTTGCGGTTCATGCATTTCAACGACAATGAACTTTGTCGTCCACGTGCAGACCCTGAATACGATCGGCTCTACAAAATTCGGCCCCTCATAAACCACTTCAACTAACGTTTTGCAGCCTTGTTTATTCCCGATCAAGTTGTCTGCGTTGATGAGTCCCTGATTAAATTTTCTGGCCGCTTGTCTTTCAAGCAGTACCTTCCCAGCAAGCGTGCCAGATACGGGGTCAAGCTCTATAAGTTCTATGATAGGGCAACAGGCTATGTATGGAGCTTTACGGTTTATGAGGGAAAAGATAGTTAGGTAGAGCCGGAGAACTGCCCAGATTACATAGGGAGCGCTGGCAAGACAGTGTGGAACTTGGTGTCACCCTTATTTGGAAAGGGGTACCACTTGTATGTGGACAATTATTACACGAGCGTGCCACTGTTTAGTCACTTGTTTGATCATCAGATTGGAGCATGTGGCACTGTGCGACCTAATCACCAGGGTTTTCCCCAGGGGCTTGTAGATTCCCGTCTTAGGCTGGGGGAGAGAGCCTGCTTGAAGTGTAATAATTTGCTCGCTGTGAAGTGGAGGGATAATAACAATGTTTTCCTTCTTACCTCCCTTCACGCAGACACGACAGTCCAAATTCGTACGGCGACTGGTGTTGTGGAGAAACCCCTCTGTGTCCACGAATATAACCAAAATATGGGAGGGGTGGACCTCAACGACCAGTTGTTGGCGCTGTATCTAATTGCCCGTAAGGCGAGACACTGGTACAAAAAAGTGTCTCTATCCCTATTTCAATTGGCTTTGCTGAATGCTCATGTGCTATACAGAGCTTCAGGCAAGACTTTATCCTTCCTAAAATTCCAGGATGAGATAGTCACAGACCTCCTGTATCCAGACGGTTCTGCACCTCATCATCCCCAACCAAATGCAGTAAGTCGGCTGCATGAGAGGCATTTTCCGTATGTCCTCGAGAGTACCCCTACCCAACGAGCCCCCTAAAAAGATGTCGTGTCTGTAGCAAGCGCGGATTTAGGCGTGATACCCGTTATTTTTGTCCACTCTGTCCTGACAATCCTGGTCTTTGCATTGGTAAATGTTTTGAACGCTTCCACACAAAAGTGAAGTTTTACCGTAGGGTACAGCATTTCACAGACTAGGACACACTTACTCAGGGTCTCCCAAGATGCCATCGCATTTTGAGAGACCCGAACCATTACAGTTGTTAAAGTTACAAAAAAAAGTGTAAAAAAGAAAAAAAAACTAAAAAAAAAACTAAAAAAAAATATAAAAGAAAAAAAACAAAAATAGTTGTCGTTTTATTGTTCTCTCTCTCTCTATATATTTTCTCTCTATTATTCTGCTCTTTTTTACTGTATTCTATTCTGCAATGTTTTATCATGCTTGCTTTTCAGGTATGTAATTTTTTGTTTTCAGGTGCGCCATTCAGCTGCAACGCGGAATTATTTATCTTGACAGCAACAGCGTTTGCTCCCACGATACATAAAGCTGTCACTCCAGTGCTGTAGCAGGTGATTTCACCACCACAGTTAAAAAAAGAGCATATATGCCGAAGCATGGGGGAAGCAGGGGCGCAGGAGTGATTTTGCTCCTAATGCCGCGTACATACGGTCGAAATTCCGACGGAGGAGGCTTGCCCGTGGAAAAGTCCGACCGTGTGTACGCGGCATAACTTTTTTGCGGGAGGATGCCCCCATGCTTCGGCACATATATATTTTAGGCACAGGTTGCGTTAAAAAAAAGTTTTATTTTTTACTAGTTTTTTTTTTGGTATTTGCTTTGCAGGTATGGTATGGTAAGGTCTTACTGTTATACTGTAATGTTACTTTGTTTTAATGTTAACCATCATTTGCTTAGCAGGTACGCCATTCAGTTGCAGCGCGGATTTATTTATCTTGACAGCAACAGTGTTTGCTCCCACGATACATAAAGCCGTGACTCCAACGCTGTAGGAGGTGATTTCACCACCACAGTTAAAAAAAAGAGCATATATGCCGAAGCATGGGGGCAGCAGGGGCGGAGGAGCGATTTTGCTCCTAATGCCGCATACATACGGTTGAAATTCCGACCGAGGAGGCTTGCCAGTGGAAAAGTCCAACCGTGTGTACACAGCATAACCTTTTATGCCGCGTACAAACGGTCGAAATTCGGACGGAGGCTTGCCCGTGGGAAAAGTCTGACCGTGTGTACGCGGCATAACTTTTTTGCGGGAGGATGCCCCCATGCTCCGGCATATATAAATGGTGCATGTATGCCCATCATTAGAAGTGGGTGGATGAAGAGAGGTATTCTAATGGTGGGCATACCCGCCGATCAATCTCTTTTTTTCATTCAGCCAACAGGCTACATGAAAAAAAAAAGATTACAATACATGTCCAACAAGGACCAGCAACGTACTGGTATGTTGCTGGACTTTGAATGGTTATACCAGATTTAACAATAAAAATGGTAAAAAAATAAAATAAAATGGAAGGAATATTAAAAAAAAAAAAAAAGCAAAAAAAATAAATAAAAAAGAAGCACCCCTGTTCCCCCCTGCTCTTGCGCAAAGGCGAACGCAAGCGGCAGCCTAGCGTCATATGCAAACAGCAATTGCACCATGCATGTGAGGTATCACCGCGAAGGTCAGATCGAGGGCAGTCATTTTAGCAGTAGACCTCTTCTGTAAATCTAATGTGGTAACCTGTAAAGGCTTTTAAAGGATTTTAAAAATGTATGTAGTTTGTCGCCGCTGCGCGTTTGTGCGCAATTTTAAAGCATGTCGTGTTTGGTATCCAAGTACTCGGCCTAAGATCATCTTTTTTATTTCATCAAACATTTGGGCAATATAGTGTGTTTTAGTGCATTAAAAATAAAAAAAATGCGTTTGAAAAATCGCTGCGCAAATACTGTGTGGAAAAAAAAATGCAACACCCACTATTTTAATATGTAGGGCCTTTTCTTTAAAAAAATATATAATGTTTGGGGGTTCAACGTAATTTTCTTGCAAAAAAAAAAATGTTTTCATGCAAACAAAAAGTGTCAGAAAGGGCTTTGTCTTCAAGTGGTTAGAAGAGTGGATGATGTGTGACATAAGCTTCCTAATGTTGTGCATAAAATGCCAGGACAGTTCAAAACCCCCCAAATGACCCCATTTTGGAAAGTAGACACCCCAAGCTATTTGCTGAGAGGCATGTTGAGCCCATTGAATATTTTTTTTTTTTTGTCCCAAGTGATTGAATAATGACAAAAAGAAAAAAAAAATGTACAAAAAGTTGTCACTAAATGATATATTGCTCAATCATGCCATAGTTATATGTGGAATTGCACCCCAAAATACATTCTGTTGATTCTCCTGAGTATGGGGATACCACATGTGTGAGACATTCTGGGAGCCTAGCCGCATACAGGACCCCGAAAACCAAGCACCTCCTTCAGGCTTTCTAAGGGTGTAAATTTTTGATTTCACTCCTCACTGCCTATCACAGTTTTGGAGGCCATGGAATGCCCAGATGGCACAAACCCCCCCCAAATGACCCAATTTTGGAATGTAGACACCGCAAGCTATTTGCTGAGAGGTATGGTGAGTATTTTGCAGATCTCGCTTTTTGTCACAAAGTTTTGAAAATTGAAAAAAAATAAAATATATATATATATATATATTTTTTTTTCTTTCTTCATTTTCAAAAACAAATGAGAGCTGTAAAATACTCACCATGCCTCTTAGCAAATAGCTTTGGGTGTCTACTTTCCAAAATGGGGTCATTTGGGGGGGGTTTTGTGCTATCTTGGCATTTTATGGCCTTCAAAACTGTGATGGGTAGTGAGGAGTGAAATTTAAAAATTTACGCCCTTAAAAATCCTGAAGGTGGTGCTTGGTTTTTGGGGCCCCGTACGCAGCTAGGCTCTCAAAAAGTCCCACACATGTGGTATCCCCGTACTCAGGAGAAGCAGCAAAATGTATTTTGGGGTGCAATTGCACATATAACCATGGCATGTTTGAGCAAAATATCGTTTAATGACAACTTTTTGTACATTTTCTTCTTTCTTTTTGTCATTGTTCAATCACTTGGGACAAAAAAAAAAAATATTCAATGGGCTCAACGTGCCTCTCAGCAAATAGCTTAGGGTGTCTACTTTCCAAAATGGCAAAAAGAAAAAAGAAAATGTACAAAAAGTTGGGGGGGTCATTTGGGGGGGTTTGAGCCATCTTGGCATTTTATGGCCTTCAAAATTGTGATAGGTAGTGATAGGTAGTGAGGAGTGAAATCAAAAATGTATGCCCTTAGAAATCTTGAAGGCGGTGCTTGGGGTCCCGTACGCTGCTAGGCTCCCAAAAAGTCCCACACATGTGGTATCCCCGTACTCAGGAGAAGCAGCAGAATGTATTTTGGGGTGTAATTTCACATATGCCCATGGCATGTGTGAGCAATATATCATTTAGTGACAACTTTGTGCAAGAAAAAAAGGTTTGTCATATTCCCGCAACTTGTGGCAAAATATAAAATATTCCATGGACTCAATATGCCTCTCAGCAAATAGCTTGGGGTGTCTACTTTCCAAAACGGGGTCATTTGGGGGGGTTTTGTGCTATTTTGGCATTTTATGGCCTTCGAAACTGTGATAGGTAGTCCCACACATGTGGTATCTCCGTGCTCGGGAGAAGCAGCAAAATGTATTTTGGGGTGCAATTCCACATATAACCATGGCATGTGTGAGCAATATTTCATTTAGTGATAACTTTTTGTAATTTTTTTATTTATTTTTTTTCATTCAATCACTTGGGACAAAAAAAAATATTCAATGGGCTCAACATGCCTCTCAGAAATTTCTTTGGGGTGTCTACTTTCCAAAATGGGGTCAATTGGGGGGGTTTTGTACTGCCCTGCCATTTTAGCACCTCAAGAAATTAGATAGGCAGTCATAAATTAAAAGCTGTGTAAATTCCAGAAAATGTACCCTAGTTTGTAAACGCTATAATTTTTGCGCAAACCAATAGATATACGCTTATTGACATTTTTTTTGCTAAAGATATGTGGCTGAATACATTTTGGCCTAAATTTATGACTAAAATTTAGTTTATTCGATTTTTCTTATAACAAAAATTAGAAAATATATATTTTTTCAACATTTTCGGTCTTTTTCTATTTATATTGCAAAAAATAAAAGTCACAGAGGCAATCAAATACCATTAAAAGAAAGCTCTATTTGTGGGAAGAAAAGGGCGCAAATTTCGTTGGGGTATTACATTGCATGTCCGCGCAATTTCCAGTTAAAGCAGCGCAGTGACAAATTGTAAAAACACATCTGGTCTTTAAGCTGCGTAATGGTCCGGGGCTTAAGTGGTTAACAGAAGCACCCGCAAACACACAAAGTCTTTGCACCTGAACGTCTGCAGATGACAGAGGAGCAAATGTGCGTGGAATTTTAAGGTTGAATAGAGCGGTTAGTGAGTCCTTCCACTCTAGCCATAAGTTCTTCCTGTCAGTGGGGAGAGGGTGGTCCCAATCTAGCGACTCACAGGTTAAGTCTCTGAGTAGTGCCTTACCCTGGATGGTGAGAGGTGCTGCAAAGCCTAAAGGATCATACAGGCTGTTTATGGTAGACAGGACACCTCTACAGGTAAAGGGTTTTTCTTCTGTGTTCACTTGGAAAGTAAAGGTGTCAGATCTTAAGTCCCAAAGCAAACCAAGGCTGCGTTGCATGGGAAGTGAGTCTGTGCCTAGATCTAAGTCCTTTGACTCGTTGGAATGATCTTGGACAGGAAAGGCTTCTAGAACTTCTCTACTGTTGGAAGCAATCTTGTGGAGCCTTAGGTTGGAACAAGCAAGCATTGCCTGAGTTCTTTTGAGGAGACTGATTGCGGCTTCATTTGTGGGTAGTTATTTCAAGCAATCATCTACATAGAAATCCTTGTCCACAAATTGTCTGACATCTGACCCATACTCTGACTCTCCCACTCTAGCAGAGTGTCTGAGGCAACTGCAGGGGAAGGGCTGTTGCCAAATATGTGCACCCTCATGTGGTATTCTGTGATGTCTCCAGAGGGGTTGTTGTCCCTGAACCAGAGAAACCTTAGAAAGTTTTGGTGTTCTTCTTTAACAAGAAAGCAATAGAACATTTGTTGTATGTCTGCCATGAATGCGACTGATTCCTTGCGGAAGCGGAGAAGTACTCCTAATAGTCTGTTGTTAAGGTCAGGGCCAGAGAGAAGGACATCATTTAGAGAGACACCCTCATGCTTGGCGCTGGAATCAAACAGCACTCTAATCTGCCCTGGCTTCTTAGGGTGATAGACCCCGAATATGGGTAAGTACCAACATTCCTCTGAGTCTTTGAGGTTTGGGGCTATCTCAGCATGACCATTCTGGAATATTTTGTCCATGAAGGAAAATAAATGTTCTCTCATCTCTGGTTTCCTTTGAAGATTGTGTCTTAGGGAAGTGAGGCGTTTATATGCTAGTTCTCTGTTGTTAGGCAAACATTGTCTTTGTGGCCTAAAGGGAAAAGGTGCTACCCAGCTATTAGTCACGTCTTTCTCCATACTGCTTTCCATAACCTCTAGGAAGATCATATCCTCAATGGACATTGCTACCTGGTTGTCCTCCTTTGTTCTCCTGAACACTGAGCGTCCTAAGTCGCTTTGGTCATCGTCATAGGTGTTGCTGTCACAGGTGGACTTAGGAAAGGAAGAGGTACAGGGTTGTTGTGTGGTAGCTCCTTTATGAGGATGTGATTTTGACAGGGTTGGAAAATAGAAGGACGACCATTCTCGAGGGTACTAGCGAGCAGGTTATTAATAGATGCCGATTTGTGTGCACCTCCCAGGCAAACATCCCCTATAACGACCCACCCAAGATCCAGTTTTTGGGCATATGGAGCATTTTTAGAACCGTTGATCAGTTCCCTTACTTTGTGGACTTGCAAGTGTAGAGCCCTGCTCCCAATGAGTGGGTAAATTTAGAGGGTATCTGAGCCAATAGTTGGGCTCAGATGTAAATGATTAATGTTAAATTAACCTCCGTTCTGGCTATGGCTGTGTTGGAAAACTTCCCACTGTTTGCCTGTAGGTGGCATTACCACCTCAGGCCAATGTGGAAGATTGACAAGTCAGAGTGCATTGGGCACCTTCCCCTGGAAACAGTTCAGTGGGTGTGGTCTACCCACTGAGCATGCTGGGGAAGGGTACTTAAGGGGCAGACGCCATCTTTTGGAGTCCTTCGTCCCCCCCGGCCCTCCTGGCGCGAGGGGTATATTGTGTGATTTCAGCCTCGGAGCCATGTTGGTCCGAGGCTGCAACTCATTGAAGGTGATCCTGTGCTGTCCGTCCTGAGGACCTGCCCTGGAGGACCTGCCCTGGAAAAGACCAAGCGGAAGGCTGGTGTCTTGAGGAGGGCCTGGTAATTCTATTGGAGAATTCACCGCAACTAACGTTTACCTTGCAGTCTGCTGGGTCAGCTTAAAGGCTCTTGACAGTTTGGCTGGAAGTTCGGGAGTTAAGTCCTGTGGCAGAGGATCCCGGATTATCAAATTCTGTGCACCACCAGTCTGTGGCAGAGACTGGTCCTGATTATTGTTCGTGCATCATACCGGCTGCTAGGCCAGGTGAGAGGGGCCTATCCAGGTGAGCAATACCCACTCCAGGAAGAGTGGTGAATGACTGTATAGTTGAGGAGTTTTTCCCCAGTGATCTGTACTGTGTACCTGAACCTACCCCTTCCCTTCACCCTTCTACTATTCTTCATACGTTTTATGCAAAGGAAAATAAAACCTAACTGTAGAGGGTTTTACATCTTGTGTGGACATTGGAGTTATTACACACTTTCTTCCCCTAGACAATGAATACTGAGGTAACGTGCAAGGCCCAAATTAAAACCAGCAGCTCCTACGGGGGTGTGCTACACGTAAGGGCTCATCCGGGATTTGCCGTTACCTCTCGCAACTTAAAAGGGATTTTTCTTTGCTTTATTGAAAGTCTACAAGAAGGTGTTGGACTGTGCTTTGAAAATAAATCAAAGGGATAAAGGTACAGATCACTTTGCTAACTGCGTAGACTGTGGGCGGAGCCAAGAGAGAAAAGCCTGCGAGCTACGCGCAAAAAGAACCTAAAGGGGAGGAGTTCCCGCCAACTGTGTGCTACACGTGGGTGTGTTTGGCGCCAAAGGCTAGAAGCTGCCAGATCAAGTGAGTGGATCGGAAAGCAGCATGTTGTTAATTTCATGGGCACCACCCAGGCCAGGGCCTAGAATGTTCCCCATGCCCGCCGCTTTGAGTACTACGCCATCCGGAGCCTTGCTCACAGATACAGGGATCAGATTGAAGCCACGCAGACGCTTCATGCTTTATACAAGTGGAGATGTGGAGGCGCTGGGCATGCTGTGCCCTGGATGTGAAGGACTGGCAGTTCAGTTACATCCATTTGCCCGGTGCCCATCCTGCGGGGAATACTTATTTGAGGTGGAGCAACCCACTGCATTGCCTCGTGCTTATCGGATAGACTTGGATACAGGCACCGCTACGTTGGAAGATGTCGCCTTCGCCCCTGCGGCTCAGCCTGTGCACACTACGCCTGCTGCAGAAAGTGAGTCTGAAAGAGATGTCGCTACCAATACAGAGGTACCAGCTGACATTGCGGTGGATACCACATCCACAGCATGTGTCTCTGTCCCACCTGTGAAACGGAAGGTGGGATACGTGAAGGCTTCCCGCAGCCGTGGTCGAGGCCTACCCCAGTGTTTACCGAAACCGGACCCCGTGAGCGATGATATTCCAAGGACGTGCACTTCAGGAGCTGGTAAGAAACCAGGGGAAAAGTGACCGGGACTTTGGTTAATTATTTGCCGGCAGAAGAGTTAGCAGACTCTGACATAGACTCTTTGTCGGATGCTGGTGATGACTATCTGTTTGAGCCAAAGCCTAGAGAATTACTATGGAACAACATGGGAGATGTTGCCTCCACACATAGCTGTTCAGAGTTCATATTTAAAAAAAAATACTAATCAAAACCAGACTTGTCACTGTTTGTTGTATATTTGGAAAAAGGTGTTACTTTTGGAAATTCTTGTATGGCAGTTTTTCATGGGGATTTCCACTGAGTCAATGACTGCCTCCTTCACAACCCCTGCTCCTCTCTTCCAACACAGCTCTCAACTTTTATCTGACACTTCCTGTTCACTAGGATATCTACTCCTCTGGGAACAGCCAATGTCCGGGAGTTAACTGTCTTGAGTAGAATGTCAGTATCAGAATAATTAGAGAAGCTAAATCCACATAGCCATCTATCCTCCTGACCTGAACTATGAATGTGAAACGAATTAAAGGAGGTTCACCATCTAATTTTCTGCCTGTAACAGAAAACATATTTTTTTTAGATTGCTGTTAAAGGCAAAAATTATACACACTGCTCTTGCCACATATTTAATGATACATGCTATACATTGCTGTCATTGCTAACCTGTTATAGAAGATGCAAATTCTAATGCCTGGTACACACAACCGTTTTTTTCCGATGGGAAAACAGCTATGAGTGCTTTTCATCGAGAATCCCGGCTGTGTGTATGCTCCATCGCAGTTTTTCCAACGAGAAAACTGCCGGACAAAAAAAGAGAGCAGGATCTCTTTTTTCCCGTCAGGAAAAAAACCTGGCGGGAAAACCATTCGTCTGTATGGGTTTTCCGACGGGCAAAAAAAACGCTCATGCTCAGAATCAAGTATGAGACAGGAGCGCTCTTTCTGGTAAAACTAGCGTTCGTAATGGAGATAGCACATTTGTCATGCTGCAAATTATTGCATCGTTTTAATGCAGCGCATTCTTTTCTTCTTCTTTATAATGCTACAATAATGAACTTGTTTTGCTGCTAATATTCACATAAACTTGTGTAGCGGGGTATTCCCCTATATTGGGAAGAAACTACATTACCCATAACCCCATTCTTCAGATGTTCCACCGCAGAGACTCATGGGAGGGGTTATAAAAGGAGGAGGCGAGGCCGGGCTCGGCCTCTTTGGGGACACGAGACTTCACAGACGGATCCTCCTGTGCGGATGTGTCGGAGTGCAAGGCCTGAAGCCTGAGGCCTTGCTCTGCACCAAAGAGCCTTCCACCCTCCCCTCTGCGAGCCTGGGTGGCATCTGACTTTGTGAGCTACAGCCTTGTCGGATCGGGGGCCCGATCGTTGGAGAGATCGAGTGTGTGTGACACGGCCGGTGGAGGTTTCCCGGACTGGATCCGTAGTCCGGCGGGTGAGAGGGCGTAAGCCCAGCTAAGATACTGTTACTGTATATAGGCCTATAGACTGCCGTGGCCTACAAGTTATTTTCATACCCCTATTGAAGAGCCTTGTCAGAACTGAGCCTGCGGCTTTATTTAACCAAGCTCTATACCCCTTGGATTACAAAGTTATACTCTGTTTAAAGTGCACCACCATTACAGACCTGCCAGTGAAGAAAGAAGGACTAAGCTAAATATTAGAACCAGGCCTGGTGGGGATTCTAGCGTGTTTGATTACTGCGCCATAGGGCACTTAGTTAACGGTCGCCCGTATGGCGCACTTGTAGCGTGTGTTACTATATAGTGTGTTAGAGTGGCAGGACGCTGCCCTTAGGAGTGATTATCTTGAACTGTGATTACTGTTACACCTTTATCCATATTGAGAAAAATGAGTAAAACACTTTACCTTTTACAATTCATTACTGTGTCCTTGCTTAGTTATTCTATTGCATAGGACATATCATTGATTGTTAGTACTAGCTGTGCCAGAAGGGGGTAGAGCCTATTGCCGGGGGTTGGCGGAGCTGCACTCAGGGCCCAAATCGAATTCTGCGGCCTCCTTAGTTGGAGGTATCGCTACACGTGGGGGTTCTCGTCCGGGATCCTGATGCAGCAAGCGAACGCCAGAAGTGCCGGCATGGACCCCATGGATCCAAGAGCGGTAGAAGAGTGGTGCAAAGCCGCTAATACAGAGCCAAAACAGTCGATAGCCATTAGCCTCCCTGGGGAGAAATGGTCGAGTGAGACGGTAGAGGAACTGATGAGTTCAGTGTCCCCAGATCACACACCGTGGGTGATAGACATGAAGACAGACCCAAACATCTCATATCAATACGCATTAGTGGAATATTGGGACGGGATGCCAGAGGCTTGTAAGCACAAGTGTCTGCGGATGCCAGACAACAGAACATTTAGGCTGGCGCACGCAATAACTGTAGAAAGGGAACCATCCCCTACGGGATCGCCACAGGCTGCGGCCCGAACTCCACCTGAAAGAGAAGACAGGGCGACACCCCCGGTGGCACCTGCACCGGCCACTGCTATATCACCAGAACTGATAAATGCAATAGGGGATTTGCTAGCCAAATGTCAGAAGACAAGTACGGTGCATGTGGAAACTAGCTACCGGAGACTAAAAATATTCTCAGGGAAGCTCCCTGTCCCGGCAGGGGAAGAAGATTTTGATACCTGGGTGGAGCAGGCATTACAGGCGGTGGAGGCATGGGAGGTGCCGGAGGCACAGAAGAGGCAGCGAGTGTTAGAAAGCCTTAAAGGTGCAGCAGCAGAAGCAGTGAAAAGTTTCCGGTTTGGGAATGCAGGGTGCACGGCGCAGGACTGTCTAGCTATGCTGCAGGAAGAGTTTGGTCAATTAGACAAGGTGACAGAGATGGTCTACCAGTTTGAACACACTTTCCAAAAACCGGAGGAGAAACTTTCCGAGTATGTCAGAAGGCTAAACAGGCTGCTGTGCAAGATTGTGTTAAAGAAAGGGATGAAGCCCCAAGATGCCGATGGGGCAAGAATGAAGCAAGTCTTAAAGGGAGCGCTACGCTCCGATCCAGTCTGGCTGCACCTGAAAACCTTGGGAGGAGGAATGTTGCTGACTTATGCTGATTTAATAAAAATCATCAGAGATGAGGAGGCGCTGCAACAGGACCAGCAGAAGGATAAGACAAATGTTGTACCCGCCCAGGTGCTGGTCAATCCAGTAATGACCCCTGAAAGAGAGGCGGAGATAGACACCTTAAAAACTCAGATGTCCAAGGTGTTAGAGATATTGACCTCTCTGATAGCAAAAGACACAGAGTGTCCCAAGAAGAAGGAAAGTCCAAGGAAGGAATTGTTCCCGATTGCCTCAGCACCCGAACCTTTACAAGAATGGGGAGATATAGTCTGCTTCAACTGTGGGGGAGTTGGCCACATTGCAGCCACATGTTCTAGTCCGAAGAAGAAGAGACCAGACAACCGCAAGCCGGCGGGAAACTCCAGAGGGCCCCGGTGAAGGAGTCAACCGGGTGCCCACCATCTTCAGTAAACTCCAAGCTGAATGCGAAGAAAAACAAAAAGAGAGATAGAACACCAAAGGGGAAGCGCAATACCCCTCAACAAAGCTATACTCCAAGAAGAAGGGGGGAGACCCCTCAGGAGAGGCACGGCACCCCCCAAAGGGGGTGCCCACCCAAGAAAAATAATAGTACCCCTCAGCGGGTTCCTACACCCATTAAAAGGAGGGAAGTCAGTGCATACCAGGCTCAAGAAAGGTTCAAGTCCAAAGGGAATAGGACAAGAGAGAGTCCAAAGGGAAAAGGTCTGAAGAAGGCGGCTCCTGCCGGACCATATCCAGAGAAGCTGGTAGGCCCATCCCCTATAGTGCCCATTCAAGTGGAGGGAGTCTACACCAGGGGCCTCCTGGATACCGGGGCACAAGTGACCCTACTATACCGGGACTTCTACGACAGGCACCTGAGTCATCTGCCTATCCAGAAGATAGAAGAGCTGGAAATATGGGGAATTGGAACCCAGAGTTTCCCTTACGACGGCTACCTTCCCATCAAAATGACCTTTGACCCATCCGTGGCTGGAAAGGCCGAAGTGTTTGACACCCTGGCAGTTGTGTGCCCTAGGCCGCCTGGAGCCAACAAGAATTCCCTTATAATAGGGACAAACACGGACCTGGTCCGAAGACTCCTGACCCCTCTCGTGACAGAAGAAAGACAAGCAGCTACCAAGATCCATCCCATGCTGAAGACAGCCTACCAACGGCTGGTCCAAGAGCGGGAGACCCCTGGAGAGGAGATAGGGAAGGTGTGGAGACTTGGAAGAGAAGGGGTAGTGTTGCAGCCCGGTGAAGTAACCTGTCTCAGGGCCACTGTGAAGCTTACTTGGGAGCAGCCTGGTCCCTTTGTCATGCTGGAGTCAGACCCAAGGGGTGAGTCCTCAGGCCTGGAGGTGATACCGGAAGTGATTCCGCTGAAGGTCCTGAAGAAGGCCCATTATAGAGTTCCAGTGAGTGTTAGGAATACTACCAAAGACCCCATGGAAATCCCAGCCAGAATGTTGCTAGGCCAGGTGAGCCCGGCGGCCCCTGTTACCCTGTCAGAAGTGAAGAGGACAGGTGAAGAAGGGGATGTTTGGGAGAAGCTGACCATGGAAAACCCGAATCTGTCCAGGGCTTGGAAAGAGAGAGCCAAGGCCCAGTTGAATAGATGGGAGAAGATCTTCTCTAAGGATGAGTTTGATGTGGGGTGTGCAAGGAGTGCCACCCATCGGATCCGCCTCCAGGAAGATAAGCCCTTCCGAGAGAGGGTCAGGCGGGTCCCGCTAGCAGATCTGGAGGATCTGAGGGAACAACTTGCAGAACTCAAGAGGACTGGTGTGATACGGGAGTCCAGAAGCCCCTATGCCTCTCCCATAGTGGTGGTCCGAAAGAAGAATGGATCATTGAGGCTCTGTATCGACTACAGGACTCTCAACAGGAGAACCATACCTGACCAATACACCACTCCGAGGATAGAGGATGCCCTACAGAGCTTGTCTGGAGCCAAATGATTCAGCGTTATGGATCTCAAGAGTGGGTACTATCAGATTCCGATGCACCCAGCAGACAAGGAGAAGACAGCTTTCATAACCCCAGTGGGGTTCTTTGAATTCGACCGGATGCCCCAAGGTCTGTCTGGAGCCCCAGCTACTTTCCAACGCCTCATGGAGAAGACAGTAGGGGACATGAACTTGATCGAAGTCCTTGTATACCTGGACGATGTTATTGTCTTTGGGAGAACCTTGGAGGAACATGAAGAGAGGCTGGAAAAAGTGTTGAGAAGACTCAGTGAGGAAGGACTTAAGCTTTCGCCTGAGAAGTGTCGGTTCTACCAGTCTTCTGTGAACTATCTGGGGCACATAGTGTCTGAAGAAGGGGTGGCCACAGACCCTAAGAAATTGGAGGCAGTTACCTCCTGGCCACGGCCCACCACAGTAACAGAACTCAGATCCTTCTTGGGCTTCTGCTCCTACTACAGGAGGTTTGTGGAGGGATTTGCCCGAATTGCTAGACCATTGAATGAGTTGCTCAAGACTGAAGGAGAAGAGGATGGCTCGGGGCCCAGGAGGCCAGGAGAGTCCATCAGAGATCAGTGGAATCAGAAGTGTGAAGAGGCTTTCCAGGAATTGAAGAGGAGCCTGACCACTGCACCAGTCTTGGCCTACGCAGACCCAACCAAACCCTATGAACTGCACGTGGATGCTAATCATGACGGTCTGGGAGGAGTACTTTACCAAGAACATGAGGGGCAATTGCGGCCTGTTGCCTATGTGAGTAGGAGCCTGACCCCCTCTGAGAAGAACTACCCCACTCACAAGCTGGAGTTCCTGGCCCTCAAGTGGGCGGTAGTAGACAAGCTCAAAGACTACCTGTATGGAGCGGAGTTCACTGTGAAGACCGACAACAACCCCCTTACCTACCTGTTCACCACGGCCAAGCTGGATGCCACTGGACACAGGTGGCTGGCCGCACTGTCTGGATTCAACTTCAGCCTTAAGTATAGACCAGGAGTGGGGAATCGAGACGCAGATGCTCTGTCCAGAAGATCTCATTCCCCGACCATTGAAATAGAAGATTTGACCCAAGTGGCACCGGACGGGGTGCGGGCCCTTTGTCAAGGAGCTGAATTCCAAGCCCGAGGAGGCTCCAGAGCAGAGGAAATAGGAGTTACCACGGTGGGAGTCCCCAAACACTACTGTGGAGTAGCTCAATTGGAAGAGGACAACCTACCAAGACTGTCCAAGAAGGAATTGAGGTGTGACCAATTGGAAGACCCCATGGGGAGATTGGTCCTGGAGGCCTTGAAAAATCAGGATCCAAACATACTCATGCGTCAACCTTCAAAAGAAGCTCGCCTGCTGAGGAAGGAGTGGGATAGGTTGCAGTTACATCAGGGAGTGGTCTACCGAAGGGGCCCCTCTGATGACTCAGAAGATAAGTGGCAGCTGTTCCTCCCAGAGAAACATCGGGAGACTGTTCTGATTGCCCTGCATGACAATCATGGCCACCTAGGGGCTGAAAGGACCTTTCAACTTGTCAGAAGTCGGTTCTATTGGCCCTGCATGAGGGCAGAGGTAGAGGAGTACTGCCACTCATGTGCGCGATGCATCCAGAGGAAGACTTTGCCCCATCAAGCTGCCCCAATGGGCCATCTACAGAGCCAAGGGCCCATGGACCTGGTGTGCATTGACTTTCTCTGCCTCGAACCCGACCTGAGTGGACTAGGAAATGTTCTGGTGATAACCGACCATTTCACCCGGTATGCCCAGGCTTTCCCCACCAAAGATCAGAAGGCCTCCACCGTGGCCAAGGTACTTATGGAGAAGTACTTTGTCCATTATGGGCTGCCACAGAGACTCCATTCAGACCAAGGGAGGGACTTTGAGAGTAAGCTGATCCGGAAGATCTTGGATTCTTTGGGAATTAAGAAGACTCGAACTACACCTTACCATCCTCAGGGAGATGCTCAGCCGGAAAGGTTCAACCGAACCTTGCTCAACATGTTGGGGACTCTGGAAAGCGAGAAAAAGCAACATTGGAGCAAACACATAGCAGCCATAGTACATGCTTACAACTGCACCATCAGTGATGCTACAGGCTACTCCCCATATCGACTCATGTTTGGGAGAGAAGCGAGACTACCAGTGGACCTGGCTTTTGGCACCTCACTGGACCATTCCTCAGCCACATCCCACAAAGGATATGTGGACAGGCTCAGACACAGCCTGAAAGTAGCCTATGAACAAGCTCAAGCGGCCTCAGATCAAAGGGGAGCTTGGAATAAAAGAAATTTCGACTTGAAGGTCCGGGTACAAGACCTACAGCCCGGGGATCGAGTACTGTTGCGCAATCTGGGAGTCCCCGGAAAGCACAAACTTGCAGACAGATGGAGATCTGAACCCTATGTCATCTGCAGGAAGTTGCCGGGCCTACCTGTCTACAAGGTGAAGCCAGAGGGAAAGGTAGGCCCACTGAAGACATGGCATCGAAACCACCTGCTCCCACTTGCGGAGGCAGTTAGAATACCTTCCGTGGGAGACTCCCCTGCACCGGCCTCTATCTTGGATACTCCTAGGCCGCACACTCGGTCACAGACCACCCAAGCTGAAAATGGAGAAGCCTCCCAACTTAGTGGAGATGAAGAGGGAGAGCTTGATTGGCTGTGGTCTTCCCCAACTCCAGGAACTTCTATCATAGATCTTCCAGTCACCCGAGATACCACAGATGAAACACTGAACCCAGAGGCTACAGAGTTCATCCCTTTCAGTCCTTCAGCAGATTACTGGGAAGATGCCCATGATAGTTGCTCCGAGGAAGAGGAGCCTGTGGCGCCAGAGCCAGAGATTCCAGGAGAGCAAAGAGCTCGAAGAGTCATTCGACCTCCTAAGAAGCTGACCTACCCTCAGATGGGGAACAGTTCGGAAGACTCTGTGGTCACTGCTAGGAGAAATGCTGAGATTCCGGATCCCTCCACTGTCCATTTGGTGGAGGGCAACCCCAGCTCACTCTCTGGCACAGTTAGGCAGGCCACCCATGATAATGTGACCTGTGGGCAAGGGAATTCAACCCCTCAGTTATGGTGGGAATCCCCTATCCCAACATCGTTTTCAGAATTGTCCAGTGTTATATATAGTTGTTGCTAAAATTTATCTTTGGGGACCAAAGAGTTTAAGTGGGGGGAGTGTGTAGCGGGGTATTCCCCTATATTGGGAAGAAACTACATTACCCATAACCCCATTCTTCAGATGTTCCACCGCAGAGACTCATGGGAGGGGTTATAAAAGGAGGAGGCGAGGCCGGGCTCGGCCTCTTTGGGGACACGAGACTTCACAGACGGATCCTCCTGTGTGGATGTGTCGGAGTGCAAGGCCTGAAGCCTGAGGCCTTGCTCTGCACCAAAGAGCCTTCCACCCTCCCCTCTGCGAGCCTGGGTGGCATCTGACTTTGTGAGCTACAGCCTTGTCGGATCGGGGGCCCGATCGTTGGAGAGATCGAGTGTGTGTGACACGGCCGGTGGAGGTTTCCCGGACTGGATCCGTAGTCCGGCGGGTGAGAGGGCGTAAGCCCAGCTAAGATACTGTTACTGTATATAGGCCTATAGACTGCCGTGGCCTACAAGTTATTTTCATACCCCTATTGAAGAGCCTTGTCAGAACTGAGCCTGCGGCTTTATTTAACCAAGTTCTATACCCCTTGGATTACAAAGTTATACTCTGTTTAAAGTGCACCACCATTACAGACCTGCCGGTGAAGAAAGAAGGACTAAGCTAAATATTAGAACCAGGCCTGGTGGGGATTCTAGCGTGTTTGATTACTGCGCCATAGGGCACTTAGTTAACGGTCGCCCGTATGGCGCACTTGTAGCGTGTGTTACTATATAGTGTGTTAGAGTGGCAGGACGCTGCCCTTAGGAGTGATTATCTTGAACTGTGATTACTGTTACACCTTTATCCATATTGAGAAAAATGAGTAAAACACTTTACCTATTACAATTCATTACTGTGTCCTTGCTTAGTTATTCTATTGCATAGGACATATCATTGATTGTTAGTACTAGCTGTGCCAGAAGGGGGTAGAGCCTATTGCCGGGGGTTGGCGGAGCTGCACTCAGGGCCCAAATCTAATTCTGCGGCCTCCTTAGTTGGAGGTATCGCTACACTTGTTTATTATTTCTTGTGATCTCATGAATATGTATTTATTTTTTCTAAACCTAGATCTCCATAATAAAGTAATTTATTTTCTTTATTTATTTATTTATTTTTGAATTTTTAAGAGCAAGATCTGCATTTTTTGTGATTATTTAAAAATTATTTTCTAGTGATCTCCATATATATATATATATATATATATATATATATATATTGTTTTATTTATTTTGGTGTGTCAAGTTACCACAATAACATTATTATCTTGTATTTTGTAACCTCAAGGAGGTTGGTTGGTGTCCCTTGTTAATTAGACATTGTATTTATGAAGTCAATAATAGTAGGCAGAGGTCAGCATATAATTAAACATATATCAAATGGCACCATCATCCCTGAATTAATATAGCGAACAAATAAACAGGATATGGGATTTTTAAGGTGCTAAATTATGAAAAACATGGAACAAATTTTTATATATTTATTTATGTTGGTGGAATAATTGTAAGATAGGAAGGTGAGTGCAGTCCTTTGAGGTATGCCTGTATATGGACTTGCGCATGTCCCTTCCTGTGTATTATTGTTTATTAATTTACTGTGTATACAAATTACAGGCACGTTAAGAGACACTTTGATCAATACTTTTGATCCCCCCTTATGGGAATTGTGGCTATCTTGGACGGAACAGGACGGGGTGGCTGCATATGTACCTGGAGGGAGTTGCTTCCACTACCCTATTCTCCGTGCTTCACAGAGGTATGGACAGGTAGTAATGTTGGAATTTTGGAAAAGCTCAGTGATTTTTTGGATACTTCTCATTTAACCTGCTTGCATAAATACAGAAAATCTGTAGCCAGTTATTAAAGGAGTGAGCTACAGGCTTATGATCAGCATCATCAGTTTAATCTGAATCCTTCCTGTCACCTTTCCAAATTCTCTTTATTAGCCATTTTACATGAAACCCAAAAGTTTTCGAACAACTGTCTCTCAGGAACTCCAGTCTATTTCAATCGGGTAATAAAGAATCCTGATTGGGAGAGATTAAGGAATGGCCATGGCCTGCAATCAACTCTGCAAAAGGAGAAGAGCTGTTAAAGGCCCACACCCTAGCTGCATCATCCATAGAGGCTTAAGCCCTGTACACACGACCGGGATTCCGGTCGACAAAAAAAAACGTTGGATTTCCCGACGGAATTCCTGCCAAGCTTGACGGGATTCTTCCAAGCTTGTCTTGCGTACAGACTGACATTCAATATCACGTTGTTCTAAAGCGCGGTGACGTACTACACGTACAACGGTACTATAAGGGGATGTTCCATTCCAATGGCGCCACCCTTTGGGCTTGCTTTTGCTGATCTCGTGTTAGTAAAAGTTTGGTGAGAGATGATTTGCGCTTTTCAGCCTCCTGCTTTTCAGTCCGTTACAGCGTGATGAATGTGATAGCTCCATTACGAATGCTAGTTTTACCAGAAGGAGCGCTCCCGTCTCATACTTGATTCTGAGCATGCATGTTTTTTTCCCCCTCGGACAAGCATACACACAACCGGTTTTCACGACGGGAAATAGTCCGACGGGAATCACAACGAGAAAATAGAGAGCAGGTTCTCTATTTTTCTCGCCGGGATTCCTGGCAGTTTTCACAACGAGAAAGCATACACATGAACGGTTTTCACGGCAAAAAGCTCTCCCAGCAGTTTTCTTGTCGAGAAAACCAGTTGTGTGTACGAGGCCTAAGGGGATACATACTTCCACCTAGATCAGTGGTCATCAACCATGTCCTCAGGGCCCACTAACAGGCCAGGTTCGCAAGATAACTGAAATACATCACAGGTGATATCATTTGCTGCTCAGTGATTGCAGTATTCTAGTCTGCATCTCTCCAAGGTAATACATAAAAGCTGGCCTGTTAGTGGGCCCTGAGGACAGGGTTGATGACCACTGACCTAGATAGACAATTGAATTGAGTGGGATCTTCTCTGGATAGGAATAGAGTGATGTTGAATTGGGTAAATCCTTTACCATCACTGCAATTCTGCACTGAGCATGAAACAGTGCCCAGCTGCATGTTCCTTTTGGAACTTCTGAAGGCATCGCTCTAGCCTATCTTTGCACCCACATTGGCTCATATAGTCCCCACTTGAAAAGTAATTGATCCATAATAGAAATTAGTAGCCAGAAAAGGGGATCCAAGAGAAGTGCGTGCAAGATGTGAAGTTGAAAGTGACCATTACTACTGAGAGGTGCGTTGAACACAAAAACACACAGAATATATCTAACACCACATTCATTATGTACAGTATACCACACGAACCAGATCAGTGACGCAACTAATCTGCTTTTGTCCTGTCATGTTCTTCTCTTTCTCACTGCATTTGTTTTGCGCCTAAATGGCAAGTATAAGCAGCTAATATATTGGAATAATTTTAATAACTCTGCACACTGTCCCAAAAACAAGGAAAAAAAATAAAACTTTTTTTATAAGTTTTAAATTATAAGTACATCTACATTTACAGTATTTCCTTATCTCCCTTGCAAAGCCCCACAAATAATTGTTGATGCTGCCAATGAAGTCCATCTAATACAGCTTTCTTTGATGGTGTGCTAAAAAATGCTGCACTAAACCTGAATTCAGAGCAGAGTTGCCATTTTATACACTACTCTTGACTACAGTGGGATACAAAAAGTTGTTGTAGCTGGTGCAGTTATCAACATTACTACCGCTAATTCACAAGTCTGTATCTTGTCACGCCTCACCTGGCCACAACAAGTCAGGCTGACAGGCTTTCTCTGTCTTTGAAACCCTCCCACTGTAGACTGAAGTGTCTGGTAGGGGGAGCACATATACTGTCATACAGGAGCCTTTAGTTGTAAAAAAGGGTCCAGTATGCTTTACACCGGTTTAGTGAGGTCTTTCTGGTTCCTTTGATGCCCTGTTCTCACCTGAGCGATTTTCGGCTTTAGAACGCTCAACAAGCTAAATCCCATTAATTTCAATGGCCCCTGTTCACATATGAGCACTTTGCACCTGAACAAAATTCCTGTCGCTCAAAAAAGTGCATGAGCTTCTTTTTGGCAGGTTGCAAGCACTTTTGGCCCCATAGACTTCAATAGAAATGCCTGATTTAAGCAAATTACAAGAGTTTTTTCGCTCGTTTTCTGCTCAAACAGCAGCTCTTCACCCCTAATTTCCCTCTCCTTCTCCTCCCCCTAGTGCTTTCTATTGGCCAAACAACAACACCTGAAGCTGTAAAATGCTTGTAATAGGCGTCTTTAACACTTTAAAAAACACTTCTGAAAAATGCCTGAAAAACACCAGCAAATTGCTAAACTTAGGTGTCACTGGAGCCTAATGCCGCATACACACAACTGTTTTTCATGACGTTAAAAATGCCATTTTTTAAATTGGTCATTAAAAACCATCGTGTGTGGGCTCCAGAGCATTTTTAACGACGTGAAAAATGGTCTGAAAAAAAATTAGAACCTGCTCTATTTTTTCACGTCGTTTTTCACGTTGTTCTTTTTAATGTCATGAAAAACGGTAGTGTGTATGCTTTTAGAAGGGGAAAAAAATGCGCATGCTCAGAATCAAGTATGAGACGGGAGCGCTCCTTCTGGTAAAACTAGCGTTCGTAATAAAGATAGCACATTTGTCACGCTGTAACGGACCGAAGAGCATGAGGCTGAAAAGCGTGAATCGTCTCTCACCAAACTTTACTAATACGAGGATCAGCAAAAGCAGCCCAAAGGGTGGCGCCATCCGAATAGAACTTCCCCTTTATAATGCCGTCGTACGTGTTGTACGTCACCGCGCTTTGCTCGAACGTTTTTTTTCATGAACGTGTGTATGCAAGGCAGGCTTGAGAGGAAACATGAAAAATCACATTGAGAAAAACGTTGTTTTTTTAAATGACATTAAAAACGGCCGTGTGTACGTGGCATTAGAGTAAAGCACAGTGAATGCAAACTTGCTGAAAGTTTTAATTCATTAATTTTTTTTAGCAAATCCATATCCATCCCTTATGCATTAGCAGTGCTGGGACAAGGTCACCTAGAGCCCTGGGCAAAACTGCTCCTCCCTATATGTATGAACATTTCCCCACAAAAAACACTAAGCACTATCCTGAAAGCTTACCCCCTAAGGATAAATTCCCCCTCCTCCTAGTACAAATCCTCCCTCTCAGCACAAGTATTTGCCCCCCTCATCCCATCAAATCCCCCCAACCTAAATGTCACCCCCAAAAAAATTCACCCCTCCTAGCATAAAACTTCTACCCTTAACATGTCCCCTCCCCCCCACTTCAAATCCCCCCTCCTAGCACAAATCTTCTTTCTCCCATCACCCCCCCAACACAAATCCCCCTAAATCACCACTCTTAGCACCCCCCCAAATTTCCTTTCCTAGAACAATACTTACCCCCTGTCGCCCCTAAATTCTCCCTCCCAACACAACTCCCCCAATCTCCTTGAGGCACCCCCCTCTTTATATGATACTACAGTGCCCAGGGCAGCCACCCCTCCTGCCCACCCCTTGTCCCGGACCTGTGCATTAGCACTGTCATTTTGTAGCACAAATGTCATTGTAACCTTTAATCACAAGCTGATGGCTGCAGTAGCATCAGCTTGTGTGTTTTGTTCAGCCAGTGACTGGCTTCAAAGTGAAAGTCATGCAGCAGTTCCATAGCTAATGATCACTTTCACACAGCTGGTAGCACGGTGCCACCACCCTCCCAGTGGTGCCCCCATTCTCCTATGGTTCCCAGGCTGTCCCGCACTCACCAGTGCCCGGGAACAGAACTGCCGGCGGGGGGGGGGGGGGAGAGATTGCTGTGCGACCAAAGCAAATCCATGCCTAGATCTCACATGCAAACAATTAAATGGAAGTGATGTCACCTTCCATTTCATATGCACCCTTTCCTGGCCAATACAGCCAGGGGACACATCTAACAAAGCCGATTTGTGCTTTGTTAGATGGTGTGAAAGGCAGTGGAGACATTGGGGTCTATTAGACCCCTAATGTCTCCATAAAGAGTACCTGTCATCTGCCAAATGCTATCACATATAGGTTTATAAAAAAGAAAAAAAAAGAAAACCCCTGTTGCAGAAACCCGTTGCCCCGCACACCTGTCCAAACGCAAGCGCAAGCCTAGGGTGCACATGTAGACCGCGGTCGCACCACGTGTGACATATTGCTGCCACGATTGTCAGAGTGAGAATAACAATTCTAGCACAAGAGCTCCTAGTTAACTCAAAATTGATGAGCTGTAAAGGATTTTAAAGCGCCATTTATGGTGATTTTTGGGCACCATAGTTTTTGGCCTTTATCGTAGGCGCATGCAATTTTAAGACATGTTTGGTATCTATTTACTTGATGCAACCTTATATTTTAATGGAAAATGGGTATTATATGGTGTGGGTTTGCATTAAAATAAATGTTAAGCCCCGTACACACGGTCGGACTTCCATCTGACTTTTCCGTGGATTTTTGTCCGAACGGAGTTGGGCGTGAACGCCCATAGCATACACACGCTCTGACTTTTTAGCCAACAAACGAGACTTCAAAAGAGGAAACTTCAATTTTCCGGCGTCACGCTTTGGTCTCGTTCTGCTAAGCGCGAGGTAGTGACGGTTTTGCGTTGGCAGATTCGTGCTGGTCCATTACGGTAGTTTCTTAACGTCTGTTCTTTGGTGAAGATGTTGCGCAATACAGAGAGAGAGCATGCTATATATAGCCTGGGAGTTGTGGCCATCTCTCATGCCCAGTCCAGGTCAAGGGGTAGGAGGAGGACTGTTTGGACCAAAAATTGGTTGCTTCAACGCAACCAATTTTCCCACATGCTAAAGGAGAATAATCCCCACGATTATCGGAATTATCTCAGGATGTCTGACTCATGCTTCCAGCACCTTTTGTCCTTGCTGTCCCCCTACATTAGCAAGCAGGACACCTGCATGAGGAGTGCTATTCCTGCTGAGTAGTGATGAGCCGAACACCCCCGGGTTCGGTTCGCACCAGAACCCGCGAACGGACCGAAAGTTCGTACGAACATTAGAACCCTATTAAATACAATGGATGCGAACGTTCAAATTCTAAAGTGCTAATTATAATGACTATTATGCATGTTATTGTCCTAAAAAGGGTTTGGGAACCCGGGTTCTGCACCAGGGGACATGTATCAATGCAAAAAGAAGTTTTAAAAACGGCCGTTTTTCGGGAGCAGTCATTTTAATGATGCATAAAGTGAAAAAAAAAAGTCAAATATTCCTTTAAATATCGTACCTGGGGGGTGTCTAAAGTATGCCTGTGAAGTGCCACGTGTTTCCCGTGTTTAGAACTGTCCCTGCACAAAATGACACTTCTAAAGGAAAAAAAAGCCATTTAAAACTGCTTGCGGCTTTAATGTAATGTCTGGTCCCGGTAATATGGATGGAAATCTTTAAGAAAAATGGCATAGCTACCCCATGACCCCCCCCCCTACCCCAGCCCATTACCAGCCCCTTTGGGTCTTGTATGGATATTAAGGGGAACACCGCACACAAAATAAAAAAGGCCCTATATACTCTGAACAGCCGTATACAGGCGGTGCATACAAGACAGGGACTGTAGGTTTGTTCTTATGTAGAATGTGTTTGTAATTTTGAACAGGTACATTGTTTAAGTGTAGCTCCAGCCCAAAAATCTATTTTTAAACTTTTTGGAAAACATAGGTAAGGGTTATCACCCCTGTAACATTTGTTTTGCTGTCTGTGCCCCTGTTCAGAACATTTCACCTCACTTTCCGTCCCAATGACAACTGTTTTTGAAATGTGGTGTTTTTCTTGAAACAAGGATTGGTGATAAAGCATCAGTACAGAGGAGACACCTTTCTCCCATATTAATTCTTACAGGAGAGAATTTTCCTTCCTAGGGGTAGATTTCCTCTCACTTCCTGTTGTCTTCTTGCGTTTGCAAGTAGGAGTCGTTTGTAAGTTGGATGTTTGAAAGTAGGGACCTGCCGTATATACTCTGCAGAAATAGGCCCCTTAGTTGTTGGTACAACACTGTAAGCACTCACAGTTACTCTTGGTTGGTGCTGGAACGCCCTGCTGTCAACTATTATATCAGGAATTGTAATTACATATAATTGTTGAACAGTGGTAGTAAAAATTGGGCCTTTGATGGTGGTGCTGGTGCCACAACACTGTAAGCCCTGACAGTTACTCTTGGTGGGTGCAGCAATGGGCCCTGCTGTGAATTATTAGATCAAGAATTGTAATTGCATGCCCCTGTTGAACAGGGGCTGAAAAATTGGGCCTTTCGTGGTGGTGGTGTTGCCACAACACTGTAAGCCCTCAGAGTTACTCTTGGTGGGTGCAGGAATGGGCCCTGCTGTGAATTATTAGATCAAGAATTGTAATTACATGCCCCTTTTGAACAGGGGCTGAAAAATTGGGCCTTTCATGGTGGTGGTGGTGGTGGCGTTGCCACAACACTGTAAGCCCTCAGAGTTACTCTTGGTGGGTGCAGCAATGGGCCCTGCTGTGAATTATTAGATCAAGAATTGTAATTACATGCCCCTGTTGAACAGGGGCTGAAAAATTGGGCCTTAGGCACTGGTGGCACAACACTGCAACCCCTCACAGATACTGTACTTGGAGCACAGCAATGAGCCCTGTTGCAAAGTATTGCTTCAAAAATTGTAATGACACGCCCCTGTTAAACAGGGGCTGAAAAATTGGGCCTTAGGCACTGGTGGCACAACACTCCAACCCCTCACAGATACTGTACTTGGAGCACAGCAATGAGCCCTGTTGCAAAGTATTGCTTCAAAAATTGTAATTACACGCCCCTGTTAAACAGGGGCTGAAAAATTGGGCCTTAGCCACTGGTGGCTGCACCCATAAACAAAAATGATCTTCCAAGCTATCATCATCAATCGTATCATTGAGGACTCGGAGGAGGAGGATAGCCAGTCAACATAACAGCACAGGCACTCAGCATCAGCATCAGTCTTGAAGGGATGTGACATGTTAAAATCAATTAGTCTGTTATATCAGCATCAGGTGTGTGGTAGCTGGTGGTGATCCAAGACTGGTTCATCTTGATGAAAGTCAGTCGATCAACCGAGTTGGTGGACAGGCGCACCCTGTGATCCGTGACAAATCCTCCAGCAGCACTGAATGTGCGTTCCGAAAGAACGCTGGATGCAGGACAGGCCAGTAGCTCAATTGCATACTGTGCAAGCTCTGGCCAGTGATCCATCCTCAAGACCCAGTAAGCCAGAGGATTTTCGGTGGGGAAGGTGTCCAAGTCTGACCTTGCCCCTAGATATTCCTGCATCATGTTTATCAGGCGCTGGCGATGGTTGCTGGAACCGATCATACTTTGGGGCTGCGGACTAAAGAATTGTCTGAACGCATCGGTCAGACGGCCACCTTCCCCACCGCTCCTTCTTTGACTGGCCGAAGCCTCAGCAACTCGTTGTCCAGGACCAGGAGTTTGTAACCTCCCAGTCTCTGGGAACGCGTTGCACAGACCTTTCTGCAAGGCCTCCCGGAGTTGTCTCATCCTCTGCTCCCTCTGCGACGGTAACATAAGGTCCGCAACCTTACCCTTGTACCGTGGATCAAGGAGAGTGGCCAGCCAGTAATGGTCCCTCTCCTTGATCCGAAGAATACGAGGATCCTTCCGCAGACTTTGCAGGATCAGGGAGGCCATGCAGCGTAGGTTTGCTGAGGCATTCGGTCCGGAGTCCTCTGGGTCACTAAGGACGACATGATCCGCAGCCACCTCCTCCCAGCCACGTACAAGTCCACTGGTTTCTTGGGACTGTAAATCATCCCTAAAAGACTGCTGCTGATGATGCTGAGTGCCAGCCTCCACCTCCATGCTGACACAATCCTCCTCCTCCTCCTCCTCCTCTTCCTGTGCGATGGGTGGGACAGAAGGAACACTGTCTGGGTAAAGGGGGCCTTGAGAGGCAAGGAAGTCCTCCTCTTCCTGCCTCTGTTCTGCCTCAAGTGCCCTGTCCATTATTCCACGCAGCGTGTGCTCCAACAGGTGGACAAGAGGTACAGTGTCACTGATGCATGCACTGTCACTGCTCACCATCCTCGTGGCCTCCTCAAATGGTGCCAGGACAGTGCATGCATCCCTGATCATGCCCCACTGGCGTGGAGAAAAAAAAACAAGCTCCCCTGACCCTGTCCTGGTGCCGTAGTCGCACAGGTACTCATTGATGGCCCTCTGCTGCGTGTGCAGCCGCTGCAGCATGGCCAACGTTGAGTTCCACCTGGTGGGCATGTCACATATAAGGCGGTTCTTGGGCAGGTTCAACTCCTTTTGCAGCTCAGCCAGGCGAGCACTGGCATTATAAGATCTGCGGAAATGCACACAGACTTTCCTGGCCTGCCTCAGGACATCCTGTAAGCCCGGGTACCTGCCCAGGAACCGCTGCACCACCAGGTTAAGGACGTGAGCCACACAGGGCACATGGGTCAGTTGTCCCTGTCGGAGGGCGGAGAGGAGGTTGGTGCCATTGTCGCAAACCACCATTCCTGGCTTAAGCTGGCGTGGCGTCAACCACCTCTCGGCCTGGCCCTGCAGAGCAGACAGGACCTCTGCCCCAGTGTGGCTTCTGTCCCCCAAACACACCAGCGCAAGCACGGCATGGCATCTTTTTGCCTGCGTACTTGCGTAGCCCCTTGAGCGGCTACGGAGCACCGCTGGTTCAGAGGACAAAGCACAGGAAGAGGCCATGGAGGAAGAAGAAGAGGAGGGGGTGGAGGAGAGAGGTGTGTCACAACCAGTAGTAGCATTTTGGAGGCGTGGCGGTGGAACAACCTCCAACACTACTGCACCTTGTCCTGCATCCTTCCCAGCTGCCAAAAGAGTGACCCAATGGGCCGTGAAAGAAAGGTAACGTCCCTGTCCATGCGTGCTGGACCATGAGTCAGCGGTAATATGCACCTTACCGCTGACCGCCCTGTCCAGCGAGGCCAAGACATTGCCTTCCACATGCCGGTTGAGAGCCGGAATAGCCTTCCGTGAGAAAAAGTGGCGTTTGGGAACCTGCCACTGAGGAACCGCACATTGCACAAACTCACGGAAGGGGGCCGAGTCTACCAACTGAAAAGGCAGCAGTTGAAGCGCTAGCAATTTAGCCAAGCTAGCATTCAACCGCTGGGCATGTGGATGGCTGGGAGTGAACTTCTTTCGACGGTCCAGCAGCTGGGGCAGGGAAATTTGCCTGCTAGAATCGGACGTCGGTGTACTGCTAGCAGAGTGGCCGCAAGTACTTGGCTGTGACACACCTAATTCTACACCTTCATTCCTCTCAGTGCATGTTTCAGAGAGGACTGAAGTTATAGTGGGGTTGGAGATCCCAGCTGATGCAGTGCAAGGAGAGGTCCGCTTTGTTCTTTGGTGTGGGTCTTTGAGGTAGGCTTGCCAACGAGCTGCATGGCAGGTCAACATATGTCTGGTCAGGCATGTGGTACCCAAGCGGCTGATGTTTTGGCCACGCGATATACGCTTGAGACATATGTTGCAAACAGCAGCTGTGCGATCTGATGCACTAGCCTCAAAAAAGGCCCACACCAAAGAACTTTTTGAATGACGGGCAGAGGCAGCGCCCTGCACAGGCGGAGCTCTGCGGTGTGATTCCGTCGGTGTACTGCCCTTACGCTGGCCACCAAAGGGCATCCTGCCTCGTTGGAGATGTGCCTCCTCCTCATCCTCCTCCTCCTCCTCTCTCCTATTAGGCACCCATGTGGAGTCAGTGACCTCATCATCCCCTCCCTCCTCATCACTGGAGCCAATCTGGCAGTATGCTGCAGCTGCTGGAACATGACTGCCAGATTGGTGTCCTTCTTGAGCATCCCCTCTGTCTGCTCTCACGCTACTGCCTTCCTGTAGCTGGGTTTCATTATCAGACCCTTCGAAACGCTGGGCATCCTCCTGGAGCATGTACCCAACACTGTGCTCAAACAGTTCGGGGGACTCCTCAGGAGGAGGACATGGTGGGTCTAGGGAAGGAGTGACTGATGATGAGTCTGACATTGATACCAGGGAAGAGGACGCTTTGGCAGCTGCTTTGCCAGTACCCTGAGCCTGGGTGAGAGAGGATGAGGAGGAGGAGGAGGGCTTGGTCATCCACTCTACCAAGTCTTCGGCATGATGTGGCTCAACATGTCCAGCTGCCGAAAAGAAGGACAAGCGTGTCCCATGGCCATGTGCTGATGACAATGCACCGCGTCCACGACCAGCACTGTTGCCCCCAGACACAGAGCCTGCTTGCCCTCTTTTATTGCCTCCTGACTGTCTGCCTCTCCTTGTTTGCCTTCCAGACATTTTAATAGATGGCCTGCAGGGAGATAGGAAAAAAGCAATAAGGGCTACCTTCAGATGTCCTTCTCTGTCCCTTTACTTAAGGATTTCTAAATATGGTTGAGGATGATTGCTTTCGCACAGAATAGCACAACGACAATTTCCCTGACTGTCCAAAAAACAAGGATTTCAAAGATGGTTGATGAGGAATGCTTTAGCACAGTATAGCACAAGGAGAATTTCCCTCACTGTCCTTCCCTGTCCCTAGAAACAAGGATTATCACAGTGAAAGAAACTGACACTCTTCCTACCTATAGTTTTCTGTCCCTAGAAACAATGTTTTTTTAAAGATGGTTGATGATCAATGCTTTAGCACACTATAGCACAAGGAGAATTTCCCTCACTGTCTTTCCCTGTCCCTAGAAACAAGGATTATCACAGTGAAAGAAACTGAAACTCTTCCTACCTATAGTTTTCTGTCCCTAGAAAAAATGTTTTTTTAAAGATGGTTGATGATCAATGCTTTAGCACACTATAGCACAAGGAGAATTTCCCTCACTGTCCTTCCCTGTCCCTAGAAACAAGGATTATCACAGTGAAAGAAACTGACACTCTTCCTACCTATAGTTTTCTGTCCCTAGAAAAAATGTTTTTTTAAAGATGGTTGATGATCAATGCTTTAGCACACTATAGCACAAGGAGAATTTCCCTCACTGTCCTTCCCTGTCCCTAGAAACAAGGATTATCACAGTGAAAGAAACTGACACTCTTCCTACCTATAGTTTTCTGTCCCTAGAAAAAATGTTTTTTTAAAGATGGTTGATGATCAATGCTTTAGCACACTATAGCACAAGGAGAATTTCCCTCACTGTCCTTCCCTGTCCCTAGAAACAAGGATTATCACAGTGAAAGAAACTGACACTCTTCCTACCTATAGTTTTCTGTCCCTAGAAAAAATGTTTTTTTAAAGATGGTTGATGATCAATGCTTTAGCACACTATAGCACAAGGAGAATTTCCCTCACTGTCCTTCCCTGTCCCTAGAAACAAGGATTATCACAGTGAAAGAAACTGACACTCTTCCTACCTATAGTTTTCTGTCCCTAGAAAAAATGTTTTTTTAAAGATGGTTGATGATCAATGCTTTAGCACACTATAGCACAAGGAGAATTTCCCTCACTGTCCTTCCCTGTCCCTAGAAACAAGGATTATCACAGTAAAACACACTGACACTCTCCCTACCTATAGTTTTCTGTCCCTAGAAAAAATGATTTTTTAAAGATGGTTGATGATCAATGCTTTAGCACACTATAGCACAAGGAGAATTTCCCTCACTGTCCTTCCCTGTCCCTAGAAACAAGGATTCGCACAGTAAAACACACTGACACTCTCCCTACCTATCCTTCTCTTTCCCTAAACTAAAGGAATCCAGGTTAAGCAAGAAAAAAAAATGTCACTGTCCCTGCCTATGCTTCTCTTTCCCTGCTCCGGAACACACTACACTAGGCCGCCGTGCTGGCGGCCTTTTATAGTGTGGGGCGTGTACTAAACACCCTCAGCAATAATTGGCCACAGGCATCCTGCCTGTGGCCAATCATTGCTCTCCTCGCTGCCGGTGCTGTGATTGGCCAAGCATGCGGGGTCACAGTGCATGCTTGGCCAATCACAGCGCCTGGATGACACTGCGATGGCGTAGTGCATTGTGGGCCGTTCGCGTCACTCGAATTAGGCGCGAACGGCCCAAATCGTTCGATCTTCATCCCTACTGCTGAGCAAAGGCTCATAGCCACTCTGCGATATCTGGCGACAGGGAGAAGTCTCCAAGATATTAAATTTACATCCGGTAAGGACTATATTCGGGTATGTATTTTGATCTCATCTCCAATTCTATATACTTTGTTTATTTTATTGTTTGATTCTGTATGTTTTCTTCCATGATTTCCAGTAATGTATTTTGCTCTGAATGTCCTTTATGTAGATGTTAGTTTATTTTCCCTGTCCTACATGCATATTTGTCCACACTTACCTCCCCAGTATGCTTTTCTTGGCCCATCCACATTTCAATTTTTTTTTTTCATATTTTTGGTAGGGGATTACCCTAAACACCCCCTAAACTGTGTCACATTTGTATTGTTGGTTTCATTTTTTTTTTTTTGGCTACACCAAATAATTTAGACTCCTCCCTCCCCTCCCCAAAATGCATAATCAACTGATCCAACTCCTGTTTTTCTTAATTTTTAAGAATCCATTCTCACTATTCATTTGTTATTTGTGCAATTTTTCGTCATGAATTTTCCAAACCATGTAGTCACTAGTAGGGATGAGCTCGGTGTTCGAGTAGAACATAGGTTCGACTCGAACATCGGCTGTTCGCGCGTTCGGCGAACAACGAACGATTTGGGCCATTCGCGCCAAATTCGAGTGACGCGAACGGCCCACAATACACTGCGCCATCGTAGTGTAATCCCGGCACTGTGATTGGCCAAGCATGCACTGTGACCCTGCATGCTTGGCCAATCACAGCGCCGGCAGCGAGGAGAGCAATCATTGGCCACAGGCAGGATACCTGTGGCCAATTATAGCTGAGTGTGTTTAGTACACGCCTCACACTATAAAATGCTGCCAGCACGGC
This sequence comes from Rana muscosa, assembly GCA_029206835.1. Taxonomy (NCBI): domain Eukaryota; kingdom Metazoa; phylum Chordata; class Amphibia; order Anura; family Ranidae; genus Rana; species Rana muscosa. The sequence continues at coordinate 12,871,434 of CM055123.1, read as the reverse complement.
GGCCTTGTGTAGTGTGTTCCGGAGCAGGGAAAGTGAAGGATAGGCAGGGACAGTGTCAAATCTTGTCAAATCTATTATTTGCTAAACCTTGTGTGTAGGGACAGAGAAGGATAGGCAGGGAGAGTGTCAGTGTTATATTCTTTGCTTAACCTTGTGTGTAGGGAGAGAGAAGGATAGGCAGGGAGAGTGTCAGTGTCATATACTTTGATAAACCTTGTGTGCAGGGAGAGAGAAGGATAGGCAGGGGACAGTGTCAGTGTCATATTCTTTGCTAAACCTTGTGTGCAGGGAGAGAGAAGGATAGGCAGGGAGAGTGTCAGTGTCATATACTTTGATAAACCTTGTGTGCAGGGAGAGAGAAGGATAGGCAGGGGACAGTGTCAGTGTCATTGTTGCTACGCCTCCTGCACATTATACACCTGAAGTTAGCCTGTATTGCTGCTTTTTCCTGGTGTGTTACACCAACAGGATTTTGCGGCACTTACAGCGGGCGGAGTGTGCCTCCTGACCATAATACACCTTAACTTAGCCTGTATTGCTGCTTTTTCCTGGTGTGTTACACCAACAGGATTTTGCGGCACTTACAGCGGGCGGAGTGTGCCTCCTGACCATATTACACCTTAACTTAGCCTGTATTGCTGCTTTTTCCTGGTGTGTTACACCAACAGGATTTTGCGGCACTTACAGCGGGCGGAGTGTACCTCCTGACCATATTACACCTTAACTTAGCCTGTATTGCTGCTTTTTCCTGGTGTGTTACACCAACAGGATTTTGCGGCACTTACAGCAGGCGGAGTGTGCCTCCTGACCATATTACACCTTAACTTAGCCTGTATTGCTGCTTTTTCCTGGTGTGTTACACCAACAGGATTTTGCAGCACTTACAGCGGGCGGAGTGTGCCTCCTGACCATATTACACCTTAACTTAGCCTGTATTGCTGCTTTTCCCATTTCCCTGCAGGCCATTAGAATGTCTGGAAGGCAAACAAGGAGAGGCAGACAGTCAGGAGCCAATAAAAGAGGGCAAGCAGGCTCTGTGTCTAGAGACAACAGTGCTGGTCGTGGACGCGGTGCATCGCCATCAGCACGTGGCCATGGGACACGCTTGTCCTTCTTTTCGGCAGCTGGACGTGTTGAGCCGCATCATGCCGAAGACTTGGTAGAGTGGATGACCAAGCCCTCCTCATCCTCCTCATCCTCTCTCACCCAGGCTCAGGGTACTGGCAAAGCACCTGCCAAAGCGTCCTCTTCCCTGGTATCAATGTCATCATCAGTCACTCCTTCCCTAGACCAACCATGTCCTCCTGAGGAGTCCCCCGAACTGTTTGAGCACAGTGTTGGGTACATGCTCCAGGAGGATGCCCAGCGTTTCGAAGGGTCTGATGATGATACCCAGCTAGAGGAAGGCAGTAGCGTGAGAGCAGAGAGAGGGGATGCTCAAGAAGGACACCAATCTGGCAGTCATGTTCCAGCAGCTGCAGCATACTGCCAGATTGGCTCCAGTGATGAGGAGGGAGGGGATGATGAGGTCACTGACTCCACGTGGGTGCCTAATAGGAGAGAGGAGGAGGAGGAGGATGAGGAGGAGGCACATCTCCAACGAGGCAGGATGCCCTCGGGAGGCCAGCGTAAGGGCAGCACATTGACGGAATTACACCACAGAGCTCCGCCTGTGCAGGGCGCTGCCTCTGCCCGTTATTCAAAAAGTTCTTTGGTGTGGGCCATTTTTGAGTCAAGTGCATGAGATCACACAGCTGCTGTTTGCAACATATGTCTCAAGCGTATATTGCGTGGCCAAAACATCACCCGCTTGGGCACCACATGCTTGACCAGACATATGTTGACCTGCCATGCAGCTCGTTGGCAAGCCTACCTTAAAGACCCACACCAAAGAACAAAGCTGACCTCTTCTTGCACCGCATCAGCTGGGATCTCCAACCCCACTATACCTTCAGTCCTCTCTGAAACCTGCTCTGAGAGGAATGAAGGTGTAGAATTAGGTGTGTCACAGCCAAGTACTTGCGGGCACTCTGCTAGCAGTACACCGATGTCCGATTCTAGCAGGCAAATTTCCCTGCCCCAGCTGCTGGACCGTCGAAAGAAGTTCACTCCCAGCCATCCACATGCCCAGCGGTTGAATGCTAGCTTGGCTAAATTGCTAGCGCTTCAACTGCTGCCTTTTCAGTTGGTAGACTCGGCCCCCTTCCGTGAGTTTGTGCAATGTGCGGTTCCTCAGTGGCAGGTTCCCAAACGCCACTTTTTCTCACGGAAGGCAATTCCGGCTCTCTACCGGCATGTGGAAGGCAATGTCTTGGCCTCGCTGGACAGGGCGGTCAGCGGTAAGGTGCATATTACCGCTGACTCATGGTCCAGCAGGCATGGACAGGGACGTTACCTTTCTTTCACGGCCCATTGGGTCACTCTTTTGGCAGCTGGGAAGGATGCAGGACAAGGTGCAGTAGTGTTGGAGGTTGTTCCACCGCCACGCCTCCAAAATGCTACTACTGGTTGTGACACACCTCTGTCCTCCACCCCCTCCTCTTCTTCTTCCTCCGTGGCCTCTTCCTGTGCTTTGTCCTCGGAACCAGCGGTTCTCCGTAGGCGTTCAAGGGGCTACGCAAGTACGCAGGCAAAAAGATGCCATGCCGTGCTTGCACTGGTGTGTTTGGGGGACAGGAGCCACACTGGGGCAGAGGTTCTGTCTGCTCTGCAGGGGCAGGCCGAGAGGTGGTTGACGCCACGCCAGCTTAAGCCAGGAATGGTAGTTTGCGACAATGGCACCAACCTCCTCTCCGCTCTCTGACAGGGACAACTGACCCATGTGCCCTGTGTGGCTCACGTCCTTAACCTGGTGGTGCAGCGGTTCTTGGGCAGGTACTCGGGCTTACAGGATGTCCTGAGGCAGGCCAGGAAAGTCTGTGTGCATTTCCGCAGATCTTCTAATGCCAGTGCTCACCTGGCTGAGCTGCAAAAGGAGTTGAACCTGCCCAAGAACCGCCTTATATGTGACATGCCCACCAGGTGGAACTCAACGTTGGCCATGCTGCAGCGGCTGCACACACAGCAGAAGGCCATCAATGAGTACCTGTGCGATTACGGCACCAGGACATGGTCAGGGGAGCTCGGTTTTTTTTCACCACGCCAGGGATGCATGCACTGTCCTGGCACCATTTGAGGAGGCCACGAGGATGGTGAGCAGTGACAGTGCATGCATCAGTGACACTGTACCTCTTGTCCACCTGTTGGAACATACGCTGCGTGGAATAATGGACAGGGCACTTGAGGCAGAACAGAGGCAGAAAGAGGAGGACTTCCTTGCCTCTCAAGGCCCCCTTTACCCAGACAGTGTTCCTTCTGTCCCACCCATCGCACAGGAAGAAGAGGAGGAGGAGGAGGAGGATTGTGTCAGCATGGAGGTGGAGCCTGGCACTCAGCATAGTCAGCAGCAGTCTTTTAGGGATGATTTACAGTCCCAAGAAACCAGTGGAATTGTACGTGGCTGGGAGGAGGTGGCTGCGGATCATGTCGTCCTTAGTGACCCAGAGGACTCCGGACCGAATGCCTCAGCTAACCTACGCTGCATGGCCTCCCTGATCCTGCAAAGTCTGCGGAAGGATCCTCGTATTCTTCAGATCAAGGAGAGGGACCATTACAGGCTGGCCACTCTCCTTGATCCACGGTACAAGGGTAAGGTTGCGGACCTTATCTTACCGTCGAGGAGGGAGCAGAGGATGAGACAACTCCGGGAGGCCTTGCAGAAAGGTCTGTGCAACGCGTTCCCAGAGACTGGGAGGTTACAAACTCCTGGTCCTGGACAACGAGTTGCTGAGGCTTCAGTCAGTCAAAGAAGGAGCGGTGGGGAAGGTGGCCGTCTGACCGATGCGTTCAGACAATTCTTTAGTCCGCAGCCCCAAGGTATGATCGGTTCCAGCAACCATCGCCAGCGTCTGATATACATGGTGCAGGAATACCTAGGGGCAAGGTCAGACTTGGACACCTTCCCCACCGAAAATCCTCTGGCTTACTGGGTCTTGAGGATGGATCACTGGCCAGAGCTTGCACAGTATGCAATTGAGCTACTGGCCTGTCCTGCATCCAGCGTTCTTTCAGAACGCACATTCAGTGCTGCTGGAGGATTTGTCACGTATCACAGGGTGCGCCTGTCCACCGACTCTGTTGATCGACTGACCTTCATAAAGATGAACCAGTCTTGGATCACCACCAGCTACCAAACACCTGAAGCTGATATAACAGACTAATTTATTTTCAAATGTCACATCCCTTCAAGACTGATGCTGATGCTGAGAGACTGTCCTGTTATGTTGACTGACTATCCTCCTCCTCCTCAATGATCCGATTGATGATGATAGCTTGGAAGAACATTTTTGTTTCTGGGTGCCGCCACCAGTGGCTAAGGCCCAATTTTTCAGCCCCTGTTTAACAGGGGTGTGTTATTACAATTTTTTATGCAATGCTTTGCAGCAGGGCTCATTCCTGCACTCCAACTAGAGTATCTGTGAGGGGTTGCAGTGTTGTGGCACCAGTGCCTAAGGCCCAATTTTTCTGCCCCTGTTTAACAGGGGCATGCAATTACAATTCTTGATCTAATAATTCACAGCAGGGCCCATTCCTGCGCCCACCAAGACTAACTGTGAGGCCTTACAGTGTTGTGTCAACACCACCACCACCACCACCACCAAAGGCCCAATTTTTCAGCCCCTGTTCAACAGGGGCATGCAATTACAATTCTTGATCTAATAATTCACAGCAGGGCCCATTCATGCGCCCACCAAGAGTAACTGTGAGGGCTCACAGTGTTGTGGCAACACCAACATGTAAGGGGCAAATTTCAGCTGAGTATATACGGCAGGCCCCTACTTTCAAACATCCAACTTACAAACGACTCCTCCTTGCAAACGGAAGGATACAACAGGAAGTGAGAGGAAATCTACCCCTAGGAAGGCAAATTCTCTCCTGTAAGAGTTAATATGGGAAAAAAAGTGTCTCCTCTCCACTGATGCTTTATCACCAATTCTTGTTTCAATAAAAACCCCAAATTTTCAAAAAACATTTGTCATTAGGACGGAAAGTGAGGTGAACTGTTCTGAACAGGTGCACACTGCACAGACAGCAAAACAAATGTTACAGGGGTGATAACCCTTCCCTATGTTTTCCAAAAAGCTTAAAAATAGATTTTTTGCCTGGAGCTACACTTAAACAATGTACCTGTTCAAAATTACAAACAGATTCTACATAAGAACAAACCTACAGTCCCTGTCTTGTATGCACCGCCTGTATACGGCTGTTCAGAGTATATAGGGCCTTTTTTATTTTGTGTGCGGGGTTCCCCTTAATATCCATACAAGACCCAAAGGGGCTGGTAATGGGCTGGGGTGGGGTGGGGGTGTGTGATGGGGTAGCTATGCCATTTTTCTTAAAGATTTTCATCCAAATTACCGGGACCAGACATTACATTAAAGCCGCAAGCAGTTTTAAATGGCTTTTTTTCCTTTAGAAATGTAATTTTGTGCAGGGACAGTTCTAAACACGGGAAACACATGGAACTTCACAGGCATACTTTAGACACCCCCCAGGTACGATATTTAAAGGAATATTTTACTTTTTTTTTTCACTTTATGCATCATTAAAATGACTGCTCCAGAAAAACGGCCGTTTTTAAAACTTATTTTTGCATTGATACATGTCCCCTGGTGCAGAACCCGGGTTCCCAAACCCTTTTTAGGACAATAACATGCATAATAGTCGTTATAAATAGCACTTTAGATTTTGAACGTTCACATCCATTGTATTTAATAGGGTTCTAAAGTTCGTGCAAACTTTCGGTCCGTTCGCGGGTTCTGGTGCGAACCGAACCCGGGGGTGTTCGGCTCATCACTAGTCACTAGCATGTAGTACACTATGAATTTATACTCATCATCACTTATATTAATGATATTTAATGCATTCTAAATAATTGTTTATAAACTTAGATATGATGGCACTTATTATTTTACCATTGTGATGCCAATATATTATAAACAGAGTGGCTTGTAAAATGTACCTTCATTTGTTCCTCATTTATCTTTAATGGAAGTGGAGAGGGTTCTTACCTGTCCCCAAACTCGACCCATTCCACCCCCCCCCCCCCCAAAATAAAAAAAATGCCACCAGAGGGAGTGAGGAAGCATATAATAAGAAGTGTGATGTTTTTTTTTTTTTTATTACATACTGCTTTAAATGTTATATTTTAATGTTGGCACCAGAATGTATGTGTCATAACTAATTTGCATTTTCAGTGCTCAAGTCTTAATGTTTTTTTTTCTTTTTTTATTCTCAGTTTCCTTCAAATCTCCAGTAGTGGCAGGATGTGGCGGCCCAGTTTCAAAACTACTGGAATTTCCCAAACTGTGGGGGTGCCATTGATGGCAAACATGTTTGCATCATCCCACCACCCAACTCTGGATCTTTTTTTTACAATTATAAGGGCTTTTGCAGTATCGTTTTGCTAGCCCTTGTTTCGGCCAACTATGAGTTTTTGTATTTGAATGTGGGGATCAATGGGCGCCATTCAGATGGCGGGGTGATGCTCCACACAGAGTTTAATGATCGCCTCCAGAATGGCACATTGAATTTACCCCCTGCCCAGGACAATATTGAGGGGCTTAATTTCGTCTTTCTAGCCGACGATGCGTTTGCTCTGGGGCCTCATTTAATGAAGCCCTTTCCAATGAGGAACTTAACCCCAGAGCAGCGCATCTACAATTACCAGCTCTCACGTGCCAGGAGGGTGGTCGAGAATGCGTTTGGAATTCTCGCCAACCGTTTCCGACTTTTTTTGACGGCCATCAATTTGGCGGAATATAAAATAAACCATGTCGTATTGTGTTGCTGCATTCTTCATAATTTTCTGAGGAGGAATGGCGCAAACTATATAGGTTCAGTGGCTCAAGATGATACCTCAGGTGTTATGGCAGCTGAAGAGCCAGTGATGCCAGCTCTGCAACCTGGTGGAGTTGGGGTTTCGTCACAAACTGGCCGTATTGTGAGGGACCAATACAAGTCATATTTTCGTGGGTAGTGGGGCAGTGCCCTGGCAACAAAATGTTGTGGATAATGTGTAATTACACCCTTTATTTTGTTTATTAAACCCAAATATCTTTGAAATACTGTTGTATGTGTTTATTATTTTAGAAAATATTCTTCTCATGTAAATGTTAAGGATTTTAGTTTAGTTGCCCAACCATAATTAGCTCGAAATCTTGCCTTGACATATGTAGTATATTATGTTGTGCTGTGGCTCTGCTACACACATGTTCAAGTACACTGTCAATGTAACTACACCAACTTACCAAATATACAGTTCTTATCAATCATATAAATTAGAAGCCACACATAGGAAATCCGAAAAATATTTACTTTCAACACAAATAAATATTTTGGTTCGGGTTTTACAACAAAACACCCTTTTTATTTTATTTTTTGTGTTTTTGCTTTCTTCTCAACTTTGAGGTGGCTAAACATGTATCTTTGAAAGCACAACAATACACATCACAAGATCACTACCTAACAAATTTCAAAATATTATGTAAAAAGGCCATACGAGACATTTTGCATTGTATTCTCAACGTGAGAATATATTGCCTTCCTCAGGTGGAAAGAGCTCCTACCTTTCTGTGACAAATGTTAATGAAGGCTAATTAGAAAATGGCACTTATGATACCCTTCCTAATATGTCATTCCGTACACATTATTAACCAAAGCCCACTGTGTCCACATGTGCTAGCTCACATCATGGGATCTGACTGTTTTTGTGTTGATGGCAGCTTGCACATGTGGGCACAGTGGTGTTTTTTATAACTCTAAAAACGTTGTTCAAAATACAAGTGCACTTGCCACTGCACTTGTATTGTCAATTTTTTTGGAGTAATGCCGCGTACACACGATCGATTTTCTTACCATTTTTTTTCTTGCCGTTTTTCACGTCGTTTTTTTTCATGTTTCCTCTCAAGCCTGTCTTGCGTACACACGATCATTTTAAAAAACGATGAAGCAAAGCGCAGTGACGTACAACACGTACGACGGCACTATAAAGGGGAAGTTCCGTTCTAATGACGCCACCCTTTGGGACGCTTTTGCTAATTCCGTGTTACCGCGTGTTAGTAAAAGTTTGGTGAGAGACGATTCGCGCTTTTCAGTCTTCGTGCTTTGAAGATCTTTTTGTGGAGTTCAGTTTGTGCCTGTGGGTTCGTATCTGTTTGGCAGTGCTTGTAGTCAGTTCGTATCTGTTTATTCAGTGCGGTCTGCTCTGCTCGTTCCTGTTTTTCAGGTTGTTCTTCATTGGCCTTGCTGTTCTTCCGTGCGTTCTTCTAGTTCGTTCTGTTCAGCCGACCGTTATCTAGCCATGTTGCGGCTACATACTCGTCGTAGAGTTCGTGCTGTAGTTGGTGCAGGGGTTCATGCTGTATCCCGACTCCATGCCATGAGCAGGGTCAGGAGGAGTTCATGGACCAAGAATTGGTTGCTCCAGCGGCACCAATTCTGTCACATGCCTTTGTTGCGGGAGATCAGGGAGAATAATCCTGATGATTTCAGGAATTTTCTCAGGATGTCTGACCCCGTATTTCAGCATCTGTTGGCTTTGGTGTCCCCCTACATTACCAGGCAGGACACCGTTATGCGTGAAGCCATCAGTGCTGAGCAGAGGCTCATTGCCACGTTGCGATACCTGGCGACTGGGAGAAGCCTGCAGGACCTTAAGTTCTCCACAGGCATATCCCCCCAGGCTCTGGGTATCATTATACCAGAGACTTGTTCTGCCATCCTTCAAGTTTTGCAGGAGGACTATATTAAGGTAAGTTTTCTTCTTAAAAAGCTCACTTTTTTTTTTTTGGGTGTTGTATACTTTATTTTTGGCTTAATTATCAGTCCCTAATTTACATGATTCTTAGCTGCAGGGAATGTCCCCTTTCTCCCCATGTATTTATTGTAAAAGTGTGTGGTTTGAGGCCTACCTTTTAAATGTGCCTTACTTAACCTCTCCAGCATGCTATCCCGGAGCCATACCTACCTTGCCTAGTCATTTCCATGCATTTTATTCTATGCTCCATCGTAGTGCTTTACCCAAAACGCACACAAAATTTGGGCTAGAAATGTTTTTTTTTTGTTTACTTCATACAGAGTGCTACAGCCTTCATTTGTGATATCCCCAACTCATCTTCAACCCCCCCCAACTTTTTTTTAAGGGTTTGTTCTTGGTTTGTTGCTGCTTACTAATATTTTGTTTTTTCTTTTTCTACCAATGTTGGCCCTGAATGTTTTAATGAAATCTGCTTTCAATGTTTCTTTCTCAAATTATTAATTTATTTTTGCTTTTATTCCACAGTTCCCTTCTTTGCCACATGAATGGCAGAATGTGGCTTCCGAGTTTGCCCACCGATGGAACTTTCCGAATTGTGGAGCAGCCATCAACGGCAAACATGTTCGGGTCGTCCCACCACCCCATTCGGGATCCTTTTATTACAACTATAAGAGGTTCCACAGCATCGTGATGATGGCAGTGGTGTCGGCCACCTACGAGTTCCTCTATGTGGACGTTGGCAAGAATGGCAGGATGTCTGATGGAGGAGTATTTGCCCAGACGGAGTTTGGGGAACGACTCCTTTTGGATCTGCTGGCCTTGCCACCAGCGGAGCAGAATGTGGAGGGACTTCCGTTTGTGTTTGTGGCGGATGAGGCGTTTGGCCTGGGACCTCATTTGATGAGGCCATTCCCGCAACGCACCCTCAACCCTGAAAGGAGGGTGTTCAACTATCGGCTGGCCAGAGCCAGAAGGGTGGTGGAAAATGCCTTTGGCATCATGGCCAGCCGATTCTGCCTCTTCCTGACCTCCATCCACCTTGCCCCATACAAATGGAACCATGTGGTAATGACTTGCTGTGTGCTGCATAATTTCCTACGGGTGCATTCCACCAGTTATCTGGCTTTGAGTGGGCCTGAGGCCTCTTTATTGAATAATGAAACTTTAGTGGCCCTGGAACCTGGCCGGCCAGGCTTGGCCCCCCAAACCGGATGTGAGGTCCGTGACAAATATGTCGATTATTTTGTGGGTAGGGGGGCCATTGAAATGCCTGAACAATTTTAACCTTATCATTTAGCAAAATAAATATTTTTTTGGATTAAAGATTGGTTTGGTGTTTTAATTTACTAATGTTTTATGTTTCTCGTAGGTTTACCAAGTGCACTTGTATTGCCATGTGTATTTAGCATTCTTAATTTGCCTTCATTGTCAGTGTAAACACAAAACATCGAGTAGTTCACTTAGCACAACATTTACATAATAAAGCCACATTTTTTGAGGATCAAAATACCTTTATTGTTTATTTTTGGGGGAAACTTCCTTTGAAATGTAGATGTCCCCTTAATTTTTGGGTTTTTAAAACGCATGACCAGCCATGCATAAACAAAATATCTTAACAAATATTTGTTAAAAATAAACATACACTAGTCCTTTAAAGGTGAAAACATAAACAAACCTGCCAAAACACAGCAACTTCAACCTTCTTTTGTTAAAAAAAATTAAACACGCCCAAGCACAGCCATGATCTTTTGTAGCCTTTCCTCCAGCCGCTTTGTATTTTGCCTGATCTCTGTCAAGTCTCCCTTTATTTTTTCGAGGTCACGACAGCAGACCATGAGGTATTGGATCAGGATCTGGGCACTATGATGTGTCAACTTATCAGGGTCTTCGGCCAGAACTGCTTCTAAAATTAAAAAAAAAAACATGTAGTATAGAATATGTAGGCCTACATCTATTAACCACTTAAGCCCCGGACCATTTGGTAGCTAGAGGACCAGAGGTGAATTCAGAATTTTGCACTGCGCTGCTTTAACTGTAAATTGTGCGGACATGCAATGTTGTACCCAAACGAAATTTGCGTCCTTTTCTTCCCACAAATAGAGCTTTCTTTTAATGGTATTTGATTGCCTCTGCGATTTTAATTTTTTGCGATATAAACGGAAAAAGACCGAAAATTTTGAAAAAAAATGATATTTTCTACTTTTTGTTATAAGAAAAATCGAATAAACTCAATTTTAGTCATACATTTAGGCCAAAATGTATTCAGCCACATGTCTTTAGTAAAAAAATGTCAATAAGCGTATATTTATCGGTTTGCGCAAAAGTTATAGCGTTTACAAACTAGGGTACATTTTCTGGAATTTACACAGCTTTTAATTTATGACTGCCTATCTCATTTCTTGAGGTGCTAAAATGACAGGGCAGTACAAAACCCCCCCAAATGACCCCATTTTAGAAAGTAGACACCCCAAGGAAATTGCTGAGAGGCATGTTGAGCCCATTGAATATTTTTTTTTTTTGTCCCAAGTGATTGAATAATGACAAAAAAAATTACAAAAAGTTGTCACTAAATGATATATTGCTCACACATGCCATGGTTATATGTGGAATTGCACCCCAAAATACATTCTGCTGCTTCTCCTGAGTACGGGGATACCACATGTGTGGGACTTTTTAGGAGCCTAGCCACGTACGGGTCCCCGGAAACCAAGCACCGCCTTCAGGATTTCTAAGGGCGCAAATTTTTGATTTCACTCCTCACTACCTATCACAGTTTTAAAGGCCATAAAATGCCAAAATAGCACAAAACCCCCCAAATGACCCCATTTTAGAAAGTAGACACCCCAAGGAAATTGCTGAGAGGCATGTTGAGCCCATTGAATATTTTTTTTTTGTCCCAAGTGATTGAATAATGACAAAAAAAAAAAATACAAAAAGTTGTCACTAAATGATATATTGCTCACACATGCCATGGTTATATGTGGAATTGCACCCCAAAATACATTCTGCTGCTTCTCCTGAGTACGGGGATACCACATGTGTGGGACTTTTTAGGAGCCTAGCCACGTACTGGACCCCGGAAACCAAGCACCGCCTCCAGGATTTCTAAGGGCGCAAATTTTTGATTTCACTCCTCACTACCTATCACAGTTTTGAAGGCCATAAAATGCCAAAATAGCACAAAACCCCCCCAAATGACCCCATTTTGGAAAGTAGACACCCCAAGCTGTTTGCTGAGAGGCATGGTGAGTATTTTACAGCTCTCATTTGTTTTTGAAAATGAAGAAAGAACATTTTTTTTTTTCTTTTTTTTTTCAATTTTCAAAACTTTGTGACAAAAAGCGAGATCTGCAAAATACTCACAATACCTCTCAGCAAATAGCTTGGGGTGTCTACTTTCCAAAATGGGGTCATTTGGGGGGGGGTTTGTGCCATCTGGGCATTCCATGGCCTCCGAAACTGTGATAGGCAGTGAGAAGTGAAATCAAAAATTGACACCCTTAGAAAGCCTGAAGGCGGTGATTGGTTTTTGGGGTCCCGTACGCGGCTAGGCTCCCAAAAAGTCTCACACATGTGGTATCCCCGTACTCAGGAGAAGCAACAGAATGTATTTTGGGGTGTAATTCCACATATGCCCATGGCATGTTTGAGCAATATATCATTTAGTGACAACTTTGTGCAAAAAAAAATATTAAAAAAAAAAATTATTTTTTCCGCAACTTGTGTCAACATATAAAATATTCCATGGACTCGACATGCCTCTCAGTATATAGCTTGGGGTGTCTACTTTCCAAAATGGGGTCATTTGGGGGGGTTTTGAACTGTTCTGGCATTTTATACACAACATTAGGAAGCTTACATCCACTCTTCTAACCACTTGAAGACAAAGCCCTTTTTGACACTTTTTGTTTACATGAAAACATATTTTTTTTGCAAGAAAATTATGTTGAACCCCCAAACATTATATATATTTTTAAAGCAAAGGCCCTACAGAATAAAATGGTGGGTGTTGCATTTTTTTTTTCTACACAGTATTTGCGCAGCGATTTTTCAAACGCATTTTTTTGGGAAAAAATACACTTTTTTTAATTTTAATGCACTAAAACACACTATATTGCCCAAATGTTTGATGAAATAAAAAAGATGATCTTAGGCCGAGTACATAGATACCAAACACGACATGCTTTAAAATTTCGCACAAACGCGCATTGGCGACAAACTACATACATTTTTAAAAGCCTTTAAAAGCATTTACAGGTTACCCCGTTAGATTTACAGAGGAGGTCTACTGCTAAAATTACTGCCCTCGATCTGACCTTCGCGGTGATACCTCACATGCATGGTGCAATTGCTGTTTACATATGACGCCAGACCGACGCTTGCGTTCGCCATTGGGCAAGAGCAGGGCAGGACAGGGGTGCTTTTTTTTTTTTATTATTATTAATTTTGCTTTTTTATTTTATTTTTAAACTGTTGCTTCCATATTTATTTATTTTTATCACTTTTATTGTTATCTCAGGGAATGTAAATATCCCCTATGATAGCAATAGGTAATGACAGGTACTCTTTTTTGAAAAAACTGGGGTCTATTGGACCCTAGATCTTTCCTCTGCCCTCAAAGCATCTGACCACACCAAGATCGGTGTGATAAAATGCTTTCCCAATTTCCCAATGGCGCTTTTTATATCCGGGGGGGGACATTCCCTCCCACTGCTTGTAAAAGCAGTCCAGAGGCTAATTAGCCACTAGGATTGCTTTTACATGAAAGCCGGCCGCTGGCTGAAAAGAATGATACCAAGATGATACCTAAAACCGCAGGCATCATTCTGGTATAAACATTCAAAGTCCAGCAACATACCAGTACGTTGCTGGTCCTTGTTGGACATGTATTGTAATCTTTTTTTTCATGCAGCCTGTTGGCTGAACGAAAAAAAAAGATTGATCGGTGGGTATGCCCACCATTAGAATACCGCCCTTCATCCACCCACTTCCAATGATGGGCATACATGCACCATTTATATATGCCGAAGCATGGGGGCATCTTCTCGCAAAAGTTATGCCGCGTACATATGGTCAGACTTTTCCACGGGCAAGCCTCCGTCGGAATTTCGACCGTATGTACGCGGCATTAGGAGCAAAATCGCTCCTCCGCTCCTGCTGCCCCAATGCTTTTGGCATATATGCTTTTTTTTTTTAACTGTGGTGGTGAAATCACCTCCTACAGCACTGGAGTCGCAGGGATCAGGCCTGTCTCTGCGAACGCTGCAGTTATGTGTGTTGTGTTTTGTAAGTGACAGTGATCGATCGATACTGCACTTCGGTGGCCTGGGCTGGACGGAGGGGCAAAACGCAGGTGCTAGCAGGTATCTGGGCTGATCCCGCTAACACTGCGTTTTTGGGAACCCTAAACTGCTGGGGACGCTAGTATAGATCTGATCAGATCAGATATTGAGCTGATCAGATACTATACCACTAAGGGGGGTGTATGCTTCACGTGTGGGTGTTAGCGCTACTGGCACTAACCTGACGCTGCCTGGGGTGTGACGCAGACCCTCTCTGACGCTAAAACCTAACTGATATCACCCGCCGGGCGATCAGGGGGTTAAACCTTTATTGGGTTATATATGGCGGGTGCCCTGACACTATAAAAAGCAAACTAACTAACCAGCGTCACCCGTAACACTTATATGATGATCACTGGTGAAAGGGTTAACTAGGGGCAATTAGGGGGTTAAAACCTTTATTAGGTAATATATGGGGGTACCTGACGCTATATAAAAACCTGACTGCGAACCTAAAAAAAAATTACTGGCTACCTATCGGCATCACCGACACTAAGACAACGATCATAAAAACGATTGCTTAGCGACAGTGGTGATAGGGGGTGAAAGGGTTACCTGGGGGGCGATCAGGGGGTTAAACCTTTATTAGATTATATATGGGGGTACCTGACGCTATAAAAACCTGCGGCGAACCTAAAAAAAATTACTGGCTACCGATCAGCATCACCGACGCTAAGACATCGATCAGAAAAATGATCGCATAGTGACGGCGGTGCTAGGGGGTGAAAGGGTTACCTGGGGGGTGATCATGGGGGTTACACCTTTATTATTTAATATATGGGGGTACCCGACGCTATAAAAACCTGCGGCAAACCTAAAAAAAATTACTGGCTACCGATCAGCATCGCCGACGCTAAGACATCGATCAGAAAAATTATCGCTTAGTGACAGTGGTGATAGGGGGTGAAAGGGTTACCTGGGGGGGCGATCAAGGGGGTTAAACCTTTATTAGGTAATATATGGGGGTACCCGACGCTATAAAAACCTGCGGCGAACCTAAAAAAAATTACTGGCTACCGATCAGCATCACCGACGCTAAGACATCGATCAGAAAAATGATCGCATAGCCACGGCGGTGCTAGGGGGTGAAAGGGTTACCTGGGGGGTGATCAAGGGGGTTAAACCTTTATTAGGTAATATATGGGGGTACCCGACGCTATAAAAACCTGCGGCGAACCTAAAAAAAAATTACTGGCTACCGATCAGCATCGCCGACGCTAAGACATCGATCAGAAAAATTATAACTTAGTGACAGTGGTGATAGGGGGTGAAAGGGTTACCTGGGGGGCGATCAAGGGGGTTAAACCTTCATTAGGTAATATATGGGGGTACCCGACGCTATAAAAACCTGCGGCGAACCTAAAAAAAATTACTGGCTACCGATCAGCATCACCGACGCTAAGACATCGATCAGAAAAATGATCGCATAGTCACGGCGGTGCTAGGGGGTGAAAGGGTTACCTGGGGGGTGATCAAGGGGGTTAAACCTTTATTAGGTAATATATGGGGGTACCCGACGCTATAAAAACCTGCGGCGAACCTAAAAAAAATTACTGGCTACCGATCAGCATCGCCGACGCTAAGACATCGATCAGAAAAATTATAACTTAGTGACAGTGGTGATAGGGGGTGAAAGGGTTACCTGGGGGGCGATCAAGGGGGTTAAACCTTCATTAGGTAATATATGGGGGTACCCGACGCTATAAAAACCTGCGGCGAACCTAAAAAAAATTACTGGCTACCGATCAGCATCACCGACGCTAAGACATCGATCAGAAAAATGATTGCTTAGTGACAGTGGTGATAGGGGGTGAAAGGGTTATCTGGGGGGTGATCAGGGGGTTAAACCTTTATTAGGGGGGGGTTAGGGGGCTACACTGGACCTAAAACTAAATGTACTGACACTTTTACAGTCACAAATGTCACTGATTGCAGTGATCACTAAATAAATGGTCACTGCAATCAGTGACACTGTGACTGGGGGCTGGGGGGGCTGGGGGGTGATCTGGGGGTGTCTGGGGGGGCCTGGGGGGGCGATTTATGTGCCTATGTGTCCTGGTGTCAGTGTGCTGTTCTGTGTACTAACCTGCATCTTCTCCTGTACGGCGCTCGGTATATGTGAGCGCCCCAGGAGAGATGACATCACTTCCTCCTTCCTGGCAGGCAGGGGAAGCTCTCTCATTCGCCGGGAGCGATCGAGAGGGGGTGGCCGGAATCGAACGGCCGTCCCCTCACGCCGGATCGCTCCCGAAGGTAAAACGACCGCTCACTGTAAAGAAGGGGGGTCCGATCGGACCCCCCAACTATACAAAGGCAATCACGTACATATACGTGATTCTGCCTGTCGGTGCCATTCTGCTGACGTATATTTACAGTGGGCGGTCGTTAAGTGGTTAACCTGCATCTGTCTGGTTTGACACTGACCTGTTGTGGTGCCACTTTCCACTTCCACAACCTCACGTTCCTCTCCATCATGTGGTTCTGGGGGTATTGTTGAAGGTGTTGGCATTTTGGACACATCTGATGTAGCTTTTTGAATCCCTATGGAGATTGCACGAAAAGCTAGTTTCATTAGCAGGGATGAGCCGAACACCCCCCTGTTCGGTTCGCACCAGAACCTGCGAACAGACAAAATGTTTGTGTAAACTTTAGAACCCTATTAAATACAATGGACTCGAACGTTCGAAATCTAAAGTGTTAATTATAAAGGCTTATATGCAAGTTATTGTCCTAAAAAGTCTTTGGGGACCCGGGTCCTGCCCCAGGGGACATGTATCAATGCAAAAAGAAGTTTTAAAAACGGCCGTTTTTTCGGGAGCAGTGATTTTAATAATGCTTAAAATGAAAAAATAAAAGTGAAATATTCCTTTAAATTTCGTACCTGGAGGGTGTGTATGATATGCATGTGAAGTGGCGCATGTTTCCCGTGCTTAGAACTGTCCCTGCAAAAAATGTCATTTTTGAAAGAAAAAAATGCATTTAAAACTGACTCGCGGCTATTAATGAATTGTCGGCTCCCGGCAATACATACAAAAGTCATTGATAAAAAAAAAAAAAAAAAACGTGGGGGTTCCCCAGAATTCAATTACCAGGCCCTTCAGGTCTGGAATGGATATTAAGGGGAACCCCGCCGCAAATTTAAAAAAAAATTGACGTGGGGTTCCCCCAAATATCCATTCCAGGCCCTTCAGATCTGGCATGGATTTTAAGGGGAACTCCACCCCAAATTTAAAAAAAAAATGGCGTGGAGTCCCCCTAAAAATCCATGCCAGACCCCTTATCCGAGCACGCAACCTGGCCGGCCGCAGGGGAAAAGGGGGGGATGAGAGAGCGGCCCCCCTCCCTCCTGAACCGTACCAGGCCACATGCCCTCAACATGGGGAGGATGTCCCCATGTTGATGGGGACAAGGGCCTCATCCCCACAACCCTTGCCCGGTGGTTGTGGGGGTCTGCGGGCGGGGGGCTTATCGGAATCTGGAAGACCCCTTTAACAAAGGGGACCCCCAGATCCCGCCCCCCCCTATGTGAATTGGTAAGGGGTACATTGTACCCCTACCATTTCACGAAGAAAGCGTAAAAAAATGTTTAAAAAAAACACACAAACACCTTGAAAAAGTCCTTTATTAAAAAAAAAAAAAAAAAAACATTCCAGCGGTGAAATCCAGTGTCCCGCGGCGATCCCGATGTCCAGCGCTGTCCTTCATTGGTTGTGCCTGAGCGGACCCGATGGGGAACTCCCTCTCAGTATTTTAAATGTATAGACCCGCCCCTTCTAAAGTTCCCCATCAGGTCCGCTCAGCGGACCAGATGCGGAACATGAGAAGGGGCGGGTCTATACATGTCATTGGCTTGAGCGGGGAACTTCCTTCACTATGTAAATTTAAATTACACAGTGAAGGAAGTTCCCCGCTCAAGCCAATGACGTAGGCGGGTCCGACATACCGAGGGGGCGGACCTGATGGGGAACTGCTTTCACTTTGGTAATACATGTATAGACCCGCCCCTTCTCATGTTCCGCATCTGGTCCGCTGAGCGGACCTGATGGGGAACTTTAGAAGGGGCGGGTCTATACATTTAAAATACTGAGAAGGAGTTCCCCATCAGGTCCGCTCAGGCACAACCAATGAAGGACAGCGCTGGACATCGGGATCGCCGCGGGACACTGGATTTTTTTTTTAAATAAAGGACTTTTTCAAGGTGTTTGTGTGTTTTTTTAATCATTTTTTTTACGCTTTCTTCGTGAAATGGTAGGGGTACAATGTACCCCTTACCAATTCACATAGGGGGGGGCCGGGATCTGGGGGTCCCCTTTGTTAGAAAAGACATTAATAAAGGAATTGTCAAAAACCGGCTCTTGTCATTTTTTACATTTTTGACACTTTCTTCGTGAAATGGTAGAGGTACATTTGTACCCCATTACCATTTCACACAGGGGGGGGGCCGGGATCTGGGGGTCCCCTTTGTTAAAGGGGTCTTCCAGATTCCGATAAGCCCCCCGCCCGCAGACCCCCACAACCACCGGGCAAGGGTTGTGGGGATGAGGCCCTTGTCCCCATCAACATGGGGACATCCTCCCCATGTTGAGGGCATGTGGCCTGGTACGGTTCAGGAGGGAGGGGGGCCGCTCTCTCTTCCCCTGCGGCCGGCCAGGTTGCGTGCTCGGATAAGGGGTCTGGTATGGATTTTTAGGGGGACTCCACGCCATTTTTTTTTTAAATTTGGGGTGGAGTTCCCCTTAAAATCCATGCCAGATCTGAAGGGCCTGGAATGGATATTTGGGGGAACCCCACGTCAATTTTTTTTTTCATTTGCGGCGGGGTTCCCCTTAATATCCATTCCAGACCTGAAGTGCCTGGTAATTGAATTCTGGGGAACCCCCACGCTTTTTTTTTTTTTTTTATCAATGACTTTTGTATGTATTGCCGGGAGCCGACAATTCATTAATAGCCGCGAGTCAGTTTTAAATGAATTTTTTTCTTTCAAAAATGACATTTTTTGCAGGGACAGTTCTAAGCACGGGAAACATGCGCCACTTCACATGCATATCATACACACCCCCCAGGTATGAAATTTAAAGGAATATTTCACTTTTATTTTTTCATTTTAAGCATTATTAAAATCACTGCTCCCGAAAAAACGGCCGTTTTTAAAACTTCTTTTTGCATTGATACATGTCCCCTGGGGCAGGACCCCGGTCCCCAAACACTTTTTAGGACAATAACTTGCATATAAGCCTTTATAATTAGCACTTTAGATTTCTCCCATAGATTTTTCGAATTTGCCGCGAACACCCCAATTTGTTCGCAGTTCGGCGAACGGGCGAACAGGCAATGTTCGAGTCGAACATGAGTTCGACTCGAACTCGAAGCTCATCCCTATTCATTAGTAGTGAATATATTTGAGTGAAATTTAAAGCATGATTAAATAATTGGTAAACATAATTTTGAAGTGTGTTCCATTTTTAAATGTACCCCCAGTGACAACCGGAACACATGATTGGATACATAGCCAAAAACATAGCATGTCCTTTAAAAAAAAAAGTTGACACATTGTAACACCCCAAAGTATATACACACGATCACCTGTGTGTGACACCCTCAAGGTTTTTGGCTTTTGGCCCACACTTGTACTACTGTGTTCTGTTGTTTAATCAGCTGCTGAGCATTCACACCCCTAAACATTACCATGCATATCCTTATTTTTTCCAAAAAATTGTTCTTTGGATTTTATCCCAAAAAAAAATGGTTACCAAATTTGCTCCCCCAAATAAAATTAAATACATGTGTGCTCACACTGGATGAACCCAAAACATTGTTTTATGAACTGTACGGAGAAAGAGGTTTAATACGTCCGTTTACTGTGCGGACGAACCAGAAAGATGGTATCTTTCACTGTACTATATCCCAAAGACAAAAATACACGACATAATTCAAGTAATAATCTTTAGCAGGGAAAATAGAAAATAAATACTTTACTTTTTCCTAAAACTTTCTTGATTCTTTTGTATTGGTCGGGCTCCCGCAACTTCAGATCAGACCAACGTTTTCTGAGCTGTTCCTTCGTTCTGCACACCCCGAAATTCTTGCGAAGAGTTTGGACCACTTTGCCCATAATTTTTGTCTTGACAAGATTAGGCCTTTCATAAGGACCATGCTTGGCATCATAATCCTCCCTCTTCAAAATGGCGACCATCTCCACCATTTCCTCGAATGACATGTTGGATGCCTTATATCTCCTGGGTCGGGATTTGGGCTCCTCAGGAATTTCATCCTCTGTCGAGGTAATCTCTGTCACCTGTGGCTCCGCCATGTTGATAAGCACTACGACGAGTGAGAAGGGGCGGGGAAAGTACAATATTGAACGTCAGGGGCGGGCAAAGCATGCGTAGTTTCACGCATGCGCAGTGTATATCAAGTGAAGAACCATGTGTCGCAAAAACGTTCATTTGGCGGGAGAGGTAGTTAGCAACGAACGTGTTGACGAAGGTACATAACAATTTAAGGATTTGAGTTTCATCAGAGGAGATTTGGGGCTTCTAAATATGTTGAAAATGCAGATTTGATGAATGTTGCCTGAAACATATGTATTTTGTTGTTTCTTGATTTTACAGAGAGAATGAATTCATTTAAGAACCCGGAGTTCATGGGGGAGTTCATTGATAAATGGAAAGAACTACCTATCCTATGGCAAACAAAAAGTGGCGGAAATAAAAATAAAGTGGCCAGGACAGCAGCACTGGAGAGCCTGCTTGCATTTGTGCAAACCAAGATACCCACAACAACTCTCCAAGATGTGAAAAACAAAATTGCGACCATCAGAGGGACATACAGGACCCAGAGAACTATGGTACTGAGGTCCCAGAGGTCAGGTGCTGCAGCAGATAAGGTTTATAAACCCAGTCTGTGGTACTACAGCAAGTTTTCTTTTCTGGATGACCAGCTGGAAGTGCGGGAATCTCTCTCCACCCTTCCCCCCAGAGGTCAATCCAGCCTTCCTTGTAGCCAACCCTCCAGCCTTCCCTGCAGCCAGACCTCCAGCCTTCCTGGCAACCCTGCTCTGGCTTCCTCTGAGGATCAAGATGAGGTCCTTGAGGAGGCAGATTTGGATATATGGAGCCAGGTAAAGTATTGATATCTACATTTATATCTTACAAAATTTATGAATTAAAATTGATGTTAGTATTGTTAGGTATTTAATGTACTACAAAATAAATAGTTAAAGAGCAAGATACAGTAGTGGTCTAATTTAATGTGGACAAGGCAACAAAATCAGGATGCGGAATCAAGAAAAATGACAGAAATTTTCACATTCAATTCAACAATGCCTAGAGGTGAACAATGTGTGTGATTGATGGTGTGAAAAAATACATAATGTGCCTTTCTTTTTTTACAGCCAGAGCAGAGCCAGGAAGAGGGTGATGTTGGGGATCAGGAGGAGGCAGGGCCCAGTGGCACCCAGGAGGAGGCTGGGCCCAGCACAGGAGCCCAGATGCCTCCCCTGATAGTTAAACCACGAGGACCAAGGAGAGGTAGGCAGGTGGAGGAGGAAACAAGAGGCTTCATCAGAGAGGCAACAGCGGCCCTCAGGGAGGCACCCTCTGCTGAGGAGGGCTTTGCCGCAGTCCTCGCGCAGAAGCTAGGCCAAATGGACTTGCGGCAAAAGCTCTACAGCGAGAGCCTTCTTTTAAAAGTCATCAACAAGGGATTGCTGGGGGAGCTCACCAAGTACACTGACATCACAGAGGTTGTCCCTACTCCTCCACCTCCTCCTCCTCCTACTACTACTCCTCCTGCCACAACCTCTCCTCCTGATCCCCAGCCTCGGCTGCAGAGAAGGCTGGAGAGAAGGCTACAAGGAAGAGGAAAAAGTAATGCCTGCTGTAGTACCACAGACTGGGGACATATATGACTTATCTGCTGTGGCTCCTGACCTCTGGGAGTTCAAGCCAAGATTGGGCTCCTTTTTGTTTTTGATCTAATCTATAGTTTGGTTTTCACATCTTGGATGGTTGTTGTGGGGTCAAAAGGATGCACAAATGCAAGCAGGCTCTCCAGTGCTGCCTTTCCCTTTAATTTCTTATGTTCCTAAATAAAGGTTTTTTGATTTTGCCTTAAAATACTTGACTGTGATTTGTATTTCAAAAGACAGTTTGCTAGGGAGCAGGCAGGGACATCTCAAATAATATTATTGTTATTAACAAGGGACACAAACCTCCATGAGGCAAAATGAGACAAATTTTGAAGGTTGGTGTGGTAACTTTACACAAGAATAATTTAAGGGAAAAAAAAAGGCCTCAAAAAAACAAAAAAATTATAAATATAGACTTTAAAAAAAAAGGGATATTTACATTTATTCATTTATTCATGAATTTATGAGGGAGATGCGGCTTAAAAATAAAATTTTGCTATCATTAAATCAATTAGGAATTACTTTAGAAACAAGTTTGGCATAACTCTCAATGTCATTAGCAAAAGAACGTAATTGTATAAGCATTATCAAAAGCAGAACGGAATGCGCAGCATTAAAACTATGCTATTAATTCCACCGTGATGAATGTGCCATCTCCATTTCCAACGCTAGCTTTACCAAAACGAGCGCTCCCGTCTCATAGTTGCTTCTGAGCATGCGCGTTTTTTTTCACTTTGTGAAAGCATACACACTATCGTTTTTCACGTCGTTAAAAAAAACGACATGAAAAACGACATAAAAAAAGAGAGCATGTTCGAAATTTTTAATGGCCGTTTTTCACGTCGTTAAAAATGCTCTGGAGCATACACACGATCATTTTTAATGCCCATTTTTTAAAATGGCATTTTTAACGGCATGAAAAACGATCGTGTGTATGGGGCATTAGTTTCAAAAAACACACTGGGGCTGATTTACTAATAACAGTGCGCTGTGCTGCTTCTAACCTTAATTGGTGCGCCTGATAACTCCTTCACTGGGCGCAGGAAGCAGCGACGCACTGTTATAGTAAATAGAAATGTCAGCGGCGCTCTATTGAAAATGAATGGTTCCCTATGGGAGCCCATTGATTTGAATAGAGGTCACCCGGGAAGTCAGATCCGACTTGCGGGCGACTCGTGTGCCGGCTGACACAGGGACAGCGCGACTTTGCGAGGCGATCTGGACACGACCTGAGCGTGCAGCAGCCGCTCAAGTCGTGTCCTAGAGGCGACTAGCCGGCCGAGAATGTGTCCAGCGCGATGTGATCGCGCTGGTCCTCGGCAGCCTCGCTGTCCCATGTTTGGTATGAATCATGAAGGGGAACTCCAAGCCAAATTTTAATGAAAAAAACGGCATGGGTTCCCCTTCAGGAGCATACCAGGCCCTTAGGTCTGGTCTGGATTTTAAGGTGAACCCCTCAAGCCGAAAAACGGCGTGGGGGTCCCCGCAAAATCCAAACCAGACCCTTATCCGAGCACGCAACCTGGCAGGCCGCAGGGGAAGAGGGGGGGACGAGAGCGGCCCCCCCTCCCTCCTGAACCGTACCAGGCCACATGCCCTCAACATGGAGGGTTTGGTGCTTCGGGGCAGGGGGGCGACCTGCGCCCCCCCCACCCCAAAGCACCCTGTCCCCATGTTGATGGGGACAAGGGCCTCTTCCCGACAACCCTGGCCGTTGGTTGTCGGGGTATGCGGGCGGGGGGCTTTTCGGAATCAGGGTGCCCCCTTTAAAAAGGGGGCCCCCAGATGCCGGCCCCCCACCCTATGTGAATGAGTATGGGGTACATCGTACCCCTACCCATTCACCTGGTGGAAAAAAATTGCAATAAATAAATAAACCACACAGCTTTTTAAAGTATTTTATTGCACAGCTCCTGGGGTCTTCCGACTTTGGGGGTCTCCGGTGTCCTCGCCGCCGCTCTCCGGTTTTCTTCTGCCGGGCCACCGCTAACTTCTTTAGCTCTTTTGCTAGCGGAGGCTCCAGTCTTCTCCGTCGCCTTCCCCCCTCTTCTCCTCTACGGTTCTTCCTTTCTTCTGCCGGGCCTCCGCTAACTTCTTTTAGCTCTTTTGCTAGCAAAGGCCCGGTCTTCTCCGTCGCCTTCTTCTTCTCCCGCTATCCGGTTCTTCTCCCGGTTCTTCTCCCGCTTCTTTCTTCCGCCGGCCCCTCCACGAACTTCTTTAGCTCTTTTGCTAGTGGAGGGGCCGGTCTTCTCTGTCGCCGTCGCCGTCTTCTTCTCTCTTCTCCTCGATGTTGACGCGTTGCTTCCTCCCGCTGTAATACTGGCTGTCCCCTCCGCTCCGCATTAATATAGTCTTTTCATGACGTCACAGTCACATGTTGCGGGGCACATGGCCCCGGAGCATGTGACTGTGACGTCATGGGAACATGTGACTGTGACGTCATGAGAAGCCTATATTAATGCGGAGCGGACAGCCAGTATTACAGCGGGAGGAAGCAACGCGTCAACATCGAGGAGGAGAAGAAAGAAGAAGACGGCGACGGGAAGACCGGCCCCTCCACTAGCAAAAGAGCTAAAGAAGTTAGTGGAGGGGCCGGCAGAAGAAAGAAGCGGGAGAAGAACCGGAGAGCGGGAGAAGAAGAAGGCGACGGAGAAGACCGGGCCCCGCTAGCAAAAGAGCTAAAGAAGTTAGCGGTGGCCCGGCAGAAGAAAGAACCGGAGAGCGCGGCGACGACACCGGAGACCCCCGAAGTCGGAAGAAGACCCCCGAGCTGTGCAATAAAATACTTTAAAAAGCTGTGTGGTTTTTTTATTGTAATTTTTTTCCACCAGGTGAATGGGTAGGGGTACGATGTACCCCATACTCATTCACATAGGGTGGGGGGGCCGGGATCCGGGGGCCCCTTTATTGAAGGGGGCTCCCGGATTCTGATAAGCCCCCTGCCCGCAGACCCCGACAACCAACGGCCAGGGTTGTCAGGAAGAGGCCCTGTCCTCATCAACATGGGGGCAGGGTGCTCTGGGGTGGGGGGGCCGCAGGTCGCCCCCCTGCACAAGAGCACCAAACCCCCCATGTTGAGGGCATGTGGCCTGGTACGGTTCAGGAGGGAGGGGGGGCCGCTCTCTCGTCCCCCCCTCTTCCTCTGCGGCCTGCCAGGTTGTGTGCTCGGATAAGGGTATGGTTTGGATTTTGGGGGGACCCCCACGCCATTTTTTCAGTGTAGGGGTTCCCCTTCAAATCCAGACCAGACCCAAGGGCCTGGTATGCCCCTGGAGGGGGAACCCATGCCGGTTTTTTCTTTAAAATTTGGCCTGTAGTTCCCCCTCAAGAGCAGCACAGCACAAGTCGCATGCCAAAGTCGGATCATGCAAGACTGCGGTCCGACTTTGATCCAGCTTCAATGATAGTCAATGGGCCGAAGTCGGATCAAAGTCTGACCAAATTAGTACAGGGAGCATTCTCAAAGTCGGACCGAAATGTGTCGGACCAGTTAAGACGGCTCCCATAGGGAAACATTGATTTTCACACGTCATGCGACATGAGCTCCCAATGTCGGAGCGTTTGTCGCCCCAGTGTGAACCAGGCCTCAATACAACTACACTGCTGCTCTCAGCTGCTCATATCACTCTGGTCTCACTAAATAGCTCAAATCGTAAATAATACTGTTTTTTGAGCTTAGGGCGGCTCCTTATCATATACATGCAAATGTGGTAAAACACGGCATGCAAACGCCACAAAGCGTGCCTTTCTAAACGCCACTTTCAACCTTAGTTCAGAACACTTTGCACCAGCGTTCCGTCTACATGGGGCCTAAAAACGCCTATGCCATTTACAGCTCCAAAACACGTCCGTGTGCATGTAGCCTTATATTAACCACTTGCGCACTGCCCAGACCAAGTTTCACATTTCAGCGCTGATGCACTTTTAATGACAATTGCGCGCTCATACAACACTGTAACCCAATGAAAATGTTTTATTTGTTGGCACACAAATAGAGCTTGCTTTTGGTGCTATTTGATCACCTTTGTGTTTTAGTTTTATTTTTTTTTCTATAAATACAAAAGACCGAGTTTAAAAAAAAAAAAAAAGGATATTTTACCCACTTCAGCACTGGGCCTATTCTGTCACTTCTCTCCTTCATGTAAAAATCATAAATTTATGGCTATAAAATTACTTCAAAACACCAAACATTATATATTCTTTTGGAGCAGTCACCCTAGGGAATAAGATGGCGGTCATTGCAAATTTTTATCTCGCTCGGTATTTGCGCAATAAATTTTCAAACGCCTTTTGTTTGCAAAAAATATTACAAAACAGTAAAGTTATGGCCAATTTTTTGGTATAATGTGAAATATGTTGTTATGCTGAGTAAATAGATACCTAACACGTCACGCTTTAAAATTGCGCACACACATGGCATGACACCAAACTTCAGTAATTAAAAATCTCCCTAGGCGATGCTTTAAAATTTTTACACGCTACCATTTTGGCATTACAGAGGAGGTCTAGTGCTAGAATTGTTGCACTCGTTCTAACGCACGCGGCAATAACTCACATGTGTGGTTTGAACGGCGTTTACATATGTGGGCGGGACTTACGTGTGTGTTCGCCTTTTGAGCGCGAGCTACCGGGGACATGGGCGTTTTTTCTTATTTTTGTTTTTGTTTTTTGACATTTTTGTATTTCTTACTCTTTTTTTATTTTTTTTATTTTTTGGGATCTCTTTTATTCCTATTACAAGGAATGTAAACATCCCTTGTAATAGGAATGTGTGTGACAGGTCCTCTTTATGGAGAGATGCAGGGTCAATAAGACCCCGCATCTCTCCTCCAGGCTGGAAAGCATGATATTGTTCCAAAAAAATCACCAATCTCATGCTGACAGCCGAGATCACGGCTTGGTTAACATACGGGAACACGGCATGATGTCATAACGTCGTGCCCGCGCCTCCGACGGTCATAGAGATGACTGATGACCATGTGGTCACCAGTCATCTCCAAATCGTTCTCCGAGCCCCAGATGGCACGGGAGAGCCCGGAGAAGCACCGGATGGCGGCAAGAGGGGGGGGGGGAACGTCCGCTCCCCCCGCCTATAAGAACGATCAAGCGGCGGAACTGCCACTATGATCATTTTTATTGTGCACAGAATCGCCGGCTGAAAAGAATGATATCTGAACGATGCCTGCAACTGCACCCAATATTCAGATGTCACCGCACAAAGCCAAGGATGTCATTTGACGGTGGGCGGTAGGAAACTGGTTAATATTTTTAAAAAAGTTAATTTTTCTTCTTCATTGATGTACACTGATGAGACTGTACTGATGGGCACCGATAAGGTGGCAAGGGTGGGCACTGAGAGGTGCCATTGCTATTTGGCACTGGTGGGCAGTGAGAAGTGGCACTGCTAGGTGGCAATGATAGTTGGCAGTGATGGGCACTGATAGGTGCCACTGATTGGCACCAGTGGTGGGCATTGATAGGTGGCACTGGCAGGGGCTACTAATTGTCACAGATGATGCAAAATTGCCTCTTCCTCTTCGGGCCCCATGTCCCTTGCACATAAGCCGGTGATTTCCTTTTTTTTATGCTCACGCTGTCAGCACAAGGAGAAAACAAAAACCATTACCCAGCTTTTGTTTACATCACCTGATCAGCTGTCATTTGCTGACAGCTGATCACATGGTAAAGGGCAGGGATCGGCCCCTTATTTGATCTGTCATCACCCGAGTCACAGTGACTCTGTGACCACAGGGCGCGCAAAGGGGAGGACGTTTATTGACGGACTCCCAGCAATTGAGGACCATGCTGTGGCTGTTGATCAGTTATAGCGCTGATCTCAAGTGATTAAAGAGGGTCTAAATGGGCCATTGACATGCATCACAATTCAACTTAGGAATGAGTCTTTGAAAAGTTAAACTAAATAATTTGGCCACTTTATCCTTCCAAATAATTCACTTCCTGTCACATAGCCACACAGGAAGTGAGGGAAAATCCCTAACAATGTCTTTCCTTGGGGACACACAGGTCAGTCTAAATACTTTCCCCATTATGCACATTGCGGGGTACACCACAAATTATTATTAGGTAGTTTGGACTGTGGGGTTTATTTACTAAAGGCAAATCTACTTTGCACTACGAGTGCACTTGCTGTAATATCTGAGGAGGACATGCAAGCCAAAAAAAAAAAAAACATCTTTGCTTTTACATGATTGTAACATCCAATCACCAGTACTTTCCCTCAGATTTTCAGCAGCTACACTTTTACTGCAGAGTGGATTTGTCTTTACTAAACCCCAAACTACCCAATGATTTGGGGTGTACACAACAAAGTGCTAGAGTGCAATTTGCTTAATGGGGACACTAGTTAGATTGATCTGTGTGTCCCCAAGAAAAGCCATTGGTAGGGTTTTACCTTCACTTCCTGTTTAGCTGTGTGACAGGAAGTGAAGCCAATGTTAAGAAAAGGAGACAAAGGCCAAACTACAAAAAAAAATAAAAATAAAAAAAAACACGCAGGGGTTCTAACACTTACTTTGTTTCCCTCAAAATGCCCACAATTAGAATTGTATGGCCTTGAGCTATTTTTAAGTGCAGTGCTCTAAATCAGTGCGTCTCAAGTACCCCCAACAGGCCATGTTTGCAGGTTTTCTTTCATCTTGCACATGTGCTTTAAATCACAGTCAATGGTTTTGATTTTTGGACAGCAATTCTCGATAAGATAAATTCACAAAACATGTCCTGTTGGGGGTACTTGAGGACTGAGGCTGAGAACCACTGCAGTAAAAAAAGGAAAATTTAATACTTACCGCTCTGTATTTCATTTCCTGGTGACGCTCCATGGCAGCACACAATACAATCCATGCATATACTACCATGAAGGCACCAGGGTAGACAAATCACACCTGTTTTGTTTTGACATGCCAATCAGCTGTCACATTTGTTGCAAAGAAAACACAAAACAAACATCAAAAAAACTTTACATCTAATTTTATTGTTCAACAAAACAAAAGGGAAGGCAAAATAAAAAACATGGTCAATTTGAAACAGTTAGACTCAACATCTTGAGCAAAGTTTGGCCAAAAAAATGCAGCAGACAATTAAATCAAAGTGAACAACACACATTAACAACATCAGCATTATTTCAGGGGAACATATCTCCCCAACACCAAAAATATACAATCCACATAAGTTAACCAATCACTTGTTTTGCAAAGACATAACAAATAAAATACTTGTGTTACAAACTCGATAAGGACACCAACATGTACATTTTGCCCCACACACACACTTGCCTCTTCTTAAGGCAATCGACCGAATGCTCTGTGAGCTTTATATAACATATGTTTGTGTACTAATGAGGCAATTGAAAACACATGCACAGTCCATGAAACACCCAGAATGCAAGTTCTCCCAATGTAGAGACTGAAATTCAAAGTGGGCACACCTGTTAAGATGTCCTTTAATTTCTTACCCATAAAAACACTCTCTGAGTGAGCATGCCCAGAAATATCCAGGCGCTGTTCACACACAAAAAGCACGCCAAAAAAAAATAACTGGCTGGGCATGTGCAGAACAACACCAATGCAGCTAGCAAAAAATAAACCCCCCCTCCCCCCCGTCCAAAATTAAGCACATCATCCAGCATGCTACAAAGTTAGAGATGGGACAATCACCCCCCCCCCCCCCCACCAACAAATACTATTGCAGTCTATGGGAACTGACTTGTTAATTTTGCTAGTCCCCACTTGGCTGGCTTATCTTCTAGTAAAGTTATTGGCCTTAAAATGGGGGCCCAGGTCCCACCCTAAGGGACATATATCAATGTCACCAATTCGGAAAACACCAAAAACAAAACAAGGAGAAGTGCCTTTAAATATGCCAAATTGCTTAAGGGCCATTTCACACCACATACAGTCCATTGCGTTTTTTATGCATCCAAAATGCATGGAAAGTTGGTTATATGGTTCTAAATGGCAGTGTTTGTTCCAGTGCGTTCCAGTTCCACCAAAAAAGTAGAACATGCTGCATTTTACCCGCACTGGACTGTACTGGAACGCATCAAAACGCATCATAAACGCACTGGAACGCACAGGAACACACCTAAATGCACCAAAAACGCACTGGAACACACTTGTCCTTATCTATGGTTAATAAAAAAGAGGGGTGAAAACAAAGCACTGGACTGCATCAAAAACTTACCAAAAATGCACCGGAACGCATGAAAAAAGTGCATGCAGAAAAGCACCTGGAACGCATCCGGATTGTGTTTCTATGGTGTGAACTGGCCCTAGTTCACACTATAGAAACGCAGTCTGGGTGCGTTCCAGGTGCTTTTCTGCATGCGCGTTTTTGACACATTCCAGTGCATTTTTGAGGCGTTTTTGATGCAGTCCAGTGTTTTTTTCCGCCTCTTTTCACTTAGGACAAGTGTGTTGCAGTGCGTCTTTGGTGCATTTAGGTGCGTTGCGGTGCATTCCTGTGCATTTTTGGTACGTTCCGTTGTGTTTTTGATGTGTTTTACTGGGGTCCAGTACAGTTTTGTACCTAAAAAATGCAGCATGACCAATTATTTTTTGGCTTTCTGAAATGCACTGGAACGGACTGCAGTGGTGTGAACTATGCCATTGGCATTAATGTGATCAACTTTCTTTGCGTTTTTCAGGCATCAAAAAAACGCACTGCACTGCATCCGGTGTGAACTGGCCCTAATATCATCCCCGGGGGGTGTCTATAGTATGCCTGTAAAGTAGCACATGTTTTCCATGTTTATAACAGTTGCAGAGCAAAATGACATTTCTAAAGTAAAATAATAGTCATTTAAAAGTCCTTGCGGCTGTAATGAATTGCTGGTTCCTGTCAATACAGATAAAAGTAATTGAAAGTCTTTGCTACCAAAAAAAAAATGCGTGGGGGTTCCCCCAAATTCCATAACCAGGCCCTTCAGGTCTGGAATGGATATTAAGGGGAACCCCGCTGCAAATTAAAAAAAAATTACTTGGGGTTCCCCCCAAATATCCAAACCAGGCCCTTCAGATCTGGCATGGATTTTAAGGGGAACTCCACCCCAAATTTATAAAAAAAATGGCGTGGAGTCCCCCTAAAAATCCACACCAGACCCTTTATCCGAGCACATAACCTGGCCGGCCGCAGGGGAAGAGGGGGGGACGAGAGCGGCCCCCCCTCCCTCCTGGACCGTACCAGGCCACATGCCCTCAACATGGGGAGGATGTCACCATGTTGATGGGGACAAGGGCCTCATCCCCACAACCCTTGCCGGTGGTTGTGGGGGTCTGCGGGCGGGGGGCTTATCGGAATCTGGAAGACCCCTTTAACAAAGGGGACCCCCAGATCCCGCCCCCCCCCTGTGTGAAATGGTAATGGGGTACAAATGTACCTCTACCATTTCACGAAGAAAGTGTCAAAAATGTAAAAAATGACAAGAGCCGGTTTTTGACAATTCCTTTATTAATGTATTTTCTTTTCTTCCATCTTCTTCCTTCTTCTTCTTCCATCTTCTTCTTCCATCTTCTTCTTTTCTCCATTCGGGTTTCTTCCTCCATCTTCATCTTCCTCTTCATCTTTATCTTTATCTTGATCTTCCTTCTTCCTTCGGTGTTCTCGTCCAGCATCTTGCTCCGGCGTCTTCCCTTCTTCTTTCTTCTCCGGCCGCTCCGTTTGAATTGGAGGTTCCCGCTGTGCGACGCTTCAGTACGCCTCTTACACCCGTGACCCCGCCCCCCTCTGACGCACATGGATTTCACGGGGACTTTCCCCGTGGTGACAGAGGGGGCGGAGCCCCCGGGTGTAAGCGGACCAAGTGGAGAACTGAAGCGTCGCACAGCGGGAACCTCCAATTCAAACGGAGCGTCCGGAGAAGAAAGAAGAAGGGAAGACGCCGGAGCAAGATGCTGGACGAGAAGACCGAAGGAAGAAAGAAGATGAAGATAAAGATAAAGATGAAGAGGAAGATGAAGATGGAGGAAGAAACCCGAATGGAGAAAAGAAGAAGATGGAAGAAGAAGAAGGAGGAAGAAGAAGGAAGAAAAGAGAAGACATTAATAAAGGAATTGTCAAAAACCGGCTCTTGTCATTTTTTACATTTTGACTCTTTCCTTGTGAAATGGTAGGGGTACAATGTACCCCTTACCAATTCACATAGGGGGGGGCGGGATCTGGGGGTCCCCTTTGTTAAAGGGGTCTTCCAGATTCCGATAAGCCCCCGCCCGCAGACCCCCACAACCACCGGCAAGGGTTGTGGGGATGAGGCCCTTGTCCCCATCAACATGGGGACATCCTCCCCATGTTGAGGGCATGTGGCCTGGTACGGTCCAGGAGGGAGGGGGGCCGCTCTCGTCCCCCCCTCTTCCCCTGCGGCCAGCCAGGTTATGTGCTCGGATAAAGGGTCTGGTGTGGATTTTTAGGGGACTCCACACCATTTTTTTTATAAATTTGCAGCGGGGTTCCCCTTAATATCCATTCCAGACCTGAAGGGCCTGGTTATGGAATTTGGGGGAACCCCCACGCTTTTTTTTTTTGGTTAGCAAAGACTTTCAAAGACTTTTCTCTATATTGCCGGGAGCCGACAATTCATTACAGCCGCGGCTGCTTTTAAATGGGTTTTTTTTCCTTTAGAAATGTAATTTTGCTGGCGCACTGTGAAGTTCAGGGCTGCGCCTGTTCAACTTATGCAAATTGACTTAGGTGACTTGACATTTACTAAGATTTTGCCGGCGCAGTGTCTTGGCGCATTTAAACCATTGAAATTTCCGCGCTGAGCTAAAAAAAAACTCCCGCAGCTCGAATCGGAATTGCCGGCGCAGCGGGCTGGTTCTGAAAAACTTACTTTCCCTCTCTATTTTGGGCATGTTTGTTATTTGGGCAGGTGTCACTACACTTCCTCACATCACCCCACATCACCCCCAATATTTTCTCACTTCCAGCTTCTTTATATTTAGATTTTAACATGCTGTGCGCCAGGTCTGGGTAGCGCACTGAGCGCCTCCTCCCGGGCGCAGAGAACACTATAGTAAATGGGAAATAGGGCTGCGCTACAGGCGCTAATGTTTTGTAAATACCAAAACAGCCATTGCGCACGCAGATGCGCCAATACTCATGGCACAAACGTTTGGTAAATCAGCCCCACTGTGTTTCTTAACATTTTCAATCCTCATGGTGGCAAACCGTATTCTCTATTTTAATATCAAAAATACCCAAGTATGCATAACATTAGGAAAAAGGGAACTTTGGGAACAGTGTTTGCCATCTCTCCTTCTCCAGGTGCATTTCGTGTTCTTATTGTATCTCTTTGTAACTATAGTCACAGGTTTTTTTGGGATATTTTTTTTTAAAATACCCCAAGATTTTGTGTATACTGACTACACTAAATTTAAAAGGAGGTGGTCAAGCACCTAGAGAAGGTGGGTGGAGAAACACTGACCTACAAACCTGAACACACCTTTTTGGCAAATTTTTAAGGGGTTGTAAAGGTCCCATTTTTGGACCCTAAATAGCTTGCTTTAGCTTAGTGCAGTCCTCCTTCACTTACCTCATCCTTAAATTTTTTTTCAAAATATGTCCTTCTTTCTTCCTAGTAATCCTCAGTTGGTGTTCTTCTGTGTGTAATCCACACAGTATTGCGAGGCTTTCTCCCTGGTGTGGAGTGTCGGGCTCGCCCCCTCCCTTGGACTACAGGAGAGTCAGGGCGACCACTAAAACACAGGTCCTTTTGAAATCTGCAACGTAGAGAGCGTCCTGACTCTCCTGTAGTCCAAGGGAGGGTGCGAGCATGACACTCCACACCAGAAAGCAAGCCTCGCATTCCAGTGTTTATTCCAGACAGAAGAACAGTAAATGCGGATTATTAGAGGAAGAATTAAGGACATTTCCAGTTTAATTTTAAGGATGAGGTCAGTGAAGGAGGGCTGCAGTAAGGTAAATTTAGATATTTTGCACCCCAAAATTGTCACTTTACAACCCCTTTAAGTGAATTGACATGCGATTACACATGACAATTCACATTAAAAAACACAGCATATGGCATTGTTCTTCACTACTCCGAAATCCCATGAATTCCATGGAACTATTGTTATTTCAACATATCAAGGATCATAGTCTGTGCTTAAAAGTATAGTAAAAAGAATCAAACAAAAATAACCAAGAACTTAAAATTTTGCTAACAGGTCTACATAATCCTGCATACGCCTCAGAACACCAGTGGCAGCCTCCTTTATTTGTTCAAGTTCAGTCATTGCCTGCAGCATATCAGCACTGATCCGACCAATTGTGCATCTTAGTAGTTCATGGCCTTGGAAAAATAGAAAACGTACAAATGGAAATCAAGGACAAGTGGCTGTGGCCCTACAAAAGTGAATTATGCTAAAATAATTAATCCTGGCAATTGGGGCAAATACTTCCCTCGAATGTAATTTGGTTTCCCAAACCTGCTTGCTCTTCAGACACCTACACTACTAGGAATGTACACACTGTAGCTACTCTAGAATCCTGTCCCTGGTGCCTGTGTCTCCCACAATTGGTTACCTAGGAACACTGCCAGCTCATTCCACCTCCTGTCTCCTTCTACATGCAAATGTTCAATGCACTACCTACTTCGCCTCAGTGTTTGGCTGTTAATTTAAATATAATTAAAAGAATCCCTAGACATGTCTATACCAGTTATGTTGCGTCCATATATGGCGCCATAGAAACGCCCCCACTCTGTCTTGTAACGCCACTGAAAGACAATACACAGATTCATGTATTGCATGAATCTGTGTATTGTTGGCCCTTAAAAACAATATTCTGATGGCTGGGCTCCTGTTGAGTACAGGACATCAGAATTTAGAGGGGTGGTTGTGTTTTGGAAGTGTCTATCCGAGCAAGTGGCTCTGATAGGCTTTCATGTTGAACAGACCTCACACGTGAATTAGGACAAAAACAGTATATAAGGTGACGCACAGTTAATTCGGTACTTAAAAATCAATGACATGCATCTCAGCCAATCATGATCATTGGATATAGTTACCGGTAACAGCGGCGTTGCTAGCAAGGTGCGGGTGGGGGCGGCACGCACCTGGGTGACACCCACCAGAGGGGTGACACCCATGGGTAGTGGCACAATGCTAACACCGGCCGCCTGCTGCCCTGTGCCTCTTGCCTCGTGGCTTGCGCCGCGGCTTGTGTCCCTCTGCGGAGCGGAAGGAAGCCGCCTCCCCCTCCTCCTCTCTTTTTACATCCACAGAGGAGGAGGAGGAGGCGTAGCCCGCGCTCGATGGTCACACCGCTGTGTGTATGCTCATTCTGCTGCTCTGTAAGGTAAGGGGGGGCTGCACTAGGGGTGGTTTGCACCAAGGGGGGGGGGCTGTAACTGAGGGGGACTATAGTTGGTGGGGGGACACACCATTTTGGGACGCAGCGCGTGACACCAACCCTAGTGACGCCACTGACCGGTAACCTCATCGAGGGCGGCAGAAGACATCTAGGACTGAAGAAGGACGGCGATGAGCCAAGGCTGGTAAGTGCATGGCTGGGTGTAAACTGGCTTGATGTTACCCCAAAATTGGTGCATTTTTCAAAGACAAACTATTGCCCTTTGGCCACAGTGGCTGCGTTTAATGGGCACAGTGGCAAAAAAAATTCCTTTTTGTGCCACTTTGTTAGCGGCCCACAAAAGATAAAAATGAAAGTTAACCAAATAACACTGTCTACACATTTAAAGACGATATGTTCAAAATACTTACTGGGGCAAACAACAGGCTCAATTAAATCATCTTCTAGTTGATGCACTACTCCACCCTCTGCATGACTTGTGTCTGGGGATGTGAGGTCCACTGGAGGCTCTTTGCTGGGTCCAGCTCTCTGATCCCACTCCTCCGAATTTGGGAGCTGACCACACTCACGTTCCTCTAAAAAAAAAAAAAATTAAAAATAAGCCACCCCAAATCCAAAATCTGTGAGTAGAATCCCTGGAGCTCAATTAGGAGACCAACCTTGCACTAGTGACAATGTTTGCTCCAGCCTAGTGGACTATCATGCGCAATAAGCAAATTAAAAATGGCAAAAGTGCATTGTAAAGGGTAGATGATGTACTTTCAAATGATGCCCAAAATGCCTACATGACAACATCTCCAAAAAATTATATTTGACAAACACCACTCTTGTGTCCTATGGGATATGGGATCTATGATGAACATTCTAGCAGGCATGACTCTGTGTGACTGTGACCCCCAGGCCCTCTCCTCTACCCATGTGTAGTCTTGAAAGGCGTCATTAATGTGCAGTGATGATACGCCCAGCAGACATTAAAAATTAAATACCCCTTATTAAAGTTAACTATATGAGACCATGTCCTTGTGACAACCAAGAATATCCCATGTCGGAGGAAAGCGCTATTTAACTAGAGTGTTTACTTACGATTTGGGGATGATGCTGCCACTGTTGTCTCCCCTGTTGGGGCCTGGCCAAGGGAAGCCTCCCTTCCTCCCCTCTGGTGGCTTGTCTGCTGGCTTGCTCTGTGCCTTTTTCCTGTGAATATCATTACATACTGTATCTTAATTTTTGCTTAAAAAATGTGTAGTCAGCAAGAATACGTTTATTCAAACATATATGCATTAACTGAAATTAACTTCTTATTTGCCCCCACAAATTAAAAAATAAATAAATATGTCAGCTAATTCAAACATAAAGATAATGACTACAGTCAGGAATTTGGCTTACTTCTTTTGATAATGATGCAGTGAATGGAGTCCAACTGTTCTTTCTCTCTGTGTTTTAAATCTGACCATCTTTTTCTAATTTGATCTTTCGTTCGTCGTACGCCATATTCACGATCCAATACCGCGAGGACCTTCTCCAGAATATAGTCTTTATGGCTGTTGGGCCTCTCATAGTTCTCCAGCTTACAATCGTAGTCATATTTGTCCAAGATGCGCACCATCTCCACCATCTCCCCCTTGCTCATGGGGGTGGCCTTGTGTTTTCTATATTCACCACACGGGGCCTGTTCGTTTTCGTTGCGGCCTTCATCATGTGCTCCCTCACGAATGTTCCGCCGTGTATGTCGCATGCAGGAAAAAGTATCTTGGCACGCCCCAGCGTCATGACGTACTGAGAGCGGAGTTTGACGCATGCGCAGGGTATATAAATCCCTAACGACCGTTCGACGTACCGGACGCTGGAACATAACCTTAGGAAACGAAACCAAGACGAAGGCATAGTCGAAAGAAAGGTAAGTGACAACATTGTGACAGTGTGTGCAATGGACACATAGGATAACATTGAATGAGTGCTGGGGCATTTAGAAATAGTGTACTAATGCCTATGAATGTGCATTGAGCAGCGTCTCATGTGCATGGGGCATAATGACAATATTCAAATTACCTAAAGGCAGGGCTGCCATCAGGGGGGTACAGGCAGTACACCTGTAAGGGTCCTGGAGGTCCCCAGGGCCCAGGATGGAAAAACACCCTTTTATTTTACTTGTTCATCAGCATCCAAAGCCACCCCAACCTCAAATATTTGAGGCGTCAGCAGCCCCCGCTTGGAAAAAACGGCCGGAAGCCCCGCTTCACCTAGGCTCCAGGGGGCACATGCCTGAAGCTGTGTAAGGGTAGCCCAAATTAATGATGGCGGGCCTGCATAAAGGCCTATATTATAAGCAGGTTATGAGCTAGAAGCTAAACATTATTGGTTTGTCTTGTGTTCTTTCTTGCAGCCATCTGATCAAATTTGAGTAACAATGAAGGGGACAGTTTTGAATAGCCAAGAATTCATGGCTGACTTCATTGAAAACTACAGGAATCACGCCTGTCTGTGGCAGGTGAAACATAAAGATTATTCCAATAAACACAAAAGGCAGGCAGCAATTGATCATTTGGTGGAATTGGCGAAGACTGTGTACCCCAGGGCAGACGAGACAACGGTCGAGACAAAAATTGGAGGCCTCGGGAGTATGTTCAACAGGGAGATCAAGAAGATCGAGGAATACAAGAGATCGGGAGCAGCAGCAGAAGACGTTTATGCCCCCAAGCTGTGGTACTTCTCAAGCCTGGGATTTTTAAAGGACCAGACTGTGCCACGCAGGCATATTTCCACACTATCCTCCACACTTCCCTCTACATCAGCTGAGGCCACAGATACTGAGGCGGATCCCACACAAGAAGAAGAGGAGGAGGAGGAGCTCAGCTTGCCCCAGGTATAGCATTGTCCAAATAAATCAAACATATAGGGGGAAAGATATAAATCTCCCTTCCCCATCCTATTACCCTTTAGGCCCCTCTTTGAGACCATGCATTCTCATATTGAAATGGACCTTATGTGCACATTGTCATGTATAGTGGTTACATATTTGCACAAGAATACATAGAGTGTATACAATATTGGTCTACACACAGTTTCAATGTTGTTTGACCCTGTGGATAATATATGTAAAGTAAATTTATTGTGTGCAAGATATAAGTATGTATCTATCTAGAGAATGACTAATGTACTGTAAATATGCCCAGTAGGGATGAGCTTCGAGTTCGAGTCAAACCCATGTTCGACTCGAACATTGCCTGTTCGCCCGTTCGCCGAACAGCGAACAAATTGGGGTGTTCGCGGCAAATTCGAAAAGTCTATGGGAGAAATCTAAAGTGCTAATTATAAAGCCTAATATGCAAGTTATTGTCCTAAAAAGTGTTTGGGGACCCGGGTCCTGCCCCAGGGGACATGTATCAGTGCATTTTTTTTTTAAAACGGCCGTTTTTTTCGGGAGCAGTGATTTTAATAATGCTTAAAGTGAAACAATAAAAGTGAAATATTCCTTTAAATTTCGTACCTGGGGGGTGTGTATGATATGCATGTAAAGTGGCGCACGTTTCCCGTGCTTAGAACTGTCCCTGCACAAAGTGTCATTTTTGAAGGAAAAAAAGTCATTTAAAACTCACTCGCGGCTATTAATGAATTGTCGGCTCCCGGCAATACATACAAAAGTCATTGATAAAAAAAAAAAAGCGTGGGGGTTCCCCCAAATTCAATTACCAGGCCCTTTAGGTCTGGAATGGATATTAAGGGGAACCCCGCCACAAAAAAAAAAATGGCGTGGGGTTCCCCCTAAATATCCATACCAGGCCCTTGAGATCTGGCATGGATTTTAAGGGGAACTCCACCCCAAATTTAAAAAAAAATGGCGTGGAGTCCCCCCAAAAATCCATACCAGACCCTTATCCGAGCACGCAACCTGGCCGGCCGCAGGGGAAGAGGGGGGGACGAGAGAGCGGCCCCCCCTCCCTCCTGAACCGTACCAGGCCACATGCCCTCAACATGGGGAGGATGTCCCCATGTTGATGGGGACAAGGGCCTCATCCCCACAACCCTTGCCCGGTGGTTGTGGGGGTCTGCGGGCGGGGGGCTTATCGGAATCTGGAAGACCCCTTTAACAAAGGGGACCCCCAGATCCCGCCCCCCCCCGGGGAATTGGTAAGGGGTACATTGTACCCCTACCATTTCACGAAGAAAGCATAAAAAAATGTAAAAAAAAACACACAAACACCTTGAAAAAGTCCTTTATTTAAAAAAAAAAAAAAACATTCCAGCGATGAAATCCAGTGTCCCGCGGCGATCCCGATGTCCAGCGCCGTCCGTCATTGGTTTTGCCTGAGCGGACCTGATGGGGAACTTCCTCCTCAGTGTTTTTAATGTATAGACCCGCCCCTTCACTGCTATAGACTCTATACATGTATTACGCAGTGAAGCAAGTTCCCCATCAGGTCCGCCCCCTCGGTATGTCGGACCCCGCCTACGTCATTGGCCTGAGCGGGGAACTTCCTTCACTGTGTAAATTTAAATTACACAGTGAAGGAAGTTCCCCGCTCAAGCCAATGACGTAGGCGGGTCCGACATACCGAGGGGGCGGACCTGATGGGGAACTTCTCTCACTTTGGTAATACATGTATAGACCCGCCCCTTCTCATGTTCCACATCTGGTCCGCTCAGCGGACCTGATGGGGAACTTTAGAAGGGGCGGGTCTATACATTTAAAACACTGAGGAGGAAGTTCCCCATCAGGTCCGCTCAGGCAAAACCAATGACGGACGGCGCTGGACATCGGGATCGCCGCGGGACACTGGATTTCATTGCTGGAATGTTTTTGTTTTTTTTTAATAAAGGACTTTTTCAAGGTGTTTGTGTGGTTTTTTTTACATTTTTTTACGCTTTCTTCGTGAAATGGTAGGGGTACAATGTACCCCTTACCAATTCACATAGGGGGGGCCGGGATCTGGGGGTCCGCTTTGTTAAAGGGGTCTTCCAGATTCCGATAAGCCCCCCGCCCGCAGACCCCCACAACCACCGGGCAAGGGTTGTGGGGATGAGGCCCTTGTCCCCATCAACATGGGGACATCCTCCCCATGTTGAGGGCATGTGGCCTGGTACAGTTCAGGAGGGAGGGGGGCCGCTCTCTCGTCCCCCCCTCTTCCCCTGCGGCCGGCCAGGTTACGTGCTCGGATAAGGGTCTGGTATGGATTTTTGGGGGGACTCCACGCCATTTTTTTTTTAATTTGGGGTGGAGTTCCCCTTAAAATCCATGCCAGATCTCAAGGGCCTGGTATAGATTTTTAGGGGGAACCCCACGCCATTTTTTTTTAATTTGCGGCGGGGTTCCCCTTAATATCCATTCCAGACCTAAAGGGCCTTGTAATTGAATTTGGGGGAACCCCCACGCTTTTTTTTTTTTTTTATCAATGACTTTTCTATGTATTGATAAAAGCCGACAATTCATTATAGCCGCGAGTGAGTTTTAAATGACTTTTTTTCCTTCAAAAATGACATTTTATGCAGGGACAGTTCTAAGCACAGGAAACATGCGCCACTTTACATGCATATCATACACACCCCCCAGGTACGAAATTTAAAGGAATATTTCACTTTTATTTTTTCATTTTAAGCATTATTAAAATCACCGCTCCCGTAAAAACGTCTATTTTTTAAACCTTTTTTTGCATTGATACATGTCCCCTGGGGCAGGACCCAGGTCCCCAAACACTTTTTAGGACAATAGCTTGCATATTAGCCTTTATAATTAGCACTTTAGATTTTGAACGTTCGAGTCCAAGTTTGCGCGAACATTCTGTCTGTTCGCAGGTTCTGGTGCGAACCGAACAGGGGGGTGTTCGGCTCATCCCTGATGCCCAGCGGTGCCCCAT
This sequence comes from Rana muscosa, assembly GCA_029206835.1. Taxonomy (NCBI): domain Eukaryota; kingdom Metazoa; phylum Chordata; class Amphibia; order Anura; family Ranidae; genus Rana; species Rana muscosa. The sequence continues at coordinate 12,830,148 of CM055123.1, read as the reverse complement.
CCCATAATATACATAGGGACAAATGTGTCTTATTTATGCTTAAGCTGCATATGAATAACTATATGCAGATTCTATATACGCATAGTGATAGGTATGTTCTGTTTTTATTAAATCTACACATGAACAACCTTAGGTAAGAATGCTATCTTTATTTTATTTATATTTTTACTAATTTACCCTTTATATATTATGCTTCTTTAGATTAGAACCCATTGCTTTTAGGATTACACCTTTAACCTATGCACTGGTGACTCTACATGTTAAGATCCATAATGTAATGGGCTTTTATAAAGAGATGTACACTTTCTTGCACATTTCCCATGTTGGCGCGACTTCCGGCCTTGCCTGTGTCTACTAAAACAACATTCGGGACACATCCTCGGGACACTGAGTGATCTCTGTGCCTTAGAGCCTGGGGCTCTCACGAGAAGTGCCCGAATTAGCTCCACACACGTTACGACCATCCCCCGGGGGGATGTGCGCCGGCCACCCTGTTTAGATCGATCGGCATGCACACCCCTCCCTCCACGTGCGGTGGAGCGCAACGTTGCCGACGATGCGACTCACGTCAGCGTCGGCACGTCACGCCGCAGATACCCTGACTTGTCCTTGACGAAAGTGGCTCCTCCCTCCGCTGCCCGCATAATGCATTGCGGGCGGCGGAGGTTTAGAGACAAGTCTCAGTCCACTTTTTCATCTGGAACCCATGGCATGGACATTTATTTAGGCAGTCTGCATACATCCACCATGCAGCATACCTCTGCGGCATATGTTTTGGTAGATGGGCTCTCTCCAGCCCCTCCGGATCCTGTGGATCCATGCAGGTTTTCCACATGATCCGGGCGACGGGAGCGACCCTATGGATTCTCTCCCCCCCTAATTTGTTCCACCTATCAGCGCGATTAGTATCAGGTGGATCACCTTTTAAAAGCACTTCCTCATTAGTCTCTCCTCAACAGTGCATCTCTCTGTATGAGAGGGACTATGAGGAGAGTAACCCTCACTGCAAGGATCTAAGGTATGTAAACTTAGTTGGTGGAAAAAACTTTGCTTTCTTTCCCCCTTTCTTAAATATGAACACTGTGGGGCTGATTTACTAATAACAGTGCGCTGCGCTGGTTCTAACCTTAATTGGTGCGCCTGATAACTCCTTCACTGGGCGCAGGAAGCAGCGGCGCACTGCTATAGTAAATAGAAATGTCAGCGGCGCTCTATTGAAAATGAATGGGTTCCCTATGGGAGCCCATTGATTTGAATAGAGGTCGCCCGGGAAGTCGGATCCGACTTGCAGGCGACTCGTGTGCCGGCTGACACAGGGACAGCGCGACTTTGCGAGGCGATCTGGACACGACCTGAGCGTGCAGCAGCCGCTCAAGTCCTGTCCTAGAGGCGACTAGCCGGCCGAGAATGTGTCCAGCGCGATGTCATCGCGCTGGTCCTCGGCAGCCTCGCTGTCCCATGTTTTGGTATGAATCATGAAGGGGAACTCCAGGCCAAATTTTAATGAAAAAAACGGCATGGGTTCCCCTTCAGGAGCATACCAGACCCTTAGGTCTGGTCTGGATTCTAAGGTGAACCCCCTAAGCCGAAAAACTGCGTGGGGGTCCCCCCAAAATCCAAACCAGACCCTTAGGTCTGGATTTTAAGGTGAACCCCTCAAGCTGAAAAACGGTGTGGGGGTCCCCCCAAAATCCAAACCAGACCCTTATCCGAGCACGCAACCTGGCAGGCCACAGGGGAAAAGGGGGGGACGAGAGCGCGCCCCCCCCCTCCTGAACCATACCAGGCCGCATGCCCTCAACATGGGGGGTTTGGTGCTTCGGGGCAGGGGGGCGACCTGCGGCCCCCCCACCCCAAAGCACCCTGCCCCCATGTTGATGGGGACAAGGGCCTCTTCCCGACAACCCTGGCCATTGGTTGTCGGGGTATGCGGGCGGGGGGCTTTTCGGAATCAGGGCGCCCCCTTTAAAAAGGGGGGCCCCCAGATGCCGGCCCCCCACCCTATGTGAATGAGTATGGGGTACATCGTACCCGTACCCATTCACCTGGTGGAAAAAAATTGCAATAAAAAACACCACACAGCTTTTTAAAGTATTTTATTGCACAGCTCCGGGGGTCTTCTTCCGACTTCGGGGGTCTCCGGTGTCGTCGTCGCCGCCGCTCTCCGGTTTTCTTCTGCCGGGCCACCGCTAACTTCTTTAGCTCTTTTGCTAGCGGAGGCTCCGGTCTTCTCCGTCGCCTTCTCCTCTCTTCTCCTCTCCGGTTATTCCTTTCTTCTGCCGGCCCCTCCACTAACTTCTTTAGCTCTTTTGCTAGTGGAGGGGCCGGTCTTCTCCGTCGTCGGCGTCTTCTTCTCTCTTCTCCTCCTCGATGTTGACTCGTCGCTTCCTCTCGCAGTAATGCAAAATTTTTGGTCCGCAGAGATTATTATAGGCTTCTCATGACGTCACAGTCACATGTTCCCATGACGTCACACTCACATGCTCCGGGGCCATGTGCCCCGGAACATGTGACTGTGACGTCATGAGAAGCCTATATTAATCTCTGCGGACCGAAAATTTTGCATTACTGCGAGAGGAAGCGACGAGTCAACATCGAGGAGGAGAAGAGAGAAGAAGACGCCGACGGTGACGACGGAGAAGACCGGCCCCTCCACTAGCAAAAGAGCTAAAGAAGTTAGTGGAGGGGCCGGCAGAAGAAAGAAGCGGGAGAAGGACCGGGAGAAGAACCGGATAGCGGGAGAAGAAGGCGACGGAGAAGACCGTCCCCTCCACTAGCAAAAGAGCTAAAGAAGTTAGTGGAGGGGCCGGCAGAAGAAAGAAGCGGTAGAAGAACCGGGAGAAGAACCGGATAGCGGGAGAAGAAGAAGGCGACGGAGAAGACCGGAGCCTCCGCTAGCAAAAGAGCTAAAGAAGTTAGCGGTGGCCCGGCAGAAGAAAACCGGAGAGCGGCGGCGACGACACCGGAGACCTCGAAGTCGGAAGAAGACCCCCGGAGCTGTGCAATAAAATACTTTAAAAAGCTGTGTGGTTTTTTTATTGCAATTTTTTCCACCAGGTGAATGGGTAGGGGTACGATGTAGCCCATACTCATTCACATAGGGTGGGGGGCCGGGATCCGGGGGCCCCTTTATTAAAGGGGGCTCCTGGATTCTGATAAGCCCCCCACCCGCAGACCCCGACAACCAACGGCCAGGGTTGTTGGGAAGAGGCCCTTGTCCTCATCAACATGGGGGCAGGGTGCTCTGGGGTGGGGGGGCCGCAGGTCGCCCCCCTGCCCCAGAGCACCAAATCCCCCATGTTGAGGGCATGCGGCCTGGTACGGTTCAGGAGGGAGGGGGGCCGCTCTCTCGTCCCCCCCTCTTCCCCTGCGGCCTGCCAGGTTGTGTGCTCGGATAAGGGTCTGGTTTGGATTTTGGGGGGACCCCCACGCCGTTTTTTTGGCGTAGGGGTTCCTCTTCAAATCCAGACCAGACCCAAGGGCCTGGTATGCTCCTGGAGGGGGAACCCATGCCGGTTTTTTATTTAAAATTTGGCCTGGAGTTCCCCCTCAAGATTCATACCAAACACAGTGCCTGCTATTGGCGGGGATCCAAGTCGGATCCCCGTTCATTGAAAGTCGGACATATGTCGGCTTCATGTCGCAGGGCAAAGTTGGATCCAAAGTAGGACAGATGTCGTGTCGCACTAGTGTGAACCCAGCCTAAATACAACTACCCTGCTGCTCTCAGCTGCTCATATCACTCTGGTCTCACTAAATAGCTAAAATCGTAAATAATACTGTTTTTGGAGCTTAGGGCGGCTCCTTATCATATACATGCAAATGTGGTAAAACACGGCATGCAAACGCCACAAAGCGCGCCTTTCTAAACGCAACTTTCAACCTTAGTTCAGAACACTTTGCACCAGCGTCCCGTCTACATGGGGCCTAAAAACACCTATGCCATTTACAGCTCCAAAACGCCATGGTGGCCATGAGGCCATAGGCTAACATGGAGAGCTGTTTTTAAGCTGCAAAAAACGCTCAAACAAGCGGTTGGAAAAACGTCCGTGTGCATGTAGCCTTATATTAACCACTTGCGCACTGCCCAGACCAAGTTTCACATTTCAGCGCTGATGCACTTTTAATGACAATTGCGCACTCATACAACACTGTAACCCAATGAAAATGTTTTATTTGTTGGCACACAAATAGAGCTTGCTTTTGGTGCTATTTGATCACCTTTGTGTTTTATTTTATTTTTTTTCTATAAATACAAAAGACCGAGTTTAAAAAAAAACAAAATTGATATTTTAACCACTTCAGCACTGGGCCTATTCTGGCACTTCTCTCCTTCACTTAAAAATCATAAATTTATGGCTATAAAATTACTTCAAAACACCAAACATTATATACTTTTTTGGAGCAGACACCCTAGGGAATAAGATGGCGGTCATTGCAAATTTTTATCTCGCTCGGTATTTGCGCAATAAATTTTCAAACGCCTTTTGTTTGATAAAAATATTACAAAACAGTAAAGTTACGGCTAATTTTTTGGTATAATGTGAAAGATGTTGTTATGCTGAGTAAATAGATACCTAACACGTCACGCTTTAAAATTGCGCACACACATAGCATGACACCAAACTTCAGTAATTAAAAATCTCCCTAGGCGATGCTTACATTTTTTTTACACGTTACCATTTTGGCATTACAGAGGGGGTCTAGTGCTAGAATTGCTGCACTCGTTCTAACGCACGCAGCAATAACTCACATGTGTGGTTTGAACGGTGTTTACATATGTGGGTGGGACTTACGTGTGTGTTCGCTTCTGAGCGCAAGCTACCAGGGACATGGGCGTTTTTTCTTATTTATTTTTTGTTTTTGGACTTTTTTGTATTTCTTACTCTTTTTTTTTTATTTTTTTTATTTTTTGGGATCTCTTTTATTCCTATTACAAGGAATGTAAACATCCCTTGTAATAGGAATGTGTGTGACAGGTCCTCTTTATGGAGAGATGCAGGGTCAATAAGATCCCGCATCTCTCCTCCAGGCTGGAAAGCATGATATTGTTCCAAAAAAATCACCAATCTCATGCTGACAGCCAAGATCACGGCTTGGTTAACATACGGAACACGGCATGATGTCATAACGTCGTGCCCGCGCCTCCGACGGTCATAGAGATGACTGATGACCATCTGGTCACCAGTCATCTCCAAATCTTTCTCCGGAGAAGCACCGGATGGTGGCAAGAGAGGGGGGGGGACGTCCCCCCCCCCCGCCTATAAGAACGATCAAGCGGCGGAACTGCCACTATGATCGTTTTTATTGTGCACAGAATCGCCGGCTGAAAAGAATGATATCTGAATGATGCCTGCAACTGCAGGCATCATTCAGATGTCACCGCCCAAAGCCAAGGATGTCATTTGACGGTGGGCGGTAGGAAACTGGTTAATATTTTTAAAAAAGGTAATTTTTCTTCTTCATTGATGTACACTGATAAGACTGCACTGATGGGCACCGATAAGGTGGCAAGGGTGGGCACTGAGAGGTGGCATTGCTATTTAGCACTGGTGGGCAGTGAGAAGTGGCACTGCTAGGTGGCAGTGATGGGCACTGATAGGCACTGGCAGCACTGCTAGGTGGCACTGATTGGCACCAGTGGTGGGCATTGATAGGTGGCACTGGCAGGGGCTACTAATTGTCACAGATGATGCAGAATTGCCTCTTCCTCTTCGGGCCCCATGTCCCTTGCACATAAGCCGGTGATTGCCTTTTTTTTATGCTCACGCTGTCAGCACAAGGAGAAAACAAAAACCATTACCCAGCTTTTGTTTACATCACCTGATCAGCTGTCATTTGCTGACAGCTGATCACATGGTAAAGGGCAGGGACCGGCCCCTTACTCGGATCTGTCATCACCCGAGTCACAGTGACTCTGTGACCAGAGCGCGCGCAAAGGGGAGGACGTTTATTGACTGACTCCCGGCAATTGAGGACCATGCTGTGGCCGTCGATCAGTTATAGCGCTGATCTCAAGTGATTAAAGAGGGTCAAAATGGGCCATTGACATGCATCACAATTCAACTTAGGAATGAGTCTTTGAAAAGTTAAACTAAATAATTTGGCCACTTTATCCTTCCAAATAATTCACTTCCTGTCACATAGCCACACAGGAAGTGAGGGAAAATCCCTAACAATGTCTTTCCTTGGACACACAGGTCAGTCTAAATAATTTCCCCATTATGCACATTGCACTCGAGCATATTGCGGGGTACACCACAAATTATTATTAGGTAGTTTGGACTGTGGGGTTTATTTACTAAAGGCAAATCTACTTTGCGCTACAAGTGCACTTGCTGTATATCTGAGGGGGACATGCAAGCCAAAAAAAAACATCTTTGCTTTTACATGATTGTAACATCCAATCACCAGTACTTTCCCTCAGATTTTCAGCAGCTACACTTTTACTGCAGAGTGGATTTGTCTTTACTAAACCCCAAACTACCCAATGATTTGGGGTGTACACAACAAAGTGCTAGAGTGCAATTTGCTTAATGGGGACACTAGTTAGATTTATCTGTGTGTCCCCAAGAAAAGCCATTGGTAGGGTTTTACCTTCACTTCCTGTTTAGCTGTGTGACAGGAAGTGAAGCCAATGTTAAGAAAAGGAGACACAAAGGCCAAACTACAAACAAAAAAAAACACACACACACTCAGGGGTTCTAACACTTACTTAGTTTCCCTCAAAATGCCCACAATTAGAATTGTATGGCCTTGAGCTATTTTTAAGTGCAGTGCTCTAAATCAGTGCTTCTCAAGTACCCCCAACAGGCCATGTTTGCAGGTTTTCCTTCATCTTGCACATGTGCTTTAAATCACAGTCAATGGTTTTGATTTTTGGACAGCAATTCTCGATAAGAAAAATTCACAAAACATGTCCTGTTGTGGGTACTTGAGGACTGAGGCTGAGAACCACTGCAGTAAAAAAGGAAAATTGAATACTTACCGCTCTGTATTTCATTTCCTGGTGACGCTCCATGGCAGCACACAATACAATCCATGCATATACTACCATGAAGGCACCAGGGTAGACAAATCACACCTGTTTTGTTTTGACATGCCAATCAGCTGTCACATTTGTTGCAAAGAAAACACAAAACAAACATCAAAATTTTGCATCTAATTTTATTGTTCAACAAAACAAAAGGGAAGGCAAAATAAAAAAACATGGTCAATTTGAAACGGTTAGACTCACAACATCTTGAGCAATTTTTGGCCAAAAAAAATGCAGCAGACAATTAAATCAAAGTGAACAAACAACACACATTAACAACATCAGAATTATTTCAGGGGAACATATCTCCCCCACACCAAAAATATACAATCCACATAAGTTAACCAATCACTTGTTTTGCAAAGACATAACAAATAAAATACATGTGTTACAAACGTGATAAGGACACCAACATGTACATTTTGCCCCGCACACATACTTGCCTCTTCTTAAAGGAGCACTAAAGCTTCCTTTTTTTTTTTCCCAAAAATAACAAACATGTTATACTTACCTCCACTGTGCAGCTCGTTTTGCACACAGTGGCCCCAATCCTGGTCTTCTGGGGTCCCTCGGCGGCCGTCTTGGCTCCTCCCCGCAAGGACTCCACACCATAATGCGAGTGAGCTCGCATGGTGTGGAGTGATTGCGGGCGCGCTCCCGTGATACAGCGGTGGCCATAGCCGCCGACTGTATCACTCGGCCCCGCGTGCCGCGTCATTGGATGTGATTGACAGCAGCGCCAGTCAATGGCTGCGCTGCTTTCAATCCATCCAGTGTAGCCAATCGACGGCCAGGCTGAAAAACGAAGAGGATGACGGGGATGAGCGCGGGACTTTCGAGGGGCCAGGTAAGTAAAACGGGGGCTCGGGGGGGGGGGGGCGGTATTGTCGAATGTTTTTTCACCTTAATGCATAGGATGCATTAAGGTGAAAAAACATGTAACTTTACTACTCCTTTAAGGCAATCGACCGAATGCTCTGTGAGCTTTATATAACATATGTTTGTGTGCTAATGAGGCAATTGAAAACACATGCACAGTCCATGAAACACCCAGAATGCAAGTTCTCCCAATGTAGAGACTGAAATTCAAAGTGGGCACACCTGTTAAGATGTCCTTCAATTTCTAACCCATAAAAACACTCTCTGAGTGAGCATGCCCAGAAATATCCAGGCGCTGTTCACACACAAAAAGCACGGCAAAAAAAAACAAACTGGCTGGGCATGTGCAGAACAACACCAATGCAGCTAGCAAAAAATAACCCCCCCCTCCCCCCGTCCAAAATTAAGCACATCATCCAGCATGCTACAAAATTATAGATGGGACAATCACCCCTCCCCCCCACCAACAAATATTATTGCAGTCTATGGGAACTGACTTGTTAATTTTGCTAGTCCCCACTTGGCTGGCTTATCTTCTAGTAGTTATTGGCCTTAAAATGGGGGCCCAGGTCCCACCCTAAGGGACATATATCAATGTCACCAATTTGGAAAACACCAAAAACAAAACAAGGAGAAGTGCCTTTAAATATGCCAAATTGCTTAAGGGCCATTTCACACCACATACAGTCCATTGCGTTTTTTATGCATCCAAAATGCATGGAAAGTTGGTTATATGGTTCTAAATGGCAGTGTTTGTTCCAGTGCGTTCCAGTTCCACCAAAAAAGTAGAACATGCTGCATTTTACCTGCACTGGACTGTACTGGAACGCATCAAAACGCATCATAAATGCACTGGAACGCACAGGAACACACCTAAATGCACCAAAAACGCACTGGAACACACTTGTCCTTATCTATGGTTAATAAAAAAGAGGGGTGAAAACAAAGCACTGGACTGCATCAAAAACTTACCAAAAATGCACTGGAACGCATGAAAAACGTGCATGCAGAAAAGCACCTGGAACGCATCCGGATTGCGTTTCTATGGTGTGAACTGGCCCTAGTTCACACTATAGAAACGCAGTCTGGGTGCGTTCCAGGTGCTTTTCTGCATGCACGTTTTTGACACATTCCAGTGCATTTTTGAGGCGTTTTTGATGCAGTCCAGTGTTTTTTTCCGCCTCTTTTCACTTAGGACAAGTGTGTTGCAGTGCGTCTTTGGTGCATTTAGGTGCGTTGCGGTGCATTCCAGTGCATTTTTGGTACGTTCCGTTGCATTTTTGATGTGTTTTACTGGGGTCCAGTACAGTTTTGTACCAAAAAAAATGCAGCATGACCAATTATTTTTTGGCTTTCTGAAATGCACTGGAACGGACTGCAGTGGTGTGAACTATGCCATTGGCATTAATGTGATCAACTTTCTTTGCGTTTTTCAGGCATCAAAAAAACGCACTGCACTGCATCCGGTGTGAACTGGCCCTAAATATCATCCCCGGGGGGTGTCTATAGTATGCCTGTAAAGTAGCACATGTTTTCCATGTTTATAACAGTTGGAGAGCAAAATGACATTTCTAAAGTAAAATAATAGTCATTTAAAAGTCCTTGCGGCTGTAATGAATTGCTGGTTCCTGTCAATACAGATAAAAGTCATTCAAAGTCTTTGATAACCAAAAAAAAATGCGTGGGGGTTCCCCCAAATTCCATAACCAGGCCCTTCAGGTCTGGAATGGATATTAAGGGGAACCCCGCTGCAAATTTAAAAAAAAATGTCGTGGAGTCCCCCTAAAAATCCACACCAGACCCTTTATCCGAGCACATAACCTGGCCGGCCGCAGGGGAAGAGGGGGGGACGAGAGAGTGGCCCCCCTCCCTCCTGAACTGTACCAGGCCACATGCCCTCAACATGGGGAGGATGTCCCCATGTTGATGGGGACAAGGGCCTCATCCCCACAACCCTTGCCCGGTGGTTGTGGGGGTCTGCGGGCGGGGGGCTTATCAGAATCTGGAAGACCCCTTTAACAAAGGGGACCCCCAGATCCCGCTCCCCCCTGTGTGAAATGGTAATGGGGTACAAATGTAGTGTCAAGGAAAGTGTCAAAAATGTAAAAAATGACAAGAGCCGGTTTTTGACAATTCCTTTATTAATCTCTTTCTCTCTCTTCTCTCTCTCTTTCTCTCTCTCTTTCTCTCTCTTTCTCTCTCTCTTTCTCTCTCTTTCTCTCTCTTTCTCTCTCTTTCTCTCTCTTTCTCTCTCTTTCTCTCTCTTTCTCTCTCTTTCTCTCTCTTTCTCTCTCTTTCTCCTCCGGCCGCTCCGTTTGAATTGGAGGTTCTCGCCTCTGGGTCCGCTTACACCCGTGACCCCGCCCCCCTCTGATGCACATGGATTTCACGGGGACTTTCCTCGTGGTGACAGAGGGGGGCGGAGCCACCGGGTGTAAGCGGACCAAGTGGAGAACTGAAGCGTCGCACAGCGGGAACCACCAATTCAAACGGAGCGGCCGGAGAAGAAAGAAGAAGGGAAGACGCCGGAGCAAGATGCGGACGAGAACATCTTCCTTCTTTCGGTGAAGATGAAGAAACCCGAATGGAGAAAAGAAGAAGATGGAAGAAGAAGAAGGAAGAAGATGGAAGAAAAGAAAAGACATTAATAAAGGAATTGTCTAAAACCGGCTCTTGTCATTTTTTTTACACTTTCTTCGTGAAATGGTAGGGGTACATTTGTACCCCATTACCATTTCACACAGGGGGGGGCCGGGATCTGGGGGTCCCCTTTGTTAAAGGGGTCTTCCAGATTCCGATAAGCCCCCCGCCCGCAGACCCCCACAACCACTGGGCAAGGGTTGTGGGGATGAGGCCCTTGTCCCCATCAACATGGGGACATCCTCCCCATGTTGAGGGCATGTGGCCTGGTACGGTTCAGGAGGGAGGGGGGGCCGCTCCCGCAATGGAAAGTTCAGAGCTGCACCGGTTCAACTTATGCAAATTGACTTAGGTGACTTGACATTTACGAAGATTTTGCCGGCGCAGTGTCCCGGCGCATTTAAACCATTGAAATTCCCGCGCTGAGCTAAAAAAAAACTCCCGCAGCTCGAATCGTACTTGCCGGCGCAGCGGGCTGGTTTTGAAAAACTTACTTTCCCTCTCTATTTTGGCCATGTTTGTTATTTGGGCAGGTGTCACTAAGCTTCCTCACATCACCCCACATCACCCCCTTTATATTGTCACGTCCAGCTTCTTTATATTTAGTGTTTAACATGCCCTGCGCCAGGTCCATACTAGCGCACTGAGCGCCTCCTCCCGGGCGCAGAGGACACTATAGTAAATGGCAAATAGGGCTGCGCTACAGACGCTAATGTTTTGTAAATACCAAAACAGCCATTGCGCACGCAGATGCGCCAATACTCATGGCGCAAACGTTTGGTAAATCAGCCCTATTGTGTTTCATTTGAATATCAGCACTCACTTATCCTTATGATATACCCATATGCAGGTTCATCCCAACACGGATTTGAACTTCTTCCTACAAGTCCAAGGACTCACCCTCCCTTTCATTTATTTGCGGTCACTAGATGTAAGCCTATGTATGTATATGCACATAGGCACATTAATAAATCAATATAGTTCGTCATCACATACAATAGCAAGGTGCTATATCATACCCAGCCCAGTTTTGACCTCTATATATGCACCCCATTCCAATTCCAATTGGTACATCTTTTAGGTAAGTAATTTAATATTTCATTTGCACTTTAACATATATCCCACGTGTTCCCCCTCACCCCTGCACACACCCTTCCAGCACTCTCCCCACTTTCATTCCTTCCCTACCTACACATCACCCACTAAATTTTTCCTTCTCCATCACTCCCCTTCCCCTCTGCTTCCCTCCCTTCCTCCCTCTTTCTCCCCTCCCTCCCCTTCCCTATATCTTTTTCTTTTCCTTTTTCTTTCCCCCCCCCTTTTGTCCCCTCTTTCTCCCCTCCAATTCGCTTTCCCTTTTCCACACTATTAGTCCCTTTCCTTTACCCCCCCCTCTTCCCTTACTGTCTCTTCCCCTTTTCTCCTCTTCTCTTTCCCCCCTCCCCCCCTACTCTTTCTTTTCACTTCCCCTTCCTCTCCCCCTTCCTCCTCTTTCACCACTTCCCTTCCCCCCCCCTTTTTTTGCCATTTCCCATTTCCCACTACTTTCTTTTTCATCCCTGGGTTCTACCCCTTCTTACCAAACCCCCCCCCCCTTCCTTTCCCCCCCATCTCATTTTATTTCTTCCCTTTTCCTTGTCCTTCTAATTTTCCCTTCCCTCCCGCCCCCACTTTTTCCTCCCCCTCCCCCCTTTTTTGCTTTTCTCCCCACTTGTATCCCAGCTATACCTTTTAACACACCATCTATTGTACCTAATATCTTTTCCCACTCTCTATCCCCCCTTTCCCTCCCCCCCCCCTCCTCCTTTCTCCTCCCCCTCCCTGTCCCTTTTCCCCTATTTTTTCATTTTTCTTCCCCGTTTTTTCCCTCGCATCCCTATCCTTTCAGTCCCTATATGTTCCACCCCCTCCGCTCTGAATTACAATTATTTTGATATACATAGGGATCTACCCCATACAACCACGCAGATCTCTCTTTTAGGGGGGGAGGATCCTCACAGGCACCCAGCTCTCTTTCGTCCGCCACATTGCATCTGTGCTTGTACAGTTCTCGGGTAAGTTTCTATCTCTCTTTTTGAGACTAATATATAAAACATGCATACGAAACTATATCAATACATGTTATTTATGTGTACACTAGAAGCTTTGGGTACATTTCCCCTGTATATATGGGACACCGCTGCGCATGTATAGGACCATACATATGATCAGAAATGTTTTCCTCTGTAAATATTCAAATGATACTGATATTTAGAAAATAAATGCTAATGTAGTATGTGGATGTGCCATTGGATAACATACTTGATATGCCTCAATGTGCACACCCACAGTCTTTCTTTTTCCAATCGGATCTAATATCTGTATAATGTTGATCTATATGGCCTCGTACACACGACCGATTTTCTCGGCAAGAACCAGCAAGAAACTTGCTGGCAGAGAGGTCTTGCCGAGTAAATCGGTCGTGTGTACGTGGCTATCGGGTTTCTGGTCGAGAAAACCGACAAGTAACCTCGACGAGAAAATAGAGAACCTGCTCTCTATTTTCTCGTCGAGATTCTCCTCGGCATGTTTCTCGACGAGAAAAGTGAGTGTGTGTACACTTACCTGTCCTCCCGGAAGCCCGCGCATGTTCGAAATGAATTTGACGCATGCGCGGTAGCTTCCTAGGCATACGTAGGGTATACCAAGATGGCGGCGACGGCATCGAATGTGACGAGCGCATGCTCGTCGTAGTCGATGACGTCACCGCGTACGCTCCATTCAAAGAACCGTGGGTTCTTTGAAACGAGCGTGTGTACACTCGGCCGGGACAAGTTTCTTGTCCAAGAATCACGTCGAAAAAAACGACATGTTTTTTTCAACGAGAATCTCGGCCGTGTGTAGTTTTTTTCCCCCTTAAATATATAGGATATAACATGCATGTATATTTTATCAATGTTTTGTTTGCTCCTAGAACCTTTGTATTAACTCTTTGTGCTACGCTAAATGGCCCTGATGAAGCGGAAATCCGCGAAACGAGTAGGCCTTCACTTCTCTCTGTGAATGGGAATCGCACATCCCGTTACCCATTATTTGAACTGTAATGTGATTTTATATTTTCTTATATATACTTTTGTAAGAATATAAGGTTTTTTTACATTGCTGCCTTCGGCAGGATAATAAGAATTGTTTATTTTTCTATATATATCGTGATACGTCTATATTTATTCACTCCACTGAGGCACACACAAAGTCCCACCCTTGATCAACCATTTTTTTGACATAGTCGCATATTCTTCTGGGATGGTGCCTCAGTAGGAGCCTCAAGACTTTCCACATGCACCCCAACCCCTACACACAAACATATAGAAAGTGAGGTAAATGTGTTGTTTTGATGCCTCCAAAATTATGCCCGAAATTAAGTGATTAGAAATGAGAAAATAGACAGAAGTTGAAAGAACAAATTTTGCCAAGAAGGATAAATGCTGGAGTCATAATGATAGCCTTTGCTTTTTGAAGACATTCAATTTTTTTGAAAAATAAGGATGCGAAAATGTGTGGTGAAAATGTGGACTACTAATAACTAATTTACTAATTATGTTGCTTTTTCAGACCCAGGAAACTTTGACACAAGAGGAGGACGGGCCCAGCAGCCAAACCCCTGAGTCCAGAGTGCCTATCCTGCGCCCTCCTACCAAAAGGGGCAGGAAGAGGCACCACCTTGATGAGGCCACAGCTGTGTGTGCTCTGTTAGTACAGCACACATAAAACCACCTCAGCCTCTCTATCTGCCATAAGGCCCAGTTGTTGTCATATAAGGCAGCCTCTATCTGCCGTAAGGCCCAGTTGTTGTCATCGAAGGCAGCCAGGCATCTCCAGGTCAGAGCTAGCGTGTGTGCTCTGTTAGTACAGCACACATAAAACCACCTCAGCCTCTCTATCTGCTATAAGGCCCAGTTGTTGTCATTGAAGGCAGCCAGGCATCTCCAGGAGCTAGCGTGTGTGTGTGTGCTCTGTTAGTACAGCACACATAAAACCACCTCAGTCTCTCTATCTGCTATAAGGCCCAGTTGTTGTCATATAAGGCAGCCTCTATCTGCCGTAAGGCCCAGTTGTTGTCATCAAAGGCAGCCAGGCATCTCCAGGAGCTAGCGTGTGTGTTTGTGCTCTGTTATTACAGCACACATAAAACCACCTCAGCCTCTCTATCTGCTATAAGGCCCAGTTGTTGTCATATAAGGCAGCCTCTATCTGCCGTAAGGCCCAGTTGTTGTCATCGAAGGCAGCCAGGCATCTCCAGGAGCTAGCGTGTGTGTGTGTGTGCTCTGTTAGTACAGCACACATAAAACCACCTCAGCCTCTCTATCTGCTATAAGGCCCAGTTGTTGTCATATAAGGCAGCCTCTATCTGCTGTAAGGCCCAGTTGTTGTCATCGAAGGCAGCCAGGCATCTCCAGGAGCTAGCGTGTGTGTGCTCTGTTAGTACAGCACACGTAAAACCACCTCAGCCTCTCTATCTGCCATAAGGCCCAGTTGTTGTCATCTAAGGCAGCCTCTATCTGCCGTAAGGCCCTGTTGCTGTCATCTAAGGCAGCCATCTGCAGGAGTTAGTGTGTGTGTGCTGTGTGACTCCAGCACAATATACACTACCCACTACAATGCCTGGAAGACCGCCAAGGAGAGGCAGACAGTCCGGAGGCAAGAACACAGGGCAAGCAGGCTCTGTTTCTAGAGACAACGGTGCTGGTCGTGGACGTGGTCGTGCATCGTCATCAGCATGTGGCCATGGCACACGCTTGTCCTTGTTTTCGGCAGCTGGACATGTTGAGCCGCATCATGCCGAAGGCTTGGTAGAATGGATGACCAAGCTCTCCTCATCCTCCTCATCCTCTCTCACCCAGACTCAGGGTACTGGCAAAGCAGCTGCCAACGCGTACTCAATGGCATCATCAGGCACCCCTTTACTAGACCCACCGTGTCCTCCAGAGGAGTCCCCCGAACTGTTTGAGCACAGTGTTGGGTACATGCTCCAGGAGGATGCCCAACGTTTTGAAGGCTCGGATGATGATACCCAGCTAGAGGAAGGCAGTAGCGTGAGCGCAGAGAGAGGGGATGCTCAAGGACAGCAATCTGGCAGTCATGTTCCACCAGCTGCAGCTTACTGCCAGGTTTGCTCCAGTGGTGAAGAGGGAGGGGATGATGAGGTCACTGACTCCACGTGGGTGCCTGAAGGGAGAGAGGAGGAGGAGGAGGAGGAGGTGGCGGCACATGTCCAACGAGGCAGGATGCCCTCCGGAGGCCAGCTAGAGGCCAGCACACCAACTGAATCACACCGCAGAGCTCCGCCTGTGCAGGGCGCTGCCTCTGCACGTTATCACAAAAGTTCTTTGGTGTGGGCCTTTTTTGAGACGAGTGCATCAGATCGCACCACTGCTATTTGCAACATATGTCTCAAGCGTATCTCGCGTGGCCAAAACATCAGCCGCTTGGGCACCACAAGCATGACCAGACATATGTCAACCTGCCATGCAGCTCGTTGGCAAGCGCACATTAAAGACCCACACCAAAGAACAAAGCGGACCTCTCCTTGCTCCTCATCAGCTGGGATCTCCAACCCCACTATATCTTCGGTCCTCTCTGAAAGCTGCTCTGAGAGGAATGAAGGTGTAGAATTAGGTGTGTCACAGCCAAGTACTTGCGGGCACTCTGTTAGCAGTACACCGACGTCCGATTCTACCAGGCAAATTTCCCTGCCCCAGCTGCTGGACCGTCGAAAGAAGTTTACTCCCAGCCATCCACATGCCCAGCGGTTGAATGCTAGCTTGGCTAAATTGCTAGCACTTCAACTGCTGCCTTTTCAGTTGGTAGACTCGGCCCCCTTCCGTGAGTTTGTTCAATGTGCGGTTCCTCAGTGGCAGGTTCGCAAACGCCACTTTTTCTCACGGAAGGCGATTCCGGCTCTCTACCGGCATGTGGAAGGCAATGTCCATGCCTCGCTGGACAGGGCGGTCAGCGGTAAGGTGCATATTACCGCTGACTCATGGTCCAGCAAGCATGGACAGGGACGTTACCTGTCTTTCACGGCCCATTGGGTCACTCTATTGGCAGCTGGGAGGGATGCAGGACAAGGTGCAGTAGTGTTGGAGGTTGTTCCGCCACCACGCCTCCAAAATGCTACTACTGGTTGTGACACACCTCTCTCCTCCACCCCCTCCTCTTCTTCTTCCTCCATGGCCTCTTCGAGTGCTCTGTCCTCGGAACCAGCGGTGCTCCGTAGGTGTACAAGGGGCTACGCGAGTACGCAGGCAAAAAGATGCCATGTCGTGCTTGCGCTGGTGTGTTTGGGGGACAGGAGCCACACTGGGGCAGAGGTTCTGGCAGCTCTGCAGGGGCAGGCCGAGAGGTGGTTGACGCCACGCCAGCTTAAGCCAGGAATGGTGGTTTCTGACAATGGCACCAACCTCCTCTCCGCCCTGCGACAGGGGCAGCTGACCCATGTGCCCTGTATGGCTCACATCCTCAACCTGGTGGTGCAGCGGTTCTTGGGCAGGTACCCAGGCTTACAGGATGTTCTGAGGCAGGCCAGGAAAGTCTGTGTGCATTTCCGCCGATCGTATAATGCCAGTGCTCGGCTGGCTGAGCTGCAAAAGGAGTTGAACCTGCCCAAGAACCGCCTTATATGTGACATGCCCACCAGGTGGAACTCAACGTTGGCCATGCTGCAGCGACTGCACACGCAGCAGAGGGCCATCAATGAGTACCTGTGCGACTACGGCACCAGGACAGGGTCAGGGGAGCTTGGATTTTTTCCCTACGCCAGTGGAGCATGATCAGGGATGCATGCACTGTCCTGTCACCATTTGAGGAGGCCACGAGGATGGTGAGCAGTGACAGTGCATGCATTAGTGACACTGTACCTCTTGTCCACCTGTTGGAGCATACGCTGCGTGGGATAATGGACAGGGCACTTGAGGCAGAACAGAGGCAGGAAGAGGAAGACTTCCTTGCCTCTCAAGGCCCCCTTTATCCAGACAGTGTTCCTTCTCTCCCACCCATCACACAGGAAGAGGATGAGGATGAGGAGGAGGAGGAGGAGGAGGAGGATTGTGTGAGCATGGAGGTGGAGCCTGGCACTCAGCATCAGCAGCAGCAGTCTTTTAGGGATGATGTACAGTCCCAACAAACCAGTGGACTTGTACGTGGCTGGGAGGAGGTCGATCATGTCGTCCTCAGTGACCCAGAAGACTCCGGAACGAATGCCTCAGCTAACCTACGTTGCATGGCCGCCCTGATCCTGCAAAGCCTGCGGAAGGATCCTCGTATTCTTCGGATCAAGGAGAGGGACCATTACTGGCTGGCCACTCTCCTTGATCCACGGTACAAGGGTAAGGTTGCGGATCTTATCTTGCCGTCGCAGAGGGAGCAGAGGATGAGACATCTCAGGGAGGCCTTGCAGAAAGGTCTGTGCAATGCGTTCCCAGAGACTGGGAGGTTACAAACTCCTGGTCCTGGACGACGAGTTGCTGAGGCTTCGGTCAGTAGCAGAAGGAGCGGTGGGGAAGGTGGACATCTGACCGATGCGTTCAGACAATTTTTTAGTCCGCAGCCCCAAGGTATGATCAGTTCCAGCAACCATCGCCAGCGTCTGAAATACATGGTGCAGGAATACCTAGGGGCAAGGTCAGACTTGGACACCTTTCCCACCGAAAATCCTCTGGCTTACTGGGTCTTGAGGATGGATCACTGGCCAGAGCTTGCACAGTATGCAATTGAGCTACTGGCCTGTCCTGCATCCAGCGTTCTTTCCGAATGCACATTCAGTGCTGTTGGAGGCTTTGTCACCGCCTGTCCACCGACTCGGTTGATTGACTGACCTTCATAAAGATGAATCAGTCTTGGATCACCACCAGCTACCAGGCACCTGAAGCGGATATAACTGAATAATTTATAATGTCACATCCCTTCAAGACTGCCTATGCTGATGCTGAGTGACTGTCCTGTTATGTTCACTGACTATCCTCTTCCTCCTCCTCAATGATCCATTCCTTGATAGCTTGGAAGAACATTTTTGTTTCTGGGTGCCACCACACCAGTGGCTAAGGCCCCATTTTTCAGCCCCTGTTTAACAGGGGTGTGTAATTACAATTTTTTATGCAATGCTTTGCAACAGGTCTCATTGCTGTGCTCAGAGTACAGTATCTGTGAGGGGTTGCAGTGTTGTGGCACCAGCACCAGTGCCTAAGGCACAATTTTTCAGCCCCTGTTTAACAGGGGCGTGTAATTACAAATCTTGATCTAATAGTTCACAACAGGGCCCATTCCTGCGCCCACCAAGAGAAACTGTGAGGGCTTACAGTCTTGTGGCAACACCGTCCACCACCACCACCAAAGGCCCAATTTTTCTGCCCTGTTCAACAGGTGCATGCAATTACAAATCTTGATCTAATAATTCACAGCAGGGCCAATTCCTGTGCCCACCAAGAGTAACTGTGAGGGCTTACAGTGTTGTGGCTACACCAACATCTAATGGGGCAAATTTCTGCAGAGTATATACGGCAGGCCCCTACTTTCAAACATCCAACTTACAAACGACTCCTACTTGCAAACGGAAGGAGAAAACAGGAAGTGAGAGGAAATCTACCCCTAGGAAGGGAAATTCTATCCTGTTAGATTTAATTTGGGAAAAAGGTATCTCCTCTCTACTGATGCTTTATCACCAATCCTTGTTTCAATAAAAACCCCACTTTTCCAAAAACATTTGTCATTGGGACGGAAAGTGAGGTGAAATGTTCTGAACAGGTGCACAGACAGCAAAACAAATGTTACAGGGGTGATAACCCTTCCCTATGTTCTCCAAAAAGCTTAAAAATTGTTTTTTTTTGGATGGAGCTACACTTAAAAATGTACCTGTTCAGATTCTACTTAAGAACAAACCTACAGTCCCTGTCTTGTTTGCACCGCCTGTATACTGCTGTTCAGAGTATATAGGGTTGTAGGTATAGGGTTTTATTTTGGGTGCGGGGTTCCCCTTAATATCCATACAAGACCCAAAGGGGCTGGGGTGGGGGGGGTGATGGGGTAGCCATGCCATTTTTCTCAAGGATTTTCAGCCATATTGCCAGGACAAGACATGACATTAAAGCCGCAAGCGGTTTTAAATGGCTTCTTTTTTTCCTTTACAAATGTCATTTTGTGCAGGGACAGTTCTAAACACGGGAAACACATGCCACTTCACAGGCATACTTTAGACACCCCCCAGGTACCATATTTAAAGGAATATTTCCCTTTTTTTTTTCACTTTATGCATCATTAAAATGACTGCTCCCGAAAAAAAGTTAGTTTTTAAAACTTATTTTTTGCATTGATATATGTCCCCTAGGGCAGGACCCGGGTCCCCAAACCTGTTTTATGACATTAACATGCATATTGGCCGTTATAATTAGCACTTTTGATTTCAAACGTTCGCGTCCATTGTAACAAATAGGGTTCGAAAATTCGCACAAACTTTCGGTCCGTTCGAAGGTTCTGGTGCGAACCGAACCCGGGAGTGTTCAGCCCATCCCTACCTGGGAGCAATAGTCTGCAGGAGCTGTGCAGAGGAGGAGCAATAGTCTGCATGGATGATGCAGGTGAAGAGACTATAAATGTTAGGGTGCATCAATTCTTCATGGCTCAATCTATTTCTGTTCTAATTCCTAAATATGATGGCAAAGCATATTGTTCTATGGGCATCTCATACCCTTTCCCCCATCAAAGTTATATCCCCCAATAAACAAAACAACGCAAATGACTGTTCATTGTCAGGTCTGGCAGCAGGGTGATATAGTGGATGTTAGTAACTAGTAGCAACCATCCGCTACATAAAGTAAGTTGCGGTGAATCTACTGTATGTTCTGCTTAAACAACCAATCATGTTCAGGGTAGTTTGAAAATGTACTTGCAAAGTAAAGCCAAGAAACTGGGCCAAATCATAAGATAATATATTATCTTACAAGAATACAAAATTGGCAGCACATAACGCATGGTCCTCCTCATTGTTGCTTAATCTAAATTACCAGAATGTATTTCACTCAGAAAAACCCCCAATTATTCAAAGCATTGTATGATTTGAACCATTACAGTATTGTAGTTAAAAAGACATGACAGGAAAGAAAAAAAAACTGTAATAAATGTTTATAATAATCATTTAATTTTATGAAGCTAACAGTAAAGTCACAAAAGTATAAAAACAACATCAGCGATGCTTTCAGGTTATGCTTTTCTAGCTACAAAGAGGAATTCCAGGTGGGCACATTTTTGATTGGTTACAAAATGTTAAAACGACACTCTTTTGCTGCCAATGGGCTTTCTGGAATTATAGCCACCATTGAGCTCTTTGTGGTAGAAAAAGAGGTGACTAGTAAAATGAGTTTTCATTTTTCAAAGCTCACAGCCCTGCCCAAGCACCAGGAATAGGGTTGAGTGGACCCGAACTTTTGGGTTTTTGGGTCCCGGACCCGAACCCGAACAAGTGACTGTATGTTCGGGTTCGGGTCCGGTGTTCGGCAATATGCATGTAAAGTCACGCTTGTTTCCGGTGCTTAGAACTGTCCCTGCACAAAGTGTAATTTCTGAAGGAAAAAAAGTCATTTAAAACTCACTCGCGCCTATAATGAATTGTCGGCTCCCGGCAATACATAGAAAAGTCATTGATAAAAAAAAAAAAAGCGTGGGGGTTCCCCCAAATTTAATTACCAGGCCCTTCAGGTCTGGTATGGATATTAAAAGGGAACCCTGCCACAAATTTAAAAAAATGCGTGCGGTTCCCCCAAATATCCATACCAGGCCCTTCAGGTCTGGTATGGATTTTAAGGGAAACTCCACCCCAAATTTAAAAAAAAAATGGCGTGGAGTACCCCCAAAAATCCAGACCAGACCCTTTATCCGAGCACGCAACCTGGCAGGCCGCAGGAAAAGAGGGCAGGACGAGAGAGCGCCCCCCCTCCTGAACCATACCAGGCCACATGCCCTCAACATGGGGAGGATGTCCCCATGTTGATGGGGACAAGGGCCTCATCCCCACAACCCTTGCCCGGGGGTTGTGGGGGTCTGCGGGCAGGGGGCTTATCGGAATCTGGAAGACCCCTTTAACAAAGGGGACCCCCAGATCCCAGCCCCCCTATGTGAATTGGTAATGGGGTACATTGTACCCCTACCATTTCACAAAGATAGTGTAAAAAAGTGTAAAAAAATACACAGACACCGTTGGGAAAGTCCTTTATTAAAAAAAAAAAACATTCCAGCGATGAAATGCAGTGTCCCACGGCGATTCGATGTCCAGCGCTGTCCACACGAAATGTCATTGGCTGAGCCTGAGCGGACCTGATGGGGAACTTCCTCCGCAGTGTAATAAATGAATAGACCCGCCCCTTCTAAAGTTCCCCATCAGGTCCGCTCAGCCAATGACGTAGGTGTAAGGCTGAGGACCTGATGCGGAACGTGAGAAGGGGCAGGTCTATTCATTTATTATACTGCGGAGGAGGTTCCCCATCAGGTCCGCTCATCCAATGACGTAGGCTGGGTCTGACATACGAGGGGGCAGACCTGATGGGGAACTTCCTCCACAGTGTAATACATGAATAGACCCGCCCTTCTCACGTTCCGCATCAGGTCCTCAGCCTTACAAATACGTCATTGGCTGAGCGGACCTGATGGGGAACTTTAGAAGGGGCGGGGTCCATTAATTTATTACTAATAAATGAATACAGATCGCTATGGGACACTGGATTTCATCGCTGGAATGTTTTTTTTTTTTTAATAAAGGACTTTCCCAACGGTGTCTGTGTATTTTTTTTACAATTTTGTACACTTTCTTTGTGAAATGGTAGGGGTACAATGTACCCCATTACCAATTCACATAGGGGGGGCAGGATCTGGGGGTCCCCTTTTTTAAAGGGGTCTTCTAGATTCCGATAAGCCCCCTGCCCGCAGACCCCCACAACCACCGGGCAAGGGTTGTGGGGATGAGGCCTTTGTCCCCATCAACATGGGGACATCCCCATGTTGAGGGCATGGGGCCTGGTACGGTTCAGGAGGGGGGGACGCTCTCTTGTCCCCCCCTCTTTTCCTGCGGCCTGCCAGGTTGCGTGTCCGGATAAAGGATCTGGTCTGGATTCTTGGGGGGACTCCACGCCATTTTTTTTTTACATTTGGGGTGGAGTTCCCCTTAAAATCCATACCAGACCTGAAGGGCCTGGCATGGATATTTAGGGGAACCGCACGCATTTTTTTTTTTTAAATTTGCGGCTGGGTTCCCCTTAATATCCATACCAGACCTGAAGGGTCACCGTGCGCCAAGCCTGTTTGCGCACACCGAAACAGGAGAGTAACAAGTTCAAGTTTGTGCCTGGACCTTCCTCTTCACCTTGTCTGTTCGTTGTCTGACCAGTCTGCTCTAAAAGGACTATTTATTGCTCTAAAAGAATAAATAAGTGTTGGACTTTCAATGGTGTGGAACTTGGCTTTTTGGGAGTTAAAGGTCATTCTCAAGGGAAGTTTTGGCTCTGGACAGGGGCACAGGCCCGAAGGTATTGGTTATAGATCACACCTCTACACACTAGAGGATGCGAGCTGGTGGTGCGTCACACTCTCCTCCCTGGTCCCCTAGACGAGAGCCATTGACATTGACAGAGAAGGAGGGAGTGAGAGGTGAGGTCGCTACACTTGTGTTTCTGCACGATTATGCCCCCGTACTATAAGTTTCCCACACAAACACAAAAAGTCTCTAAATCACCTAGCTAGGCTCACGCTTACATTTAAGTGAGGAGGTTCAACACATAAAACACCTGGCTCATATGCACACAAAATCTAAACAAAAACATGCAAATAGTTTGATAAACAATTTTTATCATTGCTAAAACATTGTGACAAAGATCTGAAAGGCTGTAAAGCACAGGTTAAAAGGCTAAACCTTTCATCCAATTTCTAAATTGCTGCATTTGTACATGTTAACCACTTGTCCCCCGCCCACTGTCAATTGACGGCGGGCGGAGGATACTCTCGTTCTGGGAGGACGTCATATGACGTCCTCCCTTTAAAACGAGCTAGGAGGCGCGCGCTTGAAGCCAGCAGCGCGCGCGCCCGCCGCGTTCACGAGGCCCCGGTGCGTGTGCCCGGCGGTCGCGATTGCCGCCGGGCACCAGCGATTGCCCGGGAAACGAGCAGGAAAGTGGATCTCTGTGTGTAAACACAGAGATCCACGTCCTGTGAGGGAGAGGAGGCTGATGGTGTGTCCCTTGTACATAGGGACAACCATTGGTCACCTCCCCCAGTCAGTCCCCTCCCCCCACAGTAAGAACACATTGAGGTAACATATTTAACCCCTTCCCGCCCCTAGTGGTTAACCCCTTCCCTGCCAATCACATTTATACAGTAATCAATGCATTTTTATAGCAGGGATCGCTGTATAAATGTGAATGGTCCCAAAAATGTGTCAAAAGTGTCCGATGTGTCCGCCGCAATATCGCAGTCACAATAAAAAAATCGCAGATCGCCGCCATTACTAATAAAAAAATAAAAATGCTATAAATCTATCCCCTATTTTGTACACGCTATAACTTTTGCGCAAACCAATCAATACGCGCTTATTGCGATTTTTTTTTTTTTTTTACCAAAAATATGTAGAAGAATACGTATCGGCCTAAACTGAGGAAAATTTTATTTAAAAAAAAAATGGGTATTTATTATAGCAAAAAGTAAAAAATAGTGTTTTTTTTTCAAACTGGACGCTCTTCTTTTGTTTATAGCGCAAAAAATAAAAACCGCAGAGGTGATCAAATACCACCAAAAGAAATCTCTATTTGTGGGAAAAAAAGGACGCATATTTCGTTTGGGAGCCACGTCGCACGACCGCGCAATTGTCATTCAAAGTGTGACAGCGCTGAAAGCTGAAAAATGGCTTGGGCAGGAAGGGGGTTTTTGTGCACAGTAGGGAGGTGGTTAAAAGCCAATATAAAGGAATAGTAGCGGTAAGCTTTAGGTGAACGCTATGCAAAGCACACAGTACACTAAGTGAAACACTAACTGCTCTACCCCCATTCTACCCCCATTCTCAGGAACTACAATTTTCAAAAGTTCTGAGGTATAATTATGCCTAACATGCTCCATTTTTGCTTTACATTTAAATTCCTCAAATAACATTAGAGGGGGCATCACTTCACACACTATTCAGTGCAGGCATGTAATATGGAAGATGGTGCTGGGAAAAAAAGAGTTCCTGGTTACAGTTGAGCGGACACCTGGGTGTTCGGGCTCGACGGGTTTGGCCGAACTTCAGAAAAAAGTTCGAGTTCGGGACGGAACTTGACCCCGAACCTGAACCTCATTGAAGTCAATGGGGACCCGAACTTCTGAGGACTATTTGTGCTTGTTTCCCGTGCTTAGAACTGTCCCTGCACAAAGTGTCATTTCTGAAGGAAAAAAAAGTAATTTAAAACTCACTATAATGAATTGTCGGCTCCCGGCAATACATAGAAAAGTAATTGATAAAAAAAAAAAAAAGCGTGAGGGTTCCCCCAAATTCAATTACCAGGCCCATTTGTTGATTGTGTATTGTCAATATTGCCTCTGAACCAACCCCACCACCACTATACCCCTACTCTACCCCCATTCTCAGGAACTACAATTTTCAAAAGTTCTGAGGTATAATTATGCCTAACATGCTCCATTTTTGCTTTACATTTAAATTCCTCAAATAAAATTAGAGGGGGCATCACTTCACACACTATTCAGTGCAGGCATGTGATATGGAAGATGGTGCTGGAAAAAAGAGTTACTGGTGCTTGGGCAGGGCTGTGAGCTTTGAAAAATGAAAACACATTTTACTAGGCACCTCTTTTTCTACCACAAAGAGCTCAATGGTGGCTATAATTCTAGAAAGTCCATTGGCAGAAAAAGAGTGTCGTTTTGACATTTTGTTACCAATCAAAAATTTGCCCGCCTGGAATTCCTCTTTGTAGCTAGAAAAGCATAACCTGAAAGCATCGCTGATGTTGTTTTTATACTTTTGTGACTTTAGTGTTAGCTTCATAAATTAAATGATTATTATAAACATTTATTACAGTTGTTTTTTTTTTCTTTCCTGTCATGTCTTTTTAACTACAATACTGTAATGGTTCAAATCATACAATGCTTTGAATAATTAGGGGTTTTTCTGAGTGAAATACATTCTGGTAATTTAGATTAAGCAACAATGAGGAGGACCATGCGTTATGTGCTGCCAATTTTGTATTCTTGTAAGATAATATATTATCTTATGATTTGGCCCAGTTTCTTGGCTTTACTTTGCAAGTACATTTTCAAACTACCCTGAACACTGTTTAACCACTTAAGCCCCGGACCATTTGGTAGCTAAAGGACCAGAGGTGAATTCAGAATTTTGCACTGCGCTGCTTTAACTGTAAATTGTGCGGACATGCAATGTTGTACCCAAACGAAATTTGCGTCCTTTTCTTCCCACAAATAGAGCTTTCTTTTAATGGTATTTGATTGCCTCTGCGATTTTTATTTTTTGCGATATAAACGGAAAAAGACCGAAAATTTTGAAAAAAAATGATATTTTCTACTTTTTGTTATAAGAAAAATCGAATAAACTCAATTTTAGTTATACATTTAGGCCAAAATGTATTCAGCCACATGTCTTTAGTAAAAAAAATGTCAAGTGTATATTTATTGGTTTGCGCAAAAGTTATAGCGTTTACAAACTAGGGTACATTTTCTGGAATTTACACAGCTTTAAATTTATGACTGCCTATCTCATTTCTTGAGGTGCTAAAATGGCAGGGCAGTACAAAACCCCCCAAATGACCCCATTTTGGAAAGTAGACACCCCAAGGAAATTGCTGAGAGGCATGTTGAGCCCATTGAATATTTTTTTTTTGTCCCAAGTGATTGAATAATGACAAAAAAAAAAAAAAATTACAAAAAGTTGTCACTAAATGATATATTGCTCACACATGCCATGGTTATATGTGGAATTGCACCCCAAAATACATTCTGCTGCTTCTCCTGAGTACGGGGATACCACATGTGTGGGACTTTTTAGGAGCCTAGCCACGTACGGGACCCTGGAAACCAAGCACCGCCTTCAGGATTTCTAAGGGCGCAAATTTTTGATTTCACTCCTCACTACCTATCTCAGTTTTGAAGGCCATAAAATGCCAAAATAGCACAAAACCCCCCCAAATGACCCCATTTTGGAAAGTAGACACCCCAAGGAAATTGCTGAGAGGCCTGTTGAGCCCATTGAATATTTTTTTTTTTTGTCCCAAGTGATTGAATAATGACAAACAAAAATTACAAAAAGTTGTCACTAAATGATATATTGCTCACACATGCCATGGTTATATGTGGAATTGCACCCCAAAATACATTTTGCTGCTTCTCCTGAGTACGGGGATACCACATGTGTGGGACTTTTTAGGAGCCTAGCCGCGTACGGGACCCCGAAAACCAATCACCGCCTTCAGGATTTCTAGGCACAAATTTTTGATTTGACTTCTCACTACCTATCACAGTTTCGAAGGCCATAAAATGCCAAAATAGCACAAAACCCCCCCAAATGACCCCATTTTGGAAATTAGACACCCCAAGCTGTTTGCTGAGAGGCATGGTGAGTATTTTACAGCTCTCATTTGTTTTTGAAAATGAAGAAAGACATTTTTTTTTTCTTTATTTTTTTCAATTTTCAAAACTTTGTGACAAAAAGCGAGATCTGCAAAATACTCACAATACCTCTCAGCAAATAGCTTGGGGTGTCTACTTTCCAAAATGGGGTCATTTGGGGGGGGGGGTTTGTGCCATCTGGGCATTCCATGGCCTCCGAAACTGTGATAGGCAGTGAGAATTGAAATCAAAAATGTACAACCTTTAGAAAGCCTGAAGGCGGTGATTGGATTTTGGGGTCCCGTACGCGGCTAGGCTCCCAAAAAGTCTCACACATGTGGTATCCCCGTACTCAGGAGAAGCAACAGAATGTATTTTGGGGTGTAATTCCACATATGCCTATGGCATGTTTGAGCAATATATCATTTAGTGACAACTTTGTGCAAAAAAAAAAAAAAAATTCTTTTTTCCGCAACTTGTGTCAACATATAAAATATTCCATGGACTGGACATGCCTCTCAGTATATAGCTTGGGGTGTCTACTTTCCAAAATGGGGTCATTTGGGGGGGTTTTGAACTGTTCTGGCATTTTATAGACAACATTAGGAAGCTTACATCCACTCTTCTAACCACTTGAAGACAAAGCCCTTTTTGACACTTTTTGTTTACATGAAAGCATATTTTTTTTTTGCAGGAAAATTATGTTGAACCCCCAAACATTATATATATATTTTAAAGCAAAGGCCCTACAGAATAAAATGGTGGGTGTTGCATTTTTTTTTCTACACAGTATTTGCGCAGCGATTTTTCAAACGCATTTTTTGGGGAAAAAATACACTTTTTTTAATTTTAATGCACTAAAACACACTATATTGCCCAAATGTTTGATGAAATAAAAAGGATTATCTTAGGCCGAGTACATAGATACCAAACACGACATGCTTTAAAATTTCGCACAAACGCGCATTGGCGACAAACTACATACATTTTTAAAAGCCTTTAAAAGCCTTTACAGGTTATCCCATTAGATTTACAGAGGAGGTCTACTGCTAAAATTACTGCCCTCGATCTGACCTTCGCGGTGATACCTCACATGCATGGTGCAATTGCTGTTTACATATGACGCCAGACCGACGCTTGCGTTCGCCATTGGGCCAGAGCAGGGCAGGACAGGGGTGCTTTTTTTTTTTTTTTTTTTTTTTTATTATTAATTTTGCTTTTTTATTTTATTTTTAAATTGTTCCTTCCATATTTTTTTTTTTTATCATTTTTATTGTTATCTCAGGGAATGTAAATATCCCCTATGATAGCAATAGGTAGTGACAGGTACTCTTTTTTTGAAAAAACTGGGGTCTAGACCCTAGATCTTTCCTCTGCCCTCAAAGCATCTGACCACACCAAGATCGGTGTGATAAAATGCTTTCCCAATTTCCCAATGGCGCTTTTTATATCCGGGGGGGGGACATTCCCTCCCACTGCTTGTAAAAGCAGTCCAGAGGCTAATTAGCCACTAGGATTGCTTTTACATGAAAGCCGGCCGCTGGCTGAAAAGAATGATACCAAGATGATACCTAAACCCACAGGCATCAATCTGGTATAACCATTCAAAGTCCAGCAACATACCAGTACGTTGCTGGTCCTTGTTGGACATGTATTGTAATCTTTTTTTTTCATGCAGCCAGGTGGCTGAACGAAAAAAGAGATTGATCGGTGGGTATGCCCACCATTAGAATACCGCCCTTCATCCACCCACTTCTAATGATGGGCATACATGCACCATTTATATATGCCGAAGCACGGGGGCATCCTCCCGCAAAAAAGTTATGCCGCACACACATGGTCGGACTTTTCCACGGGCAAGCCTCCGTCGGAATTTCGACCGTATGTACGCGGCATTAGGAGCAAAATCACTCCTCCGCCCCTGCTGCCCCAATGCTTCGGCATATTTGCTTTTTTTTTTAACTGTGGTGGTGAAATCACCTCCTACAGCACTGGAGTCGCAGGGATCAGGCCTGTCTCTGCGAACGCTGCAGTTATGTTTGTTGTGTTTTGTAAGTGACAGTGATCGATCGATACTGCACTTGGGTGGCCTGGGCTGGACGGAGGGGCAAAATGCAGGTGCTAGCAGGTATCTGGGCTGATCCCGCTAACACTGCGTTTTTGGGAACCCTAAACTGCTGGGGACGCTAGTATAGATCTGATCAGATCAGATATTGATCTGGTTAGATACTATACCACTAAGGGAGGTGTATGCTTCACGCGTGGGTGTTAGCGTTACTGGCACTAACCTGACGCTGCCTGGGGTGTGACACAGACCCTCTCTGACGCTAAAACCTAATTGATATCACCCACTGGGCGATCAGGGGGTTAAACCTTTATTGGGTTATATATACGGCGGGTGCCCTGACACTATAAAAAGCAAACTAACTAACCAGCGTCACCCGTAACACTTATATGATTATCACTGGTGAAAGGGTTAACTAGGGGCAATTAGGGGGTTAAAACCTTTATTAGATAATATATGGGGGTACCTGACGCTATAAAAACCTGCGGCGAACCTAAAAAAAAAATACTGGCTACTGATCTGCATCACCGACGCTAAGACAGCGATCAGAAAAATTATCGCTTAGCGACAGTGGTGATAGGGGGTGAAAGGGTTACCTGGGGGGTGATCAAGGGGGTTAAACCTTTATTAGATAATTTATGGGGGTACCTGACGCTATAAAAACCTGCAGCGAACCTAAAAAAAATTACTGGCTACCGATCTGCATCACCAACGCTAAGACAGCGATCAGAAAAATGATCGCTTAGCGACAGTGGTGATAGGGGGTGAAAGGGTTACCTGGGGGGCGATCAAGGGTGTTAAACCTTTATTAGCTAATTTATGGGGGTACCCGACGCTATAAAAACCTGCGGCGAACCTAAAAAAAAATACTGGCTACCGATCTGCATCACCGACGCTAAGACATCGATCAGAAAAATTATCGCTTAGCGACAGTGGTGATAGGGGTGAAAGGGTTACCTGGGGGGCGATCAAGGGGGTTAAACCTTTATTAGATAATTTATGGGGGTACCTGACGCTATAAAAACCTGCGGCAAACCTAAAAAAAATTACTGGGTACCGATCTGCATCACCGACGCTAAGACAGCGATCAGAAAAATGATCGCTTAGCGACGGCGGTGCTAGGGGGTGAAAGGGTTATCTGGGGGGTGATCAAGGGGTTAAACCTTTATTAGGGGGGGGGGTTAGGGGGCTACACTGGACCTAAAACTAAATGTAGTGACACTTTTACAGTCACAAATGTCACTGATTGCAGTGATCAGTAAATAAATGGTCACTGCAATCAGTGACACTGTGACTGGGGGCTGGGGGGTGATCTGGGGGGGCCTGGGGGGGGGGGGCGATTTATGTGCCTATGTGTGCTGGTGTTAGTGTAGTGTTTGTGCACTAACCTGTGTGTCTTCTCTTGTACGGCGCTCGGTATATGTGAGCGCGGCACAGGAGATGACATCACTTCCTCCTGCTTTCTCTGTCTGTGTGTACATTCGACAGACAGAGGGGGCATTTCTATTCGCCGGGAGCGATCGCGGGGGGGTGGCCGGAATCGAACGGCTGTCCCCTCATGTCGGATCGCTCCCCAACGAATTCCGACCGCTCACTGTACAGAAGGGGGGTCCGATCGGACCCCCCAACTGTACAAAGGCAATCACGTACACTCTACGTGATTGTGCCTGTCGGTGCCATTGTGCCGACGTGTATATACAGTGAGCGGTCGTTAAGTGGTTAAGCAGAACATACAGTAGATTCACCGCAACTTACTTTATGTAGCGGATGGTTGCTACTAGTTACTAACATCCACTATATCACCCTGCTGCCAGACCTGACAATGAACAGTCATTTGCATTGTATTGTTTATTGGGGGAATATAACTTTGATGGGGGAAAGGGTATGGGATGCCCATAGAACTGTAGCGGCCTCCACTCTCTCCTCTTTTCCAACAGTTCTTCTGGCTCTGGTTTTTGTCTAGGGGTACTCTGGAGGAGAGAGTGCGGGGTCACCACTAGGGTTGAGCGAACCCGAACTGTAAAGTTCGGGTCGGTACCGAACTTTAGGTTTTTCCCGAACCCGGACTTTGCGCGAAAGTCCGGGTTCGGGTTCGGGTTCGGCAATCTAATGGCGCAGTTAGAAATGCTTCAGGGGCCAGCCAATCACCTTTTGATTAGCTGGTGTGCCCTTAGAAGCCATCATAGCCATGCCTACTAATGGCATGGCTGTGATTGGTCAGTGCAACATGTGACCCAGCTTCTATATAAGCTAGAGGCACACAGCACACACGTCACTCTGCTTCAGAATAGATAGGGAGAGGATCTTGTCTGCTGCTGCTGCTTTTAGGGAGAGATTGAAAAATAGATGAGTTAGTCCTGATTCTGGAATCTGAGGGAAAAGATAGAGAGACAGTGTAGTGTAGGGCCAGGTTCCTATTGGTGCTTTCAGGGAGAGAGATATATTATATAGGAATAGGAGTCCAGATTCAGAGATATAACTCAGCGATCTGCATAGGTTTACCTGTTTGTGTTGCAGTGCAGTCTTTTTACACTGCCATGAGCCCAGTGTCAGAGAAAATCTACCTTTTATCTGCAAGCTCAGTGCACCAGCACTGCATATATTACGTTGAGAGATACACCGTTTCCATACTGTGGGTGTATTCTGCTCTTGGAAAAAGATCCATTTAGGGCAAAAAAAAGGCACTTTATTGTGCTCTTTTCCAAAAGACCCATTAAGGGCAAAAAAAATAAATTTGCATTTTATTTCCTCGTGCAAAAAAAGACCCATTTAGGGCAAAAAAAAAAAAAAATTACACTTTAATGTACGCTTGCAAAAAGACCCATTTAGGGCCACAAAAAATATTTTGCAGTGTGTTATACATATGTGGAGGCGTGTGAAATAAACCATTTCTATATATTTGGCTTCTACTGTGCTATACTAAAAAAACAAAATTTTTTTGGAATAGCATTTTCTGCAGTTCTGTAGCTGTGCGATTCAGCAGTTACGTACTGTGGGTGTGTTGTGGTCTTCCAAAAAACGCCATTTAGGGCCACAAAAAATATTTTGCAGTGTGTTATACATATGTGGAGGTGTGTGAAATAAACATTTTCTATATAGTTTTCTTCTACTGTGCTATACTAAAAAAACAACATGGTTGAGCAGTATGTGTCCACAGGCCTACACGTACTGGATGATGGGTCTGCCCCCTTTAACTTCTGGGTCTCCAAATTGGGCACATGGCCTGAGCTTGCCCTTTATGCCTTGGAGGTGCTGGCCTGCCCTGCAGCCAGTGTATTATCTGAACGTGTATTTAGCACGGCAGGGGGCGTTATCACAGACAAGCGCAGCCGCCTGTCCAGAGCCAATGTGGACAAGCTCACGTTCATTAAAATTAACCAGGCATGAATCCCACAGGACTTGTCCGTACCTTCTGCAGAATAGACATGTATACCGGTGTTGTGACAAAAACTGTCCGGCCATCGGATTGTGTCCGGCCCATACTGCGAAGGCGCAGCGCTTGCGCAGTACAAAGGACAAGAAGATTCACAAAATCTCCGAAGATGAACGGCGCCTGCGCAGTGAGTGCAGGTTCAAGCCCCACCATCCAAGTGGACATACGGTAGCACATAGTAACAGGGCCCCTCACGGGCTCGGTTCGATCGCCACGCTTCGGGCACGGCCTCACTTGGCTCGGCTTGAACCAAGGATGGTGTGGCCTTCACCTGAACTCACCACGCAGGCGCCGTTCGTCTTGGGAGATTTTCGAAATCCCCTTGTCCTACATACTGAGCAAGCGCAGTACAGGGTGGACACTATTTGACGGGGGACAGAATTCGACACATCACCGGCCTTACCCAGCCATTGTTGTATTTTTGAACCAGTGTTGGCTACCTCGTCCTCCTCCACCGCCGCTTCCACCTACACAGCCACATCCACCGCCATCTCAACCTCCTACTCCATATGGACCTCGTCCTCCTAGGTCAAGATTATAATTTTTATTTTATTTTTTTGTAGCGCACAGATCCTTTCCCCTTACCTGCCTTTATGTTGTTGGCTCCTCGCAGGAGGGAGAAAGGCACACCGCACTACCAGCCCGTACCCTCCTATATAAAGAGGTTGAGCGGTGTACTTCACGGGCCGTGTCCACAGCCGGAGTCAAAACTCCTCCAGAGGATGATTCTCACCTCTACTGTAGGTAGAGACAAGTCCTTTAATTCCCAGTAAAGTCAATGTCCACACCAGCTGAAATTAAAACTCTTATTCTCTCATGGCAAAATAAACTCTACTCGGATAGAAAAGGTGAGAGCAAAGAAACAGGACAGCTTAAGGTGTGGAGGAGGTCCAGGCACAAACGTAGCACATTCACTTCACTGCTTAGGTTTCTCAAACAGTTTTAGGTACAAGGCCCCTGCCACGGACCTGGAGAACTTTGGTCTCTGCCACAGACCAGGGTGTATAAGGCCCCTGCCACAGGCTGGGTGAATAAGGCCTCTGATAAAGTCAAGATGACCTTGAGCTTCTCCTTCTACGAACCTAGCCCATATCAAGGGGAAGACATCTCTCCAGGGAGTCAACAGACCCTTCCTTCACCGTGACTCCCGCATCGGTCCATCAGAATGATCCTCCCTTCCCTGGAACATGGTCCCCTACACGAGGCGGCACCCTAAGACTCCTCGACCCTTAGCGGACTCCAGACGAAGGCTCTGGACTCCAGGCTTTACTCCCGCACCTAGGCCTCCATACCCAGGGCAGCAGGAACTCCAGGATAGTACCTCACCCCGGGCTAAAGGTACCCGAGATGGAACAGGAACACATGCACCCAGGCCGAAGGCACCTGGGCGTGGACCCCACTGGACATCAGCCCCCAGGCCAAAGGTCTGCCCCTTTTATATGCTCTCCCGGCATGCACAGCAGGTTCCCCGCCCCGCTGTACTACTGCCAAGAGGGGACACAAAAGGCACAGCACTGTATCGGCGGTTCAACCCTAGCCTACCATGGCAGCGCCACCTATAGGCCGCAGGGAACTGCACACCAATACTGTCCCCCGAGGACAAAATGGTCCATGAATCCTACAGAATTAGGGTGTTTGAGCCTATTTACCACTCAAACACTTCCCTTAAATTTAGCACCCCGCTACATTTTTATTTCAAAGTATTTTATTTTCCCACTAGCTTATCCATTAAATTGAATAATTTATTCCAGAAAGGGCGTATTCTGGGGCATTCCCACCATATGTGTGGCATTGTGCCGTTGAGTTTCTGAGGTTCTTAATGACTTCCCGTACCTCTTCTGCTGAAAAGGGGGCCTCCAGCATATTTTTTTATTTTTTTTATGTTATTTTAAGTTATTTCCCTATCCACATTTGTTTGCAGAGCACTTGCCTTGCTCTTAACAACATTTTGCTGCCATTTGCAGCCCTCTATCCCTTCCCATTACTTTTTTAGAGCCTTTTTAGTCCTTAGAAGTCCGGGTCCCCATTGACTTCAATGGGGTTCGAATTCGGGTTCGGGTTAAAGTTCGGTCCCGAACCCGAACTTTTTTCCGAAGTTCGGCGGAACACATCGAACCCGAACATCCAGGTGTCCGCTCAACTCTAGTCACCACGCCAAGTTCCCACTGCAGATGTGTTAGTAGTGAGAGACAATCCTCTTTTACCTTCGGGTCGGTGTTCTGCATCTGGAGCCTCCTCCTGGTTTCTTGAACAACGTCTGCCAGTAAATGAGCCCCACACCATTAAAGTCCAACACTCCTTTATTCTTCTCAATGTAAAAGTGAACACAATCAGTTGGACTCCCTCAATGAACAGAACAGACAGGGGGTGTGGATGCGAGTAGGCCCAGGCACAATGAACTCTCCTACTTCCTTCCCAGGAGTAGATTCCTGCTCCCAATCGAGGAAGACATCCCTCCCAGCAGTCTCCGGAGGCTCACCCGTCACTGGCAATTTGCTGCACCAGGTCTTCAGGTAAGTATCCCCTCCGGTCCCTTACGCCACTGGATTTGGGTACCCACTCCTGGGGTCCCCTAGGAAATCCCTCCCTCGCAGAGCCTTAGTCCGGGACCCTCAGTCCCAGACCTCCATCCAAATACCTCACCTCAGGCTAAAGGTGCCTGGAATGGAACACGACCTCCGAACGTCCTCTAGGCCTAGGCCGCCTAGACTCCCGACACGAACCACCACCCTCAGGCTGAAGGTGCCCGGGACTCGACTCCCGCCACCAAAAATGGCCGCCCCATTTATACCCTCTCCCAGCAAGCACGGCGGGTTCCCCGCCCCACCATACAACCGCTGAGAGAGGCCAAAAAGAGGTACGACACTGCAACGATGGCTCAACCTCGGGCCCAAAGTGACAGCGCCACCCGGTGGGCCCCAGGGAACCATACATCACAGTTTCCTCACCAGATTCAAACAGAAAAGCACATACCCGCTACAGAACAATATGCTTTGCCATCATATTTAGGAATTAGAACAGAAATAGATTGAGCCATGAAGAATTGATGCACCCTAACATTTATAGTCTCTTGACCTGCATCATCCATGCAGACTATTGCTCCTCCTCTGCACAGATCCTGCAGACTATTGCTCCCAGGACATTTCTCCCTCCTGCACATACTTCCACTATGAGTCCCTTCTTGTTCCATCATCTTCATACTGACACAAGGGGATCACTCTGAATAATCCCAGCTTGCTGGCTGTATTTACATAGCTCCCAACTGTCCCTTATTTTGAGGGCCTGTCCCTGATTTGGAGAAATGTCCCTCTGTTCCTTTTCCCCCCTCATTTTGGTCTAAACCATATAGTTGTATATAAAATGCACTTTTTATCTTTCAAAAAGTGTTTCCCAGTGCTAAACCTTTCATCCAATTTCTAAATTGCTGCATTTGTACATTTTAAAAGCCAATATAAAGGAATAGTAGCGGTAAAAAAAAGTCCTTGTGGATTTAATTAACCTTTTTTTTGGTTAATTCTCCTTTAAGGGGGTGTGACAGGGGGCTTGTCCTATGCCTACATACATTTGTTAGTAGATGTCTCTCATTCCCATCTCAAAATGTTGGGAGGTATGCATTTAGTTGTACTGGCTGTATTTAGTTGTACTTGGTGGTTGTTGGCTGCGCAGCTACTAGGCCAGAGGCCTGCAGTACCCCTCCCCGGAGGCCTAGTAGGTGGGTAGCATTAACTTGGTGGACTACTGATCCCAGCTAGTCCGGCCTGCAAATCCTGCGCCTGCAGGCCGCAGCGACTTGACACGATTCCCCCAGTCTCTCCTCTGGCCTTGCACCCAGCTCCCCTGGCATGCCTCTTCCAGAAAATCCACTGTGTCACACTCACCGACCTTCACCTGCCCCAAGTCCATGGTAGAGAACTTTAACCGGACATCTGTTCCAATATCTCCTCCAGCCCCTCTGTTCCAGGAGACCTCTTCCATGACCGTGTAAGGATGAGGCTCCTTCCCAGCTCTCCGGGGCTCCTCCACATTCGGCACCCCCCTAGATGGGTATGGCCTCCGGCTGCTATCTAGGACTCTATTGCCTACTTCCCCCGGCCGAAAACTCCTCCCCAGTGAGCTGTTACCTCAGCTTATATGGGAGGACCACCACCTGCCCTGGCCCTGCCCCTCTTCCAGAACAATCCACTGAAAGCAGGGGAGGCGCCCAAGTACTGAAGCACAGGTGGTCACACCCACTGCTACACTAACCACTCCCTGCCCCCAGATCAAAACAAGCAGGCCTAGCCTGAAGCATAGGCCTGCCTAAATTTACCTGCGCTGACAGGTTTACTTTGCAAAAAATCCTACCTAGCACCTACCTATGGTAGAGGGTGCTACATATTCACTTTGTAAATTTGCCCCAGGATCGCCTCAATTCACTATGCTTCATTCATCTGACTTTACTGCACTTTATAATGTAGTAAATCTTACACTATTTTCCAATAACGTCATACCAGGTGTCTGCAGTTAATTCGCCTTATTCGGGAGAGAAATTGTCCTTCACAGAAAACAATGGCCCTTGGTAAAAACATAATGACCTCCAAGTCTGCCTTCATCCAATCCTCACAGTTCCAATGAGGCTGTTAAAAAGGAAATAAGAGAGTAGCTGGGAGGACCCATATATCCAATGGCTCTTTAGGGGGTTGTCTAAGATCAAGTTGCCAAAAAGTAGGATGGCTTGTCAAATGAGTGGTTCTACTAAACACCATGCTGCTTCTACATAGCAATGGAAGTAGTGTTCACGAATCCATGGACATTTTTATGAGAAACTAAATGACAACTATGTTACTCCTAAATAATGTGATGAAAGGAAGAAAGCTTACACATATTTGAAAACTTAATTTCTTGGGAATCCTTGGATCATGCAGGTAGTTCTCTGATGTGGGGTCAGCATATTGAATCTATATAAGCCGTAAAGTGTTGTGTAGAGACATATCGGCTGGTAGATTGTACCACACAATGCAGCAGGGGACCAGGTAACCAACACTTGGAAGTGTGTCAGTTGCAGAAAATCCCTTAGGCGCTAGATGAAAATCACTATCAATTATGAAATCTTGCTGCCACATTGTTTTCCCATTAAAATGCTCTAAAAATTTAACCCAGACCATGAAGTCCTGTTTGATATCTGATGTCAGTCTAATACAGTCAGGTCCATAAATATTGGGACATCGACACAATTCTAATCTTTTTGGCTCTATACACCACCACAATGGATTTGAAATGAAACAAACAAGATGTCCTTTAACTGCAGACTTTCAGCTTTAATTTGAGGATATTTACATCCAAATCGGGTGAACAGTGTAGGAATTACAACAGTTTGTATATGTGCCTCCCACTTTTTAAGGGACCAAAAGTAATGGGACAGATTAACAATCATCAATCAAACTTTCACTTTTTAATACTTGGTTGCAAATCCTTTGCAGTCAACTACAGCCTGAAGTCTGAAACGCATAGACATCACCAGACGCTGGGTTTCATCCCTGGTAATTTTCTGTCAGGCCTCTACTGCAACTGTCTTCAGTTCCTGCTTGTTCTTGGGGCATTTTCCCTTCAGTTTTGTCTTCAGCAAGTGAAATGCATGCTCAATCGGATTCAGATCAGGTGATTGACTTGGCCATTGCATAACATTCCACTTCTTTCCCTTAAAAAACTCTTTGGTTGCTTTCGCAGTATGCTTCGGGTCATTGTCCATCTGCACTGTGAAGCGCCGTCCAATGAGTTCTGAAGCATTTGGCTGAATATGAGCAGATAATATTGCCCGAAACACTTCAGAATTCATTCTGCTGCTTTTGTCAGCAGTCACATCATTAATAAATACAAGAGAACCAGTTCCATTGGCAGCCATACATGCCCACGCCATGGCACTACCACCACCATGCTTCACTGATGAGGTGGTATGCTTTGGATCATGAGCAGTTCCTTTCCTTCTCCATACTCTTCTCTTCCCATCACTCTGTTACAAGTTGATCTTGGTCTCATCTGTCCATAGGATGTTGTTCCAGAACTGTGAAGGCTTTTTTAGATGTTGTTTGAAAAACTCTAATCTGACCTTCCTGTTTTTGAGGCTCACCAATGGTTTACATCTTGTGGTGAAGACTCTGTATTCACTCTGGTGAAGTCTTCTCTTGATTGTTGACTTCGACACACATACACCTACCTCCTGGAGAGTGTTCTTGATCTGGCCAACTGTTGTGAAGGGTTTTTTCTTCACCAGGGAAAGAATTCTTCGGTCATCCACCACAGTTGTTTTCCGTGGTCTTCTGGGTCTTTTGGTGTTGCTGAGCTCACCGGTGCGTTCTTTCTTTTTAAGGATGTTCCAAACTGTTTATTTGGCCACACCTAATGTTTTTGCTATCTCTCTGATGGGTTTGTTTTGTTTTTTTTCAGCCTAATGATGGCTTGCTTGACTGATAGTGACAGCTCTTTGGATCTCATATTGAGAGTTGACAGCAACAGATTCCAGATGCAAATAGCACACTTGAAATTAACTCTGGACCTTTTATCTGCTCCTTGTAAATGGGATAATGAAGGAATAACACACACCTGGCCATGGAACAGCTGAGCAGCCAATTGTCCCATTACTTTTGGTCACTTAAAAAGTGGGAGGCACATATACAAACTGTTGTAATTCCTACACCGTTCACCTGATTTGGATGTAAATACCCTCAAATTAAAGTCTGCAGTTAAAGCACACCTTGTTCTTTTCATTTCAAATCCATTGTTGTGGTGTATAGAGCCAAAAAGATTAGAATTGTTTCGATGTCCCAATATTTATGGACCTGACTGTATGTGCTGATGGGCTTTTGAGGCCTGAAATTGCAGCATACAGTTTTTTAGAAAAAACCCTACCCATAGGTACTGTAATACCCTTGTTGCGAATGCTAACTGACCCAAAAGGGATTGCATTTCTCTCACAGTCACTTTACTCTTTCTAATGAATGATTTTAATAACTGAGACAACTTATAAATCTTGTCATTGGGTAACCGAAATTCCATAGCATTGGTATCCAACGTTATCCCTAGAAATTCTATACAGGTTGTAGGATAAATTCTCTTATCCTCAGCCAAAGGAATCCCAAAATATTTACAAACTAATTGAAATGATGCCAATAGCTGCCAACAATCACTCGAACCTGCAGGGCCCATAAATAAGGATAATGAATAAAATTGTTTGAACTTGACACTGGGGATGAGCTTCGTGTTCGAGTCGAACCCATGTTCGACTCGAACATCGGCTGTTCGATGAATTGCGAACATTATGGGCCGTTCGCGCCAAATTCGAGTGGCGCGTCACGGCCCATAATTCATTGATTGGCCAAGCATGCACAATGACCCACATGCTTGGCCAATCACAGCGCGGAAAAAACGGAGAGCTGTAATTGGCCAAAGCCAGGGTGGCTTTGGCCAATTATGGCTCAGGGGGTTTAGTACACGCCCCGCACTATAAAAGGCCACTGGCTTGGCGGCCTTGTGTAGTGTGTTGGAGTTGTTAAAAGAAAGAGATATCAGAGAGAGACAGTGTCATTTATATTGAATTAGATAGAGCAGGCAGGCGAGTCAGTTAGCTTCAGTTACACTGTGTAGAGGATATATATGCATCCTAGGTGTTGTATACATATTTATACACTGTATTCAGTTTAGCTAGATCCATTCCTGTTATTCTCTATACTGTGACAGGCAGGCAGGTGATTGTGCTAGCTGCAGTCAGTGTTTCACTTAGTGTACTGTGTGCTTTGCATAGCGTTCACCTAAAGCTTACCTGAATACAGTTAGTGAGTGACTATTATAGTGGTGTTCTCATAATAAAACCACAGGCAGAGAGCTGCAAGTATTTTCAGTGTACTTTGTCCTCTGCACAGTTTTCACCTAAAACTAACTGAAAACAATTTCTGCTTTTCCCATACTAATACCACAGCAGGCAGTTGATTCTGATAGCTGCATTATCAGTACATATATATATATATATATCCCACCTTTGTGCAGTCACATCTAACTGCAGGCCATTAGTATGTCTGGAAGGCAAACAAGGAGAGGCAGACAGTCACAAGGCAATAAAAGAGGGCAAGCAGGCTCTGTGTCTAGAGGCAACAGTGCTGGTCGTGGGCACGGTGCATCCTCATCAGTACCTGGCCGTGGGACACGCTTGTCCTTTTCGACAGCTGGCCATGTTGAGCCGCAACATGCCCAAGACTTGGTAGAGTGGATGACCAAGCCGTCCTCCTCCTCCTCATCCTCTCTCACCCAGGCTCAGGGTACTTTGTCTGGCAAAGCAGCTGTCAAAGCGGCCTCTTCCCTCGACTCAATGGCATCAGTTACTCCTTCCCTAGCCCCACCATGTCCTCCTGAGGAGTCCCCCGAACTGTTTGACCACAGTGTTGGGTACATGCTCCAGGAGGATGCCCAGCGTTTCGAAGGCTCTGATGATGGAACCCAGCTGAAGGAAGGCAATAACGTGAGCCCAGAGAGAGGGGGTAGTAACGTGAGCCCAGAGAGAGGGGGTGCCCAACAAGGACAACTATGTTCCCCCAGCTGCAGCATACTGCCAGATTTGCTCCAGTGATGAGGAGGGAGGGGATGATGAGGTCACTGACTCCACGTGGGTGCCTGATAGGAGAGAGGAGGAGGAGGAGGAACATCTCCAATGAGGCAGGATGCCCTCCAGGGGCCAGCTTAAGGGCAGCACACCGACTGCATAACACTGCAGAGCTCCGCATGTGCAGGGTGCTGCTGTCTCTGCGCACTATTCCAAAAGTTCTTTGGTGTGGGCCTTTTTTTTAGATGTGTGCAGCAGATCGCACCGTTGCCATTTGCAACATATGTCTAAAGCGTATCTCGCGTGGCCAAAACATCAGCCGCTTGGGCACCACGTGCTTGACCAGACGTATGTCGACCTGCCATGCAGTTCGTTGGCAAGCTTACCTAAAAGACCCACACCAAAGAACAAAGCGGACCTTTCTTTGCTCCTCATTAGCTGGGATCTCCAACCCCACTATACCTTCAGTCCTCTCTGAAACTTTCACTGAGAGGAATGAAGGTGTAGAATTCGGTGTGTCACAGCCAAGTACTTGCGGGCAATCTGTTACCGGTACACCGTCGTCCGATTGTACCAGGAAAATTTCCCTGCCCCAGCTGCTGCACCGCCAAAAGAAGTTCGCTCCCAGCCATCCACATGCCCAGCGGTTGAATGCTAGCTTAGCTAAATTTCTAGAACTTCAACTGCTGCCTTTTCAGTTGGTAGACTCTGCCCTGATTCCGGCTCTCTACCGGAATGTGGAAGGCAATGTCTTGGCCTCGCTGGACAGGGCGGTCAGCGGTAAGGTGCATATTACCACTGACTCATGGTCCAGCAGGCATGGACAGGGATGTTACTTATCTTTCATGGCGCATTGGGTGACTCTGCTGGCAGCTGGGAAGGATGCAGGACAAGGTGCAGTAGTGTTGGAGGTTGTTCTGCCACCACGCCTACAAAATGTTACTACTGGTGATTCTGACACACCTCTATCTTCCACCCCCTCCTCTTCTTCTTCCTCCATGGCCTCTACCTGTGCTTTGTCCTCGGAACCAGGGGTGCTCCGTAGGCGTTCAAGTGGCTACGCAAGTACGCAGGCAAAAGGATGCGATGCGGTGCTTGAGCTGGTGTGCTTGGGGGACAGGAGCCACACTGGGGCAGAGATTCTGTCAGCTCTGCAGGGGCAGGCTCAGAGGTGGTTGACGCCGCGCCAGCCTAAGCCAGGAAAGGTGGTTTCCGACAATGGCACCAACCTCCTCTCCGCCCTCCGACAGGGACAACTGACCCATGTGCCCTTTTTGGCTCTCGTCCTTAACTTGGTGGTGCAGGGCAGGTACCCGGGCTTACAGGAGGTCCTGAAGCAGGCCAGGAAACTCTGTGGGCATTTCCGCTGGTCATATAATGCCAGTGCTCGGCTGGCTGACCTGCAAAAGGATTACAACCTGCCCAAGAACCGCCTAATCTGTGACATGCCCACCAGGTGGAACTCTACGTTGGCCATGCTGCAGCGGCTGTACACGCAGCAGAGGGCCATCAATGAGTATCTGTTGCAATATGGCACCAGGACAGGGTCAGGGGAGCTTGGATTTTTTTCCCCACGCCAGTGGGCCATGATCAGGGATGCATTCACTGTCCTGGCACCATTTGAGGAGGCCATGAGGATGGTGAGCAGTGACAGTGCATGCATCAGTGACACTGTCCCTTTGTCCACCGTTGAAGCACACGCTGCGTGGAATAATGGACAGGGCACTTGAGGCAGAACAGAGGCAGGAAGAGGAGGACTTCCTTATCTCTCAAGGCCTCCGTTATCCAGACAGTGTTCCTGCTGGCCCGGCTATCACACAGGAAGAGGAGGGGGGGAGGGGAGGAGGAGGAGGATTGTGTCAGCATGGAGGTGGAGCCTAGCACTCAGCATCAGCAGCAGTCTTCAAGGGATCAATTACAGTCCCAAGACACCGGTGGACTTGTACGTGGCTGGGAGGAGGTGGCTGTGGATCATGTTGTCCTCAGTGACCCAGAGGACTCCGCACCGAATGCCTCAGCAAACCTACGCTGCATGGCCTCCCTGATCCTGCAAAGCCTGTGGAAGGATCCTCGTATTTGTGCAATCACGGAGACGGCTCATTACTGGCTGGCAACCCTCCTTGATCCATGTTACAAGGGTAAGGTTACGGACCTTATCTTGCCGTCGCAGAGGGAGCAGAAGATGAAGCATCGGGAGGCCTTGCAGAAAGGTCTGTGCAACGCGTTCCCAGAGACTGGGAGGTTACAAATTGGTCCTGGACAACGTGTTGCTGAGGCTTCAGTCAAAGAAGGAGCGGTACAGAAGGTGGCCATCTGACCGATGCGTTCAGACAATTTTTGCAATTTTTTAGTACGCAGCCCCAAGGTATGATCAGTTCCAGCAACCA
Organism: Rana muscosa; assembly: GCA_029206835.1. Classification (NCBI taxonomy): domain Eukaryota; kingdom Metazoa; phylum Chordata; class Amphibia; order Anura; family Ranidae; genus Rana; species Rana muscosa. The sequence continues at coordinate 12,786,519 of CM055123.1, read as the reverse complement.
TCGCCAGTGTCCGGTTTACATGGTGCAGGAATACCTAGAGGCAAGATCAGACTTGGACAACTTTCCCACCGAAAATCCTCTGGGTTACTGGGTCTTGAGGATGGATCACTGGCCAGAGCTTGCACAGTATGCAATTGAGCTACTGGCCTGTCCTGCATACAGCGTTCTTTCAGAACGCACATTCAGTGCTGCTGGAGGCTTTGTAACCGATCACAGGGTGCGCCTGTCCACCGACTCGATCGATTGACTGACCTTCATAAAAATGAATCAGTCTTGGATCACCACCAGCTACCAAGCACCTGATGCTGATGTAACTGAATAATTTTTTTTGAAATGTCAGATCCCTTCAAGACTGCCTATGCTGGTATGCTGAGTGACTATACTCTTCCTCCTCAATGATCATGCTGATAGCTTGAAACAACATTTTTGGTTCTGGGCACTGCCACCAGTGGCCAAGGCCCCAATTTTTCGTGTATTTACAATTTTTAATGCAATGCTTTGCAGCAGGGCTCTTTGCTGCGCTCCAAATACAGTATCTGTGAGGGGTTGCAGTGTTGTGGCACCAGCACCACCACCAAAGGCCCAATTTTTCCTACCACTGTTCAACAATGGCATGTAATTACAATTCTTGATATAATAGTTTACAGCAGGGCATTCCAGCACCCACCAAGAGTAACTGTGAGGGCTTACAGTGTTGTGGCAATACCAACACCTAAGGGCAAAATTTCTGCAGAGTATATACGGCAGGTCCCTACTTTCAAACATCCGACTTTCAAACGACTCCTACTTGCAAATGGAGAGAGACAACAGGAAGTGAGAGGAAATCTATCCCTAGTAAGGGAAATCTTCTCCTATCCACTGATGCTTTATCACCAATCCTTGTTTCAATAAAAAAAACAAATTTTCAAAAAACATTTGTCATTGGGACAGAAATGTTCTGAACAGGTGCACAGACAGTAAAACAAATGTTACAGGGGTGATAACCCTTCCCTATGTTTTCTAAAAAGCTTAAAAATAGATTGCCTGTGGGGCGGACACACCTTGGAGTGGGAGGCGGACGCCTTGGCGGCATGGACCTCTCTTGGGAAACTTGGGGAGATCATACGGAATCTAGCTTTTTAAATCTCCGGTTCAGCCATACTATGTGGCAAAGAAGGTAAATAGGCAAATTTCTCTAGAAATAAATATATGTATAGCATTCCTTTTTTTCTGCTGTCCCTCCATTAACTGATATTGACTACCAATAAAGATATTATGTATTAACTTTATGACTTGCTGTAACCAATGGGAGACGCTTAAAGTATGCTTTAATCCTAATATATTGTTTATTGACATTCCATAGATTATAAAACCCCCTTGAGGAAGACCTTAATGGGTCGAAATGCATCGGGGCTCTCTTCTGTGCATCATATGCATTCAAGACGTATGATCTTATTATTCATCTTTTCCACCTTTGTACATGACTTGAACTATCTTTGTACACACTGGCTTTGTAAATACCGGAGCTCATAAATCTATGTACTTATTTTTAATCTACGAGGGGCAAGCACCTTTTCATCAAATAAAACTTTTTTATTAAATGATTTCAATTATTTCTTGCTGCTAAAAAGTCCCACGGGAAACTTTCTCTCCATGTCCAGCACTCAAATCGGGATGCGCAGCCCTCTCACATATACCATATGTGTCTAACCAAGCTAAAACTCACTTAAATCTGTCCAAACCAGAGTCTAGTAGACATCCCGGTTATGATAAAGTTCAAAAAACAAAATCATAAATTATAATATAATAAATAACTATAAAATAATTATAACAAATAATAATATAATAATAATAAAATAGTTTTTCAGTGTTTGATAATGAATTTCCCCACAAATCACTATCGCTCAATTCTGCAAGGGATTATAATTTATTATCGCTGTTTTCTAGCTGGTCTAAAACCACTTTTGTAAATGGACACTTTTTGGTTGCTATGGACAATCTCTCCAGTTTCCAGGCAGAAAGAACAGTTTTTATTATATAAAAGTGCATGCAGGACACTGGGCAGACCACTAGGGACAAAGGGGATGTGTTATTATTTGATACAGTACTGTAATCTGTAAGTGTATTGTGTGTTTCACTTTTTGAATTTAGCGCCGAACTCCGCCCCCGTTGCGCCACAACGTCGCAGGGAACGGAGCTCGGCGGCACTCGGCAGTGTAGATCGAGCGAGATGACGGCTCGCTCGCACAGCGGGGACACATCGCAGGATCCAGGGACAAGGTAAGTAACTTCCCCTGTATCCTTCCTGTATCCTGCGTTGCGATCCCGAGTCTGGCTCGGGGTTACCGCTTTAGGTACTGAAATCTTACCCCGAGCCAGACTCGGGAATACCGCTAGGTGGGTTAAAATCACCGCTCCTGAAAAAACAGCCATTTTTAAAACTTCTTTTTGCATTGATACATGTCCCCTGGGGCAGGACCCGGGTCCCCAAACCCTTTTTAGGACAATAACTTGCATATTAGCCGTTATAATTAGCACTTTTGATTTCAAACGTTCGAGTCCATTATATTTAATAGGGTTCTAAAGTTCGTGCGAACTTTCGGTCCGTTCGCAGGTTCTGGTGCGAACCGAACCGGGGGGTGTTCGGCTCATCCCTACTTGACACCATACTTACCACCTACTCCATTAAGGTTGAAAATGCTTCAAAATAAAAACAAGAAATTGAGCATCCCATTGGTAAAGCTTTATCAAAATAAAATTGATTTTCAAAACAAATCCCCATAGAATTGAAACAATCCGGATTCAGAGGAAGGAGCCGAAATGCAGACTGAATATCTGCTTTCGGCAATAATGTATTTTTCCCAAACGACAAATTTTCTCAACTGCTGAATCAAATGATGTATATGACACTGATACTGAATCAGTGTCAATTTGATCATTTAGCGAGCTGCCAAATGGAAATAAGTGATGTATGAGCCGAAATTCATTCGGCTCTTTTTTTTGGAATCAGGCCTAATGGAGAGATTCAAAAATTTACAAAAGGTGGGTGGACAAAGATGCCTTCCATTCTACTGGCATGTACCTCTTTAATCAATTTTGACTTTACCAACTGAGGTGCTTCCCTAACAGACTGTAATTTTTCTACCTTTAAACAACCATAACCGTCAAAACTTGGTAATTTAAAACCTACCATGAAACCTTCAATTAGAAGAGAAGCTGTCTGCCGATTTGGATAAACTTGTAATCACGGGAGCATTCTTGGAAGAATCACTGGCGTAGTTGCTTTTTGAAAAACTGTCCTTGGGGTGTGCTTGTAGCTTACGAAAACACTTAGAGATTGGGTGGTTTCCTGAGCAAAAAGCCCATTCATGCTTGTATTTACAAGCATTCATCCATTTACATTATGTATCATTGTATGCAAAGCATAACCCTTTTTTATAACTAGTAGTGGAAGAATTCTGAGATGTGGCCAACACGGTTTTTTACAAGAAAGGTTGGTCTTTATTTAGAAGATATCAAATAACAAGAGATACACAGACGTTTCTTATGCAAAATACATGGCGAGAAGTAATAGTCTCCAGTAAAACAAAAATCAATGCCAAAATAGTCCGGTAAAGCATAACCCAGTAAGGACTTTTCCCCAAAGCAATGAAGATAACATTCTAAACCTACTGAACCCAGGGAAGCCAGACCCGGTCAAATCTCTTGGGACAACCCCTGCTTATATATGTCAGTTTATACATTGGCAGGATCGCATTAACAGAGGAGTCCCAAGAGTCCACTTTGGGGGGGGGGCAGGGGAGGACCATTTTTTAAGAATTTATTTTTTAGCATAAAATAACAACATAGATACCAATAACTTTGTGTATCTGGGCCTCTGGTCATCATCATGTATCCCAAGTAGGGCCAGCTCAGGCGTCATTGGCAAAGACAACGCCAGACGGACATTGATACATTCAAAGACCTCGGCCCAGAACTCCGCCACCAAGGGACAGGTCCAGAACATGTGAAGGAACATACCCACAGAAGAGTGGCATTTCGGGCAATTAGGGGATCTCTCCGGATATATCCTGTGCAGTCTCTGAGGCGTGTAGTAAATACGATGTATAAACTTGGTCTGCAGTAATTTATCTCTGGAGGATATCATCAGCTTTGATCCATCCTCAAAGCACTCCTCCCAAGTAGCCCTGTCTAGGCTAGGGACATCAGTCAGCCATTTTTCCCAGAGAGGGTCAATCTTAGGTGATTCAACTACTAATAGGGCAAGGTAAAGAGCAGAGAGCGTTTTCTGAAGATCCTCCTGAGCCAGCAACCTCTCAATAGGGTCTGTCGCTAAACTAGCAGTCAAGGGGAACTGGGCCCTAGCTGCATGCCTCAGTTGAAAATATCTGAATAACATCCGCTCCGGCAACCCATACTGAACAACCAGCTCCTGGAAGGACAACAGCCTTCCAGAGCGAAAGACATCTTGGAGGGTTTTAATGCCATATCCAGCCCACAGGTGCGGGTCAGGGACCGTCCGAAACTTGGGGAGGGAGGGGTTACCCCACAAGGGACATAGCGGAGAATAGTAATTCGGCCGCACAAATCTCTTACGAGCAATGGCCCATATTTTAAGGGTTGTCTTGGTGGGCCCTGGAAGAGATGGGTACGCAGCCACACCCCGATATACCAGGTTCCCCAACTCCCGAAGCGAACCCAAGATAGCGGCCTCCAAACAGGTGGCCACGTTCGACTTGGATTGCATAAACCACCAATGAACTGTGACCAGAATTGCTGCCTAATAATATACCAGGAGGCTGGGGAGCGCGAGCCCCCCACAGCGGACTGGTAGCTGTAAGGTGGACCTCGCCAACCTAGGCGAAGATCCCCTCCAGATAAAGGAACCTATACAGACATCTATTTCCATGAAAAAGGAGCCAGGGAGCCAAATCGGGCAGTTCCGAAGCATATAAGTAAATCTGGGTAGGAACAGCATTTTCAATATATTTATGCGACCGAGCAGGTTGAGGGGCAAATCCCTCCATCTGCTACAATGTTCTTTGAGTCTCCCGACAAGGGGCACCAAATTAAGGTGGCAAAAGTTTCGTAAGTCCCTCGACACCACAGTGGCCAACCCGGTTGGGCGTGAGAATGGCTGTTTTTGAGGCAGAAATAAATTCAGCCAAAGGCCAATGTCTTTTCAACCCCCATTGTAGTGACGACAATTTTTGCCTAAATGCCCCATCATAAGTTAACCATGACAGGCCACTAAAGCTCCTATAGGCTTCCAAAATTATGTCAATATGCTGAAACATCAAACAGCTTTTTCCAGGAAATTTTTCACATAAGACACTGGAATAGATAGTAAAGGCTTGCAGCCAGCTATAAAATGATTTAATTAAAGGCTTACGCCGCTCATCATCCGATTTCTCATCCTTTCTCTCATATTTAGAAAATTCTCTGGTAGGAGGAAGAATACTGTTTATATCAACATATTCCCCCTTCCAGATTTTCTCCTTAATAGATGTAGTTAAATGAAAACCTAGGGGGGAAAGAAAACATGGCATGCATTCCTTTGCAACTTTATCTGTTAAGCTCATTGTTGTTTCATTGCTAGCTTCTTTATGTAAAACAAAAGAGGACTGAGGTATAGACTTTGGGTCAGAAGGAACTGCTGACCAAACCCCTGCTATGCCATTATCAAAACCTCTAGACTTCTCCTGCTGTAAACAAGACTGTGAACGCATACTGGACAATAATTGCTCTAAAGAAGCAGACACTGCGGATAGCTGAGTTACTGCAGCACACTTGCCCTCTTTCCCCTGAGTACCACTTACTCCAGGGGTTGCCATTGGCGATGCACATTGCACAGGAATAGGACTGCCGGCTCACTGCTCTGCTTGAGGTGGGACCAAACACGGCTCCCTGTGTCCTTCTCTTCTGCCCTTCTGTCGCCCCCGCTGGATACCGGATACACTTGGCTGCATGGGGGGTCTACTGGCAGATGAAGATGCCACCCGGGTGTTGCGCCAACAAACTCTGCTAGATTGTTCTGTGCATGCGCTCCGACTCCTGTAAGATAAAGCAGACCTGCCTAGGCTTCCGTCGAACATCGTGGGAGGAGCTGGACTTGAACTCCTCCTAAGAGGCCGTTTTCTTTTGCTTAACCTCCCCCTTCTCCTTCCTCATGCGAGATGACGACCTCCAGAATTCCCACCGCCAGACTCTCAGCCTCTTCTTCCATTAGACATGGCTGCTGCTGAGGGACACTCATACCGCTGGCACTTGGAGTTTCTTCAGAATTCTCGCCGCCTACTCCTTCTAGGTCCGCAGGTGAGGAGAGGCAATGCCTAATCCAATCTTCACCTCCAGCTGCTTCTGCTTTCTCCAGTAGCTGCCGCACTAATGTCTTCATAATAGGTGTCTCGTGCAGGGGATGCTCTCCTTCTGTATTCACTCTGGTACTGGTGCTGACCCAAACTGAACTAACCCTCAAATACACCAGCACAGGCTTCTAGAGAGTTCTTCCAAGGTCATCTGACCTTATTTACCAATCCCTGATTAACCTTTCCATCTTTCCAGAACCCTCCAAAGCACCTGACCTGGCTGACCAATCCCTAACTAGGTTGCTGGCCTTCCAGAATCTTCTCCTTTAACTGACCTTAAGTGACCCACTGAACTCTATAGCCCTTCTAGCCACCTGACCTCTCTTAACCAATCATGTATAAACTATAATAACCTTCTAACTTCTATTTTACTGCTAATGCCATGATCTCATGAGGAAAGGGGGGCCTAAAACGGCTCTCCCCTTTCTATCCCCATTCTATAGGGCTTTACATTTAAGCAGACACCTGTTTCCATAATTATGTCATGCTGTATAACACTAGTCTGTCCGGGTAGGGGAGAGAAAAAGTCTCTAGTCTGAAGCCTCGTACACACGGCCGAGTTTCTCGTCGAAAAAACACGTCGTTTTTTTCGACGTGATCCTTGGACAAGAAACTTGTCCCGGCCGAGTGTACAGACGCTCGATTCAAAGAACCCGCGGTTCTTTGAATGGAGCGTACGCGGTGACGTCATCGACTACGATGAGCATGCGCTCGTCACATTCGATGCCGTCGCCGCCATCTTGGTATACCCTACCTATGCCTAGGAAGCTTCCGCGCATACGTCAAATTCATTTCGAACATGCGCGGGCTTCCCGGAGGACAGGTAAGTGTACACACACACACTTTTCTCATCGAGAAACAGGCTGACGAGAATCTCGACGAGAAAATAGAGTACAGGTTCTCTATTTTCTCGTCGAGATTACTTGTCGGTTTTCTTGACGAGAAACCATACACACAAACAAATTTCTCGGCAAGACATCTCTGCCAGCAAGTTTCTTGCTAGTTCTTGCCGAGAAACTCGGTCGTGTGTACGAGGCCTTACTCACAAACTCTTTAACATCCTTCTTTTGGGCCACTGACAAGAATTCAGTTATGGGTACCTCAGTTGTCACGAGGGCCATGTCCTTTTGGGGGGGTTAGCACTGCCAGGAAAGTCTCTGTCCTTCCAAGGTTTCAAGAGATTAACATGCTTTCCTTTTCCCTGGCTGGTAAACTTTGTAGTTTACTTCCCCTAATCTTTCCATAATTTCAAAGTGACCTTGCCACTTTGCTAGGAATTTACTCTCAACTGTGGGGACTAGTACCAGCACTCTATCACCATGTTTGAAGGTTCTGGTCTTGGCGCCCCGATTATAAACCCTTCTCTGGGCCTCCTGAGCTTGCTCCATATGTTCCCGAAAAAGCGGCATGGCAGCGGCAATCCTATCTTACATCTGTGAGATATGCTCGATGACGCTACTATAAGGCATGTGAAAATTGAGGTAGTTGCGCGCTAATATGGTATGAAATGTGAAACTTAGAAAAACATATAATAGTGATATCTTTTTACTGCAGCTGTCACTAATGTGCTCCCACAGAAATCAGTAAAAAACAATATAGGTGTGACAGCGCTGTAAAAGTGAAATAAACAATTATGGTGATAAACACTGATATTGCAATAATATGGAAAAAAGTCCAAAAACATAAAATGAATGAATCCACGTTGTGAAAAAAACCAAAACAAAAACAAGCTTGTGTGATGTCTCCATGAACGGAGTGCTCCCACCACCTCATGCAGTGCTTGCTCACCTCCTTTAAATGACCCTGCAAGGGGTCAAACCTGCCTTGCACCCTGTGCAAACACTCCCTCCCAGGGATCGTCAGAGAATCTTGGTGGATCAAAGGAAGAAAGTAGTCAAAAGCAGGTAGGTACTCCTTCCACTGTGCTGCTTCAAACTTTAAATCCACAATGACTACCGGTAAGCTCAGCAACACATGAAAAAAACGTGAGAAAGTGCCTCCTATAGTGCAGTACCTGAGGGGTTAAAAATGAAACCACTCCACCCCAGCTAGCATTGAACTCACATTTAATGAAATTTTAAAAGCATTAATAATGACATGACAGTAGGGATGAGCCGAACACCCCCCGGTTCGGTTCGCACCAGAACCTGCGAACGGACCGAAAGTTTGCGCGAACTTCAGAACCCTATTAAATTCTATGGGACTCGAACGTTCGAAATCAAAAGTTCTAATTATGAAGGCTAATATGTAAGTTATTGTCCTAAAAAGGGTTTGGGGACCCGGGTCCTGCCCCAGGGGACATGTATCAATGCAAAACAAAAAGTTTTAAAAACTACAGTTTTTTCGGGAGCTGTGATTTTAATGATGCTTAAAGTGAAAAAAAAGTGAAGTATTCCTTTAAATATCATACATGGGGGGTGTCTATAGTATGCCTGTGAAGTGGCACATGTTTCCCGTGTTTAGAACTGTCCCTGCACAAAATGAAATTTCTAAAGGAAAAAAGGTAATTTAAAACTGCTTGTGGCTTTAATGTAATGTCTGGTCCTGGAAATATAGATGAAAATCATTGGGAAAAATGGCATGGGTACCCCCCCCCCCATCCCCTTTGGGTCTTGTATGGATATTAAGGGGAACCCCGCACCCAAATTAAAATGGGCCCTATATACTCTGAACAGCAGTATACAGGCGGTGCAAACAAGACAGGGACTGTAGGTTTGTTCTTAAATAGAATCTGTTTGTAATTTGGAACAGGTACATTTTTAAAGTGTAGCTCCAGCCAAAAAATCAATTTTTAAGCTTTTTGGAAAACATAAGCAAGGGTTATCACCCCTGTTACATTTGTTTTGCTGTCTGTGCACCTGTTCAGAACATTTCACCTCACTTTCCGTCCCAATGACAAATGTTTTTTGAGAATTTGTTTTTTTTATTGAAACAAGGATTGGTGATAAAGCATCAGTGGAGAGGAGACACCCTTTTCCCATATTAACTCTTACAGGAGAGAATTTCCCTTCCTAGGGGTAGATTTCCTCTCACTTCCTGTTGTCACCTTCCGTTTGCAAGTAGGAGTCGTTTGTAAGTTGGATGTTTGAAAGTAGGGGCCTTCCGTATATACTCTGCAGAAATTTGGTCCTTAGGTGTTGGTGTTGCCACAACACTGTAAGCCCTCACAGTTACTCTTGGTGGGCATTGGAACGCCCTGCTGTGAACTATTATATCAAGAATTGTAATTACATGCCATTGTTGAACAGTGGTAGGAAAAATTGGGCCTTTGGTGGTGGTGGTGTTGCCACAACACTGTAAGCCCTCACAGTTACTCTTGGTGGGCGCAGGAATGGGCACTGCTGTGAATTATTAGATCAAGAATTGTAATTACATGCCCCTGTTGAAAAGGGGCATAAAAATTGTGCCTTAGGCACTGGTGCCACAACACTGCAACCCCTCACAGATACTGTAGTTGGAGCGCAGGAATGAGCCCTGCTGCAAAGTATTGCATCAAAAATGTTAATTACATGCCCCTGTTAAACAGGGGCAGAAAAATTGGGCCTTAGGCATTGGTGCTGGATCCACAACACTGCAACTCCTCACAGATACTCTTGTTGGAGTGCAGGAATAAGCCCTGCTGCAAAGTATTGCATTAAAAATTTTAATTACACACCCCTGTTAAACAAGGGCTGAAAAATTGGGCCTTAGCCACTGGTGGCGGTGCCCAGAAACAAAAATTTTCTTACATGCTATCAGCATGATCATTGAGGGGGAAGAGGATAGTCACTCAGCATAACAGGATAGTCACTCTGCATCAGCATAGGCAGTCTTAAAGGGATCTGACATTTCAAAGAAAATTATTCTGTTACATCAGCATCAGGTGCTTGGTAGCTGGTGGTGATCCAAGACTGATTCATTTTTATAAAGGTCAGTCGATCGACCGAGTCGGTGGACAGGCGCACCCTGTGATCAGTTACAAAGCCTCCAGCAGCACTGACTGTGTGTGCCGAAAGAACGCTGGATGCAGGACAGGCCAGTAGCTCAATTGCATACTGTGCAAGCTCTGGCCAGTGATCCATCCTCCAGACCCAGTAACCCAGAGGATTTTCGGTGGGAAAGGTGTCCAAGTCTGATCTTGCCCCTAGGTATTCCAGCACCATGTAAACCAGACGCTGGCGATGTTTGCTGGAACCGATCATACCTTGGGGCTGCGGACTAAAAATTGTCTGAACGCATCGGTCAGACGGCCACCTTTCCACCACTCCTTCTTTGACTCAACAACATGTTGTCCAGAACCAGGAATTTGTAACCTCCCAGACTCTGGTAACGCGTTGCACAGACCTTTCTGCCTCCCGAGACGCTTCATCCTCTGCTCCCTCTGCGATGGAAAGATAAGGTCCGCAACCTTACCCTTGTACCGTGGATCAAGGAGGCTTGCCAGCCAGTAATGATCCCTCTCCTTGATAGCATGAATACGAGGATCCTTCAACAGGCTTTGCAGGATCAGGGAGGCCATGCAGCATAGGTTTGCTGAGGCATTCGGTCCAGAGTCCTCTTGGTCACTCAGGACGACATGATCCGCAGCCACCTCCTCCCAGCCACGTACAAGTCCATGGGTGTCTTGGGACTGTAATTAATCCCTTGAAGACTGCTGCTGATGCTGAGTGCTAGTCTCCACCTCCATGCTGACACAATCCTCCTTCTCCTCCCCCTCCTCTTCCTGTGTGATAGACGGGCCAGCAGGAACACTGTCTGGATAAAGGGGGCCTTGAGAGGTAAGGAAGTCCTCCTCTTCCTCCCTCTGTTCTGCCTCAAGTGCCCTGTCCATTATTCCATGCAGCGCGTGCTCCAACATGTGGACAAGAGGGACAGTGTCACTGATGCATGCACTGTCATTGCTCACCATCCTCGTGGCCTCCTCAAATAGTGCCAGGACAGTACATGCATCCCTGATCATGGCCCACTAGTGTGGAGAAATTAATCCAAGCTCCCCTGACCCTCCCCTGGTGCCATATTGCAACAAATACTCATTGATGGTCCTCTGCTGCATGTGAAGCCGCTGCAGCATGGCCAATGTAGAGTTCCACCTGGTGGGCATGTCACAGATTAGGCGGTTCTTGGGCAGGTTGTATTCCTTTTGCAGGTCAGCCAGCCGAGCACTGGCATTATATGACCGGTAGAAATGCCCACAGAGTTTCCTGGCCTGCTTCAGGACCTTCTGTAAGCCCGGGTACCTGCCCAAGGACCGCTGCACCACCAAGTTAAGGACGTGAGCCAAACACGGCACAGGGGTCAGTTGTCCCTGTCGGAGGGCGGAGAGGAGGTTGGTGCCATTGTCGCAAACCACCTTTCTTGGCTTAAGCTGGCATGGCATCAACCACCTCTGAGCCTGCCCCTGCAGAGCCGACATAATCTCTGCCCCAGTAGGCTCCTGTCCCCCAAGTACACCAGCTCAAGCACCGCATGGCATCTTTTTGCCTGCCTACTTGCGTAGCACCCAATGCCTACGGAGCACCACTGGTTCCGAGGACAAAGCACAGTAAGAGGCCATGAAGGTGACACTTACCTTGGAGGTGAGCCTGACGTGCAGAGGGAGACCTCTCGTACAGCCCTGGTTCCCAGGTCACTGGAGTTGGGACAGTGGCCGAAGGAGCACAGTGGGGTATGAGTGCCTGTTAGGTTCTCCTGGACTAGATGTGAAGACCGCTATGGACGGCTAAAGATGCAGGTCAGGTGATGCAAGCCAGCGGGTGCAGGTAGCTGGGGATACGGCTGGGAAGGTGCAGATCAGCTGATGCAGGTAGCCGAGGATGCCGGTGGATACGGATACAAGCAGCAGGCAGGAGAAAGATCAGACGTGCCAGGTCATGCACAGCGGATCAGATACAGGCAGAAGCGTCAGGCAGCGGAGGGTCAAGTTCAGGCTGGCTCAGGCAACAGAGGATCAGGCAGACAGATGAGCAGGACTGGGTCTAGGAAGCCAAAGGTCAGGACTGGAGATAGCAGCAAGTTCAGAAAGCTGGGTCAGAGTAACAGCAGGTGCAAGTTCAGGATCAGGTCACCGGATAACTGCAGATCAGACAGCAAGAGTCTGGACAGAAGAAGCCCCTTTTAAAGGCCACTGGGCGCCAAGGCAGCGCCACTGTGCACACGTGCGCACGTGCGTGATTGGCGCGCACGCGTGCGCAATGGAAAACTTCTGTTTACACTTCGAAGCCTACTAGCGGGGATGTGCCTGAGCCTTGTTGTGGGTACAAGAGGCATACGTCTATTACATTGCCGCCCCCCCCCTTATGGGCAACCTCCGGGTGCCCAAAAGCACTCTTTTTTGAGGGTGGCTGCGGAAGAAAGCCTGGATCAGCTCTTGGGCATGCATATTCTGCTCGGGTTCCCAAGAGTTCTCCTCTGGTCCGTACCCCCTCCACTTGATCAAGTATTGCAGTCGATTACCTCTCCTGCAGTCTACGACAGCCTCCACCTTATATTCCTCGTCCCCATCAACCATTACGGGTTCAGGTGGCCCCAATCCCCTGTCTGGGAAGGGGTCTGGTGCTGTGGGTTTCAGCAGGGACACTGGGTGGATCCTAAGTGAATCAGGTAAGACAAGTTCATAGGAGACTTTGTTCAGTTTCCTCTTGACTGGGAAAGTTCCGATAAACTTAGGTGCCAGTTTCTTTGAGGGACAAGCCATTCTGAGGTTGGTGGTAGACAACCACACCTGGTCGCCAGGTTGGAGGTGCAATTCCCCTCTTCTCTTCCTGTCATAAACGCTCTTATTCGTTGCCTGTGCCTTGACCATAGTCTCTTGTAGCAGTTTGTTGTTACGACCCAGGAAGTCAACAGTACTCTGTACCGCTGGAACCGGAGATTCAGGGATAATGTTAGGCAGGAAAACAGGGTGAAACCCATAGTTTGCAAAAAATGGGGACTGACCCGTGACAGAATGGCTGGCATTGTTGAAGGCAAATTCTGCCAACGGCAATAGTGCTACCCAATCGTCCTGGACAAACGAGGTGAAACAGCGTATGTACTGCTTGAGGGTCTGGTTCGTCCTCTCGGTTTGTCCATTAGTCTGAGGATGGTAAGCAGATGACATGGATAGCTCAATCTTCAGGGCCTGGCATAGTGCTTTCCAAAAGCGGGAGGTGAACTGAACCCCCCTGTCGGATACAATGTTGGTTGGTACTCCATGTAATCTTATGATCTCCTGGATGAACACCCGGGCGGTCTCCATGGCAGAAGGCGTACTTTTCAGAGGAATGAAGTGGGCCATCTTGGAAAGGCGGTCGACTACTCCAAAGATGGCTGTATGTCCTTCAGATGGGGGTAGTTCGACTATAAAGTCATGCTCCAGGGTCTGTCAGGAATTGGTAGTGGTCTGAGAAGACCCCAGGACTTGGTTCTAGCAGATTTGCTTTGGGTACAAACAGTACATGATTTCACGTAGTCCTTGCAACTCTTCTCAAGCTTTGGCCACCAGAACATACGCTGAATCAGGTCAAGGGTCTTGTGGACCCCGAAATGGCCAGCCAGAGGATGGTCGTGGCATAGGTTCAGAACCTTTGAAACTTGCTGACACAAAATTTTTATTGTCCTTCCAAAGCAACCCATCTCTGGGTGTCAGGGACACTCCTGGTGGACTGGGCATTCCTGCCGAGGCTTTTTTTAGGCTGGACATCAGATCTGTCTGGATGAGCAGAAAGTTACCCTCAGATAGGGTAGTATCTGGGACTGAGGCATCCTTGGGATCGTCAAACATGCGGGAGAGGGCGTCTGGCTTGGTGTTCCTTGATCCCGGCCGGTAGGTGATGTGGAAAGAAAATCTGGAAAAGAACAGCGCCCACTGTGCTTGACGCGGCTTCAGGCGCTTGGCGGTTCTCAAGTATTCCAGATCCTTATGATCCGTGTAAATAAGAATGGGATGTGCTGCGCCCTCTAAGAGATACCGCCATTCCTCAAGCGCGGCCTTAATGGCCAAAAGTTCCCGATCTCCCACATCGTAATTTCTTTTGGCAGGGGAAAGCTTACGAGAGAAGAAAGCAACGGGATGCATGAGATTCTTGAGGCCTTGGCGCTGGGAAATCACTGCCCCTATCGCTGTTTCTGAAGCATCTACCTCGAGTAGGTAGGGTAGAGCGGGGTCTGGGTGGCTCAGAATGGGAGCAGAAGTAAAAAGTCCCTTCAGGGTTGCAAAAGCAGTCTGAGCCTTAGGCCTCGTACACACGACCAATTTTCTCGTCCAAAACCATCAAGAAAAGTGCCGCGAGAGCTTTTTTGTCGAGAAAAACGTTCGTGTGTGTGGTTTTACGACGAGAAAATTGCCGAGAATCTCGACGAGAAAATAGAGAACCTGCTCTCTATTTTCTCGTCAGGATTCCAGATTTCCTCGTCGTGTTTCTCGTCGGGCTGTTTTGTGACGAGAAAATGGTTTGTGTGTATGCTTTTACGACTCTTCCAAAAGCGTGCATGCTCACAAGCAACTATGAGAAGGGAGCGCATCTTCTGGTAAAACAAGCCTTCGTAATGGAGAGAGCACATTCGTCACGCTCAAAAATATTGCATCGTTTAAATGTTCTGCATTGAAATCTTCGTTAGAATGTTACATTAATCAAAACGAGTGACCTTCTTTTGCTGCTGATATTCACACAGAGTTATGACTTTTTTTTTTAACCTTTTTCATGCTGCTCTTTATAAGATTTATGTGTATTATATCGTGCAAGTTTTTAGGAATAATTTAAATGGTTATATTTTTAAAAATGATGTGAATTATAATTTCGCAATGTTTTTGATAGTGATCTCCCATTTAATTTTGGAATCTATATTAGTTAAATTTCCCCCCATGTTTTTTTGCAAATCAGATTTAGTTATTCTTTTGGGGGGGTGATATCTGTCCCTTTTTTTGTCAGTCAAATGTATCTGCTTACTCCAAAGCTAGATTTTTAATTTTTACAAATACACATAGTCAAGTATGAACTTAAACAAAAATCACATTTATTCATGTTTCGAAATAAAATAAAGAGAAGGCAGCGCTGGAGAACCTGCTGCCATTTGTGCATCCCAGGGACCCCAGAGCACACAGCAACCCTGTGTGGACACTAAAATTGGGAGCTTGAGAAGGCCAACATTTCTGAACACAATCTGATGCTGGCCTCCCAGAGGTCAGGAACAGCAGCAGGTGATATATATGTCCCAAGTGTGTGGTACTACAACAGGCTGCCTTCTGTCCGACCACAATGAAGCAAGGCCATCACTTCCTCTTCTTCCTGGCAACCTTCCCTGCAACCTTCCCTGAAGCCTTCCCTGCAGCCTTCCTTCTTCGTTTGGCTGGAGGCTGGGCCACTGGAGGGGTACTCCTGTCAGGAGGAGGAGGAGGAGATGTAGCAGAAGGGGGTGGGACAGAAGAAGAAGGTGGAGGTGTAGCAGAAGGGGGTGGGGCAGAAGAAGAAGGTGGAGGTGTAGCAGAAGGGGGTGGGGCAGAAGAAGAAGGTGGAGGTGTAGCAGAAGGGGGTAGGGCAGAAGAAGAAGGTGGAGGTGTAGCAGAAGGGGGTGGGGCAGAAGAAGAAGGTGGAGGTGTAGCAGAAGGGGGTGGGGCAGAAGAAGAAGGTGGAGGTGTAGCAGAAGGGGGTGGGGCAGAAGAAGAAGGTGGAGGTGTAGCAGAAGGGGGTGGGGCAGAAGAAGAAGGTGGAGGTGTAGCAGAAGGGGGTGGGGCAGAAGAAGAAGGGGGAGGTGTAGCAGAAGGGGGTGGGGCAGAAGAAAAAGGGGGAGGTGGAGGTTGAGGTTGGGTCAGTTGTGCCACCTCACATATGGCGGTATTGGGGGTAATTTTCTCCATCACCCCCTTGTTGAGCAAGGTGATGAGCAGGGGCTCGCATAGGAGGCGTTGCTCCATGCTCATCACCTTGAACTTAGCCTCCACTAGGCTGGCAATGGCCTCTTCAGGGGATGTGGGCTCCTGGAGGGTGGCATGGGCCTCACGAATAAGGGCCATTGTTGCCTCACTCGTGCTCCTGTCCCTCCTGCCTCTTTTGGGAAGCCGGATGGGAGGCACCTGGGATCTGGTGCTTCTCCTTTGCCCTGCCACCTCCTGTCTGCCACTGGGCCCTGCCACCTCCTGTCTGCCACTGGGCCCTGCCACCTCCTGTCTGCCACTGGGCCCTGCCACCTCCTGGCTGCCACTGGGCCCTTCCTCCTCCTGCCTGACAGTTTCCAGACCCTCCTCCTGGCTGATTTCATCCTGTGTATGAAAAAGGGACATAGTTTAATATGTTGGTTTAATCTTTGCATCAAACTTTGTAATCCTGATTGAAGCAATTAGAATGTAAATCCATAAATCCTTGCTTTAAATTTACCACTACATCAGATTGACTATTTAGCACCCAATTAAGTGCAGACTAATGTCTACAGATCTTGATTTCACTTGTGGAATCCAAAATATTTTATGTTTGTCATCTTGACATATTTGTCAAACATTAAGTTTATCCCAATACATTTTCAGTTAATACTATACCTGGCTCCAGATAGCCAAATCAGGATCATCCAGGATGGCTGCCTCCTCTTGCTCCAGAGAAGGCTCAGGTTGGCTGCAGGGAAGTCTGGGGGGAAGAGTGGAGAGTGATGGCCTTGTCTCAATGTGGTCATCCAGGAAGGACATCCTGTTGTAGTACCACAAAATCGGGACATAAACATCACCTGCTGCTGCTCCTGACCTCTGAGAAGCCAGCACCTTAGAGCGTTCAGTCCTGTAGGTACCTCTCAAGCTCCCAATTTTAGTGTCCACTTGTTTTTCTGTGGCTGTGGGCACCTTGGTATGCACAAATGGGAGCAGCTTCTCCAGCGCTGCTTTTCTCACCCCTCTTTTTTTGTGGATGGGGTTTTTCGTCTCCCACAGAGCCGGCAGCTCCCTTACCCGGTCAATAAATTCCGCCAGGAAATCCTTGTCGCTTATAAAGACATTCATATTGTATCTGCAAGTTAAATAAATTATATATAACTAATGTGAGGCAAACAGTCTAACCTCCTTAACATCCTAGTCACCATATATATCCTCCAACATTCTCAAGACAGTATAGGCCAACAATTTGTACAAGTCACAAAATCACATACCTTCGTTCCCACGTCCGTCACTTGAACTCCTCTCTCCGCACACCGAACGTACTATAGTCACATGTGTGTTTGCTATATACACACCATGCATGCGTCAAATTTCGAACACGTCGCTTCGCACACGTCGCCCGCCCATGACGTTCTAACTAACATCTTTTCCCCGCCCCTTCTCTTTCGGCGTGCAGACAGATATGGCGGAGTTACAGCAGGTGTCTGTTAATTCTGCAACTAACGAGGAGGAGACAAGCCCGGAGACCGAGGAAACGTCACGATCAAGGAGGAGATTCAAGGCATCGAATATGTCTTTTGTGGAGATGGCGGAGATGGTGGACATCTTGCTCAAGTCTGATTATGATGCAAAGCATGGGCCGTATAGCAAACCAAATAGAAGGAAGGCCAAAATCCTCACTAAAGTCGTGAAGAGTCTGAAGGCGAATTTCAGGGTGAAACGCTCAAATGAGCAGCTCAGAAAGAGGTGGTCAGACCTCAAACTGAGGGAGCCAGAGCAGTTGAGGAGCATAAAGAGAATGCTCGCTAAAAGTAAGTAAAATGTAGACTTTTCTGCTATTAATCTTTTTCTAAACTGACATGTTGCTCTTTATTTTGGTTTCTCATATTGGACTCCCTTCCAAAATGTAATATTTTGAACTTGGTTGGGCACAGTAATCGTTCGTTACGTTACCGACACTTCGTTCGGCCACTATCCGCGGTTTTGGCTTATTTTAGAGCCACAAAAATAATTTGACATCTGCCATTTTTGCTCAAATATTGTGGTGAAATTTTTAGTCTAGATGATGTGTTTGTAAAGAGAATGAAATGCAAACTTTTATCAGTGTAAAGGAGAGGACACTCAGCAGCTGCTTCCACATCTGTACTTTGGAGCACTATAGTGTGGGCCACCAGACCCGCCTTTTTTGGGTGTCCCACACAGGTGCATCATAGAATTTTTGTGGTGCCTCCATGTCAAATAAATTACATCCAAAGGTGAATACTAAACATATTCTTGGTCATAAATAATGCATTCTTCTTTAAATTCCGCCCAAACACACACTTGTACCACACTTCCAAGCAATTTAGCCTGTTTTTATTTAAACATTGAGATTTACAGTATGATAAATAGACCTTTTGTTTGATTCTCATAGGGGAGAGAAGACTGGGAGGAGGACACTCCAGGGAGCACATGCACCCCACAACTTCCAAGCAACCCCAAACTCCCAAAGACCCACAACCGAAAGATGTGCAGGAAGTTGAGGTGGAGGAAGGAGAAGTGCAGGAAGGACAGGTGGATGACGTTGTGGATCTGGTCACCACAACAGGTCAGTATCTGTCACCACAGCTTCAGGTAAGAGATTTAGGCCTGCAGAGTTATAATACCTTTTGTTTTTTGTTTTTAGGGGATATAAATGTTGTGAAGGATAGTACACGGTTCTCTGCTGACAGTGCCCTCCGCCTCATCCAGCAAGTGATGGAATGCAGCACGGAACTGGACCTAATTAAACAAAGAATCCATGTGATGGAACAAACATTTAAAGACATTCTCGATGTTTTGGGGAGAATTCAATAAGCCATCCAAACACATTTGTTTTTACATGTTTGTTTTTGCACCTTTTCGAATATTTTTGACAATCAAACCAGCCAAAAATTGAATCTGCACACAGTGTGTCAACATGTGCTATCTGCCATCAGGGGATATCCATGTACGTCTTTTGGGGGTGCAACCCCTTCCTCGTATCTAAAGTCGGTGAACTGAGGAAGGGGTTGCACCCCCAAAACACGTCCATTGATCACCCCTGATGGCAGATAGCACATGTTGACAATAGGGATCAGGATTGTAAACTTCCTAGATGAAAAAAATCCCAAATGTGTGCATATTCAATTTTTGGCTGGGCAAGGGGTGGCAGGACCCCATATTAGGACGGGCACATAGAGACATAGTTTGTGTAAGTGAATGTCTCAGATTGCTCAGAGGTATCCAATGTTGTAATTTTTGGAATGCAACTGTTATTTTTGTATTTTCATAAGCAAAAAATTGCCGGGTTGGGGCCAGGCCAACCCAAAAAACAAGAAAAAACTAAAAATGGTGAGAATGTGCACAGAGTAAAATATTTGACCACAAACAACGTGTAGCTTCTTTTTATAATACCCTCTAAGCTTATTTGGTTATTTTGTTAGGTTACATAGTGAAATGGTTGTTAGTTACTAAAGTAAAATACACTTGGCACTACAAATGCACTAAGACAAACTAGGAGACAGGAAAGAACAAATAATTAAAGGTTTAAACAAGCTTTTTATTTGGATCCTTAGACATAGGCTGGCATAGGAATTGCCCCCCTACCCGTGAAATACTCCATGTATTTGTCCTGAACCTCACGGGCATTTTGGGAGGGCAAGCCAAGACGGGCAGATTCCAGGCCC
This sequence comes from Rana muscosa, assembly GCA_029206835.1. Classification (NCBI taxonomy): domain Eukaryota; kingdom Metazoa; phylum Chordata; class Amphibia; order Anura; family Ranidae; genus Rana; species Rana muscosa. Next base: position 12,766,672 of record CM055123.1, on the reverse strand, counting down.
GGCAGGGGATTTGCAGGGGAAAGTCCAGCCTCTGGCAAAACTGAGGCCATATAGGAATTAGATTTTTGGCTCAGAAAGTTGTGTAGCACACAGCAGCATAATACGACATAGTTTATTTTGTAGTCCGCCAAGTGTATTGAAGTCATAAAAAGGCGGAACCGGCTGGCCATTATGCCAAAGGCATTTTCGACAACTCTTCGGCCCCTGGCCAGCCGGTAATTGAACACCCTCTTGTCTGGGGTCAGGGTCCTCTGTGGAAATGGCCTCATAAGATGCCGTCCGAGTCCGAAGGCTTCATCAGCCAAAAAAACAAAGGGGAGTCCTTCAATATTCCCTGCATCCGGTGGCAATGCAAGGTCGTCACTCTGGAGACGGAGGGCAAACTCCGTCTGGATGAAGGATCCCCCATCGGACATCCGGCCATTCTTCCCTACATCAACATAGAGGAATTCATACCATGCTGACACCACCGCCATCAGCACAATGCTATGAAATCCCTTGTAATTGTAGTAGTAGGACCCAGAACGGGGTGGCGGCACGATGCGGACGTGCTTCCCGTCTATGGCACCACCGCAGTTGGGGAAGTCCCACCGCGTGGCAAACTCCGATGCCACAGTCTGCCATTCCTGTGGCGTGGAAGGAAGCTGTGGAGTGAAACAAGATGAAACAATATTAGAATACAAAAGTCATACATTACAAGGAAATTCTCTGAAAAAACATTAGAGGCCAACATCAATCAAATTCTACGTTTATTAAGGTGTTTAAAATAAGTATAATGGAAGGCTCATTTATCATATTCATCACCCCCTCTGATGGGCCATTACTAATTTTTTTTTGGGGGGGGGAGATGTGTTTGGCCACAGGATAGCATTGCAGTGGCGGTGCGTCCAGAGTGGGCGCTGGAGCACTGCCCCCTCTCTCCTGTGCCCATCACTCAGAACAATACATAAGTTTATGCGTTGCATTAACCTATGTATTGTCTATGCCGCCCACTATTCAGGTGGATGGCCTCTTGTAAAGCGACCGACATATGAATAATTGCGGCATTTAGGGGGTTCAAATTGCATAGCAGAAACAGGTAGTAAAATTGTCTTGCACATTACAACCTGAGGGATGTAATTGGCTTCCTAAAAGTAAAATAGGGGACGCAGGGGGGGGGGGCATTCCTTGGGGAAACACTGGCAGGCTGCTCTGCCAATCATGTTCACCAAGTCTGTTTAATGGTAACATGATTGGCTGATGCAACATCAAGGGAAGGAGAACACATCAAGGACAGAAGAAGGATGGCGCTGACCACAAGAAGGTAAGTGTAGGGCTGGGGGGAAACTGGCTGCATTAGAGGGGACTAAATGGCTGCATTGGAGGGAACAAAATGGCTGCATTAGAGGGGACAACTGGGGGCGTTTAATAGGCACCAGAGCAAAAAAGGAGGAAGTTTATTTCCTAAATTGGTGTTTGAACCCCCAAACATTTGGAGCAACAGGCGCCCCTGCTGGAAAAGTTAGTGAAGGGAAATATTTATGGAGGAGAAAAAAGGGGCAATCTAAAGCTTCCAGCATGCATGGGGACAAAGGGGACATTCTCAGCATATTACAATCATGGTAATTAGGGAAGGATGAAAGAAATACAATACATTAGCATACATGTAATACATAAAATGTGATGTTAAGGGAGAAAACTTACCCTAATATAGTCCTCCTGCAGGACTTGTATAATGGCAGAACAGGTGTCTGGGATTATGAGGCCCAGAGCCTGGGGGGAGATGCCTGTGGTGAACTTCAAGTCCTGAAGACTTCTCCCTGTCGCCAGATAAAGTAACATGGCAATGAGCCTCTGCTCAGCACTGATGGCTTCCCGCATAACGGTGTCCTTCCTGGTAATATAGGGGGACACCAAAGCCAACAGTTCCTGAAAAACGGGGTCAGACATCCGCAGAAAATTCCTGTAGTCCTCAGGATTATTCTCGACGATCTCCCGCAGCAGAGGCATATGGCAGAATTGGTCCCGCTGGAGCAACCAATTCTTGGTCCATGAACTCCTCCTCACACCGTTCATGGACTGGTCTTGGTCCAAAACAAGCAGACCAACACCAAGCGCACGCACAGCACGAACTCGACGATGAGAACGTCCAGGCGACATGGCTAAGAAACGGTCGTCTTATCAGAACGTACAGAACAGAACGCACTTTAGAACAGCAAGGCCTATGAATAACGAACTGAAAATCAGAAACGAACAGGCAAGAACGCACTGTAAAACAGATACGACCTGCCTAGATGCCCTGAAAGTCAAGATACGAACCCACAAGCACAAACTGAACCGCAGAAAACGATCTGAAAAGTACGAAGACTGAAAAGCGCGAATCGTCTCTTCCCAAACTTTTACTTCACACGCGGTAACACAAGATCAGCAAAAGCAGCCCAAGGGGTGGCGCCAAGAAAAAAGATCTTCCCCTTTATAGTGCCGTCGTACGTGCTGGACGTGAGCGCGGAGAACAACAAGGAAATTGGGAAATGTCAGTGTGTACGCATGGAAAGCTTGACGAGAAAATCGACAAGCTTAACAAGAATCTCGTCAGTGTGTACGAGGCTTCAGAGTTCCATTGAAAACAAATGTTCTGTTATGTTAGGTGAGTGATGGGGGCAATGATTGCAGAAAACCCCTTAATGAATCTTCTGTTAAAAATTGGCGAAGCCAACAAAACGCTGCGCCCCCTTTTTATCTGAGGGTGCAGGCCAGTCCAGAACAGCTGTGACTTTTGTGGATCCATCTTGAACCTTTCCGTGGAAATTTCCGTGGAAATCACCAGGCCCAAGAACTGGATACTCTGCCGCTCAAACTCACATTTTTCTGGTTTAGCATATAACCCGTGCTGACGGAGTCGGCAGTAAACCATCTTTATATGTTTTCGGTGCTGATCTAGAGATGTGAAGAAGATCAGGATATCGTCAAGATAAACAATTACGAAGATATCTAACCAGTCTCTGAAGATATCATTTACAAAGTGCTGGAAGGTAGCAGGGGCATTGCACAAGCCGAAGGGCATCACTAAATTTTCATAGTGGCCGAATCTCGTACGGAAGGCCGTCTTCCACTCGTCTCCTGCATGGATATGAACCAAATTATAGGCTCCTTGAAGGTCGAGCTTGGTAAATACAGCAGTGGTTCTTATGCCGCGTACACACGATCATTATTCACGGCGGTTAAAAAAACGCCGTCAATAATGTCATTTAAAACGGGGGAACAGCTTGTTCCCCACACACGGTTGTTTTTCACGTCATTTTTTCTCTTGACGAGAAAAACGACCGTCTGTGGGCTCCACGGCAGTGTTTCCCTATGGGAAACACTGCCGCGGAAAACATGTCGAAAAAAACGACGAGAAAAATTAGAACATGTTCTAATTTTTCTCGTCGTTTTTAATGCCGTTTTTCTCGTCGAAAAAAACGACAGAAAGCCCACAGACTATCGTTTTTCTCGTCGGATGGGAAAAATGTCGTTTTTTCAGACGAGAAAAACGGCCGTGTGTATGCGGCATAAGTCTTTGAAACAGCTCGGGCACCAGAGGTAGAGGATATTGGTTCTTAACTGTCACTTTATTTAGTTCCCGATAGTCCACACAGGGATGTAAGGAGTGGTCCTTCTTTTCTACAAAAAAGATTCCGGCCCCTGCTGGAGAGGTAGAGGGCTGGATGAATCCTCTCTTGAGATTCTCATCCACATACTCCTTTAATACTTCCAGTTCCCGTTCAGACAGGGGGAAAATCCGCCCGAAGGGGATCTCAGCTCCAGGCAAAAACTCAATTGGGCAGTCATATGAACGGTGGGTAGGAAGAGTCTCACCCCCCCCCCGTTTGCTGAACACGTCCAGAAACTCGTGGTATGGTTCAGGTACATTCTGCATCAGATTCCAGGCACAGCAGAGGGCCTAGGAGGAGAAGACAGGCAATGTCTTTGACAGTAATGGAACTGGAACTTAACCTCCCCAGTGCCCCAATCAATTTGTGGGTTGTAGGCCGGTAGCCATGGCAGGCCGAGGATGACCGGGAACAGAGGGGATGCAATTGCATCGAGTTTCAACAGTTCCTTATGACCCGCGGCTGTGACTACGGGTAAGGGTGGAGTCTCTTGGGTGACTAGGCCGGATTTTATACGGGACCCATCTGCCAGGAAAATGGAAAGCCCTTGAGCCCGGTGCTGCAGTTGGATGAGCTGTTGGTTGGCAAAGTTCAGGTCAATAAAACAACTACAAGCTCCAGAGTCTATAATCGCAGTAGCAGGCACAGTCCTATCTGAAAGCTGGAAGGAGATGCCAAGGGCCAGATGAGTGGTATTGGCAGAAGGTGCTGGTTGACTGGTGGGTGAGATGGACAAGCATCTTTGAGGTTTAACTGGGCACGAATGTACATAGTGGCCGGTTCCCCCGCAGTACAGGCAGAGATTGAGCTGATGCCGGCGTGAGCGTTCCTCAGCGGATAGCGAGGGTCTTATTAAACTGACTTGTACCTGTTCAGAGGAGGTTGGTCCAGGTCTAGCTGAGACAGGTCTGACGGAAGCAGGACGCGTGGTCGTGGCCACACGGGGTAACATCCAGGTTGGGCGAGTCTGCTGGTTCATTTTCTCTGCGGTGCGCTCCTGAAGGCGCCGGTCTATCTGGATGGTCAATGTCATTAAGTTCTCCAAAGAGTCTGGTATGCCAACTCGGGCAAGTTCATCCTTTAACCTTTTGGATAGGCCTAAACGGAACTGATGCCGTAGCGCTGCATGGTTCCATTGAGTATGCGGCCTTGCTGGAGTGCGTGAAGAGCAGCTTCGGCAGTGGAAGTCCGTTGGGGGTCATCATAGAGGAGCGACATGGCCTTGAAAAAGGATGGCAAAGAGTCCAGTGAAACGTGGCGTTCTTCAAGCAGGTGATGAGCCCAAGACTGAGGTTCCTCCAGCAAGAGCGAGATGACAAACCCCACTTTGGTGGTCTCCCGGGAGAACGTTAGGGGTAGCAGGGAGAAGTACAACTCGCAGGCATTGCGGAATGTCCGAAACTTATTTCGATCCCCGGAAAACTTCTCCAGAATGGGGACCCTTGGCTCAGGAGGCAGCATCGTTACAGCAGGTGCAGAGATGGCTCCTGTGGGTGTCCTGCTGGCAGGAGGGTCTGTGGTGGTAGCCGGGGATTGCATTTGTTCCTCCAAATGTTTATGACCATCCTGGAGAGATTCCACCTTTAGAGTGAGATCAGAAAGGCTCAGGCTCAGGCATGGCTGTCTGATACTGACACGTACCTTGGAGGTGAGCCTGACGTGCAGAGGGAGACCTCTCGTACAGCCCTGGTTCCCAGGTCACTGGAGTTGGGACAGTGGCCGAAGAAGCACAGTGGGGTATGAGTGCCTGTTAGGTTCTCCTGGACTAGATGAGAAGACCGCTATGGACGGCTGAAGATGCAGGTCAGGTGATGCAAGCCAGCGGGTGCAGGTAGCTGGGGGTGCGGCTGGGAAGGTGCAGATCAGCTGATGGTAGCCGAGGATGCCGGTGGATACGGATACAAGCAGCAGGCAGGTGAAAGGTCAGGCGAGCCAGGTCATACACAGCGGATCAGATACAGGCAGAAGCATCAGGCAGCGGAGGGTCAAGTTCAGACTGGATCAGGCAACAGAGGATCAGGCAGACAGATGAGCAGGACTGGGTCTAGGAAACCAAAGGTCAGGACTGGAGATAGCAGCAAGGTCAGGAAGCCGGGTCAGAGTAACAGCAGGTGCAAGTTCAGGATCAGGTCACCGGATAACTGCAGATCAGACAGCAAGAGTCTGGACAGAAGAAGCCCCTTTTAAAGGCCACTGGGCACCAAGGCAGCGTCAATGTGCGCGCGTGCGCAATGGAAAACTTCTGTTTACACTTGGAAGCCTACTAGCGGGGATGTGCCTGAGCCTTGTTGTGGGTACAAGAGGCATACGTCTATGACAGGAGGAAGAAGAAGAGGAGGGGGTGGAGGAGAGAGGTGTGTCAGAATCACCAGTAGTAGCATTTTGGAGGCGTGGTGGCGGAACAACCTCCAACACTACTGCACCTTTTCCTGCATCCTTCCCAGCTGCCAGCAGAGTCACCCAATGTGCCGTGAAAGATAGGTAACATCCCTGTCCATGCCTGCTGGACCATGAGTCAGCGGTAATATGCACCTTACCGCTGACCGCCCTGTCCAGCGAGGCCAAGACATTGCCTTCCACATGCCGTAGAGAGCCGGAATCGCCTTCCGTGAGAAAAAGTGCACTTTGGGAACCTGCCACTGAGGAACCGCACATTCCACAAACTCACGGAAGGGGGCAGAGTCTTCCAACTGAAAAAGCAGCAGTTGAAGTGCTAGCAATTTAGCCAAGCTAGCATTCAACTGCTGGGCATGTGGATGGCTGGGAGCGAACTTCTTTCGGCAGTTCAGCAGCTGGGGCAGGGAAATTTGCCTGGTACAATCTGACGTTGGTGTACCAATAGCAGATTGCCCGCAAGTACTTGGCTGTGACACACCTAATTCTACACCTTCATTCCTCTCAGTGCAGGTTTCAGAGAGGACTGAAGGTATAGTGGGGTTGCAGATCCCAGCTGATGAGGAGCAAGGAGAGGTCCGCTTTGTTCTTTGGTGTGGGTCTTTTATGTATGCTTGCCAACGAACTGCATGGCAGGTCGACATATGTCTGGTCAAGCACTTGTTACCCAATCGGCTGATGTTTTGGCCACGCAAGATACGCTTCAGACATATGTTGCAAATGGCAACGGTGCGATCTGCTGCACACGTCTGAAAAAAGGCCCACACCAAAGAACTTTTGGAATAACGCACAGAGACAGCAGCGCCCTGCACATGCGGAGCTCTGCGGTGTGATGCAGTCGGTGTGCTGCCCTTAAGCTGACCCCTGGAGGGCATCCTGCCTCATTGGAGATGTGCCTCCTCCTCCTCCTCTCTCCAATCAGGCACACACTTGGAGTCAGTGACCTCCTCATCCCCTCCCTCCTCATAACTGGAGCAAATCTGGCAGTATGCTGCATCTGGGGGAACATGACTGCCAGATAGCTGTCCTTGTTGGGCACCCCCTCTCTGTGTGCTCACTTTACTACCCCCTCTCTCTGGGCTCACGTTACTGCCTTCCTCTAGCTGGGTTCCATCATCGGAGCCTTCAAAACGCTGGGCATCCTCTTGGAGCACGTACCCAACACTGTGGTCAAACAGTTCGGGGGACTCCTCAGGAGGACATGGTGGGGCTAGGGAAGGAGTGACTGATGCCATTGAGCCAAGGGAAGAGCCCGCTTTGGCAGCTGCTTTGCCAGACAAAGTACCCTGAGCCTGGGTGAGAGAGGATGAGGAGGATGAGGACGGCTTGGTCATCCACTCTACCAAGTCTTGGGCATATTGCGGCTCAACATGGCCAGCTGCCGAAAATAAGGACAAGCGTGTCCCACGGCCATGTGCTCATCAGGATGCACAGTGTCCATGACCAGCACTGTTGCTTCTAGACACAGAGCCTGCTTGCCCTCTTTTATTGCCTCGTGACTGTCTGCCTCTCCTTGTTTGCCTTCCAGACATACTAATGGCCTGCAGTGAGATGAAGCTGCACAAAGGTGGGATGTATATATTGTGACAGCAGGAAGGTAAAGTCACCTGGTTGCATCCAGGGGGGTAGATATATTTCACCCAGATTCAGGCTTTACGCCGACTTATACAACTAGGTGGAGAGTTGTATAAGGCTAGTGGGCTCATGGATGACTCATACCTCTAGGGAGAGTGTGGGGCGTCGTACAGACAGGGAGTTGATGAGGCCAGCTGAAGCTTGTGAGCTCATTTTAGGCCTCTATAAAAACTCCCAGATTCATTAGGTGTTTGCTCATGCCTGGAACCAGACCTGTGTGGACTGTCTAGGGAGAGTGAACCCCTGTGCGGTGAGGCAAAGCCTGTGTGGCTATTTGTTTGGACTTTTACTAAACCAGGGACTTAGGGACTAGGACAGCACCAGGCTGATCCCAGTTGTTAGTTTAGGAAACCTGCATGTTTAGTCAGAGGTCAAACTGACCAGGATTTATTTTGTTTATGTTTCTTTTTGGCTTTGCTGTGTTTTTGTCACTGTACATAGAGAAATAAACCGCACCTTTTGATTTTGAAAACCACAACCTCCGTCTGCTGGCCCTGTTTTTGTGTGGGGAGCCCAACCAGGGGGTCACACACACCCGCTACCGAGTTAACCCCCTCACAGTTGGTGGAGAACCAGTGGCAGTTTTTTTTAAGCCAGCATGGAGGAGATACTGAAACAGCTGGCTCTAGCAAATGCCAATCAACAGCAGACAAATGCAGGTTTGCAAAGGAGCCTTGCAGCCCAGCAGCAAGCTCATCAACAAGCCCAGCAGCAATCTGAGGCCCGCTTCATAGACCTGTTACAGAAGCAAGAGCAGAGACTACAACAAATGGAAGCAGTAATGCAGCAACGTCCGCAGACCAGTGAGGAAAGCCGTCCCACTAATACCGCGTCCTTTGGGGTGAGTCGTTTATTGACAAAAATGACTGGAGAGGATGATCCAGAGGTATTTTTGACCACATTTGAAAGGACTGCTGAAAGAGAAAAGTGGCCTGAGGAGCAGTGGGCTGGACTGGTGGCTCCTCTGTTAACTGGTGAATCGCAGAAGGCTTACTATGACCTAGAGCCTGACCAAGCAAAAGACTATGTGATGCTAAAAGCTGAAATATTGGCAAGGCTGGGTGTCACCCTGGCTGTCCGGGCTCAGCGTGTGCATAACTGGACTTTCCAGCTTGGAAAACCCCCCAGGTCTCAAATGTATGATCTCATTCACCTGAGCAGGAAGTGGCTACAGCCAGAGACTTTGTCCGCACCAGAGATTGTGGAACGTGTTGTAATGGATCGGTTTTTGAGAGCTCTTCCTACTGCCATCCAAAAGTGGGTAAGCCATGGAGACCCAGAGACGGCCGGTGGTCTTGTGGATCGTGTAGAGAAATACTTGGCTACAGAGAACCTGACGGCCTCTTCCAGAGACTCTCGGACTTTCCACCCTAAGACCAGACCATCCCCAGGGGCGGATAAGAGGATTCCAAGGGGTGAGGGTGGAGAGAGTGAGAGGGTGGGAGCTCTACCCAAAGTTTGGCGAGAACAGCCTGGGAAGTCAGGGGCTCAAGAGGCAGCCAAATGGATTGTTTGCTACCGCTGCCGGCAAGCGGGACATATTGCAGCAAATTGCCCGGTTGTGGAGGAACCCATGCAATGTGACTTTCTGATGGACAGACGTCAGTCGCTGTGTGCGACAGTCGCATGCACTGCCATTCGGGGAACTGAGAAACATTTATGCAAAATGTGTATTAATGGTAGAAATGTTGTGGTATTACTGGATTCAGGTAGCCTTGTGACCCTGATAAAGGCTGAGTTAGTTAAAACAGAGGTCTCTGGGAATAGCAAGGTAGCTGTTATTTGTGTGCATGGGGACACCCGAGAGTATCCAGTGACTACAGTGTGTTTCGAGACCCCCAAAGGTACCCTCTCTCATCCAGTGGGGTTAGTATCTCAATTACTGCATGATGCCATTGTGGGAAGGGATTTTCCGAAGTTCTGGGAACTGTGGGATGATCCTGAGCCCCCCACTGGTGCCCCTATGTACCAGGAATGTGATAGCCAGAACTCCTCTGAGAGTGGTGAGGACTCTCCAGAATTTCCCTTGTCAGTATTGGCAGGGGAGACTCAAGAAACTGGAGAGGAGCCCACCTCCTCAGACGAAAACCTACCGTCTGTGGAGTTTTCTGATCTGGAGGTTCACAAGGAAAATTTTGCCACAGAACAGTTAAAAGACCCCGCCCTAATAAAGGCACGGGAAAACGTAGTGGAAATAGATGGCGAGTTAGTGAACCCAGATAATACCTGCACTTACCCATACTTCAGCGTAGAGAAGGACCTACTGTATCGGGTGGCAAAAAGGGCAGAAGAAACCGTTGAGCAGCTTGTGGTGCCCAAACCTTACAGGAAGTTGGTGTTGGAGTTGGCCCATGGGCACATTCTTGGAGGTCATCTGGGGACAGAGAAAACCCGAGAGAGGGTATTACAGAGATTCTATTGGCCTGGGGTGATGAAGGACATAGAAAATTATTGTTCCTCCTGCCCTGTGTGTCAGAGGTCGGCCCCGATGCCACATTTCCGTAGCCCGCTGGTCCCTCTACCCATCATTGAGGTCCCGTTTGAGAGAATCGCAATGGATTTGGTAGGTCCTATAATCAAGTCCGCTAGGGGGCACCAGTACATATTGGTTATAATGGACTATGCCACCCGTTATCCAGAAGCGATCCCTCTCAGAAATACCTCGGCCAAAACCATAGCCAAAGAGCTATCTCTTGTTTTTAGCCGGGTGGGTATTTGTAAAGAACTGCTTACGGACCAAGGTACACCCTTTATGTCCCGGGTTATGAAAGAGCTGTGTAAATTGCTCAAAGTGACGCAATTGCGTACATCTGTGTATCACCCCCAAACCGATGGGCTGGTTGAAAGATTCAACAAAACCCTAAAACAAATGTTGAAGAAAGTGGTGGATAGAGATGGAAAGGATTGGGACTGTCTACTTCCTTATTTGATGTTTGCTATTAGGGAGGTGCCCCAATCCTCTACGGGATTCTCCCCCTTTGAGTTACTGTATGGGAGACACCCAAGAGGGCTGTTGGATATTGCCAAGGAAACTTGGGAAAGTGAGAGTTCTCCCCACAGGAGTGTGATTGAGCATGTCGCCCTGATGCAAGATCGAATTGCACAGGTAATGCCCATCGTGAAGGAACATTTGGCCCAAGCGCAGTTGGCACAGCAGAGAGTGTACAACCGTGGAGCAAAGACCCGTACCTTTTCCCCGGGGGATAGGATATTGGTACTTGTCCCTACGGTTGAAAGTAAATTCCTTGCCAAATGGCAAGGCCCCTACGAGATAATGGAAAAAGTGAGCGAAGTGAATTACAAGGTCAGACAACCAGGAAGGCGAAAGCCCGAACAGATATATCACGTTAATCTGTTGAAAGCCTGGAGGGATAGAGAGTCCCTAGTCGCAGAAACTTGGTCACCAGCTCAAACTGGTTGCGTGATTCCGGAGGTTGGAATAGCAGCCACCTTGTCACAACCCCAACAACAGGAGGTTAAGGAGTTTGTGCTTCGCAACAAGGAGGTGTTCTCTGAGCTGCCGGGACAAACATCTGGGGTAGAGCATGATATTATTACCCCGCCCGGTGAAAGGGTGAAGTTAAAACCCTATCGGATCCCAGAGGCCCGACGGGAGGCAATACGGGAGGAAGTACAGAAAATGCTGAACTTAGGGGTGATAGAGGAGTCCCAAAGTGATTGGTCTAGTCCCATTGTGTTGGTGCCTAAACCGGATGGGAGCTGGCGATTTTGTAATGATTTTCGTCAGTTGAACAAAGTTACAAAATTTGACACCTACCCCATGCCACGTATAGATGAGTTGATCGACCGGCTGGGAACAGCCCGATACATGACGACTCTTGACCTCACAAAAGGGTATTGGCAAATCCCCCTGGCCAAGTCGGCCAAAGAGAAAACCGCATTTGTAACCCCAGACGGGGCGTTCCAATATAAAAGAATGCCGTTCGGGTTACAGAATGCGCCGGCCACATTCCAGCGGAAAATGGACCAGATGCTGAGGCCCCATCGGAAGTATGCTGCGGCTTACCTGGATGACATAATTGTCCATAGCACAGATTGGGCCTCACATCTGCCAAAAGTGCAAGCAGTCCTGGACTCTGTTCGGGAAGCGGGGTTTACGGCTAACCCCAAGAAGTGTACCATTGGGCAGGAGGAGGCCAAATATCTTGGGTACACCATTGGGAGGGGAGTAATAAAACCCCAACTCAACAAAGTCGAGGCCATCCAGAGTTGGCCACGTCCCAACAGCAAGAAGCAGGTACGAGCCTTTCTGGGAATCGCTGGGTATCATCGGCGATTCATTCCCCACTTTGCTTCTAAGGCTGTGCCCCTAACCAACCTGACGAAGGGGAAAGGGTCGGTCATGATTAAATGGACCCCCGAGGCTGAGGCAGCATTCCAATTCTTGAAACAAGCCTTATGTAGCCAGCCAGTGTTGTACTCACCCGAGTTCTCTAAAGACTTTGTCGTACAAAGTGATGCGTCAGATGTGGGGTTAGGAGCAGTATTGTCCCAGGTCTGGAACGGGGAAGAGCACCCAGTCATTTACCTCAGCAGGAAGTTGAAGTCCCATGAGGTAAATTACGCCACCGTTGAAAAGGAGTGTTTAGCGGTGAAGTGGGCTCTAGATTCCCTTCGGTACTACCTGCTAGGTAGGCACTTTGACATGGTTACGGATCACGCTCCGTTAAAGTGGATGGCTCAAAACAAGGAAACAAATAGAAGAGTGAATAGGTGGTTCCTGGCCCTCCAGGAATTCAACTTCACAGTAAAGCATCGCCCTGGCGTTCAAATGGGGAATGTGGATGCTTTGTCTCGAGTACATGAATGCCTGATTGCTGGTGTTCCAACCCCGAGGTTAAAACAAGAGGGGGGGGTATGTGACAGCAGGAAGGTAAAGTCACCTGGTTGCATCCAGGGGGGTAGATATATTTCACCCAGATTCAGGCTTTACGCCGACTTATACAACTAGGTGGAGAGTTGTATAAGGCTAGTGGGCTCATGGATGACTCATACCTCTAGGGAGAGTGTGGGGCGTCGTACAGACAGGGAGTTGATGAGGCCAGCTGAAGCTTGTGAGCTCATTTTAGGCCTCTATAAAAACTCCCAGATTCATTAGGTGTTTGCTCATGCCTGGAACCAGACCTGTGTGGACTGTCTAGGGAGAGTGAACCCCTGTGCGGTGAGGCAAAGCCTGTGTGGCTATTTGTTTGGACTTTTACTAAACCAGGGACTTAGGGACTAGGACAGCACCAGGCTGATCCCAGTTGTTAGTTTAGGAAACCTGCATGTTTAGTCAGAGGTCAAACTGACCAGGATTTATTTTGTTTATGTTTCTTTTTGGCTTTGCTGTGTTTTTGTCACTGTACATAGAGAAATAAACCGCACCTTTTGATTTTGAAAACCACAACCTCCGTCTGCTGGCCCTGTTTTTGTGTGGGGAGCCCAACCTAGGATGCATATATATCCTCTACACACTGTAACTGCAGCTAACTGACTCGCCTGCCTGCTCTATCTAACTCAAATCAAAATACACTGTCTCTCTCTCTGTCTGTATTTTAACCAACACTGCAACACACTACACAAGGCCGACTTCCAGGCCGCCTTATATAGTGTGGGGCTCGTACTAAATCCCCTGAGGCATAATTGGCCAAAGCCACCCTGGCTTTGGCCAATTATGGCTCTCCGTGATTGGCCAAAGCATGCGGGTCATAGTGCATGCTTGGGCAATCATCAGCCAGAAATGCACTGCGATGCCGCAGTGAATTATGGGCCATGACGCGGCAGTCGAATTTGGCGCGAACGGCCCATAATGTTTGCAATTCGGCGAACAACCAAACAGGCGATGTTCGACTCAAACTCGAAGCTCATCCCTACTATTGGCTAGGATTTTAGCAAAGACACCAATCAAAGATATCGGCCTATAGTTTGCGCAAAGTGTAGGGTCTTTGTCCGGCTTTGGGATGAGGGATATGTGGGCCCCGAGTATTTGTGGAGGAAACATTGAGCCAAAGAGTTGAACGTCTTAGTTAGAAAGGGTGTGAGAAGGGTGGCAAAAAGTTTATAAAACTTAGAAGTGAAGCCGTCTGGGCCTGGGCTCTTTCCACTTGGCGTACCCGCTATGGCTTTGGCAACTTTATCCTCTGTGATAGGGGTTTCCAGATCAGCAATAGTGTCGCCATCTAATGTAGGAAGCGCGGTTTCCGAGACATAGGATAATTGGTCTTCCACCCCGGTAGAAGGGGAACCTGTCAATTGAGTCGCAGGGATATTGTACAGGGATTGATAGAAGTCCCTGAATTCCTCAGCCATCTTAGAGGGTGAGGAGACCAATTCTCCCTGTGCCCCCCGAATATGGGGCACAAAAGTGGAAGATACTTTTGGATGTAGGGAGCGAGCCAGTGACCTACCACATTTATCTTGAAACTTATATTTATGGAAAGCGAGCTTATCTGCATATGTGCGTGCAGAGGTCTCATAAAGTTCTCTGAGTTGTGATCGCGCCTTAGAAACGTCCGCCAGCATTGTCACTGTTTCTACGTTTCTAAGTGTTTGAATTGCAGCCTTTATGGTGGCTGAACGTTCCTTATTTAGACGTTTACCCGTTTGGATAATGGTTCCACGTAGAACTGCTTTTAGTGCCTCCCATTGAAAGGGCAACAATGTCGTATCTGAGGCGTGGTCAACCAAAAAGTTAGATATTGTATCCGAAACCCTCGTCACACACTCCAAATTTGTAAGCAACGAATCGTTCAAGGTCCATGTCCACTCCCTAACCGGAGTGGAGGGGAGAGAGAACGTCATGTGTATAGGAGAGTGGTCAGACCAGACCATTGGGTCTATGTTGCATTCAGGAGACCAATCCAGACAGCTGTGGTCACTCATTAGGTAGTCTATATGACTATAAGTGTGATGTACATGAGAGAAGTGGGTATAATTACGGGATGTGGAGTGCAACACCCTCCATACGTCTACAAGACGCAAATCTTAGAATGCACGTTTTCAGAGCCCTCAGTTTGGGGAATGAGATACACGATCGCGAGGTGGAGGAATCCAAAAGTGGTTCTAGAGGGGTGTTAAAATCCCCTCCCAAGACAAGCTTACCCTCCATGAATCCTGACAGAATCCTCAAGTACTGCAACGCGGACGACACTTGATTAATATTCGGAAGGTAAATGTTAGCTACCGTAAATTTGGTACCCCATAACATGAATTTCACAAAAACATACCTTCCCTGAGGGTCAGAGAGATGATCAAGCACTTCTATAGAGAGTGTCTTATGAAAGGAACTAGACACTTGGCTTTCTGGGTTGGGTTAGTGCTAGGGAACCATCTGTTGAAATATCTGTTGGAACAGGAAGGAGTGGAGGCAGAGTGAAAATGTGTCTCTTGTAAAAGAAGCACATTAATTTGGCGTTTGTGCATTTGATTAAGGATTTGTCCTCTTTTGGTTGCAGCATTGAGGCCATTAAAATTGTAGGAACAAAATTGTAGCCTGGGGTGAGAAATCACTGTGTGGGCCATGATAGAGTGACAAAGAGAGAAGAGAATAAAAAAAAATAGGGAAAAAAAATAAAAAAATTTAAGACAAAGGGGGACTGGAGTAAAGGGAGAGGGGTCAAAAAACAGTTGGGGAGGGAGAAAGGAGTAGGAGAGAGGTGGGAAAGAGGTTGATCAGAGAGAGCACCTGGGGAAGGTGGTTCAAAAAATACTAAAGTATCCGTGAAAACGTAACACTTCGTGAAATATCACGTGGTAGGCACGAACTGTGACAATCCTATTTAGGGAGAGAGAACAAGGTTAGAATAGCTGAGTTGTGATCCCGACAACTTAGGCATATATAACATAAATGTAACACACCCAATGACCATGGCATCTAATGCTCAACTTCTTAGTCTCTAAAGAGCAGAGTGTATAACTAATACCATTAGAACCCTTGGGCATAAAAAAGTAATATAGAAGTATATGAAAAACAACATCAGTCAAGAACAGGGTATGAACAGGCTGGGGACAAAATAAAGGCACAAGTATTCCCATGTGGTCATGCAGAGATTGGACACACCAATTACTACATTTATAGCAGCATTATCTATGATCATCGTCACAGCTTAGCTCAGATAACAGTGTAAACGCACATTAGTTGCCATTGATAAGGTCTACTAGTCCCAAGCTACAGGGACATTTAGGTCTGGTACTGAGGAAAGACTTGGAAGCCCCAGGACAAGCCAGGGGACCGTATTCGGGAAACACCAAGTCAAACCGCAGGTCCAATGCCTTGGGAAAACATAGTGATAATAGGAGCAGTCCCTTGAGAAACAACCAGTGGCTCCGCACGGGGCCAGACCGCGTCCCCCCCAAAATAATCAGAGGTATTAAGGACCAAATTGGTAGGAGAAGGCTCCCAGTGTATCTAAACACAAGTAGCAGTCATGATGTTATCAGTGTAATCAGGATGGTGTGGGAACATGATGAGGGCCAGGGCGGTCCGGCGCCAAACAGGTTTACTACAAATTAATAAGCAATATCAATATTACTAACTGCCCTTCCAGAGCCCCAGCAAGCACAACTGTACCAGCTGAGGGCAATGCAAGAATCCCCGAGCCAAGCAAGACAGCTAAACCGTTAGTAGCATTCAAATGACACAATGATCAGGAGTCAATGGGAGGGGAACATAAGTAAAAAAGGGAAAAAACGAAACAGAGAAAATATAGTTAAGGCAAACCTGGCCGGAGTCCAGGATAAGAACTGTAACCTCCTTGTGAAGAAAAAGACATGGAAAAAAGAACCAGTTCAGGTCTCATTTGAAAGAGTTTAGATCAGTCTTACGGTGACATGGCTCGCCATACTCTAGGACCGGGGGGTACCGATCTAGTCTGCGGGTGTCTACGACGTTGTAGGGGAGGGCCCAGTAGCCGCTGACGGTCATCTAGAGGGTCTAACCAGTTCGGGACGGTAATAGGGTCCTGGTCCAGGAAAAGGAAGAAGGCGGGAAGATGGTCCGGATCTGACAGGACAAATTTGTGGTTATCATCCCGGGTCACTTTGATGCTGAAGGGGTGGCCCCAAGTGTACGTTGCAACTACTTGGTGAATCAATTCCAGCAGTGGGCGGACCACTCGCCGCATGTATAGCCTGTTGCGGGAAAGATCTGGGTATAGGATGTGGTGGATATTTTGAACATTTCATATTCATATCCGGGACTCTAAATAAAGCACCATGCCCCCAATGGATGTATATGTAGGGGGATGGGTATAACCGTATAGGATGTTACAGGAATATATATATATTTTGTGATATAATGCCAAGTTATATTCTAGAAGGACAGTTTTGCAGTCTACTGAGAATATGGATTAGGTTTCAGGTGATACTTAAGTGTCCTTTGTCTTGGGGGGGGCGGTCACCGCAGGGGCCCTTAGCATGCTAATGTGAGAACTGGTTGAACTGAGCATCAAAGGAACACACCTCTATCTGATAAAGCAGCAAGTATTTCTGGTTTAGATTTGGCAGGCTAAGTAAAGAGGCTTGAGATTTCAACCAATCAGGTGGTCAGCTTTAAACCAATGAGACCACCGGATTTTGGATTCTGGTTGATAGGCATAGAAGGGGTATAAATTAGTCAGCCAGAGCCATGATTAGGCCCTTGCGAATTATGTCTTGATGCAGACGACATGGTGACGTAGTAAGCTCTCTCTGTCTCTCTCTCCCTCTCCCTCTCTCTCCCTCTCTCCCTCTCTCTCTCTCTCTCTCCCTCTCTCTCTCCCCCCTCTCTCTCTCTCTCTCTCCCTCTCCCTCTCCCCCTCTCCCTCTCCTTCTCTCCCTCTCTCTCTCTCTCTCCCTCTCCCATTTTTAAGAAGATTAATCTTACTTCTCTTTTGCTCTCTTGTTCCTATTGGTATTATTGTGTATCATTTATGTTATGGCAATGTTCCTATTTGTATTATCGGTATCATCTTTGTTTTGAAGGTGGTATCCTTTATGTTATCGGATTAATACAAGTTTCTTATCGTTATAAATAAATGTAATTGTTTTCTCTTTTTGCACCGCTATCGTTTGATTTCATTTTATATAGACAAAAGGTTTTTAATCACTTATTTTAATAATCTAAGCGAGGTAGGAATAGGTCCGTAACAGATGTTGCCCGGCGTGTGAGGAAGTTTAAAGTTGGGTGAGTATTATTTCTCGTATGGTAGACAGAGCTGGTCCTAACGCCAGAAGTGCTAAGCGTTTTCTTATGTCTTCTTAACCTGTCTGAATACCTAACAAAAACTTCTCAGAACTTAACTTTTTACCTTTTTGTCTAGGCGAATATTTTGATGAGACTGATTTTTGAATAATGTATGTATATAGAATGAAATTGCAGCAGGGTGTCGGTATGAATGATAAGGGTTCTGTTTGGAATCAATTTCAGTTGACCCTTTGAATAAGATTAGGCCAATCTTTGGGATTGAAACAAACCTGTGCGTATAGGGCTGAGTTTCCACTGGCGCAACTCCAATGTCGTGTGACGTTGAAATGCAGCTTTAGTGCGACTGTGGTGTGGCTTTGAATGCGATTTTGATAGAGTCACTGCAGCTTTGAGTCACATAGATTGGAATGGGTGCTATTGAAATCAATGGGAAGCGATTTGTAATGCGACTTTGTGTCCAAGGTCGCATGGCGAATTGCATCAGTGGAAACGGAGACTAAATCACACTGAATTATCTGGATGTATGGGAATCTATCTTTCTGTGTAAACTACTAACGGGTAGATTGTAAGCTTTTGGGGCAGATTTTGATGTTTGGTGCGAATGGAGTAGTGCGTTTTTTTTTCGGTGTTGCAATCTGATGGAGACTATTTTTTTTTGTTTTCCTTTGTGTGTGGGAACCCATGTGGTATGTCCCATGCTGGTTTTGGCGGGAAAAATTGGGCATCATCCACCATTTTGTCATTGTCCATGAGATGTGCAGTGGTCATCCACCATTTTGTTGTGGTCTGGCTTGTCGGCCATCTTGAGAGGCGTTTAAAGTTTGAGATGGGAAGTTCCAGGTTAGCAAACAAAACTGCCTCCTGCACTACAAGCAATCATAGGGTCTAATCAAGCTTAACGCTTGGGAAGCCCTGTGATACAGTCATTTTTTTTTTTGGAATACTTTGGAGAAGTCCACGGGGAGATTAAACTATTTATTTAGTTGGGAAGATTTCCAGGCTTATTTTTTGAAGGACTATAGTCAGAGCAGTGGTTGTTCTGGCAGAGTAGTGAAAAAAGGTTCGCAACGGCGACAGGGGCGGTACCTGTCGAACCCAATCATTGGTCAGAGAGTAGCTAACTCTGGGAAAAAGCAACCTATAAGAGGTTGCGGGATCAGTTCAAGGTCCATTGTTTTTACCCACAGGAGGGTGAAATATCTTTCTGGTCCAACAGAAGATCAATATGGCCTGCAATTGACAGGATGAACCACAAATCTTTGAGGAAAAAGTGGGAGAATGTGGGCCTTGAGTTGGGAAATATGCAATGTTGGGAATGGTGGACTGGGAAACTGTATTTTGAAAAAAAATGGTACGGTCAAGCCAAATGCTTGGGAAAGAGATGCTTATTGTGCATGGATGGTAGAATAATGATGAACAGGGGGACAAGGAGGAACCATACCAAACAGATGTTATGGGTTTAAGAAGTACAGGTTATGATAGAAAAGATGCTGATTTGTGTGATGTCTAGAGGTCATCTTTGACCAAGTGTGTGAATATGTGTGTGTGTGGAGACTATGCGAGAGGTGTCGGTCTGATCTGTGATGTTATGTTCTCAGCTGCTGACAGCCCAAAATGACCCCCCCCCCCTCTCTTTCCAACCAGATCTGTGAGAATGTAAAACGAATTGTATTGACATGCAAATGACCTGAGCCAGGCTGTAATAGTTTTTTTGTAAAGGTGCATTTACTAAAATGTGTTTCTGTTACAGAAGACAATTCAGCAAGGGATTTTGTGGTGAAGTATTATGATTGGTTGATAAATGGTACTGTTAAAAAGTTTAGGACAAGTTGCAAATTTTTTCTCACCATGGTGAATACATTTTTTTGGGGGAATTATTGGTATACCATAAACCTAAACCACGTGACATTAATGTGTATTTAGTAATACATATTAATAAAAAGTTGAGCTCAACCATTTTTGGTATTTTAAAAAAAAGTGCACGGTTTATGTAAAGTAATGTAATGTATATTTGTGTTTCATATGCTAATGTCTTGTTACTGGAATTGTTTATTGTAAATTGCGAAAAATGGAATGTTTTTCACTAACTTTTTTTGGAATTTTATCCCTCAGAGTCGATAATTGGGTTTTCTGGCTTTCAGAACAAGAGGAAATCGTAGCCTCCAGAGGACAACGTGATAAAAAAATTATTTTTTCCTGGTTGGTCGGGTTTCACATGTAAATGTTTTAGGTTGTCGCCACCATTATCTAGTTGGAATGTCTAGTTGTCAGTCCATTCGGTTGTGTTTTGGACCACCCAGTGCGTGTTGTATGTTCTGATCCACTGAGTAGCAGAACCAATTAACTGAAGTCCGCATATTAGTTGTTATAAAGTAAAAGTTGAGTAAGACTGCCGGGTATAATTGGCACTCTAACACATATGTGAGGCTAAGGAGCATTATAAATCTCTGCCAGGGGTACTGCACTTAGTGGTAAAAGGGTAATGGTCTGATGTTACTTTGGGCGAACTTGTGTTCAGGAGTAGGACTGCTTACACCCCCCCTCGCTGTTATTGTAATTAGGTACACGCCCAACCATACCTGGCTGTACAAGTTTGGCTCATTGCCTGAAGCTAAGGTATGCTAATGTCCCTAGCTATCTGTGTGTCCCCAAATGTAGTTCAAACCTGTTTCCTACCGTGTCACCAAGCAATCCCATCTCTCTGAAATAGGGCAAACCAACCCTTCTCATAGTTTCCTGCTGGGACTGTTTATGTGGCTATTTGTTACCAATTGCCTAATAAATATCTGTGTGTTTCAAGGCACACCGGTCGGCTCGGGTACCCCCTACTGTTCAGTGGTCCCAGCGCCTCAGTGCTGCAAGGGATTTGTCTTAGTCTGTGGGTCAGGTGTGTCTGGTAGCAGCAGTTTCTCAAGCTGGATACACATTATGCAATTTTGTTTTCCAATTTATTTTAGATTTACCTGCAGATGTGGGGTATGAGGGCCTGCCTGATTGCATACAAGTTGAGAGGGTATAGGTCTGGCCTCATATTGTATAGTTTTGGTTGAGTCTGGGGAAAAATTGTGCAGGAAGGTTGTATGGGGTGCTACCAGTGCTTGGCTGTTCCAAGAGCCCTCACGTCCGAGGTATGTGTGGGCATGCCGTATTCTCCTCAGTTTACACCCATAGGTGTCCTTCCTGTCCTAGAGTCCTTGTGTACCTTAACTAGTTGTCTGTGTCTTGCAGGCCAAGAAGACCAGTGCCCCAGTGTGGCACTAGGCTCCTGTCATTCATGTGAGTCCTGTCTGAATAGTGTAGGCAGCTTGTGTTGTAGGGGTGAAGTATAACATTGTCTGAATACCGAATTGAAAGAGGAGGGAGAAGGTGAGCAGTCTATATGAGGCATGGGGGGTACCTGGTGGCAGCTGGTTTTCAATCCGGGTATCCAGACCATATCCCAGAACTTAGGTAAAAGAGAGGCTTGATGGCGACTGTCTTTGGAGCGGGAGGCGGGTCACCGGGTACCGTTAACACTATGGAGCTGGAGATATTCAGGAACACTTTGGGAGGTCCTGGGCTACATATCATTGAAAGGAGGAAATTGTACTCGGCAGGGTACACTACCTCGGGGAGTCTATTGTACCTACACTCTTGTCCTTGGGAGGGATATAGAAGGAACCCCAGGTTGCACCCCGATAGCCCCGAAAGAAAGTTTTTTTTATCAAACCTGACATCCCCTTACACTTCGTGAAACTTCCGTTGGGATTCGGGGAGGAGTTAAAAGATGGGTAGTTAAACTTTGGGCAATAGGATTTAATGGGTGCCAACAGTTTGGGCAAGGCGTGAATAAAAAGGCCCTTCTCTAGGGGTTGATAATCTAAGGGGAGGGGGTGGAACAAAAATAATAGCCGCTGGGAATTATCTGATATGGAGCGGGCTGAGGTAACATTTTAGGTGGAGACGGGGTAGGCTTCCTGGAATAAAAGAGTATTTAGGGACACCTAGGTGTGGAAAGGGGAGCGCCTGGCTGGGCGTATGGTTGTAAAGGTCGGGAGTTCCAGAGGTTCTGGAGCAGTCCTGAGGTGGAGCATGGGAGGAGATAACAAGGGAGATGGAAATCAGGATGTTCTGGGGCCAAAACTTTAGTAAACTCCACCCTGTTGCGGTCCCAATGCGGGTCACTATTAAGAGACCGATTTAGAGTAGCTTGCGCATTTAAGAGAGGACCCTAGAACTATATTTTTCTTGTTTTTGTTCTAGGGATAAGCCTGTTCAATCTGTAATATTAATGGACAGTCGGGGTGACTAAATTCTAAAAAAGTTTTTTGGCAACCATTGGTTTAGCCTCTCCTTTTTAAAATATTTTAATTTTTTTGTTTTTCTACCCGACTTGTAAATTGTTAGTGACAGTGATCCTGTTCACCTGTTGATCACTAATAGGGGAGAAGAGTTATCTATTTTTTTTTTTTTTGTTCCTCCTTTATTTTATTTATTTATTTTATTTTTTTTCTTCTGCCAAGTTGCTGCTGCAACAGCCACAATATATTATTTTCCGAGGCACTGTTTCAGGACAGTTATATATTGTTTGCTTGTTTTTATGAATGCAGAGTCAGTGCTCTTTGACATAAAGGGAAATGGGTGACAAACGGTCTGGGTCGAAGCAGCATTGAACCTGTATGTTTTGTTGCTTATTGTATTTATTTTTTTCTCTTTCTTTTCTCTTTCCTACTTTCTTTGGTTCATATTCTGCTTTGATGAAAAAGAAAAAACTGCGCTAGTGAAATAAAGATTAAAGCTGCAACCAACAGTGTTATACTACACCAAACAGATAATATAGGAGAAAAAAAGTTGCGCTATTGAGAATATCACCAGTACAGCAGCTGGTGAAAGTGTAAATATGAGCCAAAAGGCTCACACAGTAAATATATGACACAAATTGATGAAAGTGAGTGATGCGAACATGTGATAAAAAAATCACATAAACAAAAAACCACAAAAGTTGTCGCATATAGTCCAAACAATAAAATTCATATGCACAAAGAATGCTCCTCCACCGTGCTGATTATGATCCAATGTATTACACCACGAGCAAGTGTAGGATAGGACAGCCTCCACCAATAGATTTACTGCCTCTTACCGAAAGTGATGGATCCCTTGTCACAGGGGATCAAAGAAAGCCTGTGGCTATTCCCCAGCCAAGGGTATGGGGCAGGCAGCGTCTCACTGACCAGGAGATCCACAACTCTCAATGATAGAAAACGCAGTCCCCGTAAATAAAAAGAAGGATATACTATAGTGTAAAACCTTTTTACATGTTTAATAAAAAAAGATGAATGCACACTTACATGAATGCAGATAAAAACGAGCGAAAATAAGCCGGCCGGCTCTTAGACATAAAACAGCCCGTATGCCTCCGGGTAGCGTGGGCGCGATGACGTCAGAACGTGGCTCCTCCCTACGCGTTTCGTCATCAAAGACGTGTTCACGGGATACGGGCGGCGTTCTGACGTACCGCTCTAATATAACCATCTCAAACAGCCAAGCCTCGATGTGAACCGTGGGATGCCGAAGCACCGCCATTTTGACTGAGGGAAAGGATATCGCTAGATGCTATGAAGGAATTGGCAAACCCAAAGCAAGTAGTAATTAGTGTGCGCAGAGAAATAACATTATTGAACACAATCTATTTTAAAAAAAGGAAGGGGGCAAAGCAACAAACGGTCTAAAAACCATTAAATGTATAACAACTACATATAGAGGTTAATCCTCTACTGCTGGAAAATAACAACCAAAGGGAGGAGAGAACCTCATCCAATGGAAAAGGCGAACTGGATCATTCCCAAGATTCACATCGAGTGTACAAAAACACAAGGAATTACCCAAGGCTAGTACAGTATGCCACCATCGTAAACCTGATCCTAAAAAATTGTTATAAATAAAAACTATAAATAAAAACAAAACCCTAACAATATATTAACAATAATTGGACACTGTACCAAAATTGTATATATATTAACTAAATTGGACATGGCACTTTATAATCCAAACGTGAAGTCCCAGCTCCATCCTCCTTCACATAAACCCAATTAACCCATTGAGGTCGAGATCCAAACCTATGAAGGGGAAAAGGGAACACTACAAAGTGCATATAAAGGAGGGGGGAGGAGGAGGAGGGAAAAAAAAGAGAAGGAGAAATATACAAAATAAATAAATAAATAGGGAATCACACTAATCTAGACAGGACACTCTTCCCTACCTCAATTTGTACATTTTAACTGGTCGGCACAGAGGTCAAGAATTGTCTATGAAACAATTCACATCTACATCTATGTTAAGACCAAAAGGGGTGTAGCTCTTAATCCTATGCACCCACGACATCTCCAACCTAGAGATGCTCTGGACCAGATTGCTACCCCTCCAGTGAGGGCTATATTTATCTATGCCCAAAAAGATAGTACCCTTAGGGTTCCGATCATGCACAGCCAGATAATGTTTCGACACAGAGTGCTTTGTGAACCCTCTTCTAATATTACCAATATGTTCGTTCAGGCGTACCTGAAGTGGGCGTTTGGTCCTGCCCACATACTGCAACCCACACGGGCATTGCAGTAAATAGACCACGCCCTCCGTCGAACAGGTAATAAAAGGTTTGATGTCGAAAGTTCTGGAATTACAAGTAGAGCTAAATTGAGTAGTTCTCCTAGATCTACACCCATTCAAAGAGCATACTTGACACCTCCTGCACTGATAATAACCAGTGAGATTGGGAAAGAAGGTGGATCTAGTCATGGGTGGATCCATAATGTTGGGTGCAAGTCTGTCCCTCAGAGCCGGAGCTCCTCTAAAAACCACTTGAGGTCTATCTGGTAAAATGGTATTGAGGACCCTATCATTCTTCAGAATATGCCAGTGTTTATTAACAATGTGCCTAATCTGAGAATGTTGGCAAGAAAAGTTGGTAATAAAAGGGGTGCGAAATGACGACCCAGCATCCATCTTAACTTTCTCTTTTAACAAAACAGCACGGTCCACACAACTGACTGAATCAAGGGTAGCTTTAAGGGACTTAGGAGAGTAACCCTTATCTATAAATCTTCTGGTTAGGATATCGGACTGTGCTAAGAAGGTGGTGTGGTCCGAACAATTTCTTTTTAATCTTAGAAACTGACTCTTATGTACAGCTCCCAACCTGGGGGCATAATGACAACTACCTTTGGGAATAAATAAATTCCTATCGGTAGGTTTAAAAAAGGTTGAAGTGGTAAAACCCCGATCACCCACCGAAATAGTCAGATCTAAAAAAATTGATCCGATCCTGACTAGCCACATAACTTAAATGGATACCTCTAGAGTTGTTATTAAGAGAATCCATGAAGTCTACAAGGTCAGGGTGGCTACCCCTCCATAGGAGGAGGATGTCGTCTATGTAACGAGCCCACAAGGCCACATGGGGCCTGGTGTCAGCACAGACGACATCCTCCTCCCATTTGGCCATAAAAAGGTTCGCCAAACTAGGGGCATATTTAGCCCCCATGGCGACACCTCTGTCCTGCCTATAAAACTCCCCATCGAACCAAAAGAAGTTATGAGTAGCTGCATACTCTAATAACTCCATAATAAAACTGATTTGGTCCGGGAGTAAGTCGGAGTCGCGATCCATATAATGACGAACTGCGTCCAAACCCAATTGATGGGGGATCACAGTATACAGGGATGTGACATCCGCTGTGACCAACCAAATACCTTCACTAGATGTTATTTCAGAAAGGAGGTTGATCACATGGCGGGTATCCTTTAAAAAGGAAGGGATTTTCCGCACTATGGGCTGCAAAAAGAAGTCTATGTACTTGCCCACCCGGGACGTGATGGAATCTATCCCACTAACAATGGGACGTCCCGGGGGGCAAGTCAGACTCTTATGCACCATGGGTAGATAATATATTATCGGAATTTGCGGTGCCTTAGGCATCAAAAATAACCGTTCCTTCTTATTAAGGATCCCAGCATCCGAACCTCTTTGGACAATAACCTCCAAACGTGCATTTATTCAATACGACTATACCCCCCCCCTTGTCAGCTGGTCGGATGACAACATTTTTGTTGGAGCACAAAGAATTCAAACCCAGCTCTATATCCCTTTTATTTTTGTGTATTCTGATCTGCATGGCATCTAACTCTTTTAGTGCCAAGTCTCTAAAAACCCTCAAAGAGGGAGACAGATGACCTGGAGGGATGAAAAGGGAAGCATTCGAAAGCCCGGAATGGGAGATGTGATCAGTAAGATTGGCAGAAGAACTGAAAGGGTTGGAAGCCAGATACCTCTGGACATTCAATTTGTGGACATATTTATGAATGTCCATGTAGGTCTGAAATTTGCTCATATTTTGAGGTGGAGCAAACTTCAGACCTTTGTCCAAAACAGTTAATTCTGGTACCGTTAGTGTGTGAGAGCTTAAATTGAAAATTCCAGCGTCACCTACATCTTTGCTCTTTTTGGACTGAGCTCTCCTCCCCCCTCTAGTTCCTCTCTTAACTCGACCACTCTTTTTAATCCTTGGCTGGGACGGGGAAAACCCCAATTCCGGTGATCATATCTGATGTTACGGTCCACTTCATGAGGATCCTCCTGCCCAGGCAAGTAATATCCACCTGACGTACCATTACTGCTCACATCATAGGTGGGTCAGGAGACCCCTTGGTCTACATGTGCCTGGTCTCTTAGAGGAAAGAAACTATTCTGAGTAGGGACACTGAAACCATCATCGAAATCCCCCTCATAGTGTGCAAATTGTTGCTCATAGGCATGAGGCAAATCATACCCCTGACCACGAGGGTAGACACCCTGTCCGTCATAATAACTCGACCTAGATTGTGCAACAGTCGGTCGGCCCCTAGGGGGTAGAGGTAATAAGCCCTGATTCCATCCTCGTCCCTGATTACGTGGTGGCCCAACGGAGCCTTGTTGGTATTGTCCACATCCTGGGGGTCGAGAGGGGGGACCATTAGGCTGTTTAGGGCCATTTTTTCCCCATCCTCCATTGTTATAAGTATTGGGTCGGTTGCCAGGTCGTGACTGAGCCTGGAAAGGTGGACCTCTCACAGGAGAGCGGCCACGTCCAGGACCAGAAGGACCGGGTTTACCAGTGGTCCCCAATGGTCTCAATGAGACTTGGCTAGCAACCTGAGGGGTAGTATCCATCTCAGGGCCTGCCAAAGCAGCTTGTTCAGCCAGAAGCTTTTTTTGCCACTCGAAAACAATACATAGTCAGAAAAGTCACGGTTAAACTTCTTTTTCTTTTTTACTCTCTGCTCTTTGTCCTCTTTTTCAAGAATTTTTAGCAAAAGTTTAGACCTCTCCAAATATTCCTCACTAGATTTAAAGGGAGTTAATTTGTCTTTGATCAATTTGATTTCATCATCAAGTCTCACTAATTTGCTCCCTTTTCTATCTACCAAAAATTTTAAAAAGTTTACGTCTGCTTCGTTAAAATATTTGAACCACCCTTCAAGATCTACTTCTCCCTTCTGGGGGCATACCTCCCACCTAAGGCTACGGGGCACCATGAGGTGCTTGATATAGGTCTCTAAAAAGGCTATATCCCACTGAGTATGAATCTCAGAAATAGTGAGATTCTTAAGTCTAAGAAAAAGACCCCCCAGATCCCCTTCGCCATCCTTAAAGGTATATTCTGCTTTATCTTGAAAAATAAATGTATTCATCTTCTGGAACTTTTGTTTGAATATCAGAGATGAGTTGTGAATTGTAAGGGTTTACCGCCTCTGCCTGACTCCATTTTTAAGAGTCCAGTGGGTTTCATAGAATGGGTTCCTGAAACATACAAATACCATATTTCACAAAGTATCCCTGGACATCCAGGTCCTATGTCTTAATGTAATTTTACCTCCCCTAATCTGCCCACTGCTTTAACCTGAGCCCCGTGAACAGGTGTGGTGAACCCAGGGACCTGACAATAGCAGACAGTGTTGACTATCCCTACCATCAAGGGCAATGGATGATACTGGCCGTGGCTCGGTCTCAGTACCCTGTGGGGATCCCACCTTACTCTTCCACATTGCACCCCTCATAGATATTTAGTCTTAGTGGCCACGCCACTACTCTTGTCTGACATTCCACCAATAACTCCTGTCTGACATTCTCCTTTTTGCTCTTGTTTTTTGTATTCATGCACAACTGTCCGGAGGCCCGCCCAACCACCACCTGAAGAAGCAACGCATCTCTTAAGAAAAACGTGCCACGAATAAGACTCTTCTGAAACTTTCCTTCACCATGCTGAAAAGTGCTGTCTCACGGTCCGATCCAATCGGGACAATCATAACACCATATTTCCAAGCTACAGGACTAAATATGCAAGGATCCCGCCAGTAATGTTTGAATTCCGCTCTTCCAATGCAGAGGGGCGATGAAGCATTGCAGTACAGACTCTCATGGGTCAGATGTGAAGTCTCAAAGGCACCAGGACTGTCTCAAGTCTACCTTGATGGGTTACGGCGGGTTCAAGAAAGGAAGAGGCCGCAGTGGTGGTGGGGGAAGTGTCAGAGGGCTTCTGGGCTGTTGTGGGTGGGTACAAGATCATTGAAGGAGGTCATAAGTTCAATAATGAACTTGAGGGGGTACTGTGGTGGATATTTTGAACATTTCATATTCATATCCGGGACTCTAAATAAAGCACCATGCCCCCAATGGATGTATATGTAGGGGGATGGGTATAACCGTATACGATGTTACAGGAATATATATATTTTGTGATATAATGCCAAGTTATATTCTAAGAGGACAGTTTTACAGTCTACTGAGAATATAAATTAGGTTTCAGGTGATACTTAGATATCATTTGTCTTAAAAGGGCCAGTACAGATAACCGCAGGGGCCCTTAGCATGCTAATGTGAGAACTGGTTGAACTGAGCATCAAAGGAACACACCTATATCTGATAAAGCAACAAGTATTTCGGCTTTAGATTTGGCAGGCTAAGTAAAGAGGCTTGAGATTTCAACCAATCAGGTGGTCAGCTTTAAACCAATGAGACCACCGGATTTTGGATACTGGTTGATGGGGGGTAGGCATAGAAGGGGTATAAATTAGTCAGCCAGAGCCATGATTAACTCTCTTAGAATGAAGATCTGACGCAGACGACATGGTGACGTAGTAAGCTCTCTCTCTCTCTCTCCCTCTCTCTCTCCCCTCTCTCACTCTCTCTCCCTCTCTCTCTCTCTCTCCCCACTTCCGTCTTGCTTCTCTTTTGCATCCAGTAACTCTTATTTTTCTATAACTTGTCCTGATATACTGCTGTGTCCATCATAGCCATATTCTTATTGGTATTATTGTGTATCATTTATGTTATAGCAATATTCCTATTTGTATTATCGGTATCATCTTTGTTTTAAAGGTGATATCATTTATGTTATCGGATTAATATGAGTATCATTTCTTTATAAATAAATGTAATTGTTTTCTCTTTTCCCACCGCTATCGTTTGATTTCATTTTATATAGACAAAAGGTTTTTAATCACTTATTTTAATCATTTAAGCGAGGTAGGAATAGGTCTGTAACAAGGTGTATGGAGGATCCGTGAAAGTCCAGTGGGCCCAGGCACCAGGCCTTGCGTAAGATCTCCTTCTTCAGGGTATAGTAGTGCACCCGGCAGAGGACGTCACGAGGGCGGTCTCTGCGGTTGCCCCCCACTCTATGCACTCTGTCCAATTCGATAGAGGATGTAACTTCCCTGCCGAGCACCTGATTGAGGATAGCGATGATAATGGGTTTGAGATCAATACCTGAGGTTGCCTCCGGGACACCTTGCCGCCGGATGTTGTTCCTGCGGCCCCGGTTTTCACTATCTTCTATTCGGAGCTGGTGTTGCCGTAAACGGGAGAGATGAGCTGTAGATGCAGTTTCAAGCGCCGTTATACGGACTGCATGGTCTTCTTGTGTGGTAGCCATAGCAGAAACGGCGACCTCCGATGCCGAAACCTGTTGCTTGAGGGCATTCAGTTCAACGTGGAGAGAAGTTTCCATTTTGGAAGCCCAGGAATCAAAGTGAGCCCGGAAGGCAGAGAGTAGGGCAGTGGATGTGGAGCCCGGAGCACCACCTGAGGCTAAAGAAAGCATCTCTGCTTGGACAGCGTCTATGTTTGTGGTAGGGGACAGTGTTAGTGGATCTGAAGGGTTCATCAGAGGAGCCGGGTGTGCACCTGAGTTGTTCCCGCTGGTAGAGGAAGCAGCTGCAGTCGGGGGAGGAGGCTTTGGTTTGCCTGGAGTTCGGCTTGTCGAAAGTTTGTCTTTCCCTGTACGGGAGTCCTGTGAGGTTGTACGTAGCAGGTATCATTGGATAGTGCCTTGTTGTAATTCAGCAGAATCAGCAGAGTTAGAGCTGGAAGCCACCATCAGCAGGTCAGGTGTTATTAGTTGGGAACACAGCCCGCAGTTGTCGGGAGAGCACAAAGCTCAGCGGTACATGTCGTCAGCCATCCATCAACAGCCACGTGCCCCCATAGCTGAAATAGTAAAGCAGCTAATGCGACCTGTGCTGCAGGTCGAAATTAACGCTTGTTGCAATGCTAATGTCCGGGTGGAGCAAGATGGCCGTCACTCCCAGGACTGGAGCTGAGAGCAGTCCCCCTTCCAGGTGCCTGTAAGAGCAGGGGGTGCCGGTGTATGTACTGCAGGGTAGCAGTATGGCAGTCTGGGCAGCTCCAGTGGCGGAGGAGGGGGTGAACTGTGGTTAGGGGTGAGTGTCAGCACTGTGGGGATGTTTTCTAGCAGTTGGGACTGGGAAACTGGTCAGAGTTGAGGGAAAGATGGATGGTGCTAAATACAGGGAAATTCTTGAGCAAAACCTGTACCACTTTGTATGTGATTTGAGGCTAGGATGGAGGTTCACCTGTATAAGGATAATAATATGATCATACATCATAGTGCAAAATACATTTATAGCCAGCAATATAGGCAAAACACATAATGGTATAAGGGTTAGTTATGAACATCATATAAAGTGTGGTTATACAGTATAGAAACTAAGATGGCTATTATGAATGTGTTTGAGAGTACCAGGCTACCATGTGCTTATCTTAAGGTACCACTAGGGTATGTACCAGGAGGGACATGGCTCAGCATGGTACTCTCACTCTGCAGCTGGGCTTGTGTGACTTGCTGATAAGACACCCTATAAAAGGGGATATTAAGTTGTATTGAATTGTATGTGTGCTCTCCGTAATTATGTAATGTAATTGCGTAACAAATAAACATGATTTGGAACTCTCTCAGTCTGAAGGTAATTTCACAGGTTTCCTGTAGAATAAGGAACTTGACGTTAAATCTCTAT
This sequence comes from Rana muscosa, assembly GCA_029206835.1. Taxonomy (NCBI): domain Eukaryota; kingdom Metazoa; phylum Chordata; class Amphibia; order Anura; family Ranidae; genus Rana; species Rana muscosa. The sequence goes on along the minus strand of CM055123.1, from coordinate 12,735,499 downwards.
TCACACCTTCCAGCAGGACAATGACCCCAAACTCACTGCTAAAGCAACACTTGAGTGGTTTAAGGGGAAACATGTAAATGTGTCGGAATGGCCTAGTCAAAGCCCAGACCTCAATCCAATAGTAAAACTGTGGTCAGACTGAAAGATTGCTGTTCACAAGCGCAAACCATCCAACTTGAAAGAGCTGGAGCAGTTTTGCAAGGAGGAATGGGCAAAAATCCCAGTGGTAAGATGTGGCAAGCTCATAGAGACTTATCCAAAGCGACTTGGGGTTGTGATAGCCGCAAAAGGTGGCTCTACAAAGTATTGACTTTAGGGAGGTTAATAGTTATGCACATTGACTTTTTCTGTTATTTTGTCCTATTTGTTGTTTGCTTCACAATAAAAAAAAAAACATCTTCAAATTTGTGGGCATGTTCTGTAAATTAAATGATTCAAATCCTCAAACAATCCATGTTAATTCCAGGTTGTGAGGCAACAAAACACAAAAAATGGCAAGAGGGGTGAATACTTTTGCAAGGCACTGTATGTACAGTATAGCTACAGAAAGAAGTATCAGTACCATCTCCAATATGTATTTATGTTTCTCTGTATAATAAATGAGCAGGAACAGGGCTTTCTTCCTGCAGAAATGACATGGATTTTCCCAGTTGACGTTGATTTTATTGTAGCCATCCTGTAGTTAGGGGTGTCTAGTAAATTTACCTTTCCTAGGCTGTAGTTTGCCTGGGACAATTTGTAGATTCTCATTTGACTTCTCACCTATATTCTAGAATTGCTGAAGTACCCTAATGGCACCACTAGGTGTCACTGTCCCTTAGGGCCATATTTCTGGTATAGTAGCAAATCATGTGCTGTTGAGTCTTTATCTCCCTTCAGACTAACACCAGTAATTTCCTGCAGTGGTGCATGCTTGGGGAGGCTATAAAAGCTTAGGAAGCGGCCTGGGAGCTCTCTTTCCCCCAAGATTCAGCCTGGGGAGGATGTGTGCAAGCGTTTGTGATGTGTGAGCCTGAGTCATTTGGGGCCTAGCACAGGATTCTTTAAGCTGCTTTGTCTGGTCAAGAAGGGTAAGCTATCCAAGATGGAAGAGCCCTATGAATGTCTGAGGGGGATTGGTGTCTGACCTCAGAGTAACCTGGCACTCCTTTGGACTAATGTAGTTGGGAAGCCCCGTTGCTAATGGAGACTTAACCCTCTCTACCTGTGAAGCTAGAGCAATAAAACTTGAAAAGACTAAAGTGACTTGTCATGTGACGCTCACGACTGCAGCCATGGATCTACAATGAGGTAAGTGCTAGCCTTCTCCCTAATTGAGGTGCTGTAAATCCATTCCTCTACCCCAGGCAGGAGAGGTGCTACATTATCTAAAATTATGCTCAGCTAAAATTATCTACAAGACGATGAGGGAGGAACATTAGGGGGCAAGGGAGATTGGCTGCTTCTACTCTGGTTATGTTGTCCAGAAAGTCTGGCGCCCTGTTTTAGCAGACATCCGATCCTGAAACCCAAGGTTGCAAATCATCCATGTCACATCCTGCTTCCACCATTCTCTCTACTGCAGCATCACGAGAATGACATCAAACATGTTTACAAATAATGCAGGCCGGTGGTTCGCAGATTTCACTGACTTTAGTAATGACACAGCAACCAGATAAAAATATAGGCATCAGTTCTGGCGAGTTCACCAGTATAAAAATATCACATATTGGGGGGGATCCGTAGTGGAGCAGGATCTGGGGGTTTTGGTATATCATAAGCTCAATAATAGCATGCAATGCCAAGCTGCAGTTTCTAAAGCGAGCAAAGTCCTTTCTTGTATTAAAAGAGGTATGGACTCCAGAGAGAGGTATAATTTTGCCCCTGTACAAATCATTAGTAAGACCTCATCTGGAATATGCAATTCAGTTTTGGGCACCAGTTCACAAAAAGGATATCAGGCAACTGGAGAAAGTGCAGAGAAGGGCAACCAAACTGATAAGCGGCATGGAGGGCCTCAGCTATGAGGACAGATTAGAGGAACTGAATTTATTCTCTCTTGATGTTGAATTATTGGTGTTGAACTTGGTCTTGAGTATTCACTTTATGGTCAACACAGAGGACAAGGGGGCACTCTTTACAACTAGAGGAAAAGAGAATTAATCTCCAAATATGGAAGGGTTTCTTCACAGTAAAGTCTCGTACACACGACCAGTTTTCCTGGCAGGAAAACTGCCAGGAGAGCTTTTGGCCGGGAATCCCGGCCGTGTGTATACTCCCTAGCAGTTTTCCCGACAGGAAAACTGCTCGGAAAAAATAGAGAACCTGCTCTCTGTTTTCCCGTCGGGATTTCCAGCAGAGTGTTTCCTGCTGAGAAAACCGGTCGTCTGTATGCTTACCTGAAGGGGAAATAAACCGTGCATGATCGATAAAACTTTGACGCATGTGTGGTAGCATACAACGTTATTTAGCCAGCTCGTTGTAGTTTTTGACGTCACCACGCTCTTGCCATTCAAAAGAATGGCGGGTCTTTTGTGTGGCCGTGTGTATACATGGCTTTTCAGGGCAAGATTGCCAGGAATCCCATCAGGAAAACCGACGGTTTTCAAACAGACGGGATTCCTGGACATGTGTACATGGCTTAAGAGCTGTGAAAATGTAGAATAGACTCCCTCCAGAGGTGGTTCTTGCCAGCTCAGTAGATTGCTTTAAGAAAGGCCTGTATTATTTCCTAAATGTACATAATATAATTGGGTACTGACATTTATAGGTAAGGTTGATCCAGGGAAAATGTGGATCTAGAAGGAATATTGTCCCCTGCTGTAGCAAATTTGATAATGTTTTGCTGCTGGGGTTTTCTGCCTTCCTCTGCATCAACTGTGGGTATAGGATTGAGTATATGGGATTGAATGATATTATTTTTTATTTATTTATTTTTATGGTTGAACTAGATGGACTTGTGTCTTTTTTCAACCTGACTAACTATGTAACATACTCAGGTGCTTATATGATTTACATTTAAAGTGTACAGTATTTCTAGAGATGGGAGTGGAGAAAACCCCTGAAAGGTCCTAGCAATATGCTGGACCACCATGGGAGAGCTCAAAGGGGGGCTGCAGATATGTTGTGCTTTATTTTCCAGGTTTCATAATAGGTAGCAGTTTCCCTGGGCAGCAACAGCCGTGGGATTGGTTACCTGAAGCGACAGCTGATTGGTCGGTCTGCGGCGGGTGAAAAGCCCACGCGGAAGGCGCTTATATAAGGAGCTGTGTGAGGGGCCTCACTGACCGTTTGGATCGGACCACGACTGCAGCATGAAGCGCCGTTCTCCCGGGAGTCGCGAGTCCCTCTTATGCCGCTTGTTAGAGAAGGCTGAGGGACAGGGCAGTGAGGAATGGCTGCTGCGGTGCCTGGAGGAGGGTCACGGTTCGGCTCCGCCTGCAGAGGTGGCCCTCGCATCCCCAGAGACAGCGCTGGTGAATAGCGGGCCGCGCCAACAGCCAGGTAGAGCCAAGAAGAAGCGGAGGACAACTGCTTCTCCTCAGGTATCTGACAAGGAGAGAGCCGGCGGGTCGGGACCCCAGCAAGCGGGTCCTGGGAGGAAGAGAGGCGCCACTATGCTTCCCCCAGTGGCAGCCAGCAGTGGGCAGTCAACAACTCTGTATCGGTGGCTGACATGTCAGCTCTGTTTAACTTTCCTGAAAACATTAGAAAGTGAGGTAAAGGGGCACATTCACATGGTGCTATTATTGGTCAAGGAGCACAGGTCTCTGGTGCTGAAACAATTTTTGGTGATATTGCTCATGAGTTTGTCTTTAATGATCAGCTGAATTTCTTCACTGTTGCGGCTGGATCTTTTGGTTTTGGAGCATTTCTGGATGGCCACTGGTGCGCTGAGTTGTGGCACCGGGATTGGTTACATCAGGATATTCTTCAGAACCTTGTTCTCTTAGAATTATTTCCTGTTATAGTTTCAGTTGTTATTTGGAAAGAGGTCTTTGCGAATCGTAGAGTGTTGGTTCACACTGATAATAAGGGTGTTTTCTTTGCAGTTAATTCCTTATCCTCCAAGTCTGAACCGGTAATTAATCTATTGTGTTTTCTGGTCTTGTATTGTATGCATTAGATAATTTGGATAAAAGCAGCACATATAGCAGGTATACGCAATTATATTGCTGACGCTTTGACTCGTTCACAGTTCGAGAGATTTCGGGACTTGGCGCCGGAGGCGGACCTGCATGGAATTCCTTGCCCAGATTTCCTCTGGGCCTTAATTTGGAGCTGATTCTTACAAATCTCCAAAATTCCTTTTTGCAGAAGACCTGGTCGGATTATCTCTTTTCTTGGCACAGATGGTGCTCTTTTTGTCAGGACTCAGGTTTGGATTTGTTAGTTGTGACCTCTTATACCTCTTTGTCCTTCTTGTCTTCACTGATTCAGTTGAATTTAAGTCCAGCTTCCATAAGCAGGATATTAGCAGGTATATCCTTTTTTCTGAGGTTTTCAGGTTTACCGTCTTTAACCTCTTTCTTTTAGGTCAGTCAGATACTTAAAGGTCTTCGGAGATCCAGACCTTCCCTAGATAACCGGCGTCCCATATCGGTCTCTTTGCTGGTTGATCTGTTAAGAGTTTTGGAGGAAGTCTGTTTTTCAGAACTCAAGCTTCTTCTGTTTAGAGCCTCCTTTTCGATGGCCTTTTTTGGTGCTATGAGGCTTGGTGAATTTACGGCAGCAAATAGGAGGTCTTTGGCTTTTCTGCGTTTTCACCATGTTTTAGTGGATGACGGATCTCTTAACATCTTCCTGGCTAGGTCAAAATCTCGGCCAGGCGCTAAGGGCCAATGGTTTTCGTTGGTTAACTCCACTAATCCTGTTATTTGTCCAGTACAACATGTTTCCAGGTATATGGCTGTCAGACCTTCCTCTTATGATTCATTCTTTATCCACCAGGACCTGTCTTCCCTAACCAGGTATCAATTTTCGACTGTACTGGCTTCCTCTTTGAAACGTTTAAACCTGTCCGGTTTTTGCTTTTCTTCACATTCCTTTCGGATTGGGGCAGCCACTACAGCCGATTCATTGGGTTTACCATGTAAAATTTTGAAAAAAGTGGGTCGCTGGGAGAGTGATAGATATAAAATATATGTCCGTCCATCTACTAATGTTATGATTTTCTCTTTCAGATGTTGCCAAAAATGTTATTTGGATAGTGGGTCATTCGTTTGTTTTCTGGGCTGCTCAACATGCCGGAAACAGGAACTACTCAACCAACTTAGGTCTGGACGTCAAATCCTATTTAGTTTTATGGTCGGGTGTCCGGGGTTTAATATGGCGGGACTTAAGAGAGCATTTGGCAAAAGGAAGCAGTGGGACTGTGTATGAAACACGACACTAGGGCAGAATGAGTCAGTCAATATAAGGTGAACAGATAATTTATTTGACATAATTTGGGGCATAATGCATAAAATGACATCGACAGTAAATCAATAGGTATGATACAATGAAAAATAAAACATGATTGGTATATCACATTATAGTAAAAAATGGTAGCACAATATACAAAGTAACACATGATCAACCTCGATATCGGCAATAAGCCCAAAAATAAGCCATGGTAACATGTATCAAAAATTGCTGACTCAAGCAGTTAAAACCCATGGTGACCACATGGTTGCTGTGATGTGACATCAAATATGAAAGCTCTATGCATTTCGTGGAGTTGTATCCACTCATCAGGAGCAGTAAATTGGGGACACATATAATGTAAAGTATATAATGATCTTAGTTAATGGTAATTAACTAAAAACAGGAAGAGGGGAAACAATGGCTGTAATCCTAACACTCTTACCTGTGGGTATATAGTAGAATTGTAAAAATATTAAAAAGAAGGGTGTCTGTTAATGTTCGATTTGGGAGTACCCAGGGGTGAGAACAGATCCCCCGGGAGCTGAGGCGGAAAAAGTGCAGCGGCGAGGCAATCCAATACAACGAGAGATTCCCCTTGTGTGGGTACTGGAGGTAAGTGGGAGCCCAGTAGGGTATCTGTAACAAATAATAATGAATTATAGTACTGGGTAGTAAAGAGTAAAGGGGGGCCAGTATAGGTAAATATAGTTACAGAGGAATGGGTTTTGGATAGCATGTCAGCCCGCCAGCACAGTCCCGCCAACGTCACGCTAAATAGCGTGCCTTCAGAGAGGAAGGAAGCGACCACAATGGCGCGCTCAGCGCCCATATAATGGCGCCCGATACATCCGTCATGAGGCACGCAGGTGGAGATACTCAACGTCAGCACGTGGCATAGAGACGCCAAACGTGCGGACGCAGGAAGCGTGACGTCGACGCCCAGTGAGTACCAGCCCACATCCCCACAGCCAATAGCGGGGGAATGTGGGATAGCCCCAGTGAGCGTCGCAGCTCCCGGGGGTAATTGCATAACCGCCCCAGGATTACCAATTAGTGACAAAAGCTAATAAGGGCAGGGTGCCCCAATGATGCAAATTAGTGGTTATGGCACTTGATGAAAATCAACGGACAACCAGGAAGTAGAAAAGTAGACAAGTGGGTGTTTCCATCCCTAGTGACGTTTTAAAAGATAGCCATGGTCTCATGTAAAGTCCCAACCCATTCTCTTTTAAGAGAGCATTTGATTTATTTATTTATGAAGGCATTTGGCCTTCCCCTCAGGTTTTAGTTATTCACGCAGGGGCTAATGACTTAGGGAAGGTTAGGACATGGGATCTCCTATGTGAGATGAAAAGAGACTTGGTTTCCGTAAAGCTAATGTTCCCTTCTTCTATTTTGGCATTTTGTGAAATGATCCCGAGATTGGTGTGGTCCCCTACCAGTAATTTTTTCTACGTAGATAGGATTAGGAGACGGCTTAATAGAACAATCCATAGCTTTCTCCAGGTGTCGGGCGGTGTCTCTTATCGGCACTCAGAGCTGGAAGGTTTTATTCCAGGTTTATTCCGGAATGATTCAGTCCATCTATCTCCTATAGGCTTGGATATTTTCTGTATGGGATTACAAAGTTTAATTGAGTCGGCCACGGTGTTGGGGGGGGCTTCAACCAGTAGCTTCTCTACTGGCCTCAGCTGGTGGGGTGTAGTTGTCCAGCATGTCTGGATGGACACCGTTTAATCTTATTTTTAGTTATTAGCCAGGATGGCTTTACATATTTATTTTAAGTAAATTAATTATCAGGTTACCCCTTGGATACACCGTGGCCATTTAAAATGCCAAAGAAAAATATTAATAAATTATATTTGTACTTTCATGGATGTGTATGTCTCTTTATTAAGTCCCTTTGTGCTAGCCCATGTACTTTTTTGCTATTTATTTCCAATTGGTGAGAATTCCCTTTCACTTCCTGTCCTGAAGACACAGCAGAATATGATAGAAAATGAACAGCTTTTCTCTAAAACAAGGAGTTTAAATATGAAAATGCTATAAGTTAAGCATAATTCATGTCATTTATGGGAATTTGTGTCCTTGGTTATAAACATCCTCCAATATCTGTGGTTTATTTTGCACAATATGACATTGGCCAATGAGTGAAAGGACACTTGATGGCCACAGTAAAGGGTAATATAACGGGTATATAAACAATGTTACTGAGAATAAAGTTAGCAGAACAGAGAGAGGAATGTGTGCAAAGAATAACACACAAAGCCACAAAGAAGAGGACATAGAGCGTTCAGAAAGAATGACACACCGTGGGCATAGTGATAGCTGTGGCCTGTTCTTGACATCTGTCTACTCTTTCCCCTATTCAGATCAACAGCGTCTCCATCATATCCTTATTCAGTTGATGCATTATCTAACAAGCAGTTTTGTCTACCATGAAAAGTCAGAATATAATTTTAATGAGGATTTGTTTTAGCCTATAAAAAATTATTATTTTATTATTTAATGCTCTTTCTTTACAATGAGAATGCTAATATGTAGTTTAGTGTCTGACACCCTGAAAACATTGTGTGTCTATCCCCTACCCTACATTATGCAAACTTTAAACACAGTTTAAAAAGGACAAAATATGGTAAGTTACCTGTGCACTATTTATGGGTGCAGTGTTTTTTTCTTCCCCAGACTGCTCAGCTAGGAAAAAGAATATCTGTATATTGCCTGAATGCTAAAGGAATGAACACTCCATAAACAGTGTTTTTTCCACAGAAAATGTTTCTAACTCTTGGATATTGTATTTAGGTATGAGCTTAGTGTTTTGTTGTTTGGACATTGGTCTGAATGGCAAATGTTTAGGCTGTTTAGCATGGATAAGTGTGAGGGCTTCTAGGTAATAACGGTTGCCGAGGAAGCAGCAGCTGCTTGCAGTTGCTACGTCCTTACCATCCACTGACTTCACGCAGACCATTCGCTTACATGGCTGGGAATCCATGTAAGCAAATTGGTGGGGAATGGAGCCTTACATCATTGCCTAAATATGACTACATGGCCATATTTGTGCCTATAGTTGCCCAAATATGATTTAAATAGACAAGTGCCCATACTCTGTACTAATATTCTCACTAAAAACCCAGCAGCTGCTAGTAGGTGTACCCCCTGTGACACCAGATCCGTATAAGAAGGAAAACAGATAGCAGCACTAATAATTAAATAAACTTTAAAACCCTATAAAAGTACAAAATGCTATAATTAAGCTTAAAAATCTGTAATAATGCATGTACCTGTAACTTATTTTAGAGCATCATACCATGTGCAGTATAAATACAAAATCATATAGTGTATAAGTCCAGTCCCAAAATTCATATCATTAAATAAATAAATAAATATCCACTAATCTATACAAATATCTATCAATATAGTTCAGAGGTTATGGGCAGAATGTGCAATTGTGCAAAACAAAATTTCCACTTCTGTGCTGCAATGCTGGTACCACTTTTAAAATAAATCACTCACCAGAATAAGTTGACCACTTAAAGAGGTTGTAAAGTCAGAGAGTAGTGATAACTGCCAGTCTCTCTGTTCTAATAAGGTATACTACATAGTGTAAATGTTTCTTTTAAATGATGCCGCTAAATACCTTATTTCAGATCGCCTCTGTGCATGCACGCGAGACCTGCCGCTGCTCTCCTTCCCTGATCTAAGGCCTACAGCGGGAGGGGCCGAGATTCCCCTCTGACGTCAGCTGGGAGGTCACATGACCACTGTGCTGCTCAACACAGTGTAAGAAACATTTACACTGTGTAGTATACCTTATTAGGAAAGATGGGCTGGCAGTAATCCTACTCTCTGACTTTACTGCCAGCTACTAATAGCAGCAGGAGGGGAGGGGCGGGGAGGAGATTACTTACACACAGGAGCTGACAGGCAGGGAGGGAGGGGGAGAGCGTGGGGGGCTCTAACACAGCAGGATGACGGAGGCAAGTAAACTAACCATGGAATCGTGGATCAGCAGCCATGATTACCATGGTCAGTTCATCTAGGGCAGGGGTCTCAAACTGGTGGCCCTCCAGCTGTTGCAAAACTACAAGTCCCATCATGCCTCTGCCTGTGGGAGTCATGCTTGTAACTGTCAGCCTTGCAAGGCTTCATGGGACTTGTAGTTTTGCAACAGCTAAAGGGCCACCAGTTTGAGACCCCTGATCTAGGGGGACACAGGAACAGGCAGAGTCAACCAGGTTTTTTACAGCATTGAAAGGGACAGATTAGACAGGATACACACTATGCTGTTTAATTTGCTTTAAAAGAACAGGATCTTTTTTTTTTTATATATTTTATTTAGTGTTACAAACTCTTTAAACATAAGGTCAAAATATGCTTCCGAGTATGGGCTTCTCTCTCCAGCCAGATCATTCTTCTCCACTCTCCCCACACAGAAATTAGTAATACCTCAAAGTGCCTTCTCTTGCACCTCAACCAGAAGCACAAAAATATTCTCAAATCAGATAGACATGCAGATGTGACATCATTTCTATTTGGGGTGGAAAGCACACTGGCTCCTTAAGCATTGCGGAGCAGTGGCTAATTGAGTCATTCCAGGTGCCAGTTTAATGGTAGACATGTGCATTCGTAATCGTCCAAATGCATTTTCGTCCGAATTCTGAGGATTTTCACGTTCATTTTAACAAAATGATAATGAACGCGCAGAATCCGAAATCTGAAAGATTGGTACTGATGCGCCCTCATTCTCCCATGTCATTGAACGAGCGCATCGCACCCCTCCCCGTCCTCCCCGCCCTCCCCCTGAAGGTGCCCCACCACGCTCCATTATTGCTCGCATCCTCAACTTCCAGTATAAAGTCGCCATCCTGCGCCTGGCTAGGGAGAAAGGCCCTCTCAAATATAATGGGAACACCATCTCAGTCTATCCTGACTTTTCTGCTGAAGTTCAATGCCAGCGAATCTCCTTTTCTGCAGTGAAATCTCGCCTGCGCACAGAAGGTTTGTCCTATGCCATGCTCTTCCCTGCCAAACTGTGCATCATTTATGATGGTAAGGCTTATTTCTACACCAGCCCCAAGGAGGCCATGGTGTGGCTGAATGATCGTTTTGGAGCTGCTTACAGACGCAGAGCTGAATGACGGTGTCAGTAGTCTCAGGACATCACATACCGACTGCCTTACTAACAGACCTCTGTGCACCACCATGTGTATCCTGTGCCTTTCTTGCAATTTACACTGACTGCTGTTTTAGCCACCTAGTCTCCTCTGATGGGTGCTACCCCTTCCCTGATGTGCCGGATGCTAATATTTCTATGCTTATCCCACCAGGCCTTCGCTTCTGGAACTTCTCCCCTATTTGCACTGTTTCCTATCCTGCCCTGCCTGGATTGATGGACAGCGAATCCTGCACTTTCCCACGGCCGTCGGGACTCTGCACTCTACACACAGACATATTTATATAATTTTTTCTGTCACCGGTTGAGAGCCTCACCTGACTCCACACTACCCTCACACCAGCTAGTGGCGAGGCCACGGAACAAGTTTTTTTTTTTTGTCACCTCTCCTGACCCTTTTTGTCGGGGAGGTCTTTCAGTTTGGGATCCAAGGCTCGCTATGTTTGGGATGGCTGAGCGGGGTGGGGGTGGTTCTTTCTTTTTGGGACTTCTGTTTTTTCCCTTTACTCTTTTTTCTAATTTCCTTTTTTTGCAGCTGTTTTGTATTTTAACTGTGAAATTGTCTTCTCAGGTTGCTGCCTAAGGCAGATTGTTACTATTTTTATTTTTTCCAATGCGGGCTCCTATTCTCCTGCTGGCAGATCCACGCACTTTTTTATTTATGTGCTTGTATGTGCTTCAGGGGTTGTGGCCTATCCGGTCATTTATGTGTATGTTTCCATGTTACTCTATGCTTACTTATTACTGCACTTATTACTGTATTTTTTGCAATGGCGTAGCCCCTAAGGATAGTCTCATGGAACACTAGAGGTCTGAATGCATCCCAGAAGAGATCTCTGGTCTTTTCCGTTTTGAAAAAATGTCACCCTCATATAATCTGCCTCCAAGAGACTCACCTTACAGGCTCTTAACGAGGGCCTTAAAACGCCCTTGGTTGTCCAACTCCTACCATGCCACTCATACTAAATACTCCAGGGGAGTTTTGATTCTATTGGCAAAATCTCTCCCAGCTGAGACACTTCAGGTTAAAACTGACCCTGAGGGGAGGTTCATTATTCTCACCTATCAGATTTCTAAAGTGACACTTACCCTGGTGAATGTTTATATTCCCCCTCTGTTTTCGGCGGAGCTACTTTCTAAACTGTCTCAATTGCTGACTAGACCTCCTGGCCCCCTACTTTACGTGGGGGACTTAAATGCTATTTTAGATCCAGCAATGGACCGACTGGGGGGTGGGGTAGACCCTTTCCCTCCTTCCTAGATTGGATCCAGGTCCATGGCCTTACAGAATATGGTGCTGGAAACATCCGGATGTACGCCATTTTTCCTGTCATTCGGATTCTTTCCACACCGTGTCCCGATTAGATATGGCGTTTGTCCCGGCCGAGACCCTTCCTTTCTCAGTGGATCTCCTTCTCATTCCAGGTTCGGGGCCTGCTATTTGGCGCCTGAACTCCTACTGGCTGGAGGATGAGATCGTGCAGGATGAATGTAAAAAGGGCATTGCAAACTACTTGAGAGACAACTTGGGGAAGGTGGACCCCCCACTGAACGGGATGCGTTTAAGACCACCCTGAAGGGCACCTTCATGACCATCATGGGAGTGATGTGAAAAAATAACCGAATGCTTACTGAGGAGCTTGAGACTGCTATGGTGAGTGCAGAGTCTGATTACGCCTCTAACCCTGCCTCTGACACGAGAGAGACATGGTTACAGTGCCGCAGGGAGTATGAACTCCGCCTGCTGGACCTCACGCAAAAACGCATGTTACACGTTACTCAGAAATCGTTTGAACATGGCAATAAAGCTGGACGTCACTTGGCATACTTGACTAGACCTGACCACTCCCCCATCTCCATCTCACGTATCGTTACTACCCAAGGCTGTATCAGTGACGACCCGGGGGATATCTTAGATTCCTTTTTCTGTTTCTATAAAGATCTATATACCTCTAGGGTTGATTATGACGACTCCCAACTGACTCATTACCTGGCTGACATATCTCTCCCTTCCTTGTCTACTGAGGGGCAGGATACGTTGGAGGCACCTATTTCGGTGGAGGAGATTGCTACAGCCATTTCACAAATGCCTGCTCCTAAGACCCCTTGGCTAGATGGTTTCCCGACTGAATGGTATAAACAATTTACAGCCCTTTTGTGCCCTCTCCTTTTGCGGACATATAACAAAGCTTTAGAGGCCGGGGTCCTCCCCCCAACGATGTGGGAGGCTCTGATTGTGCTTCTTTTAAAACCCTGTGAGGACACACTTAAATGCGAATCTTACCGTCCCATTTCTCTTATCAATGTGGACGTTAAGATTCTGGCCAAAATTTTAGCTAACCGCTTAAATAATGTGTATAAAAAGCAGTGCAGCGCTAAAATCATATGTAACACAAAAAGTCCATGGGATGTATAGTTCAGAAACCAGAGGAATGTTATCTGAAACACCAACAGGAAGATAGAAGGATCCTCTAGCTGTGAAACAGAGTGCTTGTAAATGATCACAAGTGCAACCACTTCCGTGTAATTCCACCACCAGATACACAGGCCGCTCACCTCAGAATGTGAACCTCTGTATTACCAGAAGGTCACATAAGCAGTCCCTTTATCAAGGGTAATGTTTAAAGATGAGAGAGCTGTCTTCATACCGTGCTTCAACCAAAACCCTCAATCATTTAATAATCCCAAAAGCGAACTCATAAATTGGCGTAGTTACATGAAAAATGTCAAAAAGAAATACATAGTGCTCTCCATATATAAAAAACACTTGATTTATTTATTTAAAAAGTTACTAACAAGCGAGGCACAGACACCCTGTGCTCGGATAACAGTCATGTAACATAGATGTGGAACCAGGTAGATGGCTGTCCTGACGTCGTGAAGCCCCTCGCACGCGTATCGTCCGTGGGCAAGGACTTCCTCAGCGAAAATTAAATGGAGCCAGCATGTCAGTTCATTTATATAAGCCATATTCCTGGTATATGCTGTGTGTGAAAAAGAAATCCTGCCCACCCCATAATTGGGGAACTATGTAACAAGCGCCCTCATTGGTGGCCAAGAGATATGCCAAATTAACAAACCGGCAATCATTGGCTAGAGGGATATGGTAATCAAAGAACTTCCGGGTGATGTCCCTCACATGGTGTACTGCAGCTCCAATCGGCTGAGGAATAACAGGGGATATCACCTCCCAGACTATGACCTTCCGGGTCGGTGCTCCCCACATGATCCGTCGTCATAGCAACAAAAATAAACATACCTGTAGAATGTTCCCCTCACCGCACCTACGTGAAGCCGAGGGCGGGGCGGAGCGGTCATGTGACACCAGATGCAAATAAAGCACGTAGGATAACAATCCCTCAGCGTGCTTAATATGCAGAGCCTCCACGTTTAAACTGTCAGATCCACCCCTACTGAGAATAACCATCCCTCCAAGCTGCAACATAGCATTGTCACATGTCATTACTTATGACAGCTAACAGGCAGTATTATTGATGTGGTACAGCAAACGCTGCATCCCACAGTGTGCCACCCAGTGGCAAAAGCCTGCATTGCATGTCATACAGGATCTCTAGAGAATAAAAAGATAAAATCAAAAATAAGCAAAATAAACATAAACACCAGTGATCCCGCTGTCTGAACAAAAGATACATAGAAGGGTACCGAGCAAATATAAAAGTGCATATACGCTCGCTGGGGTCATGTATACATAGATCAAAAAATCTGACCATATATAGGGCACAATGGTCAATATGTATACAGACACACACCAGCTCCCCCTTCTTGTTATTACTTTGAGGGGCCCGTGGGCCCTCATAGTGATGACAATCGTAACACTAAACAGGGGCCAGAGGTGCATAAGGGTAATAAAACAGTCATATATAGACCTGTAAAATTAATAAAGACGTCAGCACAACCATCTAACCTGTTAGACAAATATCACATACTAAATACATAATGTCATAATAAAAACAAATTATATAAAAATTATAATGCTAGCGGTCAGATATAAAACAATTGAGATCGAACTCAACGTTCAACCCCAACGGAACCCCCACCTTCAATTTATATACCCCAAACGACTCACGTCGGCTAAGGTGCCGAATGAAGTTGCCTCCTCTCCAATGGTTCGTCACCTTCTCTATCCCCCAAAACTGCAGCCCAGATGGGCTACGGTTATGGTGGAGTCGGAAGTGCTTTGAAACGTTGTGTGTGACCAACCCCTTTTTGATATTATTGACATGCTCCCCTATCCTGACGTGAAGGGGCCTAGACGTCCTACCGACATATTGTAAACCACACTCACACTGTAGCATATACACGACCCCAGTAGTGTCACAAGTGATCAGATCCTTGATCTTATAGTTTTTCCAGTTGCTGATGCCACAAATTCCTTCCGCTTCTTTAAATTCTTTCTGGCTTGTCGACATGGTGGGCAACGACCACATTTGTGAAAGCCAGTCAGAAAATCAAAAATTCTGTTCTCAGAATGGGTAGGGGGGTCAATGACCCCAGGGGCTAGTGTATCCCTTAAGGAAGGTGCTTTTTTGTAGATGAATTGCGGACGATCAGGAAGTAAGGGGCCTAAAATCCTGTCATGCTTAAGGATTGGCCAGTGCCTCTGTACAATCCTCTCAAACTTCCTATATTGAATATTATAGTCTAAGATCATTCGTGTCCTTGTAAAATCATTATGATTAACCTTAGGGACATTTGACACAAGTACTTTTCTGTCCAGATTACGGACATTTTCCATTTCTATACCTAAGCTATTTTTATCATATCCTTTTTCAATGAATCTTGAGGCCAATACCTGTGACTGTGTAATAAAATCACCTACATTGGTGCAATTGCGCCTCAGGCGTATAAATTGCCCTCTCGGTATATTACACAACCACTTGGAATGGTGACAGCTTTCAATGGGGATAAAGGCGTTACGGTCCGTGGCCTTAAAATGAGTGGTCATATTGATCCTGTCCCCATTCTTGGTTAGATCAAGATCCAAAAAGACCAATCTGTCCAAACTGATGTTCCATGTAAGAACAATGTTCATACTGTTAGCATTCAGTTTAGATGCAAACTCATCAAAGCTTGCTCGATCCCCATCCCAGATCATAATAAGGTCATCAATATACCTCTGGTAGCATAATAGCTGTGGGGGTTTGTTCTTAAACACGGTCTCTTCCTCCCAGTGTGCCATAAATAGGTTGGCAACACTGGGAGCAAACTGAGCCCCCCATAGCTACCCCTCTGGTTTGAAGGAAAAATTGCCTACCATACCAGAAATAATTCTTTGATAAGCAAAAGGTAAGACTGTCAATCAAAAAGTTCTGATGTCTTCTGGACAAACCAGATGATCCTAGTGCCCAACTAACCGCGGATAAAGCATCCGCATGACTGATGATCGTATATAACAAACTGACATAAGCCATGATCCGAAGGCAAGAGGGCGTGATTGCCAGAGACTCCAGGATTTGTATGACATGTTTGGTGTCTTTAAGAAATGCGTCAGGTTTTGTCACTAACGGCTGGAGGAAGGAATCTATGTATTGACCAAGTCGGGAAGTGACCGAATCGATCCCATTTACTATGGGTCTCCCAGGAGGGTTGGTGCTATCCTTATGGACCTTTGGTAGAAAATAAATGATGGGTGTACGGCAAAACAAAGGGTCTAAATATAATGCCTCCTTTGGGCTCAACATTCCTATATGTTTCCCCCTTTCTACCAAAAAGTGGAGTTCTCCCTTAAATTCAAGCATAGGGTCTCTAGTCATAATGCTATAAGTGTTAGTATCACTAAGGAGATTGTCCATTTCGTTCTTATAGTAGGCCTTACTGTGTACCACCAGCCCCCCCCCCCCTTATCAGCAGGGCGTATGACCAAATCCTTTCTCTCCGTCAGAGATTTTATACCGTTCTGGATATAAACAGGATCATTCACCTTACGGATTTTTCAACTTTTCTAAATCCCTCGCGACCATATTCCTAAACACCTCAAGATGCTTAGTGTCTGATGTGGGGGGGTTGAAAACAGATTTATTCCGCAAGGTAGAATGGTGACTTGTCTGACTTGTTGGTGCACTTAATGTCCTAGTGGACGGGGTATTCAAAAAATATTTCTTAATATTCAAACTACGAATGAACTTTTGCAAGTTAACATACGTTTGAAATTTATTTAAATTACGAGTGGGGGCATATTTGAGCCCCTTATCAAGTACTTTGATTTCTTCTTCACTAAGGGGTGTTCCACTCAAATTATAAATCCCTGCACCTATTGGGGCTTTACTCTTTTGAGTTCTCCTGCCTCCTCTCCTTCCTCTCTTGCTTTTCTTTTTCGCAGCGGCACCCCCTCCTGAGAAGGCTGCTGGGGTTGTGTTCCCCTCCAACCTCCCGGATTGGGGGGGATGAAGGGTGCACTTCTCCCTGCACCTCTCGTTGCTCCGCGAAAATCCCCACCCCTACATGGGCCCTGATAGGCCAGGGGTGAAAAGCGGTTATGTATAGGTAATTGATTTGCGTGTTGTGGCGGAGCTGGACCTCCGTAAGCAAAGGTATCATAATTATTTTGTGCATAGTTATTCTGATAGTGGTTAGATCGATTACCTCTATCAGCATAAGGGCCATTATACTCACTGGTGTGTGAGTAATTGGGCTGCTGTTGCTGATAGCCACCATAACAGTGATTCCCCCTCGGGGGTGCATTATAAACCTGATGCCGATATGGGGAGTGATGGTAACCACCTCTCTTTCCCCGTCCTCTTTTGTTTTTACCCTTTTTATTGGAGACTTCCTGATAGTGACCATCATTCAAAGGTGTTCCCATAACCGGATATTCCAAATTATCATAGACATAGACCTCACCCCCCCTGGGAGTGGGGAGTGGGGTATCGGTCAAGTCTACGTTAGACAGGTCCGGGTTTACCTGTGTAGAACTCACATCTGGAGGAGCCACTTGCCACTTAAACACACAATTTTTTCCAACGTCATCCAGATCTCTGATGAACTTTTTCTTTTTCTTATTTTGAGTCTCTGTATCCCATTTAATTAATTTATTTTTCAAATCCATAGATAATCTCAGGAATTCCTCAGATTCTTTAAAGGGTTCCAAGGTAGTTCTCAGGTCCCTAATCTGAACCTCCAGCATTTTCATTTTTCTTTGTTTCCTAAGTAGTAAAATTTCTAATAATTCTAGACCCTTTTTAATAAAAAAATTTCCCCATTCTATGATGGCCTCATCCTCCATAAGGCCGTCATTAGGCGGGACATCCCACCTTAAACGTCTTGGAATAATTTTTGCTCCTAAGTATTGTTCAAAGGAAATTATATCCCACCAGGTCTTAACCTTTTTCTCAAAAACGTGCCCTAGTTTTCTAAAGGTATGAGTGAGTTCATTTCCCTCCCCAGTGGTTTGATTCCTAGAGGAAATATCTCCAATTTTAACTTCTCTCTTTTCCAAATATTGGAAAACTTCCATGGTGATGCTGCTAGACTGTAATATACTGGAAACAGTAGAAAAAAACAGACAGCGCAAAACCAATCTTAACACAATGCAGCTGAACACTGAAGGTCAAAATATAAATCCTTAAATGAAACGTGTATAAAAAGCAGTGCACAAAAGGTGGGCGGGATTTATTTTTCACACACAGCATATACCAGGAATATGGCTTATATAAATGAACTGACATGCTGGCCCCATTTAATTTTCGCTGAGGAAGTCCTTGCCCACGGACGATACGCGTGCGAGGGGCTTCACGACGTCAGGACAGCCATCTACCTGGTTCCACATCTATGTTACATGACTGTTATCTGAGCACAGGGTGTCTGTGCCTCGCTTGTGAGTAACTTTTTAAATAAATAAATCAAGTGTTTTTTATATATGGAGAGCACTATGTATTTCTTTTTGAAATTTTTCATGTAACTACGCCAATTTATGAGTTCGCTTTTGGGATTATTGAATGATTGAGGATTTCGGTTGAAGCACGGTATGAAGACAGCTCTCTCATCTTTAAACATTACCCTTGATAAAGGGACTGCTTATGTGACCTTCTGGTAATACAGAGGTTCACATTCTGAGGTGAGCGGCCTGTGTATCTGGTGGTGGAATTACACGGAAGTGGTTGCACTTGTGATCATTTACAAGCACTCTGTTTCACAGCTAGAGGATCCTTCTATCTTCCTGTTGGTGTTTCAGATAACATTCCTCTGGTTTCTGAACTATACATCCCATGGACTTTTTGTGTTACATATGATTTTAGCGCTGCACTGCTTTTTATACACGTTTCATTTAAGGATTTATATTTTGACCTTCAGTGTTCAGCTGCATTGTGTTAAGATTGGTTTTGCGCTGTCTGGTTTTTTCTACAGTTTTTCTGCTTTCCAATATATTACAGTCTAGCAGCATCACCATGGAAGTTTTCCAATATTTGGAAAAGAGAAGTTAAAATTGGAGATATTTTCTCTAGGAATCAAACCACTGGGGAGGGAAATGAACTCACTCATACCTTTAGAAAACTAGGGCACGTTTTTGAGAAAAAGGTTAAGACCTGGTGGGATATAATTTCCTTTGAACAATACTTAGTAGCAAAAATTATTCCAAGACGTTTAAGGTGGGATGTCCCGCCTAATGACGGCCTTATGGACGATGAGGCCATCATAGAATGGGGAAATTTTTTTATTAAAAAGGGTCTAGAATTATTAGAATTTTTACTACTTAGGAAACAAAGAAAAATGAAAATGCTGGAGGTTCAGATTAGGGACCTGAGAACTACCTTGGAACCCTTTAAAGAATCTGAGGAATTCCTGAGATTATCTATGGATTTGAAAAATAAATTAATTAAATGGGATACAGAGACTCAAAATAAGAAAAAGAAAAAGTTCATCAGAGATCTGGATGACTTTGGAAAAAATTGTGTGTTTAAGTGGCAAGTGGCTCCTCCAGATGTGAGTTCTACACAGGTAAACCCGGACCCGTCTAACGTAAACATGACCGATACCCCACTCCCCACTCCCAGGGGGGGTGAGGTCTATGTCTATGATAATTTGGAATATCCGGTTATGGGAACACCTTTGAATGATGGTCACTATCAGGAAGTCTCCAATAAAAAGGGTAAAAACAAAAGAGGACGGGGAAAGAGAGGTGGTTACCATCACTCCCCATATCGGCATCAGGTTTATAATGCACCCCCGAAGCGGAATGACTCTTATGGTGGCTATCAGCAACAGCAGCCCAATTACTCACACACCAGTGAGTATAATGGCCCTTATGCTGATAGAGGTAATCGATCTAACCACTATCAGAATAACTATGCACACAATAATTATGATACCTTTGCTTACGGAGGTCCAGCTCCGCCACAACACGCAAATCAATTACCTATACATAACCGCTTTTCACCCCTGGCCTATCAGGGCCCACGTAGGGGTGGGGATTTTCGCGGAGCACCGAGAGGTGCAGGGAGAGGTGCACCCTTCATCCCCCCCAATCTGGGAGGTTGGAGGGGAACACAACCCCAGCAGCCTTCTCAGGAGGGGGTGCCGCTGCGAAAAAGAAAAGCAAGAGAGGAAGGAGAGGAGGCAGGAGAACTCAAAAGAGTAAAGCCCCAATAGGTGCAGGGATTTATAATTTGAGTGGAACACCCCTTAGTGAAGAAGAAATCAAAGTACTTGATAAGGGGTCCAAATATGCCCCCACTCGTAATTTAAATAAATTTCAAACGTATGTTAACTTGCAAAAGTTCATTCGTAGTTTGAATATTAGGAAATATTTTTTGAATACCCCGTCCACTAGGACATTAAGTGCACCAACATGTCAGACAAGACACCATTCTACCTTGCGGAATAAATCTGTTTTCAACCCCCCCACATCAGACACTAAGCATCTTGAGGTGTTTAGGAATATGGTCGTGAGGGATTTAGAAAAGTTGAAAATCCGTAAGGTGAATGATCCTGTTTATATCCAGAACGGTATAAAATCTCTGACGGAGAGGAAGGATTTGGTCATACGCCCTGCTGATAAGGGGGGGGGGCTGGTGGTACTCAGTAAGGCCTACTATAAGAACGAAATGGACAATCTCCTTAGTGATACTAACACTTATAGCATTATGACTAGAGACCCTATGCTTGAATTTAAGGGAGAACTCCACTTTTTGGTAGAAAACAGGAAACATATAGGAGTGTTGAGCCCAAAGGAGGCATTATATTTAGACCCTTTGTTTTGCCGTACACCCATCATTTATTTTCTACCAAAGGTCCATAAGGATAGCACCAACCCTCCTGGGAGACCCATAGTAAATGGGATCGATTCGGTCACTTCCCGACTTGGTCAATACATAGATTCCTTCCTCCAGCCGTTAGTGACAAAAACTGACGCATTTCTTAAAGACACCAAACATGTCATACAAATTCTGGAGTCTCTGGCAATCACGCCCTCTTGCCTTCTGATCACGGCTGATGTCAGTTCGTTATATACGATCATCAGTCATGAGGATGCTTTATCCGTGGTTAGTTGGGCACTAGGATCATCTGGTTTGTCCAGAAGACATCGGAACTTTTTGCTTGCCAGTCTTACCTTTTGCTTATCAAAGAATTATTTCTGGTATGATAGGCAATTTTTCCTTCAAACCAGAGGGGTAGCTATGGGGGCTCGGTTTGCTCCCAGTGTTGCCAACCTATTTATGGCACACTGGGAGGAAGAGACCGTGTTTAAGAACAAACCCCCACAGCTATTATGCTACCAGAGGTATATTGATGACCTTATTATGATCTGGGATGGGGATCGAGCAAGCTTTGATGAGTTTGCATCTAAACTGAATGCTAACAGTATGAACATTGTTCTTACATGGAACATCAGTTTGGACAGATTGGTCTTTTTGGATCTTGATTTAACCAAGAATGGGGACAGGATCAATATGACCACTCATTTTAAGGCCACGGACCGTAACGCCTTTATCCCCATTGAAAGCTGTCACCATTCCAAGTGGTTGTGTAATATACCGAGAGGGCAATTAATACGCCTGAGGCGCAATTGCACCAATGTAGGTGATTTTATTACACAGTCACAGGTATTGGCCTCAAGATTCGTTGAAAAAGGATATGATAAAAATAGCTTAGGTATAGAAATGGAAAATTTCCGTAATCTGGACAGAAAAGTACTTGTGTCAAATGTCCCTAAGGTTAATCATAATGATTTTACAAGGACACGAATGATCTTAGACTATAATATTCAATATAGGAAGTTTGAGAGGATTGTACAGAGGCACTGGCCAATCCTTAAGCATGACAGGATTTTAGGCCCCTTACTTCCTGATCGTCCGCAATTCATCTACAAAAAAGCACCTTCCTTAAGGGATACACTAGCCCCTGGGGTCATTGACCCCCCTACCAATTCTGAGAACAGAATTTTTGATTTTCTGACTGGCTTTCACAAATGTGGTCGTTGCCCACCATGTCGACAGGCCAGAAAGAATTTAAAGAAGCGGAAGGAATTTGTGGCATCAGCAACTGGAAAAAACTATAAGATCAAGGATCTGATCACTTGTGACACTACTGGGGTCGTGTATATGCTACAGTGTGAGTGTGGTTTACAATATGTCGGTAGGACGTCTAGGCCCCTTCACATCAGGATAGGGGAGCATGTCAATAATATCAAAAAGGGGTTGGTCACACACAACGTTTCGAAGCACTTCCGACTCCACCATAACCGTAGCCCATCTGGGCTGCAGTTTTGGGGGATAGAGAAGGTGACGAACCATTGGAGAGGAGGCAACTTCATTTGGCACCTTAGCCGACGTGAGTCGTTTTGGGTTAATGAATTGAAGGTGGGGGTTCCGTTGGGGTTGAACGTTGAGTTCGATCTCAATTGTTTTATATCTGACCACTAGCATTATAATTTTTATATAATTTGTTTTTATTATGACATTATGTATTTAGTATGTGATATTTGTCTAACAGGTTAGATGGTTGTGCTGATGTCTTTATTAATTTTACAGGTCTATATATGACTGTTTTATTACCCTTATGCACCTCTGGCCCCTGTTTAGTGTTACGATTGACATCACTATGAGGGCCCACGGGCCCCTCAAAGTAATAACAAGAAGGGGGGAGCTGGTGTGTGTCTGTATACATATTGACCATTGTGCCCTATATATGGTCGGATTTTTTAATCTATGTATACATGACCCCAGCGAGCGTATATGCACTTTTATATTTGCTCGGTACCCTTCTATGTATCTTTCGTTCAGACAGCGGGATCACTGGTGTTTATGTTTATTTTGCTTATTTTTGATTTTATCTTTTTATTCTCTAGAGATCCTGTATGACATGCAATGCAGGCTTTTGCCACTGGGTGGCACACTGTGGGATGCAGCGTTTGCTGTACCACATCAATAATACTGCCTGTTAGCATTGTCACATGTCATTACTTATGACAGCTATGTTGCAGCTTGGAGGGATGGTTATTCTCAGTAGGGGTGGATCTGACAGTTTAAACGTGGAGGCTCTGCATATTAAGCACGCTGAGGGATTGTTATCCTACGTGCTTTATTTGCATCTGGTGTCACATGACCGCTCCGCCCCGCCCTCGGCTTCACGTAGGTGCGATGAGGGGAACATTCTACAGGTATGTTTATTTTTGTTGCTATGACGACGGATCATGTGGGGAGCGCCAACCCGGAAGGTCATAGTCTGGGAGGTGATATCCCCTGTTATTCCTCAGCCGATTGGAGCTGCAGTACACCATGTGAGGGACATCACCCGGAAGTTCTTTGATTACCATATCCCTCTAGCCAATGATTGCAGGTTTGTTAATTTGGCATATCTCTTGGCCACCAATGAGGGCGCTTGTTACATAGTTCCCCAATTATGGGGTGGGCGGGATTTCTTTTTCACACACAGCATATACCAGGAATATGGCTTATATAAATGAACTGACATGCTGGCCCCATTTAATTTTCGCTGAGGAAGTCCTTGCCCACGGACGATACGCGTGCGAGGGGCTTCACAACGTCAGGACAGCCATCTACCTGGTTCCACATCTATGTTACATGACTGTTATCCGAGCACAAGGTGTCTGTGCCTCGCTTGTGAGTAACTTTTTAAATAAATAAATCAAGTGTTTTTTATATATGGAGAGCACTATGTATTTCTTTTTGACATTTTTCATGTAACTACGCCAATTTATGAGTTCGCTTTTGGGATTATTGAATGATTGAGGATTTCGGTTGAAGCACGGTATGAAGACAGCTCTCTCATCTTTAAACATTACCCTTGATAAAGGGACTGCTTATGTGACCTTCTGGTAATACAAAGGTTCACATTCTGAGGTGAGCGGCCTGTGTATCTGGTGGTGGAATTACACGGAAGTGGTTGCACTTGTGATCATTTACAAGCACTCTGTTTCACAGCTAGAGGATCCTTCTATCTTCCTGTTGGTGTTTCAGATAACATTCCTCTGGTTTCTGAACTATACATCCCATGGACTTTTTGTGTTACATATGATTTTAGCGCTGCACTGCTTTTTATACACGTTTCATTTAAGGATTTATATTTTGACCTTCAGTGTTCAGCTGCATTGTGTTAAGATTGGTTTTGCGCTGTCTGGTTTTTTCTACTGTTTAACCGCTTAAATAATGTAGTACCGTCCCTAGTTAACAGTGATCAGGGGGGCTTTATTCCCAACAGGTCCACCAGAATGAATATTCGCAGGCTGTTCCACAACCTTCAGTATTCTCATGACTGTCCTCCCACTTGTGCCATTGTGTCCTTGGACACATGCAAGGCATTTGATAGTGGGGAATGGCCATATCTTTTCTGGGTACTACAAATGTATGGCTTCGGCCCACGGGTGGTAGCATGGGTAAAACTCCTTTACACTTCCCCGGTGGCTCGGGTGCGGGTCAACTCCTCTATCACTGAACCCTTTCCAATAACTAGGGGCACACGACAGGGGTGCCCGTTGTCACCCCTCTTGTTTGCCCTGGAGCCACTAGCGATACGTATCCGGTCCTCCCCCTCCATCAGGGGTCTCCCAATTGCCACTATAGCAGAACGTATTTAATTATATGCGGATGACACATTGGTGTATCTGGCTGATACTGATGGGTCGCTGCAGGCTTTGCTGATGGAGATTACCACCTTTGGTGATTATTCAGGCTTCTGGGTGAATTGCCTGTGACCCCCCCTGATTCACCCGGATTTCAAACTTCAGGTAGTGTCCTCCTTTAGGTACCTTGGGGTTGTGGTACAAACCCCTTTATCTACATATATCGCCAATAACCTTGTTTCCCTATTGGTCCACCTTCAGGAGCAGACCAAGCAGTGGATGGACTTGCCATTGGACCTTATTGAGAGTGCCAATGTCCTAAAAATGATTTACTTACCAAGATTACTTTATATCCTTGCTAACTCCCCCTGCAAGGTGCCTAAAGCTATCTTTAAATAGACACAATATGCATGACTTTCCTCTGGAAAGGGGGCTCCCCCAGGGTGGCACTTGAAGCGTTGAGATTACCGGCACACTTGGCGGGCCTGGCATTTCTAAATTTCTTCCTCTATTACTTAGCATCCCAGTTGGTGCACATCTATGATTGGCTGTGTCCAGTCCCGGAAAATGCCTGTACCTCCACGGAGGGGGCCATAGCATCCTCCCTGGAGACTCTGCATAATATCATCTACAGAGGACGGGTCCCTGACAGCCACAGAACCTCTCTACTGGCCACCTCCCTTTCAACTTTCCGTTACATTGTCAAGAAGGTATCCACGCATACCTTGTCGCAGTCTCCCAACAACCCTCTGTGGTTCAACCCTAATCTGCAGGAACTGTACTCTCTTCCTGATCCCAATCGCTGGTACTCTAAGGGGGTTAAATACCTATGTCACATATACAACGTCCAGGGCTTTAAAACTTTCTCTCAACTACGCTTAGATTTTGACCTGCCAAACTCATACTTATTTTACTACTATCAGCTTCGGCATGCTATACAGGCCCAGTTTGGTTCCCTGAAAGACCCCACTGACCTGCCACCATTGGAAAAATTGCTCCGACATCCAGATCCCACTAAACTTATCTCCACTTATTATGCAACCCTGCTGACTGATTCTAACCCCAGGTTTCACAAGGCTCAGGACAAATGGACCTCTATGGACATCCCCTTGAAGGACGAGGATTGGTCGGAATTTAGGGATACCTACAAAACTTCTGTCATTGCCTCCAGAGACCGAATCATACAAATTAAGATTTTCCACCAGACCTATCTTACTCCGGCGAGGTTGCACAGGATGGGTCTCTTGCCCTCAGCCGCTTGCTTTCGCAGCTGTGGCCAGGAGGCTGATTTCTTGCACTATTTTTGGTCATGCCCGATAGTTCGGGACTTCTGGGAGGAGGTGGGTGCCTTTATTCCCTCAGCGTTGGGCCTCCCAAACAGAATTCACCCCAAGAACTGCCTACTAGGCGTTTTTGGTGACTTACACCTATCAATACATGCCAAGAGACTGCTTTGCATACTATATTTTGATGTTAAAAAAAACATTCTACCGTCCTGGAAGGGTGCACAGACCTCTTTGAAATCACTTTGGTTGAAACTTATTAATGATTCTATTCTGTTATACAAACTTACTTTTGAAATCCGGAAACGGACCAAAACCTTTCATAAAATTTGGGGTAGGTGGCTGGCTAGCCCACTGACTCTTTCTCAACACTAACTGGAATACCCTTGCTTAACCTTAGATGGACAGTGCTCTAAGGATCTCTAGTGTCTAGACCCCCACCTTTGTTGTGCCCGTATTGGTATACATGCCCTTTTACCAGTGTGCCTACTGTATATCCTTTATATTGATATTCCTTTATTTTATTTTTTTTGTCTGAGCATATTGCTTATCGTTTTGGACCAGTCTTTCTGGTACGGTGATTGTTTTTTTTTTGGGGTATTGTGTTTTTTTTGTTTGTCAGTCTGTGGAAAACTTTAATAAAAATATATTTAAAAAAAAATAAAGTATACGCCCCACACTATATATAAGGCCGCCCGCACATCGGCCCTATGTAGTGTGTTCCAGCGTTCACAGAGAGATAGAGAGTCAGAGTGTCATTTCATTTCAGTTAGATAGAGCAGGCAGTTGATTCAGTTAGCTGCAGTATAATCAGTATATATATGCATTCCAGGCGTTGTGTGTGTATGTGTAATATATATATATATATATATATATATATATATATATATATATATATATATATACACTGTATATATACACTGTATTCAGTTTAGCTAGATCCGTTCCTATTGTTCTGTTGCTAATATACTACAGGCAGGCAATTGATTCAGTTAGCTGCAGTATATTAAGTCAGTGTACTGTATACTGGGCACAGTGTGCAGCTAAAACTCACTGCAGACAATTCCTGTTATTCTCTTCCTAATAATACTACAGGCAGGCAGTTGATTCAGCTAGCTGCAGTATACTAAGTCGGCGTACTGTATACTGGGCACAGTGTGCAGCTAAAACTCACTGCAGACAATTCCTGTTATTCTCTTTCTAATAATACTACAGGCAGGCAGTTGATTCAGCTAGCTGCTGTATATTAAGTCAGTGTACTGTATACTGGGCACAGTGTGCAGCTAAATCTCACTGCAGACAATTCCTGTTATTCTCTTCCTAATAATACTACAGGCAGGCAGTTGATTCAGTTAGCTGCCCTATATTAAGTCAATGTACTGTATCCTGGGCACAGTGTTCAGCTAAAACTCACTGCAGACAATTCCTGTTGTTCTCTTCCTAATATACTACAGGCAGGCAGTTAATTCAGTTAGCTGCAGTATAATCCGTATATATATACATCCCAGCTTTGTGCAGCTACATCTCACTGCAGGCCATTCCTTGTGTACCTAATCCAATATATCAAATACAGTATGTCTGGAAGGCCAACAAGGGGCAGACACTCACAGGCCAATAAAAGAGGGAAAGCAGGCTCTGTGTCTAGAGGCAAGAGTGTTGGTCGTGGACATGGTGCATCCTCATCAGCACGTGGCCGTGGGGCATGCTTGTCCTTTTTTTCGGCAGCTGGCCGTGTTAAGCCACAACATGCAGAAGAGTTGGTAGAGTGGATGACCAAGCCGTCTTCATCCTCTATCACCCAGGCTACCTTGGCTGCCAATGCAGGTGCCAAAGCGGCCTATTCCATCGGCTTGAGGTCATCATCAGTTACTCCTTCCCTAGCCCCACCATCATGCACGGAGGAGTCCCCCGAACTGTTCGACCACAGTGTTGGGTACATGCTGCAGGAGGATGCGCAGCGTTTTGAAGGCTCCGATGATATGGTACCCAGCTTGAGGAAGGCAGTAACATGAGCCCAGAGAGAGGGGGTTCCCAAGAAGGACAGCAAAATGGCAGTCATGTTCCCCCAGCTGCAGCATACTGCCAGGTTTGCTCCAGTGATGAGGAGGGAGGGGATGATGAGGTCACTGACTCTACGTGGGTGCCTGATAGGAGAGAGGAGGAGGCACATCTCCAACGAGGCAGGATGCTGTCCATGGGCCAGCTTAAGGGCAGCCAACCAACTGCATCACACCGCAGAGCTCCACATGTGCAGGTCGCTGCTGACTCCGCGCGTTTTTCAAAAAGTTCTTTGGTGTGGGACTTTTTTGATAAGTGTGCAGCAGATCGCACCGTTGCTATTTGCAACATATGTCTGAAGCGTATCAAGCGTGGCCAAAACAGCAGCCGCTTGGGCACCACATGCTTGACCAGACATGTGTCGAAGTTCCATGCAGTCCGTTGGCAAGCGTACCTAAAAGACCCACACCAAAGAAAAAGGCGGACCTCTCCTTGCTCCTCATCAGCTGGGATCTCCAACCCCATTATACCTTCAGTCCTCTCAGAAATCTGCACTGAGAGGAATGAAGGTGTAGAATTAGGTGTGCCACTGCCAAGTACTTACGGGCAATCTGCTATCGCTACACCAACGTCCGATTGTAGCAGGCAAATTTCCCTGCCCCAGTTGCTACACCAGTGAAAAAAATTTGCTCCCAGCCATCCACATGCCCAGTGGCTGAATGCTAGCTTGGCTAAATTGCTAGCACTTCAACTGCTGCCTTTTCAGTTGGAAGACTCTGCCCCCTTCCGTGAGTTTGTGGAATGTGCGGTACCTCAGTGGCAGGTTCCGAAACGCCACATTTTTTCACAGAAGGCGATTCCGGCTCTCTACCAGCATGTGGAAGGCAATGTCTTGGCCTCGCTGGACAGGGCGGTCAGCGGTAAGGTGCATATTACCGCTGACTCATGGTCCAGCAGGCATGGACAGGGACGTTACCTATCTTTCACGGCGCACTGGGTGACTCTGCTGGCAGATGGGAAGGATGCAGGACAGGGTGCAGTAGTGTTGGAGGTTGTTCCGCCACCACGCCTCCAAAATGCTACTAGTGGTGATTCTGACACACCTCTCTCCTTCACCCCATCCTCTTCTTCTTCCTCCATGGCCTCTTCCTGTACTGATTTGTCCTCGGAACCAGCGGTGCTCCGTAGGCGTTCAAGGGACTACGCAAGCACTCAGGTAAAGAGATGCCATGCAGTGCTTGAGCCACACTGGGGCAGAGATTCTGCCAGCTCTGCAGGGGCAGGCTCAGAGGTGGTTGACGCCATGCCAGCTTCAGCCAGGAATGGTGGTTTGCGACAATGACACCAACCTCCTCTCCGCCCTCCGACAAGGACAACTGACCCATGTGCCCTGTTTGGCTCATGTCCTTAACTTGGTGGTGCAGTGGTTCTTGGGCAGGTACCTGGGCTTACAGGATCTCCTGAGGCAGGCCAGGAAACTCTGTGTGCATTTCCCGCCGGTCATATAATGCCAGTGCTCGGCTGGCTGACCTCCAAAAGGAATTTAACCTGCCCAAGAACCGCCTAATCTGTGACATGCCCACCAGGTGGAACTCAATGTTGGCCATGCTGCAGCGGCTGCACACGCAGTAGAGGGCCATCAATGAGTACCTGTGCGACTATGGCACCAGGACAGGGTCAGAGGAGCTTGTTTTTTTTTGCCACGCCAGTGGGTCATGATCAGGAATGCATACACTGTCCTGTCACCATTTGAGGAGGCCACGAGGATGGTGAGCAGTGACAGTGCATGCATCAGTGATACTGTCCCTCTTGTCCACCTGTTGGAGCCCACACTGCATGGAATAATGGACAGGGCACTTGAGGCAGAACAGAGGAAGGAAGAGGAGGACTTCCTTACCTCTCAAGGCCTCCTTTATCCAGACAGTGTTCCTGCGGGCCCGCTGATCACACAGGAAGATGAGGAAGAGGAGGAGGATTGTGTCAGCATGGAGGTGGAGACTAGCACTCAGCATCAGCAGCAGTCTTCAAGGTATCATATACAGTCCCCAGAAACCCATGGACTTGTACGTGGCTGGGAGGAGGTGGCTGTGAATCATGTCATCCTTAGTGAGGACTCCGGACCGAATGCCTCAGCAAACCTACGCTGCATGGCCTCCCTGATCCTGCAAAGCCTGCGAAAGGATCCTCGGATTCGTGGTATCAAGGAGAGGGATCATTACTGGTTGGCAACCCTCATTGATCCACGTTACAAGGGTAAGGTTGCAGACCTTATCAAGCCATCACAGAGGGAGCAGAGGATGAAACATCTTCGGGAGGCCTTGCAGAAAGGTTTGTGCAACGCGTTTCCAGAGCCTGGGAGGTTACAAATTCCTGGTCCTGGACAACGTGTTGCTGAGGCTTTGGTCAGTCACAGAAGGAGCGGTGGAGAAGGTGGCCGTCTGACCGATGCGTTCAGACAATTTTTTGGTCCGCAGCCCCAAGGTATGATTGGTTCCAGCAACCATCGCCAGCGTCTTATTTACATGGTGCAGGAATACCTAGGGGTAAGATCAGACTTGGACACTTTTCCCACCGAAAATCCTCTGGGTTACTAGGTCTTGAGGATGGATCACTGGCCAGAGCTTGCACAGTATGCAATTGAGCTACTGGCCTGTCCTGCATCCAGCGTTCTTTTGGAACGCACAATCAGTGCCGCTGGAGGCTGTGTAACAGATCATAGGGTGCGCCTGTCCACCGATTCGGACGATCGGCTGACCTTCATAAAAATGAATCAGTCTTGGATCACCAGCTACCAAGCACCTGATGCGGATGTAACCAAATAATTTTTTTTTGAATGTGAGATCCCTTCAAGACTGCTGATGCTGAGTGACTATCCTGTTATGCTGAGTGACTATCCTCTTCCTCCTCAATGTTCAAGTTGATAGCTTGTAAGAACATTTTTGGTTCTGGGCACCGCCACCAGTGGCTAAGGCCCAATTTTTCAGCCCCTGTTTAACAGGGGCATGTAATTACAATTTTTGCTGTAATACTTTGCAGCAGGGCTCATTCCTGTGCTCCAACTAGAGCATCTGTTAGGGGTTGCAGTGTTGTGGCACCAGCACCAGTGCCTGAGGCCCAATTTTTCTGCCCCTGTTCAACAGGGGCATGTAATTACAATTCTTGATCTAATATTTCACAGCAGGGCCAGTTCCTGCGCCCACCAAGAGTAACTGTGAGGGCTTACAGTGTTGTGGCAACACCAACACCTAAGGCCCAAATGTCTGCAGAGTATATAGGGCAGGCCTCTACTTTCAAACATCCGACTTACAAACGACTCCTACTTACAAACGGAGGGATACAACAGGAAGTCAGAGGAAATCTACTCCTAGGAAGGGAAATTCTCTCCTGTAAGAGTTGATATGGGAAAAGGGTGTCTACACTGATGCTCACCAATCCTTGTTTCCCTAATAACCCCAAATTTTCAAAATCCAATTGTCATTGGGACAGAAAGTGAGGTGAAATCTTCTCAACAGGGGCACAGACAGCAAAACAAATGTTACAGGGGTGATAACAGTTCCCTATGTTTTCCAAAAAGCTTATAAATAGATTTTTTGGCTGACGCCACACTTAAAAAAATGTACCTGTTCCAAATTACAATCAGATTCTACTTACGGTAAGAACAAACCTACACTCCTTGTGTTGTTTGCACCGCCTGTATACTGCTGTTCAGAGTATATAGGGCCTGGGGGCCCCACGCCGTTCCTTTTTTTTATTTGGGTGCGGGTTTCCCCTTAATATCCATACAAGACCCAAAGGGCCTGTTAATGGGCTGGGGGGGGGGGGGGTGTACCAATGACGTTTTTCTTAATGATTTTCATCCATGTT
The DNA here is from genome assembly GCA_029206835.1 of Rana muscosa. Taxonomy (NCBI): domain Eukaryota; kingdom Metazoa; phylum Chordata; class Amphibia; order Anura; family Ranidae; genus Rana; species Rana muscosa. The sequence continues at coordinate 12,703,758 of CM055123.1, read as the reverse complement.
GCCGGGACAAGACATTACATTAAAGCCGCAAGCAGTTTTAAATTACTTTTATTCCGCTAAAAATGTCATTTTGTGCCGGGACAGTTATAAACACGGGAAACTCGCGCCACTTTACAGGCATACTATAGACACCCCCAGGCACAATATTTAAAGGAATATTTCACTTTTATTTTTTTTTATTTAAGCATCAATAAAATCACAGCTCCCGAAAAAAACTGCCTTTTAAAAAAAAAAAATTGCATTGATACATGTCCCCTGGGGCAGGACCCGGGCCCCCAAACCCTTTTTAGGACAATACCTTGCATATTAGCCATTAAAATTCGCACTTTTGATTTCTCACGTTCGAGTCCCATAGACTTTAAAGGTGTTCGAAAGTTCGCGCAAACTTTCGTTCCGTTCGCATGTTATGGATGTTCGGCTCATCCCTACCAAAGAGGAGGAACAGTAAAATAGCTAGAACTTTTTTTTAATTCTTTATTTTTCTTGATACAGGGTATACAAATATAACATTTTCCATTTAAAGAGAACGTATAAAGAAAATCTTAATCCAACCATGTTATTTCACATTCATTGTTTTACTGTATTCTTCTGGTCTATTCTTTCTATTGCTCCTCTTCTTTTTTTCCCTTTCCTTTCCCTCTACATTCCCTACTTCCTTTTAACCTGGTATCCTTCCATATTTCCCCTATTCTCCCTCCATCCCCTTCCCTTAGCCTCAATTACCTCCATTCTTTAACATATCCACAGAAGAAAAAAAATATATACATTTTCTTTTCATTTTTCTTAAACTGGGTGTGGAGCCCCTACTAATTCTTTTTACCAATCAGCCTAATTTTAATCTTTACTCTCCTAATAACTTCCTCTCTTCTTCTGTTTTTACAAATTGCTCCCATGTTGCCCATATTTCTTGTATTTGTTTTTTTCCCTCCAACGTTATAAGTAGGAGTTTCTCCATTATTCCCACCCTTCTAACTTTGTTTAACCGGATTGAGATCGTAGGGGCACTAGGGTCTTTCCATTTTATCGCAATACAACTTTTTGCCGCATTTATTAGGTGGCACAGAACTGAATTTATATATTTTTTCGGTGGGATTTGTGTATGGGGTAGCAAGAAGAGAGCTGGATCTTCTACAATCTGATGTTCTGTAAATGTTTGAGTAATTCTCTGAACTGTTTTCCAAAATTGTGTAATCACTGGACATGCCCAGAAAATGTGTATCATAGTACCTTTTTCATCACATCCTCTCCAGCACCTGTCAGATATTTCTGGCAAAAAATTATTCAAGGCCGATGGCGTATAGTACTAACGTGTTAATATTTTATAGTTTGATTCCTGTATTTTCGTACAGCTTGAAGATTTTAAAGATAGATCTATAATCTTCTGGCATTGTGCTGGAAAGAAAATTTTACCTAGATCACACTCCCATTTGGCCAAACAGTCCATTTTAGAGTCCTCTAAGGGTGTAGTCAGGATTATATATATTTTAGAAATTACATGAGATAGAGGCTCCTCTCCCTCACAGTACTCCTCAAATTTAGTTTGTGTCCGGCCTGTATCTTAATGCCGGTCCCAGGGTCTCCAGATAATGTCTGACCTGTCGAGCTTGCCATATAGGAATTTCATATTGACCTCCTTGTTGTATTAATGCACCAATTGATCCCCATCCCCTGTCTCCTAAGAAATGTGAAGCTTGAAAACTTCCCTTTTCCCTAAATTTCTTAAATATTTGTAATTCCATACCTGGTGGGAAATCTGGATTTCCTAAGATCGGGAACAGGGGAGAGTTTTTGGTGGAGAATTTAGAATTCTGATTTACTTTATTTCCTATTCTTAAGGTTTCACCAATCGTAGGATGATTTTTTACTAGAGGTGGTAAAGATGTATAACACCATAAAGCCCCATTTAAAGGGACTGGGCACATTTGCTGCTCCATAGTAACCCACCATTTGTAATCCCCATGTCTACTCCAATCCACTATCCTTCCAAGTTGGACCGCCTGATAGTATTTATACATATCTGGTTCTGATATTCCTCCAACCCTTTTAGGTGAAGTCAGCAACGTTCTACTTATTCTTGGCCGTTTACTGGCCCAGATAAATTTAGTAAACACGCAACGGACTTGATTGAAGTAAGACATGGGGATTCTGACCAGCAATGCTTGAAATAGATAAAGTAATTTTGGCACCACACTAATTTTTTAAAATATTACATCTCCCAAACCATGAGTGTGTTCCTTTACTCCAGCCTTCTAATAATGTTCTAACTGTGTTAAGTAGTTGTACAAAGTTTAACTCAAACGTATTTACAAAATTTGGTGGTATTCGTGTTCCTAAATAATTCAATACTTTAGATGTCCATCTAAACTTGAAACTATATTCTAGCCCAGTTTTAATGGAATCCGGAAGTGCCACCCCCATCGCCTCTGATTTAACATAGTTTATTTTTAAGTTTGACATGGTCCTATATAATTCTACTTCTTTCATTAAATTAGGTAACGAGATTTGTGGTCTTGCTGATACTTTATATTCCTTTCCCCCCACCTCAATACCCACAATATCCGGATTTTGTCAGATCTTATTTAAGAGTGATTCTAATGTTAGAGCAAATAAAAGAGGCGACAGGGGGCAGCCCTGCCGGGTTCCATTTGTAATAACAAAGGGCCTAGAGTAAATCCCATTTACTTTTACCAGTGTGCAAGGACCCGTATATACTCCTGCTATCCATTGGACCATCCACTCACCTAATCCCCTCTTTTTTTAGTCCTCAAACATAAATTTCCAGTTTACTCTGTCGAATGCTTTTTCTGCATCCGTATTTAAAAAAAACACTCGGTATCTTCTTGTGATTTACTCTATGAATCAAATTTAACACTTTTATAGTGCTGTCTCTTGCCTCTCTTGTCTGGATAAATCCTACCTGATCAAGATGTACTATTTCTGAAAGATAAGACTGTATACGGAGTGCTAGAATCTTGGTCAAGATTTTTAAATCCACATTAAGCAGGGATATTGGTCTATAGCTACTGCAGCTCGCTGGGTCCTTCCCCCCTTTTGGAATAACTGTGATGTGAGCTGTTACGGTCTCCGGTGGTAACACCACTGTTTGTCCAACTTCGTTAAACATCTTAGTCATATACGGCCCCAGATATGTGATAAAACGTTGCTAATATTGTATGGTTAATCCATCCGGGCCTGGTGCTTTACCCTGTTTTATTGTTTTCATTATTGTTTGCACTTCCTCTATCGTAATTGGTCTCTCTACTTCCTTTCAAACTGGCGATGGTAATCTAGACAGCCGTGAGGAGGACACATATTTCTCCAGGGACAAAGGTGAAACCAATGTCTCTGGTAGATTATATAATGAAGAATAGTATTCCCCAAACTCTTGCGCTATTTCTTTTGGAAATTAGCGTTTTTGGTCTGCTTTTGTTTTAATCACTGGTATATATGACCGTATCTGTTGTTTTTTACATTTTTTTGCGAATAGTTTACCACATTTGTCTCCCGAGTCATACTCTATCCTCCTCCCGTACTGAAGAATCGGTTCGGCCTTGTATCGTAGGAGGTCAGCTATTTGTCTTCTGAGATGTGCTAATTCTATCCCTACACTTGTTTCTGTTCTTTTTTTATGTTGTATCTCGAGTTCCTGTAACTTTCCTTAATAAATCTTTTATTTGTGCTTCTCTTGCCTTTTTCACTCGGGATCCATGTTTAATTAAAATACCTTGCAATACTGCTTTTTTGGGCCTCCCATACTATACCACTCTTTTCAGTATTGTTTGTCTGGAAATACCACTTGATTTCATTAATCAAATCTTCTGTAATTTAGGGAATCTGTAGAAAACTTTCATTTAGACACCATCTCCTCTCTGTTGATTGGATCCCCCCCTTTAAAATTAACTCCAACGTAACTGGTGCGTGGTCTGTCCATGTTATTATTCCTATTGATATATCCTGTACTGACTGGAGTAACTGATGGGGTATCAAAAAAAGATCTATTCGGGAGTATTTTTGATGTGGATTCGAGAAGTAAGTATAGTCCCTTTCCTCTGGATGTATAATACGCCACCCATATACCAATTGAAATTCGTGTAGTTTCCTCAAAATACATCTTCTAATTCCACTAGCCACCGATGAGGCCCCCCCTGATGTATCTACTTTGGGGTCTAGGGCTAGAACTTAAGTACACACGTACAGCCAACTTACTGTACTTTATGTATAATACTGTTCGACATGAATCTTCGACTAAGCTGCTAAATACTAAGGATGAGCCGAACACCCCCCCAGTTCGGTTTGCACCAGAACTTGCAAACAGGCCAAAAATTTGTTCGAACACGTGAACACCATTAAAGTCTATGGGACACGTACATGAAAAATCAAAAGTGCTCATTTTAGAGGCTTTTATGCAAGTTATTGCCATTAAAAGTGTTTGGGGACCCGGGGTCCTGTCCCAGGGGACATGTATCAATGCAAAAAATGTTTTAAAAACTACAGTTTTTTTGGGAGCAGTGATTTTAATAATGCTTGAAGTGAAACAATAAAAATTAAATATTCCTTTAAATATCGTGCCTGGGGGGTGTCTATAGTATGCCTGTAAAGTGGCGCATTTTTCCCGTGTTTAGAACATTACCACAGCAAAATTACATTTCTAAAAGAAAAAGTCATTTAAAGAGGAAGTAAACCCTGATCGGTTTTACTTCCTCTTTGTTTCCCTGCAAAGGTAAAGCATAATGGGCTACTGTGCATTGCATAGTAGCCCATTATGTGTCACTTACCTGAAACCGAAGCCTGCAATGTTACCGTTGTCCCCTCTTCCACGAAGCGTCCATCTTCCTTACGGGTATCGCGGCTACGGTGCTGTGATTGGCCGGAGCCGCAATGACGGCACCGTAGACATCGCCATCCGTCTCATTTGTAAATATCGCCTAAACCGTGGAGGTTTGGGAGATATTTCGAGCACCTACAGGTAAGCCTTAATCTAGGCTTACCTGTAGGTAAAAGTAGTTGTAACGGGTTTACAACCACTTTAAAACTGATCGAGGCTGTAATGAATTGTCGGGTCTCAGCTATATACATAAAACTCATTGAGAAAAAATGCATAAAAAAAAAAAAAAATGTAAAAAAAATTGCGTCGGGGTCCCCCCAAAAACCATACCAGGCCCTTCAAGTCTGTATATAGTAAAATAATGCCGAGCTGTTGAATTAACCTCTATAGTTCCCTGATAAGAATGAATGATCCTGTGATATTCTAAAATGACATTCTTAACCAGATAAAAACACAATATCTAAAACGAAATAGAATTGTAAAGGAATATATAAATGTGACATTAACTTAGAAAAAGTGCATAAAATCATATGATATCCAATAGCTGTGCTGCAAAAAGTCTAGCTGTGACTTTTGCTAAAATGCTAAAACGAAAATAGTGCAAAGAATATGGTGTCCAATACTGTGCTGCAATAGTGACTTATAATAATAAAAATTGCTAGAACAAGAATAGTGCAAAGAATAAACTCATAAATAATAGTCTTTGGGTGATGCAAAAGTGCAAGCAAAAAAACAGATTGTTTTTGCAATAAATAAACAATGATTAAAGTGCTGGGTGATGTTGTAATTTCCACGCTGTGAATATGTGACTACTGGATGTGTTATCCTGTGACTCCCACGCTGTGCTTTTAGAGAAAGGTGGCCCCTTACCTCACTGCTGTGAGGTTACAGCATGTAATATAAGCCCTCTGTTGTGCCTGTTGTTATCCGGATGCTGACTGGAACATGGGGATATGTGGATGCCTGGTGGGGGTTAATCCTCTAGCCGTGGGGTCTCCGAGATGATGTGCATGTATGGGGGTTTAAAATATGGAGGCAAGAAAGGCCCAATATAGTGTAGTAATATTTGCTAAAAATATTTATTTTCGTAGATTTCAAAGTATAAATTACTCACATTTAAAAATCACAGTAGTGCATATAAAAAATGAGCGCCGAGCTCGTCCGCGTCACCTCCGGTGCTTGCTACGTCCCTACGCGTATCGTCAATCACGTGACTTCATCAGGGGATGAAAAACAAGCTCAGGAGATGTCTTTATATATGCTATTACAATCTAATAGGCGGCGGCCATTTTCCCGAAGTCCGAGCGCCGGAAATGCTTCGGTGGCCATATTCCTGTATATTGGTGTGCAGTTCTGTGCGTCGCCATTTTGTTGGTTGGCCAAAATGTAAACACGCCAGAGGCATCTTGCACAAGTGTGTGCAGATGTTTAAATATGACTAAAAATGACTATAAATTACTTTAATTATGTTAAAAACTGCTTGTAGGTCCCTAAAAAGGTTTAAAAGGACATATTTTTTAAAAGACTAAAAAATATGAAAATAATTAAAAGAATTTGTATGAGTAGTACCGGAAATGACTCGGACGTGGAATTTGCAATTGACATATGAGGATAATATAATATAACGATAAAAAGCAGAGAGATGTATTTAGAAGAGAGGATAGTTATTGTTTAGCTTGTTTTAAAAGAATAGTTTAATGGTGGACTTGTCGGGGGGTGGTAAAAGGGTGGTAAAACTAAATATCAAACTTATTATAAAAATATTTTAAAAATATTTCTAAAAAATATCCTGAAAAATATATTAAAAACCCTTTTAAAAATTACGCAGAAAACAGTTGAAATCAAATTCTACATTTAATCCACGGGGTATAAAAGTGTCCAATAGGAAAATCCATTTGGATTCCATTTGACTAAGGCCTCGTACACACGACCGATTTTCTTGGCAAGAACCAGCAAGAAACTTGCTGGCAGAGAGGTCTTGCCGAGTAAATCGGTCGTGTGTACGCTGCTAGCGTGTTTCTCGTCGAGAAAACCGACAAGAAACCTCGACGAGAAAATAGAGAACCTGCTCTCTATTTTCTCGTCGAGATTCTCCTCGGCGTGTTTCTCGACGAGAAAAGTGAGTGTGTGTACACTTACCTGTCCGCCCGGAAGCCCGCGCATGTTCGAAATGAATTTGACGCATGCGCGGTAGCTTCCTAGGCATACGTAGGGTATACCAAGATGGCGGCGACGGCATCGAATGTGACGAGCGCATGCTCGACGTAGTCGATGACGTCACCGCGTACACTCCTTTCAAAGAACCGCGGGTTCTTTGAAACGAGCGTGTGTACACTCGGCCGGGACAAGTTTCTTGTCCAAGAATCTCGTCGAAAAAAACGACATGTTTTTCTCAACGAGAATCTCGGCCGTGTGTACGAGGCCTGAGTGTTCTTATTTTGTGTCCACCTCTCCAATGTTTAGTATATGGTTCTAACCCCCAAAACTTCAACTGTGTGGGGTCTTTATTATGGTGTAGTAAAAAATGTTTTGACACATTGTGTTTGTCGAATCCATTTATGATGTTTTGTATGTGTTCTTTAATTCTTATTCTGAGGAGTCTTTTTGTGCGTCCCACGTACTGTAACCCACAGCTGCATTCTAACATATATACCGCTCCCTCTGTATTGCAGCATGTGAATCCTTTTATGTCATATGTGATGCCTGTACTTTTTGCAGTGAACTTGAACTTTTTTTCATTAGGTTTTTTGGACCTGATGCAAGCATAACAGCGCTTGCATGGGTAGAAGCCCTTTCCTGTGAAAAAAGTTGGACCTTTGATTGGAGGATCTGGTACGTTTTTTACCAATTTATCTCTAAGTGTAGGGGCTCTTCTATATATAAAATTCGGATGTGTCGGTAGTGTTTCCTTCAGCTGTGTGTCTGCTAGTAACACGTTCCAGTGTCTTTTTATTATTTGTTCTACTTTTTTGTGCTGTTTGCTATAGTCCAGGATCACTGGTACTTTGTCTATAAATAGTTTTTTGTCATTATTTTTTATTAAGTCGCCTCGATTCATCCTTGTTACCTCTTCTATGTCCTTTTCTATTATTTTGGGACTATAGCCTTTTTTGATGAACCTTTTGCCAATGTGTCTGGCTTGTGATGTGAACATATCTATATGCGTGCAATTGTGCCTAAGTCTCATTAGTTGGCCTTTTGGGATGTTGCACAACCAATTCTTATGGTGGCAACTTTCTATGGGCAGATAACTATTTCTATCGACATTTTTAAAATGTGTTTTGGTTGTTATGGTATTTTTCTCTTGTAGTAATTCCAGATCTAAAAACGTAACGGTTTTTTCACTAATCTCCCATGTGAGTTTAATATTACGGTCATTTTTGTTGAGGTTTTCCAAGAAGAGTGCTAATCCTAATTCCTCTCCTTTCCATAAGATGAAAATATCATCAATGTACCGTTTAAAAATGATGAGTTCATTTGGGATTCTTGAGAAGACGGATTCTTCCTCCCATTGGGCCATAAAGAGGCCTGCTACGCTCGGCGCAAATTTGGCTCCCATAGCAACTCCAGTGCGTTGGAAATAGTAATCTCGATTATGCCAGAAATAGTTATTTTTGAGACAAAAGTCTAATCCTTTTATTAGATATTTTCTTTGCACACATGGTAGTTTGGTGTGTTTTCTTAGTCCCCATTTCACGGCCTCGCATGCTAGGTGGTGTGGAATAATTGTGTACAAGGATGAAACATCTGCTGTGGCCATAATCCAAGGGGTGTCTGTTGTTGGAATGTTCTCCAGGAGTTGTAGCATCTGCTTGGTGTCTTTTAGGTAGGCGCGTGTTTCTTGTACTGCCGGCTGTAGAAAGTGGTCAATGTATTCTCCCATTCGTGAGGTTAAAGAATCTATTCCATTTACTATTGGTCTTAATGGCGGGTTGTTACTGTCTTTGTGTATTTTGGGCACACAGTAGATGACTGGAGTCCGACATGACTCTGGGATCAGATATTTTGCTTCCTTCTTGTTCAGTATTTCTCGTTTTAGGCCCAGATGTATTATTTGTTCCAGAGCTTTCCTACACTTAAACATTGGGTTCCCTAACAATTTGTGGTAAGTATCTTCATCTTCAAGTAATGTGTTCATATTATCTTGATATTGTTCTTTGGTGAAAACTACTATCCCTCCGCCTTTGTCCGCAGGTCGGATGACTAGGTCTTTTCTTTTGGTGAGTTTGTTGATACCACTTTTGATGTGTTTGGGCTCCTCTTTCTTGTGTACTTTCAGGTCCATCAGGTCTTTCACTACCAGTTTCTTAAAAACCTCAATGTGTTTATTATTTTTTATTGGAGGGTTGAATGTTGATTTGTTTCTTAGGTTACTGTGGCTAATGTCTTCTTCTTGAGCTTTTGCTTTGGGTTTGGCTGTGTTGCTAGCCATATATTTTTTGATATTTAATTTCCTAATATATTTTTGGATTCCTATATAGGTATGAAACTTGTCCAGATTCTTTGTGGGGGCATATTTGAGTCCTTTATCGAGTACCCCTACTTCTTCTGGTTTCCCACTGAGGTTAAAAATACCTTCTCCTTTTATTCACCTTCTCTTTTTCTTTTGTTCTCCCTTTCCTGATCGGCATCCTCTCTTATTTCTGGGCTTCTTCTCCCATTCATGGTCCCTTCTAGATTCCTCGGAGGATAATGATCCCGACCTTTCTCTAAAAAAGACCTGCTCTGTTCTGTTTCTGGACGATATGTCTCTTGTTTGTATTCGTCATAGTAATTTCTTAATGGTGCGTAGTAATTATACGTTGGTATAGGACTACGTTCGTGTTGGCGATATGGGCCTTGGTTATAGGGTCCCCTTCTCTCACCATATCCATAATCTTGGTATGGAATGGGACTTCTTCCTCTCTGCCTTTGTTGATCATATTGTGGTCCTCTCTGTTCGTAGTGGCCTCCTCTATTGTTTCCCTGATCTTGTGGGTATCCTCTATTTTCTCTCTGTTCATTTTGATTTTTTTGCCAATTATTGTGTCCGTAATACGGTTTTTTGTTGTTTTTCCAATGTGGTTTTTTCCAACCATTCTGCGGTGTTCTGTGATTTGGGGGTCTTCTATCTCCTTTGTGGGGTGTGTTGTATTGCTGGTCCCCATTTCCTGTGTGATTTGTGTGGCGTCTTGGTGTCTCTGCCCTAGGTCTAGGGTCTTGGTGTGGTCTTATAGGTGTATTTCGTTCTTGATTTGGATTAGGGTTCATGTGTTGTGATTGCATACGTACAGTTTTTTCTGGTGTTGAAAATGTTGAAATTGGGTCTGTCCGTCCCAGTTGGCTTTGCCATTTGAAAGTTTGGTCATTTCTGAAGTCATTCATGTCTCTGGAGTATTTTTTGCTTTTTCTTTGTTGTACTTCCTTGTCTTTTTTGGTTAGATCTCTATTTAGCTGTGTAGTTAATGTTATGAATTCTGTGGTATCTTTATATTTGTCTAGTTGTTCCTTTACTTCTGATATGGTTTGGTCTATTTTTTTCATTTTAATTTGTTTTCTTTGTAGTAAAAATGTCAGAAGTTCTAGCCCTTTGCCATTAAAGAATTTAAACCAGTCGTCTATTGAATCTTTGTCTATTAGTCCATCATTCGGTGGTACATCCCATCTTAGCCGTCTCGGCACTATGCTGTCTTTTAAATATCTGTCAAAGGTGGTTATGTCCCACCATGTACTTATCTTTTTCTCCATGTTTTGTCCTAATTTTCGCATTAGGCTTTCTAAGTTATCATTTTTTGTGTTAATAGGTTTGTCAGCATTGAAAATTTCGTCTAGATTGATTTGCCTCTTGTCTAGAAATGCAAATACTTCCATAGTGGCCGCGTAAATGGATGGTTTAAGGTGTAAATATGGATATAGAGAACAAAAGAAAAAGAGAAGGGGAATAAAAGGAGAAGGTATTTTTAACCTCAGTGGGAAACCACTATCACAAGAAGAAGTAGGGGTACTCGATAAAGGACTCAAATATGCCCCCACAAAGAATCTGGACAAGTTTCATACCTATATAGGAATCCAAAAATATATTAGGAAACTAAATATCAAAAAATATATGGCTAGCAACACAGCCAAACCCAAAGCAAAAGCTCAAGAAGAAGACATTAGCCACAGTAACCTAAGAAACAAATCAACATTCAACCCTCCAATAAAAAATAATAAACACATTGAGGTTTTTAAGAAACTGGTAGTGAAAGACCTGATGGACCTGAAAGTACACAAGCAAGAGGAGCCCAAACACATCAAAAGTGGTATCAACAAACTCACCAAAAGAAAAGACCTAGTCATCCGACCTGCGGACAAAGGCGGAGGGATAGTAGTTTTCACCAAAGAACAATATCAAGATAATATGAACACATTACTTGAAGATGAAGATACTTACCACAAATTGTTAGGGAACCCAATGTTTAAGTGTAGGAAAGCTCTGGAACAAATAATACATCTGGGCCTAAAACGAGAAATACTGAACAAGAAGGAAGCAAAATATCTGATCCCAGAGTCATGTCGGACTCCAGTCATCTACTGTGTGCCCAAAATACACAAAGACAGTAACAACCCGCCATTAAGACCAATAGTAAATGGAATAGATTCTTTAACCTCACGAATGGGAGAATACATTGACCACTTTCTACAGCCGGCAGTACAAGAAACACGCGCCTACCTAAAAGACACCAAGCAGATGCTACAACTCCTGGAGAACATTCCAACAACAGACACCCCTTGGATTATGGCCACAGCAGATGTTTCATCCTTGTACACAATTATTCCACACCACCTAGCATGCGAGGCCGTGAAATGGGGACTAAGAAAACACACCAAACTACCATGTGTGCAAAGAAAATATCTAATAAAAGGATTAGACTTTTGTCTCAAAAATAACTATTTCTGGCATAATCGAGATTACTATTTCCAACGCACTGGAGTTGCTATGGGAGCCAAATTTGCGCCGAGCGTAGCAGGCCTCTTTATGGCCCAATGGGAGGAAGAATCCATCTTCTCAAGAATCCCAAATGAACTCATCATTTTTAAACGGTACATTGATGATATTTTCATCTTATGGAAAGGAGAGGAATTAGGATTAGCACTCTTCTTGGAAAACCTCAACAAAAATGACCGTAATATTAAACTCACATGGGAGATTAGTGAAAAAAACGTTACGTTTTTAGATCTGGAATTACTACAAGAGAAAAATACCATAACAACCAAAACACATTTTAAAAATGTCGATAGAAATAGTTATCTGCCCATAGAAAGTTGCCACCATAAAAATTGGTTGTGCAACATCCCAAAAGGCCAACTAATGAGACTTAGGCGCAATTGCACACATATAGATATGTTCACATCACAAGCCAGACACATTGGCAAAAGGTTCATCAAAAAAGGCTATAGTCCCAAAATAATAGAAAAGGACATAGAAGAGGTAACAAGGATGAATCGAGGCGACTTAATAAAAAATAATGACAAAAAACTATTTATAGACAAAGTACCAGTGATCCTGGACTATAGCATACAGCACAAAAAAGTAGAACAAATAATAAAAAGACACTGGAACGTGTTACTAGCAGACACACAGCTGAAGGAAACACTACCGACACATCCGAATTTTATATATAGAAGAGCCCCTACACTTAGAGATAAATTAGTAAAAAACGTACCAGATCCTCCAATCAAAGGTCCAACTTTTTTCACAGGAAAGGGCTTCTACCCATGCAAGCGCTGTTATGCTTGCATCAGGTCCAAAAAACCTAATGAAAAAAAGTTCAAGTTCACTGCAAAAAGTACAGGCATCACATATGACATAAAAGGATTCATATGCTGCAATACAGAGGGAGCGGTATATATGTTAGAATGCAGCTGTGGGTTACAGTACGTGGGACGCACAAAAAGACTCCTCAGAATAAGAATTAAAGAACACGTACAAAACATCATAAATGGATTTGACAAACACAATGTGTCAAAACATTTTTTACTACACCATAATAAAGACCCCACACAGTTGAAGTTTTGGGGGTTAGAACCATATACTAAACATTGGAGAGGTGGACACAAAATAAGAACACTCAGTCAAATGGAATCCAAATGGATTTTCCTATTGGACACTTTTACACCCCGTGGATTAAATGTAGAATTTGATTTGAACTGTTTTCTGAGTAATTTTTAAAAGGGTTTTTAATATATTTTTCAATATATTTTTCAGGATATTTTTTAGAAATATTTTTAAAATATTTTTATAATAAGTTTGATATTTAGTTTTACCACCCTTTTACCACCCCCCGACAAGTCCACCATTAAACTATTCTTTTAAAACAAGCTAAACAATAACTATCCTCTCTTCTAAATACATCTCTCTGCTTTTTATCGTTATATTATATTATCCTCATATGTCAATTGCAAATTCCACGTCCGAGTCATTTCCGGTACTACTCATACAAATTCTTTTAATTCTTTTCATATTTTTTAGTCTTTTAAAAAATATGTCCTTTTAAACCTTTTTAGGGACCTACAAGCAGTTAACAGAATTAAAGTAATTTATAGTCATTTTTAGTCATATTTAAACATCTGCACACACTTGTGCAAGATGCCTCTGGCGTGTTTACATTTTGGCCAACCAACAAAATGGCGACGCACAGCACTGCACACCAATATACAGGAATATGGCCACCGAAGCATTCCTGGTGCTCGGACTTCGGGAAAATGGCCGCCGCCTATTAGATTGTAATAGCATATATAAAGACATCTCCTGAGCTTGTTTTTCATCCCCTGATGAAGTCACGTGATTGACGATACGTGTAGGGACGTAGCAAGCACCGGAGGTGACGCGGACGAGCTCGGCGCTCGTTTTTTATATGCACTACTGTGATTTTTAAATGTGAGTAATTTATACTTTGAAATCTACGAAAATAAATATTTTTAGCAAATATTACTACACTATATTGGGCCTTTCTTGCCTCCATATTTTAAACCCCCATACATGCACATCATCTCGGAGACCCCACGGCTAGAGGATTAACCCCCACCAGGCATCCACATATCCCCATGTTACAGTCAGCATCCGGATAACAACAGGCACAACAGAGGGCTTATATTACATGCTGTAACCTCACAGCAGTGAGGTAAGGGGCCACCTTTCTCTAAAAGCACAGCGTGGGAGTCACAGGATAACACATCCAGAAGTCACATATTAACAGCGTGGAAATTACAACATCACCCAGCACTTTAATCATTGTTTATTTATTGCAAAAACAATCTGTTTTTTTGCTTGCACTTTTGCATCACCCAAAGACTATTATTTATGAGTTTATTCTTTGCACTATTCTTGTTCTAGCAATTTTTATTATTATAAGTCACTATTGCAGCACAGTATTGGACACCATATTCTTTGCACTATTTTCGTTTTAGCATTTTAGCAAAAGTCACAGCTAGACTTTTTGCAGCACAGCTATTGGATATCATATGATTTTATGCACTTTTTCTAAGTTAATGTCACATTTATATATTCCTTTACAATTCTATTTCGTTTTAGATATTGTGTTTTTATCTGGTTAAGAATGTCATTTTAGAATATCACAGGATCATTCATTCTTATCAGGGAACTATAGAGGTTAATTCAACAGCTCGGCATTATTTTACTATATACATTCTATTCAGGTTATGGTTTCAGTACCCTTCAGTGCCTTGTAGCAGTTGTAAACCCCCCCCCCCTTTTTCACACACAGTAGCGCGTAAATACTTTCTATATCCAGGCCCTTCAAGTCTAGTATGAATAATAAGGGGAACCCTGCACCAAATAAAAAAAAATGGCGTAGTGGTTCACCACCAAAACCCATACCAGACCCTTCAGGTCTGGTATGGATTTTAAGGAGAACCCTGTGTCAAAATAAAAAAAATGGCGTATGGGGTCCCCCCAAAAATCCATACCAGACCCTTATCCGATCACGAAACCTGGAAGGCTGCAGGAAAAGAGGGGGGACGAGAGAGCGCCCCTCCTCCTGAGCTGTACCAGGCCACATGCCCTCAACATGGGGAGGGTGCTTTGGGGTCTGACCCCAAAGCACCTTGTCCCCATGTTGATGCGGACAAGGGCCTCTTCCCCATAACCCTTGCCCAGTGGTTGTGGGGGTCTGCGGGCAAGGGGCTTATCGGAATCTGAAAGCCCACTTTAACAAGGGGACCCCCAGATCCCGCCCCCCCTATTTGAATTGGTAACGGGGTACATTGTACCCCTACCATTTCACAAAAAAAGTGTAAAAAATTGGAAAAAAGACAAGAGACAGCTTGGGACAAGTCCTTTATTAAAGCCGCAACAGTTCCGCCTCCATGGGAGGCTGCCGCCGAGTGACGCTTCTCCCGCCGGTGACAGCTGTTATATAGCTGAGGGCGGGGCCACCAGGTGACATAAACGGGTGACCCTGCCCCCCTCTGATGCCACAGGGAAACCCTGACCCAAAGGGCCTGGTAATGGACTGGGGGGAACCCATGCCGTTTTTTTTTTTTCAATGAGTTTTATGTATATTGCCGAGACCTGACAATTCATTACAGCCGCTATCAGTTTTAAATTACTTTTTTTCCTTTAGAAATTACATTTTTTGTGGTAATGTTCTAAACATGGGGAAAAATGTGCCACTTTACAGGCATACTATAGACACCCCCCAGGCATGAAATTTAAAGGAATATTTCATTTTTATTGTTTCACTTTAAGCATTATTAAAATCACTGCTCCTGAAGAAACTGACATTTTTAAAACTTTTTTTTGCATTGATACATGTCCCCTGGGGCAGGACCCGGGTCCCCAAACACTTTTTATGGCAATAACTTGCATATAAGACTTTAAAATTAGCACTTTTGGTTTTTCATGTTAGTGTCCCATAGACTTTAACGGGGTTCTGTGGCTTTCGAATTTGCCCCGAACTCTGCATATTGTTTGTTGTTCGCCAAACATCCGAACAACCAAAGTTTGGCCCGAACTTATGCTCATGCCGTACTGTTCGCCCATCCCCTCTAAAAACATACGATCGCCGCAAACGGACATTTACGACCAAATGCTCCATCCATAGGCTATAGAAGAATTCTAATGTTGTTTGACTAGTAATAATAATTAATAATTATAATTATTACTAGTCAAACAGCATTAGAATTCTACTATAGCTTGTGGGCCTATCCCTCCTCATGGGCATAATTAATGACCCAATTCATCATATGCCTGTGTTCTCTGCCTCCATAACGAGGACACGATATGAGCAGATCTTGCGGTTCATGCACTTCAATGATAATGAACTTTGTCGTCCTCGAGGTGACCCTGGATTTGATCGGCTCTACAAAATTCGGCCCCTCGTAAACCACTTCAACCAATGCTTTGCAGCCTTGTTTACTCCCGATCAAGTTGTCTGTATTGATGAGTCCCTGATTAAGTTTGTCTATCAAACAGTATCTTTCCAGCAAGCATACCAGATATGGGGTCAAGATGTATAAGCTCTGTGACAGGGCAACAGGCTATACATATAGTTTTATGGTTTACGAGGGAAGAGATAGTCATGTAGAGCCGGAGAACTGCCCAGACGACATAGGGGCAAGATTGTGTGGGACGATTATTATACGAGCGTGCCACTTTTTAGTCACCTTTTTGATTGTGGAATTGGAGCATGTGGCAACGTGCGATCTAATCGCCGGGGCTTCCCCCAATGGCTTGTAGATAGGGATGAGCCGAACACCCCCCGGTTCGGTTTGCAGCAGAACATGCGAACAAGCAAAAAATTTGTTCGAACACGCAAACACCATTAAAGTCTATGGGACACAAACATGAAAAATCAAAAGTGCTAATTTTAAAGGCTAATATGCAAGTTATTGTCATAAAAAGTGTTTGGGGACTCGGGTTCTGCCCCAGGGGACATGTATCAATGCAAAAAAAAGCTTTAAAAACAGATGTTTTTTCGGGAGCAGTGATTTTAATAATGCTTAAAGTGAAACAATATACGTCTAAATTCCTACGGCGACTGGTCTATACAACCTTAACATGGGAGGGGTGGACCTCAACGACCTAGTTGTTGGCGCCGTACCTAATTGCCCGTGTAGCAGTACCTCCAGTTAAGAGAGCTGCTGGTATTATTTGGGCCTGTACCATACTGCTGTCAACCCCCAGAAACTGTCTCCAACCCTCCACTGACACAGCTGTCAACAAATGGGATTGTGGAACCCACTGGCTATAGGAACCACAATACCGCAATAGAGCATACAGTACAGTTCAAAATTGGTTTACCTGTGTTGGCCGTCTCCCTGTAACAGTTAGCACTCCACACAACATGTTTGCTTAACTACAAAAGTATTTTTACTGAATAAGAAATGACAGGTTAAACAAATGTGCGTCTACTTATGCAGAGCCCTGCAAAAGCCAAAGTTGTAAACATATAAAGGTACCAGGATATAATGAAACCTTATACACATTAAATGTCTTTGAATAAACTATGCTCGCGAGCTCCCCCCTCGTGGGCAATATGGCGCCCTCGTGTCATTATTATGGCGCCCGAATAATGTGAGTTCCAGTCAGGCCAGACTACTTTCAAACACAGTTACTCCAATAGAAGGGATCTTCGCTAGCAAACGTTGGTGCACTTAATATTTGTAATCCAAGGAATATCAAAAGTTAACTGAACTCCGGCTATGCTTTAGGACGTGAAATCACGGGTAATAGAATGCCCAACTTTAAATACGCAGTTACTGCACAACACACTGTCCCCTGGTGCGTAGCGCACTACTCTGATGGCGGTGGGCCCTAAACAAAGAATCACGGGCCTATCAAACAGTTAAGAGTCCTGGGCAAGTGCCCTCTCACCCGACCAGGCCAATATGTTCAACTGGTTCTGTTGCTGGTGCTCCGGCACACGATCTCTCCACCACCCATGGTCTCCGATCTTTCAGACAACCGCATGGAAGTTGATAGATAGATTGACTCTTGGATGCTCCAAGATGTCAGCAGGCTCTCTGGATGAGGTCCCTCTCCTTCCAACGAGCAGGCTTTCTGGATTCTGTAGGCCCAGGCTCTCCGGCCTAGATGAGCACAACAGGCCCCAACACAGGTTCCGACTTGCTGGGCGGGCGACGTCCAAAGAGTGTTGCGTGTTGCTCCTCCTCTTAAATAACCCTTCCCCAGCAGACCTTGCACCGCGCAATGCACTGTTGGTGTACAGCTGCACTGTGGGTACAGTAGTCTATATAGTATCCACGGCATTGGAGTTCATCTCTCCCTGTACCACAAGTCCCACCATGCACCTTTCCTTCCAAGTCAAACAGTAGTCAATACATTGTCAAATAGAGTTCAAGGGATCTGGGTTATTTGCATATACAGTAGTCCTAACAGCATACCAATAAGTGACACCCCGCTACACACTCCCCCCACTTAAAATCTTTTGTCCCCAAAGATATCAACAATGTCTGAGGGAGAAAAAAAAACGTAGTCAGCATATATGGAAGTAATACAATTCACAGTCACAAAGGAACTCGACAGGGGAATCTCCCACCAAACTTCAAAAGGGGGATTGTCCTGCCTACAGGTCATGTTAATGGAAGTGGCCTGTCCAGCTGTGCCAGGGAGTGAGCTAGGGTTGCCCTCCACCAAATTTACAGTGGAAAGACCAGACACGTCAATTGTCCTTCTTGCAGTGAAAACAGCTTCTTCAGAGCATTCACCCATTTGAGTATAAGTCAGTCTTTTTGGAGGGTGAATAACTCTTCTCTCCCTTTGTTCCATTGGGGTCTGTATATCAAGAGCAGCAGGTCCTGCTATTTCCGTATCCTTTTCAAGGATTCCCTTCTCTGGGTCAGTCGTGCTTGATTCTGCTACTTCAAGAACATCCAGATCAGTTTCAGGAGGAGATGAGGGCTCTCTATGGTCTTCTGTTTGAAAGGAATCCAAAGCATCCTCCCATTCCTCAGTGAGAGTATTGTGTGACATGAACTCAGGAGCCTCCGGGTTTAAAGTGTCCTTAGCAGCAGCTTCAGATGGCGATGGGGTAGCGGTCAGGGATTCCGGTACTTGAGATGACCACAACCAATCAAGTTCCATTTCCTCACCATCACTAAACCCCCACTCAGTTCTATCATCCCCAGTTTCTGACAGAGCTGTCTGAGACCTGGTAACTGGTCTAGGGGTACGGGAGGCTGGAGGGGATTCATGGGAACCTAATGCAGGAGGTAGGCAGACCGCTTCAGAGAGGGGTAATAAATGATTTCTATGCCAAGTCTTTAATGGGCCTACACTTCCCTCTGGCTTGATCTGATACACCGGTAGGCCTGGCAGCTGCTTACAGATAACATATGGCTGTGATCTCTAACGGTCAGCCAACTTATGTTTCCCCGGGACACCTAAAATCCGCAGCAGCACCCTGTCTCCTGGCTGTAGATCATGTATCTGGACCTTGAGATCAAAGTTTCTCTTGTTCCTCAATTCTCTTTGTTCAGATGTCGCCTGGGCCTTCTCGTATGCCAGCCTTAAACTCTTTCACAACCGATCTACATACCCCTTGTGGGATGCTGCTGAGGTATGATCCAGCGAGGTGCCAAAAGCCAGATCCACCGGTAGTCGTGCTTCCCACCCAAACATCAGTCTATACGGGGAGTATCCGGTAGCATCACTGGTCGTACTGTTGTAGGCATGTACAATAGCAGCTACATGCTTGCTCCAGTGTTGCTTCTTCTCCGAACTCAATGTCCCCAACATATCTAGCAGTGTCCGATTAAACCGTTCAGGCTGAGCATCCACCTGTGGGTGATACAGGGTTGTTCTGGTCTTCTCGATTCCCAATAAATCTAACAACTTTCTAATCAGTCTGCTTTCAAAGTCCCTCCCCTGATCCGAGTGGAGGCGTTGAGGCAAGCCATAGTGCACAAAAAACTTTTCAACAAGTACTTTGGCCACTGTTGAGGCCTTGTGGTCTTTAGTTGGGAATGCTTGAGCATATCTAGTGAAATGATTGGTTACTACCAAAACATTCCCTTGTCCACTCAGATCAGGCTCCAGGCAAAGGATATCAATGCACACCAGTTCCAGGGGTCCCTGACTGTAAGAGAACTACGTATTCTCGTATGGCGCATATGCGTGCGCCAATGCGCAATGAACGGCGTGCACGCGCAGGACCGCGCCCCTAACGCCAGTTGGCGCCAGACGACCTATTTAAAGGGTGCTCTGACTCCCTACAAGTGCTGACTGGTCTTCAGCTTGTCCTGTGAAACTTCCTGCTATCCGTATGATTAACCTGATACCCGTTGCTGACTCTGGCTTGCCCTGACGCTTCTTTGGACTCTGATTATTTGCTGACTTATGGTTCCTGATCCCGGCTTCCTTGACCCTGCTACTGCTTTCTCCTTGAACTGCGCTGCCTGCCTGTTGCTGAACCCGGCTACCCTTGACCTCTGTTCCAGTTTGCTACGTTCCCGAATCTGCATGTGGGTTGGAGTTCCCCTTTACACCTGCTCTTCCATAAAAGTGCTTGGAACCTGTCTACCCATCGGGATCTCCAAGTTTCACCTGCCCCTGCAACTTCTGCTAGCAACCTCTACTGGCACTCGTGTTCCTCCTAGCCTTGCCACCATCTGTTCCACCCTCAGTGGGGCTTGGACTGGAGATACAAGAGAGGCCGACCTCGTCATATCAGACTCCTACCAGGTACGTGACACTGACTTTGTAGGTGGCCCATTGGGGCAGCTTGATAAGGCAGGGTCTTTCTTTGTACACAGCGTGCACAAGAATGGCAGTACTCTTCAACTTCAACCCGCATGCAGGGCCAATAAAACCTGTTTCTTACAAGCTGAAAGGTCCTTTCTGATCCCAGATGACCATGATCATCATGCAAAGTAATCAAAACTGCCTTCCTGTGCTTCTTGGGCAAGAACAGTTGGCACTTATCCTCTAAATCATCAGAGGAGCCCCTTCGGTAGACCACCCCTTGATGTATCTGTAACCGGTCCCATTCCCTTCTTAGTAGTCGGGCCTCCCTTGAAGAGTCTTTTAGGAGTATATCTGGGCTCTGGCTCTCCAATGCCTCCAACACCAACTTCCCTAGAGGGTCTTCCAGTTGATCTCTTCTCAGATCTCTTTTTGACAGCTTAGGTAGGTTCTCTTCTTCAATCTGAGTTACATTACAGTAGTATTTGGGCAGGCCAAGAACCAAGACTCCAATTTCCTCAGCTCTGGATCCTCCACTAGCCTGAAGCTCCATTCCCTGGTATAGGGCTCTCACTCCCTCTGGGGCCAGCTGAGTTCATTCTTCAATAGGGTCACTGAGGGTATGAGATCTTCTGGACGGGGCATATGCATCTCTATTTACAGCCCCAGGCCTGTATTTTAGGCTGAAGGTGAATCCCGAAAGGGCAGCCAGCCATCGGTGGCCTGTGGCATCTAGTTTGGCGGTGGTCAGGAGGTAGGTGAAAGGGTTATTGTCCGTCTTGACCACAAATTCAGCCCCATACAAGTAGTCTTAGTTTGTCCACCACAGCCCATTTTAAGGCCAGGAATTCCAGCTTGTGTGTGGGGTAGTTTTTTTCAGCAGGGGCCAAACTTCTGCTCACATAAGCAACAGGTCTCAATTGATCATCATGTTCTTGGTACAACACCCCTCCCAGACCATCTTGACTGGCATCCACATGTAATTCATAGGGTTTCCTGGTGTCTACATAGGCCAAGAAGGGAGCAGTGGTCAGGCTTTCCTTCAACTTGGTAAAGGCTTCTTCACATTTGGTAGTCCACTGATCCTGGATAGACTCCCCAGGTTTTCTAGGCCCTATAGCCGATTTCATGGAGTTGCCTATTTCTGAGTCATCGTCCTCCCCCTCAGTCTTCAGAAGTTCATTCAAAGGCCTAGCAATTTTGGCAAATCCTTCCACAAACCTTCTGTAATAGGAACAGAACCACAAAAACGACCGAAAATCAGTCACGTTAGTGGGCCTGGGCCAATAGGTAACAGCCTCCAACTTTCCTGGATCCGTGGATACTCCTTCCGCGGACACGATGTGGCCCAGGTAATGAACTGAAGACTGGTAGAATGGACACTTTTCTAGGGAAAGCTTGAGGCCTTCATCATGGAGTCTCCTCAGAACCTTCTTCAATCGCTCCTCATGTTCCTCCAGGGTCTTCCCGAACACAATAATGTCATCCAGATAACCAACACTTCAATTAGATTCATGTCCCCTACTGTCTTCTCCATGAGTCGTTGAAAGGTGGCTGGGGCTCCAGACAAACCCTGAGGCATGCGATTAAATTCGAAGAAACCCACAGGGGTGATGAAGGCTGTTTTCTCCCGATCTTCAGGGTGCATTGGAATTTGGTAGTACCCACTTTTTAAGTTCATTTACGCTGATCCACTTGGCTCCAGACAAACTCTGCAATGCATCTTCTATTCGGGGAGTGGTGTACTGATCAGGTATTGTCCTTTTATTGAGTGTCCGATAGTCGATACACAGCCTCAGTGACCCATTTTTCTTCCTGACCACCACTATTGGAGGAGCGTATGGGCTCCTGGACTCTCGGATAATGCCGGTTCTTTTGAGTTCTGCTAGTTGCTTACGCAGATCTTCCAAGTCGGCCAGGGGGACCCGTCGGACTCTTTCCCTGAAAGGCTTGTCCTCCTGTAGGCGAATCTTGTGGGTGGCACTCTTTGCACACCCCACATCAAACTCATTCTTGGAAAAGATCTTCTGCCATCTAGCATACTGAGTTTTGGCCCTCTCCTTCCAAGCCGGTGGGAGGGTCGTGTCTTCGAAGCAGAGCTTCTCCACCGTATTTTCTCCCCTTTCTTCCTTCTCCAAGTCCGATAGGGAAATCGGGGTGGCAAAGTTCACTTGGCCCAACAACATTCTGGCTGGGATCAGGGGTGGCTGCGGAATTCCTAATGCTCACGATACCCTGCCATTACTCTTCTTCAGTGCCCTCAATGGAACGACTTCAGGGATTACTTCCAACCCTTGATGAGTATCCAGAGGATCCGGCTCTAGAACAACGAAGGGGCCAGGTTGTTCCCAGGTGAGTTTAACAGTGGCCCTCAGACAAATCACTTCTCCTGGCTGTAGCACCTTCTCTATTTTATCTAGCTTCCAGATCTTCCCCACTCCTTCTTTTGGGGCGTTCTGTTCCAGAACCAAGCGCTGATAGGCCCGGTGCAACATAGGGTGAACTCTGGGAGTTGGGGTATCCTGTTCCTGGGCCACAGGTGTCAGTAATCTCCTGACCAGGTCAGTGTTGGTCCATATTATGAGGGAACTCTTGTTGGCTCCTGGTGGGCGAGGACAGACTACAGCCAGTGTGTCGAAGATCTCCGCTTCCCCTGCTACTGAGGGGTCAAAGGCCAATTTAATTGGAAGGTATCCATCGTACGGAAAACTCTGGGTCCCTATGCCCCATATCTCCAAGTCTTCAAGCTTCTGTAGGGGCAAATGTCTCAGATGCTTCTGGTAAAAATCCTGGTACAGAAGGGTTACTTGTGCTCCTGTGTCAAGAAGGGCCTTAGTGTAAATTACCTCTACTTGAATGGGGTCTACTGGGGAAGGCTCCACTAATTTAACAGGAAATTTCTTTGGAGAAGTCTTCTTACTGGACTCTATATCGTGAGCTCTTTCTATCTTTTTCTTTCTCAGCCTCTTCCTGGATCTTAATCCTTGTTGGGCCTGGTATGCACTGATTTCCCGCCGTTGAGCATTGTTTTTGAACCTCGAGCAGGGAGTATCAGATTGTTCAAAGGCAGCACCAGAGATGTTGGGTGGGGAATTATTCTTCATCTGCGGCCTCCCCAGGCCTCTAAATTTTTTGGAGTTGACTGAACTGATGGGCACCCGGTTGACGCCTTCACCGGGGCCCTCCAAAGTTTTCCGCTGGCTTGCGGTATGGGGCTGCAGTTTTCTTCAGGCTGGGGCACACCTGCCTATAATGCCCAATCCCTCCACAGTTGAAACAAGCTTCTTCTTCTTTCATTTGTTGGTAGGTAGGAGTTGAAGTACTCCGAACCACTTCTTTCTTTGCTTCTCCCTCCTTACTTGCTTCTGAATTTTTGGCCATCAGGGAAGTCAGGATTTCCAGCACTTGAGTCATCTGTGACTTTAAGACAGCCACTTCAGAGTCCCGTTCCGTGGCCATGGTGGCTCTTACTCCAGTGGAGGGGGAAGAGGTGTGTTGACTGATTACCTGCTGGTCATTCAACAAGGCCTCTTCATCTCTCACCACTCAAACAAGGTCTGGGTAACTTAAGGACATGACTCCTGTAGTTTTCAAATGGAGCCAAACTGGGTCAGAGCGCAGAGCCCCTCTTAGAATCTGCTGCATCCTGGCTCGGTCTATGGCCTGTGGTGCCATACCTTTCTTCAGAACTATCTGACAGAGCATTTTGTTCAATCTTCGGACATATTCAGACAGACGCTCCCCTGGCTGTTGAAGAGTGTGCTCAAACTGATAGACTAGGTCAGTAACTTCGTCCAACTGGCCAAACTCCTCCTGCAGCATGGCTAAATAATCATAGGCGGTACAAGTGGCATTGCTAAACCTTAGATTCTTTACGGCTTCTGCAGCAGCTCCCTTCAAGCTTTCATTTATGCGTTGTTTTTTTTGGGCCTCTGGCAGTTCCCAACCTTCCAATGCCTGCATTGCTTGCTCTATCCAGGTATCAAAGTCCTCTTCTCCAAGCGGCATGGGTTGTCTACCTGAGAAAATCCTCAGCTTCCGATATCCAGCTTCCACACACACTGGGGGTGATTTACTAACAACAGTGTGCTGCGCCAGTTCATACCTTAATTGGTGCATCAAATAAATCATTAATTGGGCGCGTGAACCAGCGGCGCACTGTGATAGTAAATAAAAATGTCAGCGGCGCTTGTGTCTCTATTCAAAATGAATGGTTCCCTATGGGAGCCCATTGATTTGAATAGAGGTCGCACCAGAAGTCGGATCAAGACGATCCGACTTGCGGGGTGACTCGTGTGCCGGTTGACACAGGGGCAGCGCGACTTTGCGAGGCAAGTTGGACACGACTTGAGCGTGAATCAGACGCTCAAGTCGTGTCCTGGAGGTGACTTGAAGTCGCCTCCAGTACAGGCTCCTTTGCCAGTACCTGCCCGCGAGAATGTTTCCAGCGCAATGCCATCACGCTGGTTCTCTGCGACAGGGAACTGCAAGCCTCGCGCTCGCTGTCCCCTGTGTTTGGTATGAATCATGAAGGGGAACTCCACGCCAAATTTTAAATAAAAAAAACGGCATGGGTTCCTCTCCAGGAGCATACCAGGCCCTTAGGTCTGGTATGGATTTTAAGGGAAACCCCCTACGCCAAAAAACAGCGTGGGGGTCCCCCCAAAATCCATACCAGGCATGATGGGCTGTGACGTCACAAGGGGGCGTGGCCTCTGGATGACATAATCTGGTTGCCACGCCTCTGCCGTCATTTAAGTAATGCAGGACATTGGCACCGACATATCAGCGGGACACAGCATCGGAGGAGGGTCGTCGGCGGGAGCGGCGGCAGAGCACCAGACAAAGAAGACAGAAGAGCGGAAAAAGGAGCAGGGGAGAAGGAGAAGACCGGAGAATGAAGATGCGGGAGAAGATGGGGGAAGACCAGAGAAAGAAGAAGAAGATTATTATTAAAAGACTTGTCAAAACTGTCTACTGTCATTTTTAACACTACACTACTTTTTTTAAGTGAATAGTTAGGGGTACAATGTACCCCATACTCATTCACATAGGGGGGGCTGGGATCTGGGGGCCCCCTTGTTAAAGGGGGCTTCCAGATTTCGATAAGCCCCCCGCCCGCAGACCCCAACAACCTCCAGGCAAGGGTTGTCGGGAAGAGGCCCTTGTCCCCATCAACATGGGGGCAGGGTGCTTTGGGGTGGGGGGCGCAGAGCCCCCCTGCCCCAAAGCACCCATCCCCCCATGTTGAGGGCATGCAGGCTGGTATGGTTCAGGAGGGGGCGCTCACTCGTCCCCTCCCTTTCCTGACCTGCCAGGCTGCGTGCTCGGATAAGGGTCTGGTATGGATTTTGGGGGGACCCCCACACCATTTTTTTTTATTTTGGTGTGGGGGGGGGTCCCCTCTAAATCCATACTAGACCCAAGGGCCTGGTATGGACCTGGGGGGGGACCCCACGCTGTTTTTTTCTCAATTTTTTTTAATAGCCGGCAATGTTTATTTTTTTACATTTCCTTTAACAACCAGCTATAAACAGGTTAAAAAAATAAAAAATTGCGGCATAATCATGGTACTTGCGTTTTGGATGGTCTATTGAATTCTATTACATGCAAAACATTGTTTTTTGCTGGGAAAAAAAGTCCCCGACCCTTTCCAAAAACGCAGAGGCACAAAAATGCATTGATGTGAACATGTTCCATAGGAACCCATGTTAAGAAATTTCCCTGCATTTCTGCAAAATGCAAAATGCACCAAAAAATGCATTAGTGTGACTCGAGCCTTACAGCCCGTTTTTTTAAATGTCCGTCCGTGGGCATGAGGCCTAAGAAAAAAGAGGGGGAAAAAAAGCACTAGACTGCATCAAAAACGCGCATGCAGAAAAGCACCTGGAATGAATCCGGACTGCATTTCCAAGGTGTGAACTGGCCCTTAGGCAGTTGCGTTTAACCTCGTTTTTCAGAAAGTCAAAAAATGCATTCAGACACCAAAGATTTCCATGTTTCAGACGCGGTACTGGCGTTTAGCCGCGTTTTCGTTTATAAGCGTTTTTAAAGGTGACCTATTTTTTTACATTGAAAAACTCAAAAATGATGGCAAATGATGAAAAACCATTAAAAATATATATAAAAAAAATATGTAATTGCTTGCATTGCATTGTGGACAATCCACAGCTTGTGGCATGTGACGTGGCCAGGTGACGTGGCAAGTGGACAATCCACAACTTGTGCCAGGTGACATGGCCAGGTCTCATGGCAAGTGGACAATCCACAACTTGTGGCAGGTGACGTGGCAAGTGGACAATCCACAACTTGTGCCAGGTGACATGGCCAGGTGACATGGCAAGTGGACAATCCACAACTTGTGGCAGGTGACGTGGCAAGTGGACAATCCACAACTTGTGGCAGGTGACGTGGCCAGGTGACGTGGCAAGTGGACAATCCACAATTTGTGGCAAGTGATGTGGCAAGTGACACGCTAAATACAAGTACACTGCTGCACTCTCAGCTGCTGCTACTCACTCTGGTCTCACAAAATAGCTGAAATGGTTAATACTGTTTTTTGAGCTTAGGGCGGGTCCTTATGATGTTTCCTAACTAAACGCTTATAGACGCAAATGCGGTAAAACGCGGCATGCAAACGCGACAAAACGCGCGTTTCTAAATGCCGGTTTCAACCTTAGTTCAGAAGACTTTGCACCAGCTACCCGTGTACATGGGGCCCTAAAAACGGCTATGTCATTTACAGCTCAAAAACTCCATGGTGGACATGAGGCCATAGGCTAACATGGAGAGGCGATTTTAAGCTGCAAAAAACACTCAAACAAGCGGCTGGAAAAACGTCTGTGTGCATGTAGCCTTATATTAACCACTTGCTTACTGGGCACTTAAACCCCCTTCCTGCCTAGACCAATTTTCAACTTTCAGTGCTGATGCACTTTGAATGACAATTGCGCGGTCATACAACACTGTAACCCAATGAAAATGTAATATTTTTTTTTTTATAGCTTTCTTTTGGTGCTATTTGATCACCTCTGTTTTTTTTTTTTTTTTTTTTATATAAATACAAAAGACCGACTAAAAAAAAAAATTGGATATTTTAACCACTTCAGCACCACCAATTCTGCACTTCTCTCCTTCATGTACAATCATAATTTTATTGCTATAAAATTACTTAGAACCCCCAAACATTGTATATCTTTTTTTAGCAGACACCCTAGGGAATAAAATGGCGGTCATTGCAAATTTTTATCTCGCACGGTATTTGTGCAATAAATTTTAAAACGCCTTTTGTTTGGGAAAAAAAACGCTTTCATGAACTAAAAAAAATAATAAAACAGTAAAGTTAGTCCAATTTTTTTATATAATGTGAAAGATGTTGTTATGCTGAGTAAATAGATACCTAACATGTCACGCTTTAAAATTGCGCACACTCATGGAATGACTCCAAACTTCAGTACTTAAAAATCTCCATAGGTGATGATTTTTTTTTTTACACGTTACCATTTTCGCATTACAGAGGAGGTCTAGTGCTAGAATTGTTGCACTCGTTCTAACGCACACAGCAATACCTCACACGTGTGGTTTGAACGGCGTTTATGTACATTGCACTCCAGAATTTTGCTGGGTACACCCCAAATTATTAGGTATTTTGGACTTTGGGGTTTATTTACTAATCCACTTTGCACTACAAGTGCACTTGCTGGATATCCGAGGGGGACATGAAATAAAAAAACATCTTTGCTTCTACATGATTGGATGTTAAAATCACCAGTGCTTCCCCTCAGATTTTCAGCAACTACACTTGTACTGCAGAGTGGATTTTCCTTTACTAAACCCCTAACTACCTAATGATTTGGGGTGTACACAACAAAGTGCTAGAGTGCAATTTGCTTAATGGGGACACTAGTTAGATTGATCTGTGTGTCCCCAAGAAAAGACATTGGTAGGGTTTTACCTTCACTTCCTGTTTAGCTGTGTGACAGGAAGTGAAGCCAATTTTACTAAAAGGGACACAAAGCCCAACCTAAAAAAAAAAAACAAGCAGGGGTTCTAACACTTAATTGGTTTCCCTCAAAATGCCCACAATTAGAATATTATTGCCTTGAGCTATTTTTAAGTGCAGTGCTCTAAATCAGTGCTTCTCAAGTACCCCCAAAAGGCCATGTTTGCAGGTTTTCCTTCATCTTGCACATGTGCTTTAAATCACAGTCAATGGTTTTGTATTGGACAGAAATTCTCGATAAGATAAAATTACATAAAACATGTCCTGGGGGTACTTGAGGACTGAGGCTGAGAACCACTGCAGTAAAAAAGGAAAATTGAATACTTACCGCTCTGTATTTTTAATTTCCTGGTGACTATCCATGGCAGCACACAATACATGCATTTGCTACCATGAAGGCACCAGGTTAGACAAATCACACCTGTTTTGTTTTGACATGCCAATAAGCATAGTTAAGCTGCAGCTGTCACATTTGTTGCATAGTGAAAGTATGGTAAATATTGCGCTAAATGTGAAAAAAGCAAAAAAGAAGAAAAAAGCTGCTACATAACAATGTGACAAAAATTACAAACGTGATGGGGATAAAGAAAGTAGCGCTGCCAAGAATGAAGAAGAAACAAATGAATGTCTCTCAAGATGACAAGGTGGAACTAATAAACAATAAAACAATAATGTGAATGTGTAAGCAAAAAGTCAAAAAAACACACCAACATGTAACTCGCAAAAAGAGTTATACAAATGTGTCCATCAAAATAATGTGAAAAAACAATCAATGTAAGGACATGCAGGTGTATAGTTCGTCAAACAAAGAACATCTTCCGGTTAAAGGAATAGATGAAATACTCTTACCAGAGCCCGTGGATCTGCCTGTCGATGACAGCAGATCATGAAAGCATATGAAATCCACCCACGACAACAGACAGCTTGTCTGATGACATCTGTTGCTTTGGAGTCTTGATTTTAGCCGTTGGAACACAGTGATCGTCTACTTCAAAGCTTGGAGGGAAATCCTGGATAATTTGAGCAAATCTGAGCTTGTGAGAAATCAGCCCGATTCCCAATCAATGTACAGGGAATTCTACCTCAAAAGAGACCGACCATGGGTAGCTGGATAGTATAGAGTGGATCCAAGTAGAAATCTCTTTACCTCACATGCATGAAAAAGAAGAGACAAGGCTCCAATGGTGTAGATCAAAAAAAAAAAAAAAAAAATTTTTGTTGTATAGGTTTTATTGAAATAAAACCAAAAATGTAACATTAAAAGTGATCACAAAAACAGAATAAAAAAGGCAATATGGGGAGTGGCGTACCAAGCTTGGTACGCCACTCCCCATATTGCCTTTTTTATTCTGTTTTTGTGATCACTTTTAATGTTACATTTTTGGTTTTATTTCAATAAAACCTATACAACAAAAATTTTTTTTTTTTTTTTTGATCTACACCATTGGAGCCTTGTCTCTTCTTTTTCATGCATGTGAGGTAAAGAGATTTCTACTTGGATCCACTCTATACTATCCAGCTACCCATGGTCGGTCTCTTTTGAGGTAGAATTCCCTGTACATTGATTGGGAATCGGGCTGATTTCTCACAAGCTCAGATTTGCTCAAATTATCCAGGATTTCCCTCCAAGCTTTGAAGTAGACGATCACTGTGTTCCAACGGCTAAAATCAAGACTCCAAAAGCAACAGATGTCATCAGACAAGCTGTCCGTTGTCGTGGGTGGATTTCATATGCTTTCATGATCTGCTGTCATCGACAGGCAGATCCACGGGCTCTGGTAAGAGTATTTCATCTATTCCTTTAACCGGAAGATGTTCTTTGTTTGACGAACTATACACCTGCATGTCCTTACATTGATTGTTTTTTCACATTATTTTGATGGACACATTGTATAACTCTTTTTGCGAGTTACATGTTGGTGTGTTTTTTTGACTTTTTGCTTACACATTCACATTATTGTTTTATTGTTTATTAGTTCCACCTTGACATTTGTTGCATAGAAAACAAAAAACAAACATCAAACTTTGCATCAAATTTTATTAGTCAACAAAACAGGACTTAGAAAAAAACAAAGGGAAGAAAAAAAAAAATAAAGACATGAAGGTACATTTGAAACAGTCACATCTTGAGAAAGATTTAGCAAAATAATGCAGCACAGACAATTAAATCAAAGTGAACAAACGACACACATTAACAACATCAAAAATATTTCAGGGGAATCTATCCCCCACACAAAAAAAAAACAATCAACAAAAGTAAAACAAACATCTGTTTTGGAAAGACATAACAAATAAAAGGCATGTGTTACAAACTCGATAAGGACACCAAAATGTACATTTTGCCGGCCGGCGCCACACACACAGTCTTGCCTCTTTTCAGGGCAAGAGAGAGAATGCTATCTGCAAGCTTTATATAACATAGGTTTGTGTGCTAATGAGGCAATTGAAAACACATGCACAGTCCATGAAACACCCAAAATGCAAGTTCACCCAATGTAGAGACTGAACTTCAAAGTGGGTACACCTGTTAAGGATGTCCTTCAATTACTAACCCAAAAAACACACTCTCTCTGAGCATGCCACACAAAAAGCACCAAAAAAAACATGGTCAGACCAACACAAATGCAGCTAGCAGAAAATAAGCCCCCCCCTCCCCCCTCCAAAATTAAGCACATCATCCAGCATGCTACAAAATTAGAGATGGGACAAACACCTCCCGGTCCGGGGGGCAAACAAACATGGGCAAAAGTTATACAACAAATACCATTGCAGTCTATGGGAACTGACTTGTTAATTTTGCTTGTCCCGACTTGGCTGGCTTATCTTCTAGTTATTGGCCTTAAAATGGGGGCCCAGGTCCCACCCTAAGGGACATATATCAATGTCACCAATTTGGAAAACAACAAAAACAAAACAAGGAGAAGTGCCTTTAAATATGCCAAATTGCTTAAGGGCCATTTCACACCACATGCACTGCATTGCGTTTTTTTATGCATCAAAAATGCATGGGAAGTTGGTTATATGGTTCTAAATGGCAGTGTTTGTTCCAGTGTGTTCCAGTTCCACAAAAAAAGTAGAACATGCTGCATTTTACCTGCACTGGACTGTACTGGAACGCTGCAAAAAGCATCAAAAATGCACTGGAACGCACCAGAACACATCTAAATGCACCAAAAACACACTGGAACACACTTGTCCTTATCTATGGTTAATAAAAAAGAGGGGTGAAAAAAAAGCACTGGACTGCATCAAAAACGTACCAAAAATGCACTGGAACGCATCAAAAACGCACATGCAAAAAAGCACCTGGAACGCATCCGGATTGGGCCTAAGGGCCAGTTCACACCATAGAAACGCAGTCTGGATGCGTTCCAGGTGCTTTTCTGCATGCGCGTTTTTGACCCGTTCCAGTGCATTTTTGATGCGTTTTTGGTGCGTTTTTGATGCAGTCCAGTGCTTTTTTCCCCCTCTTTTATCTTAACCTTAGGGCTAGTTCACACCAGACGCAGTTCCGTTCAGTTTAGTGCACATTTTTTCTGCACTAAAAATGCATGCACAGTGTTTTCCATGTATTCCAATGGCTCTTGTTGGCTCTAGTTCACACCATACAGTCAGTTTACGGTCAGTTTCCGGTGCAGAAACCGACCGCATATGGTGTAAACAAGAGCCAACTAGAGCCATTGAAATACATGGAAAATACTGTGCATGCATTTTGTGCAGAAAAAAAGCACACGGAACTGAACGGAACTGCGTCTGGTGTGAACTGGCCCTAATAAGGATAAGTGTGTTGCAGTGCGTCTTTGGTGCATTTAGGTGTGTTCCGGTGCGCTCCAATGCGTTTTTGGTACGTTCTGGTGTGTTTTTTGAAGTGTTTTACTGCGGTCCAGTACAGTTCTGTACATAAAAAATGCAGCATGACCAATTTTTTTTTTCCTTTCTGAAACGCACTGGAACGGACTGCAGTTGTGTAAACTATGCCATTGGCATTAATGTGATCAACTTTCTTTGCGTTTTTGATGCATCAAAAAAATCGCACTGCATCCGGTGTGAACTGCCCCTAAATATCATACCTGGGGGGTGTCTATAGTATGCCTGTAAAGTAGCACATGTTTTCCATGTTTATAACAGTCCGAGAGCAAAATCACATTTCTAAAGTAAAATAATAGTCATTTAAAAGTACTCGCGGCTGTAATGAATTTCTGGTTCCCGTCAATACAGATAAAAGTCATTGAAAGTCTTTGAAAAAAAAAATGCATGGGGGTCACCCCAAATTCCATTACCAGGCCCTTCAGGTCTGGTATGAATATTAAGGGGAACTCTGCGCCAAATTTAAAAAAAAAAATGGCGTGGGGGTCCCCCTAAAAATCCACACCAGACCCTTATCTGAGCACGCAACCTGGCAGGCCGCAGGAAAAGAGGGGGGGCGAGAGAGAGCACCCCCCTCCTGAACCATACCAGGCCACCTTCCCTCAACATGGGGAGAATTCTTTTGGGGGTCTGTGACCCCTCAAAGCACCATGTCCACATGTTGATGGGGACAAGGGCCTCATCCTCACAACCCTTGCCCAGTGGTTGTGGGGGTCTGCGGGCGGGGGCTTATCGAAATCTGGAAGCCCCCTTTAACAAAGGGGACCCCCAGATCCCGGCACCCCCCTGTGTGAAATGGTAATGGGGTACAATTTTACCCCTACATTTCACAAAAAAAAGTGTCAAAAATGTTAAAAATGACAATAGCCGTTTTTGGACAATTCCTTTATTAATGTCTTCTCCTTTCTTCCATCTTCTTCTTCCATCTTCTTCTTCCATCTTCTTCTTCCATCTTCTTCTTCCATCTTCTTCTTCCATCTTCATTCGGGTTTCTTTCTCCATCTTGTTCTTCATCTTCCTTCTTCCTTCGGTGTTCTCGTCCGCATCTTGCTCCGGCTTCTTGTTTCCCTCTTCTTTCTCCGGACGATCTGCTTGCATTCGAGGTTCCCGCTGTGTGACGCTTCAGTTCTGACAGTTCTCCTCTGAGTCTGCGGCCACCTGGTGGCCCGGCCCCTCTGACACCACGGGGAAAGTCCCCGTGAAGTCCATGTGCGTCAGAGGGGGGTGGGGTCACCGGGTGGCCGCGGACTCAGAGGAGAACTGTCAGAACTAAAGCGTCGCACAGCGGGAACCTCGAATGCAAGCGGATCGTCCAGAGAAAGAAGAGGGGAACAAGAAGCCGGAGCAAGATGTGGACGAGAACACAGAAGGAAGAAGGAAGATGAAGATGAAGAACAAGATGGAGGAAGAAACTCGAATGGAGAAAAGAAGAGGATGGAAGCAGAAGATGGAAGCAGAGGATGGAAGAAGAAGATGGAAGAAGAAGAAGATGGAAGAAGATGGAAGAAAGGAGAAGACATTAATAAAAGGAATTGTCCAAAAACGGCTATTGTCATTTTTAACATTTTTGACACTTTCTTTGTGAAATGGTAGGGGTACATTTGTACCCCATTACCATTTCACACAGGGGGGGTGGGATCTGGGGGTCCCCTTTGTTAAAGGGGGCTTCAAGATTCCGATAAGCCCCCCACCCGCAGACCCCCACAACCACCGGCAAGAGTTGTGGGGATGAGGCCCTTGTCCCCATCAACATGGGGGCATGGTGCTTTGGGGTCCAGACCCCAAAGCATCCTCCCCATGTTGAGGGCATGTGGCCTGTTACGGTTCAGGAGGGGGGGCGCTCTCTCGTCCCCCCCTCTTTTCCTGCGGCCTGCCAGGTTGCGTGCTCAGATAAAGGGTCTAGTGTGGATTTTTAGGGAGACTCCACGCCATTTTTTTTAAGTTTGGCGCGGGGGTCCCTTTAAAATCCATACCAGACCTGAAGGGCCTGGTACGGATTTTGAGGGGAACCCCCACGCCATTTTTTTTTAAAATTTGGATCGGAGTTCCCCTTAATATCCATACCAGACCTGAAGGGCCTGGTAATTGAATTTGGGGGGACCCCCACGCATTTTTTTTTCAAAGACTGTTATATAATGGCAAGTTTAGAGGAGCACCTGTTCAACTTATGCAGATGCATTTACGTGACTTGACATTTACTAAGATTTTGCCGGCGCAGTGAACCGGCGCATTTGAACGAGTGAAATTGCCACGCAGTGCACAAATACACCTCTCGCAGTTATAAACATAATTGCAGGCGCAGCAGGCTGGTTCAGAAAGTTATTTTCTCATTCTATTTTGGGCATATTTGTTACTTGGGCAGTTGTCACTATACTTCCTCACATCACCGCACATCACACTATTATATTAGCACTTCCAGCTTCTTTATATTTTCATTTGAAGATGCGGTGCGCCAGG
This sequence comes from Rana muscosa, assembly GCA_029206835.1. NCBI lineage: Eukaryota > Metazoa > Chordata > Amphibia > Anura > Ranidae > Rana > Rana muscosa. The sequence goes on along the minus strand of CM055123.1, from coordinate 12,668,922 downwards.
TCCATAGTGGCGCACTGAGTGCCTCCTCCCGTGCACCGAGAACACTATACTAAATGGGGAATAGCGCTGCGTTACCGGCGCAAATGTTTCGTAAATACCAAAACTGCCGTTGCGCACGCCAATACTCATGGCGCAAACGTTTCATAAATCAGCCCCATTGTGTTGCTCTTTTGGCACTTTGTCACGAGGTCTCCCAAAGCGTTAAGGAGTTCAGGACCAATAGTGGTCAGGGGTGCCGGGGAGGTTATTGTTTCTCTGGCTGGCTCTCCTTGACTAGTTTCAGGGACCTCTTCCTTCCTAGTCTTTGGGTGTACTAGATAGAACGTCTTCCGGTCATTTGACTGCACACTCCTGCCTTTGAAGCTCTCAGGTATTCCATCTCTCCACTCCACCAATGCGTGGGTACGGGAGGTTTCCTTTTCTGGTCTGAGGTCAATTACCCATGCCCTCCTGCTTGGGGACAGTACCTTCATAAGCTTGTCAACTTCTGCCTCTTCCCAGTCCTTTCCGGGAAGTTCAATGGCCACACTCGCGTCTGGGAAGGCGCCTGCTGATTCGCACCACTGGACCACAGTGAAAGGGTCCATGCTGGCACCAAGGGCGAGGGGCTTGATTGCAGAGTACAGGATCCCGGACTCGAGCCCCCACGTGTAGCACTACCCCCAGTTAAGAGAGCTGCTGGTATTGTTTGGGCCTGTACCGTACTGCTGTCAACCCCCAGAAACTGGCTCTAACCCTCCACTGACACAGCTGTCAACAAATGGGATTGTGGAACCCACTGGCTATAGGAACCACAATAACGCAATAGAGCATACAGTACAGTTCAAAATTGGTTTACCTCTGTTGGCCGTCTCCCTGTAACAGTTAACACTCCACACAACGTGTTTGCTTAACCACAAAAGTATTTTTACTGAATAAGAAATGACAGGTTAAACAAATGTGCATCTACTTATGCAGAGCCCTGCAAAAGCCAAAGTTGTAAACATATAAACATATAAAGGGACCAGGATATAATGAAATCTTATACACATTAAACGTCTTTGAATAAACTATGCTCGTTAGCTCCCCCCTCGTGGGCAATATGGCGCCCGAATAATCTCACCGTGAGTTCCAGTCAGGCCTGACTACTTTCAAACACAGTTACTCCAATAGAAGGGATCTTTGCTAGCAAACGTTGGTGCACCTAATATTTGTAATCCAAGGGATATCAAAAGTTAACTGAACTCCGGCTATGCTTTAGGGCGTGAAATCACGGGTAATAGAATGCCCAACTTTAAATACGCAGTTACTGCGCAACACACTGTCCCCTGGGGCGTAGCACACTACTCTGATAGCGTTGGGCCCTAAACAAGGAATCACGGGCCTATCAAACAAGTGCCCTCTCACCCGACCAGGCCAATACGTTCAACTGGTTCCGTTGCTGGTGCTATGGCACACGATCTCTCCACCACCCGTAGTCTCCGATCCTTCAGACAACCGTATGGACGTTGATAGATAGATTGACTCTTGGATGCTCCGAGATGTCAGCAGGCTCTCCGGCCTAGACGAGCACAACAGGCCCCAACACAGGTTCCGACTTGCTGGGCGGGCGATGTCCAAAGAGAGCGCGTGTTGCTCCTCCTCCTCTTAAATAACCCTTCCCCAGCAGACCTTGCGCTGGGCAATGCACTGTGGGTGTACAGCTGCACTGTGGGTACAGTAGTCTATATAGTATCCACGGCATTGGAGTTCATCTCTCCCTGTACCAATAGTCCCACCATGCAGCTTTCCTTCCAAGTCAAACAGTGGTCAATACATTGTCAAATAGAGTTCCGGAGGGATCTGGGTTCATTTGCATATAAAGTAGTCCTTACAGCATACCAATAAGTGACACCATGCTACACCCATAAGGCCAGACGCTGGTACAAAAAAGTGTCTGTAAATTTATTTCAATTGGCTCTACTGAATGCTTATGTGCTATACAAAGCTTCAGGACGAACTGGATCCTTACTAAAATTCAAGGAAGAGATTGTCACAGCCCTTCTGTTTCCAGACGTTGCTGTGCCCCACCTTCCCAACGCAAATGCAGTGAGCCGGCTGCATTTTCCGTATATGTCCTCCCTGGTACCCCTAGCCAAAGAACACCCCAAAGAAGATGTCGTGTCTGCAGAAAACGCGGATTTAGGCGTGACACCCGCTTTTATTGTCCCTCCTGTCCTGAACAACCTGGTCTTTGCTTCGGTGACTGTTTCAAACACTACCACACACTAGTGGAGTATTAGCGTAGGGTACAGCATTACACAGTCCTATGGCTCATGTACATAGGGGCTCGAAAGATGAGATGGTCATCACATTTTGAGAGACCCTAATCTGGAACGTTCACAGTTTACAATTTTTATAAAAGTGCAAAAAAAATAAAAAAGGCAAAAATAGTTGTGGTTTTATTTTTCTTCTCTCTCTCTAATGTTTGTTCTCTATTGTCTGCTCTATTGTTCGCTCACTATTGTTCTATATCTATTGTTCTCTCTATTTAGAACTGTAATGTTTTATTGTTACTATGTTTTTTTTTTTGTTTAATATATTTTTATTGAGAAAGATATAAAGGCATATCAATCAAATGAAATACATTGGAACAAAGAGGGGTACACTGGGTGAACGTGTGAAAATGATCACTCAGGAATTTAGTAGAGACATTAAGAGTGACCCAACTTACTAAATTAAAACAGCAATATCAAAAGCGCAAAGAGAGAAACAAAGGTGGGAGGAAGAGAGAAATGCAAGAGAAGAAGAGGAGGGTGGGGTGGGGGGGGGAGGGAGAAGAAGGAAGGGAGTTGGCACACATGGCAGCAAAGATGAATATTTGGCATGTGCTATCAGTGAGTGTAAACCTTGTAGTGAAATAAAATCCACAACATTTAAATAAATGAGAATGAGACATCAAGGACCTGAGTTGTTCAGGGGGACGAAGAAATTATTTCCTTATAACATTGGGTAGAGAGGAAGGAGGACCACGGGGCCCAGGTTAAAGTATATTGTTTGGTAGTGTCTCTCGCAATGTGGGTGAGTTCTTCCATGAGGTTAACGTCAGAAACTCTTTGCAGCCAGCACTTAGTGGTCGGAGATGTAGATTGACCCCAAAGAACAGGAATGATAGCCTTAGCCGTATTAAGAAGGTGTGGAATGAGTGAGCGTTTATATCTACCTATTGACATTGAGGTAGCGTGGAAGAGCACTGTCCAGGGGTCCAAAGGTAACTTGATCTCTGTGATCTGGTGAATAAGGTCTATTACCGCGGTCCAGTAAGGGCGAATGATCGGGCAGAACCACCAGATGTGAGCATGGGTGGCCTCCTGTCCGCAATTTCTCCAGCATAACGGGGAGTTGGAAAGAAACATGCGGTGTAATTTAACAGGTGTATGATGCCATCTAGTGATAAGTTTGAAGTTAGATTCAGCCATGGAAGAAGCCAGAGAGGAGATATGCGTAAGAAGTAAAACTTTATCCTTTGTCTTATCTGTGAGAACAGCACCCAGGTCACGCTCCCAACTGGTCAAATACTGCGGGTAGGTAGGACTTTGTAGGTTAATAAGCGCTTTGTAAAATAGGGCAATACAGTGGAGAGGGGGATCCTTATGAAGGAGCACATGTTCAATGTCATTCAGTTCTTGGATTCCTCGTAATGGTTGGGGGAGTGTTTGAAGAAAGCAGTTCAGTTGATTATATCTCCACTTATCCATAAACTTTGATGGTCTACGGCCTAGCAGTTCAGACAAAGGTTTAAGTGTATTGGAGTTTAAAACATGGTGCAAGAGGAGGGGGCCTCCGGGAGACCAGGATTGGAAACCCGGGTCTAAAGATCCTGGTACAAAGTAGTTATGGTTCAGGAGAGGAGTTAGCGGGGAGTTATAAGGCCATAAGAATTTCCTATGGAGGCCATCCCAGACGTCTAGAGAGGATACGGTAAGAGGTGAGGTATTGTGGGTGAGGGTTCTAAAAGAACGTGGTATCCACGGAGCAGAGGAGAGGTCCGAGTCACATAGAGAATATTCCAGCTGTACCCAGAGTTTAGAAGCAAAGGCATATTTCCAATCTGCTATACGTGACAGAATAACAGCATGATAATAAGTCTTAAAATCGGGCAGGGATAATCCCCCAGAGCGCTTGGTCCGAAATAGTACCTTCCTAGAGACTCTGGGGTGACCATCCCTCCAAATAAAGCGGGTAATCATGGTCTGCAATAAAGTAAAAAAGCCTATAGGAATCTTTAAGGGAATCATTTGTAGGATAAAGAGAACGCGGGGGAGTATGTTCATCTTGATTATTTTCACCTTACCTAGCCATGAATGTGATAGGGAGGACCATTTTCTGAGGTCAGCTCTTTTGTTGTTAAGAAGAGGAATATAGTTATGTCTAAAAAGGGAGTGGAGACAAGCAGTTAGGTATATGCCAAGGTATTTCATGCGTGAGGCTTCCCAGCGAAAGGGAAATAGGGGCTTCAGCTGATCAACTACCGGTTGGGGTACCGAAATATTCAGAATTTCAGATTTTGACAGATTAATTTTAAAATTGGATAGCATTTGGAAGGTAGAGAATTCCGACATCAAGTTAGGCAATGAAATGCGTGGTTGTTGAATAAAAAATAGAACGTCGTCAGCATAGGCTGCGTATTTATGGGATCTACAACCAACTTGAATGCCATGTATATTCCTATTATGTCTAATTGTGGCCAGAAAGGGTTCAAGAGAGATAGCAAAAAGGAGAGGAGATAAAGGACATCCTTGTCTTGTTCCGTTATGTAGTGTAAATGGGTCGCTCAAGGAGCCATTTATGCGAATTTGCGCAGTAGGGTTAGAGTAGAGGGAAGAAATACAATGAAACATTCTGGGGCCCAGACCGAAATAGCGGAGAGTGGTTTTGAGGTAGTCCCAGTCCACCCTGTCAAACGCCTTTTCGGCGTCCGTGGAGAGAAGGAGGGTGGACTGGGAACACCTACGCACATAGTGGATCAGGGACAAAGCGCGTAGCGAGTTGTCCCTGGCCTCTCTGTTAGGGATAAATCCAGTTTGATCAGCCGAAACCCACTGGGGTAGAAGGGGAAGTAGCCTGTTAGCCAAAACCTTGGCATAGAGTTTAGTGTCAATGTTTAAGAGGAAAATAGGTCTATAACTACTAGGCTTGTGCAATTCGTTTCGTAACGAATTGAAATTCGTCCGAATTTAGCAACTTTCGGACATTCGGAAGCATTCGAATTTCCGAACAAAGCAATTACGAATAAGACCGAATCCGAAATAAATTATACCGCAAATAGCGAATGCCCGAATGTCTTCGGCATAATTCGTTATGAAAAAGTTACGAATGTACGAATCCATACGAAGCACAATAACACTCACTCTGCTCTGCTCTCTGCTTCTCCCACACCGTGCTAAACTCCCTCTCAAAATGGTGTACAGGGGCGGAGGTTATAGCCGCATGTAAAAAACGAAAGTAAAATACGAGATTTCGAATCCATTCGAAGCACAATAACACTCTGCTCTGCTCTCTGCTTCTCCCTCACCGTGCTGAACCCTCTCAAAATGGTGTACAGGGGCGGAGCCTATAGCCGCATTTTAAAAACTAAAGTAAAATACGAGATTTCGAATCGTTACAAATAACCGCAATGTATTTAGAAAAGTACAAATCCATTCGAAGCACATTAGGCATAATAGGCAGCGTCGTTGTGAGAGAGACACGGAAAATTACGAATCAACGAACCCAAAAAAAGTTACGAAAGTAGGAGTTGTGTCCAGAATCAACGAAAAACAACGTACTCTACCGAAAGTACGAACCCAAAAAAAGTTACGAAAGTAGGAGTTGTGTCCAGAATCAACGAAAAACAACGTACTCTACCGAAAGTACGAATTATAAAGCAACAAAAAATTCAACGAAAAATGTCGCTTGCAAAAATACGAATGAGTCCGAACACGAAAAATCCCGTCTAGCAAAATTACGAATGATTACGAATCAACAGGACCGGAAAGAAACGAACCGAAACGGAACGAATTTTTCCGTTGTGCACAAGTCTAATAACTACTACACAGAGTGGGGTCCTTGTCAGGTTTGGGAATAACAGTAATATGAGCGGATAGTGATTCCGGACGAAGGCCAGATTTGAGGGAGATGGAATTTTCATATGCCGTAAGATGAGGAAGTAAAATGTCACTAAAGGTTTTGTAGTATAGAATGGTGAAACCATCAGGGCCGGGAGCCTTACCTGAGGGGGAGGATTTAAGAGCGTGTTTAAATTCCTCAATGGAAAAATCAGCTTCTAATCCAGCAAGTGCTGACTTCGACAGCTTGGGGAGGCCGGCCTCTCTAAGATAAGAGAGTATACGTTTATGTTTTTCCGACAGTGGTAGGGAAGCCAGGCCACCCTCCACACTGTACAAGTCGGCATAAAACTCCCGGAAGGCTTTTGAAATTTGAGGGGTGTTGTGGACTAGGTCTCCTGATGGCAATTTTATTTTGGGAATGAAGGATAGAGTTTTTTGGGCCGCGAGGGATCTAGCCAACTGTCTACCTGGTTTATTACCCCATTCGTATACTTTCTGGGAGACAGAATGAAATTTCCACTTGGTTTCAAGATTGAGGAGAGTTTTAAGCTCCTCTCTCTGAAGGGTGAGGGCCTCGAGATGTGAGATATGTAAGGAAAGTTTATGCTTTTTCTCTAGGTCAGCAATTCGTTGTAGGACCTGTTTAAGCTGTTGCCCGTGCTCTCTCTTTCTCCTCGCGCCCAATTCAATAAGAGTACCCCTCATGGAAGCCTTATGCGCTTCCCACAAAACAGAGGGAGAGGTGTCCGAGGTTGTGTTTTCTTTGAAATATTGAGACAAGGTATTAGATAACATGGAGACCTCTGTTGAATTAGAAATGAGAGAGTCGTTGAGCTTCCAGTTATTGGGGCGAGGAGGCAGAGCGGGCACGTCCAAGCAAATGGAAACAGGGGCATGGTCGGAGAGAGTAGCAACACCAATGTGGGCCGAGCAGAGAAAAGGCAGGTGAAAGTGATCAAGGAAGATGTTATCAATTCTAGAGTAAGAATTGTGCGTTTTAGAGAAGTGGGAGTAGTCCTTTTCTTTAGGGTGCATGAGACGCCAAGCGTCCATAAGTTGAAGATCTAGGAGTTTTTTTTTGACCTGAGCTAGTCTTTTAAATGGGATACCCGAACGGCCTTGGGAGGTATCCATAATGGGATCGAAAGGTATATTTATATCTCCCGCTAGAACTATCATACCCTCAGCAAAATGAGATAGTTTCGTGAGTATTTGATTAAAGAAAACAGGTTGATTGTGATTGGGGCAATAAATGTTTGCTAGAGTGCAACTAGTATTGCCTATAAACCCCTTTACAAAAAGGAAGCGACCATGATCATCCGCTAACATGTCAGAAAACCGAAATGAAGCACTCCTGCTGAACCCAATAGCCACTCCCTTAGCTTTGTTAGTGTCTGACAGGCTATAATACCATTGTGGAAAATACTGTGAGTATAATTTAACAGACGTTGTATGGGTCAAATAGGTTTCTTGGAGGAAGGCAATAGAGCAAGTGGAGTTTTTCAATTCCCGCAACACTTTATGTCTCTTTGCGGGGACACAAAGGCCTCTAACATTGTACGAGAGAATCTTCAGAGTAGCCATATCATCAGCAAATAGTGGATCATTAATACATACAGCCATGCGTGCCAGCAAAACAGAGAGGGGAGGGGGGAAGGGACGGAGAGAGGGGGAAGGAGAAAAGTCAGAAAAAAAGAGAAAAAGGAAATAAGACATACATGAAAAACAATAGAACAACCATTATAACGATTGGGAATGGTAGCAAAATCACGCAGAAATCTGCGGTGGTCCCAGTGGGGAGGAGGGGAGCAGGCAACCAGGAAGGGTTGCAGACAAAATTCAAGAAGAAAAGACAAATTGCCAACTCCCACCAACCCCAGGAGGAGAGGGGCAGAGAACGAACTCCTTTGTGGAGGCATTAATTAGGAGCATAAAGCCCCATCAGCTAACGGCCTGTAAAATAGTAAGGAACATTTATAGATACCAGCAATGGTCAGAACAAAAATACACATAAACATAACAGCAGGTCCTCAACAAAAAACGAAAACAGAGAATGATTAATAGGGTTAATTAAACCTTTGACCTGAAAGCTGAAACCATCATAACCTAGGTATAATCAAGGAAGGTGAGTGTGGGCAGTGAGACGCCTCATCCATTTTTCTGAGATGAGCCAGGATTGGAGACACGCCCTTGCTTGGCTGGGGTTTTCCGCCATGGGGGGGAACAGGAAGCAGAAAAGGTGGGTATAGTATTCTGCCAGCCCGGTAGCTCCGTGTGCGGCAAATTGAGATCCTGGAGGAAGGTAGGTAGGTCCTCGTGGAACCGCAGAGTGGAAGAGCGACCGTTTTTAGTAGCAATTAAGCATGCAGGAAAACCCCATCTGTAAGTAGTCCCGTCACCCCTCAGATGCTCCAAAAGAGGTTTTAAAGCCCTGCGGCAATCAAGGGTCTCCTTAGCTATGTCAGGAAAGATGCTAAGGGTAGCTCCATCAAAGTCAATTTTAGGAGTGTTTCGCAGTTTGATCATGATGGCGTTTTTGTCTTCATAGTAGTGCAGGCGACAAATCACATCTCTGGGTTGGTCAGGGGAGAAGTTGCGAGGTCTCAGGGCGCGGTGAACTCTGTCAAAACGCAGAGGGTCAGTAACTGAGTTACCTAGTATGGTATTAAGGATGCCACGAATCGAGGGTTCTATATCGTTATCTCTGGTCGCTTCTGCAGCCCTCTAATACGTAGGTTGTTTCTACGATTGCGATTTTCGAGGTCCTCGAGTTTGTATAATGAGGCTCTGTGAGCGTATGCTAGTTGAGTAACAGTCTCTTGCAGTTCTTTAATGGCCACCTCTTGTGAGTCTTGGCGTTGTTCTGTCTCCTCAATTCTGACGAGCAAATGCGCCATGTCCGCCCTGACTGCGGAAATTTCCTTTTTGATAGATTTTTCCATATTGTGAAACATACCCGCCATTTCTTTTTTGAGTTCACTCACCAAAGAAGACATGTCAGAGCCTGTGGGGGAGCCGGGGTCCTCCATCAACTCCGAACCGCAGGATGAGGCCGGAGAGCTTTCACGGGCAGAGGCCGCGTGTGAGGCTGGGGATATAAGAGATCGTGAGGCTCTGGTCTTGTTGATCCGGGTGCTGGGGCTTACGCGCTCCGAAGCTAGGAATCTTTTGATAGACCCGACAGTAGCTTGATGTAAGGTTGAGGATTTTGCAGAACGTTTGTTTATTGATGAACGGGAACTTGATCCCTTAGAAGGCATTGCTAGGTGTGTATGAGGCCGAGAGCTGAGCGGGGCTCGTTTTAAGTGCTTGCCATCAGCGCCATGTGTAGGTCAGCGGCACCAGTCCAGCAGGGGAAGCAAATATTTTAGGCGTAAGTGACTGAAGGATGTGCTAGACAGAAACCAGGAGGGTACAATGGCCGTAGGTAAACTATAACAGTCAGCAGCCCAGGCGCAGGTAGGTCAGTAGTAGTTTGTGGGCATAGGCATAGGCAAAGCGGACCGCAGTGCCACTCTTAGAGGAGGCCGATTAAATCCCTGGTGTGTGTAGTCTGTGGGATTTGGTGCACCAAGATGGCCGCCGTAGCACTTAGTGGGCCTGGGAGGATATATGCACAGAGTGTCTGTATATGGCCACAGCAGATCCCTGTATAGCGAGCAAGTGACAGGGACTCCCCGCTCACCATGTAAGGAGGAAGCCGAGCGGTGAGGAGCCAGAGGGGCCGTGGAGGGGATAGAACACAGTTTGCGGGTGTAGCAAGATGGCTGCCGCACCTCCGTGAATAGGCCGAAGCCGCGGTCTCGAGTATGGGGCGAGGAGGGGTAATGTTACTATGTTTTATTGTATTTGCTTTGCAGGTATGGTATGTATTACTGTTATACTGTAATGTTACTTTGTTTTATTGTTAACCATCATTTGCTTAGCAGGTACGCCATTCAGCTGCAGCACGGGTTTATTTATTCTGACAGCAACAGCGTTTGCTCCCACGATACTAAATGCCGTGACTCCAGCACTGTAGGAGGTGATTTCACTACCACAGTTAAAAAAAGAGCATATATGCTGAAGCATGGGACAGGGGTGGAGGACCGATTTGCTACTAATATTAGGGGCGGATTGCCCCTATGCTTCAGCATATTTTTTTTAGGCACAGATTGCGTTGTTAAATGTTTTATTTTTACTATGTTTTATTATACTTGCTTTGCAGGCATGGTATGTCTTACTGTTATACTGTAATGTTACTTTGTTTTATTGTTAACCATCATTTGCTTAGCAGGTACGCCATTCAGCTGTAGCACTGATTTATTTATCTTGACAGCAACAGCGTTTGCTCCCACGATACGTAAATCAGTGACTGCAGCTCTGTAGGAGGTGATTTCACCACCACAGTTAAAAAAAAAAATGGTGCATGTATGCCCATTATTAGAAGTGGGTGGATGAAGGGCAGTATTCTGATGGTGGGCATACCCACCAATCAATCTTTTTTTTTTTTATTCAGCCCACAGGCTGAAAAAAAAAAAGATTACAATATATGCCCAACAAGGACCAGCAACGTATTGGTATGTTGCTGGAGTTTAAGTGGTTATACCAGAATGATGCCTGCAGGTTCAGGTATCATATTGGTATCATTCTTTTCAGCCAGCGGTCGGCTTTCATGTAAAAGCAATCCTAGCAGCTAATTGGCCTTTAGACTGCTTTTACAAGCAGTGGGAGCGAACATCCCCCTCTCCCACCGTCTTCCATGGTTTTCTCGAGCTCTCCTGTCCCAACAGGGAACATGAGAATGCAGCTGGTGGTTCCGCCAGCTGACCATAGAGCTGATCAGAGACCAGAATGGCTCCAATCATCTCTATGACCTAAGAAACCGGAAACTACAAGCATTTCATGACTTAGATTTCGCTGGATATAAACAGCGCAATTGGGAAATTGGGAAAATATTTTATCACACCAATCTTGGTGTGGTCAGATGCTTTGAGGGCAGAGGAGATATCTAGGGTCTAATAGACCCCAATTTTTTTTAAAAAGAGTACCTGTCACTACCTATTGCTATCATAGGGGATATTTACATTCCCTGAGATAAAAAAATGAAAGGAACAGTTTAAAAATAAAATAAATAAGCAAAATAAATAATAATAAAAAAAAAAGCACTTCTGTCCCCCGTGCTCACGCGCAAAAGCGAGAGCAAGCATCGGTCTGGCATCATATGTACACAGCAATTGCACCATGCATGTGAGGTATCACCGCAAAGCTCAGATCGAGGGCAGTATTTTTAGCAGTAGACCTCCTCTGTAAATCTAAAGTGGTAACCTGTAAAGGCTTTTTAAAAATGTATGTAGCTTTAACAGACCCCTAACCATATTTGAGAAACTCTGTAATGAGAAGGGAGCAATATCGCACATATTATCTATATGCTATGGACTTTTGATCACACAGCTGGAAACCCACCCCCTGAAATGTGTGCAGGAATGGGAAAAGGAACTGGGGAGGACCTTTAGCCTGGAACAGCGACAGAAGATGTTGAGGTTGACACATGAGACATCAATATGCGTTAAAATACAAGAAACCATTTTTAAGATTTTTTCTAGGTGGTATAGAACACCAGAGAAGCTTGGGAAAATGTTTCCGGAGGTCTCAGATCGGTGTTGGAGATGTCAAGAAGATAAAGGCACTATGCTGCACATCTTCTGGGACTGCACCAGGCTAAGGCGTTTTTGGCTGGGGATCAAACAGATCCTCCAATGCTGTACGGAACTAACAATATTGGAGGACCCGGCGTTCTTCCTTCTACATGTTAATCAGATACCTGAGAGGACATATAAGGAATCATGTATCCCTCATCTTTTAGATGCTGCAAAGGCATGTATTCCGTTATAATGGAAATCATCATCACCACCGACAATTGAGATGTGGATACGCAAGGTGAAGGAGGTCAATAAATTAGAGGACTTAGTCCTCTCCGTACGCCAACAGCAGGGAAGGTATTCCGAGACTTGGTCTGCTTGGAATGCCTTCCTTGCCTCGGATGAGGGGAGAATTCTCCTTGAGAATGGAGGAAGGGAGGAAGAGATCTGAGGAGACCTAAGTATTTGGGTCTTTTGTGGTGGCCGAGGGGGAGGGGGAGGGGGGGCTTGTTTGTTTGTTTTTTCCCCCCCTTATTTCCCTTTTTTTTTTTGGTTTGTTTTTTGTCCTTCTTTCCCGTCTGGAAGAGGAGGTTATGTTTTAGATGTATTGTGTTGTTAGGTTAGTGGAAGTATTGATGGGGAATTTGAAATAATATGTATGTATGGATATTCTGTATTTCCGTGTATTGAGAAAATAAAATAAAATTGAAAAAAAATGTATGTAGTTTGTCGCCGCTGCACGTTTGCGAGCAATTTTAAAGCATGTCGTGTTTGGTATCCATTTACTCGGCCTAAGATCACCTTTTTTATTTCATCAAACATTTGGGCAATATAGTGTGTTATAGTGCATTAAAATGTAAAAAAGTGTGTTTTTTCCCCCAAAAATGTGTTTGAAAAATCGCTGCGCAAATACTGTGTGAAAAAAAAAATGCAACACCCACCATTTTATTCTGTAGGTCATTTGCTTTAAAAAAATATATAATGTTTGGGGGTTCGAAGTAATTTTCTTGCAAAAGAAAAATATTTTTTAATGTAAACAAAAAGTGTCAGAAAGGGCTTTGTCTTGGAAAACCATAACTTCCATTAACCTACCAGACGTCAGGAGAGCAGTCTATAGAAACTACACATTCAAATGTCTTATAGCAATTAATTCGCAATGACGCATTTTTGACAAACGCTGGTCCATTATGGCCTAAAAAGTACTAACGATCAATAATGTTTTCTTGAATCATATGAGTATGCACTCTTCAGTTTATTTTTCTAATTAGATTTTACTATGTTACTACAAAACGAGCTCAAAGTTGTATTCGGATGTATCTGTTGTATATCGAATGTCTTATACAACATGTATTACATTTTCTGTTCTAACTGAAATATTCAATAAAAAATATTGAAACAACAACAAAAAAAGAAAGGGCTTTGTCTTCAAGTGGTTAAAAGAGTGGGTGATGTATGACATAAGCTTCTAAATGTTGTGCATAAAATGCCATAACAGTTCAAAACCACCCCAAATGACCCCATTTTGGAAAGTAGACACCAAGCTATTTTCTGAGAGGTATGTTGAGAAAACAAGAAAAAAGCAAAAAAAGTTTGTCCGATGGAGCGTACACACGGTCGGATTGTTGGTCCAACTTGCTCAAAATTAAGTTTGTTGGCCAAAAGTCCGACCGTGTGTACGGGGCTTTAGTCTTAGAGGAGTGTGGAAGCCTGGAGTGTCAGGAGAGCCCCTTCCAAGAGGCCAGGAGTGGGCCTGTGCAGCAAGGAACTGCGCCCAAGGCTGAGTGAGCCTTAAGAGCCAAGTGGATTGACATTTGCATTTGTTGTTATTTTTGGGAGAAGAACCCCTGTGTGGGAAACCAAATGTGTGAACTTTCATCTTTTTTTGTTACTTTCAATAAAAGTGGGCTACCACGCCCTTAAACCTTAGTTCCTGTTGGCTGTGAACTCACTTAAAACACATCTATCACTGAGCTAGACATCCCCCAATGTCACAATATATATATATATATATATATATATATATATATATATATAGTAGCGGGTGGCCAACTCCACAGCAAAGTCTTTATATAAAGTGATGACAGTAAGAACAGTTCAAAACAACAAAGGGTGATCCTAAACGGTTGTCATAGTGTGCACCTTCCACCGAACTTCCAATTTTCACCACGTGAAGCACACTTCCCCCCAAGGGGTTAAACTCACCAGAGCGCTACAATTATTCAGCCTTAATAGAAATGTTCCTTTAGGTTTTAAACTTGAATCATCACCATCCCAGGAGGTCAGTTTGTAATTAGGCTCCAAACAAGATCATAAAATACAAGAGAATGCACATAGCGTAATCCTGTTCATTTATAAAAAAAGCCAAATACAAAAAAATCCCCCTATATATAACTACGTACAAGATAACAAAGTCAATGAAACGTAAGAGTGAAAAAAGCGATTACATTCACCGTTCTGCCGTCCAAATACGAGCATGTATCTCCTTACAGCTATCGTATTCACTTTCTTGGTTGGGATCGGCTGGCGGTGGAGCACACGCGTCACCTACGGTTTGTCGTGTCGACCACATGACACAAAGACAAGCTTATATTTCCCCGCCTCCCAGCGTTCTGGCCATTCCTGCGCAACTTGCCACAGCTGACAGGTGCATATCATTAAGGCGCAAATACACGCTGTTGGTCTCATACAAACGGGAGAACGGGACAATCTGCATCACTGCGCAAACAACATAGTCACTGTATATAAAAAACATGACATTTGTGTTTATAACGGCAGATTCTCATATGTATCTTGAATAATTATAGGACAGTTTTAAATATAGGGCAAATTGCGATAATGGTAGATTATTCAGAAATTTACCCATAGTGAGCATACAAATACATAGGCCCTTATGAGAGTAAACCTGCAGCAATCCCCATATTAGATGCACCATTGAATATACAACTAAAAAAGACTAAATCAAATTTCATAAATAACATATAAAAAATTATTATAAGATACATTTCCTATAATGATATAAAAAAATTAACTTCATCAAATAAGCATCAATAGTTCTAAAATTCATATCAGGAAATCTAAAATTCATACAAAAAACATACCATACCATACTCCAGCAATAGCCAATATTATATACACATATATATTGTGAGGGGGTTAGCTCGGCAGCGGGTGTGTGTGACCCCCGAGATGGGCACCCCACACAAAAACAGGCCCAGCAAACGGAGGTTGTGGTTTTCAAAATCAAAAAGGTGCGGTTTATTTTCTATTTACAGTGACAAAACACAGCAAAGCAAAAGAAACATAAACAAAATAAATCCTGGTCAACTTGACCTCTGACTAAACATACAGGTTTCCTAACTAACAACTGGGATCAGCCTAGTGCTGTCCTAGTCCCTAAGTCCCTGGTTTTAAATGTCCAAGCAAATAGCCACACAGGCTTTGTCTCACCGCACAGGGGTTCACTCTCCCTAGACAGTCCACACAGGTCTGGGTCCAGGCATGAGCAAACACCTAATGAAGCTGGGAGTTCTTATAGAGGCCTAAATGAGCTGACAAGCTTCAGCTGGTCTCATCAACTCCCTGTCTGCACGACGCCCCACACTCTCCCTAGAGGTATGAGTCATCCATGAGCCCACTAGCCTCAGCTGGGCTTATACAACTCTCCACCTAGTTGTATAAGTCGGCGTAAAGCCTGAATCTGGGCGAAATATATCTACCCCCCTGGATGCAACCAGGTGACTTTACCTTCCTGCTGTCACAATATATACACAATTAGTAATCGCTTATGAAACAGTTTATGTCTAAATCGACATTTAACCCTTTTGGTAATAAAGTATCCACCAAAAAAATCCATTGTGTCTCATGCTTGGATAGTTCTCTAACCAGGTTAGAACCCCTCCATGTTGGTTTAAGGTGGTCAATACCCCAAAACTTTAATCCCGAAGGATCCTGATTGTGGAATATCTTAAAATGTAACAACACATTGTGGTCTTTGAAACCTATTTTTATATTGGCTACATGTTCTGCAATCCTAATTTTTAATAATTGCTCACTCATTGCAAAGTGACTGAGAGACTTTATTATATAATTTTGCGTTATCAATAAGGTAAATTAAGGACAGTGAAGCTTATTTGGCGCTGAGTGGTGTATTGTAGGCCTTCAATTTACACCCTTTTTTGACATTTTGAATTATTTCTCAGCAGCCATGGATGCTTTACTGTTCTTGAGTAGCAGGAATATTGATATCAATAATGTATTCGCTGTCAATGAACAAACCACTGCACAAGCCAATTACAATGTGGTAATTACTGCCCTAGGTAATGTTTTGGAAAGCCAGGTAAGAATGTGGTGGGAGCTTAAGATGGGAAGTATTCCCACAAGATGGCCTAGATGACCCTGAATCTATAAATGAGTGGTTGGAATTTTTTAATGGGATGGGATTCAAGCTGCAACAGTTGATTCTAAAAAGAAAATAAAAGAAAAATGGTGAAATTATAAACTAAGATCAATGAGTTACAATTGCAACTTGATCCCATCAAAGATTCACAGCAGATGATAGATTTTAGCACTCGCATAAAAAAGAAATTGGAAAAAGTTGACAAGGATACACAGAAGAAAAAGACCAAGAAATTTCATAGAGATCTTGGGTCAAATTCTGTGTATCTTCGATAACAGGTGAAGACACCAGGTGTGAACGGAAAAAATGTGGAGAGTGTACAAATGAAGGGCTCCAAAGGGAGACCTCAACATTTGGCGACTAATGGCCCTCCCATGAGTGATAATCAGAGGAGGGTGGAGGGATCTATTCATCTGCTGATGGATCACTCCACCCCTGTTAGGAATGAGACCAATTATGGGAGAGAAAGAGCAGCGAGGGGAGGACAAACAAATTCTCAGTATCATTCATCACATAATAACCAATACCATGTTCCAGTACATAATAGATACGATCCATTGTGGCAACACAAAGATAGAGAGAGATCTCAATCCCCATGTCCTTTTTTAGGGAGGGGGAGAAGCTGACAGAAACTAGGCTGAGGGTTTCCTCCTCGGAGAGGAAGACCACCAATGTGCTCCCAACCAATGCAGGAACACAGGGAATCACAATGGAGAGAACAACCCTACTGGGAGAGAGACAGAGCCCAGTATCCAGACCCGATGAGAGAAGAGCCAGGGGCTGTAGGGCTGGATGAAGGGTCTAGAAAAAGAAGGAGAGAGCAGGATTAGGAGGCATATTTAATTTGAGTAATGACACCCTAACTCACAAAGAAACTAATATCTTACATTTGGGTTTGAAATGTGTTTTAAAAAGACCTATTAATAAATTTGATGTCTTCATTGATGTACATAAATATATGAGGAAGATAAACATGAAGAAATATTTTTTTAATAAAAATCCCCAGCCCCTAAAGTGGATTGCAAAAAAAATTGCTTTTTAATCCACTAAATGGTGCTAACCAACAGGTAGAAGTATTTAAAGGCCTTTTTCTACGAGATTTGGAACACATAATACCAAAAAAGAATGTGAACCCACGTCATATACAAGAGGGGATAGAAATGTTGGAAAAGAGAAAAGATTTAATTATAAGATCCGCTGATAAAGGGGGAGGAGTAGTGATTTTAACTAAATAATTTTATCACAATCAACTGACAGAGATGTTAATGGATGGAGACACATATAAAAAATTAGAAAGAGATCCTACCACACAATATGAAGAAGAATTAAGACCGGTGGAAATATAATGAAGAGGATAGTGTCTCGAGTGTATGAGTACAGGGGTCGGTCAGCTCACATTCCTAAAGTACAAAATAGAAAGATTCACTCCAAAAAGTGAGGCTCCTCTGGTGGGACTTTAATTTGAGCGACTATGCAACCTTGTGTATATATTAGTATACCAAAAGGTTTCTTTATAAATGTTTTATTGAAAAAAATGGTGAACAATTGCTACTAGGATACATGACATATATAAAATAATGCAGGCAATGATGGGAAACCAGCGCAATGCACAGATAACAGTTGACAAATTTGTCAACTGTTATCTGTGCATTGTGCTGGTTTCCCATCATTGCCTGCATTTGTTTATATATGTCATGTATCCTATGTCATGGATATGCAGTAATGTTTGTCTGCCATCTTACCTTCCTCCTCTTGTGTTCACCTTAGAGGCCAGACTCTTCTACCTGGCTGCTTTTATAATCTCTCCTCCCAGCTTGACTCCACCCCAGGCCCCATCACAGAACTCTATATTAACCTGTGCACTGCAAGTCTACCTTGCTGATCAACGTGTTTGTTAAGCATTGTGTGTTTGGGTTCCTGCCTGCCGTGTGCTACGTCTGTCTCTGTGTTATGATATTGGCTTGTTCCCGACTATCCCTGTCTGCTAGTGACCTTGACCTTCGGCTTGTCCTTCGTTTATCCGTGTCTTCTTGTTGCCCTGACCTTGGCTTTTCCCCTCACTATTCTTGGAACCTGTGCTGCTGCTTCCCCTCTATCCTCTTTACCCTACGGAGCGTGAGCTAGGGGACTCTGGGGGCCGCGACCTGGACCCAGCTGCAGCATAGGCAATCCTCACCACTAGAGGCTCTGGTGAAACACTGCTGGATCTTAGACTCTGCGCCCTGGGGAATCTTGGGCTCTTGCTCCCTGTGGATCCCTGTTGTGCTCCACTGGTCCCGCTTTCCACAACCACTCAGTGTCCCATCCGCAGCAGTCAGCCATAGGGTTCACTACCTTGTGGTGCACTCTTGACCCCCAACAGTGTGCATCTGTCATCTGGCCACAGGTGACCTGACAGTTTGATCAGCCATGGACCCGGCTGACGTGCCGCTCCCCGCAGATGATCCTTTGCAGAGCATAGTCCGCAGCCTTGAGACCCAGGAAACAAATCAGACTCAGGTGATGCGATTCCTCCAGGATCTGGCTTCCGGCTTAGAGCAGCTCCAGGCCTCCTTGGGAACCCCAAATCCGCAACCTCAAGCACCTTTTGCACCAGTTGCAGCTACACACTCACTACAACTGCCAGCTCAGTTCCGTTTCTCTGGGGACTCCAAGGCCTGCAGGGGGTTTCTCAGCCAATGCACGATTCATTTTGAGCTTCAGCCTCAAAACTTCCTGTCTGATCGGGCTAAGGTAGCCTATATCATTTCCCTCCTTTCCGGTGAAGCTTTAGCCTGGGCTGCCCCCCTGTGGGAGAAGAATGATCCGGTGGTTTCCAGCCTGTCCGACTTCTTGAAGCTCTTTCGTAACATCTTCGAGGAGCCGGCTCGGGCTTCTTCAGCGGCTAGTGCTCTCTTACATCTTCGCCAAGAATCTTGTTCAGTGGGACAATATGCTCTTCAGTTCCGTTTCCACACAGCTGAATTAAGGTGGAACAATGAGGCCCATGGCCTCTCTGACCAAGTGAAAGACGAATTAGCGGGAAGAGCATCCCTGTCGGTCTGGACGATGTAATTTCTTTGTGCAATCAGATCGACATTCGTTTTCAGGAGAGGTCCCTAGAAAAGGGACGCCAGCACTCCCTGGGCCCTAGCCAACCTGAGCTCCCCTCCCTTCATCCCACGGAGCATCTTCTGCCAGCTGAGGAACCTATGCAGCTGGGCCGGACCAGACTAACCCCCGAAGAACGTGCTAGGCGCAGAACTCTGGGCTTGTGTCTCTATTGTGGGGGCAAGGGTCATTTTCATGACTCATGCTTGCTTTGTCCGGGAAACGCTCGGGTCTAATACATTTGGAAGGTGGAGTATTGGACCCAGAAACATCACCTTCTCGTCTTCTCCTGCCGGTGTTCCTTCATGTAGGCACTTCTCCTCAATCAACCCTTGCATATCTGGATTCTGGGGCTGCCGGCAATTTTATGGATTGGAGAACTGCTTCTTCTATGAAGCTTACCCTTTCACCTCTCACTACGCCATTGGTTGTCTCGGCAATTGATGGCACTGTTCTCCCAGGGGGCCCTATTCGCTTCCAGACGCTACCTATTAGGATGTCGATAGGATATCCACTCCTGGTGGAGAATCCCTTTCTCACTTTCTCATTCTACCCAAGGCCTCTACCCCCATTGAATTGGGCCTTCCTTGGCTACAGCTCCACTCTCCACATGTGGACTGGGTCTCTGGGCAGATCCTGGCTTGGGGTCCCTCATGTTTCTCGTCATGTCTTCTCATGGTGGCCCCAAGGAGAGACTTCCGGTTGCTACCACTTCTGTAATCTTCTGATCTTCCCGCTGCATACAGCGATTACCGGGATGTGTTCTGTAAGAAATCAGCTGAGGTGCTTCCTCCCCACAGGTCCATAGACACAGAGTGTATGACTCGTTCCCACCCCCCAGTGGCTGCTTCATTGGATGTGATTGACAGCAGTCCGAGACTCCGTGGAAAAGAGGACGCAGAGGGACGCGCACAGCAGGTGAACTGGCTCAGGCAAGTAAACAGGGGGGCTGGGGGGGGCATCATTGCTAGGTGTTTTTTCACCTTCATGCATAGGATGCACTAGGGTGAAAAAACACGAACCTTTACAACCCCTTTAAGATGTTCCACAATCAGGATCCTTCGGGGTTAAAGTTTTGGGGTATTGACCACCTTAAACCAACATGGAGGGGTTCTAACCTGGTTAGAGAACTATCCAAGAGTGAGACACAATGGATTTTTTTGGTGGATACTTTATTACCGAAAGGGTTAAATGTCGATTTAGACATAAACTGTTTCATAAGCGATTACTAATTGTAATATATATATATATATATATATTGTGACAGCAGGAAGGTAAAGTCACCTGGTTGCATCCAGGGGGGTAGATATATTTCTCCCAGATTCAGGCTTTATGCCGACTTATACAACTAGGGAGTTGATGAAGCCCAGCTGAGGCTAGTGGGCTCATGAATGACTCATACCTCTAGGGAGAGTGCTGGGCGTCGTGAGACAGGGAGTTGATGAGACCAGCTGAAGCTTGTCAGCTCATTTAGGCCTCTATAAGAACTCCCAGCTTCATTAGATGTTAGCTCATGCCTGGAACCAGACCTGTGTGGACTGTCTAGGGAGAGTGAACCCCTGTGCGGTGAGGCAAAGCCTGTGTGGCTATTTGTTTGGACTTTTACTAAACCAGGGACTTAGGGACTAGGACAGCACCAGGCTGATCCCAGTTGTTAGTTTAGGAAACCTGCATGTTTAGTCAGAGGTCAAACTGACCAGGATTTATTTTGTTTGTTTCTTTTTGGCTTTGCTGTGTTTTTGTCACTGTACATAGAGAAATAAACCGCACCTTTTGATTTTGAAAACCACAACCTCCGTCTGCTGGCCCTGTTTTTGTGTGGGGAGCCCAACCAGGGGGTCACACACACCCGCTACCGAGTTAACCCCCTCACAGTTGGTGGAGAACCAGTGGCAGTTTTTTTTAAGCCAGCATGGAGGAGATACTGAAACAGCTGGCTCTAGCAAATGCCAATCAACAGCAGACAAATGCAGGTTTGCAAAGGAGCCTTGCAGCCCAGCAGCAAGCTCATCAACAAGCCCAGCAGCAATCTGAGGCCCGCTTCATAGACCTGTTACAGAAGCAAGAGACTACAACAAATGGAAGCAGTAATGCAGCAACGTCCGCAGACCAGTGAGGAAAGCCGTCCCACTAATACCGCGTCCTTTGGGGTGAGTTGTTTATTGACAAAAATGACTGGAGAGGATGATCCAGAGGTATTTTTGACCACATTTGAAAGGACTGCTGAAAGAGAAAAGTGGCCTGAGGAGCAGTGGGCTGGACTGGTGGCTCCTCTGTTAACTGGTGAATCGCAGAAGGCTTACTATGACCTAGAGCCTGACCAAGCAAAAGACTATGTGATGCTAAAAGCTGAAATATTGGCAAGGCTGGGTGTCACCCTGGCTGTCCGGGCTCAGCGTGTGCATAACTGGACTTTCCAGCTTGGAAAACCCCCCAGGTCTCAAATGTATGATCTCATTCACCTGAGCAGGAAGTGGCTACAGCCAGAGACTTTGTCCGCACCAGAGATTGTGGAACGTGTTGTAATGGATCGGTTTTTGAGAGCTCTTCCTACTGCCATCCAAAAGTGGGTAAGCCATGGAGACCCAGAGACGGCCGGTGGTCTTGTGGATCGTGTAGAGAAATACTTGGCTACAGAGAACCTGACGGCCTCTTCCAGAGACACTCGGACTTTCCACCCTAAGACCAGACCATCCCCAGGGGCGGATAAGAGGATTCCAAGGGGTGAGGGTGGAGAGAGTGAGAGGGTGGGAGCTCTACCCCAAGTTTGGCGAGAACAGCCTGGGAAATCAGCGGCTCAAGAGGCCGCAAGAAGGATCGTTTGCTACCGCTGCCGGCAAGCGGGACATATTGCAGCCAATTGCCCGGTTGTGGAGGAACCCATGCAGTGTGACTTTCTGACGGGCAGACGTCAGTCGCTGTGTGCGACAGTCGCATGCACTGCCATTCGAGGAACTGAGAAACATTTATGCAAAATGTGTATTAATGGTAGAAATGTTGTGGTATTACTGGATTCAGGTAGCCTTGTGACCCTGATAAAGGCTGAATTAGTTAAAACAGAGGTCTCTGGGAATAGCAAGGTAGCTGTTATTTGTGTGCATGGGGACACCCGAGAGTATCCAGTGACTACAGTGTGTTTCGAGACCCCCAAAGGTACCCTCTCTCATCCAGTGGGCTTAGTATCTCAGTTACCGCATGACGCCATTGTGGGAAGGGATTTTCCGAAGTTCTGGGAACTGTGGGATGATCCTGAGCCCCCCACTGGTGCCCCTATGTACCAGGAATGTGATAGCCAGAACTCCTCTGAGAGTGGTGAGGACTCTCCAGAATTTCCCTTGTCAGTATTTGCAGGGGAGACTCAAGAAACTGGAGAGGAGCCCACCTCCTCAGACGAAAACCTACCGTCTGTGGAGTTTTCTGATCTGGAGGTTCACAGGGAAAATTTTGCCACAGAACAGTTAAAAGACCCCGCCCTAATAAAGGCACGGGAAAACGTAGTGGAAATAGATGGCGAGTTAGTGAACCCAGATAATACCTGCACTTACCCATACTTCAGCGTAGAGAAGGACCTACTGTATCGGGTGGCAAAAAGGGCAGAAGAAACCGTTGAGCAGCTGGTGGTGCCCAAACCTTACAGGAAGTTGGTGTTGGAGTTGGCCCATGGGCACATTCTTGGAGGTCATCTGGGGACAGAGAAAACCCGAGAGAGGGTATTACAGAGATTCTATTGGCCTGGGGTGATGAAGGACATAGAAAATTATTGTTCCTCCTGCCCTGTGTGTCAGAGGTCGGCCCCGATGCCACATTTCCGTAGCCCGCTGGTCCCTCTACCCATCATTGAGGTCCCGTTTGAGAGAATCGCAATGGATTTGGTAGGTCCTATAATCAAGTCCACTAGGGGGCACCAGTACATATTGGTTATAATGGACTATGCCACCCGTTATCCAGAAGCGATCCCTCTCAGAAATACCTCGGCCAAAACCATAGCCAAAGAGCTATCTCTTGTTTTTAGCCGGGTGGGTATTTGTAAAGAACTGCTTACGGACCAAGGTACACCCTTTATGTCCCGGGTTATGAAAGAGCTGTGTAAATTGCTCAAAGTGACGCAATTGCGTACATCTGTGTATCACCCCCAAACCGATGGGCTGGTTGAAAGATTCAACAAAACCCTAAAACAAATGTTGAAGAAAGTGGTGGATAGAGATGGAAAGGATTGGGACTGTCTACTTCCTTATTTGATGTTTGCTATTAGGGAGGTGCCCCAATCCTCTACGGGATTCTCCCCCTTTGAGTTACTGTATGGGAGACACCCAAGAGGGCTGTTGGATATTGCCAAGGAAACTTGGGAAAGTGAGAGTTCTCCCCACAGGAGTGTGATTGAGCATGTCGCCCTGAT
Organism: Rana muscosa; assembly: GCA_029206835.1. Taxonomy (NCBI): domain Eukaryota; kingdom Metazoa; phylum Chordata; class Amphibia; order Anura; family Ranidae; genus Rana; species Rana muscosa. The sequence continues at coordinate 12,645,351 of CM055123.1, read as the reverse complement.
GCAAGATCGAATTGCACAGGTAATGCCCATCGTGAAGGAACATTTGGCCCAAGCGCAGTTGGCACAGCAGAGAGTGTACAACCGTGGAGCAAAGACCCGTACCTTTTCCCCGGGGGATAGGATATTGGTACTTGTCCCTACGGTTGAAAGTAAATTCCTTGCCAAATGGCAAGGCCCCTACGAGATAATGGAAAAAGTGAGCGAAGTGAATTACAAGGTCAGACAACCAGGAAGGCGAAAGCCCGAACAGATATATCACGTTAATCTGTTGAAAGCCTGGAGGGATAGAGAGTCCCTAGTCGCAGAAACTTGGTCACCAGCTCAAACTGGTTGCGTGATTCCGGAGGTTGGAATAGCAGCCACCTTGTCACAACCCCAACAACAGGAGGTTAAGGAGTTTGTGCTTCGCAACAAGGAGGTGTTCTCTGAGCTGCCGGGACAAACATCTGGGGTAGAGCATGATATTATTACCCCGCCCGGTGAAAGGGTGAAGTTAAAACCCTATCGGATCCCAGAGGCCCGACGGGAGGCAATACGGGAGGAAGTACAGAAAATGCTGAACTTAGGGGTGATAGAGGAGTCCCAAAGTGATTGGTCTAGTCCCATTGTGTTGGTGCCTAAACCGGATGGGAGCTGGCGATTTTGTAACGATTTTCGTCAGTTGAACAAAGTTACAAAATTTGACACCTACCCCATGCCACGTATAGATGAGTTGATCGACCGGCTGGGAACAGCCCGATACATGACGACTCTTGACCTCACAAAAGGGTATTGGCAAATTCCCCTGGCCAAGTCGGCCAAAGAGAAAACCGCATTTGTAACCCCAGACGGGGCGTTCCAATATAAAAGAATGCCGTTCGGGTTACAGAATGCGCCGGCCACATTCCAGCGGAAAATGGACCAGATGCTGAGGCCCCATCGGAAGTATGCTGCGGCTTACCTGGATGACGTAATTGTCCATAGCACAGATTGGGCCTCACATCTGCCAAAAGTGCAAGCAGTCCTGGACTCTGTTCGGGAAGCGGGGTTTACGGCTAACCCCAAGAAGTGTACCATTGGGCAGGAGGAGGCCAAATATCTTGGGTACACCATTGGGAGGGGAGTAATAAAACCCCAACTCAACAAAGTCGAGGCCATCCAGAGTTGGCCACGTCCCAACAGCAAGAAGCAGGTACGAGCCTTTCTGGGAATCGCTGGGTATTATCGGCGATTCATTCCCCACTTTGCTTCTAAGGCTGTACCCCTAACCAACCTGACGAAGGGGAAAGGGTCGGTCATGATTAAATGGACCCCCGAGGCTGAGGCAGCATTCCAATTCTTGAAACAAGCCTTATGTAGCCAGCCAGTGTTGTACTCACCCGACTTCTCTAAAGACTTTGTCGTACAAAGTGATGCGTCAGATGTGGGGTTAGGAGCAGTATTGTCCCAGGTCTGGAACGGGGAAGAGCACCCAGTCATTTACCTCAGCAGGAAGTTGAAGTCCCATGAGGTAAATTACGCCACGGTTGAAAAGGAGTGTTTAGCGGTGAAGTGGGCTCTAGATTCCCTTCGGTACTATCTGCTAGGTAGGCACTTTGACATGGTTACGGATCACGCTCCGTTAAAGTGGATGGCTCAAAACAAGGAGACAAATAGAAGAGTGAATAGGTGGTTCCTGGCCCTACAGGAATTCAACTTCACAGTAAAGCATCGCCCTGGCGTTCAAATGGGGAATGTGGATGCTTTGTCTCGAGTACATGAATGCCTGATTGCTGGTGTTCCAACCCCGAGGTTAAAACAAGAGGGGGGGGTATGTGACAGCAGGAAGGTAAAGTCACCTGGTTGCATCCAGGGGGGTAGATATATTTCTCCCAGATTCAGGCTTTATGCCGACTTATACAACTAGGGAGTTGATGAAGCCCAGCTGAGGCTAGTGGGCTCATGAATGACTCATACCTCTAGGGAGAGTGCTGGGCGTCGTGAGACAGGGAGTTGATGAGACCAGCTGAAGCTTGTCAGCTCATTTAGGCCTCTATAAGAACTCCCAGCTTCATTAGATGTTAGCTCATGCCTGGAACCAGACCTGTGTGGACTGTCTAGGGAGAGTGAACCCCTGTGCGGTGAGGCAAAGCCTGTGTGGCTATTTGTTTGGACTTTTACTAAACCAGGGACTTAGGGACTAGGACAGCACCAGGCTGATCCCAGTTGTTAGTTTAGGAAACCTGCATGTTTAGTCAGAGGTCAAACTGACCAGGATTTATTTTGTTTGTTTCTTTTTGGCTTTGCTGTGTTTTTGTCACTGTACATAGAGAAATAAACCGCACCTTTTGATTTTGAAAACCACAACCTCCGTCTGCTGGCCCTGTTTTTGTGTGGGGAGCCCAACCAGGGGGTCACACACACCCGCTACCGAGTTAACCCCCTCACAGTATATATATATATATTGTAACCTGGGGGGCAGGTAGCGGGTACAAAAACTCCCTGGGATGAGCCGGCACAGATACCAAGTCCATTGGACCAGTGAAAACAGTGTTGTTTATTGGTGCTATATACAAAGTCTAATGACAGGTGCTGTACAGTGTGCTGAAAACAAACAGAAGAAAAAATAGCTAAACAAAAGCCTAGCCGTGTCTCGGCTCTAACTACACAGTATTTACAGGCCCTCACTACCAGGCTGGACAAGCCTAACGCTTGCCAGCTTCCACATTCACAGAGTAACAAGTTTTACCAACCTTCTTGCTCTCACAAACCAACGTTGTCTGTGTTTCCCAGGCTGAGCAAAGGCTGTCTGCTCAGGTGAGCTTTTAATTAACCTGTGGGAGAGAACCAACACCTGAACTGGACCCTGGCTCAGAGATCCCTGAATGTATATGAGAGGAGCCTGGGAGATGTATAAACCCCGAATAGGACTTTCCCAGGCTCTCTCTGGGATGCTCTGTCACACATCCTCCCCCCTTGTTTCAACCCCAGGGTTGGAACACCTGTAGCCCAACAGGAGTGAACACGGGAGAGGGCATCTACATTCCCCATCTCAACACCTGGCCTGTGTTTTACTGTAAAGGCGTAGTCTTGTAGGGCCAAAAACCACCGGTTCACCCGCCTATTAGTCTCCTTCTTTTGGGCCATCCATTTCAGGGGAGCATGGTCAGTTATCAACTCAAACTGGCGCCCCAACAAGTAGTACCTGAGCGCGTCCACGGCCCACTTTATGGCCAGACACTCCTTTTCAATGACTGCGTACTTCTTTTCATGGTCATTGAGCTTTCTGCTTAAGTACACCACAGGGTGTTCTTCCCCATTGTGTACCTGTGAAAGTACTGCCCCGATACCCACATCAGATGCATCCGTCTGGACCAAAAAGTTTTTGGAGAAATCGGGGGAGTATAGGATTGGCTGTGCACAAAGAGCCTTCTTCAGTACTTGAAAAGACTCTTCTGCTACTGGAGACCATTTCACCATTACGGAGGCTTTCCCTTTTGTAAGGTCTGTCAGTGGGGCAGCTATAGTTGCGAAATTTGGGATGAATCTTCTATAGTACCCCGCAATGCCAAGAAAGGCCCTGACCTGTTTCTTGTTTGCAGGACGTGGCCACTCCTGGATGGCTTCTATTTTATTCACCTGGGGCTTTATGACACCCCGGCCAATAGTGTAGCCCAAATACCTGGCTTCCTCTAGCCCAATGGCACATTTTTTGGGATTTGCCGTAAACCCTTCTTTGAAAAGGGAATCCAGGACAGCCTGGACACGGGGCAAGTGAGACTCCCAGTCAGTGCTATGCACCACTATGTCGTCCAGATAGGCTGCAGCATACTGTCGGTGAGGTCTTAGGGTCCTGTCCATAGCCCTCTGAAATGTTGCAGGGGCATTTTGCAACCCAAAAGGCATTTTCTTATACTGAAACGACCCCTCCGGGGTCACAAATGCAGTCTTTTCTTTGGCCCTACCAGTCAGGGGTATTTGCCAATATCCTTTGGTCAAGTCCAAAGTGGTCAGATAACGGGCCTTGCCAAGTCGGTCTATAAGCTCGTCTACCCTGGGCATTGGGTATGTGTCAAACTTTGTTACCGCATTAAGCTTCCTGAAGTCGTTAAAAAACCTCCAAGTGCCATCCGGTTTTGGGACTAATACAATGGGGCTAGACCAGTCACTATTGGATTCCTCAATAACATCTAGCTCCAACATCCTTTTAACTTCCTCACTGATGTCCTTTCTTCTAGCTTCGGGAATTCGGTATGGTTTGAGCTTGACACGGACCCCAGGTTCAGTAACAATATCATGCTGAACTGCTGAAGTCGTGCCCGGCAACTCTGAAAATTTCTCTTTATTCCTTATCAGGAACTCTCTAGCTTCCTGTTTCTGGGAACATGACAGGGTGTCTGGAATCGTGACCTCAGGGATCAGAGGGGATTCAGTACCCTTAAGGGATACCGGGAGAGACCTGGCAGTTAATGCCAGTCTATCCTTCCAGGGCTTTAACAGGTTTATGTGGTAAATCTGTTCGGGCTTCCTTTTACCTGGTTGATACACCTTGTAATTGACCTCCCCAACTCTTTCAATTACTTCAAAGGGTCCCTGCCACTTAGCCAGGAATTTGCTCTCAACAGTGGGAACTAACACGAGGACCCGGTCACCAGGTGAGAAAACACGAAGTTGGGCCCCCCTGTTGTATATCCTCTGTTGGGCTGCTTGGGCCTGCAGTAAATGTTATTTTACTACCGGCATGATTGCTGCAATCCTATCCTGCATTTGAGCGATATGCTCAATAACACTTTTGTGAGGTGTCTGCTCCCCCTCCCAAGTTTCCTTGGCTATGTCTAAGAGTCCCCGAGGGTGTCTCCCATAAAGCAGCTCAAATGGAGAGTACCCCGTAGAGGACTGGGGAACTTCCCTGATGGCGAACATCAAGTAAGGTATCAGGAAGTCCCAGTTTTTCCCATCCTTATCAACAACCTTTTTAAACATACTCTTTAATGTCTTATTGAAGCGTTCCACCAAGCCATCCGTTTGAGGATGGTACACTGAGGTACGCAACTGCGTCACCTTAAATAACTTGCAGAGCTCCCTAGTTATTCGTGACATGAATGGGGTACCTTGGTCTGTAAGGACTTCTTTCGGGATGCCAACCCGACTGAACACCATAAACAGCTCTTTGGCAATGTTTTTAGCAGATGCAGTGCGTAAGGGAACGGCCTCGGGGTAACGGGTAGCGTAATCCATGATCACGAGGATATGTTGAGGACCACGGGCAGATTTGGGGAGTGGACCCACCAGGTCCATGGCAATCCTTTCAAAGGGCACTTCAATAATGGGCAAGGGCACTAACGGACTTCGAAAGTGGGGTTGGGGGGCTGACATCTGACATATAGGACAGGATTGACAATAATTCTCGATATTTTTCCATATCCCAGGCCAGTAAAACCTGCGCAACACCCTTTCAGTGGTTTTCTCAACCCCTAAATGGCCTCCTAGCAAATGCCCATGGGCAAGTTCCAACACCACCCGTCTGTATAGCTTAGGGACTACCAACTGTTCAACCACTTCATCATTAGTTTTACATACACGATACAGTAAATCCTCATTGCTGCAGAAATATGGAAAACAGGGCCCGTCCCCCGGTTCGACAGGTACCCCATCAACCACCACCACATTTTCCCAGGCCCTGGCAAGGGTAGGGTCTTTTCTCTGTTCCGTACCAAAATTTTCCTTGTGCACATTTAGATCGGTAAACTCTAACGTAGGCTCAGATTCAGCAGACGGCTGTCCAGCTCTACTGGTTGTGGGGACTTCTTCAGGCTCCCCCAGCTCTCCTGCCATAACTGAGAAAGGATCACCCGGAGAGCCCTGAGAGGAGTCCCCTGAACTCACAAGGTCAGTAATGGCCATGAGTTCTGGCTCTGCGACTGAGTTAGGTACTGCGACTGGGTCGGGACAATCCCACAGTTCCCAAAACTTAGGGAAGTCCCTACCAATGATAGCCTCGTGCACCAAGTGGGGCACCAGTCCGACCGAATGGGTCACCGTACCTAAGCCAGTTTTAAACTGAACAGTGGCTATTGGATACTCGCGGGTATCCCCATGTACACAGATCACAGCAACTTTTTTTGCATGAAAATTCACAGTTTCAACCATCTCAGCTGTAACCAAAGTAACTAGACTTCCTGAGTCCAGCAAGGCCGTAATAGGCTTATTATTAATAGTCACTTGACACATGTGTTTTCCCACATTTGGCACTGCAGCGCATGAAACGGCAGCAAACATAGACTGCCTTCTAAAAGATAGATCACACTGCATTGGTTCATCTGTTAATGGACAGTTTGCTGCAACATGTCCCAGTTCTTGGCAACGAAAACACCTGATGTTTCCCCAATCTGGTTTGCTGACAGGCAGTGGCTTCCCTTGCTTGGGCCGCCAAACTTCAGTCCTGGCACCAAAATTCCTCCCCCCTATTTCCTTGCCATGCTTACCACCCACTTCCCCTGGAACAGTCTTACCGGTTGCCTGGGGAGACCGTGGTTTTGGATGGAAAGTCCGTGCGGCTGTAGGGGTGGTGACCAGGTTCTCTGCAGCAAAGTACCTCTCAACGAGCTCCACCAGGTTGTCTGCTGACTTGGGGTCTCCTTGACTCACCCACTTCTGCAGGGGAATTGGCAGTGACCTCAGGAATTGGTCCATGACCACACGCTCCACTATTTGTGGCGCAGACAGGGACTCCGGCTGTAGCCATTTCCGCACCAGGTGGATCAGATCAAACATCTGCGATCTTGGGGGCCTCTTTTCTTGGAAGAACCAGCTGTGGACCCGCTGAGCTCGAACAGCCAAGGTAACGCCAAGTCGTGCCAGGATTTCCCGCTTGACCTTCTCATAATCTCCCGCTTCTGCTGACTCCAGATCATAGTAGGCCTTCTGCGCTTCTCCAGAAAGTAAGGGGGCGATCAGTCCTGCCCACTGGGTTTGGGGCCAACCTTCCCTCTCAGCGGTCCGTTCAAATGTTAGTAGGAAAGCCTCTGGATCATCATCTGCGAAAGAAAGCGACCCACATGGATGGTTGAGGGCTTGTCTCCAATATCCTTCATTATCGCAGGTGACCCCTGTGCTAGCGTCTCCAAAACCTCAGTAAGGGTTTTCCTATCCGCTTTTGCAGCAGTGGCAAGCTGTTCAAACAGCCTCTGCGATTGCTCCTGTACAGCACCAATCTGTTGGAACAGCACCTTGGTTTGCTCCTGTGCGATAGCGTTGGCTTGCTGTTGTGTAGCGTTTGCTTGCTGCCATGCAGCGTTAGTTTGCTGTTGTGCAGCATTTGCTTGCTGCAACGCGGCATTTGCCAACACCATTTGTTTGAGGAGGTCCTCCATGTTGTCACTTTAGGTACTGGCCTTTTAAGTAGTAACTTACTACAGCTGGTCGCAGCCTCCACCATATGTAACCTGGGGGGCAGGTAGCGGGTACAAAAACTCCCTGGGATGAGCCGGCACAGATACCAAGTCCATTGGACCAGTGAAAACAGTGTTGTTTATTGGTGCTATATACAAAGTCTAATGACAGGTGCTGTACAGTGTGCTGAAAACAAACAGAAGAAAAAATAGCTAAACAAAAGCCTAGCCGTGTCTCGGCTCTAACTACACAGTATTTACAGGCCCTCACTACCAGGCTGGACAAGCCTAACGCTTGTCAGCTTCCACATTCACAGAGTAACAAGTTTTACCAACCTTCTTGCTCTCACAAACCAACGTTGTCTGTGTTTCCCAGGCTGAGCAAAGGCTGTCTGCTCAGGTGAGCTTTTAATTAACCTGTGGGAGAGAACCAACACCTGAACTGGACCCTGGCTCAGAGATCCCTGAATGTATATGAGAGGAGCCTGGGAGATGTATAAACCCCGAATAGGACTTTCCCAGGCTCTCTCTGGGATGCTCTGTCACAATATATATATATGATATTGGCTATTGCTGGAGTATAAATTTGATATGAATTTTAGATTTCCTGATATGAATTTTAGAACTATTCATTTATATTTAATGAAGTTTTAATTGTTTTATATCATTATAGGAAATGTATCTTATAATAATTTTTTATATGTTATTTATGAAATTTGAGTCTGTCTTTTTTAGTTGCATATTTAATGGTGCATCTAATATGGGGATTGCTGCAGGCTTACTCCTATAAGGGCCTATGTATTCGTATGCTCACTGGGGGTACATTACTGAATAATCTGCCATTATTGCATATTTGTGTTATATTTTAAACTGTCTTATAATTATTCAAGGTACATATGAGAATCTGCTGTTATAAACAAAAATGTCATGTTTTTTATATAATGTGACAACCGTTTAGGATCACCCATTGTTGTTTTGAACTGTTCTTACTGTCATCGCTTTATATAAAGACTTTGGTGTGGAGTTGGCCACACGCTACTTTCTCAACATTAGCGCTGTTATAGTATCTGACTGATACAGTAATTGGACCGTTTTCTTCCTATGCAATTCTTTTGTGTATTTTTAATGTTTTAAACAGCTGCTTAGATAGAATTACTCTCACTCATTGCAAAGTGACTGAGAGACTTTATTATATCATTTTGCATTATCAATCAGGTAATTTAAGGACAGTGAAGCTTATTTGGCACTGAGTGGTGTATTGTAGGCCTTCAATTTACATCCTTTTTATGTACAGGTATATATTGTAAGATTAGGGGTTGTTAGCTCTCGTAGTAGATGCGTTTTTTCAATGATGCAAGCCAGTCAGGAACTCTGTTTAAGGGCATGGTAGCCCATGTTTATTGAAAAGCACAAAAGTTCACAAGTACATCTGTAGTATTCACAGGGAGGTTCCACCATTCCTGTATCTTGCATACTTAACAGTTTAGCCTCGTAGCTTTACCTTCTTGCTATCCATGCCTTTGTTGCTGTATCACTAATGATGTCTGCCTCCTGCAGACATGCACCGCCTCTGACTCCACTCAGAGGATGAGAGTCCACCTGACTCCCATGCACACAGACTTCCTCTCTGTTGGGTGGAGCCCTGATCCATAATCATGTCAGAACTAAATAGCCCAAGACACAACTGTTCAATCAGCATGTCTTTCTTTACCAAATCTGGCGTAAACCAACACTCTTGAAGGTCGTACAGAGTCGCACCCTCACATACCCTCCCCCCTTGTTTCGAACCGGAGGGAGGAACACATGATCCCGTCACCATAAACGGGACACCTCTGTGCCAGCCATTGGCTGCGTAGGCCCATTTCTTTTTCGGGGTATGTGTCCACCAGCAATTCACCTTGGCACCTCTGTGCCAACTATCCGTAGCAGTAGTCCTAATCTGCCCAACCTTTTCTCTAAAGGGGCACTCCACCCACATCTTCTTCCGGGTGTACTTCCACCAGCCCTTCTTCCTGAACCATGGGCTCCCACTAATCTCTCTATCCCTTCTACCTTTTGGCCTCAGGACCCTTCTTCTTCCTCCCACAGACCTACTCTCCCGGGACTGTTGGGGACCCACTTTCATGAAATCTGTCAGGGACTGGCCACTCTCACTACCTGACGCAACATTAACCAACAACATTTGTTTCTCAGGTTCACTAACCCCTGTGTGGTTACTCTTGGCCACCAAACCATCTGTGATTAATACCATATCCTCAATAGCAATGTTCTACAAGGGGTTATTCAACACAATATTGTCATTTGGACCTCTTGTCCTGTTTGCTAGGACAGTGTCTATGGAGGGACCATCTACAGGCAAGCAGTTACTCCCTATGGGACAGTCACGCAGTTTCACATTGCCCCTTGTTGTCCAACACTCCAATAACAATTGTCCTACCAACGCACATGTTCCACCACATTCTCCCACACCAATCTCTTTAACCATTTCTGTGTCCATTGCTACCTCAACCAATAGCTCAGAGTTGTCTGACAGTGCTCCACAGTGCTTCTCATACATATTTCCGTTACAGTTACCATCACTGTTATTTCCTTTCACGGTGTCTCCGGGTACCTCAAACTGCACCTCTCTGCGAGTGATAGACTGAATCCCCACTACTGCCACGTCCGCTCCGGGCCCTTCCTTTACATGATGTGTAGCGGGTGAGACAGTACACGCGCCACGTACCAACCACTGCTCAGCCGCACCTCAGACCGCACCAGCAGGAATGCACCCCATCATACCAGCATACGGAGAGACTTCCTCTATGTCTATTATCTCTAATTTCTCCAACAATTCCCCTGAGCGCCTTCCGCCCATAACCGCCGCTGGAAGCACTCTCAAAGAGAACTGTGAGACAACTTTCCATAAAAGCAACCAACAGTGTAGCAACCAATTTTCATTAACATTGCTTAACAACGCATGTATCACCTGCGTCCACCGATTGGTACTACGCAGTGTCACCTCTCTGCTGTGGATGGATGCAGGTGTACATTGGAAAGATTCTCACCAATTCCCACAACGTCTCAGAAATTTCTAGACGTGCCGCGTCTAAACACAGAACTCTAGGAACTTTTCCTTTACTAACAATGTGGATGGGCTCATTTGCTAAGGCGTGAGAAGCCGAGACACTTAAAGAGACCTCTACTCAGAAGCAACTGACAAAACTAGCGGCTCCCTCTGAGCACTGCAAATCGCATGTGTCACACTCCTCCTCTCACTTTCAGCAACACTGAGCCCTTACAAATCGCTATCCATTACTCCATCAACCTGACGCTCAACATTACTCATCTCTTTTACTGTGGACAAAACCTCTGCCATGTATGCGCCCTTTTCAGATCCTTCCAACTGGAGAGGGTTAATTTCTGCACAAGCCAATTCACCCGTGTCTACCGGCCCTGCAGCCTCTCCATTTAGCATAGCAGAAATTGTGTCCACCCCACTGTTACCCATTGAGCCTTCCTTGTTTAAATGCCCTTGTGGCAAAACATTTTTAAACACAACAGGCTGCAATAACATAACTTGACCACTTTGCTCGGGTGGCGCTTCACTAAACCCATAAGGACTGTCAGCAGTGACAGACCGTAGCAACTCATTATCAGTACAAGCAATTTCAAACATTTGAGTTTTACAATTTTTTTCATCACCAAGGTCAAGTACCCTCTTATCAATCAGAGCGGCACCACAGTTGTCCCAGGCAACCTCTGGCTCCAACACACAGAGCTCCCTGGAGGTTTCCAAGGACACCTCCGCAGCCTTAGATACTGTTGCCAAGGGGAATCGCATCTCTTGCTTAGCGATCACCCCTACCTCATTAAGCATCACATTACCATAAGTACATGTATCGTCAGCATTCATAAACATAGCAGTTTTATAAACTCTATCAAATTGTCCTTTGTCAAAACGCATGGCACCCTGCGTGCCACTCAGCACACCACCCTTTCTCTCCAAAGGAATTATTTTTCCCACTAGGGCGTCTTCACAGTTGTCCTGGGAAACCACTTGCCTCACCACAGCAGGCTCCTTGGTGGTTTCCCTTGGCACCTCTATAGCACCTGTCACTATCACTAGGGAACCTGGCACACCCACTGATTTGGTCACCCCTAGCACATCTCTCCCAGCACTCTGCTGGACTACCTTGGGTGCACACAGAGTCCACATGTCCTTTTCAGTTCTTGACTTTGCTGCAAGCTGGGTTTTAACCTGTGTCTCCCCATTGCTCTGGGTAGCACACTGCAGCAAGTCCGTTTTTACACCTTCTGCGGATCTCCTCACTGAACATAATGCCACTTCACTCGGATCAGTCTCACAAATTGCCACGATATTACCATATCCTGCAGGTGATGTAATAGCCTTCACTTGAGTGCGTTGTCTCACAGGTGTGGTGTCTCCACAGGCTGACTCCCCCATGTGGCCATGGAGCAACACTGCAGCCTTTCCGGATTTTCCAACATCGCCTGCAGGCAAAACTAATTTTCTGTTGTCAGGGGCAACAGCAGACCTACACACCTGGCCATACCCCTTGCAGGATGCTTGATACAATACCCTCTTTTCTGGGCTTGCAGGCAAAGCATTAAGCCCAACAACACAACCAGCAGCTGTATTCCACAAGCTTGGACAAGAAAAGATCCCGTGGCCCAGCTGACCACCTTCCAGGCATGGCACTTGGCGACTTTCTCCTGTTGCCAAGGGAGACGGCACTCTCCCAACATGCAGAGTTTCACTGGTATCTCTATGAGGAGGGTGGTATACCTCCTCTCTGTAGGTCCTCCTTTCTGAAAACATAATTTCTTCGGTTGCTATGGGAGACCACATTCTCCCCGCTGATCTTTTCCAGCGCTCTCTAGATTGGATTGCTCCTAGGAAATTGTCGTAGTCATCTCGGTTACTATACATCCCACGGTACACCTCCTGGTACTCCTCCATCAGAAAAGGTTGCACCAACTCAACCCAGCGATTTCTGGGCCATCTTCTGTAGGAAGCAATCATCGCAAACTCACCCAAAAAGTCCTCAACACATTCAGAAGGCAACATAGGCCATATGAAGTCAGCTGTACGGATTTCTGCTTAGTTGCCATGGGCAACCACACCCATCTGTTCACTCTTTACACTCAGAACAGGCTTCTCATACCTTTGCTTTGGTGAAGCCTGGGACAAAGGGCATTTAGAAACTTCATGCCCCCACTCACTGCACCGCAAACAGCGCACTTGGTTCTTAACCCTTTGCACATTATTAGCTGGCCATCTTGCATCAGCATTGTCAGGGGCAACAACATGTCCTTCCCCTTTAACTTGGTTCAGTGCGGCCATGTGTCGCCTGCACCAATCTACTGCAGACTCAGACTTTGGTGAACTCTCCATACTTGCAGTCACCTGTGCACTCCTTTCACCAGTGTTGCTAGGGACAACACCAGCTCTGTCTCTCATCTCAGCAAACATGGCTTCCTTTTTGTGTTTTGCCCGCCCCATCTCTGTAGTCAGGCCAACAACGTTTTTTTTTTTTTAACACAGTTCCTTTTAACACAGGAAAATTTTGATGTACTGTCTCTAAGACTTGCAAACAGCACACTTCCACATGCAGACTTCAGTCTCTGCTTGAGCTCACTTCCACAGGCACATCACCTATATACAACACAGTCCATTAATTGAACTCCTGTGCAATGCAGTTCACCTGGCTGTCCCACACAGTTAACAGCAGTTCCCCGCAGAAAACTTTAACTTTTCATTCAGATTTTGCTGTTCGTCACAGTATTGCAGCAAAACGCACATTTTCTTTTTACTCACTGTTTTTGGTATGCGAGGATCTGGAACTCTTCCAAAAACTGCCCGAAGCAATACCTCCACCATATGTAAGATTAGGGGTTGTTAGCTCTCGTAGTAGATGCGTTTTTTCAGTGATGCAAGCCAGTCAGGAACTCTGTTTAAGGGCATGGTAGCCCATGTTTATTTAAAAGCACAAAAGTTCACAAGTACATCTGTAGTATTCACAGGGGGGTTCCACCATTCCTGTATCTTGCATACTTAACAGTTTAGCCTCGTAGCTTTATCTTCTTGCTATCCAGGCATTTGTTGCTGTATCACTAATGATGTCTGCCTCCTGCAGACATGCACCGCCTCTGACTCCACTCAGAGGATGAGTGTCCACCTGACTCCCATGCACACAGACTTCCTCTCTGTTGGGTGGAGCCCTGATCCATAATCATGTCAGAACTAAATAGCCCAAGACACAGCTGTTCAATCAGCATGTCTTTCTTTACCAAATCTGGCGTAAACCAACACTCTTGAAGGTCGTACAGAGTCGCACCCTCACAATATATATATTTACTAGACTGACTGTATATACAGTATATATCAAATACACTGCCACTAACTAAATAACCTGCCTTGCTTAATCTAACTCAAGCTATGTCTCTGTCCATGCCACCAACACTACATGCGGCCGCTATGTAAGCATCCTTATATAGTGTGGGGTGTGGACTTAGTCCCCCGGAGCCAATTATGTCTCTCTCAGCAGAGCGTGCTGTGATTGGCCAAAGTATGCAGATCAGGTGCATGCTTTGGCCAATCATCATACAGCAATGCACTGCGATCTCGCAGTGCATTTTGGGGCGTTCCGCAGCACTCAAATTTCCCGCAAACGCCCCATAATGTTTGCTCTTCGGCGAACGGGCGAACACCCGAGTTTCTAGTCGAACTTACGTTCGACTCGAACATCGAGCTCATCCCTACTAGACACACACCCTTTGATTGTCCCTGGTGTTAACCCCTTCCCAGCCAGTGTCATTAGTACAGTGACGGTGCATATTTGTAGCACTGATCACTGTATTAGTGTCACTGGTTCCCAAAAAAGCATCAAAAGTGTCAGTTGGTGCCCACCACAATATCGCAGTCCCACTATAAGCCACTGATCGCTGCCATTACTAGTAAAATAAATAAATAAATAACAATTCCATAAATATATCCCATAGTTTGTAGACGCTATAACTTTTACACAAACCAATCATTAGGCGCTTATTGGGATTTTTTACCAAAAATATGTAGAAGAATACATATTGGCCTAAATTGATTAAGAAAGTTGATTTTTTTACATATTTTTATTGGATAAGTTTTATAGCAAAAAGTAAAAAAATATTGTTTTTTTTTTTTTTTAATTGTCAGTATATTTTATTTTATAGTGCAAAAAATTAAAAACGCAGAGGTGATCAAATACTATGAAAAGAAAGCTCTATTTGTGGGAAAAAAAGGACAAACTTTATTTGGGTACAGTGTTTCACGAACGCACAATTGTCAGTTAAAGTAATGCAGTGCCACATTATCCTCCAACATAATTATTTTTTTTCAATGGTTCCCACTACCTCCAGGTACAAGGCGTAGCGATGGGGACATGTTGTGCCCCATCCTACGCCAATTTGTACCTGGGGGAGTGGGAACGTTGTATCAATACTTCCATCAATATATCTGTATTTTTTGAGTGCATAATATTATAGTACAGATCTATAGATGATACTTTTTTAATTTGGAACGGTCCAATTGAACTTCTCCATTCTTTTTTCCAGTCCATCAATGACAATACTTTCAATTTACATTTTACTATGGATTATGACAATGATTCCATCACCTTCCTGGATGTACATATACATAAGGGCACAGATGGTCTTTTAACAAGTAGCCTCTTCCGTAAACCTACGGCGGGGAACAGCATTCTTCATGCCGACAGTTTCCATCCTAAATGTCTTATTTCATTGATACCTTATAGTCAGTATCTTAGAATCAGACGTAATTGTACAGAAGACACTACTTTCAAAAAAGAGGCAGATGCTCTAAAGGGTAGGCTGCTATTACGCGGCTACTCTAACACCTACCTTAAGACAGCAATAAGGGCTAGCTTCAGGTGTATATTTTGCAGGAAGCACACTACGCCTGCTATAACTGCTGCAGATGCCTGCCTGTGTTACACAACAGGAAAACACAGCAATAAGGGCTAGCTTCAGGTGTATACTGTGCAGGAGGCTTAGCAAAAATATCACTGACACTGTCCCCTGCCTATCCTTCTCTCTCCCTGCACACAAGGTTTAGCAGAATATCACTGACACTGTCCCTGCCTATCTTTCTCTCTCCCTGCACACAAGGTTTAGCAGAATATCACTGACACTGTCCCTGCCTATCCTTCTCTCTCCCTACACACAAGGTAAATGAACAAATATCACTAACACTGTCCCTGCCTATCCTTCTCTCTCCCTGAACCGGAACACACTACACAAGGCCGCCGCGCTGGCGGCCTTCTATAGTGTGGGGCGTGTATTAAACCCCCCTGAGCTATAATTGGCCACAGGCATCCTGCCTGTGGCCAATTATGGCTCTCCCCGCTGCCGGCGCTGTGATTGGCCAAGCATGCGTCCCACAGTGAATGCTTGGCCAATCACAGTGCCAGGATTGCACTGCGATGGCGCAGTGTATTGTGGGCTGTTCGCGTCACTCGAATTTGGCGCGAACGGCCCAAAATGTTCGATCTTCGTCGAACGATCGAACAGCCGGTGTTCGAGTTGAACGTATGTTCGACTCGAACACCGAGCTCACCCCTACTCTCCACCCTCCCCTACCCAATCTTACCCGTCCCCCAACCTCCCCCCCTTTCCCTAGCTACCCTTGACCCTCCCCCACCTCTCCCAGATTTTCTCAATATTGACTTATATTGAACTCTCCCGCTGGTTATGATCCGTTTATTTCATAATGTTATAGTTTATTCAAATATGTTATCTTGCTTTATCCATTGTTTTTGCTTCATCACAGGGATGGCTTTGGCTGAGGCAGCAGCCATGCGCCTCCATCAATCTCCTAACCATGGCCATGCCATGCTCTGGGGATGGTCTGGTAGCCAACCTTGAGGGCTACAACTGTTTATTGTTTGGCAAAGTTGGGATGGATCCTTCCCCCTCCCATCATCGCAGGTCTCCGTTAGGGTAAAATGTGCTCTCCTTCTTCTAATCTCCTC
Organism: Rana muscosa; assembly: GCA_029206835.1. Taxonomy (NCBI): domain Eukaryota; kingdom Metazoa; phylum Chordata; class Amphibia; order Anura; family Ranidae; genus Rana; species Rana muscosa. The sequence continues at coordinate 12,628,973 of CM055123.1, read as the reverse complement.
TCTTTCTCCCTCTAACTCTTTAATAGATTGCCTCTGGTCCAAAACCAGAATATATGTCCTGTTCTGCCACTGGTCCAAATCTATGATGATGTGAATGCATGCATGCTTATAAGAATCACACACTGAAAACAGACTTGTCAGTGTAAGCTCCTTCTCCACAACAGGGGGCCTTTATTCACGTTACAGCTCTATATAGCCAAAGTGACATAAGCAATCGTCATCACATATAGGTGTATATGATTGGCTCATCCTTATATGGTTTTTTTTGTGACGTCTATTCTTGGCCACGAGGCAAAGTCTCAGCAGGACATGGGGGCCATTTTCCTTTGCACAGTGGGAGGAGGGAATTGGGGGAGTGGACATCTGTTCCTCTTCTTCACTCTGGGATCAATATCTCTGTCACAGCTTTCAATCAAGGGAAATAATACTAATGTTTTCTCATCTTGTTACATGAATACTAGAACACACATACATGAAAATACTCTTCTCTTCCCAATATGAGCATCAATAAGTTTCTTATTATATAAATATATCTTAGTGTGTGTCTCTATTGTTCCTTGCAAATATATCACTCAGAAGGGTAGGGGCTATTTACTCAAAAATTCCTAAGGATGGGGCTGTGAACCATGTGAGCAGCTGAGACAAGAATCACCCAACTTGCAACAAACTTCTGAACTAATATACCAAAACACAATGAAGGAAAGAAATAATAAAAATAATAAAGAATAAAAGAAAATACCAATATTTGAGTGGATAAAAGAGAGAGGCAACATAGACATAAAATAATAATTTTATCAACTCCATCACAGTCCCCCCTTAAAATTACTATTTTATCAGTACTGTCCCTATGCTGTATGGCCTTACCTGGCCCCCCTGACATCAGGACCTTTTTTGCATTTCGCATAGAGGTCAGACATGGCTTGCCCAGTGTCTTCACTCGACGAAATGGTCAGGAGAACAGTCAAGTACTATTCTTTCCCTTATCATTTGAGAATGTTGTATTTTTAACAGGCAAGGACTGCAATGGAGCATACGGTCCCTCTTCTTCCTCCTCCTTCATTGGATCTCTAATATCACCCAAATTCAAAAAAGTAGGGGTTTCCTCTTTAGCTGCTTTCCCTAACAGCTTTTCATACAGGGCAGAATACAGCAAACCACTATCGCAACTAATGTAAGCAGCATCAAAATTGTTATGCCTATTTGAGTACAAATGCGTTGCCATCCACTCATCCACCCAAAATACTGATCCCAGGGATCGGTCAGCCCCGAATTTCTTTTTAACTCTTTTGAGAGATCCTCTAATTTCTTAATAGCCAAGGTTACCTTACCATTTGGGCCTGTATTGTCCGGGATGTACGTACAACATGTACTTGTCCCAGGCAACATTTTACACACACCCCCCTTCTCAGCTAAAATCATGTCTAAGGCCATACGATTTTGTAAAGTCATTTGTGAAGTGGCCTCTAGTTGTTCAGCTAAACCCTGGAGGGCATCCCTGGTATAGTTAACGAATCTCTGTTGGTTATAGTAGATATAATTAATCCAATCTACATTCTTATTTACAGTGATTATGGGAATCAGGGACTCAAAACCTGCAGCTACTTGGTCTCTTGCTTTGAATTCATCTGGGACCCCCCTTGGGACTCCTATGGCATCTATATATACATGGGGGTCAAACTACCAGCTGGGGCACTTCTGCGCTTCCTGCTGGATTTGGATGAGTGCTCCCCTTTTGCTACTAGGTCACCTCCTGAAAAGATGTGCAGGGGCATTATGACTTTGGCAAGTGCCCATTCCCCTGTCCATTTGTCTGTTAACTTAGTCCTAATCTTCATGTCTCCACAGATCCAATACACGTCTCTCAAAGATTGAGTTTGATTCTGCACCAGATATGTGGATACACTGCTGTAGGAGGCACAGTATCCCATAGAGAAGTTCCCTAAGAACTTCCCTGTTCCCTGGTAGTTCCCATAACATGTGTAATTACCAGGATATATGGTGATACCCTCCCGCGGCTTAGATGTCTTGGTTACTATGGGATATTCCCTTTTCCATGTTTCGCACGGGGAGTAGTCAGTGGAAGTATTGGTGAACAGGCTCAGAAAGCACTCCTCTTGAGTGGGAGGTGTCGTGGCAAAAATTGATTGTTTGCAGAGCACACAGCCATTTTTGCCTTGTGCTAAATAAACACACTTTGTCTTAATGCAATAATACTTCTCAAACTAAGATTCACTCACCATTCATTCGTCCCATTCATACAAATCAAGAAACATCACCACACAGCTAGGTTCATCTCTGCATCACAGCAAAACACTGCTCGCCTTGAGCCTTACGGCTCCTTTTTATTATCAAAAGATCTCACCAGCAGATAATCACCTCCCCCATGGGAGTGGTCATCACAGGATGTCCCCTTCACACAGGAAATGTCCATATAAGGATATCCCTTCCAACAGGGTTATTTAAATACATACAATACATGAATACACTGATGGCTAAAGTCTTATGGGCGTGTCCAGGCAGGGAAAGCGTGTATGTCTTTTAAACATGGAAGCTTTCCCTGACTCTGAAAACCCTCACAAGCTCTCATATTACAGCTGATAGGAATCCTTATTCTACGCTATTCCACAGAATAACGCATATTCAGATTATACTATTATTGCTTGTGGGAGGCTATCTGCAGGCGCACGCTACGAATCCGGACCAATGCTGATCAACACACCGCCAAAACAAGAGCGCACATCTGCATATAACCAATGATGTTGTTGCAGAGCGAGCATATCCCCTCCACAATGATCGCCCATGCTAATGAACAGAGGGCCCCTCGTTGGCGAGCATATCCACACGCTGCAAACATCACACTCCAACCTCAAGACGTTTTCCACTACCAGACGGGATTCAACCAGCCTCAGACTGCCCCAGTCAGATCTTTAGAGCGGGTTGCGGAAGTACTAACACTGGGTGACACTATGACAATACATGTTAAATACATCTTCATAAAATTTTCCACAACAGTCCTCCCTTTTTTGTCATATGCTCCCACGTGTATTTCGATGCCTTTTTACACCTGGAAATTAGTCAGTCCTTTACAGTCCATCCGAGTCCATAAATCTTCAGGAGCATGACTTATAAGGAGGACACGACATGGTGCGCTGTAGTAATCACCGATCCGTCTGTCAGGGACGTACTGGGCTTGAACCTGGGACCTCTTCTGTGTCTGTCATTGACTCTTCCCACTGAGCTATCTGGGATGCTGGACAGTTCCCTGCCTGATCTGCTGAATAACCTATCTGATCCTTTAGACTACTCTGCTTGGTGTCCTGATTGCTGTTGAACCCTGAACCCCTTGCTCCTCCCATGAACTTCCTATAAAAGGCGTTCCAGAGATGTTGCCCCTTGCGGTTTGATCTGCTTCTGTCCCCTGAGTTCCTGATTCTATGACTGTACCCTGTACCTGTGTTTGACCTGGCTTCCTGACCACGCTTCTGTCTCCAGTCCTGACCTCGGCTCGTTTGACCCTGCTCAGTTATCTGCCAGTCTGCCTGTTGCCAAGATTCGGCCTGGACTTTGACTACTCTCTGCCTGCCACTTATGATGTTTACCTTGATGTGTATGACCCGGCTTGTCTGACTCTGCAAACCTGCACCTGCTGACCTGCATCCCGGCTCTGCAAGCTGCACCCGCTGACCTGCATTCTCTGCTCAGCAACCTGCTCCTGCTGACCTGCATACGCTGCTTCCGGAACCAGCCGTTCCAGTCTCCACTCGGGTCCACCACTCCAAGCAGTGAAGATCAGACAGGCACCCTTACCTCACCGTGCTCTTACCACCACTGTCCCCACTCCAGTGGTCTCCGAGCCGGGGTTGTACGGGAGGTCCCTCTCCGCACGTCAGGCTCACACCTAAGGTACGTTACACCGTCTGTGATCCTCTGTGTCTTGTACGTGGGTCCGGCTTCAGGGCGTCTCATCAAGGAAGCTCTGGTCACGCGTCCAATCAGGCAACAGGAGCACCTCGTCACGACAGAAAGAATAGAAATAAAAACGACATGAGTATATATATTCCCACTTCCTTTAACCAAGATCTGCTGTAAAATAAAAATTAGATCCCCAAAGATCCTCAGACCCTTAAAAGGGCTCCCAACCTTCACTTAGCTACAGCTCTGGCTTCAACAGTTACATGAAGAATCCTATCCTTAATGGATGAGAATTTTTCAATCGTATCCTAAGCTCGAGCCCCCCCCCCCCCCCCCACCTTGTAAATCCAGGAAACCATGCCCAGACCTGGTCGGGGTTGGTGAACAATTCCCTTCTAGTTGTCCCTGCCATTCTTAATGTCTCACGCCATCAGATCCTCGCGATCGGCCGCGACATAAGATGCTGGGACAGCTTCACCATCACGCATGAACCTCTTGCTTTGGGGGAATTACCTTATAAGCTGCAGATCCGCATAAGCACCAAACTATAGTTCAAACACACTTGTGGGCTGCCTAGATACCCAAACCGACAAGAGGCAGAGCTATTAAAACTAACCATATTTTACCCTCTAAAAATGCATCGTTAGATTCCATTGACAAGTGTCTGTTCGGATAAATGGCATGTACCGCTGTCATCGCTGGGGTACTAAAACTCGGTGGAGACTCAGAACAGACCTAGCAATCGGTCCTGTTCGCTTTCTGAGCTAGTCAGGAAATACACTTTAAATAATAACTTGGGATGCTTTTCATTGTTACCCTTGCTAAAATTTACTAAACAAAAAAATATATAAATAAACAAAGATACTACTCAGTCCTTTGGTGTGGTTGAGCCGCTCCTTGCAGTGGCTGGCGTGGTCTCATCCCTCAAGCTTCTTTACAACGACCCAGTTACCTGGTTGGAAAGAATGTAAACTGGTTATTGTGTCAGGGTCCAGGAGTGACTCGTGAACCCTGTGGTGGACATTTTGAAGTTCATGTCACAGTGATCGCACCCACCCCATCAGCCGAGAATATAAGTGACAGCTAATGAGGAAAGTACGACTCTGGTTTTGATTGACCTCCAAACAACCCTCATATGACAATAACCCAGACATTGGGACTGTGGTCACTGCATAACCTGTGCATGGCTTACAATACCTGGAACCATTGACAAAAGGTTCTTAGCATCTGGGATGGGAACCTACTTCACCAGACTGCTGCTTGCCGATTCAAATTCTATCAAAGAAAGACAGTCTTGGCACAAACTTGGTTTAGAATTACAGAGGTTAACATTATTTGTTTGAAACAAAACTGTCATTCTTACATTTATCACTTCTCCCCCCATTTTCTTCCTCATTAGAAACTGAAGGAAGAAATGAGTGGTGCAGGAAAATAGAAACAATGAAATAGCCTATGATACTTTTACCTCCTTAGACTCATGTATTTATCCATATGTACAGCTGTCTACATACACCTGCTCTCCATGTACATACACTTTCAGAAGCTCCTTTGGATCTGAAAAATACTTATAAGCACACTCATTACTCTATCCTTCATATTTAACCTGCAAAGAATGGTAAACAAAAATGACATTCCTGTACATTGGTAAATTGTCAATGACATTCTTTCAAAATCAATTCAATGAAAACCCTCTGTAACCCTTACTTTTCCCGTTCCTACAAAAATACAACAGCCGCGACGCATCGGAGGATCGCCGCGGTAAGTTTGAACATATTCACGTTAGTACATACAAACATTCAGATACAAATGTGGGGGAGATACTTCATAGTTTCCAAAACCAAAAATGAAAAAACAAAACAGCCAGAATTCTCCCTTCACTCTTTCAGCAATAGAAAAAAATACAATGGGAAAAACATGAGAGCAGCTCAAGAACCTTGCATGGACCAGCCATACAAAGTTCAAACAAATAGGCATGAGAATTTAACCACTGTTCCTCCTCTGAGAATCACAAAAGCGTGTACTACACCTCCATCAACACTCATCATTACAGATTTCTGAAGCCACAGCTCAGCTACATCCACTCCAGAGGGATACCCAAAATAGTATCCTTGGACCACCTACGTTAATCTTTTTGGGGTTCAAAGGCCTTTGCCCCAAAACTAGGCTTTGTGCACTGTGTAACCGTCTGACTGTGGGAAGCCTCCATTCCTTCCCTTTGCACAGACCTCCTTGTGTCCATGGCCATTCGAATCAGCTTATCGTCTTAAACCTGCGTCCAGGAAAACCATTGCACCCATTTCGGAGAGCACCGCCCGGTGTCTTCTTCTACAGTGGATTGACGGACTACAACCAGTCCCCCAACTAGAAACCCTAACCGAGGCATCAACTCTATGGCTTGTTGTCCCAACAGCAACAACCACAGATCAACCCCCAAATTAGGCCGACACCCCTCACAGTGTATGCATACACAAGCGTTTTCCGCTATACACCCATACACTGCGTCGCCAGACTAAACCACACAGAACACTTACGCCCGTTTACCACCTGCAGAACAATGTGGCTTCTCTCTGTATCTAGATGTTACAACAATAATGGTGATGCCCCCCTCTGCTCTGTACCCACAACTGTATTTACAGTATAAAACTTCACAAAATTGGAACAAAATATAAAAACACTTTTAAACACCAAAATGCTTTCCATTTTCCTTCCAAGCACAAATCTCACTGCCCACTTTTCAGAAAACCCCAAACTCCACCCACCAATTTCCTGCTAATACATAAATGCTGAAAAGAACTTCCTATGGCATGCTCAGCTCTCAAAAAAAACAAAGTGGTTTATTTACATATCAATGTACAGGAAGAGGGAGGGGGAGGGGGGAGCCTGGCCCCATCACCTTGTCTATCATATATATTTCAACAATTAAAAAAAAAAAAAAAAAAAACCTTTGTCAAGGAAATGATGGAACAAACCACCCACTTGCAAATAGGAGGGAATCTCCCGTGACCCACACATCCCCTGGAAGTCAAGTTGAGACTCAAATACAAACTCCTGCCAAAAGATGGCTATACAGTACAAACTTAAAAAACAATGAATTGCCTTTTGGAAACTCCCAAATAGGGATGAGCTCGGTGTTCGAGTCGAACATACGTTCGACTCGAACATCGGCTATTCGATCGTTCGCCGAACAACGAACGATTTGGGCCGTTCGCGCCTAACTCGCGGCCCACAATGCACTACGCCATCGCAGTGTCATCCAGGCGCTGTGATTGGCCAAGCATGCACTGTGACCCCGCATGCTTGGCCAATCACAGCGCCGGCAGTGAGGAGAGCAATGATTGGCCACAGGCAGGATGCCTGTGGCCAATTATTGCTGAGGGTGTTTAGTACACGCCCCACACTATAAAAGGCCGCCAACACGGCGGCCTAGTGTAGTGTGTTCCGGAGCAGGGAAAGAGAAGCATAGGCAGGGACAGTGACATTTTTTTTTCTTGCTTAACCTGGATTCCTTTAGTTTAGGGAAAGAGAAGGATAGGTAGGGAGAGTGTCAGTCTGTTTTACTGTGCTAAACCTTGTTTGTAGGGACAGGGAAGGACAGTGAGGGAAATTCTCATTGTGCTATACTGTGCTAAAGCATTCATCATCAACCATCTTTAAAAAAACATTTTTTATAGGGACAGAAAACTATAGGTAGGGAGAGTGTCAGTGTGTTTTACTGTGCTAAACCTTGTTTGTAGGGACAGGGAAGGACAGTGAGGGAAATTCTCATTGGGCTATACTGTGCTAAAGCATTCATCATCAACCATCTTTAAAAAAACATTTTTTATAGGGACAGAAAACTATAGGTAGGGAGAGTGTCAGTGTGTTTTACTGTGCTAAACCTTGTTTGTAGGGACAGGGAAGGACAGTGAGGGAAATTCTCATTGTGCTATACTGTGCTAAAGCATTCATCATCAACCATCTTTAAAAAAACTTTTTTTATAGGGACAGAAAACTATAGGTAGGGAGAGTGTCAGTGTGTTTTACTGTGCTAAACCTTGTTTGTAGGGACAGGGAAGGACAGTGAGGGAAATTCTCATTGTGCTATACTGTGCTAAAGCATTCATCATCAACCATCTTTAAAAAAAAAATTTTATAGGGACAGAAAACTATAGGTAGGGAGAGTGTCAGTGTGTTTTACTGTGCTAAACCTTGTTTGTAGGGACAGGGAAGGACAGTGAGGGAAATTCTCATTGTGCTATACTGTGCTAAAGCATTCATCATCAACCATCTTTAAAAAAAAAAAAATATAGGGACAGAAAACTATAGGTAGGGAGAGTGTCAGTGTGTTTTACTGTGCTAAACCTTGTTTGTAGGGACAGGGAAGGCCAGTGAGGGAAATTCTCATTGTGCTATACTGTGCTAAAGCATTCCTCATCAACCATCTTTAAAAAAAAAAATTTTTATAGGGACAGAAAACTATAGGTAGGGAGAGTGTCAGTGTGTTTTACTGTGCTAAACCTTGTTTGTAGGGACAGGGAAGGACAGTGAGGGAAATTCTCATTGTGCTATACTGTGCTAAAGCATTCATCATCAGCCATCTTTAAAAAAACATTTTTTATAGGGACAGAAAACTATAGGTAGGGAGAGTGTCAGTGTGTTTTACTGTGCTAAACCTTGTTTGTAGGGACAGGGAAGGACAGTGAGGGAAATTCTCATTGTGCTATACTGTGCTAAAGCATTCATCATCAACCATCTTTAAAAAAGCATTTTTTATAGGGACAGAAACTATAGGTAGGGAGAGTGTCAGTGTGTTTTACTGTGCTAAACCTTGTTTGTAGGGACAGGGAAGGACAGTGAGGGAAATTCTCATTGTGCTATACTGTGCTAAAGCATTCATCATCAACCATCTTTAAAAAAACATTTTTTATAGGGACAGAAAACTATAGGTAGGGAGAGTGTCAGTGTGTTTTACTGTGCTAAACCTTGTTTGTAGGGACAGGGAAGGACAGTGAGGGAAATTCTCATTGTGCTATACTGTGCTAAAGCATTCATCATCAACCATCTTTAAAAAAAAAATTTTATAGGGACAGAAAACTATAGGTAGGGAGAGTGTCAGTGTGTTTTACTGTGCTAAACCTTGTTTGTAGGGACAGGGAAGGACAGTGAGGGAAATTCTCATTGTGCTATACTGTGCTAAAGCATTCATCATCAACCATCTTTAAAAAAACTTTTTTTATAGGGACAGAAAACTATAGGTAGGGAGAGTGTCAGTGTGTTTTACTGTGCTAAACCTTGTTTGTAGGGACAGGGAAGGACAGTGAGGGAAATTCTCATTGTGCTATACTGTGCTAAAGCATTCATCATCAACCATCTTTAAAAAAACATTTTTTATAGGGACAGAAAACTATAGGTATTGAGAGTGTCAGTGCGTTTTAGTGTGCTAAACCTTGTTTGTAGGGACAGGGAAGGACAGTGAGGGAAATTCTCATTGTGCTATACACTGTGCTAAAGCATTCCTCATCAACCATCTTTAAAAAAACATTTTTTATAGGGACAGAAAACTATAGGTAGGGAGAGTGTCAGTGTGTTTTACTGTGCTAAACCTTGTTTGTAGGGACAGGGAAGGACAGTGAGGGAAATTCTCATTGTGCTATACTGTGCTAAAGCATTCATCATCAACCATCTTTAAAAAAACATTTTTTATAGGGACAGAAAACTATAGGTAGGGAGAGTGTCAGTGTGTTTTACTGTGCTAAACCTTGTTTGTAGGGACAGGGAAGGACAGTGAGGGAAATTCTCATTGTGCTATACTGTGCTAAAGCATTCATCATCAACCATCTTTAAAAAAAAAAATTATAGGGACAGAAAACTATAGGTAGGGAGAGTGTCAGTGTGTTTTACTGTGCTAAACCTTGTTTGTAGGGACAGGGAAGGACAGTGAGGGAAATTCTCATTGTGCTATACTGTGCTAAAGCATTCATCATCAACCATCTTTAAAAAAACATTTTTCATAGGGACAGAAAACTATAGGTAGGGAGAGTGTCAGTGTGTTTTACTGTGCTAAACCTTGTTTGTAGGGACAGGGAAGGACAGTGAGGGAAATTCTCATTGTGCTATACTGTGCTAAAGCATTCATCATCAACCATCTTAAAAAAACATTTTTTATAGGGACAGAAAACTATAGGTAGGGAGAGTGTCAGTGTGTTTTACTGTGCTAAACCTTGTTTGTAGGGACAGGGAAGGACAGTGAGGGAAATTCTCATTGTGCTATACTGTGCTAAAGCATTCATCATCAACTATCTTTAAAAAAAAAAAATTATAGGGACAGAAAACTATAGGTAGGGAGAGTGTCAGTGTGTTTTACTGTGCTAAACCTTGTTTGTAGGGACAGGGAAGGACAGTGAGGGAAATTCTCATTGTGCTATACTGTGCTAAAGCATTCATCATCAACCATCTTTAAAAAAACATTTTTTATAGGGACAGAAAACTATAGGTAGGGAGAGTGTCAGTGTGTTTTACTGTGCTAAACCTTGTTTGTAGGGACAGGGAAGGACAGTGAGGGAAATTCTCATTGTGCTATACTGTGCTAAAGCATTCATCATCAACCATCTTTAAAAAAACATTTTTTATAGGGACAGAAAACTATAGGTAGGGAGAGTGTCAGTGTGTTTTACTGTGCTAAACCTTGTTTGTAGGGACAGGGAAGGACAGTGAGGGAAATTCTCCTTGTGCTATACTGTGCTAAAGCATTCATCATCAACCATCTTTAAAAAAAAAATTTTATAGGGACAGAAAACTATAGGTAGGGAGAGTGTCAGTGTGTTTTACTGTGCTAAACCTTGTTTGTAGGGACAGGGAAGGACAGTGAGGGAAATTCTCATTGTGCTATACTGTGCTAAAGCATTCATCATCAACCATCTTTAAAAAAACATTTTTTATAGGGACAGAAAACTATAGGTAGGGAGAGTGTCAGTGTGTTTTACTGTGCTAAACCTTGTTTGTAGGGACAGGGAAGGACAGTGAGGGAAATTCTCATTGTGCTATACTGTGCTAAAGCATTCCTCATCAACCATCTTTAAAAAAACATTTTTTATAGGGACAGAAAACTATAGGTAGGGAGAGTGTCAGTGTGTTTTACTGTGCTAAACCTTGTTTGTAGGGACAGGGAAGGACAGTGAGGGAAATTCTCATTGTGCTATACTGTGCTAAAGCATTCATCATCAACCATCTTTAAAAAAACATTTTTTATAGGGACAGAAAACTATAGGTAGGGAGAGTGTCAGTGTGTTTTACTGTGCTAAACCCTGTTTGTAAGGACAGGGAAGGACAGTGAGGGAAATTCTCATTGTGCTATACTGTGCTAAAGCATTCATCATCAACCATCTTTAAAAAAAAAAAAATTATAGGGACAGAAAACTATAGGTAGGGAGAGTGTCAGTGTGTTTTACTGTGCTAAACCTTGTTTGTAGGGACAGGGAAGGACAGTGAGGGAAATTCTCATTGTGCTATACTGTGCTAAAGCATTCATCATCAACCATCTTTAAAAAAACATTTTTTATAGGGACAGAAAACTATAGGTAGGGAGAGTGTCAGTGTGTTTTACTGTGCTAAACCTTGTTTGTAGGGACAGGGAAGGACAGTGAGGGAAATTCTCATTGTGCTATACTGTGCTAAAGCATTCATCATCAACCATCTTTAAAAAAACTTTTTTTATAGGGACAGAAAACTATAGGTAGGGAGAGTGTCAGTGTGTTTTACTGTGCTAAACCTTGTTTGTAGGGACAGGGAAGGACAGTGAGGGAAATTCTCATTGTGCTATACTGTGCTAAAGCATTCATCATCAACCATCTTTAAAAAAACATTTTTTATAGGGACAGAAAACTATAGGTATTGAGAGTGTCAGTGCGTTTTACTGTGCTAAACCTTGTTTGTAGGGACAGGGAAGGACAGTGAGGGAAATTCTCATTGTGCTATACACTGTGCTAAAGCATTCCTCATCAACCATCTTTAAAAAAACATTTTTTATAGGGACAGAAAACTATAGGTAGGGAGAGTGTCAGTGTGTTTTACTGTGCTAAACCTTGTTTGTAGGGACAGGGAAGGACAGTGAGGGAAATTCTCATTGTGCTATACTGTGCTAAAGCATTCATCATCAACCATCTTTAAAAAAACATTTTTTATAGGGACAGAAAACTATAGGTAGGGAGAGTGTCAGTGTGTTTTACTGTGCTAAACCTTGTTTGTAGGGACAGGGAAGGACAGTGAGGGAAATTCTCATTGTGCTATACTGTGCTAAAGCATTCATCATCAACCATCTTTAAAAAAAAAAATTATAGGGACAGAAAACTATAGGTAAGGAGAGTGTCAGTGTGTTTTACTGTGCTAAACCTTGTTTGTAGGGACAGGGAAGGACAGTGAGGGAAATTCTCATTGTGCTATACTGTGCTAAAGCATTCATCATCAACCATCTTTAAAAAAACATTTTTCATAGGGACAGAAAACTATAGGTAGGGAGAGTGTCAGTGTGTTTTACTGTGCTAAACCTTGTTTGTAGGGACAGGGAAGGACAGTGAGGGAAATTCTCATTGTGCTATACTGTGCTAAAGCATTCATCATCAACCATCTTTAAAAAAAAATTTTTATAGGGACAGAAAACTATAGGTAGGGAGAGTGTCAGTGTGTTTTACTGTGCTAAACCTTGTTTGTAGGGACAGGGAAGGACAGTGAGGGAAATTCTCATTGTGCTATACTGTGCTAAAGCATTCATCATCAACTATCTTTAAAAAAAAATTTTTATAGGGACAGAAAACTATAGGTAGGGAGAGTGTCAGTGTGTTTTACTGTGCTAAACCTTGTTTGTAGGGACAGGGAAGGACAGTGAGGGAAATTCTCATTGTGCTATACTGTGCTAAAGCATTCATCATCAACCATCTTTAAAAAAACATTTTTTATAGGGACAGAAAACTATAGGTAGTGTGACAGCAGGAAGGTAAAGTCACCTGGTTGCATCCAGGGGGGTAGATATATTTCGCCCAGATTCAGGCTTTACGCCGACTTATACAACTAGGTGGAGAGTTGTATAAGGCTAGTGGGCTCATGGATGACTCATACCTCTAGGGAGAGTGTGGGGCGTCGTGCAGACAGAGATGAGGAGACCAGCTGAACCTTGTCAGCTCATTTAGGCCTCTATAAGAACTCCCAGCTTCATTAGATGTTAGCTCATGCCTGGAACCAGACCTGTGTGGACTGTCTAGGGAGAGTGAACCCCTGTGCGGTGAGGCAAAGCCTGTGTGGCTATTTGTTTGGACCTTTACTAAACCAGGGACTTAGGGACTAGGACAGCACTAGGCTGATCCCAGTTGTTAGTTAGGAAACCTGTATGTTTAGTCAGAGGTCAACTTGACCAGGATTTATTTTGGTTATGTTTCTTTTGCTTTGCTGTGTTTTGTCACTGTAAATAGAAAATAAACCGCACCTTTTTTTGATTTTGAAAACCACAACCTCCGTTTGCTGGGCCTGTTTTGTGTGGGGAGCCCATCCCGGGGGTCACACACACCCGCTGCCGAGTTAACCCCCTCACAGTTGGTGGAGAACCAGTGGCAGTTTTTTTTAAGCCAGCATGGAGGAGATACTGAAGCAGCTGGCTCTAGCAAATGCCAATCAACAGCAGACAAATGCAGGTTTGCAAAGGAGCCTTGCAGCCCAGCAGCAGACAAACGCAACTTTGCAACAGAGTCTGGAGGCTCAGCAACGAGCCCAGCAGCAATCTGAGGCCCGCTTCATAGACCTGTTGCAGAAGCAAGAGCAGAGACTACAACAACAGATGGAAGCAGTAATGCAGCAACGTCCGCAGACCAGTGAGGAAAGCCGTCCCACTAATACCGCGTCCTTTGGGGTGAGTCGTTTATTGACAAAAATGACTGGAGAGGATGATCCAGAGGTATTTTTGACCACATTTGAAAGGACCGCTGAAAGAGAAAAGTGGCCTGAGGAGCAGTGGGCTGGACTGGTGGCTCCTCTGTTAACTGGTGAATCGCAGAAAGCTTACTATGACCTAGAGCCTAACCAAGCAAAAGACTATGTGATGCTAAAAGCTGAAATATTGGCAAGGCTGGGTGTCACCCAGGCTGTCCGGGCTCAGCGTGTGCATAACTGGACTTTCCAGCTTGGGAAACCCCCCAGGTCTCAAATGTATGATCTCATTCACCTGAGCAGAAAGTGGCTACAGCCAGAGACTTTGTCCGCACCAAAGATTGTGGAACGTGTTGTAATGGATCGGTTTTTGAGAGCTCTTCCTACTGCCATCCAAAAGTGGGTAAGCCATGGAGACCCAGAGACGGCCGATGGTCTTGTGGATCGTGTGGAGAAATATTTGGCTACAGAGAACCTGACGGCCTCTTCCAGAGACACTCGGACTTTCCACCCTAAGACCAGACCATCCCCAGGGGCGGATAAGAGGATTCCAAGGGGTGAGGGTGGAGAGAGTGAGAGGGTGGGAGCTCTACCCCAAGTTTGGCGAGAACAGCCTGGGAAATCAGCGGCTCAAGAGGCCGCAAGAAGGATCGTTTGCTACCGCTGCCGGCAAGCGGGACATATTGCAGCCAATTGCCCGGTTGTGGAGGAACCCATGCAGTGTGACTTTCTGACGGGCAGACGTCAGTCGCTGTGTGCGACAGTCGCATGCACTGCCATTCGAGGAACTGAGAAACATTTATGCAAAATGTGTGTTAATGGTAGAAATGTTGTGGTATTGCTGGATTCAGGTAGCCTTGTGACCCTGATAAAGGCTGAGTTAGTTAAAACAGAGGTCTCTGGGAATAGCAAGGTAGCTGTTATTTGTGTGCATGGGGACACCCGAGAGTATCCAGTGACTACAGTGTGTTTCGAGACCCCCAAAGGTACCCTCTCTCATCCGGTGGGCTTAGTATCTCAGTTAGCGCATGACGCCATTGTGGGAAGGGATTTTCCGAAGTTCTGGGAACTGTGGGATGATCCTGAGCCCCTCACTGGTGCCCCTATGTACCAGGAATGTGATAGCCAGAACTCCCCTGAGAGTGGTGAGGACTCTCCGGAATTTCCCTTATCAGTATTGGCAGGGGAGACTCAAGAAACTGGAGAGGAGCCCACCTCCTCAGACGAAAACCTACCGTCTGTGGAGTTTTCTGATCTTGAGGTTCACAGGGAAAACTTTGCCACAGAACAGTTGAAAGACCCCGCCCTAATAAAGGCACGGGAAAACGTAGTGAAAATAGATGGTGAGTTAGTGAACCCAGATAATACCTGCACTTACCCATACTTCAGCGTAGAGAAGGACCTACTGTATCGGGTGGCAAAAAGGGCAGAAGAAACCGTTGAGCAGCTTGTGGTGCCCAAACCTTACAGGAAGTTGGTGTTGGAGTTGGCCCATGGGCACATTCTTGGAGGTCATCTGGGGACAGAGAAAACCCGAGAGAGGGTATTACAGAGATTCTATTGGCCGGGGGTGATGAAGGACGTAGAAAATTATTGTTCCTCCTGCCCTGTGTGTCAGAGGTTGGCCCCGATGCCACATTTCCGTAGCCCGCTGGTCCCTCTACCCATCATTGAGGTCCCGTTTGAGAGGATCGCCATGGATTTGGTAGGTCCTATAATCAAGTCCGCTAGGGGGCACCAGTACATATTAGTTATAATGGACTATGCCACCCGTTATCCAGAAGCGATCCCTCTCCGAAATACCTCGGCCAAAACCATAGCCAAAGAGCTATCTCTTGTTTTTAGCCGGGTGGGTATTTGTAAAGAACTGCTTACGGACCAAGGTACACCCTTTATGTCCCGGGTTATGAAAGAGCTGTGTAAATTGTTCAAAGTGACGCAATTGCGTACGTCTGTGTATCACCCCCAAACCGATGGGCTGGTTGAAAGATTCAACAAAACCCTAAAACAAATGTTGAAGAAAGTGGTGGATAGAGATGGAAAGGATTGGGACTGTTTACTTCCTTATTTGATGTTTGCTATTAGGGAGGTGCCCCAATCCTCTACGGGATTCTCCCCCTTTGAGTTACTGTATGGGAGACACCCAAGAGGGCTGTTGGATATTGCCAAGGAAACTTGGGAAAGTGAGAGTTCTCCCCACAGGAGTGTGATTGAGCATGTCGCCCTGATGCAAGATCGAATTGCACAGGTAATGCCCATCGTGAAGGAACATTTGGCCCAAGCGCAGTTGGCACAGCAGAGAGTGTACAACCGTGGAGCCAAGACCCGTACCTTTTCCCCGGGGGATAGGATATTGGTACTTGTCCCTACGGTTGAAAGTAAATTCCTTGCCAAATGGCAAGGCCCCTACGAGATAATGGAAAAAGTGAGCGAAGTGAATTACAAGGTCAGACAACCAGGAAGGCGAAAGCCCGAACAGATCTATCACGTTAATCTGTTGAAAGCCTGGAGGGATAGAGAGTCCCTAGTCGCAGACACTTGGTCACCAGCTCAAACTGGTTGCGTGATTCCTGAGGTTGGAATAGCAGCCACCTTGTCACAACCCCAACAACAGGAGGTTAAGGAGTTTGTGCTTCGCAACAAGGAGGTATTCTCTGAGCTGCCGGGACAAACATCTGGGGTAGAGCATGACATCATTACCCCGCCCGGTGAAAGGGTGAAGTTAAAACCCTATCGGATCCCAGAGGCTCGACGGGAGGCAATACGGGAGGAAGTACAGAAAATGCTGAACTTAGGGGTGATAGAGGAGTCCCAAAGTGATTGGTCTAGTCCCATCGTGTTGGTGCCTAAACCGGATGGGAGCTGGCGATTTTGTAATGATTTTCGTCAGTTGAACAAAGTTACAAAATTTGACACCTACCCCATGCCACGTATAGATGAGTTGATCGACCGGCTGGGAACAGCCCGATACATGACGACTCTTGACCTCACAAAAGGGTATTGGCAAATCCCCCTGGCCAAGTCGGCCAAAGAGAAAACCGCATTTGTAACCCCAGACGGGGCGTTCCAATATAAAAGAATGCCGTTCGGGTTACAGAATGCGCCGGCCACATTCCAGCGGAAAATGGACCAGATGCTGAGGCCCCATCGGAAGTATGCTGCGGCTTACCTGGATGACGTAATTGTCCATAGCACAGATTGGGCCTCACATCTGCCAAAAGTGCAAGCAGTCCTGGACTCTGTTCGGGAAGCGGGGTTTACGGCTAACCCCAAGAAGTGTACCATTGGGCAGGAGGAGGCCAAATATCTTGGGTACACCATTGGGAGGGGAGTAATAAAACCCCAACTCAACAAAGTCGAGGCCATCCAGAGTTGGCCACGTCCCAACAGCAAGAAGCAGGTACGAGCCTTTCTGGGAATCGCTGGGTATTATCGGCGATTCATTCCCCACTTTGCTTCTAAGGCTGTGCCCCTAACCAACCTGACGAAGGGGAAAGGGTCGGTCATGATTAAATGGACCCCCGAGGCTGAGGCAGCATTCCAATTCTTGAAACAAGCCTTATGTAGCCAGCCAGTGTTGTACTCACCCGACTTCTCTAAAGACTTTGTCGTACAAAGTGATGCGTCAGATGTGGGGTTAGGAGCAGTATTGTCCCAGGTCTGGAACGGGGAAGAGCACCCAGTCATTTACCTCAGCAGGAAGTTGAAGCCCCATGAGGTAAATTACGCCACCGTTGAAAAGGAGTGTTTAGCGGTGAAGTGGGCTCTAGATTCCCTTCGGTACTACCTGCTAGGTAGGCACTTTGACATGGTTACGGATCACGCTCCGTTAAAGTGGATGGCTCAAAACAAGGAAACAAATAGAAGAGTGAATAGGTGGTTCCTGGCCCTCCAGGAATTCAACTTCACAGTAAAGCATCGCCCTGGCGTTCAAATGGGGAATGTGGATGCTTTGTCTCGAGTACATGAATGCCTGATTGCTGGTGTTCCAACCCCGAGGTTAAAACAAGAGGGGGGGTATGTGACAGCAGGAAGGTAAAGTCACCTGGTTGCATCCAGGGGGGTAGATATATTTCGCCCAGATTCAGGCTTTACGCCGACTTATACAACTAGGTGGAGAGTTGTATAAGGCTAGTGGGCTCATGGATGACTCATACCTCTAGGGAGAGTGTGGGGCGTCGTGCAGACAGAGATGAGGAGACCAGCTGAACCTTGTCAGCTCATTTAGGCCTCTATAAGAACTCCCAGCTTCATTAGATGTTAGCTCATGCCTGGAACCAGACCTGTGTGGACTGTCTAGGGAGAGTGAACCCCTGTGCGGTGAGGCAAGCCTGTGTGGCTATTTGTTTGGACCTTTACTAAACCAGGGACTTAGGGACTAGGACAGCACTAGGCTGATCCCAGTTGTTAGTTAGGAAACCTGTATGTTTAGTCAGAGGTCAACTTGACCAGGATTTATTTTGGTTATGTTTCTTTTGCTTTGCTGTGTTTTGTCACTGTAAATAGAAAATAAACCGCACCTTTTTTGATTTTGAAAACCACAACCTCCGTTTGCTGGGCCTGTTTTGTGTGGGGAGCCCATCCCGGGGGTCACACACACCCGCTGCCGAGCTAACCCCCTCACAGTAGGGAGAGTGTCAGTGTGTTTTACTGTGCTAAACCTTGTTTGTAGGGACAGGGAAGGACAGTGAGGGAAATTCTCATTGTGCTATACTGTGCTAAAGCATTCATCATCAACCATCTTTAAAAAAACATTTTTTATAGGGACAGAAAACTATAGGTAGGGAGAGTGTCAGTGTGTTTTACTGTGCTAAACCTTGTTTGTAGGGACAGGGAAGGACAGTGAGGGAAATTCTCATTGTGCTATACTGTGCTAAAGCATTCCTCATCAACCATCTTTAAAAAAACATTTTTTATAGGGACAGAAAACTATAGGTAGGGAGAGTGTCAGTGTGTTTTACTGTGCTAAACCTTGTTTGTAGGGACAGGGAAGGACAGTGAGGGAAATTCTCATTGTGCTATACTGTGCTAAAGCATTCATCATCAACCATCTTTAAAAAAAAAATTTTATAGGGACAGAAAACTATAGGTAGGGAGAGTGTCAGTGTGTTTTACTGTGCTAAACCTTGTTTGTAGGGACAGGGAAGGACAGTGAGGGAAATTCTCATTGTGCTATACTGTGCTAAAGCATTCATCATCAACCATCTTTAAAAAAAAAATTTTTATAGGGACAGAAAACTATAGGTAGGGAGAGTGTCAGTGTGTTTTACTGTGCTAAACCTTGTTTGTAGGGACAGGGAAGGACAGTGAGGGAAATTCTCATTGTGCTATACTGTGCTAAAGCATTCATCATCAACCATCTTTAAAAAAACATTTTTTATAGGGACAGAAAACTATAGGTAGGGAGAGTGTCAGTGTGTTTTACTGTGCTAAACCTTGTTTGTAAGGACAGGGAAGGACAGTGAGGGAAATTCTCATTGTGCTATACTGTGCTAAAGCATTCATCATCAACCATCTTTAAAAAAAAAATGTTTATAGGGACAGAAAACTATAGGTAGGGAGAGTGTCAGTGTGTTTTACTGTGCTAAACCTTGTTTGTAGGGACAGGGAAGGACAGTGAGGGAAATTCTCATTGTGCTATACTGTGCTAAAGCATTCATCATCAACCATCTTTAAAAAAACATTTTTTATAGGGACAGAAAACTATAGGTAGGGAGAGTGTCAGTGTGTTTTACTGTGCTAAACCTTGTTTGTAGGGACAGGGAAGGACAGTGAGGGAAATTCTCATTGTGCTATACTGTGCTAAAGCATTCATCATCAACCATCTTTAAAAAAACATTTTTTATAGGGACAGAAAACTATAGGTAGGGAGAGTGTCAGTGTGTTTTACTGTGCTAAACCTTGTTTGTAGGGACAGGGAAGGACAGTGAGGGAAATTCTCATTGTGCTATACTGTGCTAAAGCATTCATCATCAACCATCTTTAAAAAAACATTTTTTATAGGGACAGAAAACTATAGGTAGGGAGAGTGTCAGTGTGTTTTACTGTGCTAAACCTTGTTTGTAGGGACAGGGAAGGACAGTGAGGGAAATTCTCATTGTGCTATACTGCGCTAAAGCATTCATCATCAACCATCTTTAAAAAAAAAAAAATTATAGGGACAGAAAACTATAGGTAGGGAGAGTGTCAGTGTGTTTTACTGTGCTAAACCTTGTTTGTAGGGACAGGGAAGGACAGTGAGGGAAATTCTCATTGTGCTATACTGTGCTAAAGCATTCATCATCAACTATCTTTAAAAAAAATTTTTTATAGGGACAGAAAACTATAGGTAGGGAGAGTGTCAGTGTGTTTTACTGTGCTAAACCTTGTTTGTAGGGACAGGGAAGGACAGTGAGGGAAATTCTCATTGTGCTATACTGTGCTAAAGCATTCATCATCAACCATCTTTAAAAAAACATTTTTTATAGGGACAGAAAACTATAGGTAGGGAGAGTGTCAGTGTGTTTTACTGTGCTAAACCTTGTTTGTAGGGACAGGGAAGGACAGTGAGGGAAATTCTCATTGTGCTATACTGTGCTAAAGCATTCATCATCAACCATCTTTAAAAAAACATTTTTTATAGGGACAGAAAACTATAGGTAGGGAGAGTGTCAGTGTGTTTTACTGTGCTAAACCTTGTTTGTAGGGACAGGGAAGGACAGTGAGGGAAATTCTCATTGTGCTATACTGTGCTAAAGCATTCATCATCAACCATCTTTAAAAAAAAAAAATTATAGGGACAGAAAACTATAGGTAGGGAGAGTGTCAGTGTGTTTTACTGTGCTAAACCTTGTTTGTAGGGACAGGGAAGGACAGTGAGGGAAATTCTCATTGTGCTATACTGTGCTAAAGCATTCATCATCAACCATCTTTAAAAAAACATTTTTTATAGGGACAGAAAACTATAGGTAGGGAGAGTGTCAGTGTGTTTTACTGTGCTAAACCTTGTTTGTAGGGACAGGGAAGGACAGTGAGGGAAATTCTCATTGTGCTATACTGTGCTAAAGCATTCCTCATCAACCATCTTTAAAAAAACATTTTTTATAGGGACAGAAAACTATAGGAAGGGAGAGTGTCAGTGTGTTTTACTGTGCTAAACCTTGTTTGTAGGGACAGGGAAGGACAGTGAGGGAAATTCTCATTGTGCTATACTGTGCTAAAGCATTCATCATCAACCATCTTTAAAAAAACATTTTTTATAGGGACAGAAAACTATAGGTAGGGAGAGTGTCAGTGTGTTTTACTGTGCTAAACCTTGTTTGTAAGGACAGGGAAGGACAGTGAGGGAAATTCTCATTGTGCTATACTGTGCTAAAGCATTCATCATCAACCATCTTTAAAAAAACATTTTTTATAGGGACAGAAAACTATAGGTAGGGAGAGTGTCAGTGTGTTTTACTGTGCTAAACCTTGTTTGTAGGGACAGGGAAGGACAGTGAGGGAAATTCTCATTGTGCTATACTGTGCTAAAGCATTCATCATCAACCATCTTTAAAAAAACATTTTTTATAGGGACAGAAAACTATAGGTAGGGAGAGTGTCAGTGTGTTTTACTGTGCTAAACCTTGTTTGTAGGGACAGGGAAGGACAGTGAGGGAAATTCTCATTGTGCTATACTGTGCTAAAGCATTCATCATCAACCATCTTTAAAAAAACATTTTTTATAGGGACAGAAAACTATAGGTAGGGAGAGTGTCAGTGTGTTTTACTGTGCTAAACCTTGTTTGTAGGGACAGGGAAGGACAGTGAGGGAAATTCTCATTGTGCTATACTGCGCTAAAGCATTCATCATCAACCATCTTTAAAAAAAAAAAATTATAGGGACAGAAAACTATAGGTAGGGAGAGTGTCAGTGTGTTTTACTGTGCTAAACCTTGTTTGTAGGGACAGGGAAGGACAGTGAGGGAAATTCTCATTGTGCTATACTGTGCTAAAGCATTCATCATCAACCATCTTTAAAAAAACTTTATTTATAGGGACAGAAAACTATAGGTAGGGAGAGTGTCAGTGTGTTTTACTGTGCTAAACCTTGTTTGTAGGGACAGGGAAGGACAGTGAGGGAAATTCTCATTGTGCTATACTGTGCTAAAGCATTCATCATCAACTATCTTTAAAAAAAAATTTTTATAGGGACAGAAAACTATAGGTAGGGAGAGTGTCAGTGTGTTTTACTGTGCTAAACCTTGTTTGTAGGGACAGGGAAGGACAGTGAGGGAAATTCTCATTGTGCTATACTGTGCTAAAGCATTCATCATCAACCATCTTTAAAAAAACATTTTTTATAGGGACAGAAAACTATAGGTAGGGAGAGTGTCAGTGTGTTTTACTGTGCTAAACCTTGTTTGTAGGGACAGGGAAGGACAGTGAGGGAAATTCTCATTGTGCTATACTGTGCTAAAGCATTCATCATCAACCATCTTTAAAAAAACATTTTTTATAGGGACAGAAAACTATAGGTAGGGAGAGTGTCAGTGTGTTTTACTGTGCTAAACCTTGTTTGTAGGGACAGGGAAGGACAGTGAGGGAAATTCTCATTGTGCTATACTGTGCTAAAGCATTCCTCATCAACCATCTTTAAAAAAACATTTTTTATAGGGACAGAAAACTATAGGAAGGGAGAGTGTCAGTGTGTTTTACTGTGCTAAACCTTGTTTGTAGGGACAGGGAAGGACAGTGAGGGAAATTCTCATTGTGCTATACTGTGCTAAAGCATTCATCATCAACCATCTTTAAAAAAACATTTTTTATAGGGACAGAAAACTATAGGTAGGGAGAGTGTCAGTGTGTTTTACTGTGCTAAACCTTGTTTGTAAGGACAGGGAAGGACAGTGAGGGAAATTCTCATTGTGCTATACTGTGCTAAAGCATTCATCATCAACCATCTTTAAAAAAAAAATTTTTATAGGGACAGAAAACTATAGGTAGGGAGAGTGTCAGTGTGTTTTACTGTGCTAAACCTTGTTTGTAGGGACAGGGAAGGACAGTGAGGGAAATTCTCATTGTGCTATACTGTGCTAAAGCATTCATCATCAACCATCTTTAAAAAAACATTTTTTATAGGGACAGAAAACTATAGGTAGGGAGAGTGTCAGTGTGTTTTACTGTGCTAAACCTTGTTTGTAGGGACAGGGAAGGACAGTGAGGGAAATTCTCATTGTGCTATACTGTGCTAAAGCATTCCTCATCAACCATCTTTAAAAAAACATTTTTTATAGGGACAGAAAACTATAGGTAGGGAGAGTGTCAGTGTGTTTTACTGTGCTAAACCTTGTTTGTAGGGACAGGGAAGGACAGTGAGGGAAATTCTCATTGTGCTATACTGTGCTAAAGCATTCCTCATCAACCATCTTTAAAAAAACATTTTTTATAGGGACAGAAAACTATAGGTAGGGAGAGTGTCAGTGTGTTTTACTGTGCTAAACCTTGTTTGTAGGGACAGGGAAGGACAGTGAGGGAAATTCTCATTGTGCTATACTGTGCTAAAGCATTCCTCATCAACCATCTTTAAAAAAACATTTTTTATAGGGACAGAAAACTATAGGTAGGGAGAGTGTCAGTGTGTTTTACTGTGCTAAACCTTGTTTGTAGGGACAGGGAAGGCCAGTGAGGGAAATTCTCATTGTGCTATACTGTGCTAAAGCATTCCTCATCAACCATCTTTGAAATCCTTGTTTTTTGGACAGTCAGGGAAATTGTCATTGTGCTATTCTGTGCGAAAGCAATCATCCTCAACCATATTTAGAAATCCTTAAGTAAAGGGACAGAGAAGGACACCTGAAGGTAGCCCTTATTGCTTTTTTCCCATCTCCCTGCAGGCCATCCATTAGAATGTCTGGAAGGCAAACAAGGAGAGGCAGACAGTCAGGAGGCAATAAAAGAGGGCAAGCAGGCTCTGTGTCTGGGGGCAACAGTGCTGGTCGTGGACGCGGTGCATTGTCATCAGCACATGGCCATGGGACACGCTTGTCCTTCTTTTCGGCAGCTGGACATGTTGAGCCACATCATGCCGAAGACTTGGTAGAGTGGATGACCAAGCCCTCCTCCTCCTCCTCATCCTCTCTCACCCAGGCTCAGGGTACTGGCAAAGCAGCTGCCAAAGCGTCCTCTTCCCTGATATCAATGTCAGACTCATCATCAGTCACTCCTTCCCTAGACCCACCATGTCCTCCTCCTGAGGAGTCCCCCGAACTGTTTGAGCACAGTGTTGGGTACATGCTCCAGGAGGATGCCCAGCGTTTCGAAGGGTCTGATGATGAAACCCAGCTAGAGGAAGGCAGTAGCGTGAGAGCAGACAGAGGGGATGCTCAAGAAGGACACCAATCTGGCAGTCATGTTCCAGCAGCTGCAGCATACTGCCAGATTGGCTCCAGTGATGAGGAGGGAGGGGATGATGAGGTCACTGACTCCACGTGGGTGCCTAATAGGAGAGAGGAGGAGGAGGAGGATGAGGAGGAGGCACATCTCCAACGTGGCAGGATGCCCTTTGGTGGCCAGCGTAAGGGCAGTACACCGACGGAATCACACCGCAGAGCTCCGCCTGTGCAGGGCGCTGCCTCTGCCCGTCATTCAAAAAGTTCTTTGGTGTGGGCCTTTTTTGAGGCTAGTGCATCAGATCGCACAGCTGCTGTTTGCAACATATGTCTCAAGCGTATATCGCGTGGCCAAAACATCAGCCGCTTGGGTACCACATGCCTGACCAGACCTATGTTGACCTGCCATGCAGCTCGTTGGCAAGCCTACCTCAAAGACCCACACCAAAGAACAAAGCGGACCTCTCCTTGCACCGCATCAGCTGGGATCTCCAACCCCACTATAACTTCAGTCCTCTCTGAAACATGCACTGAGAGGAATGAAGGTGTAGAATTAGGTGTGTCACAGCCAAGTACTTGCGGCCACTCTGATAGCAGTACACCGACGTCCGATTCTAGCAGGCAAATTTCCCTGCCCCAGCTGCTGGACCGTCGAAAGAAGTTCACTCCCAGCCATCCACATGCCCAGCGGTTGAATGCTAGCTTGGCTAAATTGCTAGCGCTTCAACTGCTGCCTTTTCAGTTGGTAGACTCGGCCCCCTTCCGTGAGTTTGTGCAATGTGCGGTTCCTCAGTGGCAGGTTCCCAAACGCCACTTTTTCTCACGGAAGGCTATTCCGGCTCTCTACCGGCATGTGGAAGGCAATGTCTTGGCCTCGCTGGACAGGGCGGTCAGCGGTAAGGTGCATATTACCACTGACTCATGGTCCAGCAGGCATGGACAGGGACGTTACCTTTCTTTCACGGCCCATTGGGTCACTCTTTTGGCAGCTGGGAAGGATGCAGGACAAGGTGCAGTAGTGTTGGAGGTTGTTCCACCGCCACGCCTCCAAAATGCTACTACTGGTTGTGACACACCTCTCTCCTCCATCCCCTCCTCTTCTTCTTCCTCCATGGCCTCTTCCTGTGCTTTGTCCTCTGAACCAGCGGTGCTCCGTAGCCGTTCAAGGGGCTACGCAAGTACGCAGGCAAAAAGATGCCATGCCGTGCTTGCGCTGGTGTGTTTGGGGGACAGAAGCCACACTGGGGCAGAGGTCCTGTCTGCTCTGCAGGGCCAGGCCGAGAGGTGGTTGACGCCACGCCAGCTTAAGCCAGGAATGGTGGTTTGCGACAATGGCACCAACCTCCTCTCCGCCCTCCGACAGGGACAACTGACCCATGTGCCCTGTGTGGCTCACGTCCTTAACCTGGTGGTGTAGCGGTTCTTGGGCAGGTACCCGGGCTTACAGGATGTCCTGAGGCAGGCCAGGAAAGTCTGTGTGCATTTCCGCAGATCTTATAATGCCAGTGCTCGCCTGGCTGAGCTGCAAAAGGAGTTGAACCTGCCCAAGAACCGCCTTATATGTGACATGCCCACCAGGTGGAACTCAACGTTGGCCATGCTGCAGCGGCTGCACACGCAGCAGAGGGCCATCAATGAGTACCTGTGCGACTACGGCACCAGGACAGGGTCAGGGGAGCTTGGTTTTTTTTCTCCACGCCAGTGGGGCATGATCAGGGATGCATGCACTGTCCTGGCACCATTTGAGGAGGCCACGAGGATGGTGAGCAGTGACAGTGCATGCATCAGTGACACTGTACCTCTTGTCCACCTGTTGGAGCACACGCTGCGTGGAATAATGGACAGGGCACTTGAGGCAGAACAGAGGCAGGAAGAGGACGACTTCCTTGCCTCTCAAGGCCCCCTTTACCCAGACAGTGTTCCTTCTGTCCCACCCATCGCACAGGAAGAGGAGGAGGAGGAGGAGGAGGAGGATTGTGTCAGCATGGAGGTGGAGGCTGGCACTCAGCATCATCAGCAGCAGTCTTTTAGGGATGATTTACAGTCCCAAGAAACCAGTGGACTTGTACGTGGCTGGGAGGAGGTGGCTGCGGATCATGTCGTCCTTAGTGACCCAGAGGACTCCGGACCGAATGCCTCAGCTAACCTACGCTGCATGGCCTCCCTGATCCTGCAAAGTCTGCGGAAGGATCCTCGTATTCTTCGGATCAAGGAGAGGGACCATTACTGGCTGGCCACTCTCCTTGATCCACGGTACAAGGGTAAGGTTGCGGACCTTATGTTACCGTCGCAGAGGGAGCAGAGGATGAGACAACTCCGGGAGGCCTTGCAGAAAGGTCTGTGCAACGCGTTCCCAGAGACTGGGAGGTTACAAACTCCTGGTCCTGGACAACGAGTTGCTGAGGCTTCGGCCAGTCAAAGAAGGAGCGGTGGGGAAGGTGGCCGTCTGACCGATGCGTTCAGACAATTCTTTAGTCCGCAGCCCCAAAGTATGATCGGTTCCAGCAACCATCGCCAGCGTCTGATAAACATGGTGCAGGAATATCTAGGGGCAAGGTCAGACTTGGACACCTTTCCCACCGAAAATCCTCTGGCTTACTGGGTCTTGAGGATGGATCACTGGCCAGAGCTTGCACAGTATCCAATTGAGCTACTGGCCTGTCCTGCATCCAGCGTTCTTTCGGAAAGCACATTCAGTGCTGCTGGAGGATTTGTCACGGATCACAGGGTGCGCCTGTCCACCGACTCGGTTGATCGACTGACTTTCATCAAGATGAACCAGTCTTGGATCACCACCAGCTACCACACACCTGATGCTGATATAACAGACTAATTGATTTTAACATGTCACATCCCTTCAAGACTGATGCTGATGCTGAGTGCCTGTGCTGTTATGTTGACTGACTATCCTCCTCCTCCGAGTCCTCAATGATACGATTGATGATGATAGCTTGGAAGATCATTTTTGTTTACGGGTGCCGCCACCAGTGCCTAACGCCCAATTTTTCAGCCCCTGTTTAACAGGGGCGTGTAATTACAATTTTTGAAGCAATACTTTCCAACAGGGCTCATTGCTGTGCTCCAAGTACAGTATCTGTGAGGGGTTGCAGTTTTGTGCCACCAGTGCCTAAGGCCCAATTTTTCAGCCCCTGTTCAACAGGGGCATGTAATTACAATTCTTGATCTAATAATTCACAGCAGGGCCCATTGTTGCACCCACCAAGAGTAACTCTGAGGGCTTACAGTGTTGTGGCAACGCCACCACCACCACCACCACGAAAGGCCCAATTTTTCAGCCCCTGTTCAAAAGGGGCATGTAATTACAATTCTTGATCTAATAATTCACAGCAGGGCCCATTCCTGCACCCACCAAGAGTAACTCTGAGGGCTTACAGTGTTGTGGCAACACCACCACCACTACCACCACCACGAAAGGCCCAATTTTTCAGCCCCTGTTCAACAGGGGCATGCAATTACAATTCTTGATCTAATAATTCACAGCAGGGCCCATTGCTGCACCCACCAAGAGTAACTGTCAGTGCTTACACTGTTGTGGCACCAGCACCACCATCAAAGGCCCAATTTTTACTACCACTGTTCAACAATTATATGTAATTACAATTCCTGATATAATAGTTGACAGCAGGGCGTTCCAGCCCCAACCAAGAGTAACTGTGAGTGCTTACAGTGTTGTGCCAACACCAACAATTAAGGGGCCTATTTCTGCAGAGTATATACGGCAGGTCCCTACTTTCAAACATCCAACTTACAAACGACTCCTACTTGCAAACGCAAGAAGACAACAGGAAGTGAGAGGAAATCTACCCCTAGGAAGGAAAATTCTCTCCTGTAAGAATTAATATGGGAGAAAGGTGTCTCCTCTGTACTGATGCTTTATCACCAATCCTTGTTTCAAGAAAAACACCACATTTCAAAAACAGTTGTCATTGGGACGGAAAGTGGGGTGAAATGTTCTGAACAGGGGCACAGACAGCAAAACAAATGTTACAGGGGTGATAACCCTTACCTATGTTTTCCAAAAAGTTTAAAAATAGATTTTTGGGCTGGAGCTACACTTAAACAATGTACCTGTTCAAAATTACAAACAGATTCTACATAAGAACAAACCTACAGTCCCTGTCTTGTATGCACCGCCTGTATACGGCTGTTCAGAGTATATAGGGCCTTTTTTATTTTATGTGCGGGGTTCCCCTTAATATCCATACAAGACCCAAAGGGGCTGGTAATGGGCTGGGGTAGGGGGGGGTCATGGGGTAGCTATGCCATTTTTCTTAAAGATTTTCATCCATATTACCGGGACCAGACATTACATTAAAGCCGCAAGCAGTTTTAAATGGCTTTTTTTTCCTTTAGAAGTGTCATTTTGTGCAGGGACAGTTCTAAACACGGGAAACACGTGGCACTTCACAGGCATACTTTATGCCACTTTATGCATCATTAAAATGACTGCTCCCGAAAAACGACCGTTTTTAAAACTTCTTTTTGCATTGATACATGTCCCCTGGTGCAGAACCCGGGTTCCCAAACCCTTTTTAGGACAATAACATGCATAATAGTCATTATAATTAGCACTTTAGAATTCGAACGTTCGCATCCATTGTATTTAATAGGGTTCTAATGTTCGTACGAACTTTCGGTCCGTTCGCGGGTTCTGGTGCGAACCGAACCCGGGGGTGTTCGGCTCATCACTACTCCCAAATATTTAAACATAAAACACACACCAGTGTACAAAAACTAAGTTAAAGTTAGTCTTACAATCTATCAAAATTCAGTGTAAAGTAGGGATTTCACCTAAAACCGAAATACAATACAAAAACCGCTCATACACTGCAAAGTCAGCTAACCCTGCAATAGCTTAAATTCACTTTAATGAAAACTAAGAGAGAAATCCCCATCCTAACACCATCTGCATGGAGTTTGCAAGTTCTCCCTGTGTCTGCGTCGGCTTCCCTCCACACTCCAAAGACATGCTTGTAGGTCAACCAGATCCCATCCATAAATGAGCCCCAGCATGTGCATGTGCCCGCAAGCGCGTCGGGACCCCTCGGGGTAAGACCGTGCTATATCAAGATACCACTCTACTCAACTCAACTCAAGATCCCTGCAATAAACAGTATTTAAAATGAACAGAACAATCAGACTACTCAAGTAATGCCATGCAGCTCTAGCGCTGCCCTTTTTCAATCACTTCCCCTTGTGGGCAGACTGACTCTCAGAAATGTCTACCTACGCAGTCAGGCCTGACTGATCTAAATGGAAGTTCAGGGTAAACAATCTTCGCTAGCAATCTTTCGGCGGTGCACTTGATGAACAACTTTGTAATCCAACGAATAGTAAAGATAAAGTATCTGTCTATGAGCAAGTGCTCTCTCACCACCCGGACAAGTCCAAGTCCGTTTCCTCCACCGATTCGTCTAGGAACAGGAATCCACTGACATCCAGGCCTTCGGTCCTTCTGGTGTAGTACAGCAAGGATGAGGAAATGTCTCTGAGGTTCCGCTAGGCTGGCGGAGGGCTCTTTGGAGAAATCCACAAGGCCCAGGCTTCAGGCCTTGTGCACAAAGCAGTTCAGCACAGGGATCCTCTTGCTAGGAGAGGGGGTGTCCAAAGAGACAGAACAAACTCCGCCTCCCCTTTATAAAGTCTGCCCCAGCAGTCTTTGCACGGGGCAATGCACCCTGGGTGCTGCAAGATGTACTGGGAGATGTAGTCTCTCGGTATTAAAGGGGAATACCCTGCTACATGATGCATAAAGTGAAAAAAAGTGAAATATTCCTTTATATATCGTACCTGGGGGGTGTCTAAAGTATGCCTGTGAAGTGGTATGTGTTTCCCGTGTTTAGAACTGTCCCTGCACAAAATGACATTTGTAAAGGAAAAAAAGCCATTTAAAACTGCTTACGGCTTTAATGTAATGTCTGGTCCCGGTAATATGGATGAAAATCTTTGAGAAAAATGGCATGATTAACCCCAACACCCCCCCCCCCTCTACCCCAGCCCATTACCAGCCCATTTGGGTCTTGTATGGATATCAAGGGGAACCCCGCACCCAAAATAAAAAAAGGCCCTATATACTCTGAACAGCAGTATACAGGCGGTGCATACAAGACAGGGACTGTAGGTTTGTTCTTATGTAGAATCTGTTTGGAATTTTAAACATGTACATTGTTTAAGTGTAGCTCCAGCCAAAAAATCTATTTTTAAGCTTTTTGGAAAACATAGGGAAGGGTTATCACCCCTGTAACATTTGTTTTGCTGTCTGTGCACCTGTTCAGAACATTTCACCTCACTTTCCGTCCCAATGACAAATGTTTTTGAAAAGTGGGGTTTTATTGAAACAAGGATTGGTGATAAAGCATCAGTAGAGAGGAGACACCTTTTTCCCATATTAACTCTTAGGCCTCGTACACACGGCCGAGATTCTCGTTGAAAAAAACATGTCGTTTTTTTCGACGAGATTCTTGGACAAGAAACTTGTCCCGGCCGAGTGTACACACGCTCGTTTCAAAGAACCCGCGGTTCTTTGAAAGGAGCGTACGCGGTGACGTCATCGACTACGTCGAGCATGCGCTCGTCACATTCGATGCCGTCGCCGCCATCTTGGTATACCCTACGTATGCCTAGGAAGCTACCGCGCATGCGTCAAATTCATTTCGAACATGCGCGGGCTTCGGGGAGGACAGGTAAGTGTACACACACTCACTTTTCTCGTCGAGAAACATGCCGAGGAGAATCTCGACGAGAAAATAGAGAGCAGGTTCTCTATTTTCTCGTCGAGGTTTCTTGTCGGTTTTCTCGACGAGAAACCCGATAGCAGCGTACACACGACCGATTTACTCGGCAAGACCTCTCTGCCAGCAAGTTTCTTGCTGGTTCTTGCCGAGAAAATCGGTCGTGTGTACGAGGCCTGACAGGAGAAAATTTCCCTTCCTAGGGGTAGATTTCCTCTCACTTCCTATTGTCTCCTTCCGTTTGCAAGTAGGATAAGGTGACCAGATTTTTTAAATGAAATCCGGGGACATTTTTTTTTTTTTGTTTATTGGCAAATGGTAAACTATTTAATAAGCATATTTTCCTCAAATTATATATGCAGTGTATGTGGTATGTGTTTATGGAATGATTGTATGATATATACGTTATTTCTCATATTTTGTCTATGAGATAAAAAAAAAGATACTTCTTAGAATTTTTTGAGATATCTTCTTAACATTTGGTAGTCATAAGATAGATAAAAAAGTGCAGAGTTCAGGAGTGCGCTACATAAAGAATGCAGGGCTAAGGAGCTCGATTCATAAACAATGCAGGGCTCAGGAGCAGGCTACATAAGAAATGCAGGGCTCAGGAGTGCGCTACATAAAGAATGCAGGGCTCAGGAGTGCGCTACATAAAGAATGCAGGGCTCAGCAGTGTGCTACATAAAGAATGCAGGGCTCACCAGTGCCCATCTATGCAGCCTCACCAGTGCCCATCTATGCAGCCTGACCAGTGCCCATCTATGCAGCCTCATCAGTGCCCATCAATGCAGCCTAACAAGTGCCCATCTATACAGCCTGACCAGTGCCCATCTATACAGCCTGACCTGTGCCCATCAATGCAGCCTCACCAGTGCCCATCTATGCAGTCTGACTAGTGCCCATCAATGCAGCCTGACCAGTGCCTATCAATGCAGCCTCACAAGTGCCCATCTATACAGTCTGACCAGTGCCCATCTATACAGTCTGACCAGTGCCCATCTATGCAGCCATACCAGTACCCATCTATGCAGCCTCACAAGTGCCCATCTATGCAGTCTGACCAGTGCCCATCTATGCAGGGCTCAGCTGTGTCCATCTATGCAGCCTCACCAGTGCCCATCTATGTAGTCTGACCAGTGCCCATCTATGCAGGGCTTAGCTGTGTCCATCTGTTCAGCCTGACCAGTGCCCATCAATGCAGCCTCATCAGTGCCCCTCAATGCAGCCTCACCAGTGCCCATCTGTGCAGCCTGACCAGTGCCCATCTGTGCAGCCTGACCAGTGCCCATCTATGCAGCCTGACCAGTGCCCATCTATGCATCCTGACCAGTGCCCATCTATGCAGCCTGACCAGTGCCCATCTATGCAGCCTCACCAGTGCCCATCTATGCAGTCTGACCAGAGCCCATCTGTGCAGTCTGACCAGTGCAGTCTGACCAGTGCCCATCAATGCAGCCTGACCAGTGCCCATCTATGCAGCCTGACCAGTGCCCATCTATGCAGCCTGACCAGTGCCCATCTATGCAGCCTGACCAGTGCCCATCGATGCAGTCTGACCAGTGCCCATCTAGCAGCCTGATCAGTGCCCATCTATGCAGCCTGATCAGTGCCCATCTATGCAGCCTGACCAGTGCCCATCAATGCAGCCTCACCAGTGCCCATCGATGCAGTCTGACCAGTGCCCATCTAGCAGCCTGATCAGTGCCCATCTATGCAGCCTGATCAGTGCCCATCTATGCAGCCTCACCAGTGCCCATCCAATGCAGCCTCACCAGTGCCCAGCAATGCAGCCTCACCAGTGCCCAGCATGCAAGACTAAAATTGGGCACCCCCCATCTAAATTTGTGAGCAGTTCAATTGGATTTGCCTGTCTGTTTTTCAGGCCGACCCAATTGGACCCTCCACCCTTTTCTATGGAGCAGCGGGTGTAATCTCCAATCCAATCCGGTCCACTAAAAACAAACCGATGGATATCTGTTCCCCTCCTTCTGGGTGGATCGGATCAGATCGCAGTCGGGTGTAAATGAACCGCAGAGTTCATTTACATCTGATCGCACATAGAGCAGAGTGGGTTCTGTGGAGGGCATGCGAGGTGCACCGTACAGCAACGGACAGGCAGGTAAGTAATTTTAATGCAGAAGAGACAAAGCATGTCTCTTCTGCATTAAAATTCCTGCCTGTTCACCCATTTTAAAACTCAGGACTAAAGTTTCACTTTAATATATAGTAGGTCTTACAGTTTCAGGCAGGTTTTCCCCTTTAAATTTGTGCTGCGGCTGAGGTGCTGTACTTTCTGCTAGAATGTGTACAGCAGCATGATGCTATGCGAGCAGGACCTCTACAGGGGGAGTGTATTTAGCAACAGTAGTTGCAGTGTCACTAAGAATGCTTTTCTATGGGGTGGACAGGAGGAGCGGAGTGGTTTAGCGCTAGTGCCCTGTGAGGTACTGGCACCACTGAGTAATCAAACAACTGTGTGTGACATTAGACTTGATCTGCATTGGCAACCTTAGAGATACCTGGTGCCCCTCATTCTCCCCCCCAGTACTGAGATCCCCTCACCCCCATGTCCCCCTATTACACAGAGCTCCCACCCCCAGTACACAGAGCCCACCCTCCAAGTACAATTCTCCTCCTTCAACTCTGACCCTCCCCCTTTCCTCACTTCAAGCCCCACCCCCCATTCTCCTACCAGTACACAGAGCTTCTCCATCCCCTAGCTCTCGCGACTACAGAGCTCCAATCACCCCTAGCCCCCCCCCCCCATACACAGAGCTCTCCCTGTACTCAAAGCCCCAGGTCACAGCTCATCCCCAGAAAAGACCCTCTCCACCTCTAGTAAACAGAGCCCTCCCTCCCCCCAGGACACAGCGCTCCCTTCTTCTCTCACCTCCGCCCTCCCCCCAGTACACTCAGCTCCTCCTGCCCTACATTCTCCACATACCGCACCATAACAACACCAGGATCTGCTGCTACAAAGTTTGCCACTTACTGTTCTTCAGTTTCTCCGCCCTGGCACCACTTTCCCTTCCTGTGATGTCACGTCAGATGCCGGGACTACAAGTCACCTGTCACGCGGGGTGGGGAGGAGTGATCGCCGCCTGACAGAGAATGTATTCTCTGTACTTTCGTTTTGACTGGTGCCGGGTGCAGAAGCGCTCTCGGCACCCCGCTGCGACGCGACTCTGCTTTTTTCTGTCCATCTTCCGCCGGGAGACTTTAGCCCTGGCGCTGCCTGCACACCACACTTCACTTCAAAGGAGTTCTGCTCCTTCCGCACCCTCTAGTCCCAGCCTTGCTGCTATTCACTGTGCTCCGCTCTCTCTGCATAAACGTGCAACCACCAGGCAGGGGCGGCGCCGCCCCCATGAAAAAGTGCTGCCCAGCCTCGCTGCAGACATGTCCCTGAATGCCACTTCTGCGATCCGGGGACTATTCCGGGGACAAATGGGCTCCGGGGACAGTGTCCTCAATCCGGGGACTGTCCCCGGAAAATGGGGACGTCTGGTCACCCTAAAGTAGGATTCATTTGTAAGTTGGATGTTTGAAAGTAGGGGCCTGCCGTATATACTCTGCTGAAATTTGCCCCTTAGATGTTGGTGTTGCCACAACACTGTGAGCCTTCACAGTTACTCTTGGTGGGCGCTGGAACGCCCTGCTGTGAACTATTATATCAGGAATTGTAATTACATGCTATTGTTGTACAGTAGGGATGAGCTTTGTGTTCGAGTCGAACATACGTTCGACTCGAACATCGGCTGTTCGATCGTTCAACGAAGATCGAACGATTTGGCCCGTTCGCGCCAAATTCGAGTGACGCGAACGGCCCACAATGCACTACGCCATCGCAGTGTCATCCAGGCGCTGTGATTGGCCAAGCATGCACTGTGACCCCGCATGCTTGGCCAATCACAGCGCCGGCAGCGAGGAGAGCAATGATTGGCCACAGGCAGGATGCCTGTGGCCAATTATTGCTGAGGGTGTTTAGTACACGCCCCACACTATAAAAGGCCGCCAGCACGGCGGCCTAGTGTAGTGTGTTCCGGAGCAGGGAAAGAGAAGCATAGGCAGGGACAGTGACATTTATTTTTTCTTGCTTAACCTGGATTCCTTTAGTTTAGGGAAAGAGAAGGATAGGTAGGGAGAGTGTCAGTGTGTTTTACTGTGCGAATCCTTGTTTCTAGGGACAGGGAAGGACAGTGAGGGAATTCTCCTTGTGCTATAGTGTGCTTTAAAAAAACATTTTTTCTAGGGACAGAAAACTATAGGTAGGGAGAGTGTCAGTGTGTTTTACTGTGTGAATCCTTGTTTCTAGGGACAGGGAAGGACAGTGAGGGAAATTCTCCTTGTGCTATAGTGTGCTTTAAAAAAACATTTTTTCTAGGAACAGAAAACTATAGGTAGGGAGAGTGTCAGTGTGTTTTACTGTGCGAATCCTTGTTTCTAGGGACAGGGAAGGACAGTGAGGGAAATTCTCCTTGTGCTATAGGGTGCTTTAAAAAAACATTTTTTCTAGGGACAGAAAACTATAGGTAGGGAGAGTGTCAGTGTGTTTTACTGTGCGAATCCTTGTTTCTAGGGACAGGGAAGGACAGTGAGGGAAATTCTCCTTGTGCTATAGTGTGCTTTAAAAAAACATTTTTTCTAGGGACAGAAAACTATAGGTAGGAAGAGTGTCAGTTTCTTTCACTGTGATAATCCTTGTTTCTAGGGACAGGGAAGGAAAGTGAGGGAAATTCTCCTTGTGCTATAGTGTGCTTTAAAAAAACATTTTTTCTAGGGACAGAAAACTATAGGTAGGAAGAGTGTCAGTTTCTTTCACTGTGATAATCCTTGTTTCTAGGGACAGGGAAGGAAAGTGAGGGAAATTCTCCTTGTGCTATAGTGTGCTTTAAAAAAACATTTTTTCTAGGGACAGAAAACTATAGGTAGGAAGAGTGTCAGTTTCTTTCACTGTGATAATCCTTGTTTCTAGGGACAGGGAAGGACAGTGAGGGAAATTCTCCTTGTGCTATAGTGTGCTTTAAAAAAACATTTTTTCTAGGGACAGAAAACTATAGGTAGGAAGAGTGTCAGTTTCTTTCACTGTGATAATCCTTGTTTCTAGGGACAGGGAAGGAAAGTGAGGGAAATTCTCCTTGTGCTATAGTGTGCTTTAAAAAAACATTTTTTCTAGGGACAGAAAACTATAGGTAGGAAGAGTGTCAGTTTCTTTCACTGTGATAATCCTTGTTTCTAGGGAGAGGGAAGGAAAGTGAGGGAAATTCTCCTTGTGCTATAGTGTGCTTTAAAAAAACATTTTTTCTAGGGACAGAAAACTATAGGTAGGAAGAGTGTCAGTTTCTTTCACTGTGATAATCCTTGTTTCTAGGGACAGGGAAGGAAAGTGAGGGAAATTCTCCTTGTGCTATAGTGTGCTTTAAAAAAACATTTTTTCTAGGGACAGAAAACTATAGGTAGGAAGAGTGTCAGTTTCTTTCACTGTGATAATCCTTGTTTCTAGGGACAGGGAAGGACAGTGAGGGAAATTCTCCTTGTGCTATAGTGTGCTTTAAAAAAACATTTTTTCTAGGGACAGAAAACTATAGGTAGGAAGAGTGTCAGTTTCTTTCACTGTGATAATCCTTGTTTCTAGGGACAGGGAAGGAAAGTGAGGGAAATTCTCCTTGTGCTATAGTGTGCTTTAAAAAAACATTTTTTCTAGGGACAGAAAACTATAGGTAGGAAGAGTGTCAGTTTCTTTCACTGTGATAATCCTTGTTTCTAGGGACAGGGAAGGACAGTGAGGGAAATTCTCCTTGTGCTATAGTGTGCTTTAAAAAAACATTTTTTCTAGGGACAGAAAACTATAGGTAGGAAGAGTGTCAGTTTCTTTCACTGTGATAATCCTTGTTTCTAGGGACAGGGAAGGAAAGTGAGGGAAATTCTCCTTGTGCTATAGTGTGCTTTAAAAAAACATTTTTTCTAGGGACAGAAAACTATAGGTAGGAAGAGTGTCAGTTTCTTTCACTGTGATAATCCTTGTTTCTAGGGACAGGGAAGGACAGTGAGGGAAATTCTCCTTGTGCTATAGTGTGCTTTAAAAAAACATTTTTTCTAGGGACAGAAAACTATAGGTAGGAAGAGTGTCAGTTTCTTTCACTGTGATAATCCTTGTTTCTAAGGACTAGGGATGAGCTTCGTGTTCGAGTCGAACATACGTTCGACTCGAACATCGGCTGTTCGATCGTTCGACGAAGATCGAACGATTTGGGCCGTTCGCGCCAAATTCGAGTGACGCGAACGGCCCACAATGCACTACGCCATCGCAGTGTCATCCAGGCGCTGTGATTGGCCAAGCATGCACTGTGACCCCGCATGCTTGGCCAATCACAGCGCCGGCAGCGAGGAGAGCAATGATTGGCCACAGGCAGGATGCCTGTGGCCAATTATTGCTGAGGGTGTTTAGTACACGCCCCACACTATAAAAGGCCGCCAGCACGGCGGCCTAGTGTAGTGTGTTCCGGAGCAGGGATAGAGCAGCATAGGCAGGGACAGTGACTGTTATTTCTTTCTTGCTTAACCTGGATTCCTTTAGTTTAGGGAAAGAGAAGGATAGGTAGGGAGAGTGTCAGTGTGTTTTGTGCTTGTGCTATAGTGTGCTTAAAAAAAACATTTATTCTAGGGACAGAAAACTGTAGGTAGGGACAGTGTCAGTTTCTTTCACTCTGCAAGTCCTTGTTTCCAGGGACCTGGAAGGACAGTGAGTGAATTGTCCTTGTGCTATATTGTGCTTAAAAAAACATTTATTCTAGGGACAGAAAACTGTAGGTAGGGAGAGTGTCAGTTTCTTTCACTCTGCAAGTCCTTGTTTCCAGGGACCTGTAAGGACAGTGAGTGAATTGTCCTTGTGCTATATTGTGATTAAAAAAAACATTTTTTCTAGGGACAGAAAACTGTAGGTAGGGAGAGTGTTTTTTTTCTTTCACTCTGCAAGTCCTTGTTTCCAGGGACCTGGAAGGACAGTGAGTGAATTGTCCTTGTGCTATATTGTGCTTAAAAAAAAACATTTTTTCTAGGGACAGAAAACTGTAGGTAGGGAGAGTGTTTTTTTTTTTTCACTCTGCAAGTCCTTGTTTCCAGGGACCTGTAAGGACAGTGAGTGAATTGTCCTTGTGCTATATTGTGCTTAAAAAAAACATTTATTCTAGGGACAGAAAACTGTAGGTAGGGAGAGTGTCAGTTTATTTCACTCTGCAAGTCCTTGTTTCCAGGGACCTGTAAGGACAGTGAGTGAATTGTCCTTGTGCTATATTGTGATTAAAAAAAACATTTTTTCTAGGGACAGAAAACTGTAGGTAGGGAGAGTGTTTTTTTTCTTTCACTCTGCAAGTCCTTGTTTCCAGGGACCTGTAAGGACAGTGAGTGAATTGTCCTTGTGCTATATTGTGCTTAAAAAAAACATTTATTCTAGGGACAGAAAACTGTAGGTAGGGAGAGTGTCAGTTTATTTCACTCTGCAAGTCCTTGTTTCCAGGGACCTGTAAGGACAGTGAGTGAATTGTCCTTGTGCTATATTGTGATTAAAAAAAACATTTTTTCTAGGGACAGAAAACTGTAGGTAGGGAGAGTGTTTTTTTTCTTTCACTCTGCAAGTCCTTGTTTC
The DNA here is from genome assembly GCA_029206835.1 of Rana muscosa. Taxonomy (NCBI): domain Eukaryota; kingdom Metazoa; phylum Chordata; class Amphibia; order Anura; family Ranidae; genus Rana; species Rana muscosa. Next base: position 12,590,421 of record CM055123.1, on the reverse strand, counting down.
CAGGGACCTGTAAGGACAGTGAGTGAATTGTCCTTGTGCTATATTGTGATTAAAAAAAACATTTTTTCTAGGGACAGAAAACTGTAGGTAGGGAGAGTGTTTTTTTTCTTTCACTCTGCAAGTCCTTGTTTCCAGGGACCTGTAAGGACAGTGAGTGAATTGTCCTTGTGCTATATTGTGCTTAAAAAAAACATTTATTCTAGGGACAGAAAACTGTAGGTAGGGAGAGTGTCAGTTTATTTCACTCTGCAAGTCCTTGTTTCCAGGGACCTGTAAGGACAGTGAGTGAATTGTCCTTGTGCTATATTGTGATTAAAAAAAACATTTTTTCTAGGGACAGAAAACTGTAGGTAGGGAGAGTGTTTTTTTTCTTTCACTCTGCAAGTCCTTGTTTCCAGGGACCTGTAAGGACAGTGAGTGAATTGTCCTTGTGCTATATTGTGCTTAAAAAAAACATTTATTCTAGGGACAGAAAACTGTAGGTAGGGAGAGTGTCAGTTTATTTCACTCTGCAAGTCCTTGTTTCCAGGGACCTGTAAGGACAGTGAGTGAATTGTCCTTGTGCTATATTGTGATTAAAAAAAACATTTTTTCTAGGGACAGAAAACTGTAGGTAGGGAGAGTGTTTTTTTTCTTTCACTCTGCAAGTCCTTGTTTCCAGGGACCTGGAAGGACAGTGAGTGAATTCTCCTTGTGCTATATTGTGCTTAAAAAAAACATTTATTCTAGGGACAGAAAACTGTAGGTAGGGAGAGTGTCAGTTTATTTCACTCTGCAAGTCCTTGTTTCCAGGGACCTGTAAGGACAGTGAGTGAATTGTCCTTGTGCTATATTGTGATTAAAAAAAACATTTTTTCTAGGGACAGAAAACTGTAGGTAGGGAGAGTGTTTTTTTTCTTTCACTCTGCAAGTCCTTGTTTCCAGGGACCTGTAAGGACAGTGAGTGAATTGTCCTTGTGCTATATTGTGATTAAAAAAAACATTTTTTCTAGGGACAGAAAACTGTAGGTAGGGAGAGTGTTTTTTTTCTTTCACTCTGCAAGTCCTTGTTTCCAGGGACCTGTAAGGACAGTGAGTGAATTGTCCTTGTGCTATATTGTGCTTAAAAAAAACATTTATTCTAGGGACAGAAAACTGTAGGTAGGGAGAGTGTCAGTTTATTTCACTCTGCAAGTCCTTGTTTCCAGGGACCTGTAAGGACAGTGAGTGAATTGTCCTTGTGCTATATTGTGCTTAAAAAAAACATTTATTCTAGGGACAGAAAACTGTAGGTAGGGAGAGTGTTTATTTTCTTTCACTCTGCAAGTCCTTGTTTCCAGGGACCTGTAAGGACAGTGAGTGAATTGTCCTTGTGCTATATTGTGATTAAAAAAAACATTTATTCTAGGGACAGAAAACTGTAGGTAGGGAGAGTGTCAGTTTATTTCACTCTGCAAGTCCTTGTTTCCAGGGACCTGTAAGGACAGTGAGTGAATTGTCCTTGTGCTATATTGTGATTAAAAAAAACATTTTTTCTAGGGACAGAAAACTGTAGGTAGGGAGAGTGTTTTTTTTCTTTCACTCTGCAAGTCCTTGTTTCCAGGGACCTGGAAGGACAGTGAGTGAATTCTCCTTGTGCTATATTGTGCTTAAAAAAAACATTTATTCTAGGGACAGAAAACTGTAGGTAGGGAGAGTGTCAGTTTATTTCACTCTGCACGTCCTTGTTTCCAGGGACCTGTAAGGACAGTGAGTGAATTGTCCTTGTGCTATATTGTGATTAAAAAAAACATTTATTCTAGGGACAGAAAACTGTAGGTAGGGAGAGTGTCAGTTTATTTCACTCTGCAAGTCCTTGTTTCCAGGGACCTGTAAGGACAGTGAGTGAATTGTCCTTGTGCTATATTGTGATTAAAAAAAACATTTTTTCTAGGGACAGAAAACTGTAGGTAGGGAGAGTGTTTTTTTTCTTTCACTCTGCAAGTCCTTGTTTCCAGGGACCTGTAAGGACAGTGAGTGAATTGTCCTTGTGCTATATTGTGATTAAAAAAAACATTTTTTCTAGGGACAGAAAACTGTAGGTAGGGAGAGTGTTTTTTTTCTTTCACTCTGCAAGTCCTTGTTTCCAGGGACCTGTAAGGACAGTGAGTGAATTGTCCTTGTGCTATATTGTGCTTAAAAAAAACATTTATTCTAGGGACAGAAAACTGTAGGTAGGGAGAGTGTCAGTTTATTTCACTCTGCAAGTCCTTGTTTCCAGGGACCTGTAAGGACAGTGAGTGAATTGTCCTTGTGCTATATTGTGCTTAAAAAAAACATTTATTCTAGGGACAGAAAACTGTAGGTAGGGAGAGTGTTTATTTTCTTTCACTCTGCAAGTCCTTGTTTCCAGGGACCTGTAAGGACAGTGAGTGAATTGTCCTTGTGCTATATTGTGATTAAAAAAAACATTTATTCTAGGGACAGAAAACTGTAGGTAGGGAGAGTGTCAGTTTATTTCACTCTGCAAGTCCTTGTTTCCAGGGACCTGTAAGGACAGTGAGTGAATTGTCCTTGTGCTATATTGTGATTAAAAAAAACATTTTTTCTAGGGACAGAAAACTGTAGGTAGGGAGAGTGTTTTTTTTCTTTCACTCTGCAAGTCCTTGTTTCCAGGGACCTGGAAGGACAGTGAGTGAATTCTCCTTGTGCTATATTGTGCTTAAAAAAAACATTTATTCTAGGGACCGAAAACTGTAGGTAGGGAGAGTGTCAGTTTATTTCACTCTGCAAGTCCTTGTTTCAAGGGACAGAGAAGGACACCTGAAGGTAGCCCTTATTGCTTTTTTCCCATCTCCCTGCAGGCCATCTATTAGAATGTCTGGAAGGCAAACAAGGAGAGGCAGACAGTCAGGAGGCAATAAAAGAGGGCAAGCAGGCTCTGTGTCTGGGGGCAACAGTGCTGGTCGTGGACGCGGTGCATTGTCATCAGCACATGGCCATGGGACACGCTTGTCCTTCTTTTCGGCAGCTGGACATGTTGAGCCACATCATGCCGAAGACTTGGTAGAGTGGATGACCAAGCCCTCCTCCTCCTCCTCATCCTCTCTCACCCAGGCTCAGGGTACTGGCAAAGCAGCTGCCAAAGCGTCCTCTTCCCTGGTATCAATGTCAGACTCATCATCAGTCACTCCTTCCCTAGACCCACCATGTCCTCCTCCTGAGGAGTCCCCCGAACTGTTTCAGCACAGTGTTGGGTACATGCTCCAGGAGGATGCCCAGCGTTTCGAAGGGTCTGATGATGAAACCCAGCTAGAGGAAGGCAGTAGCGTGAGAGCAGACAGAGGGGATGCTCAAGAAGGACACCAATCTGGCAGTCATGTTCCAGCAGCTGCAGCATACTGCCAGATTGGCTCCAGTGATGAGGAGGGAGGGGATGATGAGGTCACTGACTCCACGTGGGTGCCTAATAGGAGAGAGGAGGAGGAGGAGGATGAGAAGGAGGCACATCTCCAACGAGGCAGGATGCCCTTTGGTGGCCAGCGTAAGGGCAGTACACCGACGGAATCACACCGCAGAGCTCCGCCTGTGCAGGGCGCTGCCTCTGCCCGTCATTCAAAAAGTTCTTTGGTGTGGGCCTTTTTTGAGGCTAGTGCATCAGATCGCACAGCTGCTGTTTGCAACATATGTCTCAAGCGTATATCGCGTGGCCAAAACATCAGCTGCTTGGGTACCACATGCCTGACCAGACATATGTTGACCTGCCATGCAGCTCGTTGGCAAGCCTACCTCAAAGACCCACACCAAAGAACAAAGCGGACCTCTCCTTGCACCGCATCAGCTGGGATCTCCAACCCCACTATAACTTCAGTCCTCTCTGAAACATGCACTGAGAGGAATGAAGGTGTAGAATTAGGTGTGTCACAGCCAAGTACTTGCGGCCACTCTGCTAGCAGTACACCGACGTCTGATTCTAGCAGGCAAATTTCCCTGCCCCAGCTGCTGGACCGTCGAAAGAAGTTCACTCCCAGCCATCCACATGCCCAGCGGTTGAATGCTAGCTTGGCTAAATTGCTAGCGCTTCAACTGCTGCCTTTTCAGTTGGTAGACTCGGCCCCCTTCCGTGAGTTTGTGCAATGTGTGGTTCCTCAGTGGCAGGTTCCCAAACGCCACTTTTTCTCACGGAAGGCTATTCCGGCTCTCTACCGGCATGTGGAAGGCAATGTCTTGGCCTCGCTGGACAGGGCGGTCAGCGGTAAGGTGCATATTACCGCTGACTCATGGTCCAGCAGGCATGGACAGGGACGTTACCTTTCTTTCACGGCCCATTGGGTCACTCTTTTGGCAGCTGGGAAGGATGCAGGACAAGGTGCAGTAGTGTTGGAGGTTGTTCCACCGCCACGCCTCCAAAATGCTACTACTGGTTGTGACACACCTCTCTCCTCCACCCCCTCCTCTTCTTCTTCCTCCATGGCCTCTTCCTGTGGTTTGTCCTATGAACCAGCGGTGCTCCGTAGCCGTTCAAGGGGCTACGCAAGTACGCAGGCAAAAAGATGCCATGCCGTGCTTGCGCTGGTGTGTTTGGGGGACAGAAGCCACACTGGGGCAGAGGTCCTGTCTGCTCTGCAGGGCCAGGCCGAGAGGTGGTTGACGCCACGCCAGCTTAAGCCAGGAATGGTGGTTTGCGACAATGGCACCAACCTCCTCTCCGCCCTCCGACAGGGACAACTGACCCATGTGCCCTGTGTGGCTCACGTCCTTAACCTGGTGGTGCAGCGGTTCTTGGGCAGGTACCCGGGCTTACAGGATGTCCTGAGGCAGGCCAGGAAAGTCTGTGTGCATTTCCGCAGATCTTATAATGCCAGTGCTCGCCTGGCTGAGCTGCAAAAGGAGTTGAACCTGCCCAAGAACCGCCTTATATGTGACATGCCCACCAGGTGGAACTCAACGTTGGCCATGCTGCAGCGGCTGCACACGCAGCAGAGGGCCATCAATGAGTACCTGTGCGACTACGGCACCAGGACAGGGTCAGGGGAGCTTAATTTTTTTTCTCCACGCCAGTGGGGCATGATCAGGGATGCATGCACTGTCCTGGCACCATTTGAGGAGGCCACGAGGATGGTGAGCAGTGACAGTGCATGCATCAGTGACACTGTACCTCTTGTCCACCTGTTGGAGCACACGCTGCGTGGAATAATGGACAGGGCACTTGAGGCAGAACAGAGGCAGGAAGAGGAGGACTTCCTTGCCTCTCAAGGCCCCCTTTACCCAGACAGTGTTCCTTCTGTCCCACCCATCGCACAGGAAGAGGAGGAGGAGGAGGAGGAGGAGGAGGAGGAGGAGGAGGATTGTGTCAGCATGGAGGTGGAGGCTGGCACTCAGCATCATCAGCAGCAGTCTTTTAGGGATGATTTACAGTCCCAAGAAACCAGTGGACTTGTACGTGGCTGGGAGGAGGTGGCTGCGGATCATGTCGTCCTTAGTGACCCAGAAGACTCCGGAGCGAATGCCTCAGCAAACCTACGCTGCATGGCCTCCCTGATCCTGCAAAGTCTGCGGAAGGATCCTCGTATTCTTCGGATCAAGGAGAGGGACCATTACTGGCTGGCCACTCTCCTTGATCCACGGTACAAGGGTAAGGTTGCGGACCTTATGTTACCGTCGCAGAGGGAGCAGAGGATGAGACAACTCCGGGAGGCCTTGCAGAAAGGTCTGTGCAACGCGTTCCCAGAGACTGGGAGGTTACAAACTCCTGGTCCTGGACAACGAGTTGCTGAGGCTTCGGCCAGTCAAAGAAGGAGCGGTGGGGAAGGTGGCCGTCTGACCGATGCGTTCAGACAATTCTTTAGTCCGCAGCCCCAAAGTATGATCGGTTCCAGCAACCATCGCCAGCGTCTGATAAACATGGTGCAGGAATATCTAGGGGCAAGGTCAGACTTGGACACCTTCCCCACCGAAAATCCTCTGGCTTACTGGGTCTTGAGGATGGATCACTGGCCAGAGCTTGCACAGTATGCAATTGAGCTACTGGCCTGTCCTGCATCCAGCGTTCTTTCGGAACGCACATTCAGTGCTGCTGGAGGATTTGTCACGGATCACAGGGTGCGCCTGTCCACCGACTCGGTTGATCGACTGACTTTCATCAAGATGAACCAGTCTTGGATCACCACCAGCTACCACACACCTGATGCTGATATAACAGACTAATTGATTTTAACATGTCACATCGCTTCAAGACTGATGCTGATGCTGAGTGCCTGTGCTGTTATGTTGACTGGCTATCCTCCTCCTCCGAGTCCTCAATGATACGATTGATGATGAAAGCTTGGAAGATCATTTTTGTTTATGGGTGCCGCCACCAGTGGCTAAGGCCCAATTTTTCAGCCCCTGTTTTACAGGGGCGTGTAATTACAATTTTTTTAGCAATAATTTGCCATAGGGCTCATTGCTGTGCTCCAAGTACAGTATCTGTGAGGGGTTGGAGTGTTGTGGCACCAGTGCCTAAGGCCCAGTTTTTCAGCCCCTGTTTAACAGGGGCGTGTCATTACAATTTTTGAAGCAATACTTTGCAACAGGGCTCATTGCTGTGCTCCAAGTACAGTATCTGTGAGGGGTTGTAGTGTTGTGCCACCAGTGCCTAAGGCCCAATTTTTCAGCCCCTGTTCAACAGGGGCATGCAATTACAATTCTTGATCTAATAATTCACAGCAGGGCCCATTGCTGCACCCACCAAGAGTAACTCTGAGGGCTTACAGTGTTGTGGCAACGCCACCACCACCACCACCACGAAAGGCCCAATTTTTCAGCCCCTGTTCAAAAGGGACATGTAATTACAATTCTTGATCTAATAATTCACAGCAGGGCCCATTGCTGCACCCACCAAGAGTAACTCTGAGGGCTTACAGTGTTGTGGCAACGCCACCACCACCACCACCACGAAAGGTCCAATTTTTCAGCCCCTGTTCAAAAGGGGCATGTACTTACAATTCTTGATCTAATAATTCACAGCAGGGCCCATTGCTGCACCCACCAAGAGTAACTCTGAGGGCTTACAGTGTTGTGGCAACGCCACCACCACCACCACCACGAAAGGCCCAATTTTTCAGCCCCTGTTCAAAAGGGGCATGTAATTACAATTCTTGATCTAATAATTCACAGCAGGGCCCATTGCTGCACCCACCAAGAGTAACTCTGAGGGCTTACAGTGTTGTGGCAACTCCACCACCATCACCACCACGAAAGGCCCAATTTTTCAGCCCCTGTTCAAAAGGGGCATGTAATTACAATTCTTGATCTAATAATTCACAGCAGGGCCCATTGCTGCACCCACCAAGAGTAACTCTGAGGGCTTACAGTGTTGTGGCAACGCCACCACCACCACCACCACGAAAGGCCCAATTTTTCAGCCCCTGTTCAAAAGGGGCATGTAATTACAATTCTTGATCTAATAATTCACAGCAGGGCCCATTCCTGCACCCACCAAGAGTAACTCTGAGGGCTTACAGTGTTGTGGCAACGCCACCACCACCACCACCACGAAAGGCCCAATTTTTCAGCCCCTGTTCAAAAGGGGCATGTAATTACAATTCTTGATCTAATAATTCACAGCAGGGCCCATTGCTGCACCCACCAAGAGTAACTCTGAGGGCTTACAGTGTTGTGGCAACGCCACCACCACCACCACCACGAAAGGCCCAATTTTTCAGCCCCTGTTCAAAAGGGGCATGTAATTACAATTCTTGATCTAATAATTCACAGCAGGGCCCATTCCTGCACCCACCAAGAGTAACTCTGAGGGCTTACAGTGTTGTGGCAACGCCACCACCACCACCACCACGAAAGGCCCAATTTTTCAGCCCCTGTTCAAAAGGGGCATGTAATTACAATTCTTGATCTAATAATTCACAGCAGGGCCCATTCCTGCACCCACCAAGAGTAACTCTGAGGGCTTACAGTGTTGTGGCAACACCACCACCACCACCACCACCACGAAAGGCACAATTTTTCAGCCCCTGTTCAACAGGGGCATGCAATTACAATTCTTGATCTAATAATTCACAGCAGGGCCCATTGCTGCACCCACCAAGAGTAACTGTCAGGGCTTACAGTGTTGTGGCACCAGCACCACCATCAAAGGCCCAATTTTTACTACCACTGTTCAACAATTATATGTAATTAAAATTCCTGATATAATAGTTGACAGCAGGGCGTTCCAGCACCAACCAAGAGTAACTGTGAGTGCTTACAGTGTTGTGCCAACACCAACAACTAAGGGGCCTATTTCTGCAGAGTATATACGGCAGGTCCCTACTTTCAAACATCCAACTTACAAACGACTCCTACTTGCAAACGCAAGAAGACAACAGGAAGTGAGAGGAAATCTACCCCTAGGAAGGAAAATTCTCTCCTGTAAGAATTAATATGGGAGAAAGGTGTCTCCTCTGTACTGATGCTTTATCACCAATCCTTGTTTCAAGAAAAACACCACATTTCAAAAACAGTTGTCATTGGGACGGAAAGTGAGGTGAAATGTTCTGAACAGGGGCACAGACAGCAAAACAAATGTTACAGGGGTGATAACCCTTACCTATGTTTTCCAAACAGTTTAAAAATAGATTTTTGGGCTGGAGCTACACTTAAACAATGTACCTGTTCAAAATTACAAACAGATTCTACATAAGAACAAACCTACAGTCCCTGTCTTGTATGCACCGCCTGTATACGGCTGTTCAGAGTATATAGGGCCTTTTTTATTTTATGTGCGGGGTTCCCCTTAATATCCATACAAGACCCAAAGGGGCTGGTAATGGGCTGGGGTAGGGGAGGGGGGTCATGGGGTAGCTATGCCATTTTTCTTAAAGATTTTCATACATATTACCGGGAACAGACATTACATTAAAGCCGCAAGCAGTTTTAAATGGCTTTTTTTTCCTTTAGAAGTGTCATTTTGTGCAGGGACAGTTCTAAACACGGGAAACACGTGGCACTTCACAGGCATACTTTAGACACCCCCCAGGTACGATATTTAAAGGAATATTTGACTCTTTTTTTTTCACTTTATGCATCATTAAAATGACTGCTCCCGAAAAACGACCGTTTTTAAAACTTCTTTTTGCATTGATACATGTCCCCTGGTGCACAACCCGGGTTCACAAACCCTTTTTAGGACAATAACATGCATAATAGTTGTTATAATTAGCACTTTAGAATTCGAACGTTCGCATCCATTGTATTTAATAGGGTTCTAATGTTCGTCCGTTCGCGGGTTCTGGTGCGAACCGAACCCGGGGGTGTTCGGCTCATCACTATTGTACAGTGGTAGGAAAAATTGGGCCTTTGGTGGTGGTGCTGGTGCTACAACACTGTCAGCCCTCACAGTTACTCTTGGTGGGCGCATGAATGGGCCCTACTGTAAATTATTAGATCAAGAATTGTAATTGCATGCCCCTGTTGAAGAGGGGCAGAAAAATTGGGCCTTTGGTGGTGGTGGTGGTGTTGCCACAACACTGTAAGCCCTCATAGTTACCCTTGGTGGGCGCAGGAATGGGCCCTGCTGTGAATTATTAGATCAAGAATTGTAATTACATGCCCCTGTTGAACAGGGGCAGAAAAATTGGGCCTTAGACACTGGTTCCACAACACTGCAACCCCTCACAGATACTGTACTTGGAGCACAGCAATGAGCCCTGTTGCAAAGTATTGCATCAAAAATTGTAATTACACGCCCCTGTTAAACAGGGGCAGAAAAATTGGGCCTTAGGCACTGGTGCTGGTGCCACGACACTGCAACCTCTCCCAGATACTCTAGTTGGAGTGCAGGAATGAGCCCTGTTGCAAAGCATTGCATAAAAAATTGTAATTACATGCCCCTGTTAAACAGGGGCTGAAAAATTGGGCCTTAGCCACTGGTGGCGGCACCCAGAAACAAAAATGTTCTTCCAAGCTATCATCATGAATCGAATCATTGAGGAGGAGGAGGATAGTCAGTCAACATAACAGGACAGTCACTCAGCATCAGCATAGGCAGTCTTGAAGGGATGTGACATTTCAAAATAAATTATTCTGTTATATCAGCTTCAGGTGCTTGGTAGCTGGTGGTGATCCAAGACTGGTTCATCTTTATGAAGGTCAGTCGATCAACCGAGTCAGTAGACAGGTGCACCCTGTGATCCGTGACAAAGCCTCCAGCAGCACTGAATGTGCGTTCCGAAAGAACGCTGGATGCAGGATAGGCCAGTAGCTCAATTTCATACTGTGCAAGCTCTGGCCAGTGATCCATCCTCAAGACCCAGTAAGCCAGAGGATTTTCGGTGGGAAAGGTGTCCAAGTCTGACCTTGCCCCTAGGTATTCCTGCACCATGTATATCAGACGCTGGCGATGGTTGCTGGAACTGATCATACCTTGGAGCTGCGGACTAAAAAATTGTCTGAACGCATCGGTCAGACGGCCACCTTCCCCACCGCTCCTTCTTTGACTGACCGAAGCCTCAGCAACTCGTTGTCCAGGAGTTTGTAACCTCCCAGTCTCTGGGACGCGTTGCACAGACATTTCTGCAAGGCCTCCCGGAGATATCTCATCCTCTGCTCCCTCTGCGACGGTAAGATAAGGTCCGCAACCTTACCCTTGTACCGTGGATCAAGGAGAGTGGCCAGCCAGTAATGGTCCCTCGCCTTGATCCAAAGAATATGAGGATCCTTCCGCAGACTTTGCAGGATCAGAGAGGGCATGCAGCGTAGGTTAGCTGAGGCATTCGGTCCAGAGTCCTCTGGGCATCCTCCTGGAGCATGTACCCAACACTGTGCTCAAACAGTTCAGGGGACTTCTCAGGAGGACACGGTGGGTCTGGGGAAGGAGTGAGTGATGATGACATTTTTACGAGGGAAGAGGATGCTTTGGCAGCTGCTTTGCCAGTACCCTGAGCCTGGGTGAGAGAGGAAGAGGAGGATGAGGAGGGATTGGTCATCCACTCTGCCAAGTCTTCAGCATGATGCGGCTCAACACGTCCAGCTGCCGAAAATAAGGACAAGCGTGTCCCATGGCCACGTGCTGATGACAATGCACCGCGTCCACGACCAGCACTGTTGTGTCTAGACACAGAGCCTGCTTGCCTTCTTATTTGCTCGTGACTGTCTGCCTCTCCTTGTTGGCCTTCCAGACATAGTAATGGCCTGCAGGGAGATGGGAAACCAGCAATTGGGTAGTGTATATTGTGCTGGAGGCACACAACACCCACTAACTCCATCAGATGCCTTTATTAGAGAACGGCAATGACGGGTATATACAGGTGTATACTGTACTAGGGCACACAACACCCACTAACTCCAGCAGATGCCTTTATTAGAGAACATCAATGACGGGTATATACAGGTGTATACTGTACTAGGGCACACAACACCCACTAACTCCAGCAAATGCCTTTATTAGAGAACAGCAATGACGGGTATATACAGGTGTATACTGTACTGGGGCACACAACACCCACTAACTCCAGCAGATGCCTTTATTAGAGAACAGCAATGACGGGTATATACAGGTGTATACTGTGCTGGGGCACACAACACCCACTAACTGCTGCAGTTGCCTGAGAAAAGAACACATTGTCCCTGCCTGCCTATCTAGCTTAGAGAACAGCAATGAACAGCAACTCCTGCAGATGCCTGAGAAAAGAACACACTGTCCCTGCCTGCCTATCTAGCTTAGAGAACAGCAATGAAAAGCAACTTCTGCAGATGCCTGAGAAAAGAACACACTGTCCCTTCCTGCCTATCTAGCTTAGAGAACAGCAATCAACAGCAACTCCTGCAGATGCCTGAGAAAAGAACACAACGTAGAACACACTGTCCCTGCCTGGCGGCCTTTTATAGTGTGGGGGTGTACTAAACCACCCTGAGCTATGATTGGCCACAGGCATCCTGCCTGTGGCCAATTATGGCTCTCCTCGCTGCCGGCGCTGTGATTGGCCAAGCATGCGGGGTCACAGTGCATGCTTGGACAATCACAACGCCGGGATTGCACTGCGATGGCGCAGTGTATTGTGGGCCGTTCGCGTCACTCAAATTTAACGCAAACGGCCCATAACATTCGATCTTCGTCGAATGATCGAACAGCCGATGTTCGAATCGAACACGAAGCTCGTCATCCCTACCACAGACACACAGACAAACGATCCATGACAAAATCACACAGTATCCCATAGAGGGCCCCTCGTTGGCGAGCATACGCTGCAAACATCACACTCCAACCTCAAGACATTTTCCACTACCAGACGGGATTCAACTAGCCTCAGACTGCCCCAGTCAGCTCTTTAGAGTGGGTTGCGGAAGTACTAACACTGGGTGACACTATGACAATACATGTTAAATACATCTTCATAAAATTTTCCACAACAGAGGTATGTTTAATGGCACTGTTCCCAAATGGGGTCTAGCGCCACCACACACATAATAGTTGGACCTGTTATGTTTCCCTGCACTATACCTCATCCATTCGAGCCACAGGTTGACACCTGAGAAACCAGTCTCTGCTGCCATCGTGTCTTCAAATGTGGGATCAGCTATGGCCACCATATCTTCTAGGGTGCGCATATGTACATGTGGTTTAAGGAGATCGCTTGCTGTTTGAAGGGCCTCCCATTCAGATGAATTATACATGTCTTTAAGTTGGAACTGTCCACTTGGTCCCCTTTTCTCCCCATCATACCATACCCTCATAACATATGTGCCTGCATCCGTAGGACTGGGACTACTTATGGTTAGGGTGAGTTTCGTGCTATATCCTGTCCTATCACTTGACCATGTGCCTGTTTATAATAAGGTCAGTCTGCTGAGTAATGACTCTCCATATTTGTCTTTCTTGTTCAAGGCACTCTGTGGCCTATATCCCCAGTCGTCCCCTGTATTCCAACCTACAGATTCCCAGTGGTCACAGTCTGCTGTGTCACATATGTATATATATTTCCGGAGGCAATCGTTACACTGCCAGTTAAATGGAGGGAAGGAGATTATAGTACAGAAATCAAATATGAAGGTAGCTACATGTGTGTCTGATGAATTATACCAAAATTGTGTTACACCATCTACGTGTTTGATAGCCACCTCCTGTGTGTGTACAGTTGCTATAAGAAAAAAGATAAATAGTTTCATTCTGATACGGGTGGTGCACGGGCCCCAGGAACTGGAGCCTTGTTGCATATCTTGGCTCCAGGGAATGCTTTCGGAGGAACTTCTTAATCATCACCCAATCACCAGGAAGTATGCTGTGAGTACCGGTATCTAGATCACGACCTGTAATGGAAGAAAATACTCGCGCATGGATGTTAGTTAATTCTTTTGCAAGAGCGGTCACATAATCTATCAAAGTATTAGACTGCAATTGCAACTGTTGTGGGTAATAACAACCTAATCTAGGGGCTGTTCCAAACAAGATTTCAAAAGGGGATAAAGAATACTTCCCCCTTGGGGAATACCGTACACTGAATAAGGCTATTGGCAAGCTTTCTGGCCAGGACATACCTGTGTCCTTGGCCATTTTTAGCATTCGGGTTTTAGGTGTCTGGTTCATTCTTCCCACTTTCCCACTACTCTGAGGGTGATAAGGTGTGTGAAACGCTAATGTGGTACCTAGGGCCAACCATATTTCTTATGTGACTGTAGCAGTGAATGCAGGGCCTTGATCACTCTCTATCACCTCAGGTACCCCATATCTGCAAACCACCTCCAAAAGCAATTTCTTAGCCGTGGTTTTCGTTGTCTGATTTGCGACTGGATAAGCCTCGGGCCATCCTGAGAACATGTCTACCACCACCAGGGCATACTCAAATCTACCACTCTTTGGCATTTGTATGTGTTCAATCTGTATCCTCTGGAAGGGGTAGAGAGGTCTAGCTGAGTGTTTCGGGGGTGTTTTTTCTAGCCTTCCAGGGTTGTATACTAGGCAAGTGTGGCAGGACTTGCAGTATTGATTGGTTAAAGTAGTTATTCCTGGAGCTACATAATGTTTGTTTATAAGTGAGTTCATCAAAGTCTTTGAGAGATGGGTTGCTCCATGGGCCCATTGCACTACAGCTGGGTACAAAGCTCTGGGGAGACATGGGCGGGTTCCTACAGTCCAAAGATCATCCATCTTCATCTAGGGTAGGAGCAGGTAGGTCTGCGTTCTCTTCTTCCTGTTTGTCCAGAGACATGTCATGATACACCCCTTGGATAAGAGGAAGGAGAGTAGCAGTGTTAAGTTGTTGGCATCCAAGTAGAGTCACATTTTCAGGCATGAGTAGATAGCATTGCAACCGGAGGTGGCGGGCAGAAGATAAATGCTTGGGTTGCACCTGATTCAAAATGGCAGAGATATCGTGCGGGGCTAGCAGCATAAGGGGATGGGCCAGAACAATATCTGAAGTTTTGTCCAGCAGGGCCTGGGCAGCAAAAAACTGCTCGGAGACAAGACGGGCCTCCTCTGGCAACTGGGTCCAGGTGGGTTGAATTGCAACTGATGGGGTGGTTACGGAGTCCATTACTTTATGTCAACACCCCTGAGCAGGGATGAGCCGAACACCCCCCTGTTTGGTTTGCACCAGAACCTGAGATCAGACAGAATGTTCGCGTGAACTTTAGAACCCTATTAAATACAATGGACTCGAACGTTCGAAATCTAAAGTGCTAATTATAAAGGCTAATATGCAATTTATTGTCCTAAAAAGTGTTTGGGGACCCGGGTCCTGCCCCAGGGGACATGTATCAATGCAAAAAAAAGTTTTAAAAATAGACGTTTTTACGGGAGCAGTGATTTTAATAATGCTTAAAATGAAAAAGTAAATGTGAAATTTTCCTTTAAATTTCGTACCTAGGGGGTGTGTATGATATGCATGTAAAGTGGCGCATGTTTCCTGTGCTTAGAACTGTCCCTGCACAAAGTGTCATTTTTGAAGGAAAAAAAGTCATTTAAAACTCACTCGCGGCTATTAATGAATTGTCGGCTTTTATCAATACATACAAAAGTCATTGATAAAAAAAAAAAAAAAAAAAAACGTGGGGGTTCCCCCAAATTCAATTACCAGGCCCTTCAGGTCTGGAATGGATATTAAGGGGAACCCCGCCGCAAATTTTAAAAAAAATGGCGTGGGGTTCCCCCTAAATATCCATACCAGGCCCTTCAGATCTGGCATGGATTTTAAGGGGAACTCCACCCTAAATTTAAAAAAAATGGTGTGGAGTCCCCCCAAAAATCCATACCAGACCCTTATCCGAGCACGCAACCTGGCCGGCCGCAGGGGAAGAGGGGGGGACGAGAGAGCGGCCCCCCTCCCTCCTGAACCATACCAGGCCACATGCCCTCAACATGGGGAGGATGTCCCCATGTTGATGGGGACAAGGGCCTCATCCCCACAACCCTTGCCCGGTGGTTGTGGGGGTCTGCGGGCAGGGGGCTTATTGTAATCTGGAAGACCCCTTTAACAAAGGGGACCCCCAGATCCCAGCCCCCCCCTATGTGAATTGGTAAGGGGTACATTGTACCCCTACCATTTCACGAAGAAAGTGTAAAAAAATGTAAAAAAAACACACAAACACCTTGGAAAAGTCCTTTATTAAAAAAAAAAAAATACATTCCAGCGAGGAAATCCAGTGTCCCGCGGCGATCCCGATGTCCAGCGCTGTCCGTCATTGGTTGTGCCTGATAACTTCACACATAGGGTGTGGGGAACATATGTGTGAAGTTATCTTTGGTGAAAGACTACTCATCGTGTGCAAAGTGTTTTTGATTAATTTTTTCCACCTCTTATAGACTCTCATTGGATACATGTTACGGACTTTTTTATGCTCAGTCATAGGTTCTTTTGCTCCATCCATGTTTTTTCCACTTTTGTATTGTTATATATTTATTCATAAGTCGGCTTTTATTACCTGATTTTAGCGCTGCTTTGATGCAATTTTTACTGTCTCTTGTTATACAGTTTTTTGACACATCACTTGGTTTACACGCTAAATCTATGACAGCAAAAAACTTTGCAGACGGGGGCACCCCTGACAGAAGAGTGCGTGGATGCGGGACAAGTGGTGTCTCCAAAATGGAGGCGAACAAAAACAGAAACCGCTCAGGTGTAGATGTCCTCCAGGTGACTATCTCCTCCCAACAGCCAAGGGTGCAGGCAATGCAATTTCAGGCAAAACAAAAGATCAAGTCTTCTGGACAGCAGCACTCCAATAAAAAGCCTTTATTATGTAAAATCTTCAAAAATCCAAATACAGCACAGCAAGTCACAAAATTCTGGTTAGAGCTGACGAGTTTCACACTTTCTTAGTGTTTAATCATAAACATAATCAATGACACACTAAGAAAGTCTGAAACTAGTCAGCTCTAACCAGAATTTTGTGACTTGCTGTGCTGTATTTGGATTTTTGAAGATTTTACATAATAAAGGCTTTTTATTGGAGTGCTGCTGTCCAGAAGACTTGATCTTTTGTTTTGTCCAAAATGGAGGCCTCGTTCACTGCTCTAAGGACCTGTACTATACTGGTTGGGCCACTATCAGCTCTATCTGTATCGGTTCTTTCAAACCCACTACCAAAGCACTTGATAGCATGCGATAATGCGCTTTGTTATGTAACCCGGTATTGAAGGCATCACTGGGGCAATAACCGGTGGGCAGTAAAAGCAGCCATCTGCATTCAATACTGGGCACAGGGGGTAAAGGGGTTGGGATGGTTGGGATGATGAGGCAGTGGAAAGGCCTGTTTGCAAGGGGAGGGACTTCTGTAGGAGGTCCTCCAACTTACAACTGCATTTGGGGCAGAGCCCGGGGTGGTCAGGGTGTGGGGGTCCGGACCTCCCACATTCCTCACACACACACTTGGGGCCACAATGATAGGGTGGAGGCAGGCTTCTTCCTGTGTGATAAACATACATCAATCCCTCTTTGTTCTGAATTTCCTGTTCCACCCACCCTTCCTTCATAATCCGTGCTAGTGTGAAGTTCAATACTTAAATGATACTTGTACATTTAAAACTTGTTAATTCTTGTGAAATGTATTTCCGTTACTTCACGGAAGGTAAATGCTCTTGTTAACTTTTGACACTATATTATCTTTCTCAAGACAAACAGATCTCCTCTTAAAATGCATAAACAAAAAAATGTTATATTATGCACACAGTTTGATGATTCAAAAAATACTTATTGTGGAATTTGGAATGAATCAATGGTTCAACATATCCTAAAATCAATCCAATTCTAAGACTGAAAGTCAATGTTATGAGATATGACAAAATATATCTCACCCTGGTTTTAGAAGTAAAAGCAATACATACTGCAGTTAGCATTCATCTCACTCCAAAACTGATCTAACAATAGATTGAATTAGTCAAGCATATGTTCAACCATACTTCAATTACCTAAATGGTAATACTAAAAGATTATACAATACCAGTAGTTAAGAGTCCTGCCTACCCTTATTTCTGTGCAGTCTCTGCTACGGGGCAGAATCTACCCGCCCCACTGCGCAACTCTATCCTGTGAAGAGTTTTAAATAGCTACGTAGCAAAGGCTTAACCGAAAAATAAACAGCAAATATAAAAACTCCAGACTGCATAATGAAAAGTTACACCCAGGGTTAAAAAATAAGTCATAGGCTAGAAGGGATGTGAAACAGTTAAATATCTGAATAAAATAAACAGCAGCAAGTTTAAAAACCATTCCTTTTGTTTTTGTTTTTTTTCCATTTATTGTTATGCTATTTTTTTTTCACATAACTCCCCATTATATTCTTAATATCTAAAAAGTAATTCTGTTTCTTTAAATTTTTTTGTTTCTATTATTTTTTTTGTTATTTTACAAGGAGAATATAAATTCCCATCATAATTGTGTATTTCAAAACAAATACTGTGAGCTCCTTGTATGCTGACAACTCTCATCACAACCATCTCAACACACACATTCCTTTCAGCATACACAGGGTTAATTTGCCATCTTTAAGTGAGAAGCACACCAGCCCCCACCAGTAGAGAAAAGGGGGAGGGAAATCTAACTCATTCTACACAGCGTGGCCTGGGAGGCAGCTGACAAGCAAGGCTTAGGAAGTCCTTTCAGCGTAAAACAAAAAAAAAGGGAGGGGGTCCCAGCTCACTCCTAGCTCCCGTCCCAAATCAACCCCATCCAACTTCACGCACAAACATGAATCCACATACACATTTAAGAATATGACATGCTATTTCAGCCCTGCTTTCTGTATGGAGGTAAAATTCAACCCCAAACCTACCTGGTTCATACTAAATATATATATAAAAGCATGCAGCCATCCTCTCTTAACTATAATCCAGCAAATTATGGGTACTTAGCAAGGAATCCCAGTGTCTCTCTCTCTCTCTCTCTCTCTATATATATATACATATACATATATATATATATATATATATATATGTATGTATTCTGGCGAGGAATTATTGTGTCTACCAGACACCTCTCTCTGCAAACCGGAATACTCCAGACACCTCTCTAGTAATCTAAATCTTTCTAAAGAAACGGACAAGGAAATACTGTGTCTATACCTATTTATTTAATGACACCCTCTCGGAACCGTAAACTTTGTACAAATGGGTCTACCAGGCATCTGTGTAAGTATTACACCTTCTCGAAATCGGTTATTGAACAAAAACGGCCAGACAACTGTGTCTCTATAAAGTCACGGACACCATCTTAACCACTTAACGACCGCCCACTGTAAATATACGTCGGCAGAATGGCACCGACAGGCAGAATCACGTATATCTACGTGACTGCCTTTGTATAGTTGGGGGGTCCGATCGGACCCCCCTTCTTTACAGTGAGCAGTGGTTAGCTGATCGGGAGCGATCAGGCATGAGGGGACGGCCGTTCGATTCCGGCCACCCCCTCTCGATCGCTCCCGGCGAATGAGAGAGCTTCCCCTGCCTGTGTAATGTTTACACAGGCAGAGGAAGTGATGTCATCTCTCCTGCGGCGCTCACATTCACCGAGCGCCGTACAGAAGATGCCAGGTTAGTGCACAAAACACTACACTGACACCAGGACACATAGGTACATAAATCGCCCCCCAGGCCCCCCCCCAGACACCCCCAGATCACCCCCCAGCCACAGTGTCACTGATTGCAGTGACCATTTATTTACTGATCACTGCAATCAGTGACATTTGTGACTGTAAAAGTGTCACCAAAGTTTAGTTTTAGGTCCAGTGTAGCCCCCTAACCCCCCCTAATAAAGGTTTAACCCCCTGATCGCCCCCCAGATAACCCTTTCACCCCCTATCACCACTGTCGCTAAGCGATCATTTTTCTGATCGCCGTCTTAGCGTCGGTGATGCCGATCGGTAGCCAGTAATTTTTTTTTAGGTTCGCCGCAGGTTTTTATAGCGTCGAGTACCCCCATATATTACCTAATAAAGGTTTAACCCCCTTGATCGCCCCCCCAGGTAACCCTTTCACCCTCTAGCACCGCTGTCACTAAGCGATCGTTTTTCTGATCGCTGTTTTATTGTCGGTGATGCCAATCGGTAGCCAGTTTTTTTTAGGTTCGCCGCAGGATTTTATAGCGTCAGGTACCCCATATATTACCTAATAAAGGTTTAACCCCCTTGATCGCCCCCCAGGTAACCCTTTCACCCCTATCACCACTGTCGCTAAGCGATCGTTTTTCTGATCGCTGTCTTATTGTCGGTGATGCCGATCGGTAGCCAGTTATTTTTTTTAGGTTCGCCGCAGGTTTTTATAGCGTCAGGTACCCCCATATATTACCTAATAAAGGTTTAACCCCCTTGATCGCCCCCCAGGTAACCCTTTCACCCCCTATCACCACTGTCGCTAAGCGATCATTTTTCTGATCGCTGTCTTAGTGTCGGTGATGCAGATCGGTAGCCAGTAATTTTTTTTAGGTTTGCCGCAGGTTTTTATAGCGTCAGGTACCCCCATAAATTATCTAATAAAGGTTTTAACCCCCTAATTGCCCCTAGTTAACCCTTTCACCAGTGATCACCATATAAGTGTTACGGGTGACGCTGGTTAGTTAGTTTGCTTTTTATAGTGTCAGGGCACCCGCCGTATATATAACTCAATAAAGGTTTAACCCCCTGATCGGGTTAGGGCACCCGGCGGGTGATATCAATTAAGTTTTAGCGTCAGAGAGGGTCTGCGTCACACCCCAGGCAGCGTCAGGTTAGTGCCAGTAATGCTAACACCCACGCGTGAAGCATACACCCCCCTTAGTGGTATAGTATCTGATCAGATCAATATCTGATCTGATCAGATCTATACTAGCGTCCCCAGCAGTTTAGGGTTCCCAAAAACGCAGTGTTAGCGGGATCAGCCCAGATACCTGCTAGCACCTGCGTTTTGCCCCTTCGTCCAGCCCAGGCCACCCAAGTGCAGTATCGATCGATCACTGTCACTTACAAAACACAACACACATAACTGCAGCGTTCGCAGAGACAGGCCTGATCCCTGCGACTCCAGTGCTGTAGGAGGTGATTTCACCACCACAGTTAAAAAAAAAAAGCATATATGCCGAAGCATTGGGGCAGCAGGGGCGGAGGAGCGATTTTGCACCTAATGCCGCGTACATACGGTCGAAATTCCGACGGAGGCTTGCCCGTGGAAAAGTCCGACCATGTGTGTGCGGCATAACTTTTTTGCAGGAGGATGCCCCCATGCTTCGGCATATATAAATGGTGCATGTATGCCCATCATTAGAAGTGGGTGGATGAAGGGCGGTATTCTAATGGTGGGCATACCCACCGATCAATCTCCTTTTTCGTTCAGCCAACTAGCTGCATGAAAATAAAAGATTACAATACATGTCCAACAAGGACCAGCAACGTACTGGTATGTTGCTGGAATTTGAATGTTTATACCAGAATGATGCCTGTGGGTTTAGGTATCATTTTGGTATCATTCTTTTCAGCCAGCGGCCGGCTTTCATGTAAAAGCAATCCTAGTGGCTAATTAGCCTCTGGACTGCTTTTACAAGCAGTGGGAGGGAATGACCCCCCCCCCGGATATAAAAAGCGCCATTGGGAAATTGGGAAAGCATTTTACCACACCGATCTTGGTGTGGTCAGATGCTTTGAGGGCAGAGGAAAGATCTAGGGTCTAGAAGACCCCAGTTTTTTCAAAAAAGAGTACCTGTAACTACCTATTGCTATCATAGGGGATATTTACATTCCCTGAGATAACAATAAAAATGATAAAAAAAAAAAAAAAAATGGAAGGAACAATTTAAAAATAAAATAAAAAAGCAAAATTAATAATAAAAAAAAAGCACCCCTGTCCTGCCCTGCTCTTGCCCAATGGCGAACGCAAGCGTCCGTCTGGCGTCATATGTAAACAGCAAATGCACCATACATGTGAGGTATCACCGTGAAGGTCAGATTGAGGGCAGTAATTTTAGCAGTGGACCTCCTCTGTAAATCTAACGGGGTAACCTGTAAAGGCTTTTAAAGGCTTTTAAAAATGTATGTAGTTTGTCGCCAATGCGCGTTTGTGCGAAATTTTAAAGCATGTCGTGTTTGGTATCTATGTACTCGGCCTAAGATCATCTTTTTTATTTCATCAAACATTTGGGCAATATAGTGTGTTTTAGTGCATTAAAATTGAAAAAAGTGTATTTTTTCCCAAAAAAATGCGTTTGAAAAATCGCTGCGCAAATACTGTGTAGAAAAAAAAAATGAAACACCCACCATTTTTATCTGTAGGGCCTTTGCTTTAAAAATATATATAATGTTTGGGGGTTCAACATAATTTTCTTGCAAAAAAAAAAAATGTTTTCATGTAAACAAAAAGTGTCAAAAAGGGCTTTGTCTTCAAGTGGTTAGAAGAGTGGATGTAAACTTCCTAATGTTGTGTATAAAATGCCAGAACAGTTCAAAACCCCCCCAAATGACCCCATTTTGGAAAGTAGACACCCCAAGCTATATACTGAGAGGCATGTCGAGTCCATGGAATATTTTATATGTTGACACAAGTTGCGGAAAAAAAACAATTTATTTATTTTTTATTTATTTTTTGCACAAAGTTGTCACTAAATTATATATTGCTCAAACATGCCATGGGTATATGTGGAATTACACCCGAAAATACATTCTGCTGCTTCTCCTGAGTACGGGGATACCACATGTGTGAGACTTTTTGGGAGCCTAGCCGCGTACGGGACCCCAAAAACCAAGCACCGCCTTCAGGCTTTCTAAGGGTGTAAATTTTTGATTTCACTTCTCACTGCCTATCACAGTTTCGGAGGCCATGGAACGCCCAGATGGCACAACCCCCCCCCCAAATGACCCCATTTTGGAAAGTAGACACCCCAAGCTATTTGCTGAGAGGTATTGTGAGTATTTTGCAGATCTCGCTTTTTGTCACAAAGTTTTGAAAATTGAAAAAAAAAAAAAAATTCTTTCTTCATTTTCAAAAACAAATGAGAGCTGTAAAATACTCACCATGCCTCTCAGCAAATAGCTTGGGGTGTCTACTTTCCAAAATGGGGTCATTTGGGGGGGTTTTGTGCTATTTTGGCATTTTATGGCCTTCAAAACTGTGATAGGTAGTGAGGAGTGAAATCAAAAATTTGTGCCTAGAAATCTTGAAGGCGGTGCTTGGTTTTCGGGGTCCCGTACGCGGCTAGGCTCTTAAAAAGTCCCACACATGTGGTATCCCCGTACTCAGGAGAAGCAGCAAAATGTATTTTGGGGTGTAATTCCACATATAACCATGGCATGTGTGAGCAATATATCATTTAGTGACAACTTTTTGTAATTTTTTTATTTTTTTTGTCATTATTCAATCACTTGGGACAAAAAAAAAATATTCAATGGGCTCAACAGGCCTCTCAGCAATTTCCTTGGGGTGTCTACTTTCTAAAATGGGGTCATTTGGGGGGGTTTTGTGCTATTTTGGCATTTTATGGCCTTCAAAACTGTGATAGGTAGTGAGGAGTGAAATCAAAAATTTGCGCCCTTAGAAATCCTGAAGGCGGTGCTTGGTTTCCAGGGGCCCGTACGCGGCTAGGCTCCCAAAAAGTCCCACACATGTGGTATCCTCGTACTCAGGAGAAGCAGCAAAATGTATTTTGGGGTGCAATTCCACATATAACCATGGCATGTGTGAGCAATATATCATTTAGTGACAACTTTTTGTAATTTTTTTTTTTAGTCATTATTCAATCACTTGAGACAAAAAAAAATATATTCAATGGGCTCAACATGCCTCTCAGCAATTTCCTTGGGATGTCTACTTTCCAAAATGGGGTAATTTGGGGGGGTTTTGTACTGCCCTGCCATTTTAGCACCTCAAGAAATGAGATAGGCAGTCATAAACTAAAAGCTGTGTAAATTCCAGAAAATGTACCCTAGTTTGTAGACGCTATAACTTTTGCGCAAACCAATAAATATACTATACTATATATTTTTTTTACTAAAGACATGTGGCTGAATACATTTTGGCCTAAATGTATGACTAAAATTGAGTTTATTCGATTTTTCTTATAACAAAAAGTAGAAAATATCATTTTTTTTCAAAATTTTCGGTCTATTTCCGTTTATATCGCAAAAAATAAAAATCGCAGAGGCAATCAAATACCATTAAAAGAAAGCTCTATTTGTGGGAAGAAAAGGACACAAATTTAGTTTGGGTACAACATTGCATGTCCGCACAATTTACAGTTAAAGCAGCGCAGTGCAAAATTCTGAAATCACCTCTGGTCCTCTAGCTACCAAATGGTCCGGGGCTTAAGTGGTTAAACCAACATTTTTTGTACAAGGCCTGACCAGGTATCTGTGTCTCTTCCGTACACCCTCTCGGAACCAGGTTTGTAAAAAGAATGCTGATAAGGAAACTGCGTCACCCCCTTTACATACAGACATCGGCTGAAATAGCCACATTCAAGTCAACACAGAACAAACATAACATAAATATCAGCCAGAAGAATAGGTTGACAGGTTCTTAGTAAATCGGTTCTGGACAAGAAGTTATCCGTCTTTGCCGATCTCGGAAGAGCCGACTGAATGTGATCGAAAGGGAGGGTGACTGAACCAGAATAACACAGGTAAGGAATATAACAGTATTCACGTACCATGTATTGAAGGTGATCAGGCCTCATTCCGGCAGACACGCCTCGATACGCTGACAGCCATAGCTAGGTCGGCTAGCCCAGAGAACGGAGTTCAGAAAAACACGTTGAATGCGCCAAAATGTAATTGATTGCCTCTGGCCCAAAACCAGAATATATGTCCTGTTCTGCCGCTGGTCCAAATCTATGATGATGTGAATGCATGCATGCTTATAAGAATCACACACTAAAAACAGACTTGTCAGTGCAAGCTCCTTCTCCACAACAGGAGGCCTTTATTCACATTACAGCTCTTTATAGCCAAAGTGACATAAGCAATCGTCATCACATATGGGTGTATATGATTGGCTCATCCTTATATGGTCTTCTCTTGTGACGTCTATTTTTGGCCACAAGGCGAAGTCTCAGCAGGACATGGGGGCCATTTTCCTTTGCACGTTGGGAGGAGTGGACATCTGTTCCTCGTCTTCACTCTGTGATCAATATCTCTGTCACAGCTTTCAATCAAGGAAAATAATACTAATGCTTTCTCATCTTGTTACATGAATACTAGAACACACATACATGAAAATACTCTTCTGATTCCCAATATGAGCATCAATACGTTTCTTATTGTATAAATATATCTTAGTGTATGTGTGTGTGTGTGTCTCTATTGTTCCTTGCAAATATATCACTCAGAAGGGTAGGGGCTATTTACTCTAACATTCCTAAGGATGGGGCTGTGAACCATGTGAGCAGCTGAGACAAGAATCACCCAACTTGCAACAAACTTCTGAACTAATATACCAAAACACAATGAAGGAAAGAAATAATAAAAATAATAAAGAATAAAAGAAAATACCAATATTTGAGTGGATAAAAGAGAGAGACAACATAGACATAAAATAATCATTTTATCAACTCCATCACAACTCCTTTTCTCCATTTGCCAGTACACAAATGCTGCATCGCTGCCTCGCCACTCCAGGTCCCAGGTCTACCTTCGTGAACCTCTCTGAAGTGCTATGTCCCTGGCCAATAGGTGTAAGTTATAGCTATGATGTTACGCTCCCCCTTTCTACACACCATGACATATAACAACTCACTACATCCATCCCTGAAAGTGGTCTCACATAATGTTCAGGGACTAAGCTCAGCTACCAAGAGGAGGAAAATTCTTCAATCATATCACACCCAAAAAATGGCAGTAGTTCTTTTACAGGAAACACATTTCCCAATAAGGTACTCCCCTTCCTTTCTACATGCTCACTATCCACAATTCTTCCTAGCAAATGCTGAAGGCAAGACAAAATGTGTAGCGATTCTATTTGCCAAAACGTGTACGTTTAAGGCCACGTTAGTACACAAAGACCCTGAAGGGCGGTTTATCTTAGTGAAGGGGATGGTAGACGACCAACTTTTACATTCATTCATTTCTTACTACGCCCCCAATAAGGGC
The DNA here is from genome assembly GCA_029206835.1 of Rana muscosa. Classification (NCBI taxonomy): domain Eukaryota; kingdom Metazoa; phylum Chordata; class Amphibia; order Anura; family Ranidae; genus Rana; species Rana muscosa. Next base: position 12,564,948 of record CM055123.1, on the reverse strand, counting down.
CAAGCAACATTCTTTTGAATGATGTTTCATACCTTAGAGACATTATTGGAAGGAACGGTGATATTTGGTGGCGATTCCAATGTCGCTTTTGACCAAAGTCTAGACAAGTCAAAAATCCCGGCTAAACAACTATCCCGCCCCACCAGAATTAGTTCTAAGATAGCAATATTGATCTACCCACAAGGTCTGGCCGACATTTGGAGGGAACTCAACCCTACAAAACGGGACTACACGCACTACTCGAACCCCCATCTAACCTACTCCAGAATTGACCACATACTGTATTTATTGGCATATAACACTCACTTTTTTACCCTGAAAATAGATGGCTAATTGTGTCTGCGTGTTATACGCAGGGGGCTGTGTAAAGTTTTTTTTCCTGAAACTTCCCTCTTAAAGTTAGGGTGTGTGTTATACGCCTGTGCGTGTTATACGCTGATAAATACGGTATTTATTTCTACTATACACATTCCCGCAGTTCACAAAGCCTTTAAAAAGACATAGGCCTATCGGATCATTCTATGATGATTATGATCTTACACGGTCACTTCAATAGACCCCCCCTATCCCATTGGAGACTCAATGAATCCTTACTTGATGACCCTATCACGGTTATAGAACAAGAAAAAGCAATAAAGGAATATTTTCTGCTTAATGACACGGATGGAATCTCGGCTGAGACCCTATGGGCTGCTCACAAGGCCACGATCCGGGGAAAGCTCCAAATAGCTCCAAAATTGAAAAAAGAAAGAGCCTCGGACATAGAGAAACTTGAGCGGGAGTTCACAGCTCTCTGCAAACAGCATAAAAAGGACCGCTCAAAAGTCCAAACCGCACAACTTGACACTGCAGGACTAGCCTTAAACCTAGCACTCACGGTCAAAGCCGAGAAATCCATCCGCTGGACTGGCGCAAAATTTTATTTGCAGTCTGACAAGATGAGCACAACGTTAGCCAATAAACTCTCTCCAAAATTTCGTACATTCACTCTCCCAAAAATAAGAGTTCAGGATGGCTCCACAACCCTCAACCCCCAACGCATACTACATTCATTTCAGGAGTTCTACAATAAATTGTACCAGGGAAACAATACGGCTAGGGAATCCAACATAAATTCCTTTTTGGATAACCTCCCTATACCTTCCCTCCATAAAGAACATGTAGATCTCATGGAAGCCCCAATATCAACAGAAGAGACCATAGGGGTGAATAAAGATTTAAAAGGGGGTTCGGCCCCTGGACCTGACGGTTTCTCCACCCAATATTATAAAACTTTTGCTGACACACTAGCCCCTCGCCTCACCAAATTTTTTAATTCAAAACGTAAGGGGGAACCGGTTGATACTCACCTCAATGCAGCCTTTATCTCCGTAATACCCAAACCGGATAAAGACCCCGAACGAGTAGAAAATTATAGGCCCATTTCCCTGATCAACAATGATTTGAAGATCCTTACCAAAATTTTAGCTAACAGAGTAGGCTCCTTTATTAACCGTTATATCCACAAGGACCAAGTGGGATTTATCCGGGGGAGACAAGGCCCAGACCAAGTAAGGAGAGCGGTTGATATTGTCTCAATCCTCCAAATCGGGATGGGATGGGGGCCCTCCTCAGGAAGGCCTTCTGCTTTCATTGGACCTTCAGAAGGCCTTTGATTCCCTTTCTTCAAATACTTTATTTCTACCATCAAGGGCGAGTCCAGGTTTTCGTAACAATCATATATAAACAATAACATAGCAGATATAATCACTAATCAACAATCGATTATCATATGATAGTAATCCCGTCATTCATAGCCACCTCCATACCCCCCTGAGGAGGATATGCTGCCGGTATTATGGCGAGCAGGGGGCCACCCCCGCTTGCTGTATCTGGAATCGCCCTATCCATTTTCCATTTTCTAAATTATAAGCAAAAAATACTAACCCCCCCCAAAAAAAAGGTGTGGGGGGGAAGGGACAATAGGGGGGGGGCTGAGGGATAAGGGTACCCTGAATAGATAATGGATACTTAATTATTAGCTATTTTAGTTATAATACCTATATCTGACTATCCTGAGTTAAGCAAGGTCAAGCCTTCTTCAGAAGCAATAAACATATTCCACTGTCCCCATACCTCAGAATACGTTTCTTGCTGGTTTTGTGCTGAAAGTGTAAGATCTTCCATCTTGTTTATCTCTTCCACTTTATGAAGCCAGCATCCGACCGTAGGAGGTAGCGTATTTTTCCACCTAAGTGGAATACACGCTTTGGCTGCGTTTACTAAATGTCGTAAGATAGATTTCTTATATTTTTTGACAGGGAAATTCATAACATGTAATAGAAAGAAGGCTGGGTCATCCGGTATTCTATAGTCTGTACATTTTTGAATAATGTTCCGTACTTCCTTACAGTAAAATGTTATTTTTGGGCATGACCAAAAAATATGTAACATCGTACCTCCCTCCTCCATACATCTCCGGCACCGGTCTGGTGTTTCAGGGTAAAATTTATGTAAACTCTGTGGGGTATAGTACCATCTTGTTAATATTTTATAGTTCATCTCCTGAATCTTAGTGCAAATAGATGATTTCAGGGAGAGTTCAATCATATTTTGTCTTTGGCTAATTGTGAACTTACAGTTCATCTCTCTCTCCCATTTCTCTATCCAAGATAGACTTGGTTGTTCCGGAGGGGAGATCAGTAAGGTGTACATTTTTCAAAGTGTTTGTGACAAAGTTCCCTCTTTCGAGCAATATTCTTCAAATATAGTTAATTGTCGTCTAAACCTCTCTGGTGCCTTAAATGTGTGAAGGAAATGGTTGAGCTGTAAAGCATCCCAGAAGGGTAAACCGAAAGGGCCCTCGGATTCCATTAGAGCGGTTATGGATGGCCATCCGTCAGATACTAAAAAATGCGAGGCTCAAAAGCAATTCATTTGTCGCAGAGTAGAAAAGTGCTGATCTCTCAGCCCTGGCAGAAATCCCGGGTTCCCAAGAATGGGCATTAAAGGCGAGTCCATTGGCGAGAGAGAGAGGTTTTAACGATCACTGGTGCGCAGATTCGTATTGTAGAGCCTATCAAAGGGTGTCTCTTTAGGTCCGACGAGAGTTTATCGTAACACCTTTCAATGAAACATCAGTTTGCTCTTGTTCAATCCGGACCCAGAGTTTGTCTGTTGAGTGGCGTTTCCAATCTATGAGTCTCCCCATGTGTACAGCCTGGTAATATTTAAGTATATATGGGAGTGCAATCCCACCACTTTGTTTAGGTCAAGATAATTGGAGTCTGGGAGTGCGTGGTTTCCTATGTGCCCATATAAATTTAATAAACAGGGAATGAACCTGTTTAAAGTATTGAGATGGTATTTTGATAGGCAAAGTTTGAAATAGATATAGATACTTGGGTAGGATACTCATCTTTAAAAGATTGCATCTAGCAAACCACAAATGCAGTCCCCAATTCCATGTCTCTAGAGAAATGCGTGTTCTAGTCAATAGGGGTGGGGGAATAAGTTCAAAAACCTGTATTAGGTTAGAGGGGATGTATGTTCCCAGGTTTTTTCAGGGCTTTATCTGTCCACTTAAAGCTAAAATTTGTCTGTAGGATTTGTAGCTTCCTGATAGGAACGCCCACCCCCATTGCCTCTGATTTATTAAAATTAATCTGTAAATTAGACAGACTACTATAAACCTCAAATTTGCGGATACGATTCGGCAGCGAAACCAAAGGGTTGGTGAGGGAGAAGAACAGATCATCCGCAAAAGCTGAGATTTTATATTGCTCTTCTCTCACTCCAACTCCAGTGATGTCTGGGTTCAGGCGAATCCTACACAGAAAAGGCTCCAAAGAGAGAACATAAAGTAAAGGGGACAGTGGGCATCCCTGCCTCGTCCCATTTGAGATAGAGAAAAAATCTGATAAAAGGCCATTAACTTTGACCTGGGCCGTCGGGTATGAATAGATCTTAGAGATCCACTGCATCATATGTTCCCCCATACCTATATAATGCAGGACTGCCATCAAAAATTTCCAGTTAACACGATCAAATGCCTTTTCTGCATCTGTACTTATCATGACGCATGGGGTACGCGTTTCCCATGCGACATGAATGAGATTTAACACTTTGATCGTATTGTCATGAGCTTCTCTGGTTGGAATGAATCCCACTTGGTCCCGATGTATCATGGACTGCAAATGTTGCGCAATTCGGGTAGCAATGATCTTCGTAAATAATTTAAGGTCACAATTCAGAAGTGATATAGGCCTGTAGATACTGCAACAAGTGGGATCCTTTCCTTCCTTAAGAATTACGGTGACGTGTGCCCTTAATGTGTCTCTGGGAAAGCATGTTTCTAGGCTTACTTTATTGAACAGTTCCATCATATGAAGGCCTAAGGTTAAAAAAAAATCTTACAGTACTGTATCGAAAACCCATCTGGGCCTGGGGCTTTATCTAATTTAGAGGTCTTGATTGCATTCTGAAGTCCGTCCAAAGTTATTGGCGCCTTTAGACTTTCTCTAACCTCTAAAGTCAACTGAGGGAGTTGAGAGGAAGCAATGTAATTTTCTATTTTGTATGTGATTTGGAAATTGATCCGGGAGATTATATAGTGAAGAATAAAAATCTCTAAAGCCCTGCGTAATTTTCTTGGGTAATGATTTGGGGAATATAGGATGCAAATTTTTGTAATTTGACTGAGCATGCTAGCATTCTCCCACATTTATCTCCCGACTCATATACTGATCTACAACATCGTTGTGGAGCGGCTTTGGCTTGATACCTTAATAGATCTGCAACCTGCTTACGTAGAGAGAAAAGTTTTTGTTCGAGCACGGGGTTTGTTATGTGTTTATGTTGGACTTCTGCCCAACTTTCAATAATCTTCTCTAGATACGAGAAACCTGGCTGGATAAGTATAGAGAGGCAAGCGGTCTCTAAACATACCCTAGACTACCCTCTTTGGTGTCCCCGTAAATCCAGACCCTCGATCTTATCCCCTACGCTATCTCACTCACTGAGACTTTGGGAGGACATGAAACATCTCACCTCACTGACATCAGATATACAGCCATTAGCTCACATATTCCACAATCCGCAGTTCAGTCCAGGCATGGACATCAAATCATTCCAATGGTGGCTAGACAAAGGGATGTACAGGATCGGACACTTTTTCACCTCCTCAGGCCCTCTTTCTCTTAAACACTGCACGGAAAAATTGGAACTCCCAGACTCCGAGAGGTTTAGACACCTCCAAATCTCCCATTTCCTAACATCCTTATGGAAAAACAAACCCATGCCCCCAGAGTTCACACAATATGAACGCTGGTGTGGCCAGGGAATGGAACAAAAAGGGGGTATAACCATAATCCACTCATCTACTCACCGGTGTCCAAAAGTTGTGCACCCCACTAATTTAGTTCTTTTTGATGGACACTCAGGTATCCTATGTACACAGAGGATGGTATATTGTTACTTTAAAAAAGTTACACTGCTTTGTCAATTTTGTCAATTTTGAAATGTGCCCCAGAGTGAAATGGTGGCATTAAGCTGTAATGTACTGATTTTCAATAAAACTTTTTAAAACCAAAAAAAAAAAAAAAGCTTACCTCAATACAATTGCTGGTGTTCTGATACAAATACAGGCAGGGAGCTGCAGTATTTTGCATTAGTGTCCTTTGCACAGTGTGCACCTAAAGCTTACCCCAATACAATTGCTGGTGTTCTCATACAAATACAGGCAGGGAGCTGCAGTATTTTGTTTTAGTGTCCTTTGAACAGTGTGCACCTAAAGCTTAGCTCAATACAGTTGCTGGTGTTCTCATACAAATACCATAGGCAGGGAGCTGCAGTATTTTCAGTTAGTGTACTGTGTCCTCTGCACAGTGTGCAACTAAAGCTAACTGAAGACAATAGCTGGTGTTCTCATACTAATAATACTACAGGCAGGCAGTTGATTCTGCTAGCTGCAGTATAATCAGTATATATATACATCACAGCTTTGTGTAGCCACATCTCCCTGCAGGTCGTTAGTATGTCTGGAAGGACAACAAGGAGAGGCAGACAGCCACGAGCCAATAAAAGAGGGCAAGAAGGCTCTGTGTCTAGAGGCAACAGTGCTGGTCGTGGACACGGTGCATCCTCATCAGCACGTGGCCGTGGGACACGCTTGTCCTTTTTTTCGGCAGCTGGCCGTGTTGAGCCGCAACATGCCGAAGACTTGGTAGAGTGGATGACCAAGCCGTCCTCATCCTCCTCATCCTCTCTCACCCAGGCTCAGGGTACTTTGTCTAGCAAAGCAGCTGCCAAAGCGGCCTCTTTCCTCGGCTCAATGGCATCAGTCACTCCTTCCCTAGCCCCACCATGTCCTTCTGACGAGTCCCCCGGACTGTTTGACCACAGTGTTTGGTACATGCTCCAGGAGGATGCCCAGCGTTTTGAAGGCTCTGATGATGGTACCCAGCTAGAGGAAGGTAGTAACGTGAGCCCAGAGAGAGGGGGTGCCCAAGAAGGACAGCAATCTGGCAGTCATGTTCCCCCAGCTGCAGAATACTGTCAGGTTTGCTACAGTGATGAGGAGGGAGCGGATGATGTGGTCACAGACTCTACGTGGGTACCTGATAGGAGAGAGGAGGAAGAGGGGGAGGAGGAGGCACATCTCCAACAAGGCAGGATGCCCTCCAGGGGCCAGCTTAAGGGCAGCACCTTGACAGCATCACACCGCAGAGCTCCGCATGTGCAGGGCGCTGCTATCTCTGCGCGTTATTCCAAAAGTTCTTTGGTGCAGGCTTTTTTTGAGACGAGTGCATCAGATCGCAGCGCTGCTATTTGCAACATATGTCTCAGGCCAAAACATCACCCACTTGGGCACCACATGCTTGATCAGACATATGTCGACCTGCCATGCAGTTCATTGGCAAGCACACCTAAAATACCCACACGAAAGAACAAAGCGGACCTCTCCTTGCTCATCAGATGGGATCTCCAACCCCACTATACCTTCAGTCCCCTCTGAAACCTGCACTGAGAGGAATGAAGGTGTAGAATTAGGTGTGTCACAGCCAAGTACTTGCGGGCAATCTGCTATCTGTACAGCAACGTCAGATTGTACCAGGCAAATTTCCCTGCCCCAGCTGCTGCAACGCCGAAAGAAGTTCGCTCCCAGCCATCCACATGCCCAGCGGTTGAATGCTAGCTTGGATAAATTGCTAGCACTTCAACTGCTGCCTTTTCAGTTGGTAGACTCTGCCCCCTTCCGTGAGTTTGTGGCATGTGCGGTTCCTCAGTGGCAGGTTCCCAAACGCCACTTTTTCTCACGGCAGGCATGGACAGAGACATTATCTATCTTTCATGGCGCATTGGGTGACTCTGCTGGCAGCTGGGAAGGATGCAGGACAAGGTGCAGTAGTGTTAGAGGCTGTTCCACCACCACGCCTCCAAAATGCTACTACTGGTGATTTTGACACACCTCTCTCCTCCACCCCCTCCTCTTCTTCTTCCTCCATGGCCTCTTCCTGTGCTTTGTCCTTGGAACCAGCGATGCTCCGTAGGCGTTCAAGGGGCTATGCGAGTACGCAGGCAAAGAAATGCCATGCGGTGCTTGAGCTAGTGTGCTTGGGGGACAGGAGCCACACTGGGGCAGAGATTCTGTCAGCTCTGCAGGGGCAGGCTCAGAGGTGGTTGACGCCACGCAAGCTTAAGCCAGGAATGGTGGTTTCCGACAATGGCACCAACCTCCTCTCCACCCTCCAACCGGGACACCTGACCCATGTGCCCTGTTTGGCTCACGTCCTTAACTTGGTTGTGCAGTGGTTCTTGGGCAGGTACCCGGGCTTACAGGATGTCCTGAGGCAGGCCAGGAAAGTCTGTGTGCATTTCTGCCGGTCATATAATGCCAGTGCTTGGCTGGCTGACCTGCAAAAAGGAATTTAACCTGCCCGAGAACCGCCTAATCTGTGACATGCCCACCAGGTGGAACTCAACGTTGGCCATGCTGCAGAGGCTGCACACGCAGCAGAGGGCCATCAATGGGTATCTGTGCCAATATGGCACCAAGACAGGGTCAGGGGAGCTTGTTGTTTTTTGCCACGCCAGTGGGTCATGATCAGGGATGCATGCACTGTCCTGGCACCATTTGAGAAGGCCTCGAGGATGGTGAGCAGTGACAGTGCATGCATCAGTGACACTGTCCCTCTTGTCCACCTGTTGGAGCACATGCTGCATGGAATAATTGACAGGGCACTTGAGGCAGAACAGAGGGAGGAAGAGGAGGACTTCCTTACCTTTCAAGGCCCCCTTTATCCAGACAGTGTTCCTGCTGGCCCGCCTATCACACAGGATGAGGAGAAGGAGGAGGAGGAGGAGGATTGTGTCGGCATGGAGGTGGAGCCTAGCACTCAGCATCAGCAGCAGTCTTCAAGGGATCAATTACAGCCCCAAGACACCCATGGACTTGTACGTGGCTGGAGGAGGTGGCTGCGGATCATGTCGTCCTGAGTGACCCAGAGGACTCCGGACCGAATGCCTCAGCAAACCTACGCTGCATGGCCTCCCTGATCCTGCAAAGCCTGCGGAAGGATCCTCGTATTTGTGCTATCAAGGAGAGGGATCATTACTGGCTGGCAACCCTCCTTGATCCACGTTACAAGGGTAAGGTTATTTTGCCATCGCAGAGGGAGCAGAGGATGAAATATCTTCAGGAGGCCTTGCAGAAAGGTCTGTGCAACGCGTCCCAGAGACGGAGGTTACAAATTCCTGGTCCTGGACAACGTGTTGCATTCAGACAATTTTTTAGTCCGCAGCCCCAAGGTATGATCGGTTCCAGCAACCATCGCCAGCGTCTGGTTTACATGGTGCAGGAATACCTAGGGGCAAGATCAAACTCGGACACCTTTCCCACCGAAAATCCTCTAGGTTACTGGGTCTTGAGGATGGATCACTGGCCAGAGCTTGCACAATATGCAATTGAGCTACTGGCCTGTCCTGCATCCAGCGTTCTTTTGGAACGCACATTCAGTGCTGCTGGAGGCTTTGTCACAGGGTGTGCCTGTCCACCTACTCTGTCGATCGACTGACCTTCATAAAAGTGAATCAGTCTTGGATCACCACCAGCTACCAAGCACCTGATGCTGATGTAACCAAATATATATTTTTTTAATTTCAGATGCCTTCAAGACTGCCTATGCTGAGTGACTATCCTGTTATGCTGAGTGACTATCCTCTTCCTCCTCAATGATCATGCTGATAGCTTGTAGGAAAATTTTTGGTTCTGTTTAACAGGGGCGTGTAATTACAATTTTTGATGCAATACTTTGCAGCAGGGCTCATTCTTGCGCTCCAACTAGAGTATCTGTGAGAAGTTGCAGTGTTGTGGCACCAGCACCAGTGCCTAAGGCCCAATTTTTCAGCCCCTGTTTAACAGGGGCGTGTAAATACAATTTTTGATGCAATAATTTGCAACAGGGCTCATTCCTGCGCTCCAACTAGAGTATCTGTGAGGGGTTGCAGTGTTTTGGCACCAGTGCCTATGGCCCAATTTTTATGACCCTGTTCAACAGGGGCATGTAATTACAATTCTTGATCTAATATTTTACAGCAGTGCCCATTCCTGTGTCCACCAAGAGTAACTGTGTGGGCTTACAGTGTTGTGGCAACACCACCACCACCACCACCAAAGGCCCAATTTTTCTGTTCAACAGGGGCATGTAATTACAATTCTTGATCTAATATTTCAAAGCTGGGCCCATTCCTGCATTTACCAAGAGTACCTGTAAGGACTTACAGTGTTGTGGCACCAGCACCACCACCACCAAAGGCCCAATTTTTCATACCACTGCTCAACAATGGCATGTAATTACAATTCTTGATATAATAGTTCACAGCAGGGCGTTCCAGCGCCCACCAAGAGTAAATGTGAGGGCTTACAGTGTTGTGGCAACACCAACACCTAAGGGACAAATTTCTGCAGAGTATATACAGTAGGCCCCTACTTTCAAACATCCAACTTACAAACTACTCCTACTTGCAAACGGAAGTGAGTGGAAATCTACCCCTAGGAAGGGAAATTCTCTCCTGTAAGATTTAATATGGGAAAAACGTGACAGCAAAACAAATGTTACAGGGGTGATAACCCTTCCCTATGTTTTCTAAAAAGCTTAAAAATAGATTTTTTTGGCTGGAGCTACACTTTAAAAATGTACCAGTTCGAAATTACAAACAGATTCTATGTAACAACACACCTACAGTCCCTGTCTTGTTTGCACCGCCTGTATACTGCTGTTCAGAGTATATAGGGCCTGGGGGCCCCACACCTTTCCTTTTTTTAATTTGGGTGCGGGATTCTCCTTAATATCCATACAAGACCCAAAGGGGCTGGTAATAGACTGGGGGGGGGTACCCATGCCATTTTTCTCAATTATTTTCATCCATATTGCCGGGACCAGACATTACATTAAAGCTGCAAGCAGTTTTAAATTACTTTTTTTCCTTTAGAAATTTCATTTTGTGCAGGGACAGTTCTAAACGCGGGAAACACGTGCCACTTCAAAGACATACTATAGACACCCCCCAGGTCCGATATTTTTTTTTTTTCATCAAACATAGCTTTATTAAAATAGAAAACATAGTTACACGTTCAAACTGTACATGACGGGTATACAACTTACAGTCAGTGACAATAAAGATATCTTGACATGACTTTCCTATACAACGTACCTGGGGTCATGGGGCCCTCCAGTGGTCTACATGTATATTGCAGCATAGAAAGGAATACGGTCAGTTTCATTGACATCATAGATAAACCATAATTGTATGTTCCCACATTACTCAATGGTTTCAGATGCCTGGAGCCACTTACCCCAGATTTTGTCGTATTTTGCAGGGCAGCCTCTATGAGAGTACACCAACTTTTTATAAGGAAGAGTAGCATTGACCTCCGCTATCCAATGTGAGAGCCTCAGTGGTTCTGCCCTCATCCACACTCTAGCAATAACCTTCCTTGCGGAAAACACTGTTTCGTGGAGAAATGTTCTTGTGAATTTATTTAGGTCCGGATCAGGGAAAATCCCTAATAGGCATAGTTTAGGCTGCAATGTGACAGGGGAGCCCATGGCATCATGTAGAAACCTGACAACCTGGGACCAGTATGCCTGTATTTTGGGGCAGCGCCAGAGAAGATGGAAAAAGGTGCCCAGACCACACATGGGACACATATTGGACTGCTCCGGCCTATATCTGGAGACCACGAGCGGAGTGAGGTATGCCCTATTGACTATAAAAATTTGTGTTAGGCGATCAGACAATTTAGGGGAGACTAACTTACAAGTGTCCAAAGCATCACTCCACTCATTGTCCCCCACAGGCCCCAGGTCCTCCTCCCACCTGGTCTTCACTGCATAGGTGGAAACAGTCGCCTGCGGGAGTGTAAGCATACAGTAAAATTGCGAAATCAGTTTTTGGGGTCCGGGCACTTTACTGCTGCCATCAGTGGGTTGCCAGTTATGGGGGCATCATCCGACAGGAATTGCGCACGATAGGCGCGACGGAGCTGTAGATATCTAAACGACATGTGGTTTGGGAGATCAAACTCAGTTTGGAGCCTATTGAAGGTTTTGAGTGAACCATTGTGAACTATATGTTTCAGGTAGAGTATCCCCCTAGAGCTCCAGAGTTCACAGTCAGGGATGGAGAGGAATTCCGATAAGGCCACATTATGCCATAGGGGAGTGTAGTCATTTATTGTAGGTATGTTAAGCCTAGTGGAGGCTATATCCCATATCCTTCTATAGTGGTAAACCAAGGATTTGCGTTCAGTTGGGCCATTAATATCCCCTCCCTTGCCTGCGATAATCGCCATGGGATCTCCCTGAATCTGGGCCCACCTTGGACACAACAAGCAAAGGAACCTCCCCATATCCGACTTGTCTATATGGAAAAGTTGCGACAGTTGGGCTGCCAGGTAGTATAGACTAAAGTCAGGTAGGGCTGTACCAGCTAGATCAGTGGGATTTTTAAGCTTCTGCCAGGGGAGTTTGTGTCTACTACTACCCCAAACAAACGGCTTCAGCAGTGACTCTATCTGTTTAAAGTGTCTGAGTATCAGGTAGACAGGAGTATGCCATAGCACATAGAGGATTTTGGGCAGAAGTACCATCTTTACAAGGTTTACCTGGCCCATCACTCCCAAGGGGAGTCTCGCCCAAATCTGAGTCTTGTGTTTAAGCATGTCATATAGTGGAACTATATTAAGCGGGATATAGTCTGCCGGGTCTCGGGTGGTCTGTATACCTAGGTATTTGATAGTGTCTACTCTCTGAAGGGAGAGCAGAGCTCTGTCTGCGGGTGGCGGGAAGCTGTCCAAAGGTAGTATTTGGGGTTTATCCCAGTTGATGCGGAGTCCTGAGAACACTCCAAACCGGTCTATCAGGTTCAGAGCTGTCGGGAGAGAATTGGTTGAGTCGTCTAAATACAAGAGGGTATCGTCAGCATAAGTGCTAATGGTTTCCATCACGCCCCCTTTACTGAGCCCCACTATCCCAGGATGGGCGCATATAGCAATCGCCAGTGGTTCCGCCGCCAGCGCATAAAGCAGTGGCGACAGAGGGCATCCCTGCCTGGTGCCCCTGAAGAGCTGAAAGCGCTCCGAGGGCCACCCATTAGCCACTACCCGCGCCACCGGGGCTTGGTATAGGAGTTGCACCTATTTTATAAAGTTTGGGCCTAGTCCAAATTTTTCCAGGCATGTCCATAGGTACCCCCATTCAACAGAGTTGAAGGCCTTTGCCGTATCCAAGGCTACTATTATTCTAGACCCCGTGGTATCGTGTGTAGCCTGGAGATTCATAAATAGGCGACGTAAGTTAAAGGACGTATTTTTACCCGGCATGAATCCTGTCTGGTCCCCATGTATTAAGGAGAGTATGACTTTGTTAAGGCGGATGGCAAGCACTTTCGCAAGGATCTTGACATCCACCTGCAACAGGGAGATGGGTCAGTACAATTCAGGAAGGTGTGGGTCCTTACCCGGTTTGGGGATCAGCACTATGGTGGCTTCACGCATAGTCGCTGGGAGCTCGGAGGTCTCAAAGATGGAGTTGTAAAGTGACAACAGTCAAGGGGCCAGGAGATCCGCATATGTGGAGTATAATTCCGCTGGTAGGCCATCCGAGCCCGGAGCCTTGGAGCCAGGGAGCTCCGCTATGGCCCCGGAAATCTCGTCCGCCGTCAGCGGTGCTTCCAACTCCCCGACTTGTTCTTCAGTCAGTCTGGGGATAGGTAGGTCTGAGAGAAACTGATCCATCACAGATGTGTCCTCCGGGGCCCGTGTGGCGTACAAGGAAGCGAAGAAGTCTCGCAATTGTGACGTTACACATCTAGGGTCTGTTATCAGCACACCTCCAGGAGAGCGAAGTGATATCACCACAGGTGGTCTCTCCTCGCAGTGCACCATATATGCTAAAAGTTTACCAGCTCGCTCCCCATGCTCACATGAGTTTTGTCTGTGGAAGAATATTTTACGTTTAGATTTCTCATATTGTAGGAGGTCAACTGTCCTAGATCTAAGCTTAATAGCAGCTGCCCTTTCTATGGTAGGATCCCTTATAAACTCCCTTTTCCGCCGTAAGTAGGTCCTCCGACGCCCTGTCCATGACCGTGGCTGAGGTGCGTTTAATTAGATTGATACGTTTGGTAAGTGTCATAAGCACGTGCAATTTAAATGTGTCCCAGGCTATCTGGGGTGTGGATGTGCCCTCATTTCTATCTAAGTGCTGTTCCCAGTCGGTTGTAATATCATCGTCTTCTGGGATCAGGGTAAGCCAGAATGGGTTCAATCGCCACGTAGCTGGTGGTTTGTCGTGTGGTAGGGATATCGTGATCCAGTATGGGCAGTGGTCTGATAGTGACCTAGGGGAGAAGCCCACCCCAACCAACCGTGGCAGCAGGGGTCGGGAAAGGAGAATGAGATCTATGCGGGACATGGAATGATGGGAAGGAGAAAATCAGGAGTAGGCCCTAGCGGTGGGGTGCATAGATCTCCATGTATCTATGAGGTTAAAGTCGGTCAGTAGTCTTGCGAACCTTGTAGGATGCGGAGGCGGTGGGGCAGTCGTGGATTGACACAGCCTGTCAAGGCTGGGGTCAAGGACATTGTTGAAGTCTCCCAGCCAAACTGCCGGGACGGAGGGGTGTAGTGCCATGAAATCAAACCCAGCGGACAGTACATTTGAACTAAACGGAGGCGGTACATAATAAGCTAGCAGTAGAAACACCTCTCCCTGCAATTTAACCTGCAAAAACACATATCTACCGGCAGGGTCGGTCTCCAAATCTATGAGCTCAAAGTGGGTGGACTTTGACACCAAGACAGACACCCCTCTGGAATGAGAGGTGTGCACTGAGTGGTATGCCCATCCAACCCATGGGCGTTTAAGCGCCCTCTGTACCCGTCCCTCTGCATGTGTCTCTACCAAGACAATTACATTGGCATATTGTTTTTTACTATAGAAAACACTGCCGACCTTTTAATTGGGTCTCCCATGCCCCGGGCATTCCACAAAAGGAACTTCAGGGTGGCCATGTGGGTGAGGAGAAATCAGTGTGCGGAGCTTCTGACCCCATTAACCCCCGGGCAGCCAATGTGCCCTTGTACATATAGGAGGAATAAGAAAACTGTAGCGGTACTGTAAGTTGAACATAACAACATGCATAGGTAGCATCAACATGTAACATGAAATTTTCACTCAGAAATGCAAACCATCCCCCCCCCACCCCGCCCTGCACTTACCCAAACTTGTGCGGGCATAATCCCTAAACTGCCAGCATGGCATCAAATTTGTCCACCCTGTAGGGGAAAAGCAAAATTCAAACAGTGCAGTTCCTGAATTTCCTAATATAAAGCTGAGGAGAGCAACCACAGGTGTACATACTCGTGATGGTGGGCCGTTCCCCCGCAGGGTGCACGCCTAGTGAAAGTGGGCAAAACTACGCTGTGTAACGTTAGTCATTGAAGGACGGTGCTCACTGTGTTCAGTGAGATCAATAGGGCAAAGTTATCTTCCGCCGGGCAAAACAAAAAGGCCTGATGAAATAAGAAAAATTGGTCCATACAGTATATTATACACAGGGGTGTGTTTGACCCATGGGTAGGATTGAGGGCCGGGGGACTGTTATGCTGATTATTGTTCAGGGAGGGATATGGGAGGTAGGCAATTAATACAGTCTTGAGTGCCCACTAAATCAAGAAGGGGGGGGGAGGAGAAGGGGAGAAGGCTGAGGTGTTGCAAAGGGAGCAATTGTATAGGTCAGCTCCCCATGGATAGAGGAAATATACTTAGGGGAATCAGGGGAGCAGTTGTCAGGCCTCTGCTGTGGAGAAAGGTTGGGGACAGAGCCATATCAAAAATAAAACAGGGGACTGAAAATAGCAAAACTCACACTTCCTCAGCGGTGTGCCTCTCCTTGTTCCAACCATGTTATAGCTGCTTCTGGATCCTCAAAAAAGTAGACTCTGTCCTCTCCCTCCACACGCAGGTCGAGCTGGGAACAGCATTGCATATTTGAAGTTCTTAATGCGTAGGCGTCTTTTAGCTTCAGTGAACGATTTCCTTCTGCGCTGAACTTCTGCTGAGAAATCCGGGAAGACGGCCACCATCTTGTTCCCCAGGGGGATGTTTCCTTTTTCTCTGCTGAGGCGGAGGATGGTGTCTCTATCTTTGAAGTTCAGGAATTTGGCAATAAAGGTGCGGGGGGATGCCCCGGCCGGCGATAATCTCCCTGACATTCGGTGTGCTCGCTCGACAACAAACATGGGAGAAAATGCCTCCCTGCCATAGGTATCACATAGCAGGCCCTCTAGGAATGTAGGGGGGTCCTTCCCCTCCACCCCCCGGCAGACCGATGAACCGCAGATTGCAGCGGCGAAGTCTGTTCTCGAGGTCATCCTGCTTTTGTAGGAGCTGATTGACCTGCAACTGCATAGCTTCTGAGGAGTTCTGAAGGGGGGGGGGAATCCTCCATGCTGCTGATTCGATTCTCAGCCTCTGTCACTCTCTCTCTCAGCTTCTGAAAGTCCTGCTGCACCAGGGAGATATCCACCTTCACCTCATCAATCTTGGCCGTGAGGTTAGTTTGGCAGACTGTGACTGCTTCCTGACAAGCGGTGATTGCCTCTAGCACCTTTGCTGTATCTCCCCTCATGGAGGGCTCCCCTCTCGGCGAGGCGCCATCTTGGATTTGAGGGTCCGGATCCGTTCGGCGGTATTTACCTAGCTTGGCTACCGCACCTGCCGCTTTCTTTGGTGGGGACATGATCCCTGCAGGTTCCCCCAGCAGTATTTATCAACCGGCGGTCTCTATCTGCGCTGTGGGTCACGGGATGTGTGGATTAGGATATTCGGCAGGCAGAGCTCAGTGCCCTAACATCCTATCTCATGCCGCTCCAGGCCACGCCCCCCCAGGTACTATATTTAAAGGAATATTTCACTTTTTTTTCACTTTAAGCATCATTAAAATCATTGCTCCCGAAAAAACTGCAGTTTTTAAAACTTTTTTTTGCATTGATACATGTCCCCTGGGGCAGGACCCGGGTCCCCAAACCCTTTTTAGGACAATAACTTGCATATTAGCCTTTATAATTAGCACTTTTGATTTCGAAAGTTCGAGTCCCATAGACTTTTTTTTTTTAAAACAAGAAAAATGAGTCCCATAGACTTTAACAGGTTTCTAACGTTTGCGCAAACTTTCGGTCCGTTCGCAGGTTCTGGTGCGAACCGAATCGGGGGGTGTTCGGCTCATCCCTAATCATGAAAGAAACCGTCCAATAATCATGAAAGAAGTTAGAAGGGGAGGGGGGATTTCCCTTTCATTATTCACAGGTTCTAACAAGTGTGAGGGACTAGCATCAAAGGTAAAGCTTGAAGGACACCGCCACTCGCTGGTTCTTCTTTTTAAAGGCTTTGTTTGCCCATTTTTATTAAAATAAGTTCAAAACAAAATCAAAGGTTTCCCTCGCAGCGGTTTCAGCACTCCTATTCATCAACAAAATGACATTCAGCCTCCTAGCTTATACATACTGCAGTGCTGCTCAGTCCTACTTCAGGCTCTCGTCTGTCTCCTACAGACTCTTCCCTTGCAAAGACCATCCGTTTAGATAGCAGCCCCTCACTGCTCTGATCCTCAGACTTGGGTCTCTGGCTTCCACTGTGCACACATGCACTCTATGGCTTCCCCAGTGCACACCTGCACTCGTCGGGAGGGTGGAGCCCAGAATGCTGGTCCTGACTCTACTATCAGGCCCACACACACCTAAACAATCAGTGTGCAGTTGAGTCTCAAAACCCAGATCCAGGACTGGGGATTTCATCCCACCCGGATCTCTAAGAAATCCCCAAGCTCCAGGTCCCAAAGTGGACTTTAGTAAATCATGAGGAAACTGAAAAGCCAGTTTCCTCCCAAACAAGCAAATACCCTGCAGCCCCTCAACCTGCCTGGTTGAGAATCCTGTATTCATACACTGGTGGGGTACCACACTACCACACAAGATAATACTTGTACTTAGGCCTCAAAGAAGCTTTTTAAACTTTGCAGTAGTATCATTATTTTCAGCTACCAATTCTTCCATATGCATAGTGCCATTGAGAGTCTCAATCCACTCCAAAAGTGAAGGAATCGTCGATGATTTCTAGTATCTAGGAATGAATTGTCTAACTGCTGAGACAAAAAAAAGAGTAGAGATTTCTTAGCTTGAGGTAGAAGTTGAGGTAATAGAAAGAGAAGAGTCAATTCTTTAGAATTAACCACTTCAGCTCCGGAATATTTGGCTGCTTAATGACCAGAGCACTTTTTACAATTTGGCACTGTGCTGCTTTAACTGGTAATTGCGCGGTCATGCAATGCTGTACCCAAACACAATTTGCGTCCTTTTTTTCCCACAAATAGAGATTTCTTTTGATGGTATTTGATTGCCTCTGCAATTTAAATTTTTTGCGATATAAATGGAAAAAGACTGAAAATGTAAAAAAAAATGTTTATTTTCTACTTTTTGTTATAAAAAAAATCCAATAAACTAAATTTTAGTCATACTTGTAGGCCAAAATGTATTCAGCCACATATCTCTGGTAAAAAAAAAAACTAGGGTACATTTTCTGCAATTTATGCAGCTTTTAGTTTATGACTGCCTATCTCATTTCTTGAGGTGCTAAAATGGCAGGGCAGTACAAACCCCCCAAATGATCCCATTTTGGAAAGTAGACACCCCAAGGAAATTTCTGAGAGGCATGCTGAGCCCATTGAATATTTTATTTTTTTGTCACAAATGATTGAAAAATGCAAATGAAAAAAAAAAATACACAAAGTTGTCACCAAATGATATATTGCTCACACATGCCATGGTTATATGTGGAATTTCACCCCAAAATACATTATTTTGCTTCTCCTGAGTATGGGGATACCACATGTACACAGACTTTATGGGAGCCTAGCCGCGTACAGGACCCCGAAAACCAATCACTGCCTTCAGGATTTCTAAGGGCGTAAATTTTTAATTTCACTCCTCACTACCTATCACATTTTCGAAAGCCATAAAATGCCAAGATAGACCAAACCCCCAAAATGACCTAATTTTGGAAAGTAGATACCCCAAGCTATTTACTGAGAGGCATGTTGAGTCCATGGAATATTTTATATTTTACCACAATTACAAACTTTTCTCTTTTTTTTTTGCACAAAGTTATCACTAAATGATAAATTGCTCAAACATTCCATGGGCATATGTGAAACTACACCCCAAAATACATTCTGCTGCTTCTCCTGAGTATGGGGATAACACATGTGTGAGACTTTTTTGGAGCCTAGCCGTGTACAGGACCGCGAAAACCAATCACCGCCTTCAGGCTTTCTAAAGGCGTAAAATTTTGTTTTCCCTTCCTCACTACCTATCGCAGTTTCGGAGGCCACGAAATGTCAAGATAGCACAACCCCCCCAAAAAATTACCCAATTTTGTAAAGAAGACACTACAAGCTATTTGCTGAGAGGCATGTTGAGTTCATGGAATATTTTATGTTTTTATAGGTGTCGGTAAAATTACAATGTTTTTTTTTTTTTTTTACACAAAGTTGTCACTAAATTATATATTGTTCAAACATGGCATGGTTATATGTGGAATTACACCCCAAAATACTTTCTGCTGCTTCTCCTGAGTATGAGGATACCACATGTGTGGGACTTTTTGGCAGTCTAACCGCGTACAGGACCCCAAAATCCAATCACCGCCTTCAGGCTTTCTAAGGGCGTAAATGTTTATTTTCACTCCTCACTACCTATCACAGTTTCGAAGGTCATAAAATGCCAAGATAGCACAACCCCCCAAACGACCCCATTTTGGAAAGTAGACACCCCAAGCTATTTGCTGAGAGCGATGTTGAATATTTTGCAGATCTCGCTTTTTGTCACAAAGTTTTGAAAATTTTAAAAACAAAAAAAAAATTATTTTCTTTCTTCATTTTCAAAAACAAATGAGAGCTGCAAAATACTCACCATGCCTCTTAGAAAATACCTTGGGGTGTCTACTTTCCAAAATGGGATCATTTGGGGGATTCTGTGATATCCGGACATTTCAGGGCCTCCGTAACTGTGATAGGTAGTGAGGAGTAAAATCACAATTTTACGTCTTTAGAAAGCCTGAAGGCGGTGCTTGGATTTTGGGGTCCTGTACACGGCTAGGCTCCCAAAAAGTCTCACACATGTGGTATCCCCATACTCAGGAGAAGCAGCAGAATGTATTTTGGGGTGTAATTCCACATATGCCCATGGCATGTTTGAGCAATATATAATTTAGTGACATTTTTGTGCCAAAAAAAAGTTTGTAATTTTGTGGCAAAATATTAAATATTCCATGGACTCAACATGCCTATCAGAAAATGGCTTGGGGTGTCTACTTTCCAAAAAGGGGTCATTTGGGGGGTTTTAAACTGTCCTGACATTTTATGCACAACATTAGAAGCTTAACTCACACATCACCCACTCTTCTAAATACTTGAAGACAAAGCCCTTTCTGACACTTTATGTTTACATGGAAAATCATTTTCTTTTGCTAGAAAATTACTTTGAACCCCCAAACATTATATGTTTTTTTAAAGCAAAGGCCCTACAGATTAAAATGGTTGGTGTTGCAATTTTTTTTCACACAATATTTGCGCAGCGATTTTTCAAATGCAATTTTTTTGGAAAAAAAATAACTTTTTTTATTTTAATGCACTTAAACACACTATATTGCTCAAATGTTTGATGAAATAAAAAAGATGATCATCTTATGCTGAGTACATGGATACCAAACTAAAATTACTGCCCTCAATCTGACGTTCGCGGTGATACCTCACATGCATGGTGAAATTGCTGTTTACATATGAGACGAGACCGACGCTTGCGTTCGCCTTTGCGCGTGAGCACAGGGGAACAGGGGATGTTTTTTTTCCTCTCCTTTTTATCATTTATTTTGCTTTTAAGCTGTTCCTTTAATTTTTTTTTTTTTTAATCATGTTTATTGTTATCTCAGGGAATGTTAATATCCCCTATGATGGCAATAGGTAGTTACAGGTACTCTTTTTTGAAAAATTTGGGGTCTATTAGACCCTAGATCTCTACTCTGCCCTCAAAGCATCTGACCACACCAAGATAAAATGCTTTCCAAAATTCCCAATGGCGCTGTTTATATCCGGCAAAACCAGTCATGAAATGCTCACAGCTTCCAGTTTCTTAGGTGATAGAGATGATTGGAGCCATTATGGTCTCCTATCAGCTTTATGGTCAGCTGGCAGAACCACCGGCTGCATTGAGACTCCTATATTGAATTAAAAGACAGCAAGATAAGTGGGGTCAATTCTGGAGTGAAAATTTTGTAGAAACGATTAAAAAAGACATTCTGGCCTTGAGCCCTACCATTTTTAGCAGACTCAATAACAGTTACAAGTTTATCATAAGTTAATGGAACATCCAGAGAAGAACTGGCAAGTGAATCAAGACATGGTAGAGCTGTCTCTGTCATGTATAAGATCGTTTTATTTTCAAACTCCATCAAGGAGTGGACCGTTTCAGAATTGGAGTGCGAGATGTTATATAGCGGTAAATAATAATCACAAAAGTCTCCAAAATTACCGAATTGGTATAAACCAACCCCTTATACTAAGAATATCAATTAAAAACAGGTGATGGTAAAGTGTTGGAATGAAGTGATTTTCCCAAAAGAGAGCTGCTGTTATTAATGTATTCATCAAGAAGTCCTAAAAACCTTGTCGTGAGCCCTTAAGATTTACTGATCGACACAGAATTTGAGTCCTAACGTTAGTAAGTTCAATTCTATTCTTATAACAATTAGTTTTTTTGTGTTTTGATTCTAAGTCAGAAATCTTTTGAAATAAGGCAGAAAGTTCTGAAGTTCTTGATCCATGTGATATAAAAATACCCCTCAAGACACATTTTGAAGCTTCCCATTTATTGGGCTGGGCCATGTTATCCAATTCATGGTCTTTCATGAAGTTCAAAATTGTCTTTTTTGTATCAGGAACAGATAATGGATCTACTAGAAGATTATCATTACGTTTCCACGATCTATTCCTACAGGGAAGTTCTGAAAAAATAAAATGGCAAATAACTGGCAAATGGTCTTACCAAATTTGGGGTTTAATACTGATTGTAGGGGTGGCATCCAATAAAGATTGCGAAACAAAGATATAATCAAGCCTACTGTAGGTTTTATGGGGGGAAAAAATGTATGATCCTTCTCATCAGGATGTAAGTCTGCCATGAATCAAATAACTTCATAACTTCATCGAAGATCATTTCCGTTTTAGTCTACGGTGAGCCAAGTGAGAGATATGGGCCTTTCCAGAAGATAAGTCCGATCGGGGGTCAAAGACCAGATTAAGATCCCCGCCTAATATGATGTCACCCTCTGCAAAGAAATATATCTACCCTCAAGATCGAGTTTTGAGTCTAAAACTTGACACTTTACATTCTTGTGGAAAGCGATTGAGACTCCCTTGGATTTTGCGTATGGATTTGTACTTTGAAACCAAGTAGTAAAATATTTGTTTTTACAAGTGGGAAGGGTATCTGAGCAAAAATGTGTTTTTGTTATGTTACAGCCTTATTCCAAAGATTAAATTCATTATTTTCCTCAAAATTCTAAAAACAATACCCCATAATGACAACGTAAAATACGTTTGTTTGAAATCTTTGCAAATGTATTAAAAAATAAAATAAATCACATGTACATAAGTATTCACAGCCTTTGCTCATTACTTTGTTGAAGCACCTTTGGCACCAATTACAGCCTGAAGTCTTTTTGAGTATGATGCTACAAGCTAGGCACACCTATTTTTGGCCAGTTTCTCCCATTCTTCTTTGCAGGACCTCTCAAGCTCCATCAGGTTGGATGGGGAGCGGTGGTGCACAGCCATTTTCAGATCTCTCCAGAGATGTTCAATCTGTGCTGCGGTGCAGTGCATTGTGGTCGTTCAGCGGGCAGAACAAATGGTTGAACACCCCAATATTTGGGGTGTTCATCCAATGGGCAAACAGCCAATGTTCGGGCTGAACCATTTGCCCAACTCTGCATTAAATCTATGTTATAAATACATCTAAGTGTCATTCACAAATACAAGCAATTTGCCAGTAAAAGAATATGCAATATTATGCATATTGGCTTTCTGTCCAGTTTGTGTCCTTGATACCCCGCTTTGTTTTATGACACACTCTCTTTACTTCAAGTACAGGTTTAGTGTCATAAAAATTAAGTAAATAAAGCAATTCATACCAATGTCCAAAGTTATAATACTACCCATTTTAATATTTTGCCTGGATAGCAGCTCATTCCTCATTCCACCTGCATATATTCTAGGGCTCACGTCTTCTGAATTCTACCCTGGGTTTTGATATTGCAGTCAATCAGGTGTGTTTATTTCTTGTGATTGGCATACTCCATAGACAGATGCCAGGGCAATGTTTGTCTACTTGATGCCAACCCAACTACTAATTTATCTAACCTCTGCTGGTTCTACTCTCCTGTTACTGAAGTCCAGGTGCTGCTGCCTGGTCCACAATGTCTGTAGCCAATGATGCAAGTTCACTCCACCTGTCGCTTCTTGCCACTGGTGCTAGTTCTTTTACATTCTTTCTCTTGCTTCTGGCTACCTGGGGTGGCATAGCTTCTGGTAAGCTCCTCCAGTTACTCCTACCACTGGCACAATTCCTGGTATGCTCTGTCATTCCCTTCTGGCTACTGGCAGTATCCCTGGTATGCTCACTCTGTTGCTCCTAGCCAAAGACATTATTTCTGATATGCTTAATTTATTGCTCCTGGGCGCTGGCACTATTTCTGGTATACTTCATTTGCCAAACTCTGCTCCTTCAGGCTTTTACAGTGGGGCACCAACACCCCAGGTATGTTCCATGCAGTTAGGCACATCCCAGCATCTCTATGGATTACAGAAGAGGCTGCATCACTTACCTGACACCACCTCTGGCATCGAAGCCTTGGAGTCATCACATTTAGTGCAGGACTTTAACCCTATATTGTATGTGGTGGGGTTGAGTGTGCGTCCGCAGCTTACAGAGGAGGCTGTGGCAGACCGGTCACATGGATCGAGGAGTCACAATGGAGCAGGGAGTCAGGTAAGTAATATAGCCTCTTCTTCAATCCTGTAGATTTGATTGGCATATAACCCTGGTAATGGGGGGGGGGCACTGCATAGGTATTTTTTGTTGTGCCCAAAGTTGGGCTTAACTTGAGCTCCTCAGTGGGCAGGTTTTTTAGATTTGATAAGGAAACTGGAGCACCCAAATGGTCACAATGAGAACATTTAAACTACACGCAATTAATACTGATAATGTAGTTATTTTTAGCCTCGCTATTGCTAATGTTTCTACGGGTGGCATTTTTTAAATACAAACTACAAACTACATATAATGTTTTTGACCTATGTCTGTGTAAATTAACTCAAGCTTTTCTTGTTTTGTAACAAAGCATATAGTGTTAATAGACTGTCCCTGCACATACAGCATAGTTTATATTTTCAAAACATAGTGTTGACAAAGATGTGCATCAATAATATGATTCTGTATGATTTGTTTTTCAGGTTGGAATGGAGATTCAGAAAATATGCTGTGATCTTAAGAGAATTTCCAAGGCCTGAAATGGGTGAGTTACCAACTCTCAATGCTGCATTGCCTGGGGAATCCATCATATTTATGGAGCATGTCCCACAATCAATGAGGTATCATGTTATTTGTTTAATTTCACATTGAAAAGGAAGCCCAAACAGCTGTCTGCAGGCAGCCAAGTCTGAAGACTTGAGGAAAAGGGCACATTGCGTCTGGCTTAGATACCCCCTCATGAATATGCAGCGGGGTAGCTTGTCAGAATGAATTGGGACTAGGAACACTGATCTGTTTTAAAGTGAATAGTAAGAGGCGTCATTTGGAATGTTAGCAGGCGTCCCACAACTCACAGACAGCTGGAGGAAATTATCCAAAATGAAGCAGGAAAAGCCAAGTACCTCAGAAAATTGCATGGCTTGTTAGTTTAGTTTTGACATAAAGTTTGAGCTTAGCTTTCCTTCTACAGGGGCCAGGAACGGTCACAGTAAAGGAGAGAATTAGACAAGCATGTGTAAGGAGTATGTTACATATAGTAAGTTGAGGCATGCAGGTGTATAGTCTAAACATAAAAAAAAAAAAGACATAACCCTTTATTTGCCAAAATGAAAGAACTGTTTTGTTCCAGATATTTTTTTTAAACACTTTACAGATAATGTATGAAAAAAGCAATTGATGCATAATCTCTGACAAAAGAGGACAATACAATAACAGTGATTTTCCTTACATGAAAAATATATTATTAAATGGTAAAGCATCTACCCAAGCCTGCTTTCTGTGTTTTGATGCTGACATTTTATTGACTACTCAAATGTAAAACCAAAAGGTAGGCATTTCCTTCCCTTATCTTCTTTATATGTCAGTTTAAAGCAAAATCATATTAGAATAGAAATATGTTTGGGTCAGGATTTAACCTATGGTTTGGATGTCTGCCTACATTTTGGGATTTTCATAACAATTTTGTTTCAGTTTATTTGGATTGCTCTGGTTAGGGTAGAATTGGAACTGTGGTTAATTTTTGGTAAATCTAAACCTAATTGAAGCCCTAAACATTTTTTTTAAAACACATACACTGTAGGTATATAGAAATATACCTTAGAGTATACACATAGTTACATGAAACGTGAAATGCACGCAGCCCTTTTTTTTCTGCACTTCTTCTGAGACCAACCGAATGGACCTTTCTATACAATTCAAAAAGGACAGTGTATAAAAAGTTGCCCAGTGTGAAAGGGGCTTCATTTTAAAAACACATAAAGACACAAAAACATAAACATTTTAAGTATCAATAGAAAAATTGAAGGTACAGTATGTTTAGTCCAAGGCTATAAGGATTTACAATAATCACATAGCTCCCAACTGTCCCTAAATTTGAGGGACTGTCCCTTATTTGGAGCAATGTCCCTCTGTCCCTCATTTGTCCCTAATTTTGGTCTGATCTATATAGATGTATATAAAATGCACTTTTTATCAAAAAGTGTTTTCCAGCGCTAACCTTTCATCTGATTTCTAAATTGCTGCATTTCTAAATTCCAAGAGCCAATATAAAGGATTAGTAGTGGTAAAAAAAGCACTTGTGCGTTTAACCAATCGTGGCAAGGGGTGTGTCCTATGCCTGCATACTTTTGCTGATAGGTGTTCCCATCTCAAAATGTTGGGAGGTATGTAATAATGTTTATTAACCACTTAACGACCGCTCACTGTATATATACGTCGGCAGAATGGCACCGACAGGCACAATCACGTAGAGCATACGTGATTGCCTTTGTATAGTTGGGGGGTCCAATCGGACCCCCCTCCTATACAGTGAGCGGTGGCTAAGTGTCCGGGAGCGTTCCGGGATGAGGGGGCAGCCATTCGTTTCCGGCCACCCCCTCGCGATCGCTCCCGGCGAATGGAAATGCCCCCTCTGTCTGTGTCAGGCAGAGGAAGCAGGAGGAAGTGATGTCATCTCTGGTGCGGCGCTCACATATACCGAGCGCCATACAAGAGAAGACATCAGGTCAGTGCACACAACACTACACTGACACCAGGACACATAGGGACATAAATCGCCCCCCAGGCCCCCCCAGACACCCCCAGATCACCCCCCAGATCACCCCCCCAGCCCCCAGTCACAGTGTCACTGATTGCAGTGACCATTTATTTACTGATCACTGCAATCAGTGACATTTGTGACTGTAAAAGTGTCAGTACATTCAGTTTTAGGTCCAGTGTAGCCCCCTAACCCTCCCTAATAAAGGTTTAACCCCTGATCACCCCCCAGATAACCCTTTCACCCCCTATCACCACTGTCGCTAGGCGATCATTTTTCTTATCGCTGTCCTAGCGTCAGTGATGCCGATCGGCAGCCAGTAATTTTTTTAGGTTCGCCGCATGTTTTTATAGCGTCAGGTACCCCAATATATTATCTAATAAAGGTTTAACCCCCTTGATCGCCCCCCAGGTAACCCTTTCACCCCCTATCACCACTGTCGCTAAGCAATCGTTTTTCTAAACGCTGTCTTAGTGTCGGTGATGCAGATCGGTAGCCGGTATTTTTTTTTAGGTTCGCCGCAGGTTTGTATAGCGTCAGGTACCCCAATATATTATCTAATAAAGGTTTAACCCCCTTGATCACCCCCCAGGTAACCCTTTCACCCCCTATCACCACTGTCGCTAAGCGATCGTTTTTCTAAACGCTGTCTTAGTGTCGGTGATGCAGATCGGTAGCCAGTAATTTTTTTTAGGTTCGCCGCATGTTTTTATAGCGTAAGGTACCCCAATATATTATCTAATAAAGGTTTAACCCCCTTGATCGCCCCCCAGGTAACCCTTTCACCCCCTATCACCACTGTCGCTAAGCGATCGTTTTTCTAAACGCTGTCTTAGTGTCGGTGATGCAGATCGGTAGCTGGTAATTTTTTTTAGGTTCGTCGCAGGTTTTTATAGCGTCAGGTACCCCAATATATTATCTAATAAAGGTTTAACCCCCTTGATCGCCCCCCAGGTAACCCTTTCACCCCCTATCACCACTGTCGCTAAGCGATCGTTTTTCTAAACGCTGTCTTAGTGTCGGTGATGCAGATCGGTAGCCAGTAATTTTTTTTAGGTTCGCCGCAGGTTTTTATAGCGTCAGGTACCCCAATATATTATCTAGTAAAGGTTTAACCCCCTTGATCGCCCCCAGGTAACCCTTTCACCCCCTATCACCACTGTCGCTAAGCGATCATTTTTCTGATCGCTGTCTTAGTGTCGGTGATGCAGATCGGTAGCCAGTAATTATTTTTAGGTTCGCCGCAGGTTTTTATAGCGTCAGGTACCCCCATATATTATCTAATAAAGGTTTTAACCCCCTGATTGCCCCTAGTTAACCCTTTCACCAGTGATCACCATATAAGTGTTACGGGTGACGCTGGTTAGTTAGTTTGCTTTTTATAGTGTCAGGGCACCCGCCGTATATAACCCAATAAAGGTTTAACCCCCTGATCGCCCGGCGGGTGATATCAATTAGGTTTTAGCGTCAGAGAGGGTCTGCGTCACACCCCAGGCAGTGTCAGGTTAGTGCCAGTAACGCTAACATCCACGCGTGAAGCATACACCCCCCTTAGTGGTATAGTATCTGAACAGATCAATATCTGATCTGATCAGATCTATACTAGCGTCCCCAGCAGTTTAGGGTTCCCAAAAACGCAGTGTTAGCGGGATCAGCCCAGATACCTGCTGGCACCTGCGTTTTGCCCCTCCGTCCAGCCCAGGCCACCCAAGTGCAGTATCGATCGATCACTGTCACTTACAAAACAAAAACACACATAACTGCAGCGTTCGCAGAGACAGGCCTGATCCCTGCGACTCCAGTGCTGTAGGAGGTGATTTCACCACCACAGTTAAATAAAAAAAGCATATATGCCGAAGCATTGGGGCAGCAGGAGCGGAGGAGCGATTTTGCTCCTAATGCCGCGTACATACGGTCGAAATTCCGACGGAGGCTTGCCCGTGGAAAAGTCCGACCATGTGTGTGCGGCATAACTTTTTTGCGGGAGGATGTCCCCATGCTTCGGCATATATAAATGGTGCGTGTATGCCCATCATTGGAAGTGGGTGGATGAAGGGCGGTATTCTAATGGTGGGCATACCCACCGATCAATCTCTTTTTTTCGGTCAGCCAACTGGCTGCATGAAAAAAAAAGATTGCAATACATGTCCAACAAGGACCAGCAACGTACTGGTATGTTGCTGGACTTTGAATGTTTATACCAGAATGATGCCTGCGGGTTTAGGTATCATCTTGGTATCATTCTTTTCAGCCTGCGGCCGGCTTTCATGTAAAAGCAATCCTAGTGGCTAATTAGCCTCTGGACTGCTTTTACAAGCAGTGGGAGGGAATGCCCCCCCCCGGATATAAAAAGCGCCATTGGGCAATTGGGAAAGCATTTTATCACACCGATCTTGGTGTGGTCAGATGCTTTGAGGGCAGAGGAAAAATCTAGGGTCTAGAAGACCCCAGTTTTTTCAAAAAAAGAGTACCTGTCACTACCTATTGCTATCATAGGGGATATTTACATTCCCTGAGATAACAATAAAAATGATAAAAAAAAAAAAAATACTTGGAAGGAACAATTTAAAAATAAAATAAAAAAGCAAAATTAATAATAAAAAAAAAAAAAAAAAAAAAAAAAAAGCACCCCTGTCCTGCCCTGCTCTTGCCCAATGGCGAACGCAAGCGTCGGTCTGGCGTCATATGTAAACAGCAATTGCACCATGCATGTGAGGTATCACCGCGAAGGTCAGATCGAGGGCAGTCATTTTAGCAGTAGACCTCCTCTGTAAATCTACTGGGGTAACCTGTAAAGGCTTTTAAAGGCTTTTAAAAATGTATGTAGTTTGTCGCCAATGCGCGTTTGTGCGAAATTTTAAAACATGTCGTGTTTGGTATCTATGTACTCGGCCTAAGATCATCTTTTTTATTTCATCAAACATTTGGGCAATATAGTGTGTTTTAGTGCATTAAAATTAAAAAAAGTGTATTTTTTAACCCAAAAAATGCGTTTGAAAAATCGCTGCGCAAAAACTGTGTAGAAAAAAAAATGCAACACCCACCATTTTAATCTGTAGGGCCTTTGCTTTAAAAATATATATAATGTTTGGGGGTTCAACATAATTTTCTTGCAAAAAAAAATGTTTTCATGTAAACAAAAAGTGTCAAAAAGGGCTTTGTCTTCAAGTGGTTAGAAGACTGGATGTAAGCTTCCTAATGTTGTGTATAAAATGCCAGAACAGTTCAAAACCCCCCCAAATGACCCCATTTTGGAAAGTAGACACCCCAAGCTATATACTGAGAGGCATGTCGAGTCCATGGAATATTTTATATGTTGACACAAGTTGCGGAAAAACAAAATTTTTTTTATTTTTTTTGCACAAAGTTGTCACTAAATGATATATTGCTCAAACATGCCATGGGCATATGTGGAATTACACCCCAAAATACATTCTGTTGCTTCTCCTGAGTACGGGGATACCACATGTGTGAGACTTTTTGGGAGCCTAGCCACGTACAGGACCCCAAAAACCAAGCACCGCCTTCAGGCTTTCTAAGGGTGTAAATTTTTGATTTCACTTCTCACTGCCTATCACAGTTTCGGAGGCCATGGAATGCCCAGATGGCACAAACCCCCCCCCCAAATGACCCCATTTTGGAAAGTAGACACCCCAAGCTATTTGCTGAGAGGTATTGTGAGTATTTTGCAGATCTCGCTTTTTGTCACAAAGTTTTGAAAATTTAAAAAAAAATATATATATATATATATATATATATATATATATATTTTCTTTCTTCATTTTCAAAAACAAATGAGAGCTGTAAAATACTCGCCATGCCTCTCAGCAAATAGCTTGGGATGTCTATATTCCAAAATGGGGTCATTTGGGGGGGTTTTGTGCTATTTTGGCATTTTATGGCCTTCGAAACTGTGATAGGTAGTGAGGAGTGAAATCAAAAATTTGTGCCTAGAAATCCTGAAGGCGGTGCTTGGTTTTCGGGGTCCCGTACGCGGCTAGGCTCCTAAAAAGTCCCACACATGTGATATCCCCGTACTCAGGAGAAGCAGAAAAATTTATTTTGGGGTGTAATTCCACATATAACCATGGCATGTGTGAGCAATATATCATTTAGTGACAACTTTTTGTAATTTTTTATTTTTTTTTGTCATTATTAAATCACTTGGGACAAAAAAAAAATATATTCAATGGGCTCAACAGGCCTCTCAGCAATTTCCTTGGGGTGTCTACTTTCTAAAATGGGGTCATTTGGGGGGGTTTTGTGCTATTTTGGCATTTTATGGCCTTCGAAACTGTGATAGGTAGTGAGGAGTGAAATCAAAAATTTGTGCCCTTAGAAATCCTGAAGGCGGTGCTTGGTTTCCGGGGTCCCGTACGCGGCTAGGCTCCTAAAAAGTCCCACACATGTGGTATCCCCGTACTCAGGAGAAACAGAAAAATTTATTTTGGGGTGTAATTCCACATATAACCATGGCATGTGTGAGCAATATATCATTTAGTGACAACTTTTTGTAATTTTTATTTTTTTTTGTCATTATTCAATCACTTGGGACAAAAAAAATATATATTCAATGGGCTAAACAGGCCTCTCAGCAATTTCCTTGGGGTGTCTACTTTCTAAAATGGGGTCATTTGGGGGGGTTTTGTGCTATTTTGGCATTTTATGGCCTTCGAAACTGTGATAGGTAGTGAGGAGTGAAATCAAAAATTTGTGCCTAGAAATCCTGAAGGCGGTGCTTGGTTTTCGGGGTCCCGTACGCGGCTAGGCTCCTAAAAAGTCCCACACATGTGATATCCCCGTACTCAGGAGAAGCAGAAAAATTTATTTTGGGGTGTAATTCCACATATAACCATGGCATGTGTGAGCAATATATCATTTAGTGACAACTTTTTGTATTTTTTTTTTTTGTCATTATTAAATCACTTGGGACAAAAAAAATATATATTCAATGGGCTCAACAGGCCTCTCAGCAATTTCCTTGGGGTGTCTACTTTCTAAAATGGGGTCATTTGGGGGGGTTTTGTGCTATTTTGGCATTTTATGGCCTTTGAAACTGTGATAGGTAGTGAGGAGTGAAATCAAAAATTTGTGCCCTTAGAAATCCTGAAGGCGGTGCTTGGTTTCCGGGGTCCCGTACGCGGCTAGGCTCCTAAAAAGTCCAACACATGTGGTATCCCTGTACTCAGGAGAAACAGAAAAATTTATTTTGGGGTGTAATTCCACATATAACCATGGCATGTGTGAGCAATATATCATTTAGTGACAACTTTTTGTAATTTTTATTTTTTTTTGTCATTATTCAATCACTTGGGACAAAAAAAAAATATATTCAATGGGCTCAACAGGCCTCTCAGCAATTTCCTTGGGGTGTCTACTTTCTAAAATGGGGTCATTTGGGGGGGTTTTGTGCTATTTTGGCATTTTATGGCCTTCGAAACTGTGATAGGTAGTGAGGAGTGAAATCAAAAATTTGCGCCCTTAGAAATCCTGAAGGCGGTGCTTGGTTTCCGGGGTCCCGTACGCGGCTAGGCTCCCAAAAAGTCCCACACATGTGGTATCCCCGTACTCAGGAGAAGCAGCAAAATGTATTTTGGGGTGCAATTCCACATATAACCATGGCATGTGTGAGCAATATATCATTTAGTGACAACTCTTTGTAATTTTTTTTTTTTTTTTTAGTCATTATTCAATCACTTAAGACAAAAAAAAAAAATTCAATGGGCTCAACATGCCTCTCAGCAATTTCCTTGGGGTGTCTACTTTCCAAAATGGGGTCATTTGGGAGGGTTTTGTACTGCCCTGTCATTTTAGCACCTCAAGAAATGAGATAGGCAGTCATAAATTTAAAGCTGTGTAAATTTCAGAAAATGTACCCTAGTTTGTAAACTCTATAACTTTTGCGCAAACCAATAAATATACGCTTATTGACATTTTTTTTACTAAAAACATGTGGCTGAATACATTTTGGCCTAAATGTATGACTAAAATTGAGTTTATTCGATTTTTCTTATAACAAAAAGTAGAAAATATCATTTTTTTTCAAAATTTTCGGTCTTTTTCCGTTTATATCGCAAAAAATAAAAATCGCAGAGGCAATCAAATACCATTAAAAGAAAGCTCTATTTGTGGGAAGAAAAGGACGCAAATTTCGTTTGGGTATAACATTGCATGTCCGCACAATTTACAGTTAAAGCAGCGCAGTGCAAAATTCTGAATTCACCTTTGGTCCTTTAGCTACCAAATGGTCCGGGGCTTAAGTGGTTAACAGTGATGAGATTTGGATTTGCCCAATGATGAATTCATAGGGAATTTCAAGAATTCAATATTATCTTGAACAGGCAAATTTTGGGCAAATTCTTAGGGGTAAAAAACAGGGGCAGGGGCAGGATAGTCCAGCTCTTTATTATTAAAAAGTGAGGAAATACAGTATATGCCATAGGGGTTGATTTACTAAAGGCAAATAAACTGTGCATGTTGCAAAGCCCTTTTGCAGTTGCCCTCTGTAAGTGCAGTTGCTCCAAAGCTTTTACTAAGCTCTGGAGCAACTGCACTTGCAGAGTAAAACTGCACCTTTTGCCTTTAATAAATCAACCCCATAGTGTCAGTGTGTAACATCTAGTTCCCAACAATTATTCTAGGACAATAAATATGTTGAAAAATACTATACCTGACTATAGATGTGAAGATCCGGCTCTTCGAGGTCAGCTAGCTCCTCGGCACCCTTTGCAGGGGTGGAGGGAAGGGTGGAGGGAACGCTGGAGGGAACACTGGAGGGAACACTG